>CM076936.1:4349763-5773419 GCA_039566165.1 Maruca vitrata | reverse complement strand
CCTGGTCACTCTTGACCTTTGTCTAACACAATAACACGAATCGAATATTAATTTAGAACTCGAGTACCAATACAAAGAAACAAAAGGCCCTATATCCGTTCTCTTTGAACCAATACTTTGTGGGTGGAAAGAAAATCTTTTTGAAGATTTCCTTTTTCCCTCCTTGATGTGAAGTTTTCCTTGCCCTAGCCGTGATTATGTTAATAAATTGGAACGGGTGCTGCGTACGTTATTTGGCTTTCAAAGGTAAATAAATGGTGTTGGTATTGTGCCGGGCATTTTTGGAAATAGTGTAATCTTTGTGGCGTGCGCGGGTTTTTTAGGGTTAAGCCGGAAGAGGGGGTGTTTTACGAACAATGGTGTAATTACATTTTGAAATTGAATTCACGAAAAAAAAATCTGACAATATCACAAACGAGTATAAAATACCGATGATATCTGATCCCGTGGTAAGTAAGTTAGGCTCTTGTATCTAATTGACACAAATATTTTGCCCAAATCGAACCCACGACTGTTGCTGAAGGGCAAGAGAGAGCACTACCAAAATAAGTTAACGAGTCAGCCACTACCGGTGAAACATAGCTTTCTGAAACTCTACTATCATAGTTATAAATATAATAGCTATGTTCTTATTTGCGATACTTTCGATGCATTAAGGCCACTTTTGTTTTTAAAGTAAATAGTACTGTCACTTGATCCAATAACCTTGAAACGCAACTTTAAAAGTCATCCCTAATTCTCAGGTTGTGTAGTCAACCAACCCGCACTTGGCTAGCGTGGTTGACTAAGGCCTTACCGCCCTAGTCTAAGGTAGGCCCGTGCCCCAGCAGCGGGGACGAATAAGGGCTGATGATGAAGTCATCCCTTGGTTCCGAATGGGGTTAACGATTCTTTAATTAAGGCGTCCGACCGATTTCAGCCATGGCGGCCGATCTCAACTGAGATCAGCCAAGCGCGCAGCACAAGTGTGCCCGCAAACACAAGTGCACTATCTATTCTCTTACTCTCATAATTCGGTGAGACGGCACTCCGACATGACTGATGAGAGATCAGGCGCGGGACCCCTAGCTTAAGGTGCTTTCCGAGGCACGGGCGTTCTTTAATTATCTAATTAGGAATTGTTCGTTGGAGGCCATAAACTCCCATGAGACGTCGGTATGACGGCCCTAGACGTTAAATCTTGCCCTTTGAGATAGGGTTGGTATTCAGTAAGACTACAGTTCTTAATTGACTAATTTAAAGGCCAAAATTGAATTGTGATGCTCTAAGACTTTTAATCGAGAGTATTTGATTTATATGTATGATAATGTTATCCAATCTAAGTGTGTTATTAAATATATTTATGAACAATTGAAGGGTTGAAAATCTATAGGATCTAAGTGCCAATTTTTTGCTGAAAATTGCCAATTATTGAGCTGGGTACTTAGATCTGTTTTTCGTAAAAATAATGAGTTTAGATTTTTCGGCACTTAGACCCTTTAGACTTACAACCCTTCAATTGTGTATGTACTGTCGTTTCTGATATCCGTAACCCAAGCTTAAGAATCTTACCACGGGATCAGATCAATGTATATCGTGTAATATTTTAATTTACTCACTTTTCTTCAAAAAATATACATAATTGTGTATACTATGTGTTTTATTTGTAACGGCCAATAAGTTAGCAGCCCTATTCGACATTGGATAAGCAACGCTCTTGATTTATAGTTCCGATTTGATATATTATCGCTCATGATTCAGGTCCAAGGATTAGATTCAAATCTATTTGTGTTTTGAACAAAACACATCAAGGGGGAACATTTGTCTTAGTATTCTGCGACAATGCGTTTTTCATGTTTCGAGTGTGCTACTAATAATCCCCTGATCCCCTGTACATTTACATATTGCTAATATTTACTTTCTAATGTATAAAGCTGTACGATGTACATTTGATTTGGTTTGGTAGAATGCGAACATCACAGTTAATATTGATAATATTCTTTTGTTATTAAACGTATCTTTTTAATGAATAAATATCAGACAATATCACATACATTGATCTAATTCGCTGTAAATATATTAAGTACTAGCTGTGCCCGCGACTCCGTTCGTGTACATTTCGATTCTTACAATTAGGTTTGTATGGGGGCCACGTCTTATCATAACTGAAGCTAGAATTTAAATAGCCTATCCTGTGTCCCAGATGGCTATGTGTTTTATACCAAATTTCATCAAATTCGAATAATTGGTTTAAGAGTTATGGAGGAACATACATACATACACACAATCAGAACAAATCTAAAAATCGTGAAATTAGTATCAGTATCATATTATATTGAGCCTATAAACACAATATATCAGAAAACAAACTAACTTACTCCATGACCGACCCTTACAGATTTATTATTAGTATAGATTGCACTTGTATTACACAAATCAAATCCAATAGTAGAATATACAAACGGACAAACACCGATGTTCATCACACAAATATTTGTCTCGAGTGGTAATCGAATCCACAATAAATAGGGGTATTAACAATGAAGGTTTTCGTTCACGACAAATTCACTAGATGGCAATACGTAGGCGTGTGACCCAACTACTGCATGATTGGTTATTTTTGACGTGACATTAACAGACATGTCAATATTCACCAATCGCGTAGCAGTTAGACCTCATATCTTCGTTGGCCATCTAGAGGAATTCTCATACGTATAAACGCTCATTGCGCTATTGAAAGATTAAAATAAACAGTTTTTCATCACTTACTTTTTGACTGCCTTTTTGGGCTATTGGTAACAAGTGCTGCGTTAGGACCGAGAGGTGTCTGGTTTGAATCCGGGGTCGGGCAAAATAAGTGTGAATTATTTTTGCCGTGGATTGAAGTCTCACCGAACTATGACAGTAAGGGAGGATAACAGAGAGTGCACTCGTACACTTGTGCCCTATAACTTGGCTGATCTCCATTGAAACCGGCCGCCATGGCCGAAATCAGTGGGACGCCTTATATCAAATGTTTTGATAAAATACAAACATTTTTTATGTAATTTCAAATTGAGGATGTCTAAATATTAACCAGGAGTAGCAACCACCGATAGATTGCGCAGAGACATTTCAATAATAACATTTCGAAACCCGTCTTATTGTCATGGCTCATTTCCCGATTCCTGACAAAACACGGCTCTTAAGTCAATTAGACTTTGGTTATTTTATGAGCGAATGTCGTAAGCGACTCGAATTAACAGTAATTGTCATATAATTGCTTCCAACTCTGTTTATCTTTCATTAAATATTAGCTGGATAATGTTGTTTTCGAATTTAGCGCTCTTAATATGTTATGACTGACGTCGATAGTGCATTTAGTAGAGTTCATCATCATCCTCATCAGCCCATATACGTCCCCACTGCTGGTGAAAAACGCTGGCCAAGTGCGGGTTGGTCGACTACACAACCTTAGAATTTCTTCGTAGGTGTGCAGGTTTCCTCACGATGTTTTCCTTCACCGTTAAAGCGTCGAATGATGGTACATATGAATTTCAAATTTGAAAAACACATTGGTAACAGGCGGGGTTTGAACTGGCGACCTCTCGCATGGCAAGCAACGACATTAACCACGTCTCAACCAGCCTCGTCATCATCACCGGACTTGCGGGGGAGCGGATGGCTCTCACCCCTTAGTTCCTATAGTCAATATACGCGCTGATATAAATACCATGTTTGTATAGAAAACGGAGCCAAATTAATTTGTATCAACCAATTCGCGAGCGTAATTCACGAAATACCCAGTAACCCGAAGATTTGATAATAAATGAGCAAACGGAGAATTTTAATTTGGGCTGCATTTGTGTTTCCCCGATTCCACTTCCGTCTTCTATTCTATTTATGTTTGTTTGCCGAGTCTTTGCTAATCCTTAATCCGTCGTTTCTCGTTACATTCCAATGTTATTTTTGTGTGGTGTGAGCTACTAGAGTATGCGGATATAGTTTTATCTAGTAACTTAACTAACCTATGTTAACTGCCTAACTAATCTAACTAAGGCCATATCCAGGCTGGCGAATTCTACGCACGTAGAATCTTTTATTTTAAAATAAGTTGTCTCTCTCAACTCCCGCGCATCATGTGGACACAGTGAATTGGTGATATCTCACAAACTTCATCATCATCATCAGCCCATTTCTGTCCGCTGCTGGACATAGGCCTCTCCAAATGCACGCCACTTCTGTCGTTCTTCGGCTACTCGCATCCAGCTCCTACCAGCCGTCCTGCGCAGATCGTCACTGCACCTGTCCTAACGGCGTCCTACACTACGTTTGCCGAGACGCGGTCTCCATTCTAGAACTCGTCTACCCCAGCGGTTGTCGGTTTTACGGCTGATGTGGCCAGCATACTGCCATTTTAGCTTGCTTCATCAACGCACGTAGAATTTGCCTTCCTGGACATGGTCGTAGCTGATCTGGTTTCGTTGGGTATTGTTAATGGCAAGTGCTGCGTAAATACGGTATAAAGTTCTGAGTTCGAGCCCCAGGTTGGGTCATAATTTATATCACTATCATCATTAACCTGTAAGTCTGTTCACTGCTAAACGTAGGCCTCGCAACATCTAAGGCACTTCCGCCTATTCTCGTTCACTTGTTTCAACTTGTGTACATTTTTGAATTGTCAGTCTGGAGTTAGCAAACTATGCTGAGCCAGTGGTCTTGAGAATGATTCATCATCACACATCCGTGGTAATAAATCAAATATTTGTCCAGAATGAGGAATCGAACCCACGAGTCTTGGCCAAAGGAGACAAAGGCTCCAAATCGGACCATTCAACAACTTTACTCTTGTTATAATGTTTTGAGGAAACGATCATGACTTGGACTGAGAGGCAAAAATCTGGCGGATTCAAACATTTCAGTTATTTTCGTCAGTTTCCGCTGGTTCTACGAATCTTCAGGTTTGTGTTTGTTTATATATTTTTCTGATAAATAAAAAAAAATGCATGATTGGGGAAAACGAAACGGAAACACAATTACAGAATAATAATTCACGAATTGTTTCGCCTTGTACAGTAAATGTTAGTTTGCATTTGATGATTCTGAACTTAATTTAAAAACAAAGAGCCAACTTTGTGCGGGATAATAAGTATGTTTTTTTTATTCATTCAAAAAACAATAAGCAATTGAAAAACTCCTTTAAAATTATCTACTCATAGGAAATACATTTTCCAAAGATATTTCCTACACTATGAGTACCTAGTGTAGTAAAAAAAGCCTTGTGCTTTTTTTTTTAAATTAACACTACTAGGTAACTTGGTACATTTATTCATACAATTGAGGTTGATAACCTTATATTTTACCTCGTATTGGTTAAGCTAGGTCTCAGTAAGATTTACTATTTGACGTAAAGTACTATGTAAATATCAGTCAGCTATTTACGTATACGTACAATCGATACAAAACAGTACAGTCGAACCTTTCAAAATAATGTGTTTCTTTCAATCAATGGGACTCCATACTCCCCCCCCCCCACTACATGAAAACTCTTAACCTTGGGACAGACAGTGACAAACGAACACGAAGCCAAGTCGGTCAAGGGTGAGCTTGAGAGTTCCGTATGTTATGCCAAGTGTGGTCTCCAAATACTCCAACATGATACTAAATGATCATTCAAATACGGCTTATTTCCAGTTAATACTGAAATCCTTATCCTAAAACGTCGATGGCCGAGTGGTTAAGGTCGTTGCCTGCCATGCGAGAGGTCGCCAGTTCAAACCCCGCCAGGTACCAATGTGTTTTTCAAATTTGAAATTCATATGTACCATCATTCGACGCTTTAACGGTGAAGGAAAACATCGTGAGGAAACCAGCACACCTGAGAGATTTGTCAACGGTGTGTGAAGCCATGTCAGAGGCCTACGGGCGGTTTAAACTCTGACACCAGGTTGTTCATCAACCGTACGATAAGAAGAAGAAGACTGAAATCCTTACTAATAGTAAAAGAGCAAAGTTTTTTATTTGCAACCTTTTCACGCTTTATCTACCTATTAAAACTTCTTGAAATTTTGCATATGTTCGTAGGTTAAGACTCTCAACTCTAAGTTTGGACCTTTAACTTGAAGAAAGATTTGAAATACATAGGGTACTTTTTATCCAGAAAAATATTACGGGATTCGCGAAAACTGGTATTTTATTTGCTTATTTGTAAATGGCGCTACAAGCTCTAGACACTAGATGGCGCTGAGTGTATCTTAAATCGCTGAATTTATAGCGGGTGAAGCCGCGGTCCAAGCCTAGTATGTAGAAGACGAATAAGAAAGTTCTAACTTCAATATATCCTTGCAAGTTTCCAATTAAAATCTTCTTTATCTGCTAAGAAGTCAAAAACGTAATTATCGTTTCCCAGAGAACTCCGTTTGAACATTATCCGTGTAACCCTAAAACACCTCAAACAATCGCATACGAAAACCTTCGACGAAAAAGTTGCGATCAATTCATAGAATTAAAAGGGCTTACACGAGATTGAAAGTTGACGCGCCCTGACGGCGGGATGAGCCCGGGATTACGATCCCGGGGCGCGGGATTAGGATCCCGGGGCGCGGGATTCGTTTCGCAATAAGAACTCGCCGGAGATTATAAGAAATGAATCAAACGTGAACGTTATATTGAATCTGAGTTCGGCTCCATTGCTGGGATACTTCGTTAGGGATGTGGTGGCCATGCGTTCAAATGATACGAGGAAATTGATACTTCCTATTTTCTTTGTAAACCTATAAAAAAAAATAACAACATCACATACATTGTTCTTATTCCGTGTTAAGTAGCTTAAACACTTGTACTTCCTTAAATATTAGCGTATTTAGTAACTAATAAGATTTTTAGTAAAAAAAGGAAATTAATGAAAACTACATAAATATGATTTATGTAAGCTGCACTATTGAATGGGAATAATTACGAATATTACGAATTTGATTCGTAATGATTTAGTGCAGATGACAATTTACGTTTCAACGAAATGTTTAAATTAAAAAATATATTTTCTTAAGAAACATACATTTCTCAACCACTTTAAATGAACCCGAGAAATACATTTTCCAAGGAAGCTTCCCGGTATCTTTTTTTAGCGCACATGTACACCAAAACTATCATTCTGAAAGTTCATCATCATCTGATCTGATGATGATGATGAACTTTGAATGTGTATGGGCTGATGCCCATGCCCATACACGTTCCTTCTGTTACGCTACGGGCCTACCCTAAGCCAGGCCAGGGCAATCAGGCATTAGCCAACTACGCTGGCCAAATGCGGGTTGGTAGACTTGATTCACACCCCATAAACAAGTTAAACATCTTCTTTAGAGTTTTTTCTAATTATACTTTTTTTTTCAATTGTGTAAGTAGCCCCCATTTCCATCAGTCACACCTACCAACTTTGTTGACATTGGGGTGGCTAAAAATCAGCAAGGATCTCGGTCCTATGTCAGCACAAGCAATTTTTTTTTCTTTTTGTATATGTGCCATAATATGTAAAATGTTCATGTGAGAAATAAAAAAAATCTTATTCTTACCCCAGAATTTCTTTCCAGGTTCTCAAAGTAATTGTTACTTTTCCGAGTCTCACGAACTCTGTTTGAATGGGGACCCCACAGTCCATTATATGTAGTCGGGTAGCTACTTCCTGTGGTTCCATATACATTAGAGTGTATAGACCTGAATAGATTCGCCTAATGAAAATACTTCCCCACTGAAGGGTTGTAATGGAAGCCTTAATATAATGTTGGTTGATGTAAGCACGTTATTTTCCAAACTGGATAGTTACACATATTTAGGGCGTGTAGTCGTAAGTTAATGTTTTTCAGTTTTCAGTTTAATGACAGCAAATATAGTATTGAAATAGAGAAGCAATAAAGATTGATAATTGGATATTGATTTTTGCTGTACAATTCGGTATTTTTGATGGACCATAAGTTATTTGACGTTTATAATAAAAAAAAACCTCTTAAAATTAGTGTAAATGGTGTGTAATCTTAGGCGATAAACGCCTCAACAAATGGAGAGAAACCACTCCTTTTCAGGAAGTACCCACCCAACGACCCACATGTGTCAATGATTAACTACCCCAACATCATTTATCTCTCAAACGGTTCCCTTTTAAACGTACCCCAGTTATCTTCCCCCCTCCTTCCCTAGAGTTCGACCGGGAAAAATCGGAGAAAGTTTCGGGGTAAATTAATTAGGGAGCACTCGGTTTCAATTTGGGGGTAAATTAATGTTGGACCTGTACCAAAGTGGTGGATCATTTATTTACAGGTGTTTCGTACTGTGACGTCATAGGGATGACGTCAGTATAGTCGATAGAACTGTTGAGTCGGTACGGCGGTAACGGATATCACATATTGACCCGATTCGAGGCTTAACAGCTAAAGCTTATAGATACTGGCGGTGGAAAGGCAAAACATTTTCGTTATTTTATGTAATATTTCCTGAGGAGACTAGACTAATCGTTAATATAACAACTGTAGATATGTAACCATATTTCTAGCAAATAAAATGTTCAATTCAAATGCTCGCGACTTCTTCCTATTCTCGGCTACTCGGATCCAGTTCCTACCAGCCGTCCTGCACAGATCGTCACTCCACTTTTACCTGGATGAAATCCTACATGGATCCCCATTGGTTCGGAGGACTAAAGGGCTAAGTCAGACTCCTACTGATTAAAACACCCGGGGTGCTCCGCCTCGTCGCTCATGAAACTCATCGCCAACCAACGAATTCGTCACTCCACCTGGCCTGCGGGCGTCCTACACTACGTTTGCCGAAACGCGGTCTCCACTCTAGAACTTGTCCACCCCAGCGGTTGTCGGTTCTACGGCTGATGTGGCCAGCCCACTGCCACTTCAGCTTGCTGATGCGATGAGCTACGTCGATGACTTTGGTTCTCTGCGAGATCACATCATTTCTGATTCGATCCCGCACCGAACATAGTCCTTAAACTATTAAATCAACCATTTTTTGTGATAGTATACTCGTTCATAATCTAGTGTCTGGTGATATGCCTAAACGTCCTATGTTCAAAATGACTAAGATAATATCCCTACCATTTTAAATACGTACATACATACATACATACAATCACGCCTTTTTCCCAGAGGGGTAGGCAGAGATCACTTCCATCCTTGCTACTCGTGGGAACGCAATGACCTTGTTAAAACAATGCATAAGGCAGAATGGCGGCGACGTGGCCCACAACCCGTCACGTCACGTTTCCCACAGAGGTGAAAAGTGGATCGCTGGAAGTGATCTCTGCCTACCATTTTAAATATATTTCGACCAATATTGTTAAACTTTAAATAAACCTGGGTAAACTCTGCTATTAAATATTTATTTATCTGCGAAAACGATTATTTTTCATATTATATTCATTTCAGGATATACATACTTACATTACAACTCTCACTAGGCTCACCAATGCTAAAAACACGAATTATTTTAAAATTCCGTATTTGTATACTGCGAAAAACGTTTACTTCCCTATTTTATTTTATACCAAACCTCTTACACTAAATTAGATTATCAGAAAAGCTTTATTTGTATCAAAGTTTAAAAAAACACTATCCTTCCAATCAACACAATTGTATCAATTGAACTCCTAGCTTAAAAAAAATCCCTACAATTTCCTCAATCAGAACCCGCTCATTTCGCTATAAGGGTGCGTACTCACCGACGCACGGGTTGTGATTCACCACGGAGAAGATCCGGTCGCATCGCTTCTTCATGTGGGTGTTGGGGCAGATGCAGCCGAAGAGCGGGGACAGCCGCAGTCCGGCCCAGGCTTCTCGGCACGCCTCTCTGGAGAATATTGAATATTAAACATTTTGCAACTTCTCCACATACGGCCATCTGACCACAAACTAAGCAGAGTTTGTACTATGGGTTAATGATATACATACATAGACATAATACATACTTAAATACATGCATCACATATAATAGTGGTCAGAGACTGATATACATACATAGATATTTAAAACATACCTAAATACATCACATCTAGACACGGAACAAATACCGATGCTCATGTCACAAATATTTGTCCCGAGTGGGAATTGAACCCACCACTCTTGGAACCGTAGACTGGGTCAGAAACCATTGTTCCACCGAGCCAGTCAAAAAAGAAAGTGGAGAAGTGTTTGTAGTCTGCACTGGGGTGTATTTGTTTTTTTAAGGTAACGGATTTTGCAGTCTTCTTAACTTAGACATTTATCAATTATCACATAATATCAGTTCATCATCGGCACATATACGTCCCCACTGCTAAGGCACGGACCTTCCCCAAACCAGGGCGACAACCACGCTGGCCAAGTGCGGGTTAGTAGACTACCCAACCTAAGAATTTCGACGTAGGTGTGCAGGTTTTCTCACGATGTTTTCCTGCACCGTTAAAGCGTCGAATAATCATACATATAAATTTCAAATTCGAAAAACACAGCGCAATAAGTGAACACAGTAAGTTTAAACAGTTGAGTGTCACCCATCTCTACTTACCTATATACCCAGGTGAGGTAGAGTCCGTACGCGAGGATAAACCTTTATACAGCCTTTATACAGGTATATATCTATATAGAGGTGGGTACTATAGATAGATAGGTACCAGGCTGTATGCAGGTTTTATCTTTGCGTACAGAAATAAAAATTGCCATTTCCCGCGACATTTTTGTTGCACGTTTTAACGTTGTCAATAGTGCGTCTGACTTTATCTTAAAAGGTAAATACGAGTATTGGTTTCTGTGAAAAAAACGCGTACAACACACGGAAGCCATGCAGTTTACGTAGAAATGCACTATTTTGGCAAACTAAACTATGCGGTGTGTAAGTGCATTAGTGCACGGCTGGCATTTTATGAAGAATAATACATTTGTTGTTTGGGACCTTAATATTTACTTTGTTTTTAGTATTTGTTGTTAAAAAAGCGTCGATGACCGAGTGGTTAAGGTCGTTGCTTGCCATGCGAGAGGTCGCCTGTTCAAACGCCGCTACGTACCACTGTGTAATTCTAATTTCAACTTTGTATGTACGATTATTCTACGCTTACGAAGAAATTCTAAGGTTGTGTAGTCGACCAGCCCTAGCAGTAAAGTCGTAGTAGGGCTGATGATGATGGCAAAATAACTACATCATTTGTGTAAATTTCAACGGTCTAGCTATCACGATTCTTGATAGCCTGGTACGAAACTCTAAAAACAATATAAAATTAGCGATGTTTATTTTTAATCAGTTCCACGAATGTTTCTGTTATAGTTGATTTGAATTTTTTTGTTCAAACATTGCAAATTTGCACTCATCCTGTTAGCAATTTTGAGAATTCGGTTGCAAAATCTAGGAAAATCTGTATGATTTTGCATAAATACTGAGTACATACATACATACATACAATCACGCCTTTTTCCCAGAGGGGTAGGCAGAGATCACTCCCAGCGATCTACTTTTCACCTCTGTGGGAAACGTGTCGTGACGGCTTGTGGACCACGCTGCCGAAATACTATAGAAGTAATCATCGGCAAATTACGTATAATGAGAATATTTATCAGTTTAAGCGACGCATAACTTCTATATTCTAGACTAACGGCCGCCCACGTAAAAATGTTTACTGAGGCCCGCCATACACGGCCCGCTCGAGCAGTTAGCCAGTGATCAACATACACGGACCGCTCTTGCAGTCATAGTCAACCGCTTGAAGCTGCCATCATAGTGCTGCTAACTGCTCGGAGCAGTCACGACTGCTCGAGCGGTTCCGTGTATGTGTGTACGTAGAATCTGTAGTTTACTACGCAGCCGCAGCTTCAAGCAGTCAGGACGGACTGCTTGAAGCTGTTCGTGTATATCGGTCCTTACTGTTTAATGTTTTTTCAGCAAGTATTCACTAAAATAGCCTATATTGCACCTTGTAAAATTTGCTATTTATAAGTAGTCCCGTCAAAATTGGTCCAACCGTTACAGAGATTAGCGGAAACAAACAAACAGACAGACAAAAATGTTTTTGATTGTGATTTTGTTAAATGTACCTGATATAGATTTATACTCATTTAGTAAAAAGTTGTCATTTTGAAATTACAAACAAATACTTCAATTTTACTGAGTTTAGATACCAAAATAATAATTTAATGTTTTACTCAAAAGTAAAACTAGTTATCTTTTTTATCTAACTGGCTGCGATGATGACTTGGAGTAACCATGTCATCATCACCGGTCTTGCGGGGGAGGCCGGGTGAGAGCCATCCGCTCCCCCGCAAGACCGGTGATGATGTCATACCTATAAGGCTACTCCAAGTCAGTCAGTTAGGAAGAAAAAAAAAGAAATAAGAGTACACGGCCGTTAGCATATAGACTCGGAAGCTTGACCGACTGCACACTCAATTGAAACGAATGAACATGAAACGACCGAGACAGATTCCATTAAAACAGCTGAAAATAAAACTGCGCGGGATTTATTTAAAGATGTCCCCGGTTTTGGGAAGGACAGTGACCTTACGTAATATAAGGCTCGCGCCGACGGATCGATGTCCCAAAATAATTCATCTGACGAGAATATTTAGATGCGGCGCGGAAATCGATTGGCATGGTCCGTGTGTCTTTGCATTGGGGCTATAATTGACTCCAATGTTTACGGGAGTTGACTGGCTGGATGGAACAGTAGAGAACCTGGCTAGTTACAAGGGTTTGATTAAATTTAAAGTAAGTTAAGACCAGTCTTAAATCGATGTTAAATCAATGGATTGGCCCAGACTAATCCATTGATTTAACATCGATTAAACAATCTTGATTTTTTTTCAAGTTTTTATTGTTGTTTGAGAATTCGACCGTAAGTCTTACTTAATAGGTAACACACGTGTGTATGTAATAAAAGTTACTTCGCGAACAGTCGCTCAGCTATCTTGTGTCAGCTTTATCTAAAGCTGACACAAGCTAGCTAGATTTACAATTCTAATATTAATTAAAAATAACATCGAACCTTAGTAACAAGTATTTTTATATCATGGTTATTTCAAATAACATTTTCATGCCTAAAATTGAGCGAATTCTCGAGAATTTCCAGAGCTTCCTGAAAAGTTTGAAACATGATGCCATCGCGTGGAAGATTTTCTTGATTTTTCGTAAATAAATTACGAATTTACCTCCCTAATTGAAGGCCTACCGATTTGTTTAAATAATGAAGGCATTATCGATTCTATCGTTCAAATGTTAAATGTCATGAACTTGGTTGTGACTTTATTTGTTTTAAATATTTAATTTAGGAAAACCCCTCCCGGTTGGAAAGTTGTATTAAACATGTAAGGTTTTGTGGACTAACGTTTTGTTGATTGTATTGAGTTGAGTATGTTTATTTCCTTAATATTGTAAGTATATTCTTGTACATTTCATAGGTAAGTTTAACATCACAGTTTTAAGTTTCTTTAAAACAATTGTAATTTCTAACTGCGGTCGATACGAGTTTTACACGTATTTAGGTAAAAATTTGCTTAACTTATAATAACGGTTTTCCAGAAGAACAGTTTAACGTAGGTATTCCATTTTTTTTAAAATTTGCACTACGATCGACGATAAAATTTGGGGTCAATTGTTAGTTCTGTAAACGGAATATGCTCTTAATCATACTAATATTATAAAGCTGAAGAGTTTGTTTGTTCGAACGCGCTAATCTCAGGAACTACTGGTTCGAACTATAAAGTTGGATAAACCATTTATCGAGAAAGTTTTTATGCTATACAACATCACGCTGCGACCAATAGGAGCAAAGAAACAATGGAAAATGTTAAAAAAAAAATGCTGGCATCTTAAATACGTGAGCTTTAACCGTTTACAATGATCATTTAGAAATCTCACCTTTTTAAAACACCCCGAGGTCATTATTCAACGTTAAAGTTGTCAATTAAGATTGTAACGAAAAAAAAAAGATAGAATTTCGCAACAAACACATAAAAGCTCACCTTTAAAAACTTCCATTAGGGCTCGTGTTAATGTCACATCATTTAGACCATAATTACACCCTCGAGACGGCCCTGTGTGTGTCTATATAATTGAGTTTCAAAACTTAACTGTGCTTTAAGTAATAAGTAGGAAAACTTGACTTCAAAGTGCAAATGATACTTATGATTTTGCGTCGTTTCCTTTTAGTACCTACCGCGTTTTATAAGTGCACATTAAAGTGCACAATTGTGTGCACAAGCGCACTTTATGTTAAACTTCTCTCTTAGCACCTACAAGATGAAGAAATCAAAAAAGATCAGATGAAAATCAAGTGCTGGAAATCACTGCCATTTGATTCCACTGCTGGCATAAAATCAAGAGAACCAAGATTTCTTAGAATTCCGAATTATGGATTCTTCTAGGATCTCTGTCAAAGATGATTGGTCAATCCAGATAAATAAATCATATAAAAGTAAAACAAAATAAATCTTGAGATCTCTATATACGGATTTTGGATCTAAAAGTGATATCAATCAAGAAAAATAAAGATGTTTTTATTGCACGAAAAGAAAAAATCGAAAGAGTGATTTATTTTCAAATATGATTTTCCTTAAGAGATTATTTGGTTGACTACTATCCAAAGTATATACTACCCAATGTATTAAAAATTCACTTACCTATCATCCATACGGCATTCGCCGTCACGAGCTTTGCAGGCATTCTTGAACCGGTCAAAGAGTACAGAGCAGGCTTTCTCGTTATGGCAGACGCTCAGAGCATAGGTGCAGGTCGGCAGGGTCTCCACGGGGTACGGGTCTTTCTCTGAAATGTTATTACTCTGTTAGAATGGCCGGGGGCTTAGACAAAGTAATAATATCGAAGCGATAACGAAGTTCGAAAAGAACAAAATGTATGGGATTGACCACATGATAAAAAAATTATGTAAACAAAAAAAACCGCCTTCAAAAACACGACTCACTAAAAATTACAAAATAATATAATACGAACATTAATCTGGGTATGAATTTGATATGTTGTTGAAGGCGGTGCCAATTAAATTTTTGAGGAAAACTGCGTGAAATATAAACGGCACCGCCTTCAACAACATATCAAATTCATACCCAGATTAATGTTCGTATTATATTATTTTGTAATTTTTAGTGAGTCCTGTTTTTGAAGACGGGGTTGTTTTGTTTACAATTTTTTTTCATCTTTTTTAGTGTTAATTTTTTTTACGCCCTATTAGTTAAGCTCACCTATAATTCTACTGATATTATACCCACAAGTATCAATATGTCCACACATTTGAAAGAATAATCCCCTTACTCCCAACTATTAAGGCGTTCACCTTCCATCATCAGCTCAGCATCATAACATTATGGTTGCCAGAAGCAAATGCCAATATAACTTCAGAAAATATGTAAAACGCGGTACATGTGCCTATAAAATTTGAGGGTTGCCCTCGATTTCTCCTGGATCCCATCATCAGATCCTAGACTGGTCAACCTAATAGTTTAGCTCACCTGTAATGCTACTGATATTATAACTAGTAGTCTTAATATGTATACAGTATTAAAATAATTATTCTTTTACTCATAACTATTAAGGAGTTGACCTTCCATCATCAGCTCAGCATCATAAAATTATGATAACCAGAAGCAAATGCCAATATGACTTTAGATAATATGCAAAACGCGGTACCACCTCGGAAGTGAACTCTATCCAACCAAAAAAAAATTTTTGAAATCGGTCTATAATTGACGAAAATATCGGTGAACATACATTAAAAAAAAAAAAAAAAAAAAAAAAAAACAATATACCAACAAACAAATTGAAAACCTCCTCCCTTTTTTGAAGTCGGTTAAAAAATGCGTCGATCGCCGAGTGGTTAAGGTCGTTGATTGCCATGCGAGAGGTCGCCAGTTCAAACCCCGTCAGGTACCAATGTGTTTTTCAAATTTGAAATTCATTGTATGTGTACCACTACGACGCTTTAACGGTGAAGGAAAACATCGTGAGGAAACCAGCATACCTGAGAGATTTTTCAACGGTGTGTGAAGCCATGTCCGAGAATAACTCTAACACCATGTTGTTCATCAACCATACGATAAGGAGAAGAAGACCACATGATTTATCGCGTCTAATGTCAATCCGATACATTTTATTCTTTTCGAACTTCGTTATCGTTTCGATATTGTTACTTTGTCTACGGCACCTGGACGGAGATGAGAGCCCACAAGAAGGATCTACGGATTGATCAGTTTTACAGGTAGCTCCTAAATGTTAGGAAAGGAAATGGCGTGATATTGAGTCAGGACTTCACTTCAATCGAGTACTCAAACCAACACAAACTGACAGAGTCGTGTATCTCAATGCTGCCATTATATCCTGGATCTAGTTGAACGCTGAAGAATAATGACTCGAAGTAGTAATTTAATTTTGTATGCAACAATGACTGTCTTGTAGGCAACAAGACAGTTTTTGCTTAGTGTAGGAATCACCGCAAGCTGAAAATCTGTGTGCGAGCAGTAAAATGTATACTTTTTAAAATATAAAAAAGTTAGGTAATTTTTTTTTTAATTTTAAAAATTATACGTTCTTGTCCATTGTTGTCCTTGCTGGCAAGTTAGGACTTGCCAGCCAAGCTAGGGCCTTGGATAGAAAACAGTGGATCAGTGTGGGTGGAGACCTTTTCGAGGATATGCAGGTGCAGTGTGTAGGTTTCCTCACGATATTTTCCTTCACCGTTAAAAGTTTGAATGTAAACTATTAATAATACTAACCCTTCTTCATGACGAACACGCAGGGATGATCAAACAGGAAGTCGCGGAAGGAGTTACACTCGGGATCAACGTTCGGCTCCCGACAGAGGCAGGTTGGCTTGAAGAACGGGAAAGCTTGAAGGGTCTTCAGGGCGGCTTGGCATTTCGTCACGGTCACGGTCGAGCAGGCAACTGGAACAAGCGTCATCATCATCACCATCATTTGGACTGGCTCGGTGGAACAGTGGTTTGACACCCATGGTTCCAACTTTGAATGACGAATTGTTGACTCAATCAACTAAAAATTACACGACTTAACATACACCGTGAAATTTAAGTGGGTGTTTTCCCGCGGCAGAACGATTTGCCTTTAGTAATACTATCATGCAAATTATTACATAAAAAAAAAAAATCCAATTTTCAAAATAATAATTTTCCAACTCGAAAACGAGAAGAGCTATCGTTGTTTTTTAAGATGTGACGTATTCAGGTACTGCTTGCCGCATGAAATCGATGCTTAAAGCTAAAAACGCTCTACGCCCTAAGTAATAAAGTGGTTAGAACGTTTCGGTTATACCTTTCGTAAAACCGGCATTAACTGCACAAATCTATTGTGCTACTAAGGTAGAATCATTTTGCTGCGGGGAAACAACCACTCAAATTTCACGGTGTATAGTTGCATCTTACTTATTTCCCACTGAGTGAATGAGGAATCAAATGCAAAATCAAACACTGTCATCTTTCCTTTTCTCTATAAGGCTATGTACATACAAGCACAAAAGATCCTCAAATCATGGCGTGATAATGGCTGCCATTGTCTCATTATCCTTTTGATGGTGGAATAAAACGTAAAGACAAGGAACAACATTTGAATCCGAACAATGAATGCTTAGCGGTGTTTATGCTTAAGCATTTCATTACGACAACAATGAATCAAGTTTGTGGTTGAACGTGTTATGATATTGTGGTTGTGACAGTTTTGCATAGTGTGTACTACGCTGATCATTTCGGGAACTTATACAAAAACCTGCCATGTAGTAGTCGGTATCTTGTAAAAAGCAAAATGCAGTAACGTATGAAAAAACCCGTTATAGTGCGAGTCGGACTAGCACATAAAAGGTTCTGTACTATAATTTTTGAAAAGTTTGTCATATGAAAGCCTCCATTGAATATTTTTATTCTACTTTGGTATTTCTAACGGCAACAAAAACAAATAATACCTAACTTTAAAATATTATGGTTACACACATTAGAAAACATAATGTCAAGTTCGATAAAAAACTGTACCTATCTTATTTTAAACTAGCTGTGCCCGCAACTTCGTCTGCGTGGAATAGTAACTTTCGCCAGCATTTTGATTTTAGGATTTTTTTAAGTAATTACAGGTAAAATAAATAAAGCCACATAAATTATAAAAACTATAAGAAAAGAAAATATAATTAAACTTAGCAATGATTAGATTAATATCCAGGAAATAGCCTAAAATTGTTTACTGATTAATAGGTGATACACAACATACTACATTTTTCATTACAAATCGGCCAACGATACAATAGAGAAAAAGATTGTCCAAGCAATGCTCCAGCCAGATGAGGAGTAGCTAGCAGAGAGTGGTAGCTAGGACTCACAAAATTATTTTTCACATTTTAGAACTATAAAACCACGTTAAAAATTTATTTTATTTGATAGAAACAGGTTTCAATGGTTGCAAACAGCATACTGTAACTAATGTTTGATATTAGGATGACTTCGGTAAAAAATACAAACTACCGATCCACTGCCTTAAAGTATCTATAAAGGATGTGTGTAGCCATGTGACGAATTATATTAGTATTTGCTTTGCTACTTTGTTTCTCGTAGATTGTATTGTACTCGTAATGAAACGATGAGATAAAAACATTAAAACGTAAGTTTAATAAAATGGAAATTATTAATGACTCTTGGTATTTGAAGCAATATTGAGAAGTAATAAAGCACAGTGACATCTCTTGAACTAACAAAGAACTAAACACTCATGTCATATCAAATCTGACAATATTTGACATGACTTACCAGCTAAAAACGTGATAGTTGGGGAGCCCAACGGGGGTTTTGCAGTCTTGATGTTTGAGTCAGACACAGACTCTGTCTTGTAAGATTTTTAAATTGAACTTTATAATATCCAAAATTTTTACGTGAATGTTTATACATTCCCCTTTGTATGCTTAGAATAGCGATATCCTTCTATATGAACATGCAGATAATACCGAACAGCCTATCAATTGGAAAAACACAAACCAGCCATGCAAGCCAAGACAACTGACCACCTCCATACCGAAAACCAGATAAAAGAGAAATTTAGCGAATGTAATAAACTTCTGTACCTGGTCTCCGTGGATATTTCAAAAGTCTTTGACGGTATCACCCACATCAACCCAATTAGCTTTCTCTTCTTCAGCAAAACGTCGAACCCACATACATAAAAATTCTCCAAATCATTTACCAACAAAGCACAGCCGATATCAAACTGCACACTGAACGCCTGACATTCAAAATACAAAAAAGAGTTAAACAGGGTGACTCCCTATCACCAAAGCTTTTCAGTAGAACGCTCCAAGAAGTCTTCAGATAACTTTGATATTTTTAGGCAACAAAAGGAATAAGTGTAGGGGATAGATGACTGATAAACTTTCGCTTTGCAGATGACATTTTCCTGATCGCAAATAAGTATACCTGGACAGGACTCGAGTTAATGCTCGAACAACTGAGCGCAGAAAGCTTTGAGGTTAGACTGACGATGAATAGATCCAAAACTAAGGTCGTAACCAACAACACCAACGATAGGATAGCAGTCAACAGGCAGGTAAAGCAATATATAGAGGAGTATAAACTTGGGCTAGGCAGCCTCCTTCGAAAACATGCAGGACAAAGAAATACTCCGTAGAGCAGACAACGCCTGGAAAAGGTTCTGGTCTATGAATGGGTATATGAAGGGTGACTTTCTTCTATCACTGAACCACAAACTCATCGACATTTTCATACTGCCTATCCTAACATATGGGGCAGAATCATGGCCAATCACCGAAAATCAGAAGTTTAAACTCAAGGTTTTTCAAAGAGCTATGGAGTGGAGTATCATAGGTATTAGGTTAAAAGATAAAATAAATTTTAACACCATCCACTCCCGTACTGTTGTTGTTTTTAGTCAAAACTGAAGTGGCAATGGGCGGGGAATGTCTGCAGGATAAAGAACAATAGATGGACCAGAATCGTTACACATCGCGTGCCTGAAGACGATTTTCGCCGAAGAGAAAGACCCAAGAAAAGGTGGTATGACGATCTTGTCCATGTATCAAAGAACTGGCAAGTCCTAGCATTGGACGGAGAGCAGTAGATGAGTTTGAAGGATTCTTTGCCCAGCAGTAAAATGATACAGGTTAAAAAATGACAGATTATTATATAGCAGGACTTTGATATCAACTTGAACCACCTGCATAAAAATGTAACGCGCTGAAATATCTCAAGATTATGTGTTTTTCAACAGACACAAAGATTAATTATAACTTTGTGGTCCAAATCGTTACAATGACACTTTTTAGGGATTATTTAACATGCACTTTGAATGACTGACACGGTCAAATAACTTTTTTCTTTCAACAGCTTGTTACCAGGTAGCCCTCCTGTATTAATCGCTGTCCCCCCACTTATATAGAAAGTGTAATAAACTTTTATCTTATTTAGCGTAATCTTTCTATTCAGATTCCATGTCGTTCATCATCATCATCATCATCATCAGCCCATACTTGTCCACTGCTGGACATAGGCCTCTCCAAATGCACGCCGTTCGAGTAACTGCAAATCTAGCTATTTACCTCCCCTACTATGACGTTTTACTCAATAAAGTAGTCCGTATAGTCCTGGTTAGAAGGTTTATTTTGGTCAATATACTTTTACCATTGTTGTACGTGATCTAATAAAGTTAGATTTTTAACTATCCTACAGGAATTTCTGTGACTAAAAGTATTTAAGATCTTGACCGGGGATGTATGGTACCACCATGCAAAATTTCATTTAAATCGGTGTAATAGTTTCAGAGATCAGTCATTTATTTAGGTTTTTTGAATATCCCACGGGAACCAGTTAACTGTCAGTGATTTAAAGTATCCTATGCATTTTTCCGGAATTTAAAATACCTTCGTGTAAACTTTCATTTAAATTGGTTCAGCCGTTTAGGAGGTCAGTCGAAACAAACAAACAAACAGACAGAGATACAATTTTTTTTCTAAGTATGGGGTTGTGTTCTACTACTCTCAAAACATATCCCTGACTGGTTTTTTTGCGTTTCTAAGAAAAGTACAAGAATTTTTGCCTCTACGTTTTTATTATAGTATAGATAATAAAGAAAAACGAAAAAATATTTTCAAAATCGGAGCTCTTTTCCTTTAGTTCATTGACTCGACTAAAACACACAAATATACTAATTATTAAATTAATTGTGATTGTGTATGTATGTTCCGTATAAAGAGTCTCAAATGATAACCCTCGCAGCTAGAATCGCTTTTAATAGACTAAATAATTACAATCATTAGCCGTCAAGCGACATTTCAAATCGTTCAACAATACCAAAACAGTATCCGTAAAACAAAGTAACAAATTAATACAAATATTTAACTACCATAATTACGGACCATTTCTCATGTCGCCAATAGATAATTAGTCACTCCAAATTATTTTGATCGTTACAAATGCCATCGCTTTATCCACTTCAAGGGATGACGTGAACATAAAAATATATCTATACTAATATTAGAAAGCTGAAGAGTTTGTTTGTTTGTTTGAACGCGTTAATCTCAGAAACTACAGGTTCGAATTGAAAAAATCTTGTTGTGTTGGATAGACCATTTATCGAGGAAGGCTTTAGGCTGTATAACACGGAGAGACCAAAAGGAGCAAATAAACAATGGGAAATGTGTAAAAACGAGGAAAAAGAAAACGAAGTCGCTGGCACAGCTAGTATAATATAAGAAACGAACTATCTTTATCTATACTAAATATAATATAATGAAGCTGAAGAGTTTGTTTGTTTGTTTGAACGCGCTAATCTCAGAAACTACTGGTTCGAATTGAAAAAATCTTTTTTGTGTTGGATAGACCATTTATCGAGGAAGGCCATCACGGAGAAACCTATAGGAGCAAATTAACATTGGAAAATATGTAAAAAACGGGGAATAAGAAAAACAAAACGAAGTCGCCGGCACAGCTAGTATAATATAAGAAGGGAATTATCGAAAATATGAGAGATGGGCCAATATTTCACGAGCTCTAAAGGGCGGAGTGGCAAATTAGGGGGGTTGTTCGTTGGAATTTTTAAACGTTCGCGTCAATGGACCGACCCTCGTCACCCGTGCGATCGTGCCCGCTTGTAATGAGTGAGCTTTTGTTAAAGCTTTACTTTTATTAAAGGATTATACGCTTCAAAGTGACACACGTGAATAATCTATGCATTAATACGTGACGGGAGAGTGTTAGAGCCCGTGCACGAGTGTTTTTTGATCGATCATGCCTATAACGATATCCAACAGGCATAATCGATTCCAAATACGAATTTGGTATAAGCATAGCCCTTTGGCAGTGCTGTCTTTTGACTGGCTCGGTGGAACAGTGGTTAGTGACCCTGGCTGGCGGTTCCAAGAGTCGTGGGTTCGATTCCCACTCGGGACAAATATTTGTGTGATGAACATCGGTGTTTTTTCTGTGTCTGGGTGTGTATATGTATTTATTTATGTATTTAAAAATATCTATGTGTGTATATCAGTCTCTGACGCCCATAGTACAAGCTCTGCTTAGTTTGGGGTCAGATGACCGTGTGTGGAAACGTCCCAGATATTTATTTATGTAACATGAGTGTTAGTATCAAGAGTATTCAATCATAGTATTTGATGTTATCTGATATATTTGTTTACATAAAAATGTAAACAATATTTATGACTCAACTCGTTTGCTTAAAGTGTACATACGTTACTTTTAAGTTCACATTAAATCGATCTACAAGTTTCCTCGTATTTTTCATCGTTTCGATAAACGAATCAAAATCACATAAAATAGTAGAGAATAATTGTTTAAACGCAGATACCTATTTAGTTTAGTTTCGAGACTATTCTCGACTAGTTTCCTATAAAACTTTATTCATAATAGTAATTTCACATGCACTTATAAATAATCAATACAGCAATAGTAAGATTCTACCACAGATCCTAAATACCGATTCTTCCGAGAAGCTACCGGCAAGAAACTCGACAGTCACTGACAATACGAATAGAAAATCACTCTCCACAATTGGATCCGTGCAAGAACAAGAATCAATAACCTTACCTTCCGAGTCAAATAGAGACATCCGGTCACTCCCTAATGTCTTACGGGAAAAAACGGTAATACCAGCGATAACCCGCCGCGGTTTTTGCGAATCCTTGTTAGGGCTAAGGGACCGCTGATGGAAGTTTTTGTTGTTCCTCTCTGGTAATGAGAGGTATTTTGAGATGGATGACAGTGGACTGTGATGTTGACGATTTTTGGATAATCTTTTGAAAGAGGTTAATACTACTTAGATTGTTACCTACCATTGATATCCTTACTATAGTCTTTTTCAGCTAAGATGATCCCTGTGACACTTAATATTTTGCCTAATGACGCCGCAATAAAATGAAAAAAGTGTGCAATAAAATTATTTTCGCTTGTCAAACGTAAAATGCGTGATTCAGAACACAATGAACTGTCACAGGGATAATCTTAGGTGAAAAATACTATAGTCCTTACTAATATTATAAATGCGAAAGTAACTCTGTCTGTCTGTCTGTCTGTCTGTTACGCTTTCACGCATAGAGTACTGAACCGATTTAAATGAAATTTGGTACAAATATAGTCCAGAAAGGACAAAGGTTACTTTTTAACCGACTGCGCTATAAAGAAGTAATGTGTTACCGTTAAACGTCTCTACGCGGACAATGTCGCGGGCGGAAAGCTAGTATGTCATAAGTAAAGAATGTTAAAATTATTGGTATTTGCGCGCTTATTTGTTGAGGTTTCCCAATTGAAAGCTTTGCTAAAAATATCAAATTATACTTTTGATTGTCTTTTGAGAATTCGGCCGTTCAGACCTTATTAATTACTAGTTGTTCCAGCGACTTCGTTCGCTTTTCTCCCCGTTATTTATACATGTTCTATTGTTTCTGTACTCGTTTTGGTCACAGTGTGATGTTAAATAGCCTAAAGCCTTTCTCGATAAATTGTCTATCCAACACAAAAATATGTTTTCAATTCGAACCAGTAGTTCCTAAGATTAGCGCGGTCAAACAAACAAACAAGTTAATTTAGTTTAGATTTTCCTATTCAAGGTTTAAAAAAATATTAGTTTCTTAAAGAACTTTTATAAATTATTGTTATTTTCAGTGTCGGTTCTAATAAAAAGAGTGAGTAGGACGCCCTTAGACCAGGTGGAGTGACGATCTGAACAGGGTGGCTGGTAGGAGCCGGATGCGAGTAGTTCAAGACAGACAGAAGTGCATTCGAGGAGACCCATGTCCAGGTGATGATGATGATGATGTTGATGATGAAGAAATAAAACAGGGAACAGTTATGTACCAACTGAAATCCAACTCCCAAGTTCTTGACTATGTTATCCGTTCCTATCTATGTGATTTGCCTGTCTTTCAACCAAAAATACTTTCGTATCAAAATATCGTCGACAAAACTCATGAAAACCCGAAGTATAAAATCGATACGTCCGAATGTAAAATAAAATGGACCGTTTAATAATTTAACTACCGCAATATGTACTTAACGTACGGTTAATAAATAAACCAGTCAGTTATTTCTGGTGAAAGTGACATGAATTTTAGAACGGATTGACTATTGATTCGATGTTGTATTGTGAATCTACGATGGGACACAGTTAAATATTCAGCCGCTACATACCTAGTTTGTTTTCCAATAAATCTCGGAAATGTTGACAAAGTTTTTTCTGCGAGGATTTTAATATGTTTTTTATTGATTGGCTATATGGTCAACTATGATGATATGATACTAAGCCTGACTGCTCTAACTCAAGATCTTTATGGATACTAACATTGGTTTATATTAATTAGAATAGAAAAGAATAATTGTTTATTTGGTACAAATATCATTAATACATCCCTTAAGTTTGCCATGACTAATCTACATATTTAAATAAATAACGTGTAGCCAAATATAAGCAGAATCTATCTAAATAGAAATCCCCACCTAGTAGATTGAATTTACGCGATTGCAATTATTGGCATCCACGCTATGAAATATATTTTGGAATACAGTACAGTTAGTTTTTGTACGATTCGATTCTAAAAACGAAACCGGAATATAGAGGCTCAATGACCTCACAGATGAGAATATAAAGCCTTCTTCTTGACATAAACTCCAACTCAAAAGAACCGTGAAGACTCCAACAAAACACGTCATCCAGACAAGGGGCCCGACTTCTGACCTCCCGCCATTTTGTCAACGCGCGATTCACAAAATGGCCGCCCCCTTTATCGGAAAAGGTTTGTGTGGAATGGAAACAATGTCGAGTTCCAGGCGATCTATCTTAATTATCCCCTTTTTAAAAGCGACTTATCAACGTCTGCTCTTGTGGGAGAGCCGAGAGAAAGGGAGGGGGGGGGGGGGATGCACTGTAAATAGGTTAAATAGTGTTCGACCTGCTTTGTTCTTGTTGCAGAATGGTTTAGGGGGGTATAATTTAGATTGGGTAATCCCGTTTCGTTTGTTCGTTCTTTTGAACTTTTAGAAGTAACACTTTAAGGTTAAATTGTTTTTTTTTATACATTTATGTGACGTGTGCTGCATTAATAACACCAGCAAAAAGTGTACTTATTTGATTTTTACAGAAAATTTAAATTTTTACAATGAGTAATTTGTACATAATTTTTTTCATTAAGATTTCTTGGGGTTTCAGCGAGTTTGTAGTAATGATGGTTTCAAACATTATTCACTAATCATAAGTAGATTTGTCTTTTATTAACTTTCTTTAAATGCATATTACCTACTACATACTCATACTTAATGCACCATGCTGTGCTATCTACGAAACAAAATGAATATATTATTATTACCTACATTATTTCTGTCCCTTAAAATAAAAAAAAAAGATTCAAAATAACAACAAAATTTAAAAGGTTAAACGCTAAGATGTTTCCCCTCATGTTTGAATGTATAAAATATTCGTGTTGTTTTGAGTTGTTTATGGAAATGTGATACAAGCAAGTTAAATGCTGAATTACCATGCCACCGATACAAAGTTTTGATTACGTTAAATCATAAAACCGGTCAAGGGTGAGTCGGGCTTTTGCACAGAGGGCTATGGGCACAATGGATAGTTTTTTTTAATACACTATAACAAAGTAAATTTAATTTTTTAAAGTGCTTAAGCTTGAACTAGCTATAGGTACTAATATTTAGAAAAACGGAAAAAATTCAACTGCCTCACCGCGGCCCGGGGACTCGAACACCCGTCCTTCTAGGAATCGCGTCCAGACCTGCATTACCATCACACCAGACCAGCAGACCTATTAATTGAAGCCGTCGAATTATTCCCGTATATGACCTGTTATGCCACTATAACGTAGATAGAGTGATAAAACATATTTTTTTAAAATTTATTTGTACTTTATCTACTTCGCACTTCTGCACTAAGACCTCCCTATCAAGTTTCATAAAAATAATGTTTTTAAAGGCTTTAAAAGGTTTTAAAAGGCTGGGTCTAGTCGATTTACACAGACGGAAAACAGAACCAGACAACGGATTCTATAGTCACGTTTTTTTACGTAAACGGGACCCTAAAATGTATTTAAAGCTACCTATTTTAACTTATGTTTTTTAATGTAGGTCAACACGGCCAAGTGTTGTCTTCATAGCATGTATTCCATTGTTACATGTTTTAAATTAATTAAATCAGAAATGTATAATTAAATACATCTGTTTACAAATGTAAATAAAAACTAAAATTAACTTAAATTGAGACAAAATGGACGTAGTTAAACACGGTAACTAACTAACCAATTAAATATTAGTAACAGCCGTATATTCGGATTAAAATATTTGGCGTTTACGTCACGCTTACATTTAACACTTATACGCGGGTATACACTTGTTAGTTTGCAAACTAATACTAAACTCGAATATCGACATATCAGCGCTAAAGTATAAAAAATAAACATTACGCAACATCACATACATTGATATGAACCCGTGGGGAGTCGCTTTAGCACTTGTGCTACATTGTATCAGAATCAGAAAATAAAATATATAATTTCATATATATAATTTCACACCCAGACACGAAACAAATCCCGATGTTCGTCACACAAATATTGTCCCGGGCGGATGAGGTTGGGCATGAGGTGCCAATAAGGTGCCAATAAGGTGCCAATGAGATTCCAATGAGGTGCCAATGAGGTGCCAATAAGCAGCGCATTAAATCGGTTTCAAGATAAACTTAATCCTTATGCGTTGTGCAATTTGATCTAAGCCGGTTTAGCGGTTTACCATCTCCCATTCAAGTTTTTTTCTCCTTTTACTACCTAAGTACTATTTCACAGAATAGAATAAAAAACCGTTTATACATATGTAATGCCTTTAGTATGAAGTGATTATATAAATTGTATAAATAAGTAAATTGTATTTATGTATAAATTGTATATGTATTGAGTCAATAAATGTTGTTTTTAGTAAAAAATACACGTTATACTAGAGTTAATACATATTTTTTTACAGACTGAGTGAGATGCGACACCAAATGGTACTTACCCCATAATTTGTAAGTGACGTATTTGTATTTTTAGTGAGAATTGTAATAAAGTTTGTGATAACTTTATTACGCTAAAATTAGTCTTTATGGGTCTACACGCGATATTAGGAGTAGCAAATTACATAGCTTTTACTGCCCGACGTTTCGACTGGGTTACACCAATCGTGGTCGCGAGCAAACTCAACTTTATTACAATTACAAACAAGGAATTTAAATCTGGTATTATGCTATCATCAAGATAACGTACAAGGCCAAAAGTAACTCAGGGTCACCTTGGACTCGTCTAACTCAAGATTTTAGGGATAAATTTGAGGACCGCCCTCATGGTCGGAGTCCACTCCAAGACTTAACTGGAGTACTCTCAGCATATTAATTTAAGCGAGATTGTTGGAAACGAGACGGCGATGAGAAAAAATGTGTTTACTGTATAATAAGTTGGTAATTTTATTCAAATGTTTGTTGTAGAGATCATCATCCCATATAACGTCCCCACTGCTGACACGGGCCTATCCTAAACTAGGGCGATAAGGCCTGGTCAAACACGCTTGCCAAGTGCGGGTTGGGCGACTACACAACCTTAGAATTTCTTCACAGGTGTGCAGGTTTCATCACGATGTTTTCCTTCACAACGCGAATGCGTCGAATAATTGTACCAAAAAATTTCGAAAAACACAGTGGTTATACCTTCAATATCCTATCAACAAACGTGACATTTTGAGTTTTTAAGATTATTTTGTTTAATTTTCCATTATTGTTCTAGATCGAGTAAGTATGAAAAGTTTGTGACCCTACATTATATTATGAAGTTAAAGCGAGTAAAGTAAAAAGCTTGGCTTCAATAGACTTGTTAGTGCTTATCATTTCTATTCTATTCTTGTCATCTTGTTACTTATTTGAAATAATGGGAAAAATATTAAAAATATATTATATGTATAACTAGTGGTCCCGGCGAATTTCATACCGCCAATACTGATTCTTTTTCTATATTTTCTCATTGAAACCTTCCCTGGACTACGACGAACATTTTAAAATTACCTAAATCGATCCGGGCGTTCTCGAGTTTTAGTCAGACTAACGAACAGCAATTCATTTTTATTTACAAAAGAAAGAAGAAGAAATGAGCCATACATTTGGGAAGTTAGATGTAACCAATCATAATTATTACATGGACCTTATTTAATTTTATGGCCAAATCTGACGAGTGTCGATTAAACACTTATTTATTGTTTCCACCAATATAGCTCAATTTCATGTTTAGCTTGTAGGAATGCAAGGAAAGCAAAATTTAATCTAGGCTACAATAAATTATTTTGTAACGAGAGTTTTCGCGTAAGAGAAATCCAATAGATGGGAAGACTTAGATATGAGGTCTATCTGTTATGTGATTGGTTAATATTGACATGTCTGTTAATGTCACGTCAAAAATAACCAATGATGCTGCAGTTGGATTTCACGCGTATGTATTGCCATCTGCTTAATTTCTCATACGCGAAAACCATCATTATGAAATCAAATCATTTATTTGTTAGACATAGGTAGTACATAATATAAAAAACAGATATGCAGATACAGATGTGAATATAAGTGTGGGCTATTCCCGTACACTTGTCAAAACGACGCTAATCAAAAATGTCCCCGCAATGTCTCAATATCCCAGATATACCCATAATACTTACCCTTTCATGGCACCCCTCCAACCTTCGCGTAAGTATTAAAAGAACGCCCCGATTTTTCCCAGAACAATATATCAAAATATTAATATCGCCGCTGAGTACTCGCGAACAACAATGGGCGCCTATAGAGGTCTATGGACGTCTATAGGCGCCTATAGACGTCTGTGGACGTTAAAGGTACGCTTGTGGGCGTGTGTGAGAGTAACAATGGAAGGAGGTCACTGGGCGATCGATCTTATGGAGTTTCATCGTGATCATTCGGTTAATGTGTGTGTGTTTTTTTAAATTATTAATTGTTGCAAAACAATTCCGACATTTTAATACTCCAAGCTTAACATAATATGTCCATACGTATAGGTATTTAACTATGGTTCCAGGTTCTGTAAACATTAAATTCAATCGACTAGCAATTGTGACTGGCTCGGTGGAACAGTGGTTAGTGACCCTGGCTGGCGGTTCCAAGAGTCGTGGGTTCGATTCCCACTCGGGACAAATATTTTTTTTTTTTTTTTATAATAGGCAAACAAGATGACCACACTCCGCCTGATGGTAAGCGGTAGTGAGATCCAAATATGAGGTCGACAGGCACAATAGATCATATTGCGCCTGTCGCACTCACCCTGAAGGCCTGCTTAAATGCCGTTTCACGCCCCGCCTGAAGAGCCCGGGATCATAGGAGGGAGGGAAAACATGAGCTGGAAGGGCATTCCATGCCTTAATGGCACGGGGCATATTTGTGTGATGAACATCGGTGTTTGTTCCGTGTTTGGGTGTGAATATGTATTTATGTATCTATATGCATTCCGCCGGGTCCCGGCAGAAGGGGAAGGCCCAAGAAGGCCTGGCTTGACGTCGTAGTGGATGACATGCGTGCCAACAAACTCTCCGCGAAGGATGCTGAAGACCGTGCGAGGTGGAGAGTTAGGAGCAGGAAAGCGGACCCCGGGCTCCGCAAGGATGCAACCGGGAGAACGCTGAGATGATGATGATGCATATCAGTCTCTGATACCCAAAGTACAAGCTTCGCTTAGTTAGGGGTCAGGTGGTTGTTGAGATGTCTCAAATATTATTTTTTAATCTTTTAAGATAGAAAGCTGTTTGTATATTGTTTATCTTGTTTATCTACTAGGACAATAAAAAAGGCAATTTAATACGTCATTATCACCATCGTCAGCCCATATACGTTCCCACTGCTGGGGCACGGGCTTACCCTAATATACCTCCTCGATAAGGCCTTAGTCAACCACGCTGGCCAAGTGCGGGTTGGTCGACTACACAACCTAAGAATTTCTTCGAAGGTGTGCAGGTTTCCTCACGATGTTTTCCTTCACCGTTAAAGCGTTGAATAATCGTACATATGAAATACATCATCTGTGAAAAATTCAACTGTTTAGCTATGGTTCTTCCTGTGATATAGCTTAGTGACAGAGAGACGGACGGACGGACGGACATTCTGAGTAATAGAGTCCCATGTTTATCCTTTGGGCAAAGAACCCTAAATTTGAATTTGAAACCTACTTTATCTATTCTTATCTAAAATTAGACCTTAGATAGAACCTGATTCCATCCTAAAGACCTAAATCTAGAACTAAGTCCATCGCCTAACGGCGTCCTACATACGAATCGACATTTGCAACTCCCAATATATATGTCGGTCCTCTGGGTATTTCCGTGGAGCGAAATGCTTGAAGTGGAGATTACGTGTTAGAATAAGCGTGTTATTGGTACGGGGTTCAATTCCCGACGTTAGCTCTCTGTCTGTGGTATCGGATCTTGTAATGTGTTGCTATGTGGGATTTAAATTTTAGCGTGCGATCTGGGTTAAATATTAAAGCGGGAGTAAATGTAACGTAATATTTATTCATTTATTCTTTAACTTCTACCTATTTTCTCTCTTCTCGCCGATGCAAATTATCAGTATATTAATATAAAGTATTCACCTATTAATATTATAACAGTATATTATAAAATATTAGCCTACTAATATCACAAAAGTTTGTAGGGGTGTTTCTTCACAAAAATATAGCTTAATATCAGAATAACGTTTACAGGTTATAATTCACAAAGATAATTATGTAGTTTTATTCAAAATATAACAATAACTCACTCCACGCGTACGAAATCTACCATTATTATCATTTAAACTACCGCTATTAAAATTATAGCAAAAGCTGTAGAGTTTGAAATTTTTACATGTGTGAGGCTTTTTTCCTCACTGGCATACGATGACGGCTTGCAGTAGCCTCGTCATCATCAACGGACTTGCGGGGGAGCGGGTGGCTCTCACCCCTAAGATGAGTTACACAAAGTCCACCCACTTGTATGTATCGGGGATCAAACCCACGCACTTATAAAAATGTAGATGGAATCAGCCTACATACTCATAAGGGAAATAAAGCGGTAATTTAATGGTTGTTTTCCCGTAGCAGAACGATTTACCTTTAGTACTTCTATCGAATTATGCTAGTTATGATTATAATTAAAAAAAATATATTCAACTCTAAAATGTAAGAAACGATAGTTTTTTTAAGTAATGAGACGTAATCATCATGTACCTACTGATTTCCGAACGAATTTATGATTAAATCTAAAGAAGCTCTACGCCCTAAGTGCCTGTTCACACCTAGCGATTATTGGGCGATTTCGATCGCCCAAAAATCGCTAGGTGAGAACACGCTGTCAGTAATAAAGTGATAAAGAAATGACAGACAAACGGACGGACATACAGCGATGTCTCAGAAATACCGTTTTTACCCCTAGATACGATCCCCCTAAATGTAAAATTTATTCGTTATGTAAAAAATCGCCGAAGCCCACAAAAAAAATCTCTTTGAGAGACACATATTTTTTTTTTCATGCCCTCTCATCAACGCTCATACATATTAACGGGTATATAATGAGCTATGTCACAGCGAGCATTCGTCATCTGCTGATTATTTGATGACGTTTTCACTTACCGAAGCGCGTCTGATGTTTTATTCTCTCTCCCTCCGTGTGGGGAAAGGTCAAATACGGCTGGCTGTTACACCGAAGCGAACGGTTAGGGTTCGTAATACGTAAAACGGGAGGTGTACCTAACTTTAATTGCTTATACGGTGTTTTAGGGTTCGGACTTCGAAAACTTACACCAAATGACGGTAGTAATTGAACTCATTTATGAAGACACCTGTCAACTTTAGTCTTGCCCGTGACCACTAGCGCTATAAAGAGCTCGAAACGTCGGATCTCTAAATAATGTTTAGAATACCAATACACGCGAGTTTAATCCGTAAAATTAGTTTTATAAGTTTTATTTTCAAATAACTACACAAGGGTGTCGCATCTCCCACCCCCCATTTTAAAATTTCACTGTAATTTTTTTTCATTACACTCTTCATCATTTGATTTACACCCTATTTTGATGGAATGAGATGTTTAAATGTAGGCACTATCAGATGGTATTTGTTAAGAAATTACGGAAAATAATAAACAAAAACCGTCGATTCAGTTGAAATTCTGGTAAAATTTAGTTTTTTCTAGTTATTCGCTCCACCATAGAAAACTAGGCCGTTTTTTGAATTCCTAATTGTTAATTATTAGAACGATTAGCGTAGCGTATTAATTGAGGTTTATTTGTTAGCAGAATCAATTCTTTGCTTCTTCCCCCTCCCTCAATTCCCGCGGGACATACAAAAATGATGGTCACATTCATGTTTGTCCCGAGTGGCAGTTGAACCCACGACTCTTCGAACCGTAGGTTGCCCGTTGCTTTTTGGTTTGAATTTTATACCTAATCTTTCGGTCTTCGATCGTTTATATCGATATTTTCTATTATTCGATCTTTCTATCTATTCGGGCGCCCTGATGTTCAATTTTGTGAAGCAAGTGGCCACTGCGATACAAGCCAGTGCTAAGTCTAGCGTCCGTATGATAATGCTTGTGTACTAGTTTAAAGGCATTTTTAAAATAAATAAATAATTATTGTTTTCTGAAAGTTGCAGTTCGGTGTAAGGGGTGGTCCCATCGAGTTCACACAGAGAGGATGCCGCGGTTAGACCTCGTACCTACTCATGCATAATGGCGGCTTCTTAACAAAAGAAACGGCTGCCTACAGCGCCCTCTCGAAAATCGCGCTGAAACTCGTCGAGCGTGAAACTATGGGTTTATGTATTTTGTAATTGAAGGTATTAGGTAGGTAGGAGGTAATTTTTCTCAGTTGTAGCGAGTTGAAGAGCTGATCCAGTTTAGTTGGTACTAGTGGTCCCGGCTAATTTCATACCGCCAATACTATCCTTACTAATATAATATTATAAATGCGAAAGTAACTCTGTCTGTCTGTCTGTCTGTCTGTCTGTCTGTCTGTCTGTTACGCTTTCACGCATAAAGTACTGAACCGATTTAAACGAAATTTGGTACAGATAAAGTCCAGAGCCTAGAAACGGTTATAGGCTACTTTTTAACCGACTGCGCTATAAAGAAGTAATGTTTTAGCCGTTAAACATCTCTACGCAGACGAAGTCGGCCCAGCCACTGAACGGATCGAGATGAAATTTAGCATGCAGGTAGGTGTTATGACGTAGGCATCCGTTAGGACAGGATTTCCCGAAATTCCCACGGGAACGGGAAATAACGGGAAAATCCTTTTGTATGAAAAATACTAACCGCATAAGTTAGACGCTTGAAATTTGACATGCAGGTTAACCTTAATAAATTAAAAGCATAGTTGCAACAGGATATTGTAAAATTCCCACGGGAACGAAAGTAATAGGGAAAAAACTTTTGTATGAAAAAATCTTAACCGCGATATAGATAGACGATTGAGATTTGGCATGCAGGTACCCTAATGAACGTAAAGCTTACTTCCAACGCGATATTACAAAATTCCCATGGGAACGGGAGTTATTGGGAAATAACTTCTGTATGTAAAATCCCTTACGGGGTTGAAATATATTATATAGAGATAGATATATACCCGAAGCGAAGCGAGGGCGGGTCGCTAGTAAACTATAAACTTCCCTAGATTATCACGAACATTTCAAAATAACAAAATTAGCTAAATCGGTTCAGGCGTTCTCGAGTTTTAGTCAGACTAACGAACGGCAATTCATTTTTATTTATAAGAAGATTTCTGAGAATCTAGATTTCATAGTCAAAAATTTACTTTTTAAATAAAACTAATCGAGGAACATGCATGAAGAGGCAAATGGATGTGGATGAAGCGAAAGTGGTGCGCCAGAACCATAGCACAAGGCAGGAAGTGATCTCTGTCTACCCCACTGGAAAAAGGCGTGATTTTATGTATGTATGTATGAAATAAGACTTATTTTACGGAATTTATAACTCGAGTGTATTGTTATTGTTATGCGAGTTGTCTCTTAACAATGCACGCGATTTTAATCCGAAAATTAGTTTTATTTCAAACGTGTAGTGTTCGTGCAAATAATAGACATAACAATAATTTGCTACTTATTTTTTAATAAGTTGTTGAAAAAATAGATTAACACTTTATTACACATTTCTCTGAAAACCATCATGAGCGATGAGAGATCGGGCGCAGGACCAACGGCTTAACGGGCTTTCCGAGACACGGGCGTGCAACCGCCAAAATCCTGACTCTGGACTGAGTAATTACTTTACAGGAAAACTCATACTTTCACCCGACCCTGGACTCGAATCGGGGGACTCTCGGTCCTTACGCAGCGCTTACTACCAATAAACCAACGAGGGATTCACAGATTTTTTGTACTAGTATATTATTTATCATCATCAGCCCATATACGTCCCCACTGATGGGGCACGGGCCTGCCCTAAACTAGGGCGATAAGGCCTTAGTCGACCACGCTGGCCAAGTGCGGGTTGGTCGACTACACAACCTTAGAATTTCTTGGTAGGTGTGCAGGTTTCCTAACGATGTTATTTATATGGAATGTGTCAAATGAGTCGATAAAGACTTTTTTTCTTTAATTTATTTAAAAGGGCTTGGTTCGATTCTCCGATTCATACACATATAATTTGCCTTTATAAATAAAGACATTTTGATTTTGATAGAAATATTGAAGAAAATGTATAGTAATATTATGAAGCTGAAGAGTTTTTTTGTTTCAAAGCGCTAATCTTAGGAACTACTGGTTCGAATTGAAATGTTTTATGTTGGATAGACCATTTATCGAGGATGTCTTTAGGCTATAAGCTGCAACCAATAGGAGCAAAAATAAAATGAAAAATGTGCGAAAAACGGGTGAAAACGCGGACGCGTTCGCGTGGACTACAGGATTCTGAATTTTTTTTGCTCGCGTTCCCGTGAAAATTTTGCAATATCGAGTTGCAAGCAAGCTTTACGTTCATTAGGGTACCTGCATGCCAAATTTCAATCATCTATCTTACGCGGTGTGGATTTTTTTATACAAAAGTTTTATTCCGCTAATTCCCGTTCCCGTGGGAATTTTGCAATACATACTTAAAATATCCTGCAATATCCTGTTGCAACTGAGCTTTAAGTTTACTAAGGTAGTCAAAATTCAAGCGTGTAACTTGAGGGGTTTAGATTTTGCATACAAAAGGATTTCCCGTTCCCGTAAGAATTTCGGGAATTTCTTTCTTATTACACCTCTACGGTACTTAAGCTACATCCTTTCCAAATTTCAAGTGCCTACTATTAGCCGTTTAGGCTGTGCGTTGATAGGTCAGTCAGTCAGTCAGTCAGTTTCTCCTTTTATAAATATAGATAGATGTTACTTACCAAGTTCAGATCCACAGACGCGCGGGATGATTTCCAAGATGGCGGAGCATGAGGCGTCTTCGAAGCAGAGCTGGCGAGCCAGCAGGCAGTTCAGGATCGCCATGGTGCCTTTCAGCCCAGGCCCTGAAACAAATGCCGAAGATATAGCCATGTACATTAAAATGTTTGAAACTGAGTACCTCCATTTTGGAAGTCGGTTTGATGCCAAGAAACTTCTAAAAGATGAGAAAACATTTCTAAAACCGCATGTAACTACATAAAAAAACTGTAAAGTAAATTACAAATCTTTTTTTAAACATCTTCATGATTATCAGTTTTCCTTTTCCAAAAAGGAAAACTTTCTGTACTAGTATTACTAATGCTATATGTCTGTATGTAGTAGATTTTACTAACAACACGCTTACAAATATCAATGAAAAGAATAGGGCGTACGCCTTGGTATACAATACCGTATGTGAGTGCTTTCTCGGCACTCTCCTCCGAAAACTTTCAATTCTACAAAAAAATGCAAAGGACATTTTTTGTAGATAATTTTAAAACAAATAATTTTTCTAATGACCTCAATTAACCTACAAGCAATAGATCGCGAGATATTCGCGAAAAACTGATTTTCGCGACCTTTTGACCCCTATAACTTTTTAAGCCGGCACGATTAATTTCAGTCGAGACATTATTATTACAACTTCTCTCTCTGTCTGTCTGTCAGGTGACAATAGCTACAGTGAATTTTTCGCGCACGTCTGTGTGGTCCATTTAACAATAAAATAAATACAAAAAACAGGCAGGCCCGCCACTAGCTCGTCGAACGCCCGCGTGCAATCCGATTAAGCCGCCCCATACACAAATCTACTTTTCCGATTCCAAGTATCAAATCGAATTCGAGCCGTTGTCCTATAAGACCTTTTTTTTACATTGGGCTAACAAGATGACTTCACTCCACCTGATGGTAAGCGGTAGTGAGATCCAAATATGAGGTCGACAGGCACAATAGACCATATTGAGTCGCACTCAGCCTGGAGGCCTGCTTAAAAGCCGTTACACGCCCCGTCTAAAGAGCCCGGGATCATAGGATGAAGGGAAAATATGAGCTGGAAGGGCATTTCATGTCTTAATGACACGTGGCAGAAAAGAGGAACTAAACCTCTTAGTACGAGCAGCCAGCGCCTGCATTGTACGTGGATGGCAGCGCTGCCCAGCACGTGTCCTCCACGGATAGGGGAGGGAGGGACTAGCTGAAATCGCTCTTCAGAGCATTCCCCAATATAGAGACGGTAGAGAACGTGGGCGAACTTGTGTCTTATACCGTAGACAAAACTGCACCGGTGTGAAAAATCGCTTCACTCTGTTCAGGATCTCTAGTTTACGGGACGCTGTTCTAATGACGCTCTCGATGTAATCCCACTGGTTCAGGTCGCGGCGAACATCGATGCCAAGGATGCTAAAGCTATCCTGTATTGGCAAGGGACTGCTCTGAAGAGTAGGATGGGAAAGGAAATGAGACACTGCCAGAAAATACACACAACTGTGTCTTCTTGGCATTGCACTCGACAAGATTGCATGTACATGTACGATTGCATTCGGAAATGCGGTCCAAGACCCCGTCAAGCTCGCTGACAAGAAGGTTCCTCTTCTCGGTTTCGGCCTGCTCTACCCCAGGTATTCCGCAATAACGTGCATAGACAGTGCTGTCGTCTGCATAGCAATGGATATTGCCTAGTGACAACATGTCATTCATATGCAGCAGAAACAAAGTCGATGACAGAACGGAACCTTGAGGAACACCGGAATTCATAGGGTGAAAACAAGAAGTGCGTCGGACACGAATCCTACGCCCTTCCAAAAATCCCGCTAGCCAATCGCATAAGCGAGGTGGCAGACCGTATGCCGGGAGCGAACGATGGTCAAACGCTTTAGCGATGTCGAGGCTAACTGCCATACATAGATTCACCACGCTTCTCCATAGCCTCCCCCCAGAGTTGTGAAACGTACGCTAGAAGATAACCCGTGGACCATTTGGTCTAAAACCAGCATTTATCAGCAGCATGAGAAAAAAAAGAAATATTTTACAAAAAATAATATATTTGAGTAAATATAAATTGTATCTTTTATAATTAAGACCACAAAATCTGAAAATCAATTGAAATGTAAAAATACCTACTTCAATTGTTCACAATTTGAACACAGTGTGTATTACTCACTTAAATAATTTGTTACACAAGACAAAACCAAAATGTACTTAAATATTCTTCTACATAAATTGAACTCATCTTGCTTTTGTGTTTGCAAAATCTGATATTAGTCCAGTCGAAATAGACATTTCAGTTTGCATTCATTCCCAACAAGCTGGATTTTTGTGCAGGTCTTGAATATGTTATTACAATTAATGGTATGTCAAAAGTCCCCATAGATCCGACAAAGACACAAAGTTGAAAAAGTTGTATTTTCAAATGTTTCCAAGCCCCCGTGCAATAATTGAGCTAGACAGTTAAAATTTTCACGAATGATGTATTTCAGTTGCCTCTATAACATCTCATACTAAATACAACATAAAACTATCACTTAAGGTGGGATCTTTTTCTTTTCTGTACGAAAGCTTTTTTATTTGCTCGCACTTGGAGGGTTTTTATCGTGGTTACCCCAGTAACCTATTCCAGGTGACACCTTTTCTACATGAAGAACACATTCTTCTTATGGGAGCCCCTTTAGGTACCTAATCTGCTGTAATTTATTTATGTATTTAATGACTTTTTAATTCATAAAAAAAGTTATGTAAATACTTGTATAAAACAAATGTTTTACTCAAATTTAACGTAAAAGTCAATTTCTTTATGTTTTATTCTTTTAGGACGATATTTGTACTTTGTTTCATATACACCGTGAAAATTCTAGTGGTTGTTTCCCTCAGTAAAATTATTCTATCTTAGTAGCACAATAGATTTGTGCAGTTCTTTTTTATTGAAATCAATAAATGTCGGTGTTACGTTAGGTATAATCGACACTCGAAAGCACGTTCGAACCGTCTTAGCCTTATTTAGCTTTAAGCATCGATTTCATGCAGCAAGCAGTACCTGATTACATCACATCTTATAAAAGAACGATAGCTTCCCACGTTTTCGAGTTGGAATTTTTTAATTTTCAAAATATGATTTTTTTTTTCAATGTGGTTTTGCCGCCCCCTTGACAATGGCGCCCTTGTGCGGTGCACGCCTTGCACGCCCGCTCCTGGCGGGCCTGAAAACAGGCCAAGTGCGATTCTGACTCGCGCAAGAATCTTTTCTAACCAAAACTAAGTGTTTGTTGTTCTGAACCAATTTTCAGTGTTTGTGGTTATAGCGGCAATAAACATACATCATCTGTGAAAATGTCAACTGACTATCTATCAAAGCTCTTGAGATACAGCCTGTGACAGCGAAGTCTTAGTTGTAGGGTCCCGTTTTTAACATTTTGGTGCAAATCCCTAAAAACAGAATAAATTACATCATCAAAATACAATAATAAATATTGTATCATTAAAACAAAACAACAAAATAAATATCCCGGACATTTTCGGTCAAGAAAATACACATTCTCCTAAAATAATAGAGTTTGACTGTTGTCCATTAAATTGGCTAAACACCGTGAAATTTTAGTGGTTGTTTTCCCGTAGCAGAATGATTTGCCTTTGGTAGTAGTATCGAATTATGCTTCATAAAAAAAAATTCAAGAAATAACTAGCATGTTTAGTACCCGAAATCGTTTGGACACCACTATTATTATCTCTATGCACATTTTCGCTTGTCCACCCGGACTGACTGCCCGTTGTCAAGTTCTTCTCACCGGAGCACTCTAAAAGCTGGATTAAGCTAAACCGCACCGCTCAGTGCCAACATAAACTTTATATCCATTACCACAGTCTAGCTTTTAGCAGTGAAGAAACTGAAGTTTTCAGTGAATCAGTATCTTTTGTTGTAAGTCATCATTATCAGCCCATATACGTTCCCACTACTGGAGCATGGTCCTAAACTAGGGCGCTAAGGTTTAAGTCAACCACGCTAGCTAAGTGCGGGTAGGTCGACTACACAACCTTAGAATTTCTTCTAGGTGAGCTTAACCTGCTCATCATCTAATAATCGTACATGTATATGAATTTCAAATTTGAAAACACCGTGATACGAGGCGGGGTTTGAACTGGCAACCTCTCGCATTGCAAGCCTTACGATCATACGTCCATCGCCGCTAACTTACCAGAAAACTTGCTTTACTGTAACTTCATTTACTGTACTCGGTGTCACTTCCATGGACGTAATTATCAGGCTATTATACCGTGGTCGCAGGGACGAGTCTTTCATTACCGGTGAGCATGTGTGAACGAGAAAAAAAAAGCTTCCTTTCAGCCTTAATAGGCTGTTAAAGCTCACCGCTTTTCAAACGCGTTAAACATAACACACGTATTTAATGATGACGTTATCATATCCGATTCCTATCACTGTGAAAACTCGTAAAATTTATTTTTAGCCAAAATTTTGCTGTAAAATTTTTTGATACGCACATTTCATGTGTCCCTTTTCTGGAAAGTGTGAAAGTATGCTTGCAGTGGCGATTTTGCTATTTTGTTTGCTTTAATGCAAATTCAGTAAATAGTTTTGTTCGAAATGAAATCAATAGAAATAAATCCTACAGACCTTTTTAGTGAAATATATACCATATGTAAAAAATGTTTTAAATAAAACCTTGCACTATCGGTATGCTGAACTTCTTATGAAGAGTAACTCATTAACCTGTAGTACACGAAGGTATGTAAAGCATTCAAGGCTAAGAAATTGTTTGGAGTGAACTCTTTATACCTAATTATGTAGATGTATAATTTGTACACAAGTTAAATAAGACCGCTGTCAAAACTATGCACCTACTCCTACTATTGACCGTCCAATAACACTGTAGAGTTATTATTCTCAGTATTGCATTACCAGAAGCAGTTTTGCCCGCGTCGGGAACACTGACCGCGAACCGCAAATATTATAACATCCAGTTTACATTTTAAACCGGGTCATTTGCCAGACCTCCCGAGCAATAAATATACGGACCGCACGACTAGCCTATTATGTTTTTTTGTGTAATTGCTGAAACAATTACGCTGTATTTATGGGATTTTAGTGAGTTTATTTCAAACTAGGCTGGTGTGTGCTGGATATTAACAGTTTAACTCTACGGTAACAGACAATAACTGACATGGGGTTTTGTAGCATGGACCCAGTTTAAGTTTATGATGACTGACAACTGATTAGGCTTTCGTAGCATGCGTCCGTAGCACCGTAGCAAAGATTTATATCTGACGAATGGTCACGCGTGCGTGGATTGTTTATAACATTGGGTGCATCGAAATACGATCCGGCGCCTAGGGGTTCCTAACAAATATAGGTAGTGCGACAAGGATATTTTTATTTTGCTTAAGGATGACATTAACAGGGGGGCTTGGGTGAGACACTAGTGTTATAGAGTTGACAAAACCTCCATGGTTTTAGGGAATTGTTGTTATTATACCAGAGCCGCTTTTAGGTGACTGATTTGACACTTTTGATTTTATATTTTGCATTTATCCTTGTTAAGAGGAACATATTTAGCGAATCATACAGAACAACTTTTAAAGATAAGACGTTATTTCAAAATGTCAAATGCACTTAATTATCTTATTATTTGTCTTTTTATACCTAAAATAATTAAAAAGAAAACGTAAAATGTCCACTCTGTATTACGCTTTTACAAGGTTGACACGTTTTCATAGTGACGTGGTGGGAAATACTCACCAGGTATTTTTTTTTAAATATGATGAAGGATTTAATAAGTATTGTATATTAAAATTAAATGTATTTTTAAATGAGAAACTTCAATTCAATGTTCTGGATGTGAATAAATGTTTTTAATAAAAAAATGTATTAATTAGACCTAGCTTAGTAGTTAGCTTCGGCAATTTTACCGTTGTCCCTCACTAGTGCAGTCAGTCTGACATGTGTCAAATCGGTCAACTTCCAGCATCTCTACTAAAATACTTCTCTTATAGGTAATAGTGTTATCGCCTTCAATACTAATCGATAGTATTTTGATACATTAGGTATATCAAATTGATTCATACACCTATTGATTTTTGACACTAACTCACTATCGACGACAAAGTCAAATGTCAAATGTATGCAATTAATGACACCTGTCAAATCAACAGCATTACATTTTATCTATAGTGTCCTGAAAGTAACCTTATCAGTTGTTTTTTTAGCATAATGCGTAACTAAAATCCGCTAAGTCTGACTACTATTGGTGATGCGAGTAAATAGATGTATATTATTCTTATCCTGTACCTATCATTCTAAAAAGATTAAAATCATAACTCCATCTAGGCTATGCATAAAGTATAATAAAACGAAAGAAATATAAAAATATACAATATAATATAATGAAAACCTTAACAAAATAGTCTAGTCTCCTTCGTCACCACCCTCTTCCTCCTCATCAAATTCGCCTTCTTCCTCAGCAGTGGCATCCTGGTATTGCTGGTATTCAGAGACCAGGTCATTCATGTTGCTCTCAGCCTCAGTAAACTCCATCTCATCCATACCCTCCCCAGTGTACCAATGCAAGAACGCCTTACGTCTAAACATAGCAGTGAACTGCTCAGAAATGCGCTTGAACAGCTCCTGGATGGCAGTCGAGTTGCCAATGAAGGTAGCAGACATCTTCAGACCTCTGGGTGGAATGTCGCACACGGCCGTCTTAACATTGTTCGGGATCCACTCGACAAAGTACGAAGAGTTCTTGTTTTGAATGTTCATCATTTGCTCGTCTACTTCCTTCATGGACATACGGCCTCTGAAGACAGCAGCTACAGTCAAGTATCTTCCATGACGAGGGTCGCAAGCAGCCATCATGTTCTTCGCATCAAACATCTGTTGAGTCAGCTCTGGAACTGTCAAAGCTCTGTACTGTTGACTGCCGCGGGAAGTTAAAGGAGCAAATCCAGGGATAAAGAAATGCAGACGAGGGAACGGAACCATGTTCACGGCTAGCTTTCTCAAATCTGCGTTCAATTGACCAGGGAATCGGAGGCAGGTGGTGACTCCAGACATAGTAGCGGAGACGAGATGGTTCAAGTCTCCATAGGTCGGTGTGGTCAGCTTCAAGGTCCTAAAGCAGATGTCGTACAGCGCTTCATTGTCAATGCAGTAAGATTCGTCAGTATTCTCCACTAGCTGGTGGACAGAGAGCGTCGCATTGTATGGCTCAACCACTGTATCAGATACTTTAGGTGAGGGGACGACGCTGAAGGTATTCATGATACGATCAGGGTATTCTTCTCTGATCTTGGAGATTAGTAAAGTTCCCAAGCCTGCGCCAGTGCCTCCTCCAAGCGAATGCGTCAGTTGGAATCCTTGGAGACAGTCGCATCCTTCAGCTTCTTTCCTGACTACGTCCAAGACGGAGTCTACCAGTTCAGCGCCTTCTGTGTAGTGGCCTTTCGCCCAGTTGTTGCCGGCGCCTGATTGGCCGAAGACGAAGTTGTCCGGGCGGAAGATTTGTCCGAAAGGCCCGGAGCGGACGGAGTCCATGGTCCCAGGCTCGAGGTCGACCAGGATAGCCCTCGGGACGTACTTGCCCCCCGTGGCCTCATTGTAGTACACGTTGATACGCTCCAGTTGAAGGTCGGAGTCGCCGTGGTAAGTTCCCGTGGGATCGATCCCGTGCTCGTCTGAAATTACTTCCCAGAACTGAAAGGAAAATAAAACGCTTTGATTTCCGGCTTTGCGCAACTGCTTGGTGTCAAATTTGGAGCACACAGTTCAGGTATGAATACGTGTTTATTCTCAAGAAAAAAAAATGCCTCCATGGAAATTGTTTGGTTATAGAGGGTGTGATTTAAATAAATATTTATTACACAACATCACATACATTGATCTGATCCCATAATAAGTTGCTAAGGTATATGCGTTACAAATATAATCAACAGCGGACACACAAATGTAACAACACACCCAGACACGGAACAAACACCGATGTTCGTCATACAAAATTAAATATTTGTCCCGGGTGGGAATCGAACCCACGACTTTTAGAACCGTAGGTACTGAACCTGGGTCACTAACCATTGTTCCACCGAGACAGTCAAATTTCATTCTCCGCTGCCTTAAAATTGGCTATTTTAACATGACAGCTTATTATGATAAATTCCGACTAAATAGGTAACTGTTTCAGCCTAGCACATATTATTTATTTATCATAACCATCTACAAATCTACCTTAATTTACCATCGAAATCTTTCTCACCTTTGCGCCAATCTGATTTCCACACTGGCCGGCTTGTATGTGCACTATTTCCCTCATATTTAAGCTTTACTAAATTAAATACTATTCAGAAATATCCACAAAACACGGACACGATAGCGACACGACCCGCTAGACCGTTCGACTTAAAACAAATGACAGTATTCCGAATCTACAATTTGATATCGCTGCGAATTCAAATTAACTTCTTTTTTTAATGTAAAATGCTTGTGGCCAGTATAATTTTATTTATACTTTTTCTATCGTCGGTAATATTGTAACCTTTTTTGTAGTACCTAAATGAGACAGGCGTACAGTTGTGTAGAAATGAATTAAAAATCTGCTTCGAGTAGTGTAATGTAGGTTGCTGATAATTTAAAAATCAGTTTAGCTTAAACATAGCAAGAAATATAACCCAGAAATATAAAGTACAATGGAATTTAAAACTCCATTCTTAAAATGACAACAACTTTCTTAAAGAAAATCGGATTTTGCGGATGAATCTCGGGTACAATAACTTGTTAAACCTTATAATTGAGAAGAACCTACAACCTTCGAGACGGTAGACAATTAGAATAAAGAACAAAAATTGTTTATCTAGTGAAACACACAAGGTATATTCGTTTTATTTCAAACGCAATGTTCGTGCAAACAATAGAAAATATTCTTAACATCACATTATTTTTGCTGATGCAATGTCCTCCAAAACGAATGATGCATGCGAAGATTTTGTACAAGATACGAAGCATCATCCTAAATAAGGATATGAAACATAAGCTATGTGTACACTCGCGCACAAATAGCGAACGGCTAAATTATTCAGAGCTCGTCCCCGCTTCGCGGAATCAAGCCACTTATTTTGAGCTCGCCTGTACCAGGCTAATGCTGTTGTAGGGTTGTCTTCGGCTTTTCTGCTGGTGGTAGATTTTCTCTGAAGATTCTTATGTATTATATGATAGAGTCATCCTCTCCCCAACAGGCTACTGCAAGCCATTGTACACGTCGTGTGTATAGTATATGAATTTAATACTATAGTTATTATGAATATTGCCATTTTGTGCTACAGCTATTTATTGTTGTAAAAATGGGCACTTGGATGCAGTAAGATCTAAAAAAATGTTTAGGTCACTAATAGCCGGTTAGGTATGTAAAAATGACTGCAAATACACAAAAAATTATGGCAATACATTAACTCTACACTTCTGTCTTATTTGGCTTGGGAACAATTAAATAGTCAATTAGGACCTCAATCTAACGAAGAGTAACATATACAATTCACCAGCATTGTAGTCTGGTACATTTTGAAGGTACGTAAGAAAATTTTAAACCATGCCGTGGTTACACACACTAGGAAACTGAAATCGTCCACTCCCGTGAGTGAAGTGTGTCGTGATCGAATCCAAAGTGACAATATTGTGAATGATGGTAGTGATGTCGTGCGTAATAAAAGACTTAGAAAGAGGGTAGACCGATATGTCTGCCCTTAGACCTACCGTCATTCTCGCAGTCCTACTGTTCATCCGTGATCATGGCGCTTGCAACAGTGCCGAAATATCGGGAACTCATTAAAACACAACAACATGGTAAATATCCCGGACAGTTTCAGTTTCCTAAGGTACGTAGGAAACTCTTACAGAAAAACTTTGAAATGAAGACTAAGGTATTAGATTAATGATATAGCGCTGTGTTCTCACGACCAACCCTAGACGCTAGGTTCGTGACTTACCAGAACTTAGCCAGATTTGCAACTTGTTCTAAAACTAAGAGAAACTACATAAAAAGAATATAGTGTTAGAACCCCGTTGGCGTTGCAACGCAAATTGAACTCGCCCGTAGTATAAATCTGATTTGGTAAAATTAATCATTGTGTTCTATTTCATTTTAAATCCAAATGAATCTCTGAAAGATGCTCTGAAATAATCCTATTCGTGTTGGTGTTAAAGAGATTAAGTCAGAAGAAATGTTGTCATTAGTGAAGAGTAAACCAAAAATAGTTAAGTAATTAAAGTAAATTATCCATCCGAGCGAAACCGCAGGGTTAACCTTAGTAACCCCAAAAATAAATGAAAAAGCATGAATGGTAGTCAAAAGAATTTTGGTTACAAAGGAGTGTGTTAGGTGCAGTATTTTTATTTATAGATCACAATTAAGTAAAAATAAGAGAGTACACTTGCCGCAAAAGAGATAATGACTTGGTATTTAATACACAAACTATGTTATGATTTTTACCAATAAAAATTTCGAAAAAATGTACGTGACTAGGACTTTTCTAGGTTCCTTCCCTAACCACGATCGAATAAGATTTATTCACTACACGTAACTGTTGCGGACTGTACCTAATTTATCAGATGCGAGTGTACATGTTGTGGTCATAAGCTAAATATAGGGCAAGCTTCAAAGGCAAAGTTTTCGTTAGCTCTGCAAGTACACTTATGCGCAACAGTGTTTGCTGAATAGATATATCAAGGCTTTCAACAATTAGCTCACGGCTCTGTAGTACTTACTTACATACACAATAGATGCTAGATGGTGTGTCAAGTTTAATTTAATGGTATACATAGTAAACTATACGTAATGAAAATCTTTTGTGATTGTTTTAGCAATATGGAGTATGATTTTTTCTGCGTCCATTTTGAGCTTTATGATAATATATTGCAGCAGTACTCATAAGTAAGAAAATTATTCTAACAAGTTTTAAGCTATTGCATAGCTTTTATCGCGGGCTTTGAGCGCGGCGACCGAACCAAGAAATTCCGTAACGAAAAAAACCTCACAATCGTAACCTAACGTCGTTTCAGTTCGGTAGACTTCGGCACGGTGTTTGTGTGCGTGCGGTTAGACGTATTGTACGACTCTACGAAACTCGCACGAATCGCGACGAGCTGCTCCGAAATCGGACGATGCTATGCAATAGCTATACCGCGGCAGTCCCGGAGTGCCACACGCCTTTTTTTTCACGAATGCAAAGTTATCGCGTATTCGAAGTGAACTTAAAAATTAATAAAGCCCGTAAAAGTTTTCAAATCACGTTAGACTTTTTTACAACCATAACTATTGATGAGACGAGTTTTTATGCCTTAAAGCTGACCACGCCACTTCAATCAATTTTAAATGCTCATAAAACTTTTATATTTAAAACATTGCCGTTAAATTTCGCGAAAGATGAATTTTAAACAAGTTGAGATTAATCCGCGTTTAATTTTCAGTTTAATAGAGTCGAATGCATTTTGTTGAAAGCTGTGGTTATGTCTAAAACGTTTCGTTATTTGGCACGTTATTTTGACTGAATTTGTTTTCGGAAGTAAGATTTGCTTTAACTAGTTGCTTCAGACGGAGAAATGTTTAATGAAGTTTCTTGGTGAAGAGTTTTTGGTTGAAAATTTTTTATGAACAAAAGTTTTCAAAAAAAAGAATTTATTTTGTTTATCTGTGTTATGAAAGGAGATAATACTACGATGACTTAAATATTGCCGAGGATACGATACTATAATATAATTTTTGTCTAGAAAATCATTATAAAACTGTGTAGTAGATGAAGTTAACACCTTTACTTTAAAAAAATCAGAATATAAGAATAATAGAAAATATTGTGCGTAGTAAGATTTTAAATATGATTTAGCCCATATACGTAATCTAGGTTCAAACTTGGTTTGGTCACAAGCCTTAACTAGGGCGATCAGAATCACGTTCAAGTGTTCCATTCACGTTCAATCAAGTTTGGGTTGGCCGTCTTCTCAAAATCTTACAATTCCTGAATTACAGATGGCGTAGATCACATAATCTACAACAATATTAATAAAAAAAGGTCAGTGCAAAAGTAACATTTTAAATTCTTAACGCTTTTCAACGGAATTGTACACAGTGAAAAGATTCCAAAATTGCTGCTATATCATCCTCACAATAATTGGAGCGCGCCAAAACAAAAGCGGCTTTGTACAGTTGCGCACAAAAGGCGTGGCAGTAAATAGTTTTCCAGTTCTTTTTACCGTTATAAACAGACATTTTGCAGTGAATTAGTCGTCCGAGTGTACGGAGATGCTTTTGAATAGTGGATGAGAGTCCGTAGGCCCGAGGAAGCTTTTGAGCTCGCCGCCTCGCACTTTAGGAATTATATAGAGTTGGTGTTACGCTGAATCAGGTACTCGATATTTTTAACGACATTAGGAGGGCTCTACAGAAAGTATGTGTCATGATAACTTTTTACTTTTAGCACTAACTAATATCAAAGTGTTTTATTAACTTTTCAGTATTTTTTATAACAATAGTTTTTAACCAACAAAGGATTGATTATTAGGGAATCATTGACTAGAGTTCCGTTATAAGAAAAAAAAACAATAAATACTACATTTTCAATTAAGTGTGAATTAACTATCTATTAACTAGTATTGAGATATTTGCATTCTTTAGAGTCGGGAAGTAAAAGTGGATTTAAAATGTTTTTTTTAAATGTTACAGACTTATTTCCCGATATGTAGTAAGTAGATAGTATTAATGGATTATCCCACTTTGACAGCTTTATACAATTCCCTATTTAACGAGTGGTATACTCATGGGTCCTAGACGTATGCTGACTCACACTGTCCATTGTTGGCAGGAAATGTGTTAAATTCGCACTTTATTCATAATATGAGATGATTTATTCGTATTGTTTAAAAATATTCGTCATAACATTATTTCATGCAATAATGATCACTCGATAAGTGCATTTTTTGCAACTGTATGACTATGTGTAAACCGTTTTTATTTAAATTTTAAAAAGCAACAGACGCAATTTAGTTTGACCACGAGCGCGAATATAGTTTTTAGTTAGGTATTTATGTATTTTATTGGTATTAAAATGTACTAGCTTTTATCGCGGGCTTTGAGCGAGGCAGCCTGGTGTCAGAGTTTAAACCGCCCGTAGGCCTCTGAAATGGCTTCACAATCGTCTAACGTCGTTTCAGTTCGGTAGACTTCGGCACGGTGTTTGTGTACGTGCGGTTAGAGCGTCGAAAGATGACTCTACGAAACTCGCACGAATCGAGACGAGCTGCTCCGAATCCATCGGACGATGCTATGCAATAGATATACCGCGGCAGTCCCCGAGTGCCACACGTCCTTTTTAGTTAGGTATTTATGTATTTTATTGGTATTAAAATGTACTAGCTTTTACTGCCCGTGTTACAGTATAGGCAAGAAACAAAATCTGCGAAGGTTTATATTGTAGGATGTAGGTATCATGTTCAACAACGACAGCAAGACGCGAAATCGAATAATACTCTTCAGTGTTTGACACAATATCTGTTTAAAATCGCAGTTTAAGTGTAAGAATCTAAAATAAACAAAAAATGTACGTACACTTAAGTGTTTCCCTCAAGTATTAAAAAATAATGAGGTCACCTTTTCAGGTACATTCGAGAGAGACATGCCACCAGCATTACAAGGGTTTGATTTTGAATAAAGCATAACCATTAACAATGTTAAGCGAAGTATATTAAAGTGACCGTGTTTAGTGGTGGCATCTCCCTCACACTCTTAAAGGGTGAGTGGGAGGGGAATAGTTCGTTTGCGTGTTTGGTACACCGCATTACTTTGACCTTTTCCGGCAGCGACTTACCTATTATAATGAATTAGGGGCTAGGGATGGGAATAGGTTGTGATTTTAGTGGAAGAACTGGTATTAATTGTACCAAGTATGATACTTGTAGTATGAGCAGGTGCTATAAATCTGAGTCGTCGCCCGATTTTAATCAAATAAAACGTATCTTATACTCTGTTGTAACACGGCCGAGCGGTTAAAGTCGTTGCTGCATCATCAGCCCATCTTTGTCCACTCCTATGAAGAAATTCTGGAAATTGTGGTTGAGGCCAGATCGCCCTATCTTTATTGATATGAATGAGTGTCGTTGTTTTTTTTGTCGGCAATCCTAATCAACTTTGATCGATCCTAGTCATAGCAAAAACAAAGCGATAGCTACATTCTGATCACGGATAACTAAATATATAAAGGTATAAAGTGTATGTTAGTTATTATTTTAAAGAAATTATGGAAATAAAAAAACAACTGTCGTTTCAGCGTCATTGATATCTGCGATTAAAGTTACCCATGGCTACTTTTTTTTATTACGACCCTAATATCTAATCCATATTTGCTCATGTTCGTAAAAGTTACTGTGTTGTTGTAATGGCACATCCATTTACATAGTCTGAATAAGTCATATCAAATTTGAATAATATAAATATTTTATATAAAAAAACCGCCTTCTTGGTGTATTGGTAGCAAGCGCTATGTAAGGACGGAGATGTCCTCAGTTCTACTCCGGGGTCGGGCAAAAAATTGTGAGTTTTTCTGTAAAGGAATTTTCTTTCACACACAGCCCGGAGTTAAAAAAGTTGGTGGTTGCATGGCCGTGCCTCGGAAAGCACGTGAAACCGGTAGTCCTGCCCGATATATCGGTTATGTCGGATTGCCGTCTCACCGAACTATGAGAGTAAGGGAACAGAGAGTGCACTTGTGTTTGCGCGGACACATTTATGCACTGTAATAATATTACAGTGCATATGTCCTGCGGACTTGGCTAATGTCATTTGAGATCGGCCGTCATGGCCGAAATCGGTCAGACGCCTTACTTATTATTATTTTAATAAACTGGTACGAACCTGGAACCTGGTATCTCTCAAACACCGTCCCATCCCTAACAAAGCCAGAATCCCTTAGTTCGGCTTTAGGACGACTTTTAATAACTTCCCCCGCAACTTTCCTGGTTTGGCGTTTAATTTGCGCCAACATTTTGTTTGATTTGATAAATTAGTGTAACAACTCTGTGGGTGATTGTACTTTGATTGAGTTTTTGTAAGTGACCGTTACCGGTGTATTTTTTATATAGGCTAACAAGATGACCTCACTCCACCTGATAGTAAGCGGTAGTGAGATCCAAATATGATGTCAACAGGCATAATAGATCATTTGAGCCTGTCGCACTCACCCTGAAGGCCTGCTTAAATGCCGTTTAAGTACGTATTCTCGTTAGACTATTGATCGTGAATACCATACCAGAAAGGTCTAGAGTTTGAACCCGGGTGGAAGGTTTTTTTTTTAAAGCTATTTTAGTTTTTTGCGAAATTGGTACTGAGATTGTTATTTGAAACAAGAGTTGTAGATTCGATTCTCACTCGGGGCAAATGTTTGTGCGATAAGTGAAGTTCTATGTTGTTTCTTTTTATCTTATATATCTACGAATATGTTAGTAGATACATATATTTTAAGAAGGTATGCTACTGTCGCTATCATATTGATTTAATTGTTGTGTTATAATATTTAATGGTATTAACTTTATCTTAAAATCAGCGTTAAACGTATGAATTTCAGTATTAGGCCATAAATACATAAATTCTGTATTATTGAAAACACTAGTGCACGAACTATCTATCTATCTATAACTATCTATCTCAAAACGACAACAGTAGCGCTACCATGAGTTTAAAGGTTACGGACTCGATATCACCTACGTAAATATGTCTATGAAAAACTTTTACAGCGCCGCTGGTGGTTACGCTAAGAACTAGATTTTAGTTCTTAAGATTTTAGGTCGTATGAAAAAAACTACTCGATAGGTTTTTAACGTACGTAATTTTTCGATAGCCAACTCATAGTAGGCCCTCAATAGCGCTACCATGAGTTTAAAAGTTACGGACTCGATATCCGCCTACTTAAATATGTCTATGGTTACACTAAGAACTCAAATTGGTCGTATGAAAAAAACAATCTCAATAGGTTTTTAACGTACGTAAGTTTTCGATAGCCAACTCATGGTACCGCTACAGTACACTATACACACACGTCTGACTTTTATAGTCGGACTGATTTTCCTTCCGAATGGTTCTGTTACCGTAAATATTCGACTTTTTGTAAGACACGTGCGTTGCTCCATTGCAATCATTATTTTATCCCACATAAAATCGGTCACCGATTATCTAACGTGAGTTAGCAGTGGTATATGATGTTGTGATTGTATCACAAACCAACTATGTCCACTAAAACAAACAAACATATGAGAATAGTGTAGGGGACATTCATTTTGATGAGTGACCGAGCTGGACTGATTGGATGAATCCTTATCGGATTAATCATGGTAAGTGCATACGGTTTATTTTGGGGTATTTTTGAAGCTATCGTTTTGTTAGCTTGTGTCGATATTTTTAACCTAATTGCTGTCACATTAGGCACGGATGAAGAGATAACATTTAGAAGTGGTTTTGCTAACTTAAAAGATTTTAAAATATACTTATTTATTTGAATTAGTTTATGTTTTAGCAATCAGTATTATAAGTAATAAGTAACAGTATTAGTAGTAAGTAACATTGCATGCCCATTATTTATAACAACATCTTGTTACACTGTTTTATGGCAACAAAGATATTATTATTATTATTTATTTACATAAATAAAAGCTCTTAAATATGAATGCACATTTTATTTATATTTAGTTACGTGTGGTTACGTGTTTATAAAAATTTGATCAGCCTACTAACCAGGGTAATAACGTGGGTGATATTATCAATACACAGTATAACACATGTTGCAAATAAATATTATATTCTATTCTAAAACAACGTTCTTTCCGCTGTCTGTCTCCATTACCTACATAGGCTTAAATCTTTAAAAAAAATTAAAAAAAAAGAAATACCGTCTTCAAGAACCCGACACACTAAACATTATAAAATAATATAGTAAGAAAATGTATAAAATTATCTAGGTAGGAATTTGATATGTGTTTGAAGGCGCCTCCTTTTTTGAAGTCTGTTAAAAATACGCTGTAATACTTCTTTTTTATCTCCCACTGCTGGGCCAAAGCCTACCTAAATTCTCTCCACAACTTTCCTATATAATATTTATTACTACAGTTTTAATGCGATTTCATTAAATAGCTCAAAGAATTGAAGAATACGGTGAAATTGGACCACAGGCCACACGTGTAAAAACTTCGACAATATGCTCTGAAGAGTGTTAGTTTAACAGCAGTACTACGGCGTCTAAACCTGTGGGCCAACATGTTAGCTAAGCATGTGGCTAGTGTACTAAATAACGATAGTACCTAGCACCAATCAATTCAAATAAATACGTGCCGTACTAAACAGCCATTGATCAAGTAACACTCACTAGCTCCATAGTTATTTGAGTAAGCCCAATTCATAGTCCGGTCCGCACGCTAAGGCGACATTACCCTTATCGCCCCATCGGCTGGCCTATAAATAACAATTATTGTTATCCATCAAATCGTGTTGCGTTTTTGATTTGTACCTACACACCATTTTAATCTTGTTTTTAACCGACTTCGAAAAAAAGAAGGAGGTTCTCAATTCGTCTGTATGTATAATTTTTTTTTTTTTTTTTTTTTATGTATGTTCACCGATAATTTCGTCAATTATTGACGGATTTCAAAGTTGGTCCCATTTTCACCAGTCCCGGGTCTGATGATGGGATCCAGGAGAAATCGAGGGCAACCTTCAAATTTTATAGGGACATGTACCGCGTTTTGCATATTATCTGAATTCATATTGGCATTTGCTTCTGGCTATCATAATCTTATGATGCTGAGCTGATGATGGAAGGTCAACTCCTTAATAGTTATGAGTAAAAGAATAATTATTTCTATACTGTATACATATTAAGACTACTAGTTAATATCAGTAGCATTACAGGAGAGCTAAACAGTTAGGTTGACCAGTCTAGGATCTGATGATGGGATCCAGGAGAAATCGAGGGCAACCCTCAAATTTTATAGGCACATGTACCGCGTTTTACATATTTTCTGAAGTTATATTGGCATTTGCTTCTGGCAATCATAATGTTATGATGCTGAGCTGATGATGGAAGGTCAACTCCTTAATAGTTGGGAGTAAAGGGATAATTCTTTCAAATCTGTGTACATATTGATACTACTAGTTATAATATCAGTAGAATTATAGGTGCCAATAAAATTTTTGAGGAAAACTGCATGAAATATAAACGGCACCGCCTTCAACAACATATCAAATTCATACCGAGATGATTATTATAAATGTTCGTATTATATTATTTTGTAATTTTTAGTGAGTCGGGTTTTTGAAGGCGGTTTTTTTTGTTTATTGGTACTGACGATTTGTTGTTATTTTTTTTCATTATCAAATGAAATGCATGTCTTTAAGTCCATTTTTATTATTATAATTATATATCATGTCAGGGGATACCAGTCACAACTATCTGTCCGGTGGTCATGTCAGGGGATACCAGTCACAACTATCTGTCCGGTGGTTGATGAAAGGTATACGGGTAAGCGACCCCGGCTCCTCGAGCTAGTATCGACTCAGACCAAATCATCCGATGCGATAGTATCCTCGTCATATATCCTTGCTACTCGTGGGAACGCAATGACCTTGTTAAAACAATGTACAAGGTAGAATGGCGGCGACGTGGTCCACAACCCGTCACGTCACGTTTCCCACAGAGGTGAAAAGTGGATCGCTGGAAGTGATCTCTGCCTATCCCACTGGGAAAAAGGCGTGATTTTTTGTAAGTATGTATGTATGTAATTATATAGCATTATTTATTCAGCTTTCACGGTTTCTTTCCCGCATTATAATCCCGGGCTCTTCAGGCGGGGCGTGAAACGGCATCTAAGCAGGTCTTCAGGGTGAGGTCGACTGGCTAGATAAAAAGAGTCTATTGTGCCTCTCGACCTCATATGTGGACCTCACGAACGCTTGTCATCAGGTTGAGTGAGGTCATCTTGTAAGTCTTTTAATAAAAACAACAAACAATATCATATCTACTGAACAAGTTTCATTCTTTGGTACAGAGTTAGTCTAGAGACTAATAAAAACATAGGCTCCTTTTCAACAAACTTCGCTATACAAGAGAATCACTACAGTATAAAACAAAGTCGCCTTTTCTGTCCCTATATTCCTGTGTATGCATAAAACTTTAAAACTACGCAACGGTTATTTTAATATAAAGAGGGATCCAAGAGGAAGTTTTTTATGTAAAATTTACCCGAAGCAAAGCGGGGCGGGTCATAATTTTGAGTAAATATTGTACCTTTCTCAAATGGATCTACAAAACCTACTAATGACTGTAAGCTAAGACCACTATCTAGTGCCAATAACATCTACAATCAATACCAACTAATTTCCCTTTCCAAGGCCGTTGCCACCCAATTTGGATATTATATTTCAAGAGTAATTGAAAACCCACTATTCCGTAGATTTACTATCAGGAATCTAATTATCAAGAAGACCGCGTTGCTTTATAATGAAACCGATAATTATTTCATCGATCGGATGTTAAAGTTCAGTTCACATGGACTGCATTTGCAAGAGCTAATTATTATGTGCTTGTTTTTCCATCAGCACAATATTTAAAGATAAAAGTTAGTCTTTATGGGTCTACACGTGATATTAGAAGTAGCAAATACTAGCTACTTACAGCCCGACGTTTCGACTGGGTTACACCAATCATGGTCGCGAGGTAACTGTCGCCTCCCATCTTCGTTTGTAGTGCTTCGATTTTTTAATTAACAAATTATAAGTTCCTACAAGTTTTTTGTCTATGGCTTGGTCCGCGTGATCGTGTATAAAACTTTAAAAAAAATGCCACAAAAAATTTCATTCAGAATTTGTTAGAGCTAGTGTGTAGGCCTTATCGCCTAGTTTTATGTAGGCACGTGCCCCAGCAGAGGGTAAGTATATGGGCTGATGATGATGATGAAGTGTGTACTGATAATGCTTGTACAACTTAGATCGAAAGTTCCATTATCATAACCAGAAATCTAATTTCAGCAGAATCTATTGCATAAGGGGTTATATGAAAGATATCAGAGACAACAGTAGAATGAACAAAAAGATATAGACAAAGCCATTATCGCAGACCGATATTAAACACACAAATATTTTTCCCAAGTGGGAATCGAACCCATGACTCCGGGTGCAGTGGTGCTACAAAATGTATTAATGAGCCAGTCAGTCATATTCTTGGTGTTCTTTCTTTTCTATTGAAGTAATAATATTTTACTCGTGTAAAAATAGTTTCGTATTGGTATAAACGCTACCTTAGAGCCTTCAAGCTTTTGCCACATATAAAGAAAAAAAGATGAGAGCTATTCCTATATTTTTCGAGCTCCTTAAGTAAGATATTTGAAAACTGAAAACGTCCGAGATACCGTTGTACCATGTTATTTTGTTTTAATACATACATACAAAGAAAAAGGCCTTTTTCCCAGAGGGGTAGGCAAAGATCACTTCCTGCCATGTGCTATGGTCCTCCTCCTCCTCTTCATGCACGCTCGTCGATTACGGGAACTTTTGATTTGACCTTTCTTCAAGATGTGACCTATTTGGTCATGGAAGGTATTATTTGGTCTTCCCTTGTCGACATTTCCATTTATACATTCTCTATATTATATTCCTTTCGTTAATCTTCTTTCATTCATCCGCTCAACATGACCAAACCATCTAAGCATACCCTTCTCCACCCTAGTCTCTACATCTTCTTTCACACCACAACGTTCTCTAACTATTTTATTTCTGATTCTATCGTTCAGGACTGTCCTTAAGGCCCAGTCCAACTGGGGACTTGTTTAAATATTATTCAAACCGATGTCTAGGGCTTCGAGGCCAATCAATGTCAAATAGGTGGCCTGACCATGAATTATAAATGTGGAATCAATAACAGACGTGCACTTAACAAAGCTGCGTGTAGGGTTGTCGCTTCAACGAATCGTTTTATACATACATACATAAAATCACGCCTTTTTCCCAGAGGGGTAGGCAGAGATCACTTCCAGCGATCCACTTTTCACCTCTGTAGGAAACGTGATGTGACGGGTTGTGGACCACGTCGCCGCGATTCTGCCTTGTGCATTGTTTTAACAAGGTCATTACGTTCCCACGAGTAGCAAGGATATATGACGGGGGAAGGAAAAGGGGGAGAAGGATACTATCGCCTCGGATGATTTGGACTGAGTCGATAGTATCGAATCGTTTTATGAGTCGGCTATATTGAATAAATATTATTTATTTTTAATTCAGATGGAGGTACTTCATCATTTGCTGATGATGATGTTGATAATGAACAATACTAGAAAGGTATGTATGTATATGCAGTAACGAAGCTCCGTGTAGGGTTGTCACTTTAACGATTTTTTTATTTTATAAGTTGAATATACTTACTTATTGGATATATTTTGAAACTCAGCCTATAAGGTCCCACTAATGGACAAAAGCCTCCTCCTATTCACTCCAAGTTTGTATAAATATAATTTATTTACTTTCAAGCAGAAACAGAACTTGAGTTTCTTATTGCACAGTTAAACAAACTTTAATTTCTATTATATAACTTTCCTTTTTTAAGACGGGCGGCGCCAGTTCGCTCGCTACCACAATTGGTGTAACCCAGTCGAAACGTCGGGCAGTAAGTAGCTATGTAATTTTGCTACTCCTAATATCGCGTGAAGACCCATAAAGACTTTTTTGAGTGTAATGGAATGCGAAAGTTTAAAATCTTATATATAACTTTTATCAATAATATCATCATCATCATCGGCCTTTATCTGCCCACTGCTAAGGCACGGGCCTTCCCTAAATAAGGGCGATAAGGCCACTGTAATGAAAATAAGATTAATGGTGTAATAAGATATTAAACATAATTAATTAGAAAAGTTATTTCCATTATTCTTTACATCTCTGACTGGCTCGGTGGAACACCGGTTAGTGACCCAGGCACACTACCTACGGTTCCAAAAGTCGTGGGTTCGATTCCCAGCTGGTATAAATATTTGTGCTGATTGTTTCGTGTCTGGGTGTGTTTTTAAACATATTTAAGTATATTTGTATGTCCACTGTCGATTCTGATATCCGCTTAAGCTTTTCACAGGATCAAATCAATGTAATTATTGTGTTGTTATGTAATATTTTTTTATTTATTAAGTAATTATAGTTAATGATTGGGCGAATTGATACAAAATATCTTGGATTAGCTTTCCGCCCGCGACTTTGTCCGCGTAGAGACGTTTTACGGGTAGAAAATTACTTCTTTATAGCGCAGTCGGTTAAAAAGTAGCCTATATTCTTTTCTAGGCTCTGGACTATATCTGTACCAAATTTCGTTTAAATCGGTTCAGTACTCTATGTATGAAAGCGTAACAGACAGACAGAGTTACTTTCGCATTTATAATATTAGTAAGGATTAGCTGTGCCAGCGACTTCGTTCGCGTTTCCCCCCGTTTTTGACACATTTTCCATTGTTTATTTATTCCTATTGGTCGCAGAGTTATATTACATAGCCTAAAGCCTTCTTCAATAAATAGTCTATCAAACAGAAAAATAATTTTTAAACTCTAACCAGTAGTTCCTGAGATTAGCACGTTCAAACAAACAAACTCACTTCAGCTTTATAATATTAGTATAAATGAGGTTCATTTCACCCCAGTGTCTAATGTAAAAATATGTTTTTTCCACTTAGTATTTCCATGGGCAACCCTAATAGTATTTACAAAGGAAAGATGATTGTATTGACAAAAATATTTTTTTCCCAGACAATCGATAATGGGCCTTTTTGTACGAGAAGAGTATAATAAAAAGAATAATATCATCCCGCTGGCATTAATGAAAGTTCTCGAAACAAAGTTGAATATTATTTGAAATGGCATTTTCTGTATTTATTTGCGTTCTGTACCCGAAGTGTGAAAACGGGACCCTGTTTAGCAATAGGTTCTGTTCAAAAATGTGTTAATTTCTGTTGCCGCTTTAACAACCAGTCATCATCATCAGCCCCTTTCCGTCCACTGCTGGACATAGGCCTCTCCAAATACAAGCCACTTCCCTCTCTCCTCGGCCACTCGCATCCAGCTCCTACCAGCCGTCCTGCGCAGATCGTCACACCACCTGGCCTGCGGGCGTCCTACATTACGCTTGCCGAGACGCGGTATCCACTCCAGAACTCGTCTACCCCAACGGTTGTCGGTTCTACGGCTGATGTGGCCAGCCCACTGCCACTTCAGCTTGCTAATGCGATGAGCTATGTCGATGACTTTGGTTCTCTGACGGATCGCCTCATTTCTGATTCGAGAAACACCGAGCACCGAGCTCTTTCCATAGTGGTTAGTGACTCAGGTTCAAAACCTACGGTTCCAAGAGTCGTGGGTTCGATTCCCACTCGGGACAAATATTTGTGTGACGAACATTGTGTATTTGTTCCGTGTCTGGGTGTATTATTAAATATATTTAAGTTTATTTGTGTATCCACTGTTGATTCTGATATCTGTAACACAAGTGCTTAAGCTACTTACCACGGGATCAGATCAATGTATGTGATGTTGTGTAATATTTATTTATTTATTTTCCATAGCCCACTGAGCGACTTTTAACGGCGGTTTTTTACCTATTTATTGGTTGCTAATGCAAACACAACATATTAAATAGAGCTTTCCATTATAATATTACTGAAAACCACATCTAAATCGGATAAGCCGTTTCTGTGATCAGCGTGCACAAATATACAGACAAACAAATAAATAACAAATAAATAAATATAAAAGCGTCGATGGCCGAGTGAGAGCGAGAGGTCGCCAGTTCAAACCCCGCCAGGTACCAATGTGTTTTTCAAATTTGAAATTCATATGTATAGTACAGGATCCGTGGAGTATTTTTTCACTTGATTACTATCAAGCTAACTTTCCGTGAGTAGCTTCATTTTGATAAGACGCCCAACAATTTCCTGTGCGAAAATTTTTGATTGTGGTAGCTAACAGAGGTAGCAATGATAAAATATGTCGATTTGATGATTCTTCAATATTTATTACTAACTGAATTGTTTTTATTATGTCTTATGATAATTATCTAAATTGTTTGAAAAAATATTTGTCCTACAAAATCTATGGTTTCATCAAAGAGTCCTCCCCCTCCAACATGTATTGATAACGAGATCACCAAAAATGATTACTAACCGGCTGATTTCTTTTTATTTATTTAGTTAATATTTATATAATGTAACGGTCATATTGTCCAAATATTATGGTAAAATCTACCAAAAAGTCAACATTTTTTTTCTCACGCTTGAGAAATGAATTGATTTTTAATTTCATGACTTTCCAATATTATATTGAACTGGTGCACCGCAATAGCGTACCACGCTATTTTTACATCAAGGATCTGTACTACTACTTTTGACCGTAGGACCGGGTAGGTAGCTAACCACAATCAAAAATTTTCGCACAGGAAATTGTTGGGCGTCTTATCAAAATGAAGCTACTCACGGAAAGTTAGCTTGATAGTAATCAAGTGAAAAATACTCCACGGATCCTGTACTAGTACCGTCATTCGATGCTTTAACGGTGAAGGAAAACATCGTGAGGAAACCAGCACACCTGAGAGATTTTTCAAAGGTGTGCGAAGCCATGTCAGAGGCCTACGGGCGGTTTAAAAACTCTGACACCAGGTTGTTCATCAACCATACGATAAGAAGAAGAAGAAGAACAAATAAATAGACGAAAAAGACAAAAATGCTAACAATCATAGTTTTGGTAATTACTGCGGTATAAAGGTCTCCTATAATATTTTATATCATACTAACTTTCCGCCCGCGACTCCGTTTGCGTAGAGACGTTTAACGGGTAAAGCATTACTTATATATAGCGTAGTCAAGTGTGTGAAAAAGTAGTCTATGTCCTATCTCAGGCCCTGGACTATATCTGTACCAATTTCATTTAAATCGGTTCAATAGGTACTCTATACTTGATTGCGTAACAGAGTTACTTTCGCATTTATAATATTATAGTAAGAATTATATCATCCATGCGTCAATGGCCGAGTGGTTTAAGGACGTTGCTTGCCATGCGAGAGGTCGCCAGTTCAAACCCTGTTTTTAAATTTGAAATTCATATATACGATTATTCGACGCTTCATCTGTGAAACAAAACATCGTGAGGAAACCTGCACACCAAAGAAGAAATTCTGAAGGTTGTGTAGTCGACCAACCCGCACTAGTTTAGGGTAGGCCCGTGACCCAGCAGTGGGGACTTATGGGCTGATGATGATGATGATATCATCCATCCATCCATCCCTGTTCAGCTAGCAATTCGTTAGTTTTTTAAATATCTGGGACATTTCCACATACGGTCATCTGACACCAAACTAAGCAGAGCTTGTACTATGGGCGTCAGAGACTTATATCGATACCTTAAATCTCAAATGGCGTAACCGCCAATTTGGTTAAAATGACTTTTTAATGCAGTTTTATTCAGTTTTTTTTCGAACTGTATATTTAAAATCTTGAAATTCGCAAAAAAATGGTTATTACGACCCAATGTTTTTTATAGATTTGAACATGTTTCATATGGTAAACAGGTCGTAAAAGGCTTAGTCTAATTTACTTGGTGGTTACGCCCCTAGAAATTATTGTGCCGTGAAAAAATGTCAAAAAAAAGGGTGTTATGGACATAATTTTCCGGCGTAACTCGTAAGACACGCTATTATTCGAAATTGCAATACAAAAGAAAGGCGTTTACACCCAAAATCACTGAACACATGATTGTCATTATTATTGTTAGTATTGATGCGCGGGGGGATTAAGATTGCGGAGACATTGGCTATTTATTGCTTTTCCTTGTTTCGGCATTTTAAATCAATGTTCAAACACAAATCAGAATCAGAGACCAATAACGCCCCAAAGTCAATGTAACGGTCACAAAAAATAATAAATACACGGAGGAACGTAATCTATGCGCACAAGTACGCAAGTGGCTGAATACATAGATAAATGTATGGTGAATATACAGCAGCAGGGGTTACGAATGACAAAATTAATCGCATTACGTACGACTATAAGTGAAATTTCCCATATACAAAAATTCTTGATCCTATTACAATACTTACAAGGCGAGTATTACCCATTACATCACTATGAAAACGTGACATATGGCGTAACTTTGTAAAAAGCGTAATACAGAGTGGAAATTTTACGTTTCCTTTCATTATTAAGTTATTTTAAAGCACAAAAGACAATTACTTTCGGGAGATACGACCTTTACCTCTTAAAAATCATGTTTTTTTATGAGGAGTAAACGCCTTTTCGTAATATTTTCACAAGCGTAACCGACTTCTAGTTTGTTAAATATAAGATTTAGGTGCAAAGAGTTCTAACTGAAGCCTTTATCTCAAAATTCTAAGAAATTTGATGTATAAAACATTTTCACTGCATTCAAATTGACAAAGTTATATAAAAAAAAACATTTTTTTTTCGTTTTTTTGCTCTCCTGAAAAGTTGGGTTTTGGTGGTTACGCCATTTGAGATTTAAGGTATCGATATACTTACATAGATATTTACAAACACATACTTAAATACGTTTTTACACCCAGACACGGATCAAACACCGATTACTTTTCCCGACTGGGAATCGAACCAACGGTTCTCGGAACCGCCAGCCAGGGTTACTAACCACTGTTCCACCGTGCCAGTCAAAGTTTATTATAAGTTATTAAGCTATTGCATAGCTTTTATCGCGGGCTTTGAGCGCGATAACGATTCTGTAAAGAAAAAAACCTCACAATCGTCTAACGTCGTTTCAGTTCGGTAGACTTCGGCACGGTGTTTGTGTGCGTGCGGTTAGACGTATTGTACGACTTTACGAAACTCGCACGAATCGAGACGAGCTGCTACGAAATCGGACGATGCTATGCAATAGCTATACCGCGGCAGTCCCCGAGTGCCACACGTCTTTTTTTTATTATATAAGTATGGAACACGCGCCTCGGTCTCTTTATAAGATTATCGCCATTAATTTCAAGACGCCCTGACCATCTCAGTCTAAACTGGTTAATTGCATTCTAGATGCTCCCAACTGAATCGAAATGGACACCATTGTCAGTGTCGAATGTCCGCAAACAGATGGTGTGGTAATTGTTTTGTGATCCTGATGAAATAGATAGGTTAGGTATTGCTGATTAGGTCACATCTGCTTTTGTGTTTACGCTTTACCTATCTTTACGTAAAATAAAAAATGTGTGATAGACGTGAGTTATTTTTGCATTATACACCGTGAAATTTTAGTGGTTGTTTTCCCGCAGTAAAATGATTCTATCTTAGTAGTACAATAGATTTGTGCAGTTTTTTTTGTTAAAATCAATAAATGCCGGTTTTATGAAAGGTTTGACCGAAACTCGAAAGCACTTTCGAACCGCTTTATGACTTAGGGTGTCGGGCTTCTTCAGCTTTAAGCATCGATTTCATGCGGCAAGCAGTACCTGATTACGTCACATTTTCTAAAAGCACGATAGCTTCTCTCGTTTTCGAGTTGGAAAATTATGATTTTGAAAATTTGAAACAAAAAATTTTTTTTTTCGTCGAATAATTTGCATGATTCGATAGTATTAAAAAGCAAATCGTTCTGCCACGGGAAAACAACCACTAAAATTTCACGGTGTATATGCCTTATATTAGTAAGGGTGTCCGGGGTCGGGCAAAATTTGTGTGAATTTTTCTGTGAGGAAATAACTCAGCCCGGAGTTAGGAAGTTGCCGGTTGAAAGCCAGTACCTCGGAAAGCACGTGAAGCCGGTGGTCCTGCGCCCGATCTCTCATCGGTCATGTCGGATTGCCGTCTCACCGAATTATGAGAGTAAGGGAATAGAGAGTGCACCTGTGTTTGCGCGCACTCTTGTGCACTATAATATGTCTTGCGTACTTGGCTGATCTCAGTTGAGATCGGCCGCCATGGCTGAAATCAGTCGGACGCCTTATATTGGTAAGGCTATATACATAGCTCTAGGTAACATTTGAAGAAAAAAACGAAATAGACCTGTTGATTGTCATAAGAACTCGTGATAATGTTTTTTTTAATATAAAATTTTTCAACGACAATGTTATTTAATTTTATAACGACGATAGTCAAGTGCGGGTTTATCGATTTCACACAACCTAAGAATTTATTTTCAGGCGTGAAAGTTTCTTCATGATGTTTAATGTCACCTTAAGAGCGACTTTTAAACGCTCAATAGCTTAGTGAATGTGCAAATGATCAGGCAATCCCGGACCAATAAAATGGATTCGCTAATCTGAAACGTCTATAGATGAGCATTCACTAGATCAATGCCTTGTTCATTTGAAATGCTTCCGTGGACTTGGGCTGAACCAGGGACGGAGTCAGGTAAATTTGGGGCCTCGAGAAATATACGAGAGGTCGGAATTGAAGGTCTTTGGTATTATAACTCTTTGCACCGGCACGTAAGATCAAATAATAAAACTGTTTAAAAAAAATCTTCTGTCTTTGTAGATTTGTTAGAATAATTTATATGTAATCATGTTAATTATACTAAGTATACCACTACAATTATGAATATAGAATTGTTAATCCAAGTAACGTAATTATACAGTACTATTTTAAGCAATCGTGTAATATTGAACTCTACATATAATACAAATTCCGAGGCCTGTTTGAACTCTCTTGCCGTTTTGTTTATTTGTTGTTTTTAATGCTATTAAAGCTCAATAATGTTTTTTTTTAAATTTTTTATTCTCTCTTGCAGTAATAATATTCCTATAGTTTTTTTTCGTAGTTTTTTTAAAGTTTCAGACGTCATGTCTCATTTATTTCCTGATCCTTTGAGGTATAAATAAGTACAGTTCAACCTGCTAAGTACTTAGATGGCAAACGTATTTCAACGAAATCCAACCAGTTTCACTAATGGGGCCCCGGGCAACAAACTGACCCTAAGGTCCGTCTCTGTGCCGTGGAATACCTGCAAGTAGGTCGAATCCGGACTGTTACTAGATATATGTATGCTACAATTTGGCTGGGAACCCGTTCGGAAGCTGGACTGAAGTTAGCGGGACAGAATACGAGCGATGAGCGGGACACCATAATAAAATGAATATGAAACTAACTTTAGAGCATTCCACACTCAATAAAGCGTCGATGGCCGAGTGGTTAAGGTCGTTGCTTGCCATGCGAGAGGTCGCCAGTTCAAACCCCGCCAGGTACCAATGTGTTTTTCAAATTTGAAATTCATATGTACCATCATTCGACGCTTTAACGGGGAAGGAAAACATCGTGAGGAAACCAGCACACCTGAGAGATTTTTCTACGGTGTGTGAAGCCATGTCAGAGGCCTACGGGCGGTTTAAAAACTCTGACACCAGGTTGTTCATCAACCATACGATAAGAAGAAGAAGAAGACACTCAAAGGAAAAAATACAACCCTATTATTAAGGCTTCACTGTCAGTCGGCGACGACTGTAAGTGCCTCGTTGGTCTATTGGTAGCAAGCGCTGCGTAAGGACCGAGAGGCCACCGGTTCGAGTCCGGGGTCGGGCAAAAATTGTTGGGTGAGTTTTTCTGTAATGTTTTTCTGGAAGTTGGCGGTTGTACATCCGTGCCTCGGAAAGCACATCTGGATGCTCGAAACTGTTCATCAGTAAAGTTATTAAATATGTCAAGTATATGTATGAAGTGAGAGTCACGATATTTTTCAAAGTTTAAACCATATATGTTTCTTGCCTTGCACCACTGCACTTTGCGGTTGAAATTCTATTCTTGACTTTACTCTGCAACCTATAAAATTCAGCTAAATTTATCTAACTAGGAAGCAGAGTTCAGTTTTGTGGTAGAATATAAAATTTGAGGAATTAATAAACATACAGACAGGCTTACATGTTAGTAAATATTTTATAAAAGACCAGTGAGCCGTTCTTGCTTCGTTTCGAGTAAATCTTACATGAAAACCTTACTCTTAAAATATTCTATCTATTAAAAAAACCGCATCGAAATTCCTCGCGTAGTTTTAAAGATTTAAGCAGATATAGCACAGAGAAAGCGACTTAGTTCTTGTACTATGTGGTGATTAGTAAATAATAAATATTAGTCTTTATGGGTCTACACGCGATATTAGGAGTAGCAATTACATAGCTACTTACTGCCCGAAGTTTCGACTGGGTTACACCAATCATGGTCGCGAGCGAACTGAAAATGATTAGTAAATAGTTTGGTAATTACGGTGGTAATTTCATGAATACGAATGTTTATAAACACATGATAATAGTCCTACAATTAAAGCTTTCCTTTTAGTCTTCGTGGAAATCGAAAATCAACGGGATTTTATTTTAAGTTAGTTAAAATCAGAGCTTTTTATTAATTATCTCAGAATACTCGTATGAGTGAGAGTTGATTATATCAACTCTCACCTCATTGTGTATTATTGAGAGAATTCAATGTACCTGAATGAATGTATGTCTTTTTTGATTATATTCTGTGGTATAACAGCAATAACATAATAAACAAAAATTCTATTCTAATCTAATAAAAGTAAAAAAATGGATTAAATTGATTCCATTGCCTTAATGAAATAGAAGGTAACATAAAAAAGGTTAAAGGGTAGGTAAGGATTAACACTTGTGACGGCAAACGATTTTATATTAAAAAAAAATTAACGCTCTCCAAGTGGCAGTGGTAAATTATAGAGACTCTCCATAATTTTCGGGGTGAAAACGTAGGGGGATGGGGGATTCAGGGGGATCAGATCAGCGCAGTGAACCAGGAGGGTCTGCAAACATTCCACAATCACCAATGGGGACAATGTAAATGCCATTGGCTCTGCAAATAGCTGAATGTGGAGTTTAAAAAGTTCCTACTGTATTGTAAATATACATACGGTGTTTTGTAAATATGTAATTAGGTGAGGCTTTTGAGCGGAAACTTGAGTGTTATGTGCTTCGCTGAGTGTATACGTATTTTGGGATCAAATATTATAAAAATAGGAGGTTTCATTCCGGGGAGTTGAGATTTATCTAATTTCTATTTTCAATTTGAGTGGCAGATATTAAAATTAGGGCAAGAAAATTCGAGCACTTAATTTAATTTAGAAAAAAATAATGGTGAGATTTTATACAGACCTGGGATATAATAATATTTTTTTACTTACAATTTTGATGGCACTCTCTTAAAATATCCACATGTGTTACTCGTACTTACCTGCAAATAAAAACAGAATATAAAAATATAATTGATGTGTTGTTATGTAATATTTTATTTATTATATTTATAATTTTTAATTCACAATAAACAAAATGTTATTAAGATACGTCATGTAATGTTTCTCATAACAGTAGTATCTTTTTAGTTTCTTGAACCAAATGTGCCATGAATCAATATCGGAATCATACCATGAATCATATTATATGACTCACAGTATGAAATGCTCTGTATTGCGATAATGAACAATGAAAGCCTTTATTAATGCACATCTGCAGTAGTTTCGCCGAGAAGTCAGTGGGTTTGAGTCCAAGTTGGGACATGTATTCCCGGCTTTCAAATTTACTAATAATCAACTTGTACTCCCAGAGGCATGTCCGTCGTCGAACATGGGGTGATATTCGGAAATCGCTCGTAATTTGTCTACTATTAGTTTACTATTACGACCGTAAAGAGTCGCTTTTCGCGTAAAAAATACTTAATTCTGCCGTGGTCTTTCTAATAATCTAGACTAACTGTTTTCCAAGTTTTATTTAAATCAGTTGAGTTGTTTTGGCGTCAAAGTCCGGCAGCAAACAGATATACTCAAATGTTTATTATTTTATTACAAAATATTAAACAAATATTTACACTAAAACAGTGTCAGGGTTTGGCTAACGCTAAATTGATTTGTTTCCTGAAATTGATATGATTATTTGTTAAATAAGTAGTTCAGCATACTTCATTCGAATGTGTATGGAAATCATTAATTTGGAACCGGATTAATTGACGAGGTTGAGCTCAAACATCGAATTATACTTTCTGATTAGTTCGTTATCTTGGATAATTGGCAAATTATCGAGTGATATCCAGATTGAACCGTATTGTCCCGTACAGTCGGGCAATGCACTTAGCTTATTCCATAATGCACATGTTATAGAGTTTGTCGGCAGTTGCTCCTAGTGTTATTAGTTTCTAGTATTTAGCTACCTACAATTACGATTTTCACAAATTTTCAGTCACGATGGTCAATCTCAATTAAGATTTGTTCTTAAATGAACTTTTTGTTAAAACCTATCGGGTTTTGGTCACTACTTCCAATGGGGATTAATAAGTAAATATTGAATCTTATTTTTACTAGCTTTCCGCCCGCAAATTCGTCCGCGTAGAGACTTTTAACCGGTAAACCATTACTTCTTATAGTGCAGTCGGTTAAAAAGTAGCCTATATGCTTTCCTAGGCTCTGGACTATATCTGTACCAAATTTCATTTAAATCGGTCCAGTACTCTATGCGTGAAAGCGTAACAGACAGATAGACAGACAGAGTTACTTTCGGATTTATAATATTAGTAAGGATTAACTGATTGTGTATGCAGGTAATACAACAAAGTACTATGTATAAGTAGTGTAGTACAGTTTAAAGGTATGCGATAATCAATTTGTATTAAAAATTAGAGAGTATATCTTTACTTCCTTCCTTCTTCCTTGTTTTTTACTCTTATAATTCGGTAGGAGACAATCGACATGTCTGATGAGAGATTCAGAAACCACGACTTAAAACTTGTTCTGTGGGAATTGTGCAAAGCAGACATACTAAAAATAACCATTCCCACAAAACGAGTGTTCAAACAGCCAGCACTGAAACTGGCATAGGTCACTAACAAAAGCGGATTATATTGAGTTAATAGTTCACAGCAACCGAAGCAATAACTTCGTCGGTACTTAAGTGCATGAGGATAGAGCACTGATGAGAGCTTCGAATCTACTTGAAATTGATGACGTAACTACGAAACGGCTGACTAGGCCACGTCAGTTAAGAGTTCTAAATTAGTTATTCTGACATGCAATCACCATTATGCCCAGAGAGAGAGCATATTACACTAAGAGTTGGTTTGAAATGGATCTACTTTAACGGATGATAATAAATTTTATTTTTGATTGGTAAGGTCAGGGAGTTTTAAGTAGATTGAGAAGAAAATCGGTTATAAAATATAGAGTTTTAAATTATATAGAACTGCAGCTTTGGGCTATACTTGCTCCAAAAAAGTCCTCCTGAAGTTAGTTGATTAATAAGTAGCTACAGTACATACACGTGCCGTAGACAGTAATATTTTCTTCACTTTAATTTAAAAGGCAATCCTGCTAAGAAATAAGTAATTAAAAGAAAATGGCTCCTGTATTTCTCTAACATTTTATGCCAGAGCTTAAAGCACACGTGCTCTCTTAAGTAAATAACGGAGCGTCTACATCTTGACCTTAAACTTCCTGCTGAGAACGAGGCACAATATTATGTTGCACAATTAAAATCATATTATTTCATGAGTCATATATGACTCAAACATAGTACGGATTTTATAATAAAATAATTTTGAGAGCTCTAAAGGAAATAATTTTGGTTGGTTGGCATAACTATTATCTAATTAGTATACTTTAAAAGAAAAATAAAGAACCACCTTGCGTTATGATAATTGATGAGGGGCTGAAGTTTTTCACTGGCCAGTCACCATAGCGAGTAAAGAATTGGTTTTAGCTCATAATGTGCATGTAAATGTGCATAAATATATAAACGTGTATAATCATACCTCAAAATACCTTAAAATTGGTTTTTGATAAAAATAAGCTAAAGATAAAGGAATAGCATATAAGATATAGGGATCCAATAAGCTACGTATTTTCAATGAAATAGGTATCTTCAGAAAAACAGAGATAAACAGCGATTTAAAAACGAACGTTAACTGAACGAACATAACTAGATTAACACGATTAATATTCCAGCATAACGTAAAAGTCCGTGGAATCAGATTAAATAGTGCTAAAACGGACTAAGCTATTTTTACAGCCAGTCCGCTGCTCCGGTGGGAATTAAAATCTTTGTTTTAGTTCGTTTTAGCCCTCAATTTCGAGCACATTGGAAATCAATACCGGCAGGGTTTTGAATTAACGTTTTGGGATTTTTTTTTTTTGACCTTTGACGAGACTTATTGGCCTTCTTTAATGGTTTATCCTGGTTTATAAAACACTAAGTCTAAATGATGTACATATTTTAAAAATATAACTGAATAACTTTTTTTGCTTTACAGACTCTACATTATTATCTCTTATTGAAAACAAGCGTTTGCTTTTTTAATGGCAACACTGGAAGCTTTTAAACAACCGGTCTTCTCTAAGAGGATGTAAATAATTACGTCTGGCGTACGTTTGCACAAAATCTAAAACATTCGAGTAAAGATATAACATAATCTTGCATAGATTTCCACATTTCCAGCAATAAAAATACACTATTTATACAAACTAATAAATAGTTAAGTCAGGGGATACCAGTCACAACTATCTGTTCGGTGGTTGGTGAACGGTATACGGGTAAGCCACCCCGACTCCTCGAGCTACTATCAACTCAGTCCAAATCATCCGAGGCGATAGTATCCTTCCTCCCCTTTTCCTTCCCCGTCATATTTCCTTGCTACTAGGAACTACGTGGGAGCGTAATGACCTTGTTAAAACAATGCACAGGGCAGAATGGCGGCGACGTGGTCCACAACCCGTCACGTCACGTGTCCCACAGAGGTGAAAAGTGGATCGCTGGAAGTGATCTCTGCCTACCCTCTGGGAAAAATGCGAGATTTTATGTATGTATGTAATTAATAGTGTATTTTTATTGCTGGAAATCATTTACACATAAATATGTCATAATTCTAGTTCCTAACAATCTACTAGGTTGCAGCTCATTTCGACACAATGTATCTCCAAAACAATGCAGCATCAGAAATCAAAGTCGATTTTACTAAAAATTTACTTTGAAAAATCCGCACCGGCACAGAAGCCGAAAACGAGTGCAAAATGGCCGTCCGTGTGTGCTGACTCAATTGGATTCCAATTTCAATCCCATGCATATGTAAACAGTGTGTTAAGGAAGGCGGGGTTTTGACGCTTCATTAGAGCGAGTTTGGTTTACGCATTGTCAAAGGGGTCTCGGAAACTGGGGTCAAATTGGGATCAGGGTATTTCGTTGTTATTTTTCAGTGTTCTTCTGGCATGAGTCATATGTGACTCATGAATTTTTTTCACATGATTTTGCTGTAAAATCTTCATATTGAAGAGACTTATCAGTAAAAAGTTATTCTGACTTCCTGTTTGAGTTTCCCGAATTAAAATATTACAAATTACTAAAGAAACGTGATAACGCATCCGACCGATTTCAGCCATGGCGATCGATATCTCAATGGAGATCAGCCAATTGTGCTGTCAATACGGCTCAAGCCACAAGTGCATATTTTGAACTGTCATACTTAGATAAGACAAAAATTCATTCCCTTTATTTAGTTTAATAAATGAGACATTATGTTGGGAGATTAAGCCAAACGTAAAGGAATATCAAAAAGAAACGTGTTTCAATACACTCATCATAACGACCACTTGAATGGCTCGCCGGATCAAAGACAGGCCGGGGTTGCAGAGGTTAAGAGCCGGCTGTGACAACTCATCGCTTTTGCATTAGGATGTTGGTTCTCAAACTTTTACAGAATGATGCTTTACAGGGTTACGTACAAGGGCTAATGGGACCCTAATATATGCCTTCGTTGCCTGCCTGCAACAGGGTTAGCGCATCAACCGCAATAGACCGTTGATATTTTCACGGGTTATGTATTTCTTTAATCGCTATATCAAAAAATTAAAAATCTTTTGCAAATTTAAAATTCATATGTACGATTATTTGACGCTTTAACGGTGGAGGAAAACATCGTGAGGAAACTTTAACACCTACGAAGAAAATCTTAGGTTGTGTTTTCTACCAACCCGCACTAAGGCCTTATCGCCCTAATTTAAGGTAGTAGTAATATGTAGTAAGTAAATTTATAACTGAAAATCTCACACAATTTTTCCCGACACCGGATTCGAACTGGGGACGTCTTGGTCCTAACGCAGCATTTTCTACCAATAGACCAACAAGGCAGTCAAATATAAAGTATGGTGACTCGAGTTTTAGGTTATAAACAAGTTATCTCTAATCTACTTTGAATAAACTGTTAATCCATATTCGTACGGCAGTTTGGTAGCCGCTGGCTCAGACAAAACAGCGGTCATTAACCTCAAAGGTAATGGTTTCTTTTTGTCGTGACCATATTATTATTTATGAGGTGACTAAATGATTGATCGATTTATCTGACCTGAAATCTTAGTTCATGGAACCCAAATTTGGTCTATGCGTAAACCTTAGGGGGAAAGAACATTATATTAATTAGTGATTTATAGTTTTTCATACTGGGAAACTTTCAGTCGTAACACTTTTTGAATTGTCCTTATCCTATCTAATATCTCGACTGGTGGAACCAAGGTAATTAGATATTATTACCGTGGTTGAACAGTGGTTAGTGACCCTGGCGGTTCCAAGAATCGTGGGTTCGACTCCCACTCGGGACAATTATTTGTGTGACCAAGATCAATGGTTGTTTGACGGGGTGTATTATTTATATTTAGTTTATCTGTCCAGTAGTATCCATAGTCGTTTCTGCTATCCGTAACACAAGTGCTTAAGCTGCTTACCACGGGATCAGATCGACATATGTAATGTTATGAATAAAAATATTGCAAATCAGCAAAAGTAATTCTTAGCCTGTTTTTTGTTTTCAGGCCAAAACTGCTTAATAGATTTGAATGAAATTCAGGTAATTTTCAGATAAAGAAAGGAAATAGGCAAGACAAGAAAAACCTTTATGACCAAATAAAAAAAGGTCACATGTTGAAGAAAGGTCAAATCAAATGTACCCGTAATTGACGAGCTTGTATGAAGAGGTTGATGGTTGTGGAAGAAGCAAGAGTGGTGTATCAGAACCGTAGCCATGTGCTACGTACGGTCCTGGCAGGAAGTGATTCTATGTTTGTATGTATCTGTATGTATGTATGTCTAGGCTAGACTTTGTAGACCTTTTTTTTTGACTTCGTTTTATGAGAGTGAGGTTTTTCGCAACAAATAATCACTTTAGTGTAGAACGGAATCGCAGATGGTGCTGGTTAAAATTCAAAACGGATTTCGAAAAATATAGTATTTGATAAACAAATTTAAATATAATATAATGATATTTAATGAGGTTAAGATATATCATCCAGTCCCGAATGAAGCAATGCTTCGCTTGAAGCATTGAAAGCAGGTTCAAGTGTAATTTTTTTTTTCAAAAACCCCACCCATTAAAATTTACAAAAGAATATAATACAAACATGTATAATTATCTGAGGAAAAATGTTATATCTTTTTGAAAGTGGTGCCATTCGTTCTCGTATTCATACAGAGTGTAGAAATAAGCAGCTTCGAAATTTTGTTTGGCGCCGCCTTCTTCTATAAAATACAAACTCTCAAATTAATCGGGGATTGCCAAGTTATATAATGTGAAGTCTGTTATGCACATGCAAGAGTTGAGTGTTAGTTTTAGAACTTGCAAGATGGAGTTTGGTGTGGATAACTATGGAGAATATCAACGTAAGCTAAAGTAAGCTTTCAAGTGTATCGAAAATTGCATCGATATTTGCAATAATTAAATGTATTATTCGCTATGTGCGCGATGATAGCGCCCCTAGTGGCGACAACTATTCTGGACTTGAGATCTGTCATATCATAGCAACCAGATGTTTTGATATGTCATATCATAGCAACTAGATGTTTTGATAAAGATTTTCGACTAGTTTTTCAACACAAAATAAATAAAAATTGTATAAAGTGAGTGTGTATATTATACCAAGTGTTTTTCTTACTTCACAAAAATATGAATATTATTATAAGTATTGAATTTGCATCGTTTACGTTACGTACGTAACGTTTTTACTTACAAATACAAGGGAATTTATGAAATTAAAGCAATTTGACACATGAAAGCTCAGAATTATATCACATTTCTGTCACATCGTGATTTGCCGTCCCCACCACCCACTCCGCACATAGCGAATACCCTTTATTTTTACCAATATGGGCTGATTTATGATAACTTTAAACTATCGTGAATGCACTGCAAGTTTACATAAAAACACGGCAACGATACAGCGTCCTCTCTTCAATTTCATTTGCAGTGCCCAAGCAGGGTCTATAATGTATGTGGTATGTCACTAGTGGTGTGCCAGGATTGTAGCACATGGCAGGAAGTGATCACGCCTTTTTTTCAGAGGAGTAGGCAGAGATGCCTACCTACTCCTCTGGAAAACGACAGCCACTGTCACTTAATCTGAATACATTTCTTTCTTCGCCTGTCCATTATGAAGTTCCACAAACTCAATTGGCGATTTTAAATGGTCCGATCACAAAACCGATCCTAAATCAATCGGAATATCAAATTGCCGGTAACAAAGTTTTGACGGCGGCGTTTCGCCCGACCAATTTGAGGTTCCATGCATTTTTAAATAGGCCACGATTAAATCTGGTCAGAAGTGTAACGGACGTGTACCTTAAATGCGTTTAGAGTTTTTTTTTACCAACACGTATAACAATGACAAATTGGTAATACGCTTTGGTATACGTCCCCACTGCTTGGGCACGGGCCTACCCTAACTAGGTCGATCAGGCCTAATTCAACAGGCCAAGTGCGGGTTGATTGACTATACAAACCTTAGAATTTCTATAGATGCAGGTTTCCCGCAGGATAGACCCGTGCCCCGGCAGTAGGGACGTATATGGGCTGATTATGAATAAAAAACGGCTCGGCAGACTGGCCAGCTCCGACCCGCACAGCTCAATACCAAAGCAAGATTCCACGCCTTGTCTCGTTGTTGCCACAGCAATGGTCTCCTCTTTCACGTCACCCTTTCCCTCTAATATTGATGATCCCGGGCTATTACTAATAATATACAGGCGGGACGAGAAACAGCATTTAAGCAGGCCTTCAGGGTGAGTGCGACAGGCTCAATATAAAAGAAAGAAAGAAAGAAAGAAAAACATTTATTGACCACGACATAGAAATAACAAATACAATGAGACATAAATACAAAAGACACAAAAACTCAAACTAAGAAATAACACATGGACAAGGACTATAAAGTGGTCAACGAGGTACGGGCCTCAATTATGCCACATTAGCCCGAAAGCCACTGCAGCGCTGGTATATGGTCTATTGTGCCTGTCACATTTGGATCTCACTACCGCTTACCATCAGGTGGAGGGAGGTCATCTTGTTAGCCTATTATAAGAAAAAAGAAAATGTCTCTAAACGCATTTAAGGTACACGTCGGGTACACTTCTGACCAGATTTAATCGTGGCCTATTTAAAAATGCATGGAACCTCAAATTGGTCGGGCGAAACGCCGCCGTCAAAACTTTGTTACCGGCAATTTGATATTCCGATTGATTTAGGATCGGTTTGTGATCGGACCATTTAAAATCGCCAATTGAGTTTGTGGAACTTCATAATGGACAGGCGAAGAAAGAAATGTATTTAGATTAAGTGACAGTGGCTGTAAGTTGAAGGTAGAATGCTGTACTTTTGTAAAAGATTCAATACTTTTTTTCTTTTTCCCAACTGACTTACGATGATGGTTTGGAGTAGCCTCGTCATCATCACCGGACTTGCGGGCTCTCACCCCTTTATTTAATACTAAATTCAAAATACATTAAATTGTGAGTTAAGAACCTTCTTGATCGTGTATGCAGAAGTCGAATAGTTGTAATGTATAATTTTAAACTGTCATGGTTACACACATTAGAAAACTGAAATATCGGGAGCTCATTAAAACAAAACAACATGGTAAATATCCCGGACACTTTCACTTTTTCAATAGTTTTATCTATCTATATTTCTAAATAAAATTAAAGTGTCTGTTTGTAATAATAAAATGACAATATTTTACTAAAAGGAGTATGAATCCAATAAAAACACAATTAAAACATGTTTGTCCGTCTGCTTATTTCCGCTAATCTCCAAAACGGCGTTTTGATAGGACTTTCACTTATAAATAGCTAATGAGTTAAATTATAGGCTACCGTAATAAATTATTGCTGCCAAAACCATTTCAAGCGGACAAAGTCGAAGGCGGCCGCTAGTTATTTAAAGATCACATTACTGTTAAGACCTATAATGTACACTTCGTTCGTAATAAATGACTTTGACCATACGATTCCTGTCATCACGTACAATTTTCAATACATAATCAGTATTCAGTATCTGTAACATCACGTCGTCGTAAAAGCGTCGATGGCCGAGTGGAAAAAGCGTCGATGGCCGAGTGGTTTAGGTCGTTGCTTGCCATGCGAGAGTTCGCCAGTTCAAACCCCACCAGGTACCAATGTGTTTTTCAACTTTGAAATTCATATGTACCATCATTCGACGCTTTAACGGTTAAGGAAAACATCGTGAGGAAACCAGCACACCTGAGAGATTTTTCAACGGTGTGTGAAGCCATGTCAGAGGCCTACGGGCGGTTTAAAAACTCTGACACCAGGTTGTTCATCAACCATACGATAAGAAGAGAAGATCTGTAACATCTTATAAGTGGTCTACTCTCAACCATAATTAGGGAAACAGTCTTCAGTAGCTTTATTTTTGCTTATTCAGCTTGCTACGCGTTTTGTATTTATTCACTAACAAATATAATTAAAAAGTGCTCTTTTGAGTCAGCCGTCCAAATAAATGCAATGGAATAACAAACTAACTAACCATACACCCAGTTCGTAACACCATGCCATCAACTTTGCTAAAATAACTAATGTTTCCGAAGCCAACTGTAGCTTTGACTGCGTTTCACTCATGTGGAAGTTACCAACCAAATTATAAATGATAAAGTTACAAAACTGTTTGGCGTTCAGTTGTTTCACTGAAGAGGTAGGAAGGGTTATATGCTGTTTTCCGAATGGAAACCAAATATAGCGTTGATATGACTTCGAATGTTAATTACTATCTATATCTATAATTTATAAATTAGTCAGGGGATACCAGTCACAACTATCTGTCCGGTGGTTGGTGAACGGTATACGGGTAAGCGACCCCGGCTCCTCGAGCTACTATCGACTCAGTCCAAATCATCCGAGGCGATAGTATCCTTCCTCCCCTTTTCCTTCCCCCGTCATATATCCTTGCTACTCGTGGGAACGCAATGACCTTGTTAAACAATGCACAAGGCAGAATGGCGGCGACGTGGTCCACAACCCGTCACGTCACGTTTCCCACAGAGGTGAAAAGTGGATCGCTGGAAGTGATCTCTGCCTACCCCTCTGGGAAAAAGGCGTGATTGTATGTATGTATGTATGTATCTATAATTAAAAAAAATATCTTGCTCTTTTCTTGTCTTCCTAAAATTCAATATTATATGTATAGTGCCAAAGTCGTCGATGACCGAGTGGTTAAGGATGCGAGAGATCGCCAATTCAACTCCGCCACGTACCACTGTGTTTTCAAATTTGAAATTCATATAAACGATTGTCGAATAATTGTTCATATGAATTTCAAATTTAACGGTTTTAAAGCTATAACGGTAAAGGAAAACATCGTGAAGAAACCTGCACACAAACGAAGAAATTTGGTTGACTGGATATGGGCTGATGATGATGATGACATATATCTATCTGATCCTGTGACAAGTAGATTAAGCACTTATATTACGATATCAGAATCAACAGTAGATACACAAGTATACTTGAATAAATATATTTAATAACACACCCAGACACAGAGCTAACACCGGTGTTTGCTACACAAATTTTTGTCCCGGATGGGAATCGAACCTACGACTCTTGGAACCGTAGGTAGTGAGCCTGGGTCACCCACTACCCATTGTTCCACCAAATCAGCCAATGGTTAGTCACAGCCTTATGTGTAAACCGTCTTAATTTCTTTTTATACTTACTTAAGCATTAAACTCATACTTCGTAGCAAATAGGCACCGCATTGCGGATCCCATGCACTTAAAAGCATGCGATTATGAGCCCTAACGTAATACTAATAAGAGTCCTGTTGACGGTAGAGACGGATTTTTGTTTTCAAAAAATAAAACCGGCAAAACACGCACCTTGTCGTGACGTGTTCAATACTTAGCTCAGTATGTACTTGCCAATTGTTATTGCTGACTGAACAAAAAGAAATGGAAACAGGAGACTTATGAACATAATGTTTGCCGTCTGCCTTCGATAATCTGGTATCTATTTACACAACTCTGAAAAATCCTCTTATCTGTAGCGAATTTGAGAAACGAATATACCAGTTTCTTTTTATTTATATTAACTGGTGAACTTCTCAGCCGTTGCTTCGAGTGAATTTGACATAAAAACCTTCATCTTAAGTCCCTCTATGGACAAAAGATCCCTCATGGATATGTTGATAGATAAACGACGCACAAAAACGCGTAGCTTTAAAGATCAGGACCACATAGGAACAGAAAAAGTGAGTTTTTTAAAACTATGTATCATTGATCATCTCAAATCCTCAATCTCAAATCGGCCGGTGCCAGCGACTTCGTTCGCGTTCCCCCGATTTTTTACACATTTTCCATTTTTTCTTTTTTCAATTCGACCCGTAGTTCCTGAGATTATCGCGTTTAAACAAAAAATCTCTTCAGCGTCATAATATTAGTATAGATATAAAAGTAACTCTGTATGTCAGTCTGTGATAATCGGATATAAACAGTCTAGAGACAGCGAATGGACATAGGCGACTTCTTTACCAAACTAGCCATAAGGGAGTTATGATTTCTTGACGTAAAGACTTCATTTCCCTATAATCCCACCACCATTAGAGTTTCCTACTTGATTTGGTAGGTCGATGATTCAATTTCTATTAAGCTGAACATGTTAAGTCGTTAATTCTGTCGATGCTTATAATTGTGACTAATGCACGATTGCCAGCTTAAAATAAGCAAAAATCCCTGCAAAACTTTGTTTCAGCCAATCGTCTAATTCTCAATCCTCAAACAAAGCAATAAAGCCTTCTTTGCTTCACCATTAATTCGCAATGACGTCACAAAACAGGTTACTTACAAGTAAAACCGGGGGAGAGGCTAAATTAAATTACCGAAACCCAAACGGATGGTTAATAAAATTGATTCTGGCATAATTTCGCGTTAAAGACACAACGATGTAGTTTAACACTGGATAAGGTATATTTTGGGAAACTGGGACCGTGCGAAGTGGGTGGAGGGAGAAATGGCGCTGATTGTCAAAAACGCATGTAATCTTATGAGATGTCCGTTGTTATTGCTAGCGGCTGCTGTTGGTACTAGTTTCACTCCATAAGATTTAACGAAAGAAACGCCACCAAAATGAGGGCAGCTCCGTCGTGCACGCTCCCAATAGGCTGTCGTTGAGGCATATGCTGAGGCTGGGACCTAGTTGACCACTGATAAATGTTGTGTTTCATGTTGTTATCTTGTTGATTTTTTGTTGTTTTGTGGTCAATAAATATTTATTATTATTATTTTACTGTGGTAATACTTTCTCAGCATTAAGCTGGTATATAGTAACATTTGCCAAGCATTGCTACTTGACAGGTAGGTTTGTTTAAAAAATTGAGAGGAGTTTACTGCATTATGGCTCATCTTGTAGAAAGCGCCATATTATTATTATTATAAATAGTACCGTATTCCTTATTTGTTAGTGCACTAATTTATTTTAACAAATAAAAGTGATGTTGTTGGGAACTTTGACTGGCTTGGTAAAACAGTGGTTAATGACTCAGACAACTTTATTTATTCCAAGAGTAAATATTAGTCTTTATGGGTCTACACGCGTTATTAAGAGTAGCAAATACATAGCTAATTACTGCCCAACGTGCAGACTGGGTTACTCCAATCATGGTCGCGACCGAACTCAAAATCGAAGTTCTAAGAGTAGTAGGTTCAATCATCAACTGCTATGAACAGTTACGTGATGTAATTTTTTGGTGGTGCAAATATTTTATTTTAAAATATCTTGATTGATTGAATAAGATAGTTTTTCACTTGTGCTCTTAGTTATTCCGTTATCCCACTTAACCCAATTTTATTTAAAAGTAGAAACTAATAATAAAAAATCACGATTAACCTAGCGTTAGAAGAAAGAAGACACTTCCATATAATCTGTACCTCGTAGTCATAGCCTACATTCCCAGGCAAGGGTCAATAATTTGTGGGCGCCATTTTGTAAACGGCAATGGGAATTTTTATAGCCAATTCCGGGGTCTGGGCCTTTGCTAAGGTGATAATGGGGATTTTTAATTAATTTTTGATACTTTCTTTTTCACGGCACTGTATTAGTTGGAAATTGGAGCTTTATTTTGTGAGGTTTGCTTTTAAGACGATAATTTGGTTGTGAAGTACTAATTTTATTGAGAAATTGGTTCACCATAGTAATAGGAAGTTGCAGTTACATTATTCAAATATGTGCCCAGTCATGGGTAGGTTGACTTGTTGGTTTATTTGGTAGCAAGCGACGCGTAAGGACCGGGGGGTGCAGGGTTCGAGTCCCGAGTCGGACCAAATTCCCTTCCCTGATTAGAGACAATAAGAAAAGTTCTAATGGACACATTCTTAGACATTCAATTATTTTTGCAGCTTCAGTTAAACATAAATTGCTTATTAGTGTATGTCTTTTAAGGCTAGATTGTTATTTTGATGACGTATTTATCCATAAGGAAATCGTCATAAAAGAAATGAAATCTAGGTATGTACGTTATGTCCTTCAAAATATTTGTAAGCTCTGAAACATATTTTGTTTTCCTAAACATTTCCACGAAGTGCAAAAGAAACTGTAAATTGCGCACCAACATGATTACATTTTTCAAATTTGAAAGTCATATGTACGACGCCTGTAATCAACCAACCCGCAGCCAGCGTAGTTGGCTAGAGCCTCATCGCCCTGGTTTAGGGTAGGCCCGTGCCCCAGCAGTGGGGACGTATGGGCTGATGATGAGTGGTAGGAGAGGAATATAACATGTAGTGACGTAGTAAAGTTTCAGCACTTGATGTGTGACGTAAAAGTTTGAACACTTGCGTTTCGCAAAAATATATATGTAAGTTACCTTTGCAACTTCAGACGTTTTTGCGTGAGATCTGTCTCGTAAACAAATTAATTAATATTAAACTTTCCAAGTAAAACGAGCCCTGTCTTGCTCAAGTTAACCTGGTAGGTACTTCATGTTAGTAGTTCCGCAAACTCGCAGGAAACTTCGGAGCTAAATTGAGAGGTTACGTATACTGCATGGATGGGAAGATTGAGGGGTTTGACGAAGTGGGGTCACGGATTCTGTCACATATATAAATATGTAAATAAATATTTTGATCTAACCCATACACGGCCATCTGACCCAAACTAAGCAGAGCAGTTAAAACGCAGTTTATTATGGGCATCAGAGACTGGTTAATATTTATAAAACCATAATTAAATAAATACACCCCGATATACTAAATAAACGTCGATATTCATCACATAAATATTTGTCCAGAGAGAGAATCTAACCCACGACTCTTGGAACCATTATTCCACCGAGCCAGGCAAGTAGTCAAATTCAAATATTTATTTGTTATGTTTAAATTAAAAATTCAAGTACATATTAAATATAAATAAACTTTCGGCCAAGTGCGAGACACTTATTGTGACTAAATGCGCCCATAATTTCACCAAACAATCTAAATAATAAAGTATTTTTTTAATTTTTCGATCCACTAATTATTTTGGTGCAGAAGCAGAGATTCTGCATCATTAATTCGCTAACATTATTGCAACAATATTTTCCAGGTCTGATCTAAAGTGCCTTGATTTCAAATTTTCTATCACTATAAAGAGCTTTTTACACTTGCAATTTAAACCCTTCATACCATCTTTCTCGATGATATCGCCCTTCTAGGTGACAGGAAGCATTCTAGTATAAACGAGGGCTAAAAGACATAAATGTAAAAAGAGCAAAGTTAAATAAAAAATTATGGTAGACGGGGTGCTCCGACGCTAAAATAATGGAGAGCTAAATGAGTGCCAAGTTCTATTCAAGATACAAATATGTGTTTATAGGTACAAGAAAGCATATTAAACTCTATTTCTTGGCTTTATTAAACACATTATAGATTTGACTGGTTTTCATAACATCGATCACTTTATAAAGTTATTCAACATATAAAAACTGGCCAACCAACTTGGCCGAAACAACAAGCTTAAACTTGGCTTAACACGCTGCCGCGCGTCTAGTTGTCTATGTATGTATGTAAAACTGTAGACAGCCAGAACTAGGGCATTATACGAAGCCACATGCCGAGTGGAGGCCTCTCAGAAGAGCCCTCGGTACTATTGCGAGTATTAGTGGAGATGGGGAAGATCCGTATTTAAAGGAGCCTAGGACAGAAAGTTAGGTAATAGGGCTTGTATTTAGAAGAAAAAAATGTTTGGAAGGATGAAAAACACAAGTAGTAAGCGATAGATGATTATTGTGTAGGTGTGCAAGAGCAAAGGAAGAAATCCGGCAATTTAATTTCGTAGAACACAATAAGGCGTCCGATCTCAATTGAGATAAGCCAAGTACGTAGGTCATATTATAGTGCACAAGTGTGCGCGCAAACACAAGTGCACTCTCTATTCCCTTACTATCATAATTCGGTGAGACGGCAATCCGACATGACCGATGAGAGATCGGACGCAGGACCACCGACTTGACGTGCTTTCCGAGGCACGGGCCACCGCCAAATTTCTAACTCCGGGCTGAGTAATTTCATTACAGAAAACACACAAATTTTGCCCGACCCCGGACTCGAACCGGGGACCTCTCGGTCCTAACGCAGCACTTGCTACCAATAGACCAACGAGGTAGTCTACTCATACAAGGAATTGGTACTGAAAGGTAGAGTTGACATTTACGAGTGTATATTATGTGCTACAACAATCTATACTAATAGGTTTTTTTTGGTTTCGTAATTGAAGCTCGATGTTTACCCACTACTCTGGCGTATACGTTAAGAATACGCTACGCTTCGCTTCGGGTATATTATACGTTAAATCCCTCTATCTATAAAAAAAAATGCATCGAAGTCTGTTGTGTAGTTTTAAAGATTTGAGCATACATAGTGACAGACAGACGCGGGAAGCGACTTTGCTTTATACTATGTAGTGATAAACCCAACGCGAAGCCAGGGCGGGTCACTAGTAAAAATATAGTAATATGAGCAATAAAAGAGCAATCTGCACAAATGAAGTTTGCAAACGGATCGTGAATGTTAGCTCTGATGGTGAAATGAAACTTTCTATAACTTTATGTTCAGATTGTGTAATACAAGATATGCTAATATGTAGCATAGCGTATCTATATATGCTAATACTCGTATCAGCACATGATAATGGCCAAGACTTTATTTAACACATTTTTGAAAAGAACAGTCAAAAGTGTTACGTTTACGAAATTTTACTAAATGCTCGCCATTTCCGTCTATTTTCGGCTACTCGTTTCTTAGAGACAGTTTTTAAAGGTATTCTTTCACCAAATAAAACGCTACGATCCTGGCACACCTTTTTCGCTTTTTCCACATCCATCAACCTCTTCATGCATGCTGTCGACATCTCCACCGTAGCACATGGCAGGAAGTGATCTCTGCCTGTCCCTCTGGGAAAGAGGCGTGATTTTATGCATGTATGTATGTAAATAAAAAGCGTATTATCACAAACGTTACGATACGTGAAATATAATAGATAAAACATTTATTTGTAAAGCTTAAAGCCTCGCTTTCTCACGACTACAAGCCTTAAATTATTACTTTGTGGAATTGCATAAGTACGCAAAAGTCTTAGAGGCTGCGGAGGCAAGATTAATAAAGAAGTACTTTTAAAGATTCTTAGTACATTTTCCATTTTATGTAACTGTCAAGTTTTTATGTACTGTTTGCTGAACGTGAATCTTGGCTTTTAATTCAGAGGTCGTTCAATATCTTTTGCGATATAGGCGATCTAACTTGGTTGGACATCATACTATAGATTAGAATACAATAATTTTATTTTACAATATATCTGACGATGTTGAATAACTTTAAAATACTGATATCATTATCATTATCAACCCATATAGTCCCCACTGCTAGGGCACGGGCCTATCCTAAATTAGAGCGATAAGCCTTAGTCAACCAAGCTGAACAAGTGCGGGCTGATCGACTACACAACCTAAGAATTTCTTCGTAGGTGTGCAGGTTTCCTCAGGATATTGTCCTTCACCGAATTTCATTTGAAAAACACAGTGGTACGCGGCGGGTTTTGAACTGGCTACCTCTCGAATGTCAAGCAACGTCCTTAACCACTTGGCCATCGACGTTTTTTTACTGATGTAATTACCCTTAAATTGGCCAGCCCACCAAATCTAACCTACTTTAAGGTTTCCAATCATCGTCATCATTCATCATCATTCTCCTGCCCTTGTCCTACACTTAGTGGGGTCGGCGCAACATGTATATTTCTTCCACTCGGGCCTGTCATTCGTCATCTCTGCGTGTACTCCTTTCACTCCCATATCATCTCTCACGCAATCCATCCATGTCTTCTTCGGCCTTCCTCTACTATTACGTCCATTGACATTCATACTCATTTACTACAGTAATCATCGTCATCATGACTGTAGTACATATAACAGCCAGGTTTAACTAACATATAACAAATCACTGTCCCCGATACCTACATGCGACAAACCAAGATGGTTACTTGGACAAGTCTCATTTCTACGGTTCTCTACCCAGAGGGTAAATATGACATCTAAGCTATTATTAAGACTTCGCTGCATATCTGTCTGCCTGTCACCAGGCTGTATCTTAAGAGCTGCGACAGTGTGGAAGTTAATGTTGAAGTAGTCAGAAAGTTGAATAAAACAAATGATATATTTCTGTAGCCGCTACGAATACACTCGTAGCAAAAAATAATAAAAACAAAAGAAAATATCAAATAATAGTCTTAGTAATAGAATAATAGTCTTGCCCATGACCACGAGCGCTGTAAAGAGCTCGAAACGTCGGATCTCTAAATAATGTTTAGAATATCAATACACGCGAGTTTGATCCGTAAAATTAGTTTTATTTCAAAAAAGAAAATAGTTTATTAGATTTGATTGCGTAGAGACATTGCCGGTCTAAGTGTTCTCTACTACCGTCTCTATAATATACTCTGAAGAGCTATTTCCGTTAGTCCCTCCCTCCGCTTTCCATTAACGACACGTGCTGGACAGCTCTGCCATCCATATATACAATGCAGGCGCTGGTGGCTCGGACCAAGAGGTTCGGTTCCTCTTTTCTGCCACGTGTCATTAAGGCATGGAATGCCCTTCCAGCTCATGTTTTCCCTCTACTATGATCCCGGCCTGATCAGGCGATGGGAGAAACGGCATTTAAGCAAGCCTTTAGGGTGAGTGCGACAGGCTCAGTGTGGTCTATTGTGCCTGTCGTCCTCATTTGTTAGACCATTATCTATACTAATAATAAATCTGTAAGGGTCGGTCATGGAGTAAGTTAGTTTGTTTTCATAGAAATTGTGTTTATAGGCTCAATATATGATACTGATACTGATTTCACGATTTTTAGATGTATGTTCCTCCATGACTCTTAAACCAATTATCCGAATTTGATGAAATTTTGTATAAAAACACATAGAATAAACACATTAAAATGTTATTGAATTACCTTTTTTATAATTTCAAACTTTTTAATAAGTCGTGTCTTGTGAAAAAAGCATATTATAAAGTAGAAGACTACTTAAATAATGAAAATCCATGAACATGATGAGCTGCTCGCTTGGACATCAATGAAAATGTAACTTGTGAATTTTATGTAATATGTGATTAATTTATTTACAACTTGACGTGCAAAAGTATTTCATGTACATCTATTTGCAGAATAAAAGACATCTGGGACACAGGATAGGCTATTTAAATTCTAGCTCCAACGCAAACGGAGTCGCGGGCACAGCTAGTAAAAAATATTGTTGCGGGAACGGGGTACGTTTAATTCAAGATACGCCAAAAGTCACCAAAAGACAATTAATTTATTTATCGACTAACAATTACACAATTAAACACTTAAAAACACAATTTAAAAACACTTAATTACAACACTAAACACGGAACACTAAATTACACTAAAGCACTGAATCACACTAAAACACTGAATTTCACTGACTATTCGCAGGTAACGCACTCGATCACTCTTAGTTCGCAGGAGACTGATTCGCTTCGCTTTCCCAAATCGGAACTGTCCCGTCGCGTCGTACATCCCGCTTTTATACCCAGTGAGGACGCAGCTCTTCGCGTGGCGTCGAGAATCTTCTCGCGGGGATCGAAATTTCTAGAACTCGCTGGAGCTCGCTCCGACCGACCAGAGTGTGTGACCTACTGTCGTGCAAGCGAATATAGACCTTATCCATACGACGATAAGACTAATTTCGCTTGCACGGTCTCTCAAGGTCGTACTATTATTATTACTTTAGAACACTCTAGAGCTCGCTACAACCTACCAGAGTGTGTAGCGTAGTATCGTGCAAGCGAATATAGACCTTATCCATACGACGATAAGACTAATTCCGCTTGCACGGTCTCTCGTGGTCGTAACATTATCCCCCTTCTTAGTCATGCTCGTCCCGAGCATCATTTGACCCATGGTAACGAGCCAATCGATCAATGTGAACAATTTTCGGCTTGCCTCTTGTCCCTTGTTTGATCCGATAGGTTAAGTCGTTCAGCCTAGTGATGATCTTGTATGGTCCTTCCCACCTTGGCTGGAACTTCGGTGACGGTTGCCCTTCTTCCTGAGTGGGTTGTGTAACCAAACCAGACTCCCTTCATCGAAAACCGTCGGTGTTGGCTTTGCGGTCGTAACGGGTTTTCATTCTTTCGCTGGATTTTAGACTGCAGTCTCTGACGAGAGCATGTACTTCATCCAGGCGCTTCTGTAGGTCAGCCGCATATTCGGTTACTGGTTTCGGAGCTTCTGGCGGTGTCCCAGTCAACGCGTCTACCGGAAGCCGCATTTCTCTACCGAAGTTTACCATTGCTGGGGTTGCGCTGGTGCTATCGTGGATCGCAGATCGGTAGGACAGCAAGAAAAGCGGTATGTACTGGTCCCAGTCTCGTTGATGCTCGTCCACAACTTTGGCCAAGTGGTTTTCCAACGTTTGGTTGAATCTCTCGACCATGCCATCGGATTGCGGGTGTGCTGGTGTAGTACGGGTCTTATGCATACCCAACAGTTGACAGACCTCCTGGAACAGTGCTGACTCAAAGTTTCTTCCTTGGTCAGAATGTATCTCAAGAGGCACACCAAATCCGGCAAATTACCTCGTGGACTAACTTCTTGGCGACCGTCTTTGCTTCTTGATTAGGCGTAGCGAAGACTTCAGGCCACTTAGTGAAGTAATCTTGGACCACAATGATGTACTTGTTTCCCTCATCGGATTCTGGAAAGGGGCCAGCTACATCTACTGCGATTCTTTTCCCATGGAGCGCCGACGTTGTACAGCTTGAGTTTGCCCTTACTTCTGGTTTGTGGGCCCTTTACTGATGCGCAAGTCGTACATTTCTTGCACCAGTCTTCGACGTCCTCCCGACAGTGTATCCAGTAGAACCTCTGTCTTAGCTTCTCTAGGGTCTTCTTCACGCCTAAATGTCCCCCGGATACCCCATCGTGTATGTACCTCAGTAGAGAAGCAACCTGTTTTACGGGGTACAATCAGCTGTAGTGTCGTTTGATCCCCTTTTTGGTGTTTCCCATTTCCTGAAGAGTACTCCATCCTTAATCTCCAAACTGTCCCATTGTGCCCAGTAACTTTTCGTGATGGGGCTTGATGATGCCAAGCATGGCTCCAAGAAGGTTTTTGACCTTACTTCTTTCCATTCAAATATTTTCCTCAGGTCACTATCCTCTTTTTGAGCCTTTTGATAAGCGTCTTCGCTCCATTCATTATCAAGTCCCTGGGTGGTAATCATCCGGACTTCTTCTTTAGTCTCCGTCTTAGAACAATGACTGCAGGCCACAGGACAAGGTCTCCTTGATAGGGCATCGGCATTCAAATGCGTTCTACCACTCCGATGTTCTGTTGTGAAATTGTACTCCTGTAGTTGCTCTAGCCACCGCGCCACTTGTCCTTCAGGGTTCTTAAACTGCAAGAGCCATTTTAACGCAGCATGATCTGTCCGCAGGGTAAACTGTCTTCCAACGAGGTACTTGTTGAAATGCTGTAGAGTCTTTACTACTGCCAACAGTTCCTTACGAGTCACACAGTAGTTCCTTTCAGGTTTTGAAAGCGACTTACTGAAATAGGCGATCACCACTTCCCGTTCACCTTGCTCTTGCGATAGAACTCCGCCTATGCCAGTATTGCTGGCATCGGTGTCCACGATAAACCTTCCTTCTCTGTTCGGGTAGCCAAGTATAGGACTGGTGCAGAGGTGTTCTTTTAATCTGACGAAGGCTTCGATCACATTCCAAGTCCCAGGCGAATACTCGTTTATCTTCCGTGAGCCGATGAAGAGGTTTCGCTATATCAGAGAAGTTCTTTACAAAGCGCCGGTAGTATGCGCATAAACCCAAAAATGATCTCACGTCGGTCTTGTTAGCTGCTACAGGCCATTCTTGGACAGCTTTTATCTTCTCTGGGTCGGTCCTTACACCTTTCGATGAAATAATGTGACCTAAGTAGGCGACTTCTTCCTTGAAAAACGTGCATTTCTTTGGGCTGAGTTTCAAGTTTGCTTCTCGTATTCTGGTGAAAACCTTCCTCAGGTTACTGACATGCTCTGAGAAATTTCGACCCATGACAATGATGTCATCCAGATAGACCAGGCATGCATCACCCAGAAGTCCAACCAGTACCCTTTCCATCAACCGCTCGAATGTCGCCGGAGCGTTGCAAAGACCAAAGGGCATGACGTTGAACTGCCACAGTCCATTCCTAGTTCCGGTCGTAAATGCCGTCTTCTCTTTGTCTACTGGATGGATGTCAACTTGCCAGTACCCACTCTTAAGGTCCACTGTTGAGAACCACTTCCATGCCGCTCAACATGTCCAGTGTGTCGTCTATACGGGGCAGAGGGTAGCTGTCCTTCTTCGTTGCATTATTCAACAACCGGTAGTCCACACAAAACCTGGTGCTGCCGTCCTTCTTCTTTACCAGGACTACTGGCGAAGACCACGGGCTTGTTGAAGGTTCTATGATGCGGTTCTTCTGCATCTCAGCAACCATGTCTGCTACCTCCTTCTCTTTGGCAAATGGAAGGCGTCTAGGCCGCTGCTTTATTGGTGGCGCGTCTCCCGTGTCTATTCTGTGTTTAACGAGACCTGTCCTTCCCAAATCATGGTCACCCTTCGAAAATATGTCGTTGAAATCTAGCAATAACCTTTTAGCTTGCTCAAGTTCCCGCTCAGATAGCTTGTCCTTACAATTTGCTAGGAGCGGCGTGACGTCATCTCGTTGACAGGATTCCGGTTGCCGGCCCTTTTCAGCCTTCTGATGGATTGACCTGTATCGCAACCGTCCGATGACACAGTTTCTTCGTAGCTGCACTTCATCTCCGCTAAGATTGATGACTCGCACTAGCGCTCCTTTTCCGGTCATTGCCAGAGTTCTTGCTGTGATCCAACTCGGATGGTCGCCGCAGTTTTCTATGACGACGCTTCGCCCTTGACACGCAGTGTAAGGGAATCTAACTTTGACCAGAGTTTCAGATCTCGGCGGTAGGGTCGTATTTTTCAGGCAGTAAACTGCGCATGATCTCGCTCCCTCTAGGAATACTTCTTGTTCGGGGAAACTAAGTACTCCTTTAGCGACGTCTACAACACACTTCTGGTCTCTTAAAAGTCCAATCCGATGATGCAATCGTCTGTGATGTCTGCTACGAGTACACCGTATTCAAAGGTCTGTTCTCCAATGGTCATCCTCGCCATCGTCTCACCGAAGACGGTAACTGGCTGGCCTGTTGCTGTTTGAAGCTGAACGGATGGTCTTTGATTCCACATAATAGTCCTTTTCAATAGCTCCGGACGCACTATTGTTCTTGAGGCACCGGTGTCAATAGTAAAATGACACGTTACGCTGTTCAGCTGTCCAGCCACTGTAAGGTTGTTCCCATTACCAATCTGTGAAACAGTGACGGTAGGGGCTCGATGTTGACCAGCCAGCGCCCGCCCCACGGCCCTGGCTTCTTCTAGTTTAACGACAGCTCTTCTGCGTCCACCTGTGTAGAGGACGCTACTGTCGTTCTATGTGGCCATCTTCGCTTGGGGCAACTACTCCGAATATGGCCCCTCTCGCCGCAGCCATAGCACATCGGACCCAAAGAAGGTTTTTCCTTCACCACAACCTCCCGAAGTCGTTGAGTTCTAGCGTCTTGACGCACGGCTTCCACCTCCAAAGCATGGGCTAGAGCTTCCTGTATGGTCTGATGATGGCTCAATTTCACGGCGTGTCTGACGTCTGCGTCTCTAATTCCATCACAGAAAGCTTGCGGGATCATTGATTCCACCAATGTCGGGCATGACACGTACGCACGTCTGACTAGCCTTTCGATTTCCGTTGCCCATTGCTGCAGACTCTCACCAGGCTTCTGCTGTCGATCGCGGAGTTGTGCTCTATACGCGTGTTCCAGGTGTTTGTCGCTGTACCTGCTCTCTCCCGCTCTTTGGAGAGCACCTAAAGTTCTATTATCCGAAGGCAGGTTTTCCAATGTGAGCAGGGCATCTCCACGCAGAGCCAGAGTCAGAGCTATCATGGACTCTTCCTCGTTCCACCCCTTTCCTTTAGCCACTGTCTCGAACTGGTACCAAAATGCTGCCCAAGACGTCGTTCCATCGAAGTGGGGTACTTCGATTTTCGGAGAATCCGACACTACCGTAGCACCCCGGGTCCCCACTCTTGCCATCTTGGTATGCAGCTGTCGCATCTCAGCATCTACCTGGCTCAGTCGATCCTCGTGTTGGGTGAATCGATCTTCATATTGGGGTGAATCGATCTTCATGTTGGGTGAATCGATCTTCATGTTGGATGAATCGATCTTCATGTTGGGTGAGTCGATCTTCGTGTTGGGTGAGTCGATCTTCGTGTTGGGTCTTGACGCTTAGCACATCATCCTTGAGAGCATCAATCTGCTTTTCTAATACTTCGTGCTTCTTCTCAATAGCCCCCAACAAACTCTTGCTTATCTCCTCCAGGTGGCGGGCTTGCTCCTCCTGGCGAAGGTCTTGCTTTTCCTGGCGAAGGGCTTGTTCTTCCCTCAGCTTAGCAAATTGTGCTTCCTGAAGTCGGGCTAGCTCCTCCTGGCGGCTGGCTTGTGTCTTCAGCATTTTAAATAAATCTGCAAGCTCCACAGGCCCAATCGCTGTTTGGATTGATCCCTCCGTTGAAGTACCTTCACCCTCTTGCAGGGCCGCGGTTTGACTCCTTGTAACTCGACCCTCACTGTCTTCTCGTGGTGTAAGAGGCATCTTGAATCCCACTTCTGACACCAATTGTTGCGGGAACGGGGTACGTTTAATTCAAGATACGCCAAAAGTCACCAAAAGACAATTAATTTATTTATCGACTAACAATTACACAATTAAACACTTAAAAACACAATTAAAAAACACTTAATTACAACACTAAACACGGAACACTAAATTACACTAAAGCACTGAATCACACTAAAACACTGAATTTCACTGACTATTCGCAGGTAACGCACTCGATCACTCTTAGTTCGCAGGAGACTGATTCGCTTCGCTTTCCCAAATCGGAACTGTCCCGTCGCGTCGTACATCCCGCTTTTATACCCAGTGAGGACGCAGCTCTTCGCGTGGCGTCGAGAATCTTCTCGCGGGGATCGAAATTTCTAGAACTCGCTGGAGCTCGCTCCGACCGACCAGAGTGTGTGACGTAGTATCGTGCAAGCGAATATAGACCTTATCCATACGACGATAAGACTAATTTCGCTTGCACGGTCTCTCAAGGTCGTACTATTATTATTACTTTAGAACACTCTAGAGCTCGCTACAACCTACCAGAGTGTGTAGCGTAGTATCGTGCAAGCGAATATAGACCTTATCCATACGACGATAAGACTAATTCCGCTTGCACGGTCTCTCGTGGTCGTAACAATATGAAGAGCGCCCATATTACAAACGAATCCGACTTAGACTAAGCTGGTTTTACGAATCCTCCTAAAAGTCTACAGTCTTTTTTTACCTAACTGACAATGATGGCATGGAGTAGCCTCGTGACTCGCGGACTTGCGAGGGAGCGGATGACTCTCACCCCAATAGTGTGAGAAGGCTGTTAGTAATCACATAGCACATAAGTGTCGAAATAACTAACTGTTCACTCAAGATGAGTTAACTAACTACAAAACACAATCTTACGAGACGCGAATGCAAAACTTGAGGCTGTTAGGATATTGAAGGACCAGACTAAGTTGTGTGTAGGCACTCTAGGAGATCTAGATTGCGTTTAGGCAACTGTGCTTTAGACTTAACTACTGTACTGTTTCATAACTGAGCTAGTTTTTGAGTATGGCGTTATTTGGTTTGACTGCCTCGTTGGTCAAGCAAACATTCCTTTTTTAAAAAGTCTTCTTTTTGTCGTATGGATGATGAACAACCTGGTGTCAGAGTTTTTAAACCGCCCGTAGGCTTCTAACATGGCTTCACACACCGTTGAAAAATCTCTTAGGTGTGCCTGTTTCCCTCACGATGTTTTCCATCACCGTCAAAGCGTCGAATGATGGTACATATGAATTGCTAGTTTCGAATTTGAAAACAAATTGGTACGTGGCGGGGTTTGAACTGGCGACCTTTTGCATGGCAAGCAACGACCTTAACCACTCGGCCATCGACGTTTTAAAGTGGATATTAACTAATACAACTCTTTTGCGTATAACAGTACAATGACTTAAATATTTTGTTACCCGTTTCAGGTACTGCAATACGATTAGTATGCAGCGTGCCACCGCCATTAACATTCATTGCTCCAAACGTATTTGTTTCGCCGCCATTCCTAAACTCGGATGTCATAAAAATTGAGCCAAGCCATTACCTAAAGTCCTATCTTCCGGTCAGAGTAACAATAACTGTGTACCACCTATTTGGAATAAATCCAAGATGGCCGTTTTGGTTTTGATGGCAACGTGTGACCGTGGATTTTAGGTCAGATTTCGTTGGGACCCTGCCAGTTGGTATCATAGGCCAATTAAAAGGTTTGCGTTGGAATATTTGTGTAACTGGCACAGGGCAAGTTACGCAAGCGATGGTTGAACGTTGTGTGGCACAGAAAGATACCTGAATAGTATGCTTCCTTTTGAATATAGTACTTCTGCGGTTTTCTGTACAAAAATGTAATACGCTTAGAAATGTGTCTATCGTAACCATAATAATCTAACTTTGTTTCCGTATTTATCTTTGTTTTCGTTTGTTTTTGTAAAGTATGTTTAAATAATTATTTTCAATGTGCAGTAAAGATTATCTACATATCTATAACTAAGCAAGTTACTTATGTATTTTTATCAAATTCACACTGCCTTTGTCTTTTGCCTATACGAGGTGTGGGTTTGATTCTTATCTTATCTTTCTCATGTGATAAAGAAGAATGCCGAAAACTATACCAAATGCATATAAAAGAAATATATCTCGTAAATACTTAAACGCATTTTCACTGACATTAACAAAATATGTTCATAGTAAGAAGTAGGCAAATATACAATGAATAACTTTCAAGTAGGTAAACGATTGTTTGATATTTATAATACATTTCGAAATTGTAAAATGGTACTAAGTTATATTGTAAGTGATATAGAAAGAAAAATCATTAAGTGCCAAATTTTGATATTTATAATACACTAGCTGTGCCCGCGACTTCGTTCGCGTGAACTACAGGATTTTGAATTTTTAACTTAAAAGTAGTCGTAGTCCCGTCAAAATCTTTTTCTGCCACTTAAGAAGTTAGTCAACCGGAAGAAACATTTAAAAACAAAATCATTTTGGTTTATCATCATCATCATCTGTTAGTAACAGAGCCCACGACCAAAACCATGTCTCATAGCAATACGGCAAAAACCCTATAAAATCTTTAGATTGTATGATTCTGAACCCGACTAGGTATATAGTAACGGTCGAAAGTGTAGCAACTGCGTGGGAGGCCATTTCTGCTGTGTCAAAAAAAAGGCAGTCGGTATTATAGCAATACGTCTGATAGTGATAATGTACATAGATTTTATAATTGTATTACGAAAAAGTTTGTTTTCAGACATTTTGTGCGTAGCACATAGCCTGAGCGCATTTTTGAAAATGTCAACAAATTTAGCCGACCTGTATCATAGCAATACGGATAATTTTTTTTTTAACTTTTCGTTTTGCTGCCTTGATTACCAAAAACCTGTTTTCAGACACTTTAAGTGTAGCATATGGAGTATATGCTAAAACGAAAATAACAAGTGTGCTTTAAATAAAACCAAAACTATCAAATCAATCAGTATTTAATTTCAACAGCCTCATCGCTTGTTACGCCCCTGCCCCTTTCTTACTATTATTCATTGGTTTCATTCAAGATACCTCAATACGATTCTTAAATGATATCTGAGTATCGAAAAGCTGTCTGATAGAAAAATTGCTACACTTCATTTGTCTGATATAAATTTTTGCACATGTGGACAACTAATTCTATCATGTCTAGCAATTTGCAGACATATTGCTATGATACCGATCGGTAAAATTTGTTAACATTTTCAAAACGGTCTCAAAATTTTATGCGTCCACATTTCCGTCTGAAAATTGTTTTGTTCGCATCAAATAACCAAAATTTACTAATAAAAAAGATTTTCAGACGTATTGCTATGAGACATTTTTTTGTCTCATTTTTAAGTGATTTTACGGGTTTGCGCTACACCACTAACGTCTGAAAAATATGTTTCCGGTATCTCAGAATCATCATTTAACTACAGTCTGCAAATCAGACATATTGCTATGATGCAGTTCGGTAAAATTCTTTGACAATTTTGAAAATTCGGTCAGATCAAACGCTACGCGGAAAATGTCTGATATTGGTATTTTCGAGTTCAGAATAATCTTATCTATCGATTTGATGCGGTTTTGGCCGTATTGCTATGAGACAAAAATTTTGGTCGTGGGCTCTGTTACTATGTTGTTTATCGTGTAATATTACACAACATCACATTAATTGATCTGATCCTATGGTAAGAAGCTTTAGCACTTATTTTTATCAGAACAGTGGTATACATTTAAATACTTAAATAGCATAACCAGACACGGTACAAACATCGATATATATCACACAAATATTTGTGCTGAGTGGAGATAGAACCCACAGCTCTTTATGTGGTCTGTGAATTGGCATAATAAGGCCAAGTGCAAGACGGACTCGCACAATGCAATTTATTTTTAAAGTTTACGCAATTCTCTGTACTTGACGTTGCTTTATTCTAAATTTTGAGAATCTGAGTTCTTCGCAGACAAAAATTGGCAGCATAAATGAATGTTTCTTTTGATTGTGTTGGCTCAGGCGAAGGGACAGTAGAGCTGAGTATTTGATGTAACTTTCAGTTTGATATTTTCTCCTTGACAAAAATTGATGATAAACGGGTTCGGTTATTCTTTTCGACGTACGAAATCCTAAAATCTATGTTTATAGTGAACAGCTTCCTCATATTGAATAGATCATCTTCAAGTAATCCTAATTGTTCATCGATCAATGTGAAATAAAGGACGTCCTATTCCAAAGCCAGGTAGCAGTTTATAGTTAGAGAGGAAAAAAGCGTCCATGGCCGAGTGGTTTAGGTATTTGCTTGCTATGCAAGAGGTCGCCACTTCAAACCCTGCCACGTACCACTGTGTTTTTCAAATTTTAAATTCATACCTATGTACGATTATTCGACGCTTTTACTGTGTGCTTGAATCATGTTCTTTCTTAATCCCTGGCAAACCCCTCATTTTCTCTTTTCGAATTTTATGCTTTACCAAATTAAATATGGTTATGCTATACTTTTATATTGATTTTCATATTATTTTTTGAACTCAATATTGAATTTGTTCAATTTGATTGAATATTTAATACCCGGTTGGTGCATACAATGTATTAATCGCATTGTGATCATCTCATCCTTTTTTCTGATACCAAACCCTTGAGTATTAATATCAATGAATTTTTTGACAACCAACCTTCTTCAATTCGGCAATTATGGAAATTTGAATGCTCTCGTTAATATTGACAGCTTAAAAATATGTCAATTAGATGACAATATTTTGTTAAATTAAAATAGAAAAAAGGCAACAATTAGAATATTTTCGATACAGTTATGTTGTCGATTCAGAACCCTTCTGGTAATTTACGTAATTTAATGGCACTCGAAATTTATCAATTCCAAAAGACAAACTTCACATATTTGACGTATGGTATACCTACATACCTACCTACAAAATTTTCCACAATATAATATCGAAGTAATACGTAGAGCGCAGTGCCATCTTTTGAACTACCAAAAAACTTATCACGTAGGTACTCATGTTATATCAAACTTGACAGCATTTATAGCATGCTTTACAAAGCACGATGCCATCTATGAGTAATTTTATGAACAATAGCTGACCCAACAGACTTCGTCCTGTCAAAACAAATTGTAAAAATTTTTGACGTTAGGAACACCCAGATAAAAGTGAGTGCTTGTAATTTAATATGAACTTTGTATAATAGCAATAAAGCTCAAATTGATTCTACGTTTTAGTTAAAAAACGTTTTTAGGGTTTTCCCGGAAATTATTTGACTTTTTCTCGCCGTAAGAACCATCCTTGGACTTCAACGAACATTTTTTAAAAAGAATTGGCAAAATTGGTTCAGGCGTTGTTGAGTTATGCGCTTACCAACACATTTTGCGATTCATTTTTATATAATAGATTAAAACACTTATTGTTACATATTTGAAAATGTAATATAGCCTATAACCTTCCTCGATAAATGGACTATCCAACAGTGAAAGAATTTTTAAATCGGACCAGCGGTTCCTGCGATTAGCGCGTTCAAACAAACAAACAAACAAACAAACAAACAAACAAACAAACAAACAAACTCTTCAGCTTTATAATATTAGTATAGATTTCGAAATTGTTAATGATAAAGTTATATTGCAATCGATATATAAAGAAAAACCTTTAAGTACCAAACTGAGAACCTTTTTAGGACTTAGTTAGAAAGCTAGACGTCTCCACTTCGCAAGTTCAAGGTAAGTTCTGACTGAAAGCTGGATAACTATGAATACTTGATGTGCGGCGTGACGTGTCAATGGCAGGTGACCTAGATCGTGACCTACCTTGAGACTGGCTGAAATTAGCGCGTATTATAGAACGAGTGTAACGAAATACCTAACCGAGTTTGGTGGGCGTGGTTCCACACAACCGATAAGCCAGTAGGATTCTATTATGTGGTTAAAAACCGACCAAGTACGAGTCGGACTCCCAACCCCGCGAAAAAGGTTCCGTAGCAGTTTTGTAAAAAATGTAGTAGGTTTGTCACATCTCAATTGAAATTGGCCAAGTGCGCATGACATATTATAGTGCACAAGTATGCGAGCAAACACAAGTCCACTCTACACCGTGAAATTTTAGTGGTTGTTTTCCCGCAGTAAAATGATTCTATCTTAGTAGTACAAAAGATGTGTGCAGTTCTTTTTTGGTAAAATCAATAAATGCCGGTTTTACGAAAGGTTTAGCCGTACCTCGAAAAACGTAGAAGCACGTTCGAGCCGCTTTATGACTTAGGGTGTAGAGCTTCTTTAGCTTTAAGCATCGATTTCATGCGGCAAGCAGTACCTGAATACGTCACATCTTCAAAAACAACGATAGCTTCTCTCGTTTTCGAGTTGGAAAATTATTATTCTGAAAAATCGAAAAAAAAAATTTTTTTTTCGACGAATAATTTGCATGATTCGATAGTATTACTAAAGGCAAATCGTTCTGTCACGGGAAAACAACCACTAAAATTTCACGGTGTATATTCCCTTACTCTCATAGTTCAGTGGGACGGCAATCCGTCATGACCGAGTAGCGGCGCAGTACCACCGGCTTAACAAAAACGATTGGCATGGGCGTGCAACCGCCAACTTCCTAACTCCTGGCTGAGTAATTTCTTTACAAAAAAACTCACACAAATGTTGCCCGACCGGACTCAAATCGAGGACCTCTCGGTCCTTACGCAGAGCTTGCCACCAATGAACCAACGAGGCAGTAAAGTCACCCGTGATCATAGCGTTTGTAACAGTGCCGAAATATCGAGAGCTCATTGAAACAATACAACAAGGTAAATATCCAGGACCGTTTCAGTTTTCTAAGTACAGACATAGGTACAGAAGGATGGTCCCAGAAAGGGGGTAGTACATACATACATACACAAAATCACGCCTATTTCCCACAGGGGTATGCAGAGATCACTCAAAGAGGTTAGTACATGCCTACATCCACGAATCCTTAACAAGTCCTAGTTAAGACGCAAGTTCTTCCCCGGAAGTAGGTTTGTAGAACAAAACCTACGCCATCCGCCATGTTTTCTCGCAAGAACCTCGCAAAAAATTGTGACTCGACACAATAGAGACACACGGGTCATTAGCGGGGACAAACACGAGTTGCGAACTAGTCGTGTTAGCGTGCGAAAGGTTAAGACTGGGACACAGTGGTGGTTAACCGACATTGGGAGAAAGGAGGGTAATTTTTATGAACATTAAAGTTATCTTCAATTTTTTTTTGACTGGCTTGGTAGAACAGTGGTTAGTGTTTATGTAATTCAGTAAATATGTATTCACAAATATGTATGTATTTATATCAGTTTCTGACGCTCATAGTACAAGCTCTGGCCAGATACGAAACAAATACCGATGTTCATCGCACAAATATTTGTCACGAGTGGGAATCGAACCCACGACACTTGGAACCGCTAGCCAGGGTCACTAACCACTGTTCTACTGAGCCAGTCAAACCTAACGGTGTGCCATGAAGCACTTACAAGACGGTGAACTAGCAGTGCCGTTTCTGATTAAAGGTTGAAGTGTTCTAAGAAGAATTCACAAGTACCTAATGGTATTTATTATGCAGTTAGCTTGAAATATTCGTGGTACACTTTTCTCGGTAGTTACCTTAGCTATTTCGCATAAGGCGCTTTGTGCTATCGTAATCGTTGCGTTTTAAACAATAAAAGAGGTTAAACATCTTCTTGACGTACTTTCTTTAAAATGTTTTGCGTCGTTAAGCTTATGTTAACGAAACACAGTTCTTCTTTTAAACAATTATTTTTGACTTTAAATATCTGAATAAATATCTGGCACATTTCCACACATGGTCACCTGATCCCAAACTAAGCAGAGCATGTACTATGGGTGTCAGAGACTGATATACATACATATATATTTTTAAATACATACTTAAATACATAATCACACCCAGACACGGAACAAACACCGATGTTCATCACACAAATATTTGTCCCGAGTGGGAATCGAACCCACGACTCTTGGAACTGCCAGTCAGGGTCACTAACCATTTACCATTTTAAGACATTGGATGGATGGATTGGACCCCGTAGATTCGTCGAAGGGTCCATGGCCGAGTGGTTAAGGTCTTTGCCATGCTACAGGTTGCCAGTTCAAACCCCGCCACGCACCACAGAGTTTTTCAAATTTGAAATTCATATGTACGATTATTCGACGCTTTAACGGCGAAGAAAACATCATAAGGAAACCTGCACACCTATGAAGAAATTTTCAGGTTGTGTAGTCGACCACCCCTCACTTGGCTGGGGTGGTTGACTAAGGCCTCGTGCCCCAGCAGTGGGGACGTATATGGGCTGACAATGATGATGGATAATACCCCTGTATCCTGCTCCATGAGTAGTGGTTTTGATTCCCAGATGGGACAAATATTTGGATATTTTCTCTATATTAAGGTGCTTATTGGCGTATACCAATATTTTTACTTATATGTATTCGTAACACAAGTGCTTAAGCTACTTACTTCGAAACGAATCAAAGGTTGTAATGTATAAGATATTGAAAAAAATATATAGGCTCGTTTTGCTTTAAAGGTTTTTGAAAACGATTATACAAAGCGCTATTTGCGATAGTACTTACACGTAGTTTACTTCACTTTAATGTGTAAGTCGCTACTAGCTTAGCTAAGCACGCACGGCATCTTTGATTTGCTAAGTTAATATTGGCCAGTTTCTTTAGCTTTCGCGATAATCCTTTGTTACAAGAAAGTGACGCAAGCAAGATTCGTGCTTGCAAAAACACAGCCTAATGCTGCGGTTAAATAGGTGAAGATGGAGAATATTCGTGCGACTATCCCGATCCTGCTCTTCAAGATGAAGAATGACAGAGTCATAAATAAAAGTCTACGTTCGCTAATGGAGTCGCTGCATTAGGCATGTACTAAATCTTTGATGTGCTTAGTTATAAAATAGTTTTTCGTCTCCGACTCCGTCCTTGTAACGCGTTACTTCCTTATAGCAAAGTAGCCTTGATCCTTACGCAGGCCCTACACTATCTGTGTACCAAATTTCATCAAACTCGGTTCAGTAGTTTTTGCGTAAAAGCGCGAGTTAGACTACTTAAGATCTTAGACTTTTGCGTTCCAGTACACTAAATATTAGTCTTTATGAGTCTACACGCGATATTGGGAGTAACAAATACATATTATTATCTACTTACTGCCCAACGTTTCGACTGGGTTATATTAATTATGATTGGTGTAACCACCTAATATCGCGTGTAAACCCATCAAGACTAATATTTAGACAGAGTTACTGTCCTATTTTTACGTATTAGTAAGAATAGAGGATTTTTATCAAAAATAAGTCGAAAAGCGACGCGCTTGCAAGAACGTCGCTCCTGTCCACGGCCTAAGAGCTCTCAACGATTCGCGTAAATCGCAAACGTTGGATACAGCTAAAGAGATTTCGCTCAAGTCACGTAGGACGAATGAAACAGCCTCGTCGTAACGGCAACCGCAAGTTTTGCGAACTACTTTGCGAAAGATTAAACTAGGAGCTATTATTATCGGGGATGAGTTGCGGCCTGTGTTTGGTTCAAGTTTTGTCTGCTATGTGACTGTTGTTCGCAAATGGCATGTTTTAAATGTTAACTGAGGTTATTTTGGTAGGATGGTAGTAAAATGTATTTGTAGATAGATGTGGGGACTCATGATGACGTAAAGAAGTTGGACTGTTTGAATGATAAAGTAGAGTGCGGTGTGAATAGATCGTACCTAGCGTTTTACTAGCAAATAAACATACACTTTGACGGTGAAGGAAAACATCGTGAGGAAATCTGCACACTAAGGTTGTCGACCAACCCGCACTTGGCCAGCGTGGTCGACAAAGGCCTTATAGCTCTAGTTTAGGATAGGCCAGTGTTCCAGCAATGGCGACATAAATAGGCTGATAATGATGACGAAAAATATTCTAATTTTACATCGTCTTGAGTCAACATATAATGTTGATAAATGAAGATTTAAATCGAATAAAGTTATTTCTCAAAAGCCATTTCTTTGCATGCAAGATTTCGTATAGCTGTATCCATCATTAAAATAAGGTGCTTTAAAGCTTGATTTTTACAGCTTCAAGGTGTTAATAACATGAGTAATTAAGATATGAATTTTAAATAGATATCTCTACACGTTACCGAAAAAGGTCCTTGACAGACATACATCAAGGTTATACAGATAAAGGGCATGAATTGTCTTTCGAGGTCAGACCCCTTTAGGTCCTAAGTCCAAATCCAGACTTTCAGCTAAACTAGGGCACCTTAGCCGGCTTTTGTGTACAATTTTACAAGGAGCTCTAAATCATTTGGAATGGGTCCATAAAAATTGTGCACGGTGCCTGTGGCCAGACTTCAAGGTGCAAGCAATTTATGAGGACTGGGGTAGAGATGGACCTGTTCCAACTGAAGAGTTAACGCGATTTGAGTTAGCTCGAGCTGAAATTCACGTATCTCAGTTCGAAAATCGGGGAAGTTGAGTTGCAACTCAGCAACTGGACTTGAATATCACGCAACTCAAATTGAAATTTACGCAACTCGAGTTGTAAGTTAAATTCACGTAACTCGGGTCCAGTATCTCGACTTTATTGAATGAATTTTTTTTTCAATTTAAATACTCATTCATGCGGACGTATTAAGTCATTTATGGAACGTAATACTTTTATCTTATAGCCACGTCGATTCATTACACTTTTTTAGTTGTAAACTATCAAAATTGAATCCGTTCATTAGATTTGTTGTGCAAGCACGACGAAGAGTGCAAAAGTAACTTTACTTTTGCATTTAAACTAATATACAACGTGAAATTTTAGTGGTAGTATTCCCGTAGTAAAATGATTTTATTTTATTATTAAAATATATTTGTGCATTTTATACCGGTTTTACGAATGAGATAAACGAAACTCAAAAGCACGCTCAAACCGTTTTACGAGATTTTTTTAGGGCGTAGAGCTTCTTTAGCTTTAGTCATCAATTTCATTCGGAAAGCAGTACCTGATTACGTCACAGCACTCAAAAGAACTATTGCTTCTCACACTTTCGAGTTGGATGATTATTTTTTATTAAATTTAAATTTAGTTTCGAAACAACTAGCGTGATTCAACAGTACTACTAAAGACAAATCGTTCTGCTACGGGAAAACAACCACTGAAAAATTCACAGTTTAGTAAGTATTAGAACGGAATATTCAAATGCAACTCTACTAAGTGTATTTTCACCATCACTAGAACTAGTCTCGGAGCTAGCTTGCCAACAGCCTCGCCTAGGGAGAGCGGAACGCGCCGGTGTCAATAGATAGAGCACGAAGTAACATAGTAACTTACTCCCAATCTACATAAAGTAGAGTTCGTGTTTGCGACATGTTGGACGGCGTAAAGAATCTATGGTTTGGATCCAAGGGTGTTTATTTTTTTATTAAAGTTATGTGTCGAAAAGTTTAAAATAAATAATAAATTTGTTAGAACAGAATATAATAATAGAATACAACAAAAAACGATTTTAATAATCTAAACTAACAAATAATTAGATTATTTAAAACTATTGTATAAGTATGTTTTGCCTAAACTACTGATGAAGGTAATACGCTCCCACTCCAGAAATTTATTGAAACTTAAAAATTCTTACTTAGTCAATTAAATTTTAGATTTCGATTACTTTTTGTATACTTCATTATACATATAAGATATTTTTAGAAGATAAGACTCGGAACTTGATGGAACCACTAACCAACCTGGACACTGAACTGATAAGAATCTGAACTCGATGTAAACTATGTCTAACCTGAATTCTGAACTAATAAGACTCCGGCTCGATACTGTACCAATGTTTGAACTGAGGGACTGGGTAGATCAGGTGGACACATTTTTCAATCAAACGCTTTGGTGCTCATGGAGTCGGAGAAAAATATTGCTTGCGCGATCTAAGAAGGGACAACGACATCTATTGACAGCTATGTCAACTACGTGCTTCAAAATAGGGGTTGTTCTTTTACATACATTACACATACTAATCGTAACGTAATCGCTTCGCTTCGCTCTATCGAGATGCCAGGCGAAATGGTGACAATCCCTTTCCGAATTGATATGTGAGCTACGACTTTTAGTCTTTTATTTCATGTTTTTTTATTTAGAAACAATAGACAGTTGAAACAATAATGAACATTACACAGAGTTTCAAAATGCCGATTATGTTATTGTAAAGCTCACAACCATTATCCACAGACACTAACAATTAGTCCAGTCAAAATAGACAAAAATAAGTGCTAACTTAGACAAAATTCGCATAGAGCTGAAAATTGCCAGAGACGTTAAATACATCATAATAAACGAAATATCAAAAATCCCCATCAATCCTACTTCTGCAAAAAAATTTATTCAAGGTCAAAAGTATAAAATTAAGGATTTTTCCATTTTTCTCGAAAACAGTAAGTATTATCGTAAATATAGGTCAAACAAAAGTGGTAGATCATACGATTTTCTACAATAATGGTCTAGTCACTTTTTCTCTTCCGACTCACCATTCGCGAGATATCGTGGTTTTAATCATTAGAAAATTCATATTTTACATAATATGCATTCATCTGTTGATATCGTTTTTGATCGATATATGACCTGGAATAGGTTCACTAGGGTAACCACGTTAAAAACCGCCCAAGTGTGAGAAAAAAAAACATAGGTTTTGTATGAGAACCCACTTTACACGTTGGTTTCATGTTGTTTCTAGTATTAGATGTTATAGAGGCAACTGAGATACATCATTCGTTAAAATTTTTACTGTCTAGCACAATCGCATGGGGGCCTGGAAGCGTTTGAAAATACAACTTTTTCAACTTTGTGCATCGCTATATCTCTGAAATGGTGAATCTTAGGAACAAAGTGTTTAGACATTTTTTATAGATAATTACGTGATAAGTAATTTTGTCATACATACTTTTATGATTAAACTTATCGTTTCGCTCAAAAGTGCATAAAAATGATATTTGTGACTTTTGACCTTGATTATTTTTTTTTGCAGATGTGGGATCGATGGGGACTTTTGACAGATTATTTGTAATAGTGTTCCCAACATTCATGCCAATTTTCAGCTCTATGCGAATTTTTCCTAGGTTAAATGTCTATTTTGACTGGACTAAATGGATTATAACTTGTCGAAAAATAGGTACGTAAGCATTAGGTAATTTGTGAGCATTGACCACGGTATACAGTTACACGCAATCCAACTGTTTTCAATCAGATCTTTATTTTATGTATATTAAAAATACATAGTCCATTCTGTCTGTTGTTTAAATAGTCCTTGATTGGCTCGATGGACCAGTGGTTAGAGAGCATAGGTAGCAGTGTGTGTCTCCTACCATGACATATACTACTTTTGACCGAATTCCTATTAGAGGAAGATCCCAGAGCCGCCAGACATCACTTATTTTCTAATGGACAAAATATATACGATTGAGTAGTGGTGGGGTGTACTATCATCATATGACTAGTAGCTACCTTGACCAGACGGCCATTTTTCAGATATCAACCAATCAAGGTACATAGAAACACTGCTCACCTCACTTAAATTCTGATGGCTGATTTTAACATATATTTCACACAATATCATTAAAAATCAGGTTTTATTACTCCCAGACACATGCGGTCAGCGGTTTTACCTTACAGACGCTTTAAAGCTATGAAAAAAAATTTACTTTTACTTAATTTTTACTTATTTTCTGATGCTTTATTTTTATATATGTTATTCAAACAACTATTTTAAAACGTTTTGCAAACGGACAGACCGATCCAAGGGGCCAAACATTCACCAGACCCAACTGTTTTAGATTTTTTTTTAAAATTGAATTTAGTTAAGTTTTTCTAATAAAATAGTTTGTAAGGTACAATTCTATAATTATTGCGGTCAGATGAGCACTTTTTAGTTGTTTGAATAACATATATAAAAATCAAGCATCAGAAAATAAGTTAAAGTAAAAATTTTTTCATAGCTTTAAAGCGTCTGTAAGGTAAAACCGCCGACCGCATGTGTCTGGGAGTAATGAATCCTGATTTTTAATGATATTGTGTGAAATATATGTTAAAATCAGTCATCAGAATTTAAGTGAGGTGAGCAGTGTTTCTATGTACCTTGATTGGTTGATATCTGAAAAATGGCCGTCTGGTCAAGGTAGCAACTAGTCATATGATGATAGTACACCCTAACACTACTCAATCGTATATATTTTGTCCATTAGAAAATAAGTGATGTCTGGCAGCTCTGGGATCTTTGGACCATATGAGGTTATGTACCAATAGATTATGTATAAAGAACCAGAATTCATTATTTTACCATGATACCACTCCTTTAACAGGGGTAATAAATAAATAAATAGGGCAAGATTATTCTTTATGATTTTATAAACAAAAATGGTATACATGTAAAGCGAACTAGAATCGTTTTTTTTACATTCAGATGAATGTTACTATATCTTAATTTCAAAACGGAACATTTTTTGTTGGCGGGTTACATTTTATATAGTTTTTTAATACTTCATTGAATATTTTAGCTTACTTCAAACCGAAGGAGAATTATAAAGCTATGTATTAACAAAAATAAACTTATTAAATTTAGATTAATAAAAAAGTACTAAAAAGTTAAAATTAGTCTTTATGGGTCTACACGCGATATTAGGAGTGGCAAATTACATAGCTACTTACTGCCCGACGTTTCGACTGGGTTACACCAATCGTGGTCGCGAGAGTTTGCTCGCGCGATCGCTCGCACGAATGGAACGCGAAAGTCTAAATCTTACTTAAAGGTTATTAAAGAAAGTAAAGTTAAAAATGAACCTACTTCAAATATCGATGTTTTTTATGTTATGTAACTTAAATATAAGTCCTATGTTTGCAATACCTACACTGTAAAGTTGTGTCCAATCTATATTCCACCTATGTACCTACCCTTAGTAGGCAAATAAATGATTTGATTTGATTTGAACTTAAAGTACCCATTTCACAAGCCGAATCCAAACATTAGCATATTCAAATATCAACATAGTCCCATGAAGTTTACAAAAAGAGTGTTTCAAAGAAACGGCGACAAATTATTTGTAATTACTGAGCTTTTCAAGATTCCACTGATGTTGTTTGCATATTTGAATAAATTTCGAGTTCACAAATGGTGTTATTATTTGCTGGAGTCTTCGGGATTGGTGGGAAAGTTTTGTTTGTTGTTTTTTAATATAATTTATCGTCTACAGGTTAATGTGTTTGTCTGTTTTATCATCATCATACGTCCTCACTGCTGGGGCGCGAACCTGCCCTAGAGCGATCAGGCCTTAGTCAACCACGCTGGTCAAGTGCGGGTTGGTTGATTACACAACCTTCCACACACGACCTAAATGAGCTACTTCATTAAAACAACATAACATGGTAAATATCCCGGAAAATTCAGTTTTCTAATATGTATAAGAATGTATTTATAATTACCCATATATCCCAAAATATAAGCTCTTCTTAATGGCCATGTGTGGAGTTGTCCTAAATATAAATATTATAATCCCTACTAATATTATAAATGCGAAAGTAACCATGTCCGTCGCGCTTTCACGCAAAATCTACTGAACCGATTTAGGTTTTTGGTACACATAATATACTGGAGACTGAGCAAGAATATAGGCTACTTTTCAACCGACTCTCTTAAAAGAAAGCAATGTTTTGTACAATATTCAACTTATCACGGACGAAGTCGCGGGCGGAAAGCTACAAAATATAACAATAATAACCAGTACGCAAGCTTAACCTAACCAACCAACAGGTATGTACTAACTTGAACAGTCTTACTTGTGTTGAAAACTTAACACAAACAGTTCAGACTCAGCATAATACGGCAACAAAGTCTTGCGGCCTTTAAAGCCAACCATTTGTCGGTTCTGACGCTAGCATTTCAGATAACTTTACCATATTCAAATTAGAGGGATGTGAGTATTACGCTTGCTTTGATAAATCACATTATGTGATGCTTAAGCTCTTTTTGCGTTGTTTAAAGATGTATATACTTTGTGTTATGAAATAAACGGTGAAAACTCACGTATGTATTAGACGCTGTTATAAGTAGGCGTATATTATAGTCAGGAGTCTACAAAATGTGACGGTATATTTCGAGTGTTGGCTGCTGCGATACGGTTGGTGGTTATCGTATGGTTGATGAACAACCTGGTGTCCGAGTTTAAACCGCCCGTAGGCCTCTGACATGGCTTCACACACCGTTGAAAAATCTCTCAGGTGTGCTGGTTTCCTCACGATGTTTTCCTTCACCGTTGAAGCGTCGAATGATGGTACATATGAATTTCAAATTTGAAAAACACATTGGTACCTGGCGGGGTTTGAACTGGCGACCTCTCGCATGGCAAGCAACGACCTTAACCACTCGGCCATCGAAGCAATGGGGAATATGCACACATTTTTTTTATTATAGAAATCAATCTTTAATATCGAAGAAATATGAATGTTATTCTATTTTTCAATTTACTTTAACGACAAGCGAGATATAGCTGTTTAAAGTTCCCGGGTGGACAGAGAGATCCGATATGGCAGATGACGTCACAATTACACTACGGCCACACGCGATCCATACAAAACTCCGTTTTGTAAGAAAGAGATAGAAAATAAACTTCAATTCCTTATAAATCCTTCGTTTGTGAACCGAATTTCATTATTATTTCACATTTTAGTATATGTTTAAGCCTTTTTTCATAAGTTGTAGAAACATTCAAGATTGCAGATTTATGCATATTCCTATTATGCTTAGTGCAGAGTCGCTAGATTTAAGGATATTAGGTAGATGTTTATTATGGAAATAAAGATATTATTAAACCTAATTAGATACATCATGACAGCAACTTCGAACGCGTTTTCCCCGGACATTTTCCACTGTTTCTATTGGTCGTAGCGTGATGTTGTAAAGCCTAAATTCTTCACTGAGAAATAGTCTATCCAACATTAAAATAATTTTTCAATTCGAACCTGTATTAGTTGTAGCAGTAGTGCCTGAGATTAGCGCAACCAAGAAACAAACTCTACTGGTGCCGTAGACAAAGTAACAATATCGAAACGATAACGAAGTTCGAAAAGAATAAAATGTATGGGATTGACATTAGACGCAATAAATCATGTGGTCAATCCCATACATTTTGTTCTTTTCGAACTTCGTTATCGTTTCGATATTGTTACTTTGTCTAAGCCCCCAGCTCTATAATATTATAGTATTGATAAACTAAAGATAGTGTAACCTTCACAGCAATTTAGGTTTTATTGGTGCCATGCAATTCTTTGATGATTGATGATGATTTCATGCAATTCTGCACACCTAAGAAGAAATTCTAAGGTTGTGTAGTCGTCCAACCCGCACTTGGCCAGCGTGGTCGACTAAGGCCTTATCGCCCTAGTTTAGAGTAGGCCCGTGCCCCAGCAGTGGGGACGTATATGGGCTGATGATGATGATGATGATGAATTCTTTGATACTTTACTGACATATGAAAGAAAATATTCGAAAAAGCTCGCGAATTGGCTAAACAGACATATAGTACGCATTTATAACAATTACAGTATAAGTGAAGATAGCGTTTATTTGTAACTTTACATCAACAATATTGCCATATTACTCTTTCGAAAAAAAAAAAAATATTTTCGCAGTTTGTCGCGTTAAATCATATTGGCACGCGTGCGGGATAAGGGCGTACTTGGCGAGCGGTGGCGCGTTCGACTCCCGATCGGGCCGCGAGTGCTCTTCAAATATTCACGCAAGTAAACACAGTTTATGCCTGAGGCTTATAATGTTTTTTCCTTTTATTTTTGCACTGTTTGATTGTGTTTTTTTTTAAATATTGGCCTAGAAAATAAACCGTAAAAAGCGTCGATGGCCGAGTGATAGACGTCTTTGCTTGCCATGCGAGAAGTCGCCAGATCAAACCCCGCCACGTACCATTGTGTATTTGAAAAGATTATTCGACGTTTTAAAGGTGAAGGAAAACTTGAAACCTGCTCACCTACGAAGAAATTCTTAGGTTGTGTAATCAACCAACCCGCACTTGACCATACTTCTTTCAATTGACTCTCAAATTGAGTTTAGAAGAACTAATGTCTGTCACGCGCCACAAAGCAAACACTTCAATATTCAGGATTTAGTAATACAATAGTGCCATAGGGACCCTATTATTATGCGTCCATTGCCTGTCTGTCCGTCTTTCTGTCACAGGGGTCAGCTCATAAACCACAATATATAGACTGTTGCCATTTTTAAAAGTGGTGTATTCTATTGCCGCTATGATGATATAAATATTAAAACAAAACAGTATAACGAACACTGAAAACAATTATATAACGTTACAATTTTTTGTTATTTTCATTTGAAAAGATCCACTTTTTACTTAGAAACTAGTTTAAAATGTTGCGGAACCCTTCTTACCCGAGTCTAACTCACGCCTATTTTTATTTTATGTTAACCTGTATGGAGCTTAGTCAAAACAAACCAGTCATTATAAGGGCATGCGCAACCTTACATTATTAGCGATTGTCGCGATAAAGGGCAGATCTAAAGGGCCCGTTGCGTGACCAAAAGCACGGCACGACAGTTAAGGGAACGAGGCCTGAAAATGTATAAAGAACAATGAAATGTTTGGTGAGGGATAGAACTTCACCAAAAGCCTCAAAAGCTTTAACACATTTAACAAACCAATGGTACTTGACAGATTTTAGACTTTCGCGTTCCATTACACTAAATATTAGTCTTTATGGGTCTACCCGTTATTAGGAGTAGCAAATTACATAGCTACTTACTGCCCGCCGTTTCGCCTGGGTCGCACCAATGAGGGTCGCGAGCGAACGGGCCCCGCCCGTCTATGCTAGTAAGTAGCTATGTTATTTGCTACTCCAAATAACGCGTGTAGAACCATGAAGACTAATATTCAATGGTACTTGAGCTTAAAGCTTTGTCATCATCAGCCCAAATACGTCACTAATATGGGGGAGCCTAACCTAAACTAGGGCGATCAGGCCTAAGTCAACCACGATGGCCAAGTACGGGCTGGTTGACTTGACACGTCATCTCAAAAAGCTTTGTACATTTAACAAGTATTAACCCTTTAACTTCGTAAGGCCCAATGTCTTCATACGAGACAGACACAATGGATTTTTTATTGTGTATGGTTTTCCAGGCCTTACGAGTTTAAATTTAAAAACTTAACGCAATAATAAGTACTAGAAAATATTTCTACTTTTATATTTATCTAGGTGTAATTATGTTTTTATGTAGGTATATATCAGTCTCTGACGCCCATAGTACAAGCTCTGCTTAGTTTGGGGTCAGATGACCGTGTGTGGAAATGTCCTCAATATTTATATTTATATAAAATAATTTTGTACTCACATAGTCTAAAGACTGTGATTTCACATTTTGGCCAACTTTTTGACCGACTAAGCTAGAAGGAAGGAATGTTAAAGATTGAATTCACACGGACGGCGGCGGTAATCTAGTCATTTAAATGTATTTATAGCAGCCAAGTTCTATAGAAGAGTAAGTCAGTAACGCTAAACATTTGTTTTGAACAATAAAGAAATATTGTACTTTAGTGAGATAGTTTACAAGCATAAAAGAAACAATCCGACTCAATCTAACTTGGACGCATAATTTATATCACCTTGCCGTCTTTGGATTCACTTCAAAAGAACTTTCATCGATGTTCCACGGTTGATTTGTTCGTAAAAAAGCAATACGAAACTTATTAGCGCAGAAAGAAATAATGTTTAACTTTCAAACTCTTGGATCCGAAGGAATTTCATTGCAGCAAGTTTTCGAAATCATACCAGCAGTTTTGCTACCATTTATTCTTTCTTATTTGTTCCAGTTTGCCGCCCAGGGTAGGGTTACCACGATGCCGGGAACACAGGGACAATGGACGGAATTGGAACACGGGAACACGTCAGGAACGTAGTAACAACAGGGTTGATTGTATCTAAACATGGAGAGACTCGTTTTACTAGCATTGTGTTCGCGTACAGTTTCTGTTTTCTCATTTGAAGATTTCTATCCTATAGATGGGACATAACAGCACTACTACAAAAGCGGAGTTTTGTTAAGGTTTATGAGGTTAGAAATACCAATTTCAGGTTTGTAGATGAAGACAGTAAATAGATATCACTCGCTATCGCCTGATGGCTGATGTAACTTATTTATTAATGAAACGACTAAAACGAACAAACACATAACGTTGTAAATTGAGCTTGCCGATAGAACAATTAGAATAGAATAATTGTTTATTTGTACCAAGAGACACACCTACGTAATCAATAGTAAAATAACACAATACAGAAATTACAAAGTAAAATGAATAAAAAGAAAACAGAAAACCGAAACTACAAACAAAATTATATTAAATCTAAGTCTATCACAAATGCCCAGACGACATTCCTGTGTGTCGCTGTGATACAAAATGGCAATAGCTCAGCAATAGGTTTACCAGGGGCAAACCGCTGATTTTCAGCTAAAGAGGCCAAGTGCAATCAGTTTTAAAGCCTAGCGATCGTGATATTATATTATGGTTTTATACAATAATATTCGTATTATAGAATAACGTGGATATAATTATTTATACATATATACATACATACATAAAATCACGCCTTTTTCCCAGAGGGGTAGGCAGAGATCACTTCCTGCCATGTGCTACGGTCTTGGCACACCACTTTGGATTGGATGACCTCTTCATGCACGCACGTCGATTACGGATTCTTATTATTGGACCTTTCTTCAACATGTGACCTATTTAGTTCTCAGAACTCAGTGTACAGTCATTCAACTAGCTCATCTACAAAATAAAGTCTCATTTTTATCCTACTTGCCTATTAATCATGGTGTCCCTACTTTAGATCTAGTAGAGAGGTCTAGCTGAAGATATTTTCCCACTTTTTTCAGACTCTACTTGAAGTTACGAGTAGTCTTGCTACTAACGTAATAAAATGGATATCTCTGTATCTAGCAAGGCGATTCGGTTTTTAATAGTTAATTTTTTGTGTAAGTTCAGTTCTAGGTCATGAAGTGGAAGTACTAGGTCGTATTTTATACGAAGTATTACTTTAGTTAATAGAATAAACATTATCCATTAATGAAATACATACATTACTTGACTCAAGTTTAAGTGAGCATTTAATAAGATAAGAAAACGGTTGATCATTTTATTTATGTAAAAAACTTGGACAAACCTCAATATTAATATTATGTTGACTGTAGGTAGGTATATTGGTATTAACTTATATTCCTCAGTATTCTCTAAACTTTAAAAAATCCATAATCGTAGAAACAATATTTTGTATTGATTTAAAAAAAAAATTGAGGCCTCACGAGCCAATAATTGCGATATTTTGAACACCATTATAGACCTTTACCAAAAAAAAAACACTGTCATAACTTACCTATCCAATATTACCAAGGTTTTCTTGTATAAAAATGTGTGACGTAACATTTCTTTAGCCCTAGTTCGTTACGTTGTTTCCAAGATTTGAGGTAGTTGCGATAAGAAGAGTCGGGAACCTGTTTATTGGAGCCAATAAGAGGGGGCGAAATAAATCAGTGGCAATGGGTCGGGTAGGAAGGGCAAGCAGGGCCCGGATTCAGGGCTGAAAGGGGTGCCTATTTTAATTGAGTTATTTTTTTATTAGGACAGTTTGTAATGATTTTGGAATGTGTTGATGCACGTGAATAATTGAAAAGTACAACGTTATGTAGATCTTAACAATGCCAACACCAATTGTGATAAATTGCGTAAAAGCCAAAGAGTGGAAAAACCTGGACTGTATACTGTAACTGTAAGTATATGTGTTGTTAAGGTCAATCACAAGAGTTATTTACAAAAAAAAATTAAAATATTTTTTTAAAGAGTACGGAACTAAAATGCGCCCGGATACTTGAGATAAATTTACTTGTTTGATGAATAATTGTATCAAACAACAGAATACTCTCTTTAAAAGCAATAGGTGATTTCACTCTATGACTGAGTATATCTATCATACTAAACTTCACGCATTGCTCAGATTGTTACAAGATAAATCAGCACGGTTATTGGGTACGTAAGTTGATGGCGTTACGACATGTGGATGAAATATTCTTTCAGCTTCGAGATTGCCCATTTCGTCCCTTAGTGCGTCCCTGTTTAAGTGTTTTACTGTTATCTCGATTTTTTCTCGAGAACGGCTCGGTACATTTTTCGTAAAAGTCAATACTATTTCTTAAATCTAACGGGGTTACGATAAAATATAAATTTCTTCGGAATATTCACGTTGTATCTGTACAAGTAAGGAAGGTAAAAAAGTCCATTGTTAAAATGAGAATTGTGAAGTTATATCCAGTAAGAGGTCTTGTTGTTATTTGTGTATCGTTAATAAATTCAGTTGAGCTTTACCATTGGTATTGTGTGGATTATCAATTCCTTATCCTTAATACAAACGATTGAGGTACCTACTTTTTTATTTGACTGGCTTGATGGCACATTGGATAGCGCCAATAGTCATGGGTTTGATTCCGATATATTCCGTTCGTTGTTTCTAATATCCGTAACACAAGTGCTGAAGCAACTTACTTCGGAATCGGAACAATGTATGATATTTATTTGTGATGTGTGATATTCTATATTTATTATTTATATTTTGTGTCTGGTCCTAATTGGAAGACTTATCAAGGTTTCTGACGACACGACAAAATGGCAAAATACTCTCGCCGGATGAACTTTGATCACCATCTTAACTTCATAATACGGTGGAACAGTGAGTGACCCCTGCTGGCGGTTCCAAGAGTCGTGGGTCCCATTCCCACTCGGGAAAAATATTTGTGTGATGAACATTGGTGTTTGTTCCGTCTCTGGGTGTGGTTATGTATTTAATTATGTATCTAAAAAATATCTACGTATCAGTCTTTGACGCCGATAGTACAAGCTCTGCTTAGTTTGGAGTCAGACGACCATGTGTGCGAATGTCCCAGACATTTATTTATATAATTTTAAGATAGTATGTAACTAAACTCATTGTAAAGTTTTTCATTTTATTGTCTTCCATTCGCAGCTCGACGTAATCGCATAAAATAATGTTCTATATAGCAGTAAGATAAAAAACAACGTCTATTCAGGCTCTAGATTTTAAACCACAGCGTTACCTTTGCATTTATTAGTGAAGATTTGTCTGTCTGTAGGTATGACAAAATTAATAATTTTTGAGATGAAAAAGTTATGCTTTAAAAGTATTTTCATTTTTCAGATTTTCTATTACGAAAATAACGTGATTGTGTCTGCCATTACATAAACCCCCACACAACACTCTCCTACAATTGTGTACAAAGGTCTAAACCAACACGGCATACTAATCTTGGCAGTGTCTAAATCACTATGTCACTGAACAAAGTCTCGAAGCAACATAAACAAACAATAAAACAGGGGTAAGATAGTAAAAAGTACAAGTTGACTGCTTTGTATTCATGACTTTCAATAAATAACACACCGTGAGAGAACGGAGGGGTACTACCATTGGTTTGTCGATGGAAACTCGATCGAGTTCACGTGATAATGAAACAAACATAAGTACAACAGATTCCGGTCATGGCGGCCGATCTCAATCGAGATCAGCCAACTGCGCAGGAGATGTTACAGTACACTAGTGCAAACACAAGGGTATTCTAGGTTTCCTCACTCTCATAGTTTAGAGATACGGCAATTCGACATAACCGGTCAGAAACTAGGCGCCTTTTACCTTGCGCCACGGGCTTAACGTCACGGGTGTACATCAACCAAATTCCTGAAATGTCTGGAGTAATTTCTTAACAGAAAAACTCGCAGAAAAAAATCGAAATAGTTATGTTTAACATATGCTATATTTTGTGTGCTTATTAATATTCATATGCGCGTGTTATTAAATAAAGTTATAATTCCATAAAACTACTTGTGTAGTTGTGTTTAAGAGTTTTCTAAGAACTAGTTCATTTTCAAACGGTTGCCTTAATATTGAGAATTCTTACTAAAATATAAGATCAAGTAATACATGTATAAAATCAGTAAGTATGGTGCAATTTGTTTTCGCCACATCATAAATGAGATCGACTTTACTTGTTAAGCATTTACGGTAATAAAACTTGACGCGAGTTTTGAGTGAGAAAAAATCATAGTAATTCTTATGGATTAAAGCTTATCTTGGCTCATTTCTTTCCGTTGCTCTCAGCCGTATCACGGTTGTTATGAAATAAAGTGTGTACATTATAGGGTTAGATTTATAAAAAACATCTAAAGACAACTCACTGAATACACCTTATTCAGATTAAAATACGAAACTGAAAAAAAATATTATATTTAATTATTGATAGACGCGTGAGATAGATTTAAAAACCAAAATAATATTATAAGATGGTTATAAGAAAAGCGTCTTGTTGAAATTTGTTTATTTACATTTTATTTATTAATCAAAAAGCTCACAGTCATATTCGATTAATTTTAGAAATTAAACCGAAAACAAAATTCAGTACCCAATCTTTACAATATCAATTCGTAGTGAAACATTAGTTGCACTATATCTATGGGTCTACACTAAAATCTTACGAAAAATATAATAATAACAGTAGACCCCCCAATCAAATGAACAGGAAATAAAATACTACTACTGAAAACCCAAATTTTTTTATTGCCCTCTTATATAAAACGTTTCATCATTACGTCCCAACTGTTGGGGCACGGTCCTACCCTAAACTAGGGCGATCAGGCCTTCGTCAACCACCCTGGCCAAGTGTGACTTGGTCGACACACCACAGAATTTCTTCCCAGGTGTGCAGGTTTTCTGACGATGTTTTTCCTTCACCGCAAGAGCGTCGAATAAACGTACATTATCATCAGACCATAATTATACATCCCACTGCTGGGGCACGGGGCTGCCCTTAACTAGGGCGCTTAGTAAAGACAGAAAGACATTTACTGACCACGACATAGACACGAAAAGTTACAATGATACATTCATACGCAAGACACAAAAAACTCAAACAAAGAAATTTCACACAAAGACAAGGACTATAAGAAGTGGTCAAGGGACAGGCCTCAGCAAATGCCACATCAGTCCTAGAGCGCTGGTATTCTGGTCGTACCCCGAGTGACTGAGGGCCTACCATGAGTTGGCTTAACTTACGAACGTTAAAAACCTATCGAGTTGTTTTTTCATATGGCCGATTTTAGTTCTTCGCGTAACCACCAGCAGCGCTGTACAAGTTTTTCATAGACATATTTACGTAGGCGATATCGAGTGCGTAAGTTTTAAACTCATGGTAGCCACACTCATAGTAGTTAGTCAATCACGCTAGCCAAATGCGGGTTAGTCGACTATAAAATTTTAAAATCTCTTCGCAGGTGTGCACTGTTCAAGTTTCCTCACGATGTTTTCCTTCACCGTTAAAGAAGCAAATAATCGTACATATGAATTTGAATTTGAAAATATATTGGTATGAATTCGTTCATTATTTATTTTAGTTCACCGTAGTTATAAGTATAGTGTTATCGTATAACAAACCCAAGTTACATGATTTAGAATTAAAACTTGTTAAACTTTAGTCACCAATTAGATACTGCGATACAGGCATGTGAGTATATAACTTTAGTCATAATAAAAATGTATGCTTTATTATTTTAATAAAAGTTATTATTATTATTATGAAATAACGGAGAGGTAACGGTCTTAACTACGCTCTTCGACGCTCTAACAAAAACGTTTGCAAGTACCAAAAATTCCCTATTCCTACACCGAAGTACCGTGGAAAAAATTATCTTCCCGTCAGCCACTGATTCTTCTCCATTAAGCAAGGTGTTAGGATGCAATAAATCAAGCTATCCGCAAAATATCTACTCGTTCGACGGCGTGCGAGAAGCATGCTAATGAGGCTCTAAGGGCGGCGGTACGCGAGCGACTGAGTCGTGCTACTTTGTCTTGGTGAAAGAAAAAAAAGTTAGTTCTGTATATTACATCCATAGTAGTAAATATTCTCTTTAAATAAAGAAATAGTTCCTGTTAAAAAAAATATGTGTAATAACATTCAAGCAAATATTACACATATTTTTACAAGCTTTTATTTAACTTGCAATGTATGTATGTATGTATGTATGTTTGTGTGTTCGGGTGGAATTTTATAACTCAATTTTAAGGCACTTGCCCTCAACCGATTGAGCTGAAATTTTGCATGCACGTGTATATCCGATGACAATGCAATATTATTATGACATGGAGCTGATCTGATGATGAAGTCGGAAGATAGCCATAGCAACTCAGTAATTAAATAACATAACCACATCGAGTTTGGGCTCATTTCATTCGACTAGATGAGTACTTTGGTGCTTAGGGCATCGAAAACCCGTTCAATTTTCAAAACCCGGGTTTTCGGGTTCCTATGTAACTGAAACCCGGGTAACCCGGGTTTTCGAGCTTTTTTCGAGCTTCTTGTTTTTGGTTAATTTTTTTTCTTTCTATTACGAAACATGCTAAAAGCTGGAGCTAACCCCGTAGTGAGGGAGTTTCAAAGGCTTTTTAACGCTGTCCTGTTCGAAGGGAGAACTCTGGAAGCGTGGAGTAGGAAAGGTGACAAAACCCTTTGAAGAACTATCTACCCACTTCCGTGTTAAACCACGTCTGCTAGCTATTTTCAAGAGTAAAATACTTGCTTGATGCCCTCGATAGGTTGCAGTGACGTGTTATCCGTATAGGGTAGTTTCCTAAGTCTGATTTTACATAAAATTTCACAATTAACTGTAAGTTATAGGTAACTACAGAACATTAGTCAAATCGAATTAAAAATTTCTGACGAAATGAGACAATAATAGACATTTAAAGTTGGGTGGGAAAGTCCATTTCAAAAGTGCGAAAATTCTCCAAAATAACTATGCCATCTTATAAATTACAAAATTAGTAGTAACTTTTACTATGAACACATATTCGTAAACGCAACATTTGATATAGCTGCTGAACAAAGTTCTTACGATATGCATACAATATCACAAGCGGTGACGTCATAGCTCTCTGTGACATTTGTATGAAGCGTTTTGAGCTCGCCCAAATAATGTGCTATTGAAATTGTAATATCTCCGGGAGTTTTCCAAATATCGAACCATTCTTTTAACAGTACATTTGCAATTGTGTGGTGCATCCATCTGTATCAAAATAAAAAAATAGGAAACTACCCTATTGTCGGTGATCTCGAAGTGTCTGTAACAGTGTCGTAGCCTTTAATGCGCCTGGTGTGAGGTGCAAAAATGCGCCCTTGAGAGCTTGTTTTGGTCTATTGTGCCTGTCGACCTCATATGTGGATCTCACTATCACTTACCATCAGGAAAAGTGAGGAAGCGCAGCGCCTGCAACGTATGTGGGTGGCATCACTGTCCAGCACGTGTCGTTCGGGAGTGGAAAGGAGAGAAAAGACTAGCTGAAATAGCTCTTCAAATTATTACCCATTATAGAGACGGTAGAGAACACTTAGAACGGCAATGTCTCCAAGTGATTGTAGAGGCTCCAGGGTTTCGGATACCTCCAGATCACCGACAACACGGATAGCTGCAACCTATTGAGAACATCGAGCAAGTATTTTGCGGAGCCATACCAGAGGTGAGAGAAATATTCCACACATGGGCGTACTTGTGCCTTATACAAAAGGCAGAGTTGCACCGGTGTGAATAATCGCTGTTCAGGATCCCCAGTTTGCGGGAGGCTATTCTAATGACGCTCTCATGAACCGCTGAACCAGCGGGATTACAATGATGTAATCCCGCTGGTTCAGGTCGCAACGAACATCGATGCCCAGGATGCTAAGGCTATCCTGTATTGTCCTGTAAGGGCTCTGAAGAGTAGAATGGGAAAGGAAAGGAGACACTTTACCACAAAAATACACACCTGTGTCTTCTTGACATTGAAATAGACAAGATTGCATGCACCCCCTTCGGAAATGCGCTTCAAGACGCCGTCAAGGTCGGCGAGAAGTCCTTGGTTTCGGTCTGCTTTACCCCAGGTCTTCCGAAATAACGTGGGTGGACACTGCTGTCATCTGCATAGCAATGGATATTGCCTAATGACAACATGTCATTGATATGCAGCAGAATCAAAGTCAGCGACAGGACGGAACCTTCTGCACGGATCGGCCTACGGATGAACTTGGACAAAACCAAGGTCACGTTCACGGCACCGTCCTCGAAGGTGTTCAAAAATATGTGTACCTTAGGCAGACTCTGCCTAAGGTACACATATTTTTTACTCTGGTCGAAACATCTTTGAGGACGAGTTGAATAGATGAATTGAGCTGGGCATTTGGGAAACTACGTAGTCTTCTCATCGTCAATCCCACAAAACCTAAAGACGGTCAGAGCGTCCTACCCGTCATGTATGGAGCCGAAACGCGGACACTGAAGGTACGGCTAGTCCACAAGTTCAAAGTCGCTCAGCGGGTTATGGAAAGAGCTATGCTCGGTGTTTCTCTGCGGGATCAAATCAAATCGGGAAGTTAGGCGATCCAGCAGAGAACCAAAGTCGACATAGCTCATGGCATCAGCAAGCTGAGGTGGCAGTGCGCTGCCATCAGCCATAAAACCGACAACTGCTGGGGTAAATGGGTTCTAGAGTGGAGACCGCGTCTCAGCAAACGAAGTGTAGGACGCTCTCAGGCCAGGTGGAGTGATGATATGCGCAGGACGGCTGGTAGGAGCTGGATGCGAGTAGCCGAAAACGAGAAGTGGCGTGCATTTGGGGAGGCCTATGTCCAGCAGTGGACGAAAATGGGCTGATAATGATGATGATGGGTGGTCGACGAACAGACGGATCACCTGATGGTGATGGCAACACCAACATTTACAGAATAGTTCGTGTTTTTGAAGAATTTAAAAAACCCGAAAAACCCGGGTTTTGTTTTTTAAAACCCGGGTTTTTTGTGACTCGTAAAACGCGGAAAAACCCGGGTTTTTAGGACCGGGTAAACCCGGGCTCGATGCCCTATTGGTGCTAGATAGTAACCAAGGTCTGATGATGGAGCCGGAAGACAGCCAAAGGAACTCAGTACTTAAACGACACAACCAAATCGAGTTTGGGCTCGTTTGATTCGCCTAGATGAGTACTTAGATGCTAGAGGTGAAAACTAAAAAGTATAAAATAAATTAAGGTAAAAAAATCTTTAAAAACAACCTTTTATTTAAATGCGCTAAAGAAAAAAATAAACTTTTACACTATAACTTTACTGTCAACTTATAACATTTCAAATTCAACATATTTGACACAATTTATATGTTTTAAAGCTTGTCGCGAGATTTGAGTTCTCGTATTTCCTTTCTTACTTTAAAATTTTTAATAGGCAGCTATTTTAAAACTTGCTTTTAAAATTACGAGTAGATACTTAAATCTCGCGACAAGCTTTTAAAACATATAAATTGTGTCAAATATGTTGAATTAGAAATGTTATAAGTTGACAGTAAAGTTATAGTGTAAAAGTTTATTTTTTTCTTTTAGCGCATTTAAATAAAAGCTTGTTTTTAAAGATTTTTTACCTTAATTTTTTTGTTATGGTGCTAAAAGAAGCATCGATGGCAGAGTAGTTAAGTTCGTTGCTTGCCTACGAGAGGTCGCCATTTCATATGTCGCCACGTACCAATGTGTTTTTCAAATTTTAAATTTATATCATCGTACGTTATTCGATGTCTTAACGGAACTTATTGAAGGAAATCATCGTGAGGAAACCTGCACACCTACGAAGAAATTTTAAGGTTGTGTAGTCGACCAACCTGCATTTGGTCAGATCGATTAAGTACTTTGCCTAAGCTTTATACGACCAAAAAAAGGTTGATCTTATCAACGTACTGGTTACATATATTTTTTACAATTAAAATGATTAAAGTAAACCAATACATATAAATTAAACTCTATATTAACTGATTTATGGATTGCTTATACGAAATAAATGAACATGTTATCATACATTTAAACATGCATAGTTAAAGTTTGCAAGAATTATGAAACGTTTTTTAGACTTTAAAGTCATTGTAATATTGCTCATAACTATATTAGTATAGTTTATGACCATAAACTATTCCATATTTAAACCAATAACACTCTCAACCACCCCACCTCACCACTAAAGTAACCTAACCCCCACTACCCTAACCACCTGCCTAGGAAGTAGCAATCCTTCAAAAACTTAAAATTAAATCGCATAATTTCTCCTTCTGTCAAAGTCAGCCGCCCGCGAACGGACGCCCTAAACGGGTATCGATCCCCCTTACCAGTGGACGGCAATAAATTCGCATCGAGGATTCGTTTAAAAAAACTTAAAGCGAAGACGAATCAAATAAAAGCGTCGAATTGCTTTAATCGACGTATTTATTACTGACCGTAAAGGGGTGTAAAACGTCGATGGCCGAGTTGTTAAGGTCGTTGCTTGCCATGCGAGAGGGCAGTTCAAACCCCGCCAGGTACCAATATGTTTTTCAAATTTTAAATTCATAAGTATCATTCGACGCTTTAACGGTGAAGGAAAACATCGTGAGGAAACCAGCACACCTGAGAAATTTTTCAACGGTGTGCGAAGCCATGTCAGAGACCTACGGGCGGTTTAAAACTCTTGACACCAGGTTGTTCATCAACCATACGATAAGAAGAAGAAGGGGTGTAAAGTAGGGCGTGCGATGATAGTTAGTTCCGGTTCTGATACCTCGATGGTCTATTGGTGGTGAAAGGAGAGACCTGGGTTCGCTTCCTAGGGTGAGGTTTTCATTCTTTATTTTTTTGGCATAACTTACAGGATATTATCTACACTGGTATCATAGTGAAATTTAATTCATATTACTTTAAAGGAACTACTTGGAGTCTACTTGGAGATAGAAAATTAATTGTGATACCTGGTGTACACCAGTCCTCAACCAATGTGAGCGGTACTACTCGTAACTAAACATATTAAGGTATTCTAAGACACCTAAAAATAGTTAGTTTTTCTAGAACTTACAATATCTCTTCACTTCTAAAAAAACACACCAACGAAGTTATGTTTCCTAGCTTTATAGCTTTGGCAGAGAAGTTTTCTAATATTTCGGGATAACATTTCCTCCGATTTCATATTTTTCATGTTACGTTTCCGAAGTTATGATATACAAGCGCCATGCCTATGAGAAATTGTACGTTGCACGTGTTACGAGTTATATGTTCAAGTTCAAGAACGCCCTTATCCGTTACTTTATAAGGGGATTTTGTATTAGTTAGCTCAATATTTCTCGAAACTAAGTGTTTGAGCCCAGCAAAGTGACAAAGGAAACCAAAGCATTAGTTCTAATTCTAATTCTAAGTTCAAATATATTGAGGCATCATCAATGGTACTTAGTGAGCCTAATGTGAGCGGCCTAGCCCGGGGGTATACATATAAGGCACTCGGGAAAAATGTTGATACCGCGATGCAGCATTCAAATATCGAACACTACGTGTAAATTTGAAACAAAACTTACTCTAAGGCGTATCATTCTAGGCGGGCTGGACGTCTGTCACTTGATTGTCACTTTAACCGTAAACACTAAGTACAGGAAAAATTTTGTAGAATATCTAATTATTATCTAATCTTAACAACCTCTTGCCTGTCGACCTCATATGTGGACCTCCTGCTTACCGTCAGGTGGATTGAGGTCATCCTGTCAGGCTTTTATAAAGTAAAAAAATATTATGATTATAAAGCCCCGTGTATCTAAGTGTTAAATATTTTAAATTATTATTTTCATAATATTTTTTAGTCATTCCAAATCGCTTTGTACTAATCTGATATAAGTTTTTAGGATCCAACTCCCACGAGACAGGCAAAGCCTCTTAGGCCGAGCACTGTTTTTTTAGAAAATAAACTATGTAATAATTCATATTTATTTATTAAATAGTTTCATAATAATACATCTCTATACTAACTAAGTCTAAGCCCTTGACTAAGGCCTGATCGATCTAGTTTGAGGTAGGCCGGTGCCCTGCAGTGACTGTATAGGATGATGATGATGACATCTGTTCGGGGTGAGAGCCATCCGCTCTCCGCAAGTCTGCGATGATGACGAGGCTACTTCAAGCTGTCATCATAAGTCAGTCAAGAAAAAATAAAGTTGACATCTCTATAACTTTAAAAAAAGGCGTCCGACCGATTTCAGCCATGTCAACCGATCTCAATTGAGATTAGCTAAGTGCGCAGGACATAGTATAGTGCACAAGTGCGCGCGCAAGCACAAATGCTCTGTTCCCTTACTCTCCTAATTCGGTGAGACGGCAATCCGACGGGCTGAGTAATTTCATTACAGAAAAACTCTCACAAAATTTGCCCGACCCCATACTCAAACCGGGGACCTCTCGGTCCTTACGCAGCGCTTGCTACCAATAGACCAACGAGGAATAACTATGTAATGTGAGGAAATCTCATACCTACGAATGTATTAACTTAAAGCAAACCACTTCACACGGCAAGTGTGAATGCATAGTGCTATATTATGCAAGCATTATGCAACCAGGCCCTAACATAGAACTCAAACCTTTAAATAGCAAAGGTCATTCGAAGCGGAACGCTGAATCATCGATTTTCTAATCGAGATAGCATCGCAATGTTGGTTTTACGTGACAATCGAAATGATTTTAACTAGAATCGATTAGTGTTAAGTTTCCTCGAAGTCCCTATCGATAAGAGGCGGTTTTGCGAAGTTAATTAGTCGCCTGACCTTAGGAAGTTGTGACGCAATTATAAGTTAACCTTTCCATGTGTTATACTTAATTGACGTTTTTACTATGTAATTGACTGTGTGTACTTGGTTTGAAATACAGTTGAAGTTTGTGGTAGAATGTGTGTAAATGAGCCGCGCTTATCCACAGTAATATTGAGGCAAATGTTTACTAGTTTATTAATATGCCCCTATAAAAAGCGTCGATGGCCGAGTGGTTAAGGTCGTTGCTTGCCATGCGAGAGGTCGCCAGTTCAAACCCCGCCAGGTACCAATGTGTTTTTCAAATTTGAAATTCATATGTACCATCATTCGACGCTTTAACGGTGAAGGAAAACATCGTGAGGAAACTAGCACACCTGAGAAATTTTTCAATGGTGTGTGAAGCCATGTCAGAGGCCTACGGGCGGTTTAAAAACTCTGACACCAGGTTGTTCATCAACCATACGATAAGAAGAAGAAGAAGAATATGCTCCTTTTCAGGTTTGTTTTTCAAGAAAATGTATCAAAATAAAGTTTCATTAAAATCACTGAATCTATAGATTAGCTTAGTTTAAAAAGACCACTGACATATAATTATTAGAAACTATCTTTTCTCTCGCGACTCTGTCCGTGCCGTTTAGCGTTTAAAATATTAGTCTTTTGTAGCGCACTCTCTTAAAAAGTGCGCATTGTATTTTCCAGGCTCTATGCTGACTGTTGCCATTCAAAACGGTTCAGTAGTTTTGGCTTAAAAGCACTTTGGACAGTTACTTTACCGCAGGTAAGTAATTTAATTTATAGAATTACTACTCAAATAAAAAAAAATTCATCACCCATATACGTCCCCACTTCTGGGGCCTACCCTAAATTAGGACGATAAGGCCGGTCGACTACACATTCAACCATAGAATTTTCTTCATAGGTGTGCAGGTTTCTTCACGATGTTTAAACACTGAAATACACCGTGAAATTTGAGTGGTTGTTTTCCCGCAGCAAAATGATTCTACCTTAGTAGCACAATAGATTTGTGCAGTTATTTTTTTATTAAAATCAATAAAATCCGGTTTTACGAAAGGTATAAACGAAACTTTAAAGTACGTTCGAACCACTTTATTACTTAGGGCGTAGAGCTTCTTTAGCTTTAATCATCGATTTCATGCGGCAAGCAGTACTTGAATACGTCACATCTTAAAAAACAACGATAGCTTCTCTCGTTTTAGAGTTGGAAAATTATTATTTTGTAAATTAGAAAAAATAATTTTTTTTCGAGGAATACTTTGCATTATTCGATAGTATTACTAAAGGCAAATCGTTCTGCCACGGGAAAACATCCACTCAAATTTCACGGTGTATACTGTTTTAACTTGATACAATAGAAACCAAACATATAGGGGTACCATACTAGGTACCTGTAATGGGGTGTGAACGATATTTCATTTTGATTAATAGATCCGTTGAGGTGACTATTCATTTCCTGTAAAATGCAATTTGTGTTTTCGCCGAACGAAATCGCTTGGTTGTTAAGTATTGGAAGTACTACTTATTCAGTTTAAGTTCAGCAGTTAATCCATAGTATCCATTAACATAATTATATTTGAGTTAGCAACCTCTGTCTTTGTATGTGTAACTTTAATTAGTATTAATAAAATGTGCTATATCATTTTATTCTGCGTTTTCCGTTCCTTTATTGACAATATTTTGTCGTCGGTCAATACCGAACTAATCAATTACAATAGAGCAAAGAGCACTTTCCAGATCTCCCTCTAAAATAGTACAAGGTACAGTCAAGAGCAAGCTGGCATTGCCAGTTCAATATTAACCCTTATGCCCTTGACATAAGGATGCTACAAAGGCCAATGGGCGACGTAGTGTATATGTTCTTAGAGACAACAGCTCCATAAAATAGATTGGTCCATCCAATAGAATGGTAACCCTCTTTGACTGGCTCGGTGGAACAGTAGTTAGCGACGCAGGTTAAATATCAACGGTTCCAAGAGACGTGGGTTCGATTTCCACCCGGGATAAATATTTGTGTGACGGACATCGGTGTTTGTTCCGTGATTGGGTGTGTTATTAAATATATTTAAGTATATTGGTCTATCTACTGTTGATTCTGATATCCATAACACAAATGCTTAAATAAGCTACTTACCATGGGATCAGATCAATGTATGTTATGTTGTGTCATATTTATTTATTACTAGCTTTCCGCCCGCGACTTAGTCCGCGTAGAGACGTTTAACGGGAAAAACATTACTTCTTTATAGCGCAGTCGGTTAAAAAGTCCTTTCTCAGGCTCTGGACTATATCTGTATCAAATTTCGTTTAAATCGGTTCAGTACTCTATGCGTGAAAGCATGACAGACAGACAAACAGAGTTACTTTCGGATTTATATTAGTAAGGATTTACCCCACTTTTCGTTAGATAGGGAGAGAAGTTGTATATTCGTATACAACTTTAATGCTTAGAGGTTTGTTTGAGTAATTTTTTTGTTTTCATATGTTACCTCACTTTCAGCAATCTCGATTGATCCCGGTAATATTGGTACATACCTGAAAAGAATCAGAAATAATATTAGTAATGGTTCATAGTATAGTTCGCTGACTTCAGTCAAAACTTTTTGTGTAGACGGTAGTGGTAGGACCACTGGGTGTTCCCAGTTATCTGGGCAATAGTTATATAATTTATAGGCATTTGAATAATAGGCGAAATTATGATCATATGTACTATTTTGTCAGTTTGGACAAAAAAAAACTGAATCAGGACGTATAAATGCCACTGAATATCTCATTATTGTATTTTTTTTTTCAGCTTAGCTTAAATAATGTTTGACAGATATAAGAAGTAACTGTGCAATAGCAGACACAAAATATGACAAAACTATTGTTCAAAAACTTTACAGTTATGGGTCTGGATGCGATAAAAGTTTTGTCCCGGACAGGAATAGAACCCGCGTCTTCCTACCGTCCAACCTTTTTGGTTTTAGCAGCAATATAATAATTTATTAAATAAAATAGCCTATAATATACATTGTGAAATCAGCTATTTGTTTGTGAAAGTCCCATAAAAATTGGTCCAGCCGTTTCGGAGATTAGCGGGCATAAACAGACAGACATACCAGAACTTTTAAATTTTTTTTGTTGTTGGTATCCGACAAATTTCATAACCATTGACATAGTAAAAGGTCCTTATTTTAATATTACAAACATACACTTCAATTTTATTTAGTTGTATAGAGATGTATGGTCACATAAAACTTTATTCGCTACCCAATATTAACTTTTTGTTGCACCGGCGAGATTCGAACCGGCGATCCTTGCGTCGCGAGTGGCGGCGTTGGCATTGTTCCAGCGTAGCAGTGGACGGAGCGACGAAATTAGCTGCTACTTGCTACGAGTGCTACGAATCCACGGTACGGACGTACCACATCTACGCAAGTAATAGCGCCTTAGTGCAAACACCGCAATCACCCTTATTAAATTTGTGTTTTCACTATATATAAGCTAAAATGCCTAAAACACAACACACGCCACCTAAAATGGATACCAACCCCTCAACTATTAGAGGAAAAGGCCAATCGAATTTATGTGCATCGGACTCGGAGTCAAATTTGTCACTGACACAAAGTGATGATCAAACCAAGCTGTCTAATATAACTAAGCGCATTAAACGAAGAGCCATTGAATCTCCTGAAGCTTCTAGTTCGAGTATAGAAAAGAAGTTCGATCAACTAATCGCCTATCAAGATAATAAATTCGACGGTCTAAATAGCGCCTTATCTGTCTTAATAGAACAAAATAAAGATCTAAAAAAAACTATGGAATTCATGTCAGAACAATATGACACGCTTGTAACTAAAATAATTAATCTGGAACAAGATAATCTACAATACAGAACGCAAATAAAAAGTTTAGAAGCTAAACTTGACTCCACAGAGAAGAACATTCGATCGTCCTCTGTAGAAATCAGAAATATTCCTATCCGGGAGATGGAAAACAAAAAAGTTCTTACTGAACTGATTAAAACTGTTATTTCATCAGTGGACTCGGAATCACCGCTCCATGATCTTGAGGTCCGTGACACATACAGAACAAAATCTAACACAATCGTGGTGGATTTTACAACTACCTTTAGAAAGGAGAACCTAATAACTAAATATTTACAATTCAATAAAACAAAGCGTAACATGAAAGAGCCACTGCTAAATACCCAGCACATTAATCTACCGGGGCCACCAAAACCTATATATATCTCTGAAGCTCTGACGTCTAAGAATCGGCACATTCATTATATGGCCCGGCAAATGGTCAAAGATAGAAAATTAGCTGCAACCTGGACTTATCATGGGAAAGTCTACGCCAAAAAGGAAGAAGGTAGACCACCCACACTCATAAGTAACGAAGAAGACCTGCACAAGATTTTTTTAAAATAGTTATCTTAATAAGTGGACGTTTCTCTTTGTTATTATTGTGTAGTCTTACTGTGTTGCTAAGTAGCCTATTTCGATCTAATGTACAAAATAACTCGCACCCAAACCCATCACACTTTACATGTCAAAACTCAAATAAACAGGATAAGATTGTCACTAACGAAGAGTTTATAAATTCTGAAATAGACTCTATTGAAGTGGCCTCTGCTAGATATTGTAACGCTGAAACAATAAATCAACTTATGCCGAACACTCCGAGAAATCTACACATAATAGCCCAGAACATTAGAAGCATAGGATGTAATTTTTCAAACTTTTGCACCTTATTGACCCGCACTGGAATCAAATGGGATATCATTGTTCTAACCGAATGTTGGTTATTGAACCCGAAACCTATCCCTTCAATAGAAGGCTACTACCACTTTCAAACAACTGTCCATAAAACACAAAACGAAGGAGTTGTAGTTTACTACAACAGGAACCTCAACCCTAGAATATACGTCCTCATCTCAGATGCAAACAGCCTAGTAATGGAACTAAAGAGAGATACCTGTATTATATGTATTTATCGTCCCCCCAGCAAGTCCAACATTCAACAGTTTATATTATCTCTTGATACCTTACTTAAAAAACTAGCCAAATTTCAAAACATTATCATACTAGGCGATTTGAACATAGACATAATACCAAACTCCAACGATAGTAGACAACACGAGTACCTTAATTTCTTAGCCAGCCACAGTATCTTACCCGGTCACTATTTGATTACGCATGGACGTACTTGTCTGGATCATATATTGATTAAATCCAAACTCCAGATCGACTGTTATATTATCGAAACGACAATAACAGACCATTACACCTTAGCTATGAATATTTGTCTAAAATCATTTCCTACGACCAATACCATAACGTTAAGAACCGCCTAGATCGTGAAGGACTCAACAAAGAGCTACTTAGCATCGACTGGACCCCCTTATACTCCATGGATGATATTAATAAAAAAACAGACTTCTTAATTAATAATATAAAAAAGCATCCTCAACAACACTAGCCGATACAAAATTCCATCACGCAAAATAGTATCAAAACCATGGATCAATCAGGGTCTCTGCGATGCATGAAAAATAGAGACAACTTACTAAAGAAGCTGAAGATGAGTCCAACTAACGAAACTTATCTAATTACTTACAAAAATTATAGAAACTTTTGCAACTCTATTCTTAAAAAGCCAAAAATAAGTACGAATCTAATCAAATACAAAATGCCGGTACTAACCAAAAGAAACTTTGGCAGGTCTTAAAAAGGTAGTCTACGCCAAGAATAGGGAAGACAAATCGATCAACCTGATATCAGAAAACTATTCTAAACCAAGTATAAACATGGTCAATGAATTTTTCACTACTGTAGGGAGTAAACTTGCTAATGAACTTAAAGAAAAATATTGTTCTCCCTGTCCACCATTATTATTTACACCCCGATCAACTACTGCAAGTAGTTCACTCTATCTACGTCCTACAGATGAAAACGAAGTTTACAGTCTTATAATGACACTGAGAGATGATTGTGCGGTAGGTTTTGACCTAATTCCTAGTTGGCTCCTCAAAACACATGCTGAGATATTGGTACCTTTAATAACCAATATCTGTAACTCCGCCATTGAAACTGGAACATTTCCAAGAGCTCTAAAAATATCTCTTGTCAAACCTATTTACAAAGGAGGTTCAGAGGACGCCGTAAATAACTACAGACCTATATCTATATTACCATCAATATCCAAGGTACTTGAGAAGCTACTTAATAAAAGATTAACCAACTATCTTGAATCAGTACGCGCAATTTCTTCCAATCAATTCGGATTTAGAGCTGGCATGTCAACTAGTGACGCAGTTCTCCTTTTGACAAATGACTTAGTAGCTGGCATTGACAATAAAAAGAAGAACCTAGCCATTTTTCTCGATCTAGCAAAGGCCTTTGATGCCGTGTCAATCCCTATCCTACTCCGTAAACTCGAAGACGCGGGTGTCAGAGGAACAGCGCTAAATATTTTCACTGATTATCTTTCCAATCGCTTCCAAAGGGTTAAAATAGGTAATTTGCTAAGCGATGAACTCCTACAACTTTTGGTGTACCGCAAGGAAGTATTCTGGGACCGACGCTGTTCCTCGTGTACATCAATGACCTATGCTGTCTAGATCTCCCCCTAGGTAAAATAATAACATTCGCCGATGATACTGCACTCATCTTCAAAGGTGACAATTGGGATGAAACTTTCTTGGCAGCGCAAAATGGCTTCAATGCTGTTACAAAGTGGCTAAACACCAACATCCTGACGCTTAATGTAAACAAGACCAAGTATATGACCTTCTCTACCAAAAAGCATAACTTACCTACAGGCGGTAAAATCATAGCCCACCACTGTAAAGAGATCGATAATAATTCTTGCTCTTGCCCTGAACTTGAATGTACCGAAACCATTAAATATCTAGGTGTAATTATTGACTCTAATCTCTCATTTAAGCCTCACATAAATTCACTAGTCTGTAGATTGAGAAAGCTTATCCATATTTTTAAGTCTCTTAGAGATGTGGCTGACGCTAGAGTAGTTAAATCGGTCTACTTCGCTCTAAGCCAGTCGATAATTGGCTATTGTATTACGACATGGGGTGGTGCTGCCAAAACACACCTGTTAGAAGCAGAAAGGGCCCAAAGGGCAATACTTAAGACAGCAGCCGGACTCCCGTATAGATACCCCACAACTGACCTATACAAAAAATGGAATATCCTATCTGTTAGGCAATTGTTTATCCTCCAAACCATACGTAAAAAACACTTGGACTTAATCTATGATCCTAAACTTAATGCTGACAAAAGGAGGAAAGGAAAGGTCTGCCCCACTATATCAGCCAATACTGGTTTATCTTGTAGACACTACAACTACCTGGGTAACTATCTCTACAACAAAGTCAATAGCACCCTCTCAATATACCACTTGCCTGCACACAAACTTAAAAAAGTTACCCTAGAATGGCTTAACACCCTAACATATGACTCCACTGAAGATCTCCTTTCAGCGCTGTCCTAATTATTGGTTATTTGTATGTTTATGTATGTATAATAAAACAAATTATTATTATTTATTTATCAGTTTATGTTATTCGTCTTGCTTACCTTCGAGTTCCCTAAAGGATAATAAATATCCACACACCCTGGTGCTTGGAATCAGTCATACACACTCAATACTCCACTTCATCGACCTACTCTTAAAGTTAATGTACCACACACTCACTAATATTTTATTGTTAACAAAACCAAGAGGTGAGACCTGGTGACCTATAACACAGGTATTTAGTTACCTACTTTAGGCACCAGTCTCGCACAAACTAGGTATAGAAAAATCTGTATGTAACTGTTCTACTTATAATAATCTAATTAACTGTACCTTATTGTGAAGAGAAAATAAATAAATTATTATTATTATTATTATTATTAATACATTCCGGGCGTATCTAAATATCCAGGTGCTATTAAATCCCCTATGAACCCTCTATTCTATATTTACACTAGGAGCGGTGTCGAAAATGTATTTACCGAGATACCGCTGTGGTATCAAACGTGGGAAGACCGACGTAGAACTAAATATTTGGTGCCGCATTCAAAATCACAGAAACTTGGAAATTTTACTGGTGCAAATATTTGTAGATCTCACCGGAGACCTGTGAAATATTATTACAATATTTTAGTGTTGAAATGTTGGTATGACCGTTTTATACAGGTGCGATACGGTTGGTAAGCCTATGTTATTGTTAGACTCGTAGCCGCCCGCGACTTCGTCCGTGTGGAATGATAACTTTTGATAGCAATGATTTATTAAAATAGCCTATAATATACCATGTAAAATTGGCTATGTATTAGTTAAAGTCCCGTTGAAATTGGTCCAGCCGTTTCGGAGAATAGCAGGACAAATAGACGGACAGACAAATATATACATATTTATATGTTTTTGTGTTTTTAAATATGTTTTTGTACCCGAATATTGACATGTCCGTCAATGTCACGTCAAAAATAACTAATCATGCTGCAGTTGGACCTCTCTCCTACGTATTGCCATCTAGTGAATTTCTCATACGCGTTAACCTTCATTTTATCAACTAGATAACAGAGTACCTATGAACTACATAGACCTGAGGGGACATTAAAACTGTCCGTCCAATCAATATTTTTATCTAATCCAATTATTTTGCCAGCACTACCTACGCCCATAAAGTCAGATATAGCATTCAGGGTTGGCACTAAATCGTATTAAATTACGGTAAAATAATTAAACAGCACTAATGTGTTTTTCAAATTTGAAATTCATATGTACCATCATTCGACGCTATTACGGTGAAGGAAAACATCGTGAGGAAACCTGCACGCCTACGAAGAAATTCTAATGTTGTGTAGTCGACCAACCCGCACTTGGCCAGCGTAAAGCCTTATCGCCCTAGTTTAGGGTAGGCCCGTGCCCCAGCAGTGGGGACGTATATGGGCTGATGATGATGATGATGCTGAATTAAACGGCACAAAATTTTTCAAGCTAAAATCGTTGCAATTACGATCACTTCATCATCAGCCCATATACACACTGCTGAGGCACAGGCCTGCCCTAAACCAGGGCGATAAGGCCTTAGTCATCCAAGCTGGCCAAGTGCGCGTGAGTCGACACAACCTTAGAATTTTATCGTAGGTGTGTAGGTTTTCTTTCTCCGTTAAAGCGTCGAATAATCGTACATATGAATTTCAAATTTTGAAAAACACGAAGGAACGTGGCGGGGTTTGAACTGACGACCTCTCTCAAGGCAAGCGACGACCTGAACCACTCGGCCATCGACGTTAGATCAGACCAAACACCAATAATTACTTTTTGCATACATACATAAAATCACGCCTTTTTCCCAGAGGGGTAGGCAGAGATCACTTCCTGCCATGTGCTACGGTCCTGGCACACCACTTTCGCTTCATCCACATTCATCAACCTCTTCATGCACGCTCGTCGATTACGGGTACTTTTGAATTGACCTTTCTTTAAGATTTGACCTATTTGGTATTACTTTTTGCATCGAGTGTTTTGAGCTTACTCAGATGATGTGGTATATTGAAACTGTAATATTTCAGCTAGTTTAAGATATCAAAGTAGTTATAAGTCTAATACTAAAATATTGGATCTCTAGATATTAGTAAAGTTTATTAGTTTCCAAATTTTTCAAAATTTTGCATTTTGAATGGATGAGGATTTATTCTCATTTTGTAATTTTTTTGCATGCCAACGTAGGTGAAATATGCTGATCACTGTATAAGTATAATTTTACAGCTGTATGTAACCATATTTCTAGCAAAGAATGTTCTGAATTTATTTTTTTTTCATTGCTCGGTTACGTAAAAAAAATTCTTTGTAGTCCCTTTTAACACCGAAAAAACGACTTTCTTACTAATACTTGGTAAAAAAAAAACATTATTTATTGACAAGAGAACTGCCTTGTGTAACAACAAGTTTTCCCTTTTACAAGTCAAATATTCTACTGTTATTATACAAAGTCTCTAGGCAGGGTTCTTCGCGATCTTCCTTCCTGAAAATATATTATTTCTCGTGAAAACTTCCTTTTTCTGTGGTTGACAGGTAAATAAATTGTAATGGACACTTTTGCTACGAAATTGTTTAATATTTCAAATCGGGTAAGTGTCACTGGCTTAGCGGTAAGGGAAAATATCTTGTGTATTCTAATAATATACTACATATAGGTATTATAAACTAGCTGTGCCAGCGACTTCGTCCACGTTTTCCCTACGTTTCTACATTTCCATTGTATCTTTGCTCCTATTAGTCGCAGCGTGATGTTATATAGCCTAGCCTTCTGCGATAAATGGACTATCGAACACAAAAATATTTTTTTTCAATTCTATTCGATTGGAATCGAAAATTAGTTCCTAATATTATAAAGTTCAAACAAGCAAACAAACAAAACTTCAGCTTTTAATATAAGGTATAGATTATTATATAAGTTCTAGTGTATATTATTAAATAATGTCTTTTTTATTCTAACTATGTACCTAAACGTAAAAAATTTAGACTTTGACGTTCCATTACTTTAAATTTAGTCTACACGCGATATTATTGATATGATTTAGAAATTCACAGCCACCACGGCAGACGAAGACGGGTGGCGCCAGTTTTCTCGCGACCATAATAGGTGTAAGCCAGACGAAACGTCGGGCAGTAAGTAGCTATGTATTTGCTACTCCTAATATCGCTTGTAGACCCATAATGACTAATATTGTACGTATCTAAATGCGGAAGGATTGGGAGGCGAGAGTGCACATGTGTTTGCGCATACACTTGTGCGCTATAATTGTCCAATGCAAATGCCTGATCTTCATTTAGATTGGCTGCCATACACGATGTCGGTTAGAATTTTTTAAGCTATTGCATAGCTTTTAACGCGGGCTTTGAGCGCGGCGACCGATCCAAGAAATTCCGTAACGAAAAAAACCTCACAATCGTCTAACGTTTCAGTTCGGTAGACTTCGGCACGGAGTTTGTGTGCGTGCGGTTAGTCGTATTGTACGACTCTACGAAACTCGCACGAATTGAGACGAGCTGCTCCGAAATCGGACGATGCTATGCAATAGCTATACCGCGGCAGTCCCCGAGTGCCACGCGTCTTTTTTCTATATTTATGGACTTAACCCCCATGAGACTATGATAGGGATACTACTTAAAAATATTTTAATTCTCGTTGGCGGCCGGCCATAGGCTACCCAAGTCCGGTGATAGTTACAAGGCTACTCCAATCCATCATCTTAGTCGGTAAACGAAAAAAAGAAAAAGTCTTGTTCAAGGTGACTTTTTTAAAGAATATTTGTTCATCCATAGCCAGCCCTATGACACAATCAAGAGGGCCTATAGTTTTGCCCCTAGATTTGATAGCTCGATAGATGACTGATCCCTTGAAAGGTCGACGGGTCTTGTAATAAAACAAAAACGGGGTATAAGGGCTGTGCGATGAATTACGCATGACGTTCCGCACATGTGGCCCCACAAGGGATCTATAAAACATATACGATGTTAATTGTGATCTGTATGGATTTGGGAGTGATCCGTTCGTTATTGTGTGATAATGGATCGAATATGTTGTGAGCATACTCATAATAATATGATGCGATATCCATGTAATATACGATATCCAAAAACAAAAATAGGTTGCCTTTACATACGTCTATGTCTAGGCAGTCTATGATGATGAAACAGATCTGTGACCATACGTTTTAAAAGGTTAAACTTTAATTTTTTTTTTAAACTTTAAAATTGCAGAAATCGCTCTAAATTTTCCGATTTCGAAAAATGCGTTCTCTAAGTACATATTTGCGACTAACTTCACAGAGATAGCTAGCAAGATAAGCTATCTTTTTTTATGGATACCTGGAACGAAGCAACTTCATAGAACATAAGAATTTAGACTTTGGCGTTCCATTACACTAAATATTAGTCTGCATCCCACTTGGTATTGGCTTACGACCATGATTGGTGTAACCCAGTCGAAACGTCGGGCAGTAAGTAGCTATGTATTTGCTACTCCTAATATCGCGTGTAGTAGAGTAAAGACTAATATTCATAGCACATCTTACCCGCTCCGCTACATCGCTTAGCATTAGTAGAAATAGTCGCATAGTTTCATAGTTCGTCTAAGCGAGGTCAAACATGAGCTGTTGCGGAAAAACAAAAAAAAGTTTATCTTACATTACAAGGTTACATAACAATTGAATAAAATATTACAAAAGTCAAAACGGATTACTCAATTATAGCTACAAACCCATGTACACCAATTTTGTTCCCATATTTTATTATGAAGGTCGTGGAACCTTCCGGTGACTTTCAATTTGACATCGGCGTTGCCATTTGAATTTCAAAGCGAAAATTCTCTACGTAAAAAAATCCGAAGCGACTCTTAAAAGATTTGTTTTATTTACTACGTTTCGCAATATTCATTAGGAGGCGTTACGCGAGAATAAAGGACCCTAAACATCAGTAAGGTTCCGTGGGTGATTGAAAAACCTGAGTTGAACCCTGTGATGTTCGCAGTAATTCAGAGTGTGCTGTGTATTTGTATTTTTTAAGCTATTGCATAGCTTTTATCGCGGGCTTTGAGTGCGGCGACCGAACCAAGAAATTCCGTAACGAAAAAAACCTCACAATCGTCTTACGTCGTTTCAGTTCGGTAGACTTCGGCACGGTGTTGGTGTGCGTGCGGTTAGACGTATTGTACGACTCTACGAAACTCGCACGAATCGAGACGAGCTGCTCCGAAATCGGACGATGCTATGCAATAGCTATACCGCGGCAGTCCCCGAGTGCCACACGTCTTTTATTTATTGTATTTTTGAGTATATTTGTAGATACCACTGTTGCTAGTGATAGGTATATGTACCTTACGCTAGTCATCATGGAATCGGAACAATATGTGTGATGTTTTTTATTTGTTATTTTACTTATAAATCTCTAATGAAAATTTAAAAATTAAAAAACTGGTTCATAAAATGTATTTTTTTTCAATTCAAAACATAACACACAGTTAGTATGTTATGTTTTGTGATATTTTATTTCATATAAAATACACATAGTTGCTAACTCATAAAAAAAGGCGGGCAATAAATGCAAGAAAAAATAAGAATTTTCAATTAAAATATTATTTGGTTAACTTTTCATTTCAAGATTTAGGTTTTTATGTAGCCTAAACATATTTTTTTAGTTTAGGTACTTCTTTTTTAAATGTGCATGGCTGATTTGACTTGAGAACCTATAAAATCGTTGAAGCAGCAGTCAAATATTTAATTATCACTTTAGTATTCGGCACGACCGTATCATCCCGCTTGCCCATAACGGCATAACATAACCTACGGAACCTCATACTTCAACCTGACTCGCGCTTTACTTATTTTTTATTTGTCAAATAAAAACAGGGAAAAGAGATTAGAACATCACAGGGCGATAGCGGTACTGTGAATAATTCAGAATAATCTTAAGGAGGGATTTACACAAATCTTGTGACGGTTAAGGCGACGTCTACACATTTAAAGTGTTTTTAACAATCGCACAGATACCTTACCAAAGTAACTATAAGAGAACTATCCCTTAACAAAAATATGAACACGTTGTTTTTGTTTTTAATCAAAATTATGTTTGATTTTTGATTGAATTCATTGAAGTTATGGTATTTTAAAATAATTGTAAAGTAATCCGCTATAATAGTAATGAAATAATAACTTTGTATTGTAACTTGACGCAAAATTCAAACAGCAAGCAAGCATTGCAAACAGACGATTCCAAGATGATTCTTCTCAAAATCATATTGTTATTTGTATTTATAATCCATTGTATCTAGGCTATTTGTTAACAAATAGCAAAAACATATAGAAATAATATTAAAAATTAATACTGTCTTTCACGGTTTGCTCTTTCAGCAAGCAAATTAGTCCATTTAACCTCGCCTTAAGCGTTCACGAATTACCGTGTTGTGTAAAATAGGTTTTTGTGGTAGTTTTAAGCAATTTCAGCGGTTGGGGATTTTATTCGCCGAATACTTTACGAGATACGCTAATGACTAGGTTTACGCGTATCACCATTTGAGTTTTCCTTAATATTATTTGAATCTTTTTTTTGTTGAGTAAATCGTTTATTGTATTGCTCCATTATTTTCATGATTTTTTTCTATATCTGTAAAGAAATACGAAGTCACTTTCCTAATTTCTCATCGATATTTGAAATAATTCATATCACGCTGTACCTAACTTGAGACTGTTTATTACGGACAAAATACATACATTGTATAATTATGCTTATAATTAAATTTATTAATCAAACTTAACTAAATAAATTCATAAAAGGTATGTCCCAGATCGCTGTCCATAGGCATAGTGCCTAAGAAGCCTGCTGAGGTATCTCTTTGGATGGCAAGACCACTATTATATAACTGTATTGACTAAATTATATTACACCAATTTATAAAACAAAGTGAAGTGCCAAATAAATCGATTTTACGATACGGTAGACTAACATAAAGTTCTCACATTTAATAATAAATTTATAATGAATTTGTTTATTAGAGCCATTTACAAATTACAATATATCTTAACTAATAGATGCATAGCATGATAACAATATCCAATCAAAAACATAAATGTGAAATGAGAGCCAAGTTCAATATTGCCTTGGTTGTTGACTTCAGCGACAAAGAAGTGAGATCTAAATGGGTGCCAAGTTCAATGGTCAACCCTGAAATTTATTTATAAGTAACACTATAACATACCTATCATAATCTTCTTATAACATAAGATAATGTATGGTGGTAGCCTATGAAGGTCTGTCTTGGCTAGTTTCTATAAACCTACCAACGTATTATTATGTTCGCTTGCTAGTTTCTACCAACAATCCAAATTTTCGTAATTATAAAATAAAACTGACAAATACTTGTAGGCTAAGAACTTGCGACGGCTATAATTCATATATGAAAACTAGCCAAGACAGACCTTCATAGGCTACCACCATACATTATCTTATGTTATAAGAAGATATGATAGGTATGTTATAGTGTTACTTATAAATAAATTTCTGGGTTGACCATTGAACTTGGCACCCATTTAGATCTCACTTCTTTTGTCGCTGAAGTCAACAACCAAGGCAATATTGAACTTGGCTCTCATTTCACATTTATGTTTTTGATTGGATATCATTACTTTTGTAGAAAAGTATATATCATCGTATCGCCGTGGGTCCTTTGAAAAGGACAAATTCAAAACTAAAACTAGACTTTATGTAGGTACCTACCTAAGTAATAAATATGAAAACCGACTATAAGTACCTACTCTTAATTATAAATAAGTAAGTATACCTAAATATATACTTAGTGCTCTGCCTTCCCCGGTATATAGGCGTTATAAGGCACTAATTAGGTATTTATGTTAAGCGTTCATAATAGAACCTAACCTAATTATTAAAAAATTTCCAGTATTTTATTTTTTCCTTTGTATTCATGTAATTACCTATGTGCATACCAAATTTTAACTCTCTAGGTCATTTGGAACTGGGTTAGAATTTTGATCTGTCAGTCAGTCAATGATAAAAATGAGGATTTTTGGACATTAATATCTAAATAACTGTTTGAGATAAGCTTATGAAATTTAGAACACATATTTATCTCGCAAGTCACAATATATGAGCCAAATTTGATACGTTTATGTGAAATAGTTTTTGATTTATGAGGGGTTCAATAGTGGTTCCAAATGGTTCGTGTAATATTACACACGGTGCGGCTCGCCACTTCTGTTTCTTGGACCTTGGCTTGACACGCTACCGCGTGTCTAGTATGAAGGCGCATATTTAAGATAATGGATCGTTAACGTCTATACTAGTTTCAAAACAAAACTGTGTTACAGACGCTAAGTATTCCTCTTGTCTATGAACGGTATCATTGCCAAACACTAAACACATTTAAAGAATACGTTTTGAAAAATTTTTAATCTACGTACGTGCTGCTTATTTATAAGGCGTCCGACCGATTTCAGCCATGGCGGCCGATCTCAATTGAGATCAGCCAAGTGCGCAGGACATATTATAGTGCACAAGTGTGCGCGCAAACACAAGTGCACTCTCTATTCCCTTACTCTCATAATTCGGTGAGACGGCAATCCGACATGACCGATGAGAGATCGGGCGCAGGACCACCGGCTTAACGTGCTTTCCGAGGCACGGGCGTTCAACCGCCAACTTCCTAACTCCGGGCTGAGTAATTTCATTACAGAAAAACTCACACAAAATTTTGCCCGACCCCGGACTCGAACCGGGGACCTCTCGGTCCTTACGCAGCGCTTGCTACCAATAGACCAACGAGGCAGAGTGCTTATTTATATAATGTACTCAGGCATGTATGCACATAGGGTGGGTCGATTTCGGGCGATTTTTTCAAAAGGTGTAGGATTTTAAGTGGGGGGGTCTCAAAAGTTGCGCAAAAATATAAGCTATTAGACTACGTTTTTATTTTTCTCATTTTATATAATTTTCAGCCCTCCACCAGAGTTCAAAATTTTCATAAATTTAAAAAATCGTTGTATTACAATATGGTTATTTACTAAAAAGAAAGTCACTTTGAAGAATAAAAAAACCTTTATTTAGATCTACAATTGTCTTTAAAGAACAAAAATTAAACATTTTTCAATATTAAAAGAAAAAAATAAAACAAATGTCAATACTTATATCGTCTATTTTGAGCACTTGTAATCGGACTGATAGTAGAAAGAAGGACTATTGATCTGGATTGCAATTTTGTTCGAATTATTTCATCTCGAGCTTTTTCACCAGCTACAGTGATAGAAGCCTCTGTTACTAGTTCGACAGATCGTTCTACAGCTGACGCATGACCGGGAAATAGAGATTTTCTCAGCATCACAAACTGGTATCAGGTATGTGGCTCAAAATTGACGGTAGAGTAACATGAGAATCAGCCCAGATTAGTATGTCGATATAATCATATGCATCAGAGTTAAGTTTTCGTAATTTAAATACTCTAACGGACTCAGTTCTTTTCTTTCTTGCTTAATTAATTCTTCTCAAAGAAAGATCTCTTACAAAACTTCTTTCATCGGCAAGCATAGCATGTAACAAATTCTCTGGATGAGTGAAGGAAGCATTTCTTTGAATATCAGGGTCAATTATAGATTAAATAGGTCTGTATCAACTGAAAATATGTTGTCGGCCATCCTTGCAACTTGGCTTTTGATTTATGTAAAACCAAATTGGAGCGTATACTTTAACAATAAATTTCTCAAGTATTTTTAAAATTTTAGTTGGCTCAGTAGATCCAATATAAAGACGCAATGTACCATTCACTGAACGCGAATTATCCATTTTACCTTGTTGTCTGTTAGCAAGTTCATACCTACAAGTTCCAGAAGTCACAGAACAATACATTTCATAGAGATATTTTTGATAGTACAATAGCGAAGATTTCACTTATTGCTGGCTGTTTTTCTGAGTTTTTAGCTATAAATCATGCCTCAGATGAAGTATATACTTTATTACGTCTGCTATTGTGGGTAACATATTGAAATTAATTTCTGCAGGTACTTCAAATATGGGACAGTCCACATCACATCGTGTTATGAGATATTTTCGCTCACTCATTTTATAAGTCACTAATTGCAAATATTACAACACAATCCCATATAATAACACTTGGAAACTAATTAAGTGAAATTAAATATACCTATTACAGCTAAAATTTCGTTATATCGTATGGAAAATCACTAGAACGATGATAACGGAAGGATTTTTTGTTAGTCGATCCTTTTAGTTATCCTGCGCGCGAGCCAATCAAACCGTCAATATTGTAATGTATTTACCCACTTAGAAATCTTATAATTATGAAGAAAACTGATTTATTATGATGCAGTTGTCTTTACAAGACTTAACTAAACCAAGAAAAAGCATTTCGAAGTATTTTGAAGTATTTAAAATATAGGCAGAAAAAAACCAATTTTTCGATTATTTGGGGTTCGGTAGAGGGCTAAAAAGGTATATCGAATATTTTTTTAATTATCATTTTGTAAAAGTTTGATGATTACGCAACTTTTAATACTCCACCCACAATTTTTATTCAAAAATTTTTAAAATTGACCCACCCTTATGCACATAGGACACAGACTATTCTTCAACACTTTGAATATACCTGTAAAAATACCTCCAAAATTAATATCAAATGGCTCAGATATTCCTGTGCGATGCCCAACGAGTTAGTTATTATTAAATCTGCGAGTTCGCAAGCTACTGAAATATTCAGGCAGCGGATGTGAACTTTACAATTAGACAGGACATTAATTCGAATGCTGGACGAAGCTTGAAGTTCTGGTTAGCTGATGAGAGTGACCTTCGGGGTAGTTAGGTCAGCGAGATAGTTCTTGTTCGATAGTGATTGCATATTTGAATGGGCGGTGGAACAGTGGTTAGTGACCCAGGTTAACTGACTACGGTGCCAGGACTCATGGGTTCGATTGCTACCCGGGACAAATGTTTGTGTGACGAACATCGGTGTTTGTTTCGTGTCTGGGGGTGTTTTTAATTATATTTAAGTCTATTTGTGTATTTACTGTTGATATTGACTGTAGCTCGAGTGCTTAAACTACCTTCCACGGAATCAGATCAATGTATGTAATGTTGTGTAATATATATTTATTTATTATTTATATGAAAGAAACACAGTAAATATAAACAGAGAAATCGATTTAATTAACAATTCCGTCTTCTTTAATATCATCAATATGCGAACAAATTACGACTGTATTAAATATACAATTTGTTAAACAAATGCAATAACTCTACCAGTTAGAATAAGATGAACGTACCAACCGCAAAACAGAAAGGCGGCAAGAATCTTACTAATATAATATTAATGTATTCCACCTTCCTCTCATCGGGAAAGTACTTACTGGGCGGATTGTCAACTTTGCAATTAGGCGGGATATTTTGATACCGCCCGCCCTAAGACGCCAGAGTTTCGCAGTTGCCCACCCCATATGCCTGAAAGCTACATAGCCATAGATAGAGCTAACCACAGAGATGTTTACGATATAGTTGTGCCCACAGAAATAGTGATATTACAAGAAAATCGTGTAAGTTACACTATTTCCAACTTAAGAATGGGAGAACCGGTTTTATAAATACGTTCATCTGACCACAAACATAGCAGAGCTTATACTATGGGCGTCAGAGATATGCATACATTGATATTTATGAATTCACAATCACACTCAAATACGGAACAAACACAAAATACTTGTCCCGAATGGGAATCGAACCCACAACTATTTGAACCGCTATCCAGGGTCACTAACCACTGATCCGCCGAGCCAGTTGAGTCGATTTGGCTAACGACAGGATTTTGTATAAGATACCAATTTACTATTCCGAAGGTTTTTGATGTGCTAAATATAATTCTCTTTAGTAGTATAGTTCTACCACATCAGGTTTCCGAATATCATAAGCCTAAAAATCCAAAATTGCGTTTTCGGGTCAATTTCTGTGAAGTGTAGGAAACCTAATATATTTTCTGACAAACATTTACAAAGATAGACATTAAAATATAACTCTTGAGCCTTCAGATACCGGTCATTTTTCTACTACAAGATATACAACTTTCAAATTTGTGATTTTTTTTCCATACATTTATGATCGTCCTGTTTGTAAGGGGCGAAATTCAAAAATTTCAAAATTGTATATCTTGATTTAGATAAAAGGTATCTAAGCAAACCCAGCGGTATTTATAGGAGCAATATTTATTCTTAAATGACATGTTTGCAAATGTTAGATAATAAATATATTAGGTTTGCTACAAGTACCAGAAAGTAACCCAAAAACACATTTTTTGGATTTTTAGGATGAGATATCTTATAAACTTGACGTGATAGAGAAAACTTGTATAAGAAAACAGTGTTTGGCGCATCGAAAACTTTCGAAAGACTTTACTTTGGTTCCAGAGATGAAAAAAAAGTCGAAATTTGTCGACAAGTGATTAGTGAGGTGGTAGCTTAGAAGTGGACAAAGGACTTTTTGATCCACTTCGCTATAAGGAACTCATGTTGACGACTCTACGTAGACGGAAAGCTCTAGCCTGTGTACCAAATTCCATTTAAATGGATTCATAGCAAAAGATAGCCACAGTTCCTAACAAAATTAAAAAAAAAACTAGTTTTTTTAAAGTACGTGATGTTGCGTTATATTATAACTGATCTGATTCCGTGGTAAGTAGCCTAAGCACTTGTGTTAGAGATATCATAATCAACATCATACTTAAATATATTTAATAACACACCCAGACACGGAACAAACACCGATGCTCGTCACACTAATATTTGTCCCGGGTCGAATCGTACCCACGACTTTTGGAACCATAGGTAGTGAACCTGTGTTACTAACCACTGTTCCACCGGGACAGTCATAATATTAGTAAGGAAATAACATGTGGACTGTACGTTTATTTATTCATAAACAGATCTATTAGTATAATTTCTAGACTTTTGGATTAGGTATCAGTGCATACTATCTAACAGATGATAAGTCTTCAAGAAATACTTTTAAGACGTAAAAAGCTACCAACACTATGAAGAAAAAGTTTCCCGAGAAATCGAAACTACGAGCAAAAGGCTAGTTTAGAAGAAAAACAGGAAAAAATCCTTTGCAAACATTCTCAAAAGTAAACTCGAACAGAAAAACCTTTATTTATTTATTTGATTATTTATAAAGGTACACCAACAACAGTATGCATATACATGAAATACATTTTTTTCCTAACTGATATAAGATGATGGCTTGGAGTAACCTCGTCATCATCACTAGATTTGCGGGGAGTGGATGGCTCTCACTCCTAAGATACATTAATAAAGACACATCATACTATTGTATACCTTTTAGAGGTGCACACAACACTGACTGTAAACAAAAAAAATTGAATAGTTATAATTATGAAACTAGTTAAACATTTATAAATTTAGGGATCTCAAATTCTATGGCTGCAGTTAACATATTGAACAAAATAGCACAAGACATATAAAAATAGTGAAAAATATTAAATGAATACTTAATGAAGTTACTCTTTCAAAAATAATTACACATACAGTCAGCAATTTGAACAATTCGAATCTAAATCTAGGCAACGAGTCGTGGGAAATATCATTATATGCATTGAGTAACTCGTTTCACTTTCCACAATATCTGGCCAAGGGTTTTTTGGGTTAATCAGTTTTTTATTAACCTGGTGAATTGTGTTGCGCACCTTCACCCTGGGAGGGGTTCTCCCCAGTGGTGTGTCGGACTCCCCAGCGACTGGCGAAGAGATGGTAAATGCCAGCCGCGACTCCTGGACGGACTGCAATGCCCAGGGGGTATACCGACTAAAACACCGGGGTGTGCCTCATCGCCTATAGGCGGTGTCACGGTACCTGGCATAGCCTTCACACACAACACCGCCGGCTCCGAAATTAGTCTTAGCCGAAGGTAAGGCGAAAGTATTCTTGATATACCTGCCAACTCTAAAGCGTGACAAGCGATCGTTTTTTTACGAGATGTGACGTAATCGATGATTAAAGCTAAAAAAGCTAAGCCCTAAGTAATAAAGCGGTCCGAGAATACGTACTTTTGAGTTTCATTTATTCCTTTCGTGAAACTGGTATTTAATTATTTGTATAAAAAAAACTGCACAAATCTATTGTACTAGTAAGATAGAATAATTAGACTGCGGGAGAACAACCACTTATATGCAATTGTATATTTAAGCAACGTCGTCTAACCCTATCTATCTTTACACAGATTTCGCATCCAATCAACCCGAATCCATTAACGAAAGAGAAAATCGGAGATAATTCGGTTTCGATCGAGTCTAGTAATATCAACTAATAACACTACATATAGTATAAAGCAAAGTCGCTTACTGCGTCTGTCTGTATGTATGTATGCTTAAATCTTTAAAACTATGTACGAAACGAATTTTGATGGTTTTTATGATATAATATATCCAATCAAAAACATAAATGTGAAATGAGAGCCACGTTCAATATTATGATAATTGCCTTGGTTTTTGACTTCAATGTCAAAAGAAGTGAGATCTAAATGGGTGCCAAGTTCAATGGTCAACCCTGAAATTTATTTATAAGTAACACTATAACATACCTATCATATCTTCTTATAACATAAGATAATGTATGGTGGTAGCCTATGAAGGTCTGTCTTGGCTAGTTTCTATAAACCTACCAACGTATTATTATGTTCGCTCGCTAGTTTCTACCAACAATCCAAATTTTCGGAATTATAAAATAAATACCGACAAATACCAAACTAACCAAGACAACTAACTAGACTACTAACTAACTAAATAAAGAAAACTAGCCAAGACAGACCTTCATAGGCTACCACCATACATTATCTTATGTTATAAGAAGATATGATAGGTATGTTATAGTGTTACTTATAAATAAATTTCAGGGTTGACCATTGAACTTGGCACCCATTTAGATCTCACTTCTTTTGTCATTGAAGTCAAAAACCAAGGCAATTATCATAATATTGAACGTGGCTCTCATTTCACATTTATGTTTTTGATTGGATATCATTACTTTTTGTAGAAAAGTATATATCATCGTAACGCCGTAGGTCCTTTGAAAAGGACAAATTCAAAACTACAACTAGACTTTATAAATATAAAACAATTGAATCAGTTACTGTATTTTCCTACGTTTACGGGGTATAACCCTAAGTAATAAATATGAGAACCGACTATAAGTACCTACTCTTAATTGTAAATAAGTAAGTATGTATACCTAAATATATACTTAGTGCTCTGCCTTCGCCTTTATATAGGCGTGATTAGGCACTAATTAGGTATTTATGTTAAGCGTTCATAATAGAACCTAACCGCAGCAGTGGTCTCCTTTTTCACGGCTTTCAGGGTGAGTGCGACAGGCTCAACATGGTCTATTATGCCTGTCGACCTCATATGTGGATCTCACTACCGCTTACCATCAGGTGGAGTGAGGTCATCTTGTTAGCCTCTTATAAAAAAAAATAAAATAAAAAAAAAACCTAATTATTAAAAAATTGCCAGTTTTTTATTTTTTCCTTTGTATTCATGTAATTACCTATATGTATACTAAATTTTAACTCTCTAGGTCATTTGGAACTGGGTTAGAATTTTGATCTGTCAGTCAGTCAATGATAAAAATGAGGATTTTTGGACATTAATATCTAAATAACTGTTTGAGATAAGCTTATGAAATTTAGAACACATATTTATCTCGCAAGTCACAATATATGAGCCAAATTTGATACGTTTATGTGAAATAGTTTTTGATTTATGAGGGGTTCAAAAGTGGTTCCAAATGGTTCGTGTAATATTACACACGGTGCGGTCCGCCAGTTCTGTTTCTTGAACTTGGCTTGACACGCTACCGCGTGTCTAGACCAGATACACAGGGCGGGTCATTAGTATTACATAAAGTCGTTTCCCGCTTTATGTTCTAACTGCCTCGTTGGTCTATTGGCAGCAAGTGCTGCATTAGGACCGAGAGGTCCCCGGTTCGAGTCCGGAGTCGGGAAAAATTTGTGTGTGTTTTTATGTTATGTAATTACTCAACCCGGAGTCAGGAAGTTGGCGGCCCGTACCTCGGAAAGCACGATAAGCTGATGCGCCCAAACTCTCACCAATCATGTCGGATTGACGTTTCATGAGGGTAAGGGAATAGAGAGTGCACTTGTGTTTGCGCGTACACCTGTGCATATGTCCTGCGCAGTTGGCTGATCTCTTTCTCTCACTCTCTCTTATCTGCATAGATCTTTATTACTTCTTCTAACTTAAATTAAGGTTGCTAGTAAGAAATAAATTCAAAAACGCATTTGTCTACATGCAACTTCTATTTTGTTTGTCATCATCATCGCCATATACGTCCCCACTGCTGGGGCACGGGCCTACCCTAAACTAGGGCGATCAGGCCTTAGTCAACCCTGGCCAAGTGCGGGTTGGTCGACTGCAGAACCTGAGAATTTCTTTGAGAAATAAACTTTCTGTGAGAATTTAATATACGAATATACGAGGAAAGCCGCGGCTGGAAGCTAGTCGAAGATAATTCGGTTTCGATAGCGTCTGGTAATTATTTAATATAGGAGCTCGTATTACGTGCATAATCTCAGTTACTCTAGCTAGGATTATGGTTAGGTATTAGTGGTGACGTCGATTCTAATATCAGATTTGGACAGAGATAATTTAGTAGTATGTAATTATTAAATGAAGATGGAGTATTTTTAATAGACATATATGAAACCATTTAAAAAACTCTTTAGAATGTTATATTATTCAGAAAGATAATTGCAGTAGTGCAGTACAACCCTTAAAATTTAAGATATATAATATCTTATATCTTGTATGTAATGATGAAGAAAGTGTCTGCTTAGATTTAAAATATTTAAAATTCAAAATTATAACAAATTTTCAAAAATACTTTATGAGAAAGTAAAAGAATTTTCTTTCACATATTACTCACTTACATTTTAGGATCTTAGACATACCAAAAACATATTTATTTAGTATTGTTCAACCTTCAAGATGACCTCACAGAGTCGAGACATTACGATATCCAGATATAAGATTAACAGGCATTACAGACCCTATACAACCTATAGCCCTATTCAAATTCTCTAGTACTTTTAAGGGGTGAGAACCATCCGCTCCCCCAAAAATCCGGTGATGATGACGACGCTACTCCAAGCCATCATCGTATGTCAGTTAGGAATAAAATATCTAGTACTTTTAAGGTTAAATTATTACCCACCTACTTTAAACCCGCCTTACATTTAAAAAGTTCTTCAGAGTAGGTTAAGAGTACAATCATAACAAAAAGTGTTATCGCCAACGCCATCTGAGTTCATTTGTGGGAACCATTTGTTCGGTATTAACGACACGAGTTATGTGTGTCCAAACATTTGAACAAGCGGACACAAACGAACATTCTGGTAAAGTGAGGTTACGACAAATAGACGATAAGACTTGTTGTACACAAAGCCAATGCTATATTTCAGTATTGTTTAGAGAATGAGAGTTACCGCATACGAGTAATTCACTAGATGGCAATACGTAGGCGTGGGGTCCTACTGCAGCTAGATTGGTTATTTTTGACATGACATTGACAAAGACATGTCAATAATCACCAATCATGTAGCAATCAGATACACATATCTATGTCTTGCCCGCTAGTGGATTTCTCATACGTGAAAACTCACACTGGTTAAAAACTGTGCATTTGAATGACTATGTTGCATTAGTATACCTATACCTATTATATCAAATTTCCTGTTGTGGCAGACGAAGACAGTTTGTGGCAGTTCGCTCGCGACCATGATTGGTGCAACCCAGTCGAAACGTCGGGCAACAAGTAGCTATGTAATTAGTAACTCCTAATAACGCGTGTAGACCCATAAAGACTAATATTTAGTGTAATGGAACGCGAAAGTCTAACATCTTCCATATTATATCATAATAATATAAACAAGACTCTGCCCGCGACTCTTTTCGGTAAAGTTTTTTTATGACGTAAAATATTATTCTCTTTTAACCATGGCCATTTGGGGTATAAAATTCATTAAAACTAAATGCTTTGATGTACCTTATGCCCTTTCTCGGGCTCTCTAAATTCAGCAGTGTATGTAAAAGCAAAGCAGATAGAAAGTAATAATTAAGTATTTATGAGAAGTCAGAAGAAGTGAAAGTGGTGTGTCAGGACCGTAGCAGATGGCAGTAATAGATCTCTGCCTACCTTCTTCTTCGTCCTTTATCTTGGAAAAAAGCGTGATTTTATGTATGGAAGAGAAGTCAGTCATAAGTATTTATAGACAGGAAAGTAATAATAAAGTTAAAAACTAAAACCCAACTACGACAAAAAACGACGCTGAAAAAGTATAAAACAAGACTTTTAGAACACTGAACTGAACAAAGTTGCTTATGTAGTTCCAAGTAAATGGACACAGTAGACTCTACCAAAATGCTTATGTTGAAAATTGACAATAATGTCATACAATACTATTTTGAAGTATGCAATATTCACTATGTAGAGATAGGTTTTCATGTTTGGAAAACCGCAGTCACACGTTGTCAAAGTGCTACGGTAGGTAGGTACTTGTGTATGGAACGTGTGACTACGCCTTTCTAAACATGAAAACTTATCTCTACATAGTAAATATTGCATACTTCAAAATAGTATTGTATGACATTATTGTCAATTTTCAACATAAGCATTTTGGTAGAGTCTACTGTGTCCATTTACTTGGAACTACATAAGCAACTTTGTTCACTTCAGTGTTCTAAAAGTCTTGTTTTATACTTTTTCAGCGTCGTTTTTTGTCGTAGTTGTGTTTTAGTTTTTAACTTTTATTATTTGTACTATTTGGTGTTAAAGTGTATTTGTGGCGCATAATATTATCAAAAGTTAAATTGATGAACCAACATAAGTACTAAAGAAGCTATGAACGAAAAGATGTGAACTATATGCAATCAGTCCATGAATATACGTAAAGTCACATGCAAATGCTAGGAATATATATATATTTAAAAAGTACAAGTAAAGCGCTTTACACTGATACCAAACACGGCGTGTATATGTTAACTTTATTTTTTACTCTGTATGTTTTGTCCGCTAGTGGGCGCCACATTAGATTTTGTGAAACCCTATATAGCCTATAACCAGCGGACAATTAAGACGCTTCTAATGATATGTCATTTGTCGAATTCTGACAAGCAATTTAGAAGTTATGTGGAAACAGATGAACATACATACATACATACAAACATACATACATACATACATACATACATACATACATAGCCTGTCAAAATCATAACCCTCCTTTTGCTTTGCCGTAGTCGGGTAAAAAATAAAAACTGTAGTAAGGATTGTAAAAGAGTTTAAGATTCTACTTAGAATCTTTATGACTATGTTTGTAAGGCTTTAGCATTGACTATTTAAAACATAGTATAGCATGCACTGGAGTAAAAACCTTTAGTCAACATAAAAGTACTCCCACTAGTGTGTCGTGAAATATTCATTAGTTAGTTGTCGTTTGAACATTTGTGAACAATGATTGAAATGTTTACTCACACTTGTAAATGTTGTAGTTATTCGCAGTAATAGAGTCAGATTTAATTACTATTACTACGCCTTGTTCATAAAATAAACTCCACATGAGTAGTTGTAGTTATGAGTATGAAGTTGTATGTATAATAAAGCTTATTACATAATATTACATTCGATTCAGTTCGTCAAAATTTATATTAAAAAATAGCGTCGATGGCCGAGTGGTTAAGGTCGTTGCTTGCCATGCGAGAGGTCGCCAGTTCAAACCCCGCCAGGTACCAATGTGTTTTTCAAAATTTGAATTTCATATGTACCATCATTCGACGCTTTAACGGTGAAGGAAAACATCGTGAGGAAACCAGCACACCTGAGAATTTTTTCAACGGTGTGTGAAGCCATGTCAGAGGCCTACGGGCGGTTTAAAAACTCTGACACCAGGTTGTTCATCAACCGTACGATAAGAAAAAGAAGATTAAATTTTATTTTTTTGTAATATTGTAGTGCCTAACAAGTTCAAGTATCTAAGTTATTATGTACATAAAAGATCTTAATAAATACTTTGCCTTTGACTGTATATCTTTATCCTCCTGTTGAATTTGATTTCTCAACACCGATGCTTATGTTACTTACCTCGGGGTCAGATCAATGTACCTATGAGATGTTATCTGATATGCCCTTGAGATAGAACCGAACAATTTAACGATCGGACATCACATTAAATATTAATGGCGTGTCCAGAGTCAATTTGCTCATAAATTATTGGAAAAATACAACGAAGATTCGGTTGGATACATTTTTAAAGGCTAAAATAAAAATAAGAATAATAAAAAATGTTTATTGACCACATAACAAGAAGAGAAAAATAAAATAAACAAACAAACAAAAAAGTAAACAAGAAAACAACATGGAACACAGTGGTCAACTAGGTCCCAGCCTCAACATATAACGACATGAAGCCGATCGCTCGCTAAGGTTTTCTTTAAAATGTAGAGTAAGCGATAAGAATAGTGTATGTAGCGCTCTACATACACTATAGTCATTTTTCATTGACAGTCATGTGATTTCGTCTCACAATATTATCACGTAAAATTCTTATTTTTACACATACTTCTTTAGACTATGAATTAGGCTACAATTGAACAAACTCCGCAAATCGTTAGTTATGATATTAAAACACCGTTTTGACAGGTTACCAAATATTTTTTTCTCTGTCTAATATAACTGAATAAAATATAATATGCAAAATATGAATGAACTAAAGATATATATACAGACTTTATAGCCTTTCTTCTTATCGTATGGTTGATACGATGTTTTCCTTCACCGTTAAATCGTCGAATGATGGTACATATGAATTCCAAATTTGAAAAACACATTGGTACCTGGCGAGGTTTGAACTGGCGACCTCTCGCATGGCAAGCAACGACCTTAACCACTCGGCCAACGACGCTTTTTAAACTTATAGCCTTTCATCATCATCATTTATATAATACAAGTGACCCTCCCACTTAGCTTCGGGTAAATTTTACATAAAAACCTTTCTCTTGAATCCCGCATCAAAAACCGTTGCGTCATTTTAAAGATTTAAGCGTACATAGGAATATAGGGACATAGAAAGCTACTTTGTTTATACTATGTAGTGATCAGTGTGGCTACCATGAGTTTAAAACTTACGCACTCGATATCGCCTACGTGAATATGTCTATGAAAAACTTGTACAGCGCCACTGGTGGTTACGGGAAGAACTAAAATCGGCCGTATGAAAAAAACAACTCGATAGGTTTTTAACGTATGTAAGTTTTCGATAGCTAACTCATGGTAGGCCCTCAGCACATAGGAATTACTAAGTCACGTAAAACAAAATCTTAAGCGTGAGTCAGCTCAAAAGAAAGAACTAGCAGCAAACACAGACACATATAACTGTGTACTTGTTGGGACATATACGGGCGTCGTTTGTATGTCACGTATGTATGTCGGGTCCACGGCTTTGCCCTGTGATCGATGACAGTTCACATGTGTGACTTTGCCTCAGGAATAGCGCCGACCGATATAAGTGATGTGACAGGGCACTATCGACGAATAGGTAATATTGCATAAATTATTGTATTGCGACTTCAGAATTTCGCATTCCATCACACTTAATATTAGTGTTTATGGGTGTACATGCGATGTAAGGAGAAGCAAATACATAGCTACTTACTGACGTAGCCTAGCCTGACGTTTCGACTGGGTTACACCAATCATGGTCAATAAGTACCTAATATTGATTTGCTTCTCATAATATCGCGTGTAGATCGCGTAATATTTAGAGTTATTATGTAATTTATTTATTTCTTTATTCATAAGGATATCCAATGATTGTTACATTAAATAATTATCTTATATTATGATTCATAATATTGCTGTTATAACTTAGATAAATGTACAACATTTTAAGGTGTCACAACATACACCTAAAAGTATACATAATACTTAAACTAACTAAAACTAAAATCATATATAATTAACGTTTTACACACAAAAAGACGTATGGCACTCGGGGACTGCTGCGGTATAGCTATTGCATAGCATCGTCCGATTTCGGAGCAGCTCGTCTCGATTCGTGCGAGTTTCGTAGAGTCGTACAATACGTCTAACCGCACGCACACAAACACCGTGCCGTAGTCTACCGAACTGAAACGACGTTAGACGATTCGGTGAAACCTTTCGTAAAACCGGCATTTCTTGGTTCAGTCGCTCTCAAAGCCCGCGATAAAAGCTATGCAATAGCTTAAAAATAACAAACTAAATAGAAAACAGAAACAATAACCTCACAATTTGTCTTAATCAAGATCTAGATGTCAACAACAGCAAGGCTGCCTTTTAAAAACTGGCTAGACTTTCTTTGAAGATATCTTTCCCTCTCCCTTCACCCTTCTCAATTTGTACGTATATTGACTTTGGTGCACGCAAAACGGCGTAATTGATTTGGATTACAATTTGGCTAAACTGTTTTACTTTCTATAGCACTTACTCCCTTACCAAGAGCATGCACAATTTTAGACATATTTTAATTTTAGTTGCTTAAATGTCGAGATTTGTAATTACAAATCCTAATAATATGCGATTAATATCCGCGAAATTAGCAAATAGAGTCCATACTATGAGTTTCATCTTGATTTACACATGAATAACAATAATAATACACAAGCGACATTCACTTTTTTTTATATCACCTACTACAAATATGTGTTTTATTTATAACTAGCTTTCCACTCGCGACTTCATCCACGTAGAGACGTTTAACGGGTAAAACATTACTTCCTTATAGCGCAGTCGGTCAAAAAGTAGCCTATAACCTTTCCTAGGCTCTGGACTATCACGAACATTTTAAAACCAAAATTCACTTAAATCGGTCCGGGCGTTCTCGAGTTTTAGTCAGACTAACAGACAGACAGATAGACAGAGTTACTTTCGGATTTATAATATTAGTAAGGATATCTAAAATTGCTTCGTTTGGATTACACCAGAAAGTTTGTATACTTTACTCTAATGTTCCAAATCTCGATATTTTGTCCATTTATTTTCTTCTCCCACTCTAGACCACATCAATAAGTCTTTGTAAGTACCTGCCTACATAACGTATTACATTTAAGGAAAACATCGTAAAGATACGCACATAATGATTGAAGCTGACTAATTATTCTCTTGGGCTAGATTGGAATTAGTTACCTCACACTCGGCAGTGGTCTGCTCAATTGAATAAAGATTTATTTTGTACGATGGTCTTTTGTGGGGAATACTTTCTTCATTTCTGCCCCGTGCCATTAAGGCGTGGAATGCCCTTCCAGCTCATGTTTTCTTTCCCTCCTATGTCCCGGGCTCTTCAGGCGGGGCGTGAAACGGCATTTAAGCAGGCCTTCAGGGTGAGTGCGACAGGCTCAATATGATGTATTGTGCCTGTCGACCTCATATTTGGATCTCACTACCGCTTACCATCAGGTGGAGTGAGGTCATCTTGTTTGCCTATTATAAAAAAAAATAATGGCAAAATTAAAACTGCTTAGTGTTTTCTCGACAAGCGTAAGCTACATACATACAGTAGTTTCCATTAATGCAATGGAATGTCTGCTGACATCTATCACTAATGGATGATGGCGCTACCTGCGGCTAACAGGTAATATGCGAGAAAAAATTGACGGCTTCAATACCTATTAGTTGGTGTAATGGTTCGCACGTCTGCGCACGATTCCCAGCAGGATGGGTGTTAAAATCACCGGTTAACAGTGGAGCAATTGAATTGCCTTCTTTTTCTATCCGTTTTTCAAAATATCAAAAACGGCTAGTGAGCTTGCACTAGCCGCTTTAAAATAAAAATATTTACAAGCATAAGCTAGTAGTAGAGAGCCATCCGCACCTCTGCAAGTTCGATGATGATGACGAGGCTACTCCAAGCCATCATGGTAATCAGTTAGATAAAAAAAAATCGACGAGTGTAACGTAATGGTATCTGGAATTGTTTATGGTTTAGTACCTCTTCAGAGTTCTGTATCCAAAAACTGTACCCTATTCCTAAGACTTAGGTGTGTGTTCGTTGGTGATCATCATACTTTTATCTCATAAAAGATGATATGTAGTTAAACAGTTAGTATTACACAACCAATATGCTTAAGTGAATATGGCTAAAATTATGGAAGTGACATATTTTTTGGCAGGAAAAGATGAAAATCCTAATTTTAATGTTTTAAAACCTAATCTTAAATTGATTTTCCATACGTAGCTCAAGCATACATTTAGTTTAACAAAAAAAGCGCAAAACAAGAAAAAAAGCCTGCCTACAAATTCAGGAGGACGACTAACTTTTCTTTAGCCCCCTATTTGTTTTGCCACAACAAAGGGAAGGCTCCAAAAATACTATACAAAATAACAGAGTCTTCGTTCCCAAAACACGATTGCATTGAGTTAAAGTATTCCGTGGGTCACGTCCAAGAAAATTACACCCAATGACGTAGCGCTCTACGTAACAATGTTGGCAACTAGTGGGTACGTGAGGGAGCTCAACTGGAACTAGGGTTACCAGATGAATAAATTAAAATGCTACCGAATTACTGATTAGCATTAAAAGTCGACGTCTTACATTAAGTATGTAGGTAGAAAAAATAATATTTTTTTATATATATGAATGTTTATTGTTATTATTAAGAAAACATTCTTAAGGACAGATCGTCATGAGGATAGTAGTGTAAAAATCCGTTTGATAAAAATAAACGACATTTCTTTTATTAGAAATCTATTCTAATATTATAAAGCTGAAGAGTTTGTTTGAACGCGCTAATCTTAGGAACTACTGGTTCGAATTGAAAAAAATTTTGTGTTGTATAGACCATTTATCGAGGAAGGCTTTAGGCTATATAACATCAAGCTGCGACCAATAGGAGCAAAGATACATTGGAAAATGTGTAAAAAACGGGGGAAAACGCGAACGAAGTCGCTGGAACAGCTAGTGTCAAAATATAGGGTAATTTCACAACATCACGCATTCCCAAATACCACGCCCAAGAATCTAGACTACCCTGAATCAAATTTCATTCATATCGATTTTGTAGTTTAAGCATCATAGGATAACCGGTTTTCAAACAAACATACTGAAACACTTTTCTGCTATCCAGTTACTATCGCTTTTATAATATTAGTGGGCACTCACAGACCCGGTAAAATCCTATCCTACACATTCCTTAATACATTAAGCAATATTTACACTCGTCTTCCCTCGTAAAAATGCTTAGGTCGCATTGACATGGGTCAAAATAACCCCACTCTGACAAATATTTTATTTACGACCCATAAAGGTTGTATGGCATTGAATCTTGAGTATGAGTACTTTTGGTAGTTCCTTTCACATTTGCCGCGACTTGATAAGGCATTTGAATGGGGTTGGTTGGTCTAAAGGGTTGGTGTGAGGAATATTGTGATGGAAATTTGTGACATGTCGGTTTATTTGATTTTAAATGTTTGGGCAAAGGCTTATTTTAAGAGCATAGCTTCAGGTAACGGAAGTACTTATAAATAGGTTCTCTCAAATAAATATAATAATAAAAATGACAAGCTATGTAGTAATTACGCCCGAACTATAACTATACACATAATGCACGGAATTGGATGGTTATTTTTTTTTATTTTTAAGGACAGTTTATGTAAAATGACAACAAGATTATTTTAAAAAAGTAAAATATCAACATTTTTTTAATAAAAATCTTACACCAAAAGTGATATTTTGTTAAAATTAAATTCGGATATTGAAATAACCGGCCTCAACCACCGAAATTGTTGATCATGACGAGATTTGAACTAGTTCAATAATTATGGTCTATTGTGACTGCCGACCTCATATTTGGATCTCACTGCCGCTTACCATCAGGTACAGTGACGTCATCTTGTTAGCCTTTTATAAAAAAGCTGCATTTCTGCATGAAACCCTAGCTGTTATCACTAACCATCGAAGCTCAAAAAAAGCTATACTTCCAAATCTTACTACTGCACATGTGGCGTCACTTTAAAAACACGTTTTTGCGATAATGTTCATTCATAGGGACTGCATTCTGTATTGGCAATATCCACATTCGATTGCATTTTTAAACTCTACTGCATACTGTGTACCATTTGCGTACGACGCGTTGTATATCGTATTATTTTCGTAGCGTTAAGCCACGAAGTTAAGCGAAACGAGAAAACATACATGGAGGGACTTGTAGTAGAGAATACATTTTTAAGCTATTGCACAGCTTTTATCGCGGGCTTTGAGCGCGGCGACCGAACCAAGAAATTCCGTAACGAAAAAAAACCTCACAATCGTCTTACGTCTTTTCAGTTCGGTAGACTTCGGCACGGTGTTTGTGTGCGTGGGTACGTTAGCCGTATTGTACGACTCTACGAAACTCGCACGAATCGAGACGAGCTGCTCCGAAATCGGACGATGCTATGCAATAGCTATACCGCGGCAGTCCTCGAGTGCCACACGTCTTTTTTTTTTATAAATAGACTCTCATGATGACCTCAATCCACCTGATGGTAAGTGGTCTAGAGGTCCACATATGAGGTCGACAGGCACAATAGACCCTATTGAGCCTGTCAACCTCACCTTGAAGGCCTGCTTAAATGCCGTTTCACGCCCCGTCCGAAGAGCCAGCGATTGTATACGGGAGGCTGAGCTGGAAGGGCGTTCCATGCCTTAATGGAACAGGGCAGAGAAAAAGAACTGAACCTTTTGGTACGGGCTACCAGTCTCTGCATGTTACCTGGATACATGTAGTATTGTCTGCGAACACTGTAAATATGTTTTAATGTATGTGGTAGTTTAGTTATCATCAACGAAACTATTGCACAATTACCTGTGGGAAAAAAAGCTTAAATTATTTGAATAACTAAAACACATCAGCCAGTGTTGCCATCCGCATATTGTTCAGGTACTGATGAGTCTGACCAAAATGCTCATGTTTTTTTCCAGCGATGATAACAGTATGTCAACGGTTACTAAGTACTATGTTCGATACATAGTAGGTTATTGTTATTTCCTCACGTCCATGCCATAGTGGAACCAGCCAAGTTGACCTTTGATTGGAAAACATGTTTTTTATGTATTTTTGTTCAATTTACAACAAAAATCAAAATTGCTGTAACGCAGTCTCCGACTACGGCGCTACGATATCTACGCATGCGCTACGAGACGCTACGGGCAGCATAACCGGGCTGCTACGAATCATTCGTTAGACGCTGGCACTAACAATCTGCATGTCATGAACCTTATTGCGTTGACATAGGGTTCATTATTTTCTAGAAGCTTTGAAGACAGGTTGACTACGTAGCTTAGTAACCTGTATCTATTAACAATCTCTGAAGCTGTTTTCTAGGACAAAGAAGTTACTGTGTCATCATCCTTGTCGTTTCAGTTTATCTGTTTACTGTGAAAATATTATTTTCAAGTTTTGTCGGGGCTAAGATGCTAGGAACAATGAACCAAATAATAGAACGTTGTCCTTGAGGAATTAATTAAACGGATGGAATATTAAAATAAAGTTAAGATTTAGGAATAGTACAGTACGAATAAATTAAAAAGCATATTAAGTTAGCAACAGACTTCTTTGATCCTAAACGCGTAACAAAAAATGGTAATTGAATTCTATGCAAACGTTTCACTTACACAAAGCCATTGTTCTAATCAAAATTGCTAGATACTTATCTTCTATATACCAGTGTTTATTCAAGCAATTCCCCAAAGCAAAGAAATCAAACTTTCAAATAAAAGCTTCCAACTTTGAGCGGTAAAACGATATTTGCCTGACGAAACTAATTTCTGACTTGCCCCGAGGAGCTTAATGTGTGTTCCAATGGAACAAAAAGATGTTCCACACACGCTACCATTCGTTTAGGCTGCGAAAAGATACCGCTCAAAAGATATACCACGCCATTTATATAAATACACCAGAATATGACTCGCGAAACACCGCCTTAACAACTAGGCAACAAGGTCGGAACCTGGAAACCGCAGAGATGAATGTTCTGTTAACGAAATTCAAACCAACGGTCGTAGGCCTAAAGTTCAATTTGGTCGGTGTCGTAAAACACAGCACTGCGCATCTAGGGATTGCAACCAATTAGAACGTTTTTCACTGCAGATGTTATGATCTATTAACTAAGCGCTCACCGTCCGTTGTAGAGGTTATATTCATCTTGACCAGCTTCAACCTCCTTGCACCGACCTCCTTTATGCACTTACGAGTGTACCGATTAAAAAAAAATCAAATGTCTCGAAGCCACTAGGTTCTTCGGTATCGTCCCACACGCGAGTCCGATTTACGGCCACTCCGTACAGTACCGTATTGCAGATAAATCTGCTCCCTAAAAGCACCCAGTCCACACCTTCACAAATCACCGGCCAAGCAGTTTGGAACACTTTCGAAGTCCGCGCGGTCAAACGTCAACTATTGGCGCGAACTGTTGACAGATCAACGATTGATTCAACACCGTTCGGATTCGCGAGCGGAGTATTAGCGCACGGGACGCGTTGACACTCAAGGTGCGTTCGGATGCACAGCAATTAGTGAGGAAGATCCTACTTTGCGAGCAATCCGAAGCTTTTTGATAGTGTAACGACAAAACAAATAGTCCGGAATGAGTGAGGCTCAGGCATGCGCAGTAGGCACTGCCGTATGCGTACATTGTTAAGCTGCGGTTACTGAACTTCGACTCTTGCAATTTTTATGAAAATAACCAGAATAATTTGGTGGGAACTGAAACTTTTTAAATTTAAATTAAATTGTATCCATTTTGACGTAAAAAACGAATATGATTTGATTTTAAAGTTTTAGAATTGTATTTTGTTATATAAATTAAAAGAAAATATATTGGTTTCGAAATAATTGCGACACTATTAAAATTAATTAACTAGTAATGTTAAACATGAAAATATTTTCAATACCTACCAGTAGTAGTTTGTATTTGACAAAATTTATATAGATAGTTGATATCAGTATAATATTTTAAACTATGATGTCACTGTGCTTTCAATGTTTTTTAAACTACTTTGAAGATAGTTCACAATTGGCCGGAAAGAAAATATCCAATCAAAACATAACTGTGAAGTGAGAGCCACGTTCAATATTATGATAATTGCCTTGGTTGTTGACTTCAACGACAAAAGAAGTGAGATCTAAATGGGTGCCAAGTTCAATGGTCAACCCTGAAATTTATTTATAAGTAACACTATAACATACCTATCATATCTTCTTATAACATAAGATAATGTATGGTGGTAGCCTATGAAGGTCTGTCTTGGCTAGTTTCTATAAACCTACCAACGTATTATTATGTTCGCTCGCTTCTACCAACAATCCAAATTTTCGGAATTATAAAATAAATACCGACAAATACCAAACTAACCAAGACAACTAACTAGACTACTAACTAACTAACTAAAGAAAACTAGCCAAGACAGACCTTCATAGGCTACCACCATACATTATCTTATGTTATAAGAAGATATGATAGGTATGTTATAGTGTTACTTATAAATAAATTTCAGGGTTGACCATTGAACTTGGCACCCATTTAGATCTCACTTCTTTTGTCGTTGAAGTCAACAACCAAGGCAATTATCATAATATTGAACTTGGCTCTCATTTCACAGTTATGGTTTTGATTGGATATCATTACTTTTTGTAGAAAAGTATATATCATCGCAACGCCGTAGGTCCTTTGAAAAGGACAAATTCAAAACTAAAACTAGACTTTATAAATATAAAACAATTGAATCAGTTACTGTATTTTCCTACGTTTACGGGGTATAACACTAAGTAATAAATATGAAAACCGACTATAAGTACCTACTCTTAATTGTAAATAAGTAAGTATGTATACCTAAATATATACTTAGTGCTCTGCCTTCCCCTATATAGGCGTGATTAGGCACTAATTAGGTATTTATGTTAAGCGTTCATAATAGAACCTAACCGCAGCAGTGGTCTCCTTTTTCACGGCTTTCAGGGTGAGTGCGACAGGCTCAACATGGTCTATTGTGCCTGTCGACCTCATATGTGGATCTCACTACCGCTTACCATCAGGTGGAGTGAGGTCATCTTGTTAGCCTCTTATAAAAAAAAAAAAATAAAAAAAAACCTAATTATTAAAAAATTGCCAGTTTTTTATTTTTTCCTTTGTATTCATGTAATTACCTATCTGCATACCAAATTTTAACTCTCTAGGTCATTTGGAACTGGGTTAGAATTTTGATCTGTCAGTCAGTCAATGATAAAAATGAGGATTTTTGGACATTAATATCTAAATAACTGTTTGAGATAAGCTTATGAAATTTAGAACACATATTTATCTCGCAAGTCACAATATATGAGCCAAATTTGATACGTTTATGTGAAATAGTTTTTGATTTATGAGGGGTTCAAAAGTGGTTCCAAATGGTTCGTGTAATATTACACACGGTGCGGCTCGCCAGTTCTGTTTCTTGAACTTGGCTTGACACGCTACCGCCTGTCTAGATATTTCAGAGTAGCAAAAGTCTTCAGTAGTAAGCTTGAATTATTTTATAGGACAGCCGTGTCATAACAATCTCCTTTCGTCGTTCGCCTCTTAAAATAAAATAATAAAACGGAGGAAAAAATATTCGTCATCATGTTTTTGTGCACTCACATTTTTGTTTTATAGCGGTAGTAAACTAGGTGCAGTTTTATGTGTAACGATTACTGCGATTCTCATAAAATATTCTCTTTTGAGGGTATGAGACCTATTATACTAGATCAACTATATAAATTTTATTTATTTCAATATTTTTGAATTGATTATGAGCGGCAATTCAACGACAAAAACGCAAAATGCTACTATAATGAAACCTATTTTTTATTGGATATTGTGATAACAAAATACTAAGTTTTAACACAATTTTATGAAAGTTTTTCGTTTAATAAATATTGTTTGGTAAAACAATTTTTGATTAAACAATTACTTACTAACTGGCCATTTTCCCCGAAAATAAAAAGTAAAAAAAAAAACAAAAATTTCAAATTTAGAAAAAGAACATTTTCTATTTTCAAAACGTGCCCTTGTGGACGTTTCCCTATATCTGCAGCGGGTAGGCACGTAGCGCGCAGGGCGGCACTCTTGAGATATTTATCCGAGTGACGGATACCTGACATACGTATACGTATACCTACAAGCCGGGCCTACGTATACACAGATACGGGTGTACTGGGTGTGTGATTTGCTGGTGAAGAGTTTTTTTCTTTCTTTTTTAATTGGTTTGTATAGTCGAAAGAAAACTTTTTGAAGAGTTTTTTTTTTGGAATGACGTGATTATATTTTTTATTTGGTAGGATGATATAAATATTTGTCACTGTTTTAAATATGTAAAATAACATATTCAAATATATTTTCTCAGTAGTAATATATTTTTTTTGGTCATGAAAATAATATTTCATTTGTAAAAATTAATAAAACTAAAAAAGAGCTCCTATTTAAAAAAAATACTAAAAACTAAAACCATAATTTTTTGATACACATTTCTATAACAATAACCTGAATAGGTCAAAATAAAATATCATACAGATAAAAAAAAATGTTTTTTAGAACAACATAGACATATCATGGTCTACTGTACCTACTATAGTATTCCCTATGACACATACAGCCTTCCCTCTCTCCCATTCAAGGACAGTCCGTAGACAAAGGCTTGTACGCAAATTTACGAGGGTGAAACCCACCCGTTATGCGTACGATCTTTATAATTGATGCTCTTCGGCTGGGTACTAATTCTGTCCAAGTGTACCTTAGATAACTGGTATTAAACCATATAAATTTATGGGACTAATTCATACATGCTTTTCCAAAAGATAGATAAATCAAATTTTCGTTCAAAATAATTGAGAAGACGTGATGATTTTTTTTGTGTACGCTATCCTAATAATATATTAAAATAAAATAAAATTTTATAACTAATATCATCTAAAAGCACTGTATTATTCAATATTAATGCAATTTTTTTTTTTATATCTATAGGTACTTAATCTGCAACATACAGAGCTATAGTAAAAATAAAACTGAAATAAATCATCATCATAATAATCAACATTTTCACTAATAATAATAATGTTTTGAGTACGTAATACTATCCAATGGATTCCTTAGAAAAGGAAATAATACCATCATAAATGAAATATAATATAGGTACAAACGATGTAATGTAATCACTAGCTCTCAACTAATACACCCGTCTATTCTTAGAAATGTACGTAATTTCATTAGTAAGGTCCCTTTGGAATTCATATAACATACGAGATGACATTAGGCCGGTATTTCATTAAGCCTCTATTTTAGAAGGATTTTGGCGGGCTATTTGGTCGGCCATCTTGTCTCGGCGCGCTCGTAAAAGAAACTATAAGGTTCATATTTTGATTGTGGATTAAGAAATTTCCTGTAGAGGAAACGTGCCAGGAAAAGTTTTAATATAATTAGGTATCCTACTTACCTAACTATTTAACTTATGGTCTCAATCTCTACAAAATAATAATGTCATCCTTTATCCAATTTTCGAACATACTACTATGTTATAGCAAATAAAATGTTAGTCATTGCGCACGATAATGCACAAGTGTGTGCACCATAGTGCACCGGATGTTACTTCTGCTTTACAGAAAATATCCAAGATAATGTAATATAGTAAGTTTTGAATTTGCAATTTAGAAGCTACATTGATGTTGTTCTGTTTTGTGAACACAAATAAATAAAAATAAAATAATCTAGACCACTGTGTTTTCAAATTTTAAATACATGTGTGTGTACGATTATTCGACGGTTTAACGGTAAATGAAAACATCGTGAGGAAACCTGCTGCACACCTACGAATAAATTCAAAGGTTGTGTAGTCGACCAAATTCGCACTTGGCCAGCGTGGTTGACTAAGGCCTGATTGCCCTAGTTAGGGTAGGCCTAGAAGATGATGATGATACGATAGAAGAACGAGAGCTTACATCTTTTTAACGGACTACTTCGAAAATTTAAAGGCCGCAGTCATCAGTGTAACCATTACAAAGGGCCTACCATGGTTGGCTATCGAAAACTTACTTACGTTAAAAACCTATCGAGTTGTTTTTTTCATACGGCGGATTTTAGTTCTTCGCGTAACCATCAGCGGCGCTGTACAAGTTTTTCACAGACATATTTTTTTACGTAGGCGATAATCGAGTGCGTAAGTTTTAAACTCATGGTAGCCCTTCAGAACAATTAAGTTGGTTTTGAATCGATGTCAGTAATTCCGATTGATACATCCACAACTAATCGATTCAAAGCAAATTTATTCGTTGAACTTATACAATCTGTGTCCAGAAGTCCGCAAGTTTGGAACTAATCGAAATTTTAAAAATATTCGTGTAAGTTTTGCGAGTTCGAATTAAAGTTTCGCATTGTTTGCACTCTAGTTTTATCGGTGAACTTTAAAGTTTAACTTGCTTTAGTGTTTTAGGTTTGCTTTATTCATTGTTTTGTTTTATACGGCCTTGGTTAGTTCCTGCTTGAAGGTAATTTTTTTTTTGGGTTTCGTCATCAAAGGGTTTCTTTTTATAACTGACTTTTTTTTCCCAACTGACTTACGATGATGGCTTGGAGTAAGTAGCCGCGTCATCATCATCGGACATGCGGGGTAGCGGATGGCTCTGACCCATACCTGACTACGATGATAGCTTGGCGTAACCTTGTTATCATCACCGCACTAGCAGGGGAGCGTATGGCTCTCACCTCTGAACATCAAAAGGTAGAAACGGGGCTATGTTAATAAATAAATGAATATTCCGAAATTGTGAACATCATATTTTATTAAAATTAGTCTTTTAACACGCGATATTAGGAGTAGAAAATTACATAGCTACTTACTATCCGACGTTTCTATTGGGTTACACTAATCGTGGTCGCGAGCGAACTAACCCAGTAGCCCAGTCGAAACGTCGGGCAGTAAGTAGCTATGTAATTTGCTACTCCTAATATCGCGTAACCCATACAGACTAATTTTGGTGTAATGGAATACGAAAGTCTAAAATCTTACATCATGTTATATGTTTTTAAGATCCCATGCCAATTAGATTAAGCGAAAGGCACTGCGCTGAAAGGCATCATAACACTCGCACTCTACCTGATGGTAAGCGTCTATGAGGTCAACACATGAGGTCGACGAGTAAAATAGACTCTATTGAGTCTATCGCACTCACCCTGAATGCTTGCTTAGATGCCGTTTCACGCCCCGCCTGAATAGCTCGGGATTATAGGTGGAAGGGAACAAATGAGCTGGAAGGGAATTTATGCCTTAATGACATGGGGCAGAATAAAGGTACTTAACCTCTATTGAATGGCTCAGTGGAACAGTAGTTAGTGACCCAGGTCCACTACCTACGGTTCCGAGAGTCGTGCCCCACCCGGGACAAATGTTAGTGTGACGAACATCGGTGTTTGTTACGTGTCTGGGTGTGTTACAGTGGCGAAGAGTCCATATAACCCGATTCCCGTCGGCTTTCGTAAGCACGTCGTATGATTCCGAAATGCGTTTTTTATACAATTTATCCCATCAAGAAAAGGCAAAAGGATGTAGCCCGTACAGCCTAGTTCCGAAATACGAATAATTGTTTTGGCATAAATCTTTTTCTGGCGAGTAATTTTTTTTCCTGGCTTTTTAGTTTACCATCTTGGCTCCGGCTTTGAAAATATAACTTAAATCAAAGAAGACTTGACTCCGGCCGCAATACCTAAGAAACAACTGAAGACTAGGCTGTACGGCCTAGATACCTTTGCCTTTCCCTTATGGGACAAATTGGATAAAAAAAAATTGTTTTACATATGGCGGATAGTGCGAATTGTTTGTAAAAAACTTTCTGTTATGTTTTGTCAAATTTTATTTGTTGTGGTACTGCAGTGTGGTGAATTCGATTAATTTGTATTGTGTATCTCTTCGTGTAATAGTTCGTTCGTTAGAAATGGTTTTAATTCAGATAGACTGTTGTCTCATTATTTACGGTATTTGCTGTCGAAAAAAACTTTCCAAAAATAAGTTTTGAAAACATTAAACGTTTTAAATCATACATAATTAGGCCGCGTAACCTCAAATATGACCCGATAACGTAGACGGGGGATAATGTAGGGATGTAATTTTTAAACGTTTCCATACATCGAATTTACGACAAGTATACGTGGATAGCAGGCGCTGGTAAGTTAAATAAAATAATTTATTGTTCTTGTTTATTTTTTTGTTGGGAATCAAGTTCATTCATGTGTATTGATAACCAAGAAACTCAGAATGATTTTTTTATAAATAATCAAACTTGAATCTAGCACATTAACATCAGCTGAGCATTTTGATAAGTAGATTTTATACTCGGCTTCCATTTTGAAAATATTCACCCTTCGCAACTGGTGGGTTATTAAATTTATTTAAGTACATTTGTTTATCCACTGTTGATCCTTATATCCGTAACACAAGTGCTTAAACTACTTACCACGGGATCATATCAATGTATTAGGGGATGTGGAATCATTACTAATATTATAAATCCGAAAGTAACTCTGTCTGTCTGTCCTGTCTGTTACGCTTTCACGCAAAGAGTACTGAACAGATTTAAACGAAATTTGGTACAGATATAGTCCAGGGCCTAGGAAAGGATATAGGCTACTTTTTAACCGACTGCGCTATAAAGAAGTAATGTTTTACCCGTTAAACGTCTCTACGCGGACGAAGTCGCGGGCGGAAAGCTAGTATTTATATATTATTAAATGACCATTAAGATTCCATTTCTTGTTGTTTGTGTCTCTTAAGTACTGAGCCAACAATGGGCAATTATAACGATGATGAATGATGAATTCAACAAAATTGTTGCTATAACAACCGCATTTGACCGAATTTCAAAAATACTCAAAGATCTCTGATCGACTGGCTCGGTGGAACAGTGGTTAGTGACCCTGGCTGGTTCCAAGAGTAGCGGTTTCGATTCACACTCGGGACAAATATTTGTGTGATGAACATCGGTGTTTGTTCCGTGTCTGGGTGTGATTATGTATTTTAAAATATATATGTATGCATATCAGTCTCTGACGCCCATAGTACAAGCTCTGCTTAGTTTGGGGTCAGATGACCGTGTGTGGAAATGTCCCAGATATTTATTTATTTATCTTCGATGCCAAGTTTATTACCATCTACATTATTATAAACATTAAAAAAAACAGTCGACTTAAGAAAACCACTTGTATTCATTTAATTGTAAACTCATTGCTATTTAAAGTTTTCATTATTGGTAACACTAACTTAATATATTGCTCGCAGCGTAATGTTATATAGCCTCAAGCCTTCCTCGATAAATGGTCTATACAAAACAAAAAGATTTTTTAATTCGAACCAGTAGTTCCTGAGATTAGCGCGTTCAAACAAACAAACAAACAAACTCTTCAGCTTTATAATATTAGTACAGATAAGTAGGTAGATCCTCGAAATTGGGTCAACAGGATCGACTTCAAAGGTCCCGTATTAATAATGCTTGATTCGGGAGTGTGGGGAACTAACAATAATTAATTAATATGCGTAATGCAAAATTACATTTCCACGTTTGAAGATAGCAGATATACCTATTAAGTTCGTGGAATACAATTGTCAATTGTTTACGGGTGAGAGCCATCCGCTCCCCCGCAAGTCCGGTGATGATGACGAGGCTACACCAAGCCATCATCGTAAGTCAGTAGAGAAAAAAACTTGTCAATTGAAGATTAAAATATATATCTGTACTTTGCCTTCAATTCACTTTAATATGTTTTAGTTTAGCTTTTTTACCTTCGTTACCATTAATACCTTATTAGACAACTGCCACATTGGTCTATTGGTAGCAAGTGCTGCGTTAGGACCGAGAGGTCCCCGGTTCGAGTCCGGGGTCGGGCAAAATTAGTGTGAGTTTTTCTGTAATGAAATTACTCAGCCCTGAGTTAGGAAGTTGGCGATTGAACGCCCTTGCCTCGGAAAGCACGTTAAGCCGGTGGTCCTGCGCCCGATCTCTCATCGGTCATGTCGGATTGCCGTCTCACCGAATTATGAGAGTAAGGGAATAGAGAGTGCACTTGTGTTTGCGCGTACACTTGTGCACTATAATATGTCCTGCGCACTTGGCTGATCTCAATTGAGATCGGCCGCCATGGCCGAAATCGGTCGGACGCCTTATATTATTATACAATAACGCGACGAAATATAACGACAGTCGAGTATTTCACTTCTATCTTAAACATTAAAAGATTCTTTCTCCCTTTCACTTAACATAATAGTTAATAGACATTAGAATAAAGCGCAAATAGAATCAACATTCCTTTCAATACAACAGCCTTCAAGTAGTCCAATCTATTCTAATCTCTATCTTATTTGCGTTATCTAGTGCCTTGCATCTAAACAAGTAAACATGAGATGACATCACAATCTATTGACCTTATTCCGGGCTGAGCTTAAGCACTTGTGCTACGGATACCAGAATAATCAAACCTCAGTATACCAAAATAAACAATCAGATACGGAACTAACATCGATTTAATATTTGTCTGAGGGATTGAAGCCACGGCTCTACAATAAAGAGGCAAGTGCCAAAAGATCCACGGATGTTCTAAAACATGGGTAAGGTTTTATGTTGTTTTTTCAAGCTTTATGGTTAGCACAGGTGCTTATGTTATGATTTCCTCCTTTCGAAGCTTTTTCAGGGTATTTGGTACTTCACATATTACTTTGACACGATCAGCTTTTACATTAAATACTTGCTCAAACTGTTAATAGAAGATTCCAATCACTATTATTATTTGTAAACCTATGAGATAATGAATAAAGATTTTATTGATTTATTTAATGTCCGTGACTAAATATTAAGACGGTTATAGCGTAAAACAAAACTGCCTTAGAGATCAGTCAGTTAAATGGTTTTCCATATCCATTATCCATAATAAGAGTCTAGAGTTTCTGTATGCCCAATTTCATTTAAATCAGTTCAGTAGTTTTAAAGTGCATCGCGGTGTTTCGCATTCATAATATCATCAGCGTCATTATTTTAGTCCACTCCTGAACATTGGCCTCCTAAATGCTACTTCTATCAATCTTCGGCACCATTTATAACAGGGATACCTAATATAAGAAGGAGGAGAGGAGGAGGATAAATCTATACTAATATTATAAAGAGGAAAGATTTGTATTTTTGTATTTTTGTATGTTTGTTATGAATAAACTCAAAAACTACTGGACCGATTGCAATAATTTTTTCACCATTAGAAAGCTGCATTATTCAGAAGTAACATAGGCTATATTATATTTTAAAAAAAATTAGGGATCCATACTAAAACTCCAATAATGTAACCCAAGGTGTAAAAAATAGACCTGAAAAATTCCTTGCGCCGCCTGCGCTGCGAAAACTATTGAAGATAGAACAAAACCATTTACTAAGACTTTGCAGAACTCATCATTATCTACAAAAAGTGTCGCGACAGCATATGTCTAAATATTATAGTTATGTCACAGCAAGAGGTTTTTTATTCTAAAAATTTAATTTATATGCCGCCGCTTGAAAGGTCTCTTTATTTGTACCTTGGTATTAATCCTTAAAAAATAAGTTACTTTATATTCAAGACGGCTTCAATACCTTTTTATAACTTTTTGAATTATTCAATTCGGACATTTAATTCGGAAGATATCACGAGTTTAAAATGCAAGTATTAGAAAAAAGTCGCGTGGTTGCTGACACCGCGCTCAGCTAGCTAGCATGCGATGTAGGCTCCATGTAAGATTGTAAGCGTCACTGGGGTACGGGGGAGTCAATGTAATATGTAATATGTAATATAACAATATAATAATATTATAGAGAGGAAAGGTTTGTTTTTTGTTTGTATGTTTGTTTCTAATAGGCTCCGAAACTACTGCACCGATTTGAAAAAATCTTTCACTGTTGGAAAGCTACACTATCCCTGAGTGTCATAGGCTTTTTTTAGATAAATAAAAATAGATTTCTCTTACGGGGTTAAAATATATTACATAGAGATAGAGATATCCCCGAAGCGAAGCGAGGGCGGGTCGCTAGTGATATATAAATATATATAAATATATATTCACATGAACATAAATATATTTGCATATTTAATCTGGCGAACCAGCTTATATGTTATTCATATATGTCAGTTCGAAAGAAAATTCTTAGCAATCTAAATATTAGAATTCACCATTTTCTCATTCAAAATGGCTTTGAACTTTTCACCTTCACAAATGGTCTATCATTTACGCCTTTGTTAGGGTCTAGACAGATATCCAAGTTGCCTTTCACTCCTCCAATGCATTTGTATTTGTCTCATGTTTCGGTTTAAAACGAAAGACAATCGAAAACCGTAGACGTTTTGAATGAGAGCTCGTTGTACAGTGAATGCGATACGATAGATTTATTTAATAGTTTCACTGAACTATGATTGGCCTACATGTCTGCCTCTCGGTTATGTGTAACTGAGGACTATTTATTCCAAATAAGTATTGTAGCGCTCCTGTGGACTTAACACTTTATAATTTCGTCTAAAAAATACCAAAACATTCAGTTTTGTTAGAGATTGTTAGTGTAAAATTGAGACTTTAGCTAAGGAACTGCCATGCTCCCAAATTAAACAGGACTACTCTCGTTATATTCTTACCATATAAAATGTAAAAATATTTACTGCAATTGTCTGATTCGAGTGAAAAAGTTGTCATAATATACGTGCAACTGCGTGCAAAATTCTCAGGTCAGAACGGACTGGACTCTCAATTATACAGACAAGGATAATTTGATTTTTCGTAGCTACGATCCCCTAATTGAGGGGAGGCCCGTGCCCTAGTGGGTAATATATATATGGGCTGAGCTGATTATGATTTCCACACACAATCATCTAATCCCAAACTAAGCAGAACTTGTGCTATATGGGCGTCAGAGCATACAAAGATATTTATAACTACATATTTAAATACATATTCACTGGGTAGACACAGAATAAACATCTATGTTCATCTCACAAATATTTGTCCCGACTGAGAATCGAACCCACGACTCTTGGAAACGCCAGCCAGGCTAACTAACCACTGTCCCACCGAGCCAGTCAAATTCCAAATCAAATTACATAGAATTTCCTTTTTTTCATACATTGATTTAGTTTAATAGCTAGCCGTCGCTTGATCTTAGCTACAACACTGGACCACAAACCTTACCGTCGATCGTCGCCGAAAGCGCCGCCATGTTTACTAAGCAGCCCGCCCTAATAATGTCGTATTGACGTTGTCAAACTGTACTGTAATCAGGATGCGGGTTAATTAGAACAGCTAACCAACTCACCTTGTTCGTCAAACACCCTTTAGTTATAGGGTTAGAACTTACAAAGAGCTTTTGGGTCTTGGCTAGGATTTTGGACCAATGTGAGCACATGTTCACTTGCAATTGGTCATTTCCGGTTTCACTTTTTGGGTCTATTGTGCTTGTAGATCTCAAATGTGGACCTTGCGTCGCTTATCATCAGGTGGTGTTAGGTCATCCTGAGTCTTTAATTTTAAAAAAATATACGTAAAATAAATCGCACAAAATGCGAGCAAATATTTTTCGTAATTTTTTGATTCCTTGTCATAAAAGCAATGAAAACCACATACATGTTTGTACTGCTATGAATATTATAATCATGAAAGCAAAGCTCATTGCCTACACTCATAATTATGTTTTTGAACTTGAATTAATAAATTTATTAATACATAATAATATTAAGTTAGTAATAACATTACTTACATCGATATGATTTTCCAGAATTTTTACAAATATCCCAGATATTTATAAAAACAGTTGCATACAGAAATAAGCACATATCTATTTAATAATCTATATAATAAAGCTGAGGTTGTTTTTTGCTTGTTCGTTTGAACGCGCTAATTTCAGTAACTCCTGTTTCGAATTGCAAAAATATTTTTGTGTTGGATAGACCATTTATCGAGGAAGGCTTTAGGCTAAACACAACCAGATATCTTACAAATTAACAAAATTAATAAACATTTTAGTTTGAGTTTGAGGAAGGTTTCATTAATTAATGTATTAGTCATGCATTATACGAGTTTAGTACAGACACATGGGAAGCTTCTAGTAATAAAGTATAACTACTATTTTTCAGTAAGATTGGAAAATAACAGATATTTCATTAAAATATTAATTTATTAGGTTCATAAATAATTTCTTTGTCTCAGCACTCAGCACAGAATCGATCCCACGACTTTTCAAGTGCAAGTGATAGAAGTTCCAAAGAAATGCAGAATCAAGTTTCTTCAAAAAACACAGCTAGGTTAACTGGCACACATAACATGTATTCTAAACACGGTAACATACATAAAATATTAATAACTACCGCCTTCTTTGTAAGTCGGGTAAAAAGCCCACGTGCCACGTTTGACGACCACATTTTTGCAAATTTTTGATGACGTTTTTATCCCAAGTTACGATCTACGCAAACAACCAGGGCGTTGCGACCCAAACGTAGGTTTGTGAGGTCGAATCGGCTAATCAAGGCAAAACGGCCCTTCCCACACAAAACCCTTACTACATAGAAAATACAGTTCAAATTCGCACTAAACAAACTAGTTGACAGAAACCGTTACCATAATATCGTATGTATTATACGGGGTTGGTTAGGAATTTGCAAATTTTGAAGGTGTGTGCGTTCTATAGTAATATTTTCTATAGTAGCGGTAACCGAGAGGCGTCAAGTAAATATGATAATGAAATATCTGGTGTAGATATCTCCGATTCGTTTGTAGTTCGGTCACGAACTTTAATTTGGTAGCTATTTTGTGGATGAGAGCTTATTTTCAACAATCGGTAGACGCGTTGTCGATAATGGGTCGTGGCTCGCAGAAAACACGTTTTGTATTCTAACAAAGTACAATCATTTTCGAATAGAGAATGTTATAATAAGGCGTCCGATCGATTTCAGCCATGGCGGCCGACCTCAGTTCAGATCAGCCAAGTGCGTAGGACATGTTATGGTGCTCAAGTGTGCACGTAAACACAAGTGCAATCTCTATTCCCTTACTCTCATAATTCGGTGAAACGGCAATTTTACATGACCGATGAGCGATCGGGCGCAGTACTACCGGCTTAACGTGCTTTCCGAGGCACGGGCGTTCAATCGCCAACTTGCTAATTCCGGGCGGAGTAACACACCTGACTGACAATTACAATTGTCATCTATTTAATGATGTTTACGAAAAAAATGTTAGCCATTTTGTGTTCTGTTTTAGCTGTTCTGTAAAGATTTATTGAGATTAACATTAACGATTAATAAGAAAAAATACTAAGAATAGTTCTAACATTTTTATGCATATTCATAATTACCTTGTTATATTTGGCCGAATATAATGTTACACGTCATCAAAACTCATCACTTTTAACCGACTGGTTTAGTTCGACTTACTTCAACTTACCCCGTCAAACACCGTCATCAGAATAACAATAATTTAACGGGAAACATAACTTGAATTTTAATACTGGGCAATTTTAATTATTAAACATGGCTAATGAACGGTCATTCTGAGTAAAGCCTTCGGGAGTTGGTGGAAACAGCCCGGGTCACGGCATGCGAAGATACCATTAAATTTTTACAGCAAACCGTTAAAGACTTTATTTGTATTTATATTAGGATCAGATTCAATTACATCTGTTACTTTTGTATGTATGAGTACATCCAGTGGGCTTGTTTTGGTATCCAAATCTTGATTTTATTATGGTATTTTGCTTAGCAGCATTATGTAGTAGGTAGGAATATTTTTAAACTGGTTTAAAATTTGTTTATCGCATAGAAATATCCAATCAAAAACATAAATGTGAAATGAGAGCCAAGTTCAATATTATGATAATTGCCTTGGTTGTTGACTTCAACGACAAAAGAAGTGAGATCTAAATGGGTGCCAAGTTCAATGGTCAACCCTGAAATTTATTTATAAGTAACACTATAACATACCTATCATATCTTCTTATAACATAAGATAATGTATGGTGGTAGCCTATAAAGGTCTGTCTTGGCTAGTTTCTATAAATCTACCAAAATATTATTATGTTCGCTCGCTAGTTTCTACCAACAATCCAAATATTCGGAATTATAAAATAAAAACCGACAAATACTTAGTTTGTAGGCTTAGAACTTGCGACGGCTATAATTCATATATGAAAACTATGTACATATACTACACACGGTGCGGCTCGCCAGTTCTGTTTCTTGAACTTGGCTTGACACGCTACCGCGTGTCTAGATGATCGTTTCATTCAATAACAGCCTATGACTTTTCTCAAGCTCTAATCTCAAAGTAAAAAAGGCAGACAGTATTATATTCATATTTATTGTATTTAGTACGTAAAAAGTTAATGTTTCTTTAATACTCTGCTATTTTTTGGAGTATGGTATAAACACAGATTTAGATCTTTTAATTGGTGATATAATAACTATCTATTATTTAGTATAAACATCTAAAATCTAGTCTATATAGCAGTCCCTTAGAATTTGTCTTGCTCAATTTCGCTGAAAAGAATAATTAAAACCGGTGAATTAGGAACTCATTAATCGTGAGTTACTCACACACAATGAGTGTGCGTTTGGATGAAAGTGAATTTAAATCGAATCAACCTAATTGGGGAGTGAGGTGTGGATCTCAAAAGCGGAAGTTAATCCAAGCTTAGGTCAAATTAGCCGCGTGAGCCCTGACCACGTTATTATAACTGTTATGACGCGTGTGACGGATCTGGGTTACTATAGGGCTGACCGGCGCCATTTTGAGCGACGCCATATTGTATCGACGCCATTTTGTGGCCTACTGCTGCATTTCTCGCCAATATATCTTAAAAATTGCTTTGTTAGTTCAAAAGAGGTTAAATATTGCGATAATCGTACCTGCATTTCCCGCTAAAGGTACTGGTCAAGTGAGTCCGAGTGCACCCTTGCAAGTTTCAGTATGAAATAGGGATCCGGAACTAAAATGAACATAGTCAATCGATACAAATATAAGTATCCATAATAAGGCTATTTTTCCGTTCTAGATTAGTATAACATACAGATGAAGGAAAATAAATGTAATATAAAAAGCCGATTGATAGTATTTTTTTTTCAAGGAAATCGAAAATAGTCATCTAAGATCAAAGATTGCCATTAATGGTCCCTTTATTACCGAGAGGACCACTGCCACATTTATCAACGATTAAGCAACGCGCAGTATATCAACAAATCTAAGATCTCTCCCCCAACTTAACCTTTCAATTACCAAAGTTGTATCAACCCTAAACTTGAGTGACACAGTTAACGCGCTGGTCCACTAATTCACGTTGCGTGACGCTCCTGGATCGCTTTATCGGGATTTAATGTAACCACGCGTTTCGGACTTCACCAGAAATGGGTTTTATATACAAAACTACGTAAATAGATGTATAATAGCGGCATTGGGGGCTTAGACAAAGTAACAATATCAAAACGATAACGAAGTTCGAAAAGAATAAAATGTATGGGATTGATATTAGATTGACCACGTGATTTATCGCGTCTAATGTCTATTTTATTTTTTGACTATTACTTTTAAACTTCTTTATCGTTTTGATATTGTTACTTAGTCTACGGGACCAGGCTGCGCGCAGACATGATTTTTTTATTTGAAAATATTTTGCGATAATTGTAGAGTAATACAATAGACTATGGTATTTTAATTAAAAGCTGACAATTAAATAAATAAATGAACACCGCACAGTATTATACGCATGCAGGTGCATTGTTCTGAATTCGAGGTATTTCACTTGGGTTACGAATATAAACATCAGAATAATCTACTTTTATTTATTTGTTAATACTTTACAAATACCATTAAATAAGTTAACAACTCACTCAGATGCGAAATAAAATTTGTCCTGACAGGGAATCGAACCTGTATCTTGTACCAATGGCCAACTATTGGGGTACTTTCAAATGTGCCATTGAGCTAGTTAAATACGTAATTAATATACAGTAAAATTTTAGTGGTTGTTTTCCCGTAGCAGAACAATTTACCTTTAGTAGTACAGACTATCGAATCATGCTATGAATTTCTTGAAAAAATAAACGTTTTTTAAAAAAATCCAGCTGTTATTTCTTAATAAAAATGAACAATTTTTTTTCAATTGAAAAAAAAAATCATCGAACTCGAAAGCTTGAATGGCGATTGTTCTTTAAGGAGATGAATCAGGCATTGATTGTCGAATAAAATTGATGATTAAAGCTAATAAAGCGGTTCGAGCGTGCTTTCAAGTTTCGTTTATCCCTATTTGCCTAGTGTGATAATTTGTAATTCAATGTTAATGAAAAGAGGTCAAATCAAAAGTACACGTAATTGACGAGCGTGCATGAAGAGGTTGATGGATGCGAAGGAGCGAAAGTGGCGTGCCAGGACCGTAGCACATGGCAGGAAGTGATCTCTGCCTACCCCTCTGGGAAAAAGGCGTGATTCTATGTTTGTATGTATGTTATCTTCGCGGGGCACTTCAACACGCATTAAGGTAACCGTTTGTATGTAAACACAAATACCGGAAGTAATTTCGATATTTACATAAAGATATGACGTCACACTTATGGCGTAATCGCTTCATTCTAACAGGTCAATATTTTTCATGTCTATTTACGTAACGATGTTATTGTGCCATAAAAAATTTAGGTAATGTGTTTTTCCATGTTTGACGAGGAAATGACAAATGTCATTTTGGTGTTAACATCTATGTATTAAACTTTTTTTTTACTACGATTATAGGCGAAGAAGAAAAATTTGGTAGTTAAAAAATTTTCTTGGATTTGATTACACAGTTACACACTTACACATACAGGTCGACCTAACTAAAGCGTTTTAAAATAGAGCTGAAATAAAAACAATAAAATAAAGCAAATAAAGGTTGATAAATACATAACAGTGAAGATATGGGGATATGTCCAGCAGTGGACAGTAAGAAAAATAATCATAAAAAACCATAATCATACAATAAATCATACTAATATTAAAAAAGCGAAAGTTTGTGAGTGTGTATGTTTGTTCCATATTCACGTCTATACGGCTGGACCGATTTTAATAAAATTTAGTATGAAGTTAGCTAACACTCTTGATTAACAGATAGGCTATATAACTGCCTCGTTGGTCTATTGGTAGCAAGTGCTGCGTTAGGACCGAGAGGTCCCCGGTTCGAGTCCGGGGTCGGGCAAAATTTGTGTGAGTTTTTCTGTAATGAAATTACTCAGCCCGGAGTTAGGAAGTTGGCGGTTGAACGCCCGTGCCTCGGAAAGCACGTTAAGCCGGTGGTCCTGCGCCTGATCTCTCATCGGTCATGTCGGATTGCCGTCTCACCGAATTATGAGAGTAAGGGAATAGAGAGTGCACTTGTGTTTGCGCGTACACTTGTGCACTATAATATGTCCTGCGCACTTGGCTGATCTCAATTGAGATCGGCCGCCATGGCTGAAATCGGTCGGACGCCTTTTATTTTTATATAACGCGGGCAAGCACGGGGAACCCACTAACTATCACTCCAAAAACATGCTGCTCAAAGTCACTATTCCACGCGTACGAAGTCGAGTACTTAATTATATAACACATCACGCATCGTAGGTATTTGATAACATGCCGATCAAACAAAGTTATTATTCTTGGACAAATCCAATAGTTAATATCTATATTGATTAACGCTTCACGTTGTGGAAGTTGCCAACAACAACAACAACAAATCTTGTAAGTCCGCGAGTCAACAACTGTTGTTTGTTGCGACAAATTCTTTCCCTAAGATTTATCGGGAACACGTCAAGTTATAGACAGACTTCCAATAATTATGGAATAGTTATAACCAAAGAATGTTCTTCTTATCGTATGGTTGATGAACAACCTGGTGTCAGAGTTTTTAAACCACCGTTGATAAATTTCTCAGGTGTGCTGGTTTCCTCACGATGTTTTCCTTCACCGTTAAAGCGTCGAATGATGGTACATATGAATTTCAAATTTGAAAAACACATCAGTCCCTGGCGGGTTTTGAACTGGCGACCTTTCGCATGGCAAGCAACGACCTTAACCACTCGGCCATCGACGCTTTTACCAAAGAATGTCCTTTTTTATGAAAATGTTATGAATGTTATTATAGGTCTACACGCGATAAAAAAGTAGCAAATACATAGCTACTTACTGCCCGACGTTTCGACTGGGTTACACAGTGTAACCCAGGAGCCGGCTCCTCGAGCTACTATCGATCAGTCCAAATCATCCGAGGCGATAGTATCCTTCCTCCCCTTTTCCTTCCCCGTCATATATATCCTTGCTACTCTTGGAAACGCAATGACCTTGTTAAAACAATGCACAAGGCAGAATGGCGGCGATGTGGTCCACAACCCGTCACGTCACGTTTCCCACAGAGGTGAAAAGTGGATCGCTGGATCACTTCCAGCTTGTAGGCAGAGATCAATCTCTGCCTACTTCTCTGGGAAAAAGGCGTGATTTTATGTATGTATGTATGTTCAGTCCATCTTGAAATTACCTTCCACAGTTCTGTACTAATTATAAAAGTGATAGCCGTATCAAAACTTTTTATATTTCACTCAGTGCCCTAGATAGAAGTAGGTAACGTGAAAGCTAGGTTTAGGATCCGATAGTAGATCTAGGTCATGAACTTATATGACTGCGCCTGTGTAATCGGCACGAAATGGGAAATGGATGTTGTTTTAATATGATTATCTTGTTTCAACTTGCACGCAGGATTATGTAAATGGGGAGTTTGTGTTATATTAAGTTTCAGAGAAAAACGATTTTACGAGTTAGTAGGTTTTGTCAGCGATTTTATTCGCTTTAATGGACTGGTTCGGTGGAACAGTGGTTAGTGGCCCTGGCTGGCGGTTGCAAGAGTCGTAGGTTCGATTCCCAATCAGGATTAGGGACAAATATTTGTGTGTATGAACATCGGTGTTTATTCCGTGTCTGGTTGTGGTTATGTATTTAAGTATGTATTTAAAAATATATTTTAAGTATATAAGTCAGTTATGTCAGCATCATCATCATCATCGTCATAAACCATCGTTATAAAAAAAAAACCTTTTATCCACTGCTGGACATATCCAAAAATATCTGCATACTGAATCTCATCTAAATCTTTTCAGTGGATTTTAGGTAATTTCTTAATTTTCTTATCACCTTATTCCTTTTTAAATAAATATTTGTCCCGAGTGGGAATCGAACCCACGACTTTTAACCGTATCCAGGGTCACTAACTACAGTTCCATCGAGCCAGATCCAATGTATGCGATGATGTTGTTTGATATTTATTTAGTAACTTATGCAGTAGTTTTCTTTGTTGTATTTCTTGGCAAGTTGAAGACGATAAAAACTTATACTTTTGCGTCGCTGATCACCGGAAGTTCTGCTTGTAAACTCTGGATGCTTGTTAGATATTGTGGCCAGGTTTCCTTTTATATACGGACTGAGATAAATAAGAGACACATTCACATTCCTAATGGGGCACTTTGCTATAATTTTACGTTCTGTAAAGCATAGGTGGCTATAATATCGATATGTGAATGCAAAGTTTAAAGTTTCACACATTCTACCAAACTCTTTTAGTATATTCTATCAAGATTTCCACGTATGTACTTCTAAAGATTGAAACAGAAAAAATGAGACTAAATGCGTTCATTTCCTCTGGCCTTTCTCCCAGAATTCAAGTATCATTTAGAAGATTTCTCCCTGAACAAAAAGTTAAATTTATACCAAGAGTACGTGGGAGAAAAACAAAAATGATACCCGTCTCCCGTCTAATAGATGTAAATAAAAGTCGTTTAAATACCAGCAACTTATCAGTACAATGTATGACCACAACTCGTAGCAAACGTCGTAGTCGCCGTAGCCATCGTAGTCATGAATTAGCTACGAGAAAACCGCCCTTTATTATATTCGTATAAAGACTCGGAGTCTATAGACGTAGCCGTGTGGAATCCCTACTTGGACATATGTATCTACAATGGATGTATAATAAAAGTGTAAGCTTCCCGAGTTTCGAAGCGTGGGTGAACGCAGCTGTTGAAATAGAACCGCCGAGCGATAACTGACAATGCATTCGACAAAACTGACCGAAAAACCCACGCTGCCTTTCAATCTTAAAAACCGACGTATAGGCTTGCGTATAGTTTCACAGCTCTACCAACTTATTTTGAAATTTTTCAGGGACGCTGGCTTCGAAGAAAAATTTTTTGGACCATTATAAATTATAAATTAAAGATATATTTGTTCAAACGTTATAGTATTGTCTATTATTTGCGCGAACATTTCACATCTTATCTTCTTCTTCTCTTATAAATAAAAATGAATTGCTGTTCGTTAGTCTGACTAAAACTCAAGAACGCCCGGACCGATTTAGGTAATTTTGGTTTTAAAATGTTCGTCGTAGTCCAGGGAAGGTTTCAATGAGAAAATATAGAAAAATAATCAGTATTGGCGGTATGGAATTCGCCGGGACCACTAGTTAGAAATAAAACTAATTTAACGGATTGAAATCGCGTGTATTGTTAGTCTAGACATATTTTTTGGAGATCCGACGTTTCGAGCTCTTTGCAGCGCTCGTAGTCACGGGCAAAGCTAGTTTTCAAATCAGTTTTATTTCAAATGTTCAATCGTTGTTCATGTGTCAACTTTACTCACCAAGAATGACGAAACTTACCGTTTTGCTGAAAATCTATTTTAAAAACAAAAAATTGTAATGAAACCTATTGATTCTTTTTCCATTTACCAATCTACTGAGTGGTCTAAATATTTTATTTTAATCACTAGTAATCTGTAAGATCATAGCATATTCTATCTATTAAAAAAAACCGCATCTCAATCCTTTTCAAAGCTTAAAAGATTTTAGCATCCATAGAGATATAGGGACTATCTTCTTCTTATCGTACGGTTGATGAACAACCTGGTGTCAAGAGTTTTTAAACCGCCTTTGGCATCTGACATGGCTTCACACACCGTTGAAAAATTTCTCAGGTGTGCTGGTTTCGTCACGTTGTTTTCCTTCACCGTTAAAGCGTCGAATGATTGTACATATGAATTTGAAATTTTGAAAAACACATTGGTACCTGGCGCAGTTTTAACTGGCGACCTCTCACATGGCAAGCAACGACCTTAACCACTCGGCCATCGATGCTTGTCATATAGGGACTGAGTAAGGGACTATGCTTTATTTATTTATTTAAAAAAAAAAATTCAAACTTTAAAGTCATTTATTTGACAACACGTAAGTACAAAGCACTTTAAAAACGACAAAAGAAAGAAATCAATGAATTCTTACAGTGTTGGTCGAGGTTATTCATTACAACATTCTATCATACCTACACTAGAATCAATCTGTATCGTGGGTATCCATCCATTGGTATAATAATAATATGTAGTGATGTTGTGATTTTTGACCAATGTAACATTCAGTTACTACATAGACATAGTTATCTTTTTGTACACATGTACAGTAAACTGACAGTAGTATTTTGTATGTCAAAAATGTCTTATTACCTACACCTACTAGGAAACACTAGCTTCCTCTGACAACTGCGAAAATATTTCCTCTTCTTCATCCTCAGATAGCCGTGAGATTTCGTAGCAAAATAATAGTGGTAACGTTGTATCAACAACGGTAACGTTAAGATATAAGATATATCATATGTCGTTGTCACATATTATTTGCGAAGTGAGTTACCTGTCGGGCCTGTCCAGTTGGTGTCATGATGAAATATTATTATGTTATACTAGCGGTCGCCCACTACTTCGTCCGTGCAGAAATGGTTTTGATAGCAATGATTTATTAAACACTACCGCTTACCATCAGGTGGTACCATCTTGTTCCCTATTATAAAAAAAAATTAGCTGATAATGTACCTTGTAAAGTAAGCTTTGACTTGGACTTGGACTTTCGCTAATAAATTAGCGAAAGTCCCGTCAAAATTGATCTAGCCGTTTCAGAGATAGGCGGGAATAAACAGGCAGACAGACATAAACTTTTTAGATAAAGATACCCATTAAGTCAAATTTCGTTGGTTAAACATTACAAAAATACACTTTGATTTTATTTATTTGTATAGATAGATGTTACAAGGACGAAACTATTGGAGAGCTTTTGGGAATACAATGTGTAGTATTTATACCTCAAATATAAGCAGCGTCGATAGCCGAGTGGTTAAGGTCGTTGCTTGCTATGCATGGTCGCCAGTTCAAACACATTGGTACCTACCAATGTGTTATTCAAATTAGAAATTCATATGTACCATCATTCGACGCTTTAACGGTGAAGGAAAACATCGTGAGGAAACCAGCACACGAAGAAATTCTTAGGTTGGGTAGTCAACCAACCCGCACTTGGCCAGTGTGGTTGACTAAGGTCTTGTCGCTCAAGTATAGGGTAGACCCGTGCCCCAACAGTGGGGACGTACATGGGCTGATGATGATGATGATATATTCCTACTTGTACAGTTTAATTATTATTGGTAAATATCCGGAGCATATGTAACTTTTTGATGAGATTTTAAAACTGTGATTTTGTTATTCATCAAGAAAAATTTACGATTGCCCTTACTTATCTATTAGTATAAACTATGTTTATTTGGCTCGACGGCGTATTTTGTAGTGGGTCTATATCTTGGGTCAAGAGTCGTGGGTTTGATGTTCATGTGGGACATAATATTTGTGTCATTATTATCAGTTTTTATTGGCTGTTATTGTCTGTTGACATATTATTTATATAACTTGAACTGAAACTGCCTCGTTGGTCTATTGGTAGCAAGTGCTGCGTTAGGACCGAGAGGTCCCCGGTTCGAGTCCGGGGTCGGGCAAAATTTGTGTGAGTTTTTCTGTAATGAAATTACTCAGCCCGGAGTTAGGAAGTTGGCGGTTGAACGCCCGTGCCTCGGAAAGCACGTTAAGCCGGTGGTCCTGCGCCCGATCTCTCATCGGTCATGTCGGATTGCCGTCTCACCGAATTATGGGAGTAAGGGAATAGAGAGTGCACTTGTGTTTGCGCGCACACTTGTGCACTATAATATGTCCTGCGCACTTGGCTGATCTCAATTGAGATCGGCCGCCATGGCTGAAATCGGTCGGACGCTTTATTTTTTTATATAACTTGAGTATCCACTGTTTTTTTGACATTCGTAACATAAGCAAATGAGCAACTCAGCACATAATCACATCCGCGTGTATCGTGTAATATTCATATTTTATTTATAACGATAAACAAAACAAAAATAATATTTAAAATTGTATGAAAATGCAACCTGTTTTAAAATTAATCAACATTATTAAAATTACTCAACCATCGAAGGCGACACACGATTACGGGTAATGAACGATATGAATTAATCAATTGTGATCTTGCAAATCAATTAGCGCCGTAGTAATTAATTAAAATGAATATTCTACACGTTTATTCCTGTCAGGCAGTTACATGATGGGTAAAAAAAAATAAGGCGTCCGACCGATTTCAGCCATGGCAGCCGATCTCAATTGAGATCAGCCAAGTGCGCGGCACATAATTATTATAGTGTACAACTGTGCGCGCAAACACAAGTGCACTCTCTATTCTCTTACTTTCATTATTTGGTGAACCGGCAATCCGACAAGACCGATGAGAGATCGTTCGCAGGACCAGCAGCTGAAAGTGCTTTCCGAGGCACGGGAGTTCAATAGCCATCTTCCTAACTTCGAGCTGAGTAATTTCATTACAGAAAAACTCACACAAATTTTGCTCGTCCCCGGACTCGAACCGGACCTCTCGGTCCTTACGCAGCGCTTGCTACCAATAGACCAACGAGGCAGTTACACACACACGTGATTGGTAAGAGTTGCGGAATATATACCTAAAATTTATTGAATTGTACGTCTGTCGCTATAATAACGAAAAAGAAGCCTCAACGAAATTCAGATAGGCCACTGACCACAGTTACCAATGCCACAGGTCGCCATAGTTGGCCACCGATGGTTGTGATCAGTGGCCCGTTCGTGCCAAGCCTTAAAGTCTTTTAAATGGAATACACCAATAAAATAAAATATAAGGCTGAAAAATTAACTCAAATACTCCCTTTTAACAAAAACATAAATGAAAGAATTGCGATATACCTCCAGAATAGTGATGAGTGACTAATAAAAGTATAAGAATTTTTCTCTTCTTAGTATTTGTAAGGCTTACCACTTTGTCTGCTCTTATTTCTACTATAACGATTATAAGGAACACTATATTCTTTTTCCTTAGACTTGTAACCATTTTTTTCTTTCACGTGCGTATCCAATGTTGGGAATCCCGTTATAAATAAATAAATAGATGATATGCATGTAAGATGCGATTTTACACCAGTGGTCGATGGGGACATTTTATACATTTTCTTTTACAGTGGTATATGTATTGAAAATGTCCACAAATTTCTAGCAAATTTTCAACCTCAAATATTCGCATTTGCAAACTTATCTCTCTTCAATCTCAATCTGACTATAATGTTAGTCTTTATACCTAGGTTTACACGTGATATTAGGAGTAGCAAATACATAGCTACTAACTACCCGTCATTTTTACTGGGCTACACCAATCATGGTCGCGAGCAACATAAAGACTTAAGTAAATTTTTAGTGTAATGGAACGCGAAAGTCCAAAACCTAACGGACTACAATTGTTTCAAGAAAAATCCAATAGATACAAGATTTGTAACCTGTCATATCTAGTACGTGGGTACTGTAGTAAGCCTGGGTAGAGTGGTCTTGTTGAAATTAGTCGCGGCATCCATTTTTACTGCGCCCCCTTTAGTAGGTATGAGCTAGTTAGGGCTGAGAGTAAGTACAAAGAGTTGAAGACTCTACAATTTTACATGGAACTCTTTCAAACATTGCTTTATTTTGAGTCTTGGATAGAAAAGGTTTGGGCACTAATCTGCGTACAATTATATAGTACAGTAATCCGCCCATGTTTCGCTTCGGCTGAATCTTTATATAGTTTAAAACAAAGTAATTTTCCGCGTCTGTCTGTCATTATGTATGCTTAAATCTTCAAAACTACGTAACGGATTTTGATGTGGTTTCTTAAATTGATAGAGGGATTTTTTAAATAGAAAAAAGGGGAGAAATACGGAAGTCACTGGTACAGCTGGTTATTAATAAACCTTAAGTTTTATGAAAAACAGGACTATAACTTGAGCGTAAGCTTTTTTAAGCGCGAACTTTTCATTATGTTAAATGGAAATTTCTTGAAACAAATGCCATTGTTAGTACGTTCTTTGAAGTACTGGGGACCGGTTCGTTTTTTTTAATAACCTTGTATTCCTAGTCATTGTATAGAGATAATGTAAAGTTACATTTGAAACATCGAGGAGTAAGTAGCTATTTATTCTTTATTTATCGCGTGTAGATCCATAGTACATGATTTAATGTCTAAAAGGCTATAAAGTTCTAGAAGAAAGACCTGTTCTAGAAGGAACAGTGGCAGCCCTGAATTACGCAATCCAAGCCAAGCCCGGGTACGGGATCCCATCTTAATTCTCCCCGCGTTCCTCTCACATAACGCGTCGATTTTACTGCGGATTTGTCCTCTACGAGATTAGCCCCCGGGATCCAAATCGGATCGGTTACATCACTAGCGGGATAGGCTTCTTAATTAGGTCGGGTGATAATTGTGTTATTGCATGATTGACGTGCAATGGTGGAGGTTTGTAGTTAGTTTAAGTTAGAGCTAATGAAAATGTATCTACAAATATCAAAATCTAAATCGCTTTATTTATATAGCTAGTTTAAATGTACTAATAATCGTTATTTAAATAAAAATAAGATAGGTTCGGAGCGCCGATTCTATCGGGAAGACTCGGGTAAGAAATTTGGTTTGAGTAAAGTGGTACGCACTTTTCAAGTACCTACTGAGCCGAAGCAGTTCACGGCGCTTAAGTTATTTAGTCAACTAACGAAAAATCACAATCAAATCCCTGTTAATTACTAAATTACACAGGCATAAAACACATTTTATACATCAGCTTAATGGAAAACCCTAACATTCATACATAAAAACTTCTCATACCACCCCGTCATATCATGTTGAAACTCGTAAAAGAACAAATCAAATGCATCCCTTTACGGCTAAACTTAAAAGTTCGTTAACTGATTTAAGCTTTGTAAGCACGTTGTATAAAGCCCCAGTGTTTTCAACGGACTGTAAGTAATTTAAAACATGGCCGTTGCTTAAATACTGGTGGCTACTATCACACGAAAATGCCTGGCCCAAACCCTACTATTGCATCGCTCGATATTGTATTCAAAAAAATGTCGAGTGCTTGCAACTGATCCATTTTTTTCTCATATACACTGTGAAATTTTAGTGGTTGTTTTCCCGCAGTAAAATAATTCTATCTTAGTAGAAAAGATCTTTTTCTACAAATCAATAAATACCATTTTTAAGAAAGGGATAAACCGCTTTATTACTTAGAGCGTAGGGCTTATTTCGCTTTATTCATCAACTTTATACGGCAAGCAGTTTTATTCTTTTCATAATGAGGGTATTTCATTATATATCAAGCCAACCACTGTATACCACTATATTTGTGAAAATATTTTTTTATCTTAGTATATTTATGCCACTTGGGGGTACGGCCAGAATACCAGCGCTGCAGCTGCCCTCGGGCTGATGTAGCACATACTGAGGCCTGTACCTCGTTGACCCATCCTATCCTTATCTGTTCGTGTTAATTCTTTGTACTTCTTTTGTCTGTCATACGTGTGTTTTTGCATGAGTTTTGTGTTTTGAATTGATGGAACTCGTTGTACACCTATTTGTTTATGTCATGTGGTCAATAAACGATTTCTATTTCTATATAGCGTGACGAAGCATCTGGGCCTTAAAAACTATCGTTTGGTTCATTTTAACAACAAACGTCAAAGTCATCATGTGAGTCAAAATAAACACGAATAGTTTATTAGGACGGAAAACCTACGCCGCGCCATCTGGTGTTAAGTTTTTACTTCGTATAGGTATATAGTTCGTATTAATATACGGCTACATCGATGCTCTGTTACTACGCGAAAATGAAACTCTTACATGACGATGAACATAATAATTAATCGAGATATTGAGTTACGAATACAATACGTTTTTTTGGCACCTCCGTTGTTATAGATATTGGTGATTTGAAGCAACAATTCCTTGTCAATAAACGAAAATGATAACTGAGCACATTGGCAACACGGGAAATCACATTAAAATGTCACCTTTAAACTAAAGACTGGCTCGGTGTAACAGTGGCTAATAATCCAATTTCAATAATCTGTATATTACACACGGGACAAATATTTGTGTTACAAACATCGGTGTTGTCCCGTCTTCTTGTTCTTATCGTATGGTTGATGAACAACCTGGTGTCAGAGTTTAAACCGCCTGTAGGCCGTTGAAAAAACTCTCAGGTGTGTTGGTTTCCTCACGATGTTTTCCTTCACCGTTAAAGCGTCGAATGATGGTACATATGAATTTCAAATTTAAAAAACACATTGGTACCTGGCAGGGTTTGAACTGACGACCTCTCGCATGGCAAGCAACGACCTTAACCACTTGGCCATCGACGCTTTGTTGTCCCGTGTCTGGGTGTGTTATTAAATATATTTAAGTATATTTGTGTATCCACTGTTGATTTTGATATCCTTAACACAAGTGCTTAAGCTCACGGGATCAGATCAATGTATTTTTAATGTTTTTTCTTCAGGCGGGGTGTAAAACGGCATATAAGCATGCCTTCAGGGTGAGTGTGAAAGGCTCAATATGGTCTATTGTGCCTGTCGACCTCATATGTGGATCTCACTATCGCTTACCATCACGTGGAGTGAGGTCATCTTGTTAGCATTTTTTTAAATGTATGTGATGTTGTATAATTTTTCTGTTTTTTTATTTTATTTTCGATAGCTCTGCCGTCACGGCTCAATCCACAGATGAACGTTTTATTCAGCGAACTATTTTCACATCTCGAGTGATGCAAAAATAGTTCGCCGAAATAGAATTCCATTGCATTTTTGTTTATTTTCGAACTTAAGTGACTCGGTGAAAGTTTGATGAAGCGGATTTATGTTACAACGTTATTCCATTTATCAATGTTGATTACAGTACTTTCCAGTTCTTTTTTTTCTCTCGTTTCTAAACCTGAATTTTCGACTCTTATTCGAGGTTTCGCACTGAGTGCTAGTTGAAATATTTTTAGTAATTTATGTTGATGTCGTTAACTAATGGAAAAAGAATGTTCTAGACGTATATTTTGAAAAGATCTTACGCGATGCTCAGCGAGAGGTTAAAGAACTAAGTTCTTAAGATGGAAACATGGTTTTGAACATACTTTAATTTATTTATATACGTACTTCTATGTTTATTGTAATGCTGACACCAGACATTTAAATTTTAATACTATTTCATAGGTTATACGCCCCCTTGACTGTAATGACACCATAATTATAAATAGCTTTTAACTACCAAAAAACTTCCAAAGCTGTCTTAACAATAATGCACACCCGTTAAGAACCTATGATCAAGGATTCTGCTGAAAAACAAAAATGAAATCTTGCACCGCGAAGGATTACGTTGCCAAAAATTTCCTACAACTCCTAGCAAAACTGACAACCAAATTCTCGATTCGAATCAGTTGAAACGTTCAGGAACTCGTCATAAAACAATTCGGATTCAAAAAGCCTGCATCCGGAATGCGGCACGAGTCGAATCTCGACCTGCCTACTTAGCAAACATGTCGTCGCCCTTCCGCCTAGCTGGGCGGCGTAATTCCATTATCCTATGCGCTTTATCTTCTAAATATATATAACTCAAAGGTGAGTGACTGACATAGTGATCTATCAATACACAGCCCAATCCACTGTCTCTTCTAGGTAGAATCATTGTTCCGAACTGGTGCTGGTAGAATCACTAATCTAGATATTACTTATTTATTTACTGCACGATTTATAAGTGCGTGAAAATGCTTATATAAATAAATAAATATAAACATCATCACAACAACATCACATACATTGATCTGATCCCGTGGTAAGTAGCTTAAGCACTTGTGTTACGGAAATCAGGATCAACAGTGGATACACAAATAAACTTAAATATATTTAATAATACAGACACGGTACAAAACCCCGATGTTCGTCACACAAATATTTGTCCCGAGTGGAAATCGAACCCACGACTCTTGGAACCGTAGGTTTTAAACCTGAGTCACTAACCACTGTTCCACCGAGCCAGTCAAAAAATAAAGGAATTTTGACTTTTGAATGCACGGGTCGGGCTGAATTTCTTCCGCTACCGCTAAAACAGGATTACCAGATGCGAAGTGAGGACGGGTCACTTGTCTTGCATAAATATAAATATTTCATTTAACATCATATACATCGATCTGATGACGTGGTAAGTAGCTTAAGCAGCTGTTGACAGTGGATACACAAATAAACTTAAATATATAAATAACACAGCATATTCGTCACAAATACTTGTGTACTTGTCCTGAGTGGGAATCGAACCCACGACTTTTGGAGGCATAGCCAGGGCTTCTAACCACTGTTCCACCGAGCCAGTAGATGGTCGAGATATAATAGGGCAAGATTTGATTTCCCAGTAAGAGTTCCATGTGTTATATTAAAATCAAGCTAGAAATAGTAATGCTTATTGAAATAAATAAAAAAAATGCTTATTAAATACTCGTATAAAGGTTAAAGGTCACGTGGGAATGACAATACGCATCCCAAAGGTAGGCGTAGACAATCCAGGCAGTCGCCGCGACAAATGAAACGTACCTAGGTCTAAGCCCTAGAGCTGAGTCTGAGAGTTGTCTAAACTGTCGAGAATTGCCTGTTATTCTACACAAAATTATGTTTAGATAGAAATATGTACGACTAGCGGCCGCCCGCGACTTTGTCCGCGTATTAATGGGTTTTAGTGGCAATAATGTATTAAAACAGCCTACATGCCTTGTAAAATTTGTTATTTATTAGTGAAAGTTCCGTCAACGTTCTTCCATAGTACGTCCCCCCCACCCAGGTCGAATTTTGAAAAAAAAAGTAGCGCTGGTGTTTTTTCAGTGTGCCAGCTACCTCCATACCAAGTTTGATGAAAATCTATAAACACGTAAAAGTTTTCCCATACTAATTTTCAACCAAATTTCATGAAAATCGGTTCAGTCGTTTGAGCGTGAAAGAGTAACATCCATACATCCATACATCCATACATCCATACATCCATACATCCATACAAACAAACTTTCACCTTTATAATATTAGTAAGGATTATTTGACGCTTCAACGGAAAAGGAAAACATCACGAGGAAACCTGCACACCTACGAAGAAATTCTAAGGTTGTGTAGTCGGCCAACCCGCACTTGGCCAGCGTGGTTGACTAAGGTCTGATCGCCCTAGTTAAGGGTAGGTCCGTGTCCCATCAGTGGGGACGTAGGTATATGGGCTGATGATGATGATGATTACATGATAAAAACAGTAGATTCATATTAATAACAGTGGTTAGTGACCTTGGCTACGGTTCCCAGAGTCGTCGATCGATTCCGTTACCAAATATTTCTGTGACGAGCATCGGTGTTTGTTCTGTGTCTGGGTGTTTTTAAATATACTTAAGGTTATTTGTTAATACCACTATTGTTGCCGATTATCCGTAACAAAAGTGCTTAAACAACTTCTGAGTCGGAGCAATGTATATGATGTTGTGTGATATTTATTCAATTTATAATATCATATATTACTAGTGACCCGCCCTCCCTTCACTTCGGGTATTAAATACATAAAAACCTCTTAAATCCTTCTAAGTCAGGGAATACCAGTCACAACTATCTGTCCAGTGGTTGGTGAACGGTATACGGGTAAGCGACCCCGGCTCCTCGAGCTGCTATCGACTCAGTCCAAATCATCCGAGGCGATAGTATCCTTGCTACTCGTGGGAACGCAATGAACTTGTTAAAACAATGCACAAGGCAGAATGGCGGCGACGTGGTCCACAACCCGTCACGTCACGTTTCCCACAGAGGTGAAAAGTGGATCGCTGGAAGTGATCTCTGCCTACCCCTCTGGGAAAAAGGCGTGATTGTATGTATGTATGTATGTAAATCCTTCTATCTATTGAAAAAAACCGCATCAAAATCCATCCAGACAGACGCGGGAAGCAACTTTGCTTACTACTATGTAGTGATTATGAAAGAAATAACAGATATCGATACTTCCATCCCATCCCTACAAGACACCCACGTTGCACGCCCCTACATAAATGCGCTGGTACAATGCACAACACAAGTGCATCCTCTGATCTTATTCCGCATAGGCCGAGTAGGGGTGAAACCTCTCACCTGACATGTTTACACGTTGTTTATTCCACCAGATTGCGTGAAACATTTGCTTAAGCAATTGAGTAAGCTTAGATCAAATCTTTACATCTTTTAAATTATAAAAAAAAAGTAAAGGATCACTGTTTCTACATGAAAAAAGGCAAATAACGAATTGAGAAACCTCCTCCTTTTAGAAGTCGGTAAAAATATATTAGACCTTTATCAAATCAATAGGATTTTTGGAATTTTTGTCTGTGTTTCTGCGTATTTACACTTATATCAGAACATCTTATCCGATGTAGATGTGGTGAATTCGATAATATGGTTTGGTCTACTTAAAATATAGTGTTTGATTCATATCAATCGTTTCGTTCGGTTAAATCTATAATATAAAAATGAATCGCAAAATGTGTTGGTAAGCGCATAACTCAACAGCGCCTGAACCAATTCGGCCAATTCTTTTTTTAAAATGTTCGTTGAAGTCCAAGGTTGGTTCTTACGGCGAGAAAAAATCGAATGATTGCCGGGAAAATACTAAAAACAGCCCTTTTCTTTTTCACATTTTTTTTGACAGGACGAAGTCTGTCGGGGCTGCTATATAAAATATATTCCCCAAAATTTTAAGCTATCGAGGTAGCTCATACCTACCATACATAGCTAGTAGGTACTAGCTATGTATGGTAGTTGGTTTTCCAAGTGGATAGCTCAGTGGTTTGAGCAGCCGACGAAATATCGGAAGATCGGTGGTTCAAGTCCCCGTTCAGGTGGGGTCATAAATGCGAATTTTTTCAAATTTACATTGAAGCTTTAGTAGCATTAAAAACATCAAATAAAAATCTATGCTTATTTAAAAATCACGTCAAACTTGATGTGTGCTTATAGGAGCGGGTTTATTCAAAAATGCAGCCTAAAGTCTCATTTCCAAGCGGACGGAGTCGCTGGCATAGCTAGTTTTGTAATAAATCCCTACTAATATAATATTCTAAACTCAAAAGTAACTATGTCTGTCTGCCTGGCTATCGCGCTTTCACATAAAAACTACTAAACAAATTTTAAAGAAATTTAGTACATAGGTATGCTAAAGCCTGAGAAAGGTAACGTCTTTTCTATGGCTCTATTGTATACGCTTGAATAAGAAGGTTTATGCGTAATAATCGTTTTGTTATAGCTGATAGTGTAGAAATATATCAAAATCAAAATCAAAATGTCTTCTATACTAGTCTATATCTATACTTCTATACTAATCTATACTAATATTATAAAGAGGAAAGATTTGTATTTTTGTATTTTTGTATTTTTGTATTTTTGTATGTTTGTAATGAATAAACTCAAAAACTACTGGACCGATTGCAATAATTTTTTCACCATTAGAAAGCTGCATTATTCAGAAGTAACATAGGCTATATAATATTTAAAAAAAATTAGGGATCCTTACTAAAACTCCAATAATGTAACCCAAGGTGTAAAAAATTTACCTGAAAAATTCCTTACGTCGCGTACGCTGCGAAAACTATTGATGATAGAACAAAATCATTTACTACGACTTTGTAGAACTTATCATTATCTATAAAAAGTGTCGCGACAGCATATGTCTAAATATTATAGTTATGTCACAGTAAGCGGTTTTTTATTCGAAAAAATTAATTTATATGCCGCCACATGAAAAGGCTCTTTATTTGTACCTTGGTATTAATCCTTATCAAAATAAATTACTTTATATGCAAGACGGCTTCAATACCTATTTATGACTTTTTGAATTATTCAATTCGGACATTTCATTCGGAAGATATCACGAGTTTAAAAATGCAAGTATTAGAAAAAGTCGCGTGGTTGCCGCCACCGCGCTCAGTTAGCCAGCATGCGATGTAGGCTCCATGTAAGCATCACTGGGGTACGGGGAGTCAATGTAATATGTAATATAATATATATATATTAGGGTGGTCCTTATTCCTACGAAAAAAAATTTTTTTTTTTTTTGTGCGGGGGCACTACGTAATTTGAATATATACCATAAGAAAATCTTTCATTATTTTTTTTATTTCTTTTTAAAGACATTTAGGGGTCGCTACCAAGGTTTGAATTTTAAGTAAAAACACAAAATCTGTATTTTTTAGTTTCATTTTTTTATAGCCAAGAAATAAAAATATTACAAAATGATTGTTGTAGCTATGAACTAAGATATTTTGTACATATTTGCGCCCTAGTTGATGACTTCTTAGAACTGAAGTGCGGGGCGGGCTAAATGGCGACGCGTCGGTACAGAAGAGGGGTTGGGGGGAAGGGGACAAACAGCGATTGTCTATTCTATCTATGCGATGTTCATTTGCACGTAAAATGTGATACAAACACTTAAATAAAACATTAATGAAACCATGATTTAAGATATCCTTCAACGCTTTTTGTAAAAATTTTGACAGCTGGTAGCGACATCTAAATCTAGACCAAATAAAAAAAATAAAAGTTTATTTCATATTTAGAGGTATATAATCGAATGAGAAAGTGCCTGGGATAATTCAAAAGTCGAAAAATAAGGACCACCTAATATATATATATATATATATATATATATATATATATATATATATATATATATATATATATATATATATATATATATATATATAATATAATAATAATAATATTATAAAGAGGAAAGGTTTGATTTTTTGTTTGTTTGTTTGTTTCGAATAGGCTCCGAACCTACTGCACTGATTTTAAAAAATCTTTCACTGTTGGAAAGCTACACTATCCCTGAGTGTAATAGGCTTTTTTTAAGATAAAAAAAAATAGATTTCTCTTACGGGGTTAAAATATATTACATAGAGATAGAGATATCCCCGAAGCGAAGCGAGGGCGGGTCACTAGTTATTTATATAGGCAATTTACATGCACTATAAGTGCATTAATAATAATAAGATTCTACCACCGTTTCGGAACGCTGATTCTACCGAGAAGACTCCGGCAAGAAACTCCATAGTTGCTCTTTTTAACGACAGTCATGTTACAAATTGTAAATAATATAATTTTTCGCTTCGTGTCATCAAATTAACATTCAGCAAAATTTAAATCAACCATGAAAAATAAATGAAACGCCCAACAATAATTGCACTACTCAATCATTGATTATAGGCAAATAAATACGCAAAACGAAACCTTGTATGCAAACTATTCGCTCGAAATGAGGTCGGCTGTTAATAGCTAATAAATGCCATAATATTTATAAACCAACTAACAAGTTAAAATGTTCATAATGGTTTCATTGTCACCCTATACAAGGGTCGTTTAAGGTCTATTAATAAACAGCCCTTTGAAAATAAGGTCACAGTGCAATGCAGCAGGTGGGTTCAAGCTCAATTATACACCTTGTGTAAACGGGTTAAAGTTCACAATCGTTTGGGGTGAGGTTATCATGTAAATAAATCACTTTTCGACGGGTATACAAGTCACGGTTTACAGGGCACTTATTGGATTGTGCTTTTTTTTTCACGATAATTCTTTCTTTGGACGTTTTTACCGCATTGCTTTTAACTGCCAATCGATTCGTTTTTGTATCAAATACACTCACAGGCACAATTAACCGCCCACCTTGTATTTGCTTAAATTTTCGGAAATGTCCAAACATAGACCACATTTTATGAATGATCCATTATAAACTTAATTTAAGGCAAAAAATAAATCGAATGTTTTATTTAAAAAAAGTCGTTTAATAGGGCATAATTACAAAAATCGATATTTTCGAAGTATCGACGAAAAATGTAAATTTCGAATTTTGAGAAAAAGAAGGTCAAAGTAAAACAATATTAAAATTTAATAATGGGCGTTGCTCCCCCTAGCCCTTATGACTTCTAGGAGGCGGTATGATAGTCCATCCATGACATCTTGGATATCTGATTGGGGAATAATGTGCCACTCCTCTACCGCAGCCGTTTTGAGCTCTCCAATAGACGTTGGGGCTGGTAATCTTGCTCAAATACGTCTTTTGAAGTTGTCCCATATGTGTTCAATTGGGTTGAGGTCGGGACTGCGTGCAGGCCATGGCAAAACTTGAATTCTGGTCTCATTAAGGTACTCAGTAACCAATTTTGCGGTATGGCAACGTGCATGTCATGCATTAATCTAAAGTTGTCACCAATAAATGGTGCGAACGGTATGACATGTCCTTGGAGAACTTCTTCCACGTATCTTTAAGCATTTACACTGCCTCTGTCAAACAATACAAGGTCGGTACGAGCCTCGTAAGTGATGCCTCCCCAAACCATAATAGAGCCTTCTTTGTAACCCACTGTTTCCGATATAGCGCAAGGAGCAAACCTTTAATTTGGGCGTCTGTAGACAGGCTGGCATCCATCTGGACCTTTTAAGGCTATCTGCTCTTATCTGAGAACAGTATGACCTTCCATTCTTGTACAGTCCACTCAGCATATTGTATTCTCGCGCAAAAGCAAGTTTAGCTCTACGGTGTTGTGCAAGCAGTTCTGGGGCGCGAGCTGGACGAAACGCCCTCAGATATCCTTCTGCCAGTCTTCTTCTTATCGTACGTCCACTAACACTGAGGTTTCGTACTTCAAAAAGACGAATTTGGGCTTCAGTAGCGGTGGAAAAGCGATTTCTTAACACGTTGTCGACAGCGAAGCGGTCTTCTCGAGCCGAAGTGTATCGCTGTCGACCTTGAACTGGCCTGAGGGTGTATGAACCTGTCTCCCGAAATCGTCTGATGGCATCCCGTATGGCAGTTCGTGGTACACCGAGTGCACGAGGGATGCGACGTTGGCTGTACTCAGCGTCAGTAAAGGCAACTGCCCTGGCTACACCAGTTGCATCGGGTGGCATTTTTTGCAGTCACAAACAACAAGCTAACACTACAAACCCAAATTAAACAATAAAAACACACTACGGCAGAAAAGAACAGGAAATGAACACACAGTAACACAACTGCAATAATGTCAAACAACGACTAAGTTCCAAAAACCCGTCATTGTCACAAATTAACGAAACCAAATGAGGGTATAGGTGTTTAATTTATTGCAAGACTACCCACTTAACAAAAAACAAAACACTTAATAAGCCATAGTAAACCAAAACTATTAGGACGGCGAATTTTAAAGGTGGGCGGTTAATTGTGCCTGTGAGTGTATATTAAACCTTACTAAAATTATACTTTGTGTATAGATGGATGAGAAAGAAGCGAAAGTGGTGTGCCAGGATCGTAGCACATGGCAGTAAGTGATCTCTGCCTACCCCTTTGGGAAAAAGGCGTGATTCTATGTTTGTATATCTATACTAATAATAAATCTGTAAGGGTCGGTCATGGAGTAAGTTAGTTTGTTTTCAGAGATATTGTGTTTATAGGCTCAATATATGATACTGATACTAATTTCACGATTTTTAGATTTTTTTTCTGTATGTGTGTATGTATGTATGTTCCTCCATAACTCTTAAACCAATTATCCGAATTTGATGAAATTTGGTATAAAAACACATAGACATCTGGGACACAGGATAGGCTATTTAAATTCTAGCTCCAGTTATGATAAGACGTGGCCCCCATACAAACCTAATTGTAAAAATCGAAATGTACGCGAACGGAGTCGCGGGCACAGCTAGTATGTAGTATTATATATTATATACGTGCAAAATTAAGTCAGTTTGTAACTCGCTTAGATCAAAACTGCTTACCGATTTAAATTAAATTCTATAGTTAGAGCCGTATCAGCCGTTGAAAAAGGACAAAGGCTTTCCTGCCGCCGTTCGTCAGCGTCAGTGCAAGTAAATGTACCTTGTCAGACTCCATGTGCATAGGATACTGCCTCTCTCATGAGCTGGTAGTAGTGGGTGGGGATTTGTGTAATGGAAGAAGAAGAAGAAAATATTGGTGTGGTAATAATAATATTTCTGTGTAAACCCTAGCTAGTTCATAAAAAAACACGACTTGTAATTTTAGGTCGTATAAAAATTACCACCTCGTTTTTCTACCTCTTAACTAACTCCAGGCAGTTTACAAAAAGGCATCGGTAACTTTAATATTTTGATCAAGAGCTTTTATTACTACACTTTTTTTCCTAACTGACTTACTATGATGGCTTGGAGTAGCCTTGTCATCATCACCGGACTTGCGGGTGAGCGGATTGATGATGGAGGGTTTTTATCAGTCTGTATGATTGCACAATCATAGCTCACAACTGAGTGTACCAGGAACACGAAGTTAGTTGATGCTCATTATTAAACTGACTAGAATTAAAAGGTCGTAATACGCCCCCCGTAGGATATAACGTCACTTCTTTTTCTTATCGTGTGGTTGATGAACAACCTGGTGTCAGAGTTTTTAAACCGCCTGTAGGCCTCAGACATGGCTTCGCACACCGTTGAAAAATTTCTCAGGTGTGCTGGTTTCCTCACGATGTTTTCCTTCACCGTTAAAGCGTCGAATGATGGTACATATGAATTTCGAATTTGAAAAACACATTGGTGCCTGGCGGGGTTTGAACTGGCGACCTCTCGCATGGCAAGCAACGACCTTAACCACTCGGCCATCGAACAAGGGAATCTAACGCAAATGAAAACCAACACAGATTAAAAATCCCAGTACAAATCACAAAGTAATTCTTAAGTATACTTTACGTTTCAGAAACAGTCAACGTCAAAGTATCTCATAGCACGGGTCATTAGGCCCTCTTCAGGTATTTACTTATTAAATCATTTTCAATAACAAAGTCAATTTACATAATTCGGGTCTCGAGGTTCAAGATGAGATAAATGTCGGTTTAGGTATTCTGTTTACTTGTTATTTAGACGTGTTATTCCCTGCCTTAGGGTGGGGGAAACAGGAAAAACTTTTATGGAAATTTCACGTAAGTTATTTTGTGTTATCATACAACTGCTTCTTGTGTAGGGATAAGTGTGAACAGATAATGAGGGTTAACGCGTATGAGAAATTCACTAGATGGCAATACGTAGGCGTGAGGTCCAACTGCAGCATGATTGGTTATTTTTGACGTGACATTGACAGACATGTCAATATTCACCAATCATGCTGCAGTTGGACCTCACGCTAACGTATTGCCATCGAGTGATTTTTTCACACGCGATAGCCCTCATCGAACGGTAAATAATGGGAATGGTCAATGGCGTATTTGGTAGTGCCCCTATTTCTTATGCCAAGAGTCGTGGGTTCGATTCCCAGTCGGGACAATTATTTGTGATGATCATCGGTGTTTGTTCCAAGTTTAGATGCGCTGTTTGAATAAAATCATATATTATTAATTATATTTTTGTGTACCAATGATCTTTCTGATATTCATAACACAAGGGCATAAGGAACTTAACTAGGAATTGGATCAATATATGTGATGTGATCATCATCAGCCCATATACGTCCCCACTGCTGGGGCACGGGCCTACCCTAAACTAGGGCGATAAGGCCTTAGTCAACCACGCTGGCCAATCGCGGGTTGGTTGACTACACAACCTAAGAATTTCTTGGTAGGTGTGTAGGTTTCCTCTCGATGTTTTTCTTCACCGTCAAAGCGTCGAATGGTTGTTCATATCAGGAATTTATTGCCGTTTGTAAAAATCTCATAGTTCACAATTTTGAACTAAGTAAAAAACATCAAGCAACAGTATGGGGAATATGCACGTGTTAAATTATTCTCATCTTTAAGTTTAGATAAATACATATTAATACAGCTTAGTATGATATACATATATAGCTGTATGTTCACTAGCGGGGATCAGGAATTAAAACCATCATGACTTTTAGCAAGGTATAATTATAAACATCAATTACTTTTTAATGGACTATTAAAGCCTTCCTTTTAATACGAATATTGTCTATAAATATTCACAGGTATGTCAGGTACTTTAAACAATGATAGATCCTTTATAATATATCATTTATACTAAGCGTAATGAGAATGTGGACTATTTATTATACCATAGTAGTAACAATTCGTTATTGTAATAAAACATCATTATTACAATAATACAATCTAGAATAACACTTTCATAGTAACAATAATTATCAAATACTTAACTTTGTAAAATAACAGCAACACTTTACACAATTTCGAGCAGAGCTCCGCTCTGTCCGACGATCAAGAAAGAAGTGATCGATACGGAGCGAGGCGAGCCTTTTTATAGTCTGTGACAAGCAAGTGATGTCACCATTACGTCATGGCTATGGAACATTCCTTATAAATCCTTGTTCTAATTTATCAAAAACGTTACAAATATATAACAATAAATTAAATATTAAATATAAATTATACATTTTACATATTTTTATATTTTTCTTACTTATTATATAGGCTAAAATGTAAATAAATCTATCACGGCCATACTGACATTGTACTTTGCTCTCAAAGTACAATTAATCCTTAACCAATATTGCATAATATAATCTATACATAACATAAACAAAAACTTTTTATAGTTTTGCTAAAAGAAACTTTTATTTATTTCAGCAGGACTGACCTGTACTTCACTTACTAATGGAACTTTGTTAGATTAACAAGTTTTTCATTCTAACTTTTGTCTCTGGCCTGATCCTTGCTAATCCTATCACCTGCTGCGCATGACTTCCAGAGAAGCAACAGGACATTGACTTTCAGCAGTCTAACTTCTGTCTCTGACCTGATCCTTGCTAATCCTATCACCTGCTGCGCATGACTTCCAGAAAAGCAACAGGACATTGACTTTCAGCAGTCTAACTTCTGTCTCTGACCTGATCCTTGCTAATCCTATCACCTGCTGCGCATGACTTCCAGAAAAGCAACAGGACATTGACTTCAGCAGTCTAACCAATACCATACCGTCCTGGACCGTGCTAATGCCATTCACCTGCTGCACATGAATTTCAAAAAGCACGAGGCGGTACCAGCAGTCCTTTTCAATCTAACAATCATTATCTTCTATATTATATTTCTTTTTACCTTTTGATTTTCTTTTAGCAATAACACAAATAAAGTTTGAACATCAATGGCAAAATAATTATTCATCTTTATGACCTATATACCAACAATCATTTTTCATCTATAATATAACATATAAAGTTTGAACATGAATCACAAAACAATTATTATTTATCTATCACGGCACATCAATCAATACTTACTATCAACATATTTATCTTAGAGTTTTGCTCTACCCGTTCAGCAGACCAAACTCTGCAATTTTTCCTTAGTAAAACTAAAATTCCTTAAGTTGTACAGAGTTGAGATCCTTTTCCAAGTTAAGTGTGTGTGTCATACATAGTTGCGAAAACGGTTTTTCCTTTATATTGGCAATTATATATATAGAACAATTTATTAACGTGGTTTAAATTTAAATCAGTTTCTTTTGTACTTTTAATTGTAGGCTTTTTTATTTAATCCAGCAGTAATAGAGTCTAATAGAGAATCCTTGTCCTTAGTTAGTGAATGTATTTTTATTAAAATATAAAGAAAAAATTAAATATCGTTAGTTAAAGCGTTTACTTTTAATATGGGCAGGCAGTGATTGCTTTTAATTTTGATTTGTTCTGTAGAATGGAAGCGACTTGGCAGATCGTTCATGAAAACAAAAAATAAGACCCAAAATTTTTTCGTGAGGTGTAAAACCTAGGAGACGTAATATAATAATAAACCTTAAGTGTTTGATTTGGTCGGCATAGTTGCCAAACGATTTTACAAGTAAGATTTAATCCATTTGAAAGCATATCGTCTAACTCCCAGTTCGTATAGCTCGTGGGGTATTTTTTAATCTATGTATTGGCTTAAAAATTTACTTTAATATACATATATAATAGTTACGTTTATTGTCTCTTCTTATTTGAATTTTTAGGAATTTTATTAAACCCTTATTTAGCCTAGCTCAAAATAGTTAATAGCCTAAATGTATACCAGCAATGCTTTATTTTATACTAGCTTTCTGACCGCGGCTTCGTTCGCGTGGAATTCTGCAATATAACCATATTGCGTTAAGAAGCACAACAACGACACTCGGTGCCATATCCAATCTAATCAATCAAATAATATTTTGGTTTTCCCTCGGGAATATCATTTTTTTTTCAGCATACAAAGTACCCTATTATTTAATTCGGACTTCTAACTTTATATCTGCAAAATTTTAAAGCAATCGGTCTATTAGTTACGGCGTGAAAGCGGAACGAACAAATATACTCATTTTCCGATTTATAATTTAAGTAAGGATAATCCGTTTTATGTTCCTATGTAGAAGACCAAGTAGGTCTATAACTTTTTATTTTTTTGCTAGAAGTTTTGCGTAAACTGCCCAAACTCTTGAAGTCAAATTACCGATAGGAATTAAATTATATATTTCATTTAAGTCCCTCAGGAACGTCCGACACATCATTCAATCAACCTGTGGTCAGTCAAATATAATACTGGTCTCAACCCCGATTTTCAAATTACATTAATTTTTATTCAAATTAAATTTCTAACAGAATTAATAACCTATTTGCGTATTAAGATACTGTATAATGTAGGTCCCATACTAAAAGCTAAATTACGAATTAGTGTTTATAACTCTGAGTTTACTATACCATATACATGATAATATGATCGAAATCTTCGGTACATTTTTATGTTTTCGGTATATTTTCAAACGAAAAGAAAATACTAGAATCATTATTATAAGTCATAAAAATTCAAGATTGGAGGCTGGTTTCAATACCAGCATGATAATAGATTAATCACTTTTAGTTACAATAATACCAAAAGAAATTTTCTTCATCGGAGTTATACTCAAAGAAATTTACTTATTAAGTTTCCATAAGATAAACGTCTCAAAGTACACAATATATATCACCCACCAAGAAAAAAAACTGCAATCGTCAATATGTGAACGTAATCGGTATTTTACAATTTTGAATAAGAGTTAAATCTTTTCACTTATGCTGCTTCGAAGGGCGCAATGTTTAAATCTACTGAAATTTTTAAAATATGTATAATACACCTACACAACTCAATAACTCCCTATTTATTAAATGGCTTACCTATGCCCACACTAGGCATTGTCTTGTCTCCTTTTCAAAAAATATATTTAATGTGTCAGCGATTATTAAGAATTTTTAAAAATATTAATATTTAAGAGTCTGAACGTACCTATTATTTTTATTTAGTTCTTGTTTACTTCTGGACCTAAGTAGATATTATACAAATTAGTTTATTTTAATATTGAACGCCGCAAACAATTTTATCTAGCATTCTTGCACAAATTATTTTTTTTTTTCTTTATAACAAAACCTTTTGTCAAACGACTTTGCCTAAATATTTACAACAAAGAATTCACCGAACCTGACCTTTCTACAACTCACTTACATCTTTCAAACGTAAATTTATTTAATGGTTATTGTCTCACATCCTATTTAAACATAATTTTGGTTCACAACTAAATTGTATTTCTATACTATTTATTTCATGTTTAATGATAATAATCCGTTAACAAGCTCATACGTATTAGATTATTTACAAACCTAGCAAGTTTAGTTTCAGTATAATTTTGGTAATGGCTATATGTGATTCAGAGTCTGGAATACTTTATTATTCAGAATTACCAAATTGATCTACTAAATATTGTGTTGATAAAATTGTCAGTGTACCTAGCTATGACCAAATAAACAAATAAATAATTATTTTGAAGATACTATAATGCACATCAAATATTAATTCTTGAATTGATTAAGTTTTGAAAAAGTCTCATTACTTCCATGGAAAATTTGCTGAATACCCAGTTTAAAATTAATATTACAAAAATATACCCTTAAGATCTGGTAAGACCTATATATGTATAAAATATATCATAGAGGAACTCTGTTCAACCTGTATCAACCTAGATCAGGTAATCTATGACGAATTAATAAATTTATCTATTTTGAGTTGCAAATTGCTGTAGATTAAGATCGGTAGTAAAACGTTAATATGCTACAAGAACAATTAACTTACTCAGTAGCCTAAAAAACTGTTGTAAATAACATGAATACTAGATATACAGATAAACCTTCAGACTAATTAATTATTACCTACTATTAAACAAAAGTATACATTAATTTGTACTTTTCATAATACGTTCGGCCAATCTGACTATTTTAAAAAATAACCTTCTTGACGTACCAGGAATCTGCTTTTGTACTAGTCTTCCTTACTGAACCAAAGCTCGACAGCGTCATGTCTTCATCGAACAATCTGTGTCCTTCACTTCTTGGTGTACCAGGAACCTGCTTTTGTACCAGTCGTCCATATTGAACCAAAGCTCGGCAGCGTCACATCTTCATCAAGCCGCCTTTTGGTGGCGACAGCAGCATCACGTATAGTTTGTACCAGATGAGCCAGAACAGAAAAATAAAGTATTAGTTTTGTGGGCTAGTCTGTCTCACTTCTGATGTTAAATTATTCTCATCTTTAAGTTTAGATAAATACATATTAATACAGCTTAGTATGATATACATATATAGCTGTATGTTCACTAGCGGGGATCAGGAATTAAAACCATCATGACTTTTAGCAAGGTATAATTATAAACATCAATTACTTTTTAATGGACTATTAAAGCCTTCCTTTTAATACGAATATTGTCTATAAATATTCACAGGTATGTCAGGTACTTTAAACAATGATAGATCCTTTATAATATATCATTTATACTAAGCGTAATGAGAATGTGGACTATTTATTATACCATAGTAGTAACAATTCGTTATTGTAATAAAACATCATTATTACAATAATACAATCTAGAATAACACTTTCATAGTAACAATAATTATCAAATACTTAACTTTGTAAAATAACAGCAACACTTTACACAATTTCGAGCAGAGCTCCGCTCTGTCCGACGATCAAGAAAGAAGTGATCGATACGGAGCGAGGCGAGCCTTTTTATAGTCTGTGACAAGCAAGTGATGTCACCATTACGTCATGGCTATGGAATATTCCTTATAAATCCTTGTTCTAATTTATCAAAAACGTTACAATATAATAAATTAAATATTAAATATAAATTATACATTTTACATATTTTTATATTTTTCTTACTTATTATATAGGCTAAAATGTAAATAAATCTATCACACACATTTTTTTATTATCCTAAATAAATCTTTAATATTGAAGAAATATGAATATAATTTTATTTTTCAATTTACTTTAACGACAGCAGAGATATACCTGTTTAAAGTGGCTGAGTAGAGAGAGATATCCGATATGTCAGGTGACGTCAAATTACACTACGGCCATACGCAATCCATACAAAACTCTGTTTTGTAAGAAAGAGATGGAAAATTCATTAGAAAGCCTTCGATTTTGAACCGGTTTCCACTTCAAATTCACATTGTATTATATTTTGAAGTCTATTTGCATATGTTGTTGAAAAAATCAAGATTGCCGGTTTATGCATATTCCTTATTACTTCACTCCTAGTCTTTATATGAATGATTTTTGATGCTTTGGTTTAAGCACAAAAATGTTAAATAGGATCCCACAGAATGTTAATAAATTGCCTTTCTAATATGATGAGCTGCTTGCTTGGATATCCAAGAATTATGTAACTTATATTTTTTTCTTCTATTTATTGATAACTTGACGTACAAATGCAGTTTTTTTTTATAAAAGGCTTACTAGATGACCTTACTTCACCTGATGGTAAGACCATATTGAGCCTGTCGCACTCTAAGTGCCGTTTCACACCCCGCCAAAAAAACCCGGATTTCATGAAAATCTATTTGCAGAATAAATAATTTCATTTCATTTCTAAGGCTAACCTAAGGCAAAGACTAACTTAACCTAATGCGATAGAACAGACTACACTATTTATAAAAATACACTATTTATAATGTAGAACCTTTGTGGCCGGACCGACTCACGCTTTGCCAATTCTGGTATTCAATGGCCCGCCCAACATTTGCGCAAACACATTTAATCAGAATGCTTTTTATAAATAAGCTTCCTTGAAAAAAGCGTGGCCCTTTGTGTAACAAAAACTTTTTGTGAAACCTCCCTAATATGTTTATTGAAATTGGCTATTCGGTTTTTCTTTTATATTTTACACGAAAACTGTTCATACATATTGTCTCATCTATAATATAAAAATTAATCGCAAAATGTGTTTGTAAGCGCATAACTAAACAACGCCTGAACCAATTTGGTCAATTCTTTTTTAAAAATGTTCGTTGAAGTCCAAGGATGGTTCTTACGGCGAGAAAAAATCGAATAATTGCCGGGAAAACCCTAAAAACAGCCCTTTTCTTTTTCATATTTTTTTGACAGGACGAAGTCTGTCGGGTCAGCTAGTGGTTAATAAAATGTTCTTCATTGCCTCGTTAGTCTATTGGTAGCAAGTACTGCGTTAGGACCGAGAGGTCCCCGGTTCGAATCCAGGGTCGGTTATAATTTGTGTGAGTTTTTCTGTTAAGAAATTACTCTTCTTACTAGTCAGGAAAATGGCGGTTGCACGCCCGTGCCTCGGAAAACATGTTAAGCCGGTGGTCCTGCGCCCGATTTCTCATCGATCTTGTTGGATTGCCATCTGAGAACTCCGAACAGAGAGTGCACTTGCGGTTGTGCATACACTTGTGCACTATATGTGTTGCAGTTAGCTGATCTCCATTGAGATTGGCTGATATTTTAAAATGTTCCGGGCGAATTAACACTATCGTAATAACTTGCGTATTGAAATTGTGACGGCTAAAATAAAATCGGTTATGGAAACAAATGGTGCAGATTGATCATTTTTATTGGTATTAAAACGAACGCAAAAACCTTTTTTTAACCATGTGTTTTGTCTATATACATTCCCGGGAATGCGATCTATTCAAGCACTTAAATCAAATACGATTTTCGCCGAATTTGGCCTGGAGTCAGGAAGTCCGTGTATTGAAACTAGCGTCAATCCAAAAAAAAAGCCGTTCCAAAATATTATAACATTAAGCCGTTGGTTCTGTGCCTGATCGGTCATGAAATAAATAAATATCAGGGGACATAGAGTGCACTTGTGTTTGCGCACATACTTGTGCACAAAATATGTCTTCACCATGAACTCTGATCGATCAAACACCTTAGTTTTCTGTATGAAAGTATCCACGCAATTATGTAAATTCAAGAACACGACAATTACCATAGTATGTAATAAGTTTATGTACGTATATAATAATTCAATAGTTTGAAGGCTGAAGTAAGCAAAACGACAGCAACTCTCACAAGACTTTTGTGGTTCATTATCTGCTTATGTCAAATAGCTTTCTATATGGTGGTGCAAGACAAACGCGGAGTTGAAATGTCATATTTTCGCTATATATAATTTTGACTAGCTGTGCCAGCGACTTCGACTTCGTTTTGCACATTTTCCATTGTTTCTTTGGTCCTTTTGGTAGCAGCGTGATGTTATATAGCCTTAAGCCTTCCTCGATAAGTTGACTATCCAACACGAAAAGAATTATTCAATTCGTGCCTGGGTAAAGCGCGTTCAAACAAACAAACAAACTATTCAGCTTTATAATATTCGTATAGATATGATAAATGAACTAAGCTACGACTAATTCCTACCCTTACATCCGTAAAATAATTTAATTTGAAATCTTAAGAACTACCGTGGCTCAGACAGACGCAGTCAAACATAGAGATTAAATTTAAACACCCTTCTTTTGTGTCCGGGGTTGGAAACTATGTATATTATGATGCACCTTGTCCGTCATCTGTCAGATAATTCAAAATATTAAATTTTTTGTATGAGAGCCATCCACTCCCCGCATATCCGGTGACGATGACGAGGCTACTCCAAACCATCATCGTATGTCGGTTAAGAAAAAATATAAAATTATTTCTTTGAGAAATTTACTAAAGCCTCCGCTTTACCCTGAAACTTGAGCCTCACCTAACCTCTATTAAACTAGGCGCGGAATTTCCCTCGGGCACTCTGGGGCTGCGAAAAATCAACTCACACGTCGACACTAGGGGGCGCCAGGGTTATGCTGATACCACTAGACCTGCTTAATTCTGGCCAGTACCACTTTGCAGTTTTGCTGACCTGGCATTATATGGGTGTTGGAAGCCACGTATGAAACTCGAGTTGTTACAGCATACACAAAATTGTAGGAAGGTGTGTCCTACCGATTTCAGACATTGCGGCCGACCTCATTGGAGATCAGCCGACTTCGCAGGAAATTATTATAGTGCACAAGTGTACGTAAGGCACTCTCTGTGCCCTTACTCTGATAGTTCGGTTAGACGAAGTGGGACAAATCACAACGGTGTAAGTCGTATGTTTAAATTAAATTTAGGTGTATTTGAATATTACATACATACATGAAATCACGCCTTTTCCCAGAGGGGTAGGCAGAGATCACTTCCAGCGATCCACTTTTCACCTCTGTGGGAAACGTGACGTGACGGGTTGTAGACCACGTCGCCGCCATTATGCATCGTGCATTGTTTTAACAAGGTCATTGCGTTCCCACGAGTAGCAAGGATATATGACGGGGGGGAAGGAAAAGGGGAGGAAGGATACTATCGCCTCGGATGATTTGGATTGAGTCGATAGTAGCTCGAGGAGCCGGGGTCGCTATTTGAATATTTCCTTTGTTATAGTGAAATAAATATGAGGAAATCTGCACACCTGCGAAGAAATGTTGAGATTGTGTCAAGTCGACTAACCCGCACTTGGCCAGCGTGGTTAACTAAGACCAGTAGCGCTACCATGAATTTAAAAGTGACAGACTCTATATCGCCTATGTAAAAATGTCCATAAAAAAATATACAGCGCCCCTAGCGGTAACGCTAAGAACTACAATCGGTAGTATGAAAAAAAAGAATTCGATAGGTTTTTAACGTAATTAAGTTGTCGATAGCTAACTCAGATGGTAGCGCTACTGATCGCTATAGTTTAAGGTAGGCTCGTGCCTCAATAGACGTATTACGGGCGGATGATGTATATTTCCGATGACCGAAACAAATGTTCTTAAACTATTTACAATTAGAATAATGTGTCACATATTATTTCCTATATAAATATTTCCTTATTTTACTAATCAGCGCAACTTGAACTCACCCTTATTGGCCGAATTATCTCTTTAATCCCTCACCCCGAATCTCGGTAAACTTCTTTCATTTAAATTCCCTTCTCTACCAATTCAGGAACGAGGTTTATTATTTTAATGGAGACTTTAAAATTGTTACTGTCATTTTTGGCAAATTGCAGCCGGTCGGACGGCCCCAGGGTAATTTGTCCTATTTTACCTGGCAAACCCGGATCACCGGGACTAGAGACCCCAGGCAACACCGGTTTACACGGATCAGACAAACTTGACTTTTATAAAAAAATAGATTTTCTGTTCAACTAAATAAAATCAAAGTGTCTGTTTGTAATATTAAAATAACGACTTTTTACTAAATGGGTATATATCGGGTATCAATAACAAAAACAAAACAAAACATCTATCTGTTTATTCTCGTTAATCTCCGAAACGGCCGGACAAATTTTCGACGGGATTTTCACAAATAAATAGTTAATTTTATAATGTTCAATACAATATAGGCTATTTTAATAAATAATAAATAATATCACACAACATCACATACATTGAGCTGATCCCGTGGTAAGTAGCTTAAGCACTTGTGTTACGGATACCAGAATCAACAGCAGATACACAAATATACTTAAATATATTTAATAACACATCCAGACACAGAACAAACACCGATGTGCTCCACACAAATATTTGTCCCGAGTGTGAATCGAACCCACGACTCTTGAAACCGCAAGTAGTTAACCTGGGTCACTAACCACTGTTCCACCGAGCCTGTCATAATATAAATAAATAATTATTACCAAAACTACTTCCACGCGAACGAAGTGGTGGGCTGCCGCTAGTATTAACATAATAATAAACATACTTATGTAACCTTGTGTAAACGTACATATGTTAAATAATGAATTTAATAATAAACCCTATACGAAGCGAGAGCGGTTCACTAGTTTATAATTAGGTGAAATTCCGTACCCTCACAAACATATGTGGCCACACTACACTCAACCCTCCCTTTACGAGAAACGACTATAGATAAGGCATTTTCTTTAAAAATACATTTTATAAATTACCGGAGTCATTAATTTGTATGAATGCATAATTAAAATGTACCGTCGGCGTATTATGTGTGAAGTTTACGGGCGGTAGTTGGAGCACACTACGAAAACTCTGAATATGTAAACATGATACATAATTGGACTTGTTTACAATTGGGGCAAACGTTGATTGTTGGTGTAAGACCAAAATATTATATCTACTATGAATGGGGAATATGCACACATTTTTTTTATTATCCTAAACAAATGTTTAATATTGAAGAAATATGAATATAATTTTATTTTTCAACTTACTTTAACGACAGCAGAGATATACCTGTTTAAAGTTCCTGAGTAGACAGAGAGATTCGATACGTCAGGTGACGTCAAATTACACTAGGGCCATACGCAATCCATACAACACTCTGTTTTGTAAGAAGATGCATATTCCTTATTATCAACATTTAGATGATTTAAAGTATCTAAATCATCACTACATAGTATAAAGCAAAGCCCGCGTATGTCTGTATGCATGTATGTATGCTTAAATCTTTTAAACGCAACGGATTTTCATGATTTTTTTTTCAATAAATAGAAGGGTTCAAGAGAAAAGTTTTAATTTATTATATACCCGAAACGAGATACATACATCCAGACAGACACGGAAAGCGACTTTATTATACTATGTAATGATGATTTTTAATACTTTAAATCGTCGAAATGCCAAGCTAGTGAAGAATACACTAAAATAAAGGCACGGACTTGTATTTAATATAAATTTTATCAACCTAAACCATGTCGTTTTCAATTGAGAGTGGTTAAAAGATATATTATTCCTTCGGGATTACAATGTACACTATGTTTTAACCAGTAACCAGGTTTTGGAACGAAAGGGGAAAGGAAAGGAAAAACACACAATTTTAGACTTTAGTCACCTCAAATAAGGTCGAAAACGATTAAAAACTTTCTCCGAGCTATGCCTGAATTTAATAATCTATATTGGAGCAAGAACTTTAAAGTCCGGTATGGGCCATTATGTACGATTCTCATATATTAGTTTACAATTTTTAACCATGTTCAAATGAGGTAATCATGAAAATAAAAATAAATTAAGTGTGAAAACTTACAATAGCTGTATAAAATCAATTGCGCTACTATTAACCGGGGATTTGAACACCCTTCATTCCAGAAATCGCGTCCAGGCGTGCGCCACCAATACACCAACTAACAGCTATTGAAGCCGTCGAATTTTTCCGTATATTTCGTCGGAATCTTTTGTTTTTTCAAATTATTTTTAAGGGAGAAAGTTGATTATTTAGAAACCACCACTTTTCCGCCCGCGACTTCGTCCGCGTAGAGACGTTTAACGGGTAAAACATTACTTCTTTATAGTGCAGTCGGTTAAAAAGTAGCCTTTGTCCTTTCTCAGGCTCTGGACTATATCTGTACCAAATTTCATTTAAATCGGTTCAGTACTCTATGCGTGAAAGCGTAACAGACAGACAGACAGAGTTACTTTCGGATTTATAATATTAGTAAGGAATAAGGTGTAGTGTGCGTAGCACCTCTCCATGTCGTGTCTTATATACACCGTGAAATTTTAGTGGTTGTTTTCCCGTGGCAGAACGATTTGCCTTTAGTAATACTATCGAATCATGCAAATTATTCCTCGAAAAAAAAAATTTTTTTTTCGATTTTACAGAATAATAATTTTTCCAACACGAAAGCGAGAGACGCTATCGTTGTTTTTGAAGATGTGGCGTATTCAGGTACTGCTTGCCGCATGAAATCGATGCTTAAAGCTAAAGAAGCTCTACACCCTAAGTCATAAAGCGGTTCGAACGTGCTTTCGAGTTACAGTTAAACCTTTCGTAAAACCGGCATTTATTGATTTTACCAAAAAAGAACTGCACACATCTTTTGTACAACTAAGATACAATCATTTTACTGCGAGAAAACAACCACTAAAATTTCACAGTGTATAAGGATATGTATTGAATCATTAGACAGAGACAATATATTATCAACACAGTGAGTAACATCTTTCATTTGACGTCTCCCGGTCCCATCCTTACAAAGGAACTAGTAAGAAAAGTAAGGAAATAGTAAGTTTAGTGCTTATACGGGTGTACCACTTTGGATGCGGTATTTTATATCAAACACATCATGTTGTGTGTATAATAATTAAATCAGAACACATATTTAACCGAAGTCATTTTAGCTCACATTACCTACGAGAGATTAACTTTGAATTCAAATGGAATTAATGAAACAATATCTAATCAGTGAATTTACTGACCATACAAAATGCTTTCATTGCAAAACCTCACTTATTACATTAATAGAGAGTTCATATTTGTTTGACGGCATATGCAACGAACTAATATTTTAATGTGGCTACAAAACTGACGTAAATTAATTATTTAATTACACCATAGTAATACGTTAAAAGGGCATAAGGTTCATTTTAAAGGCTTTTTATAGCAGCCATATTTATTTATAAAAGTGAAGTGTTTACTTGAGTATAATAAAACTTTTTCATGCAAGTAGAAAACAGTTTTTTCATATACATCTTTCAAATTAGGGTTTTCGCTTATGAGAAATTCACTATGCCAATTAACGTAGGTGTAATGTCCATGTGCTGCATGATTGGTTATTTTGCTCGTGACATTGGCAAACATGTCAACCTTAACCAATCACGTAGCAGTTTCACATTATTATCGATGTATTACCACTTAGAGAATTTCTCATACGAAAAACCTCACATAAATAAATAAATAAATAAAAATCTCTTTATTGCTCAAGGATAACAATTTTGCAAAATACCAATACATACCAATTCTACTTTATTAACTACTAGCGACCCGCCCTCGCTTCGCTTCGGGTATATCTCTATCTCTATATAATATATAGCGGTGCCCGCGACTTCGTTCGCATGGACTACAGGATTTTGATTTTTTTTAACTTAAAGGTAGTCTTAGTTACTCCAAAACATCAGCTACCTGCCGATAAGACCCGTCAAAATCTTTTCAGCCATTCAAGAAGTTAGTCAACCGGAAGAAACATTAAAAACAAAATTATTTTGGTATTTATCACCATAATCTGTCTTTTATGGTGTAATAAATAAGTATATTACACAATTACACAACAATGTGATGTTGTGTTTATTTATTTTATTTATTTATTTATTTATTTATTTTAGGAGGTGTTATATACTTATTTATCATAGCGACCCGCCCTCGCTTCGCTTCGGGGATATCTCTATCTCTATGTAATATATTATTTTAACCCCGTAAGAGAAATCTATTTTTTTTATCTAAAAAAAGCCTATGAAACTCAGGGATAGTGTAGCTTTCAAACAGTGAAAGATTTTTTCAAATCGGTGCAGTAGTTTCGGAGCCTATTCGAAACAAACAAACAAACAAAAAATCAAACCTTTCCTCTTTATAATATTATTAAATTACATAGGTATTACATTGACTCCCCCGTACCCCAGTGACGCTTACATGGAGCCTACATCGCATGCTGGCTAGCTGAGCGCGGTGGCGGCAACCACGCGACTTTTTTCTAATACTTGCATTTTTAAACTCGTGATATCTTCCGAATTAAATGTCCGAATTGAATAATTCAAAAAGTAATAAAAAGGTATTGAAGCCGTCTTGAATATAAAGTAATTTATTTTGATAAGGATTAATACCAAGGTACAAATAAAGAGCCCTAAATTTTTAGAATAAAAAACAGCTTGCTGTGACATATCTATAATATTTAGACATATGCTGTCGCGACACTTTTTGTAGATAATGATGAGTTCTGCAAAGTCTTAGTAAATGGTTTTGTTCTATCTTCAATAGTTTTCGCAGCGTAGGCGACGTAAGGAATTTTTCAGGTCTATTTTTTACACCTTGGGTTACATTATTGGAGTTTTATTAAGGATCCCTAATTTTTAAAAAAATATAATATAGCCTATGTAACTTCTGAATAATGCAGCTTTCTAATGGTGAAAAAATTATTGCAATCGGTCCAGTAGTTTTTGAGTTTATTTATTACAAACATACAAAAATACAAAAATACAAATCTTTCCTCTTTATAATATTAGTATAGAAGGTGGCCGAACTTAGTGGAGATTTGCCAAGTGCAATTATATATTATTAGTGACTAGCCCTCGCTTCTCTCTGAAATCTCTCTATCCTTTAAAAAAACCGCATCAAAATCCGTTGCGTAGTTTAAAATATTTAAGCATACATAGTATATAGGTATAGAGAAAGCGACTTTGTATTATACTTTGTAGTTTATATTGTATAAAACGACACTTATAGTCATCATCATCAGCCCATATCCGTCCCCACTGCTGGGGCACGGGCCTACCCTAAACTAGGGCGATAAGGCTTTAGTCGACCACGCTGGCCAAGTGCGGGTTGGTCGACTACACCACCTTAGAATTTCTTTTTAGGTGCAGGTTTCCTCACGATGTTTTCCTTCACCGTTAAAGCGTCGAATTATGGTACATATGAATTTCAAATTTGAAAAACACATTGGTACATGGCGGGGTTTGAACTGGCGACCTCTCACATGGCAAGCAACGACCTTAACCACTCGGCCATCGACGCTTTTTTTTTCACTTATAGTACTTATAGTGTAGTAATAAATGGTGCTTGATATTTACGCATAGATTTTTTGACTACGTATATTGACTTGACAGAATATTGAAAAAAAAAATTACATGTTACTACTTCCTATACCAATGATGGATTGTATGTCACTGTACATAACACGCATTTTTTAAGTAGGCTATGACAGATAGCGTTTCGATGATATAATATTGTTACTGTATCGAAGTAATCCATTTTTTGTTTTGACAGCCACGTACACTTGTATTTGCCGCTGGAAGTCGCGTGGTAACAAAAGCTTTTTACAATTTATTAAGGAAAAAAATACAGCTGTTCGATATTACATTTGACTTAAAATAACTTAAAATAATACATCGGCAATTAACATTTTCCACTACAAGTAAATACATTTAGTGTTGAGTGACGAAATAACGCGAAAGGAAAGATTAGGATATGACATTAGTAATTTATTATTGATCTAGCTATTTATGATGGTCTTTTTGAACCTTGTGATATTTGCATAAAAAATGTCGATATGATTGTTTTATACGGTTAAAGTGACAAACAAGTGACAGACGTCCAGCCCGCCAAGAATGATACGATGTAAAGAAGTAAGTATTGTTTTAAACTTATGTACCTTATGTAACTTATGTACGTTCGATATTTTAATCCTGCATCGCGGTATCAACATTTTTCTCGAGTGCCTTATATACCCCCGGGCTAGCTAGAACGCTAACATTAGGCTCGCTTTGTACTATTGTTGATGCCTCAAAACATTTGAACTTGCAACTATCGCTTTGATACATTTGTCACCTTGCTGGGCTCAAACATTAAAGTTACAATTAAATTTGTTACTAGCTCTAATTATAAAACCATTTTTCCTGTAGTTAGATTTACATATGGGCCAATATAACAACATTCCCAAGTTCATTTAAGCTTTAAGCTCACGTAACGTTACGTAGCAGTTTCGTCATCGTTTCGGATTACGATAGCAAAACGAGCTTGTAAAACATAAGTTTTGAAGGTGTTAAGAGTAAAAGCATCGATGGCCGAGTGGAAAAGTTCGTTGCTTGCCATGCGAGAGGTCGCCAATCCGAATTTCGCCACGTACCACTGTGTATTACGTGACACACAGAAGGTTAAGGTATTGTTGCCTTTAACCTTTAGTTCATTATGTCGGTGCTTAAAACCGTTCACGGGAATTACCTATGTACTCTACTAATCAATTGTCTGAATTTCCTCTGTCAGTGTTACGTTACGATTGACTACTGACAACTTGACGTATCGTAAACATGGCGAAGCAAGTTAACATTTGTGTTAATAGTCCAGTCAAATTAGGTAAAAATCTCGGAATTCGAGATACCCAGCTGTAAGTCTGTAAATACTTGTATATTGACGTCCTAAAAGTTGTCTCAAAACCTACATATTGTAGGGTGTACGCAACTATTAAATGTTCAAGGTGAAAGGTCACGAGTATCAGTTTTATGAACGTTTGACCGGAACGAGAAGTTTTATCATAAAAGTGTGTAGGAGAAAATTACTTATCTTCTATTTATCTATAAAAATTGTCTGTACGTTTTATTCCTAAGATTCACCATTTCAGAGATACAGCGATGCAAATAGTTGAAAAAGTTGTATTTTCAAAAGCTTCCAGGCCCACATGCGATTGTGCTAGACAGTTAAAATTTTCACGAATGATGTATTTTAGTAACCTCTATAACATCTAATACTAGAAAAAGTTTAAAACCAATGTTTAAGTGGGTTCTCATACAAAAACTATGTTTTTTTTTCTCACACTTGGCCGGTTTTTAACGTGGTTACCCCAGTAAACCTATTCCAGACGACACCTTTTATACATGAAGAACACGTTGTTTATAAGGAAGCCTAGTTAAATAATTGTTTTGTGTTGTTTTCAGTATTCAGAAGATTCAAGATTTCTGCGTTTCATTAAATTAAATTTGGTTAATATGGATCTTCACGTTCATAATAGAGTTAGATGGACAGTTAACATTTTTAAAATTTATTTTTTTTCAATTATACTTCAAACAGAAATTCTAATAATTGGTTGTTTCGTACTTTTTGACCCATAATAAGCAGTTTAAATGTACTGAAACGTATATGTATAGTACTAAAAACAACATAAAACAATTATTTAACTAGGCTTCTATATAAACAACGTGTTCTTCACGTATAAAAGGTGTCGTCTGGAATAGGTTTACTGGGGTAACCACGTTAAAAACCGGCCAAGTGTGAGAAAAAAAAACTATAGTTTTTGTATGAGAACCCGGTTCAACATTGGTTTTAAGCTTTTTCTAGTATTAGATGTTATAGAGGCTACTGAAATACATCAGTTGTGAAAATTTTAACTGTCTAGCACAATCGCACGGGGGTCTGGAAGCTTTTGAAAATACAACTTTTTCAACTATTTGCATCGCTGTATCTCTGAAATGGTGAATCTTAGGAATAAAACGAACAGACAATTTTTATAGATAAATAGATGATAAGTAATTTTCTCCTACACACTTTTATGATAAAACTTCCCGTTTCGCTCAAAAGTTCATAAAACTGATATTTGACCTTAAAAATGTAATAGTTGCGTACACCCTACCATATGTAGGTTTTGAGACCACTGTTAGGGTGTTAATATCCAAGTATTTACAGACTTACAGCCGGGTATCACGAATTCCGAGATTCTTACTTAATTTAAGCTTAAATGACTGGACTATAACTGTTGATTCCGTCAGCCAAAGTTTGATATTTCATCAATATCTAGCTTCAAATTGACAAATCATCTTATTTGAAGGTTGTAAAAATTCTCATACAATTTTTTAAATACTTGCATATTACACAACATCGCATACAACTCTGATTCCGTGGCAAGTAGCTTGAGTAAGTACTTGTTTTACATTTATCAGAATCAACAGCGGATACACAAATATACTTAAATATATCACGGAAAAAAATAAATTTTCATCACACAAATATTTGTCCGTGTGGGAATTGAACCCATGACTTTTAGAACCGCAGTAGGTATTAAATTAGGTTATGGTACATACTTTTTCCGTCGTCGAAAAAAACGTAATTGGCCAAACGATCAACGCTTTCAGTAATGATAAAGGTAAATAATAATAATGTTCTATCATTAAAAGATTCCATCATCACAGCAATCACCATTTAACAGTCATGAAAAATGTATCACTTTTAATTTTCATTTGTCGAAAGAGCACGAATATCAAACAATATAGAGTAAAAAGAACACGCTCCACAGTAAATCGGACCTTTCCAAATTATATCCTGTGTCGTTGTCATAAAGTCTATATTATATTGACGAGAGTGTAATTACTTATTCAGATGAAGGCTAACTGCTGCTGTTTCAAATAGAGGAAGATCCCAGAGCTGCCAGACATCACTTATTTTCTAATGGACAAAATATATACGATTGAGTAGTGGTGGGGTGTACTATCATCATATGACTAGTTGCTACCTTGACCAGACGGCCATTTTTCAGATATCAACCAATCAAGGTACATAGAAACACTGCTCACCTCACTCAAATTCTGATGGCTGATTTTAACATATATTTCACACAATATCATTAAAAATCAGGTTTCATTACTCCCAGACACATGCGGTCGGCGGTTTTACCTTACAGACGCTTTAAAGCTATGAAAAAATTTATTAAGTTTACTTATTTTCTGATGCTTGATTTTTATATATGTTATTCAAACAACTATTTTAAAACGTTTTGTAAACGGACAGACCGATCCAAGGGGCCAAACATTCACCAGACCCAACTGTTTTAGAATTATTTTTTTTTATTGAATTTAGTTAAGTTTTTCTAATAAAATAGTTTGTAAGGTACAATTCTATAATTATTGCGGTCAGGTGAGCACTTTTCAGTTGTTTGAATAACATATATAAAAATCAAGCATCAGAAAATAAGTAAACTTAATAAATTTTTTCATAGCTTTAAAGCGTCTGTAAGGTAAAACCGCCGACCGCATGTGTCTGGGAGTAATGAATCCTGATTTTTAATGATATTGTGTGAAATATATGTTAAAATCAGCCATCAGAATTTAAGTGAGGTGATCAGTGTTTCTATGTACCTTGATTGGTTGATATCTGAAAAATGGCCGTCTGGTCAAGGTAGCAACTAGTCATATGATGATAGTACACCCCACCACTACTCAATCGTATATATTTTGTCCATTAGAAAATAAGTGATGTCTGGCAGCTCTGGGATCTTGGACCAAAAATGGGATCATTGAAAACCGGAATTACTGTTTTTTTTTCATTATTCGTCTTCCGACCTAAATCAAGCAAAAAAAGATTTGTCGATCGGACCACAAAACTTTACTTCATATCTCGTAGAAGAACAGGAACATCAGAAAAGCAGCATTATCTGGTTTCCTAGACAAGCTATGCTGAGATGTTTCCTTTTGATCATTTTTATTTTAGTTTCTTTAGTAACTCATTTGTAAGATTTATGAAGCAATCTATATTTATAAAGTTATTTATTTAAATTACTTCAAACATCTTTTAGAGGAAGATCCCAGAGCTGCCAGACATCACTCATTTTTTCTAAAGCGGCAATGGACAAAATATATTTTGTCCATTTGTATGATTATGTTTGTATATATGTTACGGCTAATACCCGAAGTGCGGCTACACCTAGGTTTAGCCGGCTAGAACTAGGTGTAGCCACTTACTCTTGGCTAAACCTAGGTGTAGCCGATTGTTTTCGGATAAAACTAGGTCTAGCCTTCATCATGTCGGCTACAACTAGGTCCAGCCATTCCATGTCGGCTAATACTAGGTTCAGAGAATCCCTGTTGGATAAAACTTACATGCGAGTCCCGCCAAGCCTTCCGTCCTTCCCCGCGTCACACTCAGGACTCACAGCATCTGCAGCAGCAGCGCGGGGTGGAGGGCGTAGCGAGACACGCGCCTCTGCAGGTTGTGAGCGCCAAGTGCTGCTGATCTACTGCAGGTCTACTAGCGAGTGTGACTCATAGCGTCTGTACATAGTTGTAACTGCCTCGTTGGTCTATTGGCAGCAAGCGCTGCGTAAGGACCGAGAGGTCCCCGGTTCGAGTCTGCGGTCGGTGAAAATTTGTGTGAGTTTTCTGTAAAGAAATTACTTAGCCCAGAGTTAGGAAGTTGGCGGTTGAACGCCCGTGCCTCGGAAAGCACGTTAAGCCGGTGGTCCTGCGCCCGATCTCTCATCGGTCATGTCGGATTGCTGACTCACCAAATTATGAGAGTAGGGGAAAAGAGAGTGCACTTGTGTTTGCGCGCACACTTGTGCACTATAATATGTCCTGCGCACTTGGCTGATCTCAATTGAGATCGGCTGCCATGGCTGAAATCAGTCGGACGCCTTATCTAGTTATAGCCGGCTTACTATCGGCAGAGCTTTTTTAGATATTACAAAAACATCCATTAATTAGAAAACATGCAACTACAAAACCAAATGTGGCAACATAAAGTGCCTCTGCAAAGCTGTTGGTATTATGTGCAACTCAAAATGTCACTCAAGTATAGATTGTTCTAAATAGTTTATGTTACTTTATAAACCTGTGATTTATAATTATATTCTTTAAAATTATAATATGCAACTATTGTCTGTTGTTAAAAAAAAATGTTCCAGATTGTTCCTATTGTACATAACAATTTACTCCTAACAATATGTGTTATTTATTACAATTTGATTTAAAAGAATAAAAAACTACCTTGGTTTCTAATTATTGGATGTTTTTGTAATATCTAAAAAAGCTCTGCCGAAAGCATGCCGGCTATAACTAAGTATGTAAGACGTCCGACCGATTTCAGCCATGGCAGCCGATCTCAATTGAGATCAGCCAATGCGTAGGTCATATTATAGTGCACAAGTGTGCGCGCAAACACAAGTGCACTCTCTTTTCCCCTACTCTCATAATTTGGTGAGTCGGCAATCCGACATGACCGATAAGAGATCGGGCGCTGGACCACCGGCTTAACGTGCTTTCAGAGGCACGGGCGTTTAACCGCCAATTTCCTAACTCCGGGCTAAGTTATTTCATTACAGAAAAACTCACACAATTTTTCACCGACCGCAGACTCGAACCGGGGACCTCTCGGTCCTTACGCAGCGCTTGCTGCCAATAGACCAACGAGGCAGTTACAACTATGTACAGACGCTATGAGTCACACTCGCTAGTAGACCTGCAGTAGATCAGCAGCACTTGGTGCTCACAACCTGCAGAGGCGCGTGTCTCGCTACGCTCCTCCACCCCCGCGCTGCTGCTGCTGCAGATGCTGTGAGTCCTGAGTGTGACGCGGAGAAGGACGGGGAAGGCTTGGCGGGACTCGCATCTAAGTTTTATCCAACAGGGATTCTCTGAACCTAGTATTAGCCGACATGGAATGGCTGGACCTAGTTGTAGCCGGCATGATGAAGGCTAGACCTAGTTTTAGCCGAAAACAATCGGCTAAACCTAGGTTTAGCCAAGAGTAAGTGGCTACACCTAGTTCTAGCCGGCTAAACCTAGGTGTAGCCGCACTTCGGGTATTAGCCGTAACATATATATATACGAATGAGTAGTGGTGGGGTGTACTATGATCATACGACTAGTTGCTACCTTGGCCAGACGGCCATTTTTCTGGTAGCAATTAATTAAGGTACATAAAAACACTGCTCACCTCACTTAAATTCTAATGGCTGATTTTAACATATATTTCACACAATATCGTTAAAAATCAGGATTCATTACTCCCAGACACATGAGGTCGGTGGTTTTACCTTACAGACTTTAAAACTATGAAAAAAATTAATTAGGGTCACTTATTTTCTGATGCTTGAACTTTATATGTTATTCAAACAACTATTTTAAAACGTTTTGCAAACGGACAGACCGATCCAAGAGGCCAAACATTCACCAGACCTAATTTTAATGTCGCTGAGAGTATGGGCACGGGCATTATCCGTGCGAATTATGCGTGTATGTAGCATGTCTAATCTTAGTCGGAATTAATATTGAATGTAAATAAAATGGCATATCTATTAGTAAGTAACGCAAGTCATTTTAAAATTTACTTTTTCGTATTCGTTTTATTTAAAAGAGAATTAATTTTTAAAGGTAATAATTTGAAAATCACGTAAATAATCAAAGATTAACTTTAAGAAAAGTGCTCATCTGACCGCAATAATTATAGAATTTTACCTTACAAACTGTTTTTTTTTTAATTGAGTTAACTTTAAATTTTTAAAGTAAATATCAAAAGGTTTACAAAGTATTAATAATTTAATTGAATAACAGCAACCTTTTCAAATAATTATTTATTTGTAACTAACCTGCAAAAAGAAATACAAATAGATGGCCCCAAGTAGTCTACGGTAACATGGTCAAAATATCAGCATATAATTCATTTATTGTATTATTCACAACTGCTAATGATAGATGATAGAAATGGTGTCCAGGAAAACCTTTAGAAGAAAATTGCGAAAAAGATACGTGAAGCTATTGACTCCATCAACTTCAACTCAACACGAAGAAAAAGAAAAAAGAAGATGAGCACTTTTCTCAAAGTTAATCTTTGATTATTTACGTGATTTTCAAATTATTACCTTTAAAAATATTTTTTTTTATAAATAAAACGAATACGAAAAAGTAAATTTTAAAATGACTTGCGTTACTTATTTTTATTTACATTTCAATATTAATTCCGACTAAGATTAGACATGCTACATACACGCATATTACGCACGCATAAGGCCCGTGCCCATACTCTCAGCGACATTAAAATTGGGTCTGGTGAATTTTTGGCCCCTTGGATCGGTCTGTCCGTTCACAAAACGTTTTAAAAATATTTGTTTGAATAACATGTATAATAATCAAGCATCAGAAAATAAGTGACTTTAATTAATTTTTTTCATAGCTTTAATTCGCTTTAAACGTCTGTTGGTAAAACCGCCGACCGCATGTGTCAGGGAGTAATGAATCCTGATTTTTAACGATATTATGTGAAATATTATGTTAAAATCAGCTATCAGAATTTAAGTGAGGTGAGCAGTGTTTCTATGTACCTTGATTAATTGATACCTACCTGAAAAATGGCCGTCTGGCTAAGGTAAGCAACTATACTCGGATTTGTAATTCAAGATCAAAAAATCTACTACAAGGTTGCCACTGCAATAAAATATGTTTACAATAGTAAATTCTGTTTTTTTAAAAAGTCAACCGTATATAACAAATTTATTGGTAATATTAATCCTATGATTTTCAACAGTAATTTGAGTTATTTATATTCCTATAAATGCAAGACTACTTAATAAAAACGTTAACATCGGTAATTTTTGGTAACAAATCTGGTATTGTACTTGTAACACTTCAGGGGTTCATAACATTTAGTGCAATATTACACCAAGTTAAGAACAAACTCGGATGCAATAAAAATATTACATACATCATAACTTATCGGGAAAATAGTGCATACCTGGCTTTAAGGTTGTTATATCGCCGCTTTTTTTATCGGCCATGACACTACAATCTGCTAGGCTCAATACAATTTTGAGAACGTATAGTTTATTTCTAAATATGTGTTGCATTTAATTACTCAATATAAATGAACACTTTCACTTTACGAAACTATTATTTTATTGTTTTAGACAAACACCTTAACTATCAGTAAGTGATATTTAGTTTTATTTAGTAGTATTTATGTATGTAATAACATACATACATAAAATAACGCCTTTTCCGTGATGTTGGTATAAAAATAAAGAAGTACCTATGTCGTAACATAGTACAATACAACAACACAAGTAGAAATTCGACAACCTTTTTCGTAAAAGGTTGTCGAAACCTGAGATCATCGCTTGACAGTGACATAAGTGACGTTACCACTTTTGATACAGTGACGTATCTGTCGTAGTTTTTTTGATCTTGAATTACAAATCCGAGTATAGTCGTATGATCATAGTACACCCCACCACTACTCATTCGTATGTATTTTGTCCATTAGAAAATGAGTGATGTCTGGCAGCTCTGGGATCTTGGACCATTTGGACAAGACTATTGTAACATATGTATTGAGAATAATACTATTCAAAAACTACCTATAAAGGGTATTAAAGCATACACTATTAAAAATTTAGAAAATACATACAAGATCTTCGTTAGAAGAGCAGTGTTTTGAGCACAGAAGTTACATACCTGAAACAAACATTAAAACTTGTAAAAAAAAGTTATAAATCAATTTAAACACTGGATTAAACCAACAACATTATTCTAAATTAACGTTTTTACCTAACAGTCAGTATATATTCAGTCACTTAACTCTACCTTACTTCTAACACTAAAAATACTAGACCAATCGTCATTCACCTTCATATCGATTTGTCGAAACCGTGACAAAACGGCCAGTCATTGCGAGGAATCATTTAGCGAAAAAAGAAACAAATGAACCCGACGGGTCACATAACGTGACAAAAGTGACACACGGCCAATGACGCGCGGGGCGTGGCGCAGATAAGTGACGGTTTAAGAGAGGAGCGGTGAGCGAGAAACGCTACTCAAAAAAATAAAAGAAAATGGCGCAGAAGATGTTTGTGGCAAAAAAATCTCAGGGCCACTAGTCAAAGATATAAGTATACTATTGAATATTGAATATTGGAGCGCTGATCTGCCGATTTTAATGAAATAGGTTCCAAGTGTAGACGGGTCACATAACGTGACAAAAGTGACACACGGCCAATGACGCGCGGGGCGTGGCGCAGATAAGTGACGGTTTAAGAGAGGAGCGGTAAGCGGGAAAAGCTATTCAAAAAAATAAAAGAAAATCGTGCAGAAAGGTAAAAAAAGTGTTTGTAGCAAAAAAATCGGAATTATGCTTATTAAATAATGCCGATGCTAATATACTGACTTTACTGAAATAGGTTACAAGTGTAGACGGGTCACATAACGTGACAAAATTGACACACAGCCAACGACACGCGGGGCGTAGCGCAGGATAAGTGACGCTTTAAGAGAGGAGCGGTAAACGTGAGAAAAAAGAGAGCAACTTTTTGAGAGAGCGCGCTTTTCAAGAGAGAGCAACTTTTTGAGAGAGCACTTTATTAAAAGAGCTTAACTACTTATTGGAGATCAACTTTTTGACAGAAAGAGAGAGAGAAAGAAAGCAGGATTACTTCTTATTAGATAGACAAAATTAAGCTTCTGCCTACTGTTTGGTATACATTTATTGCTACACACACGCTCACCTTCTTAATCGTTAGCTAGCAGAATACATTTTTATTTTGTACTTTTGTAACGGATAATTAAGATACTTTTCAACGATACATTAAACCTTCTGCGGTCTCTCCATCAAGTACCGAGTAGTGGTAGGCGATATCGACCTCACACTTGCAAAAGCTAATATCTAGATAAAGCTAGTACTTTATGACTTGTACCGTGTCCAATGTCCGCTCGTTTGTCTGCAGCTATCAAATTAGCGGCAGATTGCCCCTTTGGACGCTAACCGGGCATAATGCGTTGAGGCCTCGTCGCGTTTACGATGCCATTAAAGTTTTTCGGCCCTCGTTTAGATAGGTAAGTGATTAAATTTGTCCAAGGTATAGATAAAGCTTGTAATGGAAGTAGTTTTCTGTAGGAAGTGCGCTATTGACGCATCAATTGTGGTCTTTAGTGGAAACCTGGAAAAATCGTAACAAGAACTGTCGTAAAAATTAATGCCATTTTTTGCTACGGCCATGTCATTGTCGAGTGACTGAGAGGTTTGAGCTTCGATTCCCAGGTCCAGATGATACAGTATGAGGCTATCTGTATAGAAACCAGATACTTCATTCTAATTTTGGAATATTTACTCCACCCAGTGTGAAAGTTGGTTTTGATAGTGTGTAGTATCCACTCTCTACAAACATCAAAAGTTCAAAGTTTAAAATACACAAGTGATGATATCAATGGCCAACCGTGAAGATGAAAAATATAAGCTTAATTTCAACTTTTTTTAAATATTGAATATGTCCGACTATGTTGGTTTGTTTGAATGAGTCCTCGATATTTCAGCACTGTCGCAAGCACCATGATTACGGGTCAACCCGTTGATCCACCCATGATCGTTGCGCATTACATATGTAGTTGTCAGTCAGGGGATACCAGTCACAACTATCTGTCCGGTGGTTGGTGAACGGTATACGGGGAAGCGACCCCGGCTCCTCAAACTACTATCAACTGAGTCCAAATCATCCGAGGCGATAGTATCCTACCTCCCCTTTTCCTTCCCCCGTCATATATCCTTGCTACTCGTGGGAACGCAATGACCTTGTTAAAACAATGCACAAGGCAGAATGGCGGCGACGTGGTCCACAACCCGTCACGTCACGTTTCCCACAGAGGTGAAAAGTGGATCGCTGGAAGTGATCTCTGCCTACCCCTCTGGGAAAAAGGCGTGATTGTATGTATGTATGTAAGTATTAATGTGGGTAACGATGACAGTTTAAGAGTCCATTATTTTAGAAAACTGAAAATGATATTTACCATGTTGTATTGTTAAAACGAGCTCCCGATATTTCGGCTCTGTTGCAAGCGCCATGATCAAGCTAAATATCCCGGACATTTTCAGTTTTCTAATGTGTTTATCACAGTTAAAAAATATCCATTATTTTAGTCTCACAGGAAAGTTCCTCTCGGTTTCCTCGTCAAAAGAATCCAGGCTCATAATATTATGGAAACAGGAAAACATGCTTAGAGATATAATTTTTGCATAATTAGCCCCAAAGCAGGGATTAGCTATTAGCCCACTATTATGTGGCATTACGCCACGCGTGATATTTAGACTTAATAACCTGCCCCATAGTATAACGTGACCTAAAATAAGTATGAGCTGGGGCTTCACTGAGAGCAGGGAGAGATTACGGTATTAAAAATTGTAAACAAAAAACCGCCTTCAAAAACCCGACTCACTAAAAATTACAAAATAATATAATACGAACATTAATCTGGGTATGAATTTGATATGTTGTTGAAGGCGGTGCCAATTAAACTTTTGAGGAAAACTGCATGAAATATAAACGGCACCGCCTTCAACAACATATCAAATTCATACCCAGATTAATGTTCGTATTATATTATTTTGTAATTTTTAGTGAGTCGGGTTTTTGAAGGCGGGTTTTTTTTTGTTTACAATTTTTTTTCATCCTTTTTAGTGTTACATTTTTTTAACAACCTATTAGTTCAGCTCACCTATGATTCTACTGATATTATAACTAGTAGTATCAATATGTACACAGATTTGAAAGAATTATCCCTTTACTCCCAACTATTAAGGAGTTGCCCTTCCATCATCAACTCAGAATCATAACATTATGTTTGCCAGAAGCAAATGCCAATATAACTTCAGAAAATATGTAAAACGCGGTACATGTGCCTATAAAATTTGAGGGTTGCCCTCGATTTCTCCTGGATCCCATCATCAGATCCTAGACTGGCCAACCTAATAATTTAGCTCACCTGTAATGCTACTGATATTATAACTAGTAGTCTTAATATGTATACAGTATTGAAATAATTATTCTTTTACTCATAACTATTAAGGAGTTGACCTTCCATCATCAGCTCAGCATCATAAGATTATGATAGCCAGAAGCAAATGCCAATATGACTTCAGATAATATGCAAAACGCGGTACATCTCCCTATAAAATTTGAAGGTTGCCCTCGATTTCTCCTGGATCCCATCATCAGATCCGAGACTGGTGAAAATGGGACCACCTCGGAAGTGAACTCTACCCAACCAAAAAAAAATTTTTGAAATCCGTCTATAATTGACGAAAATATCGGTGAACATACATAAAAAAAAAAAAATATTATACATACAGACGAATTGAGAACCTCCTCCTTTTTTTGAAGTCGGTTAAAAATACGGTACTACCTGGTAAGATGATTGGCCATTTTCTTCAGTCCCGCATCTGATGATGGGATCCAGGAGAAATCGAGGGCAACCCTCAAATTTTATAGGGACATGTACCGCGTTTTGCATATTATCTGAAGTTACATTGACATTTGCTTCTGGCTATCATAATCTTATGATGCTGAACTGATGATGGAAGGTCAACTCCTCAATAGTTAGGAGTAAAAGTATAATTCTTTCAATACTGTATACACATTGAGACTACTAGTTATAATATCAGTAGCATTACAGGTGAGCTAAACTATTAGGTTGACTAGTCTAGGATCTGATGATGGGATCCAGGAGAAATCGAGGGCAACCCTCAAATTTTATAGGGACATGTACCGCGTTTTGCATATTATCTGAAGTTACATTGACATTTGCTTCTGGCTATCATAATCTTATGATGCTGAACTGATGATGGAAGGTCAACTCCTCAATAGTTAGGAGTAAAAGTATAATTCTTTCAATACTGTATACACATTGAGACTACTAGTTATAATATCAGTAGCATTACAGGTGAGCTAAACTATTAGGTTGACTAGTCTAGGATCTGATGATGGGATCCAGGAGAAATCGAGGGCAACCCTCAAATTTTATAGGCACATGTACCGCGTTTTACATATTTTCTGAAGTTATATTGGCATTGCTTCTTGCAATCATAATGTTATGATGTTGAGGTGATGATGGAAGGTCAACTCCTTAATTGTTTGGAGTAATAGGATAATTCTTTCAATACTGTATACATATTAAGACTATTGGTTATAATATCAGTAGTATTACAGGTGAGCTGAACTAATAGGGTGAAAAAAAAATGTAACACTAAAGTATGAAAAATTGTAAACAAAAAAAAACCGCCTTCAAAACCCGACTCACTAAAAATTACGAAATAATATAATACGAACATTCATATCATCTGGGTATGAATTTTATATGTTGTTGAAGGCGGTGCCGTTTAAATTTCATACATACAAGCACAGAGTGCTTCGTTTTCCTTAAAATTTTGATTGGCACCGCCTTCAACAACATATAAAATTCATACCCAGATGATATGAATGTTCGTATTATATTATTTCGTAATTTTTAGTGAGTCGGGTTTTTGAAGGCGGTATTTTTGTTTACAATTTTTTGATTTAAGTGGGACCTACCACGATAGTAAAGAGATCATCACAAATGTAAGGGAAATCAAGGACTCATGCTCCCATAGCATAGGAACTGACATTGACTGGCTCGGTGGAACAGTGGTTAGTGACCTTGCCTAACGGTTCCAAGAGTTGTGAATTCGATTCTCACCCGGAACAAATATTTGTCTGACGAACATCGGTGTTTGTTCCGTGTCTGGGTGTATTATTAAATAAATATAAGTATATTTGTCTATCCTCTGTTGATTCTAATTACCGTAACACAAGTGCTTAAGCTACTTACCACGGGATCAGATCAATGTACATATGTGCTGCTGTGAAATATTTAATAATATTCTTAATAGGAACAATCAAAATCAACGAAAAAAATATTAAAGTTCTGATTTATTTAAATCTGATTTCGCCCACATATCCGCTCACCAAGGGGCTCATGCTCTCCTTAGCGTCATCATTACCAGACTTGCAGGGGAGCGGATGACGAGGCTACTCCTCATACTATCATAATATGTCAGTTAGGAAAAATAACTAGGACGATCAAACCTGAGTCAGTTCTGAATAAACTAAAAAGTTGTTATTATTAGTGATAAATAATTATTATCTAACTGTAAGTTGTGTTGGTAATATTTTATAAGATCCATCGATTATAAAAATTCTACCAAAATACGTAGTTAATGTATATTTGTTTTTCTATTTTCTTCTCTTCGGTAGAAAAAAGAAGAAGCTTCTTTTTATTATTCTTTTAATCAAAATCGAAAATCCTAAACAATAATAATGGACACTCTTAATCTAGAAACCTCATCATCTCATCTCCGCTACCTACAAAGCCCCAACTCCTCACTAAATTATCCTCGTTTCTCTCTTTAGTACCCTCGTCTCTAATAAGAGGCCATATGAATTATACGTCAGCTGTCATAAAAGGGCGAATGGTCACCTATGGGACAGTTATGAGGTGCGGAAGCGCCCTCTTGTGGCCGGTGTTAATATCCTGCTAAGTGTGGACCCAGTTGGGATAGGAGGCAGTTGGGACTAGAAGTTGTGAAGGTCGATGACACTAGTTCGCACGTGTGACGAAGTTTTTCGTGTAAAATGTTGGCGAAAATGATAGTTGTTGAAGTAATAGGAGTAAGTTACAGCAACACACTTACAAATTAGCATCTTTTAAAACAAAAAGATAACTGCACTTAAATTTAAAGGTAACCACCTCATGCAATAACAGAACTAAATTTAATTTTAAAATGTTATGTTCCTCCACGCAACAACAAAGCAGTTATGAAGGTTCTCAAATCCAAGATTCAAGATGGCTGGTTTATACAGGCAAAATAGATTAAAAGCAGATTGCAAGTGCATTTACTTTAAAAGGAAAAATATATAAGTCGTTTAGTAGTTTTTATTCTTGACTTTTGAACTCCGACCGCTTGAAATCATTGTTCTCGTGAAACATTACTCTTTCATACCGATATTTTATAAAAGGCTGACATGATGACCTCACTCCACCTGATGGTAAGTGATGGGCAGATCCACATATTATTATGAGATCGACAGGCACAATAATTGAGTCTGTCGCACTTACTCTGAAGGCCTGCTTAAATGCCGTATCACGCCCCGCCTGATGATATCCGGGATCATAGGAGGGAGGGAAAACATGAGCTGGAAGGGCATTCCATGCCTCAATGATACGGGACAGGAAAGAGAAACGGAAACTCTTGGTCTGAGCCACCAGCGCCTGCATTGTATTTGGATGGCAGCGCTGTCCAGCACGTATCGTTCGGGAGTGGAAAGGGGAGGGAGGGGCTAGTTGAAAAAGCCCTCCAGAGCATTCCCCGTTGTAGAGACGAAATCGTTTAAAAATAGAAGAAAGAAAAAAATTCCTTTCTCAGGCTTGGAAGTATTTGTGTACTGAATTCTATTTAAATCGGAATAGTAGTTTTGGCGTGAAAGCACTACAAACTAAGTTATTATTATCGAAATTATTATTTATAATGGACTACTTTGAAGAGTTGATATCCAAAGATTTATGATTAATCGTGATTCAACCCATTGTGAAAAACCAATATCAAATTGCGCAACCACCATTAAAGCAAAAAAAATATCTAAATAAACTCTAATAGATGAAATAATATCACTTGGTAAGAGTCTTGCTTGAGGTTGAATTCAATTACATTATTACTCTTAATGTCTCAGAAATCACAATAAAACAATATCAAAAGATTGTTGAACGATATTTTCTCGGAATATTTTTCACGAACGCCTTTGTGGACGTACTTCATAATGAGACGGCTATTTTGTAAATATTTCGCAGAAATTATCACAGATGTTACGATTTGGTGTCACGCCAAATTCACGTTTGTACAAGATTTTGAATTTTAAGTTAGGCAATTTACGGTCTATTTGTTAGGGCCTTGAAATTGAATGTCAAACAACAAATACAAGACAAACAAGCTTACCTCACTCCACCTGGGTAAGCGATAGTGAGATCCACATATGAGGTCGACAGGCACAATAGACCATATTCAGCCTGAACGCCTGCTTAAATGCCGTTTCACGCCCCGCCTGAAGAGCCCGGGATCATAGGAGGGAGGGAAAACATGAGCTGGAAGGGCATTCCATGCCTTAATGGCACAAGGCAGAAATGAAGAGCTGATCAGTTGTGTTAATAGAACATAATGTCGTACATTTATATATGTATTCCTCATATATCATTTACATTCCACTATCTTTATATTCATAACTTAAAGCCTGCTCATATTTCTCTAGAATCTACTTATTTTTTTTAGGCTAGGCTTTCTCTCATCCAAGGCTAGGACTTGCCAGTTCTTTGATACTCTACGAAACCTCATACATGGATCTTACTACAGCTTACCAGCAGGTGGAGTACGGACGTCTTGAAAACTAAAAAAAATCAAGTAAAATCTTATCCCAATAACTTTAAGAGCTACAATACCACAGACAGACAGTAACAAATGACAGTCAAACTTCGTCGACAAAAAAAACAAAAAAGCCCCGTATTTGTGGTGGGGGTTGAAAATAAGTTTTTTTAATTTGTTAACAATGAACTCTTTCCACCTGATGGTAAGCGGTATTGAGGTCCAAATATGAGATCAACAACAGATAAGATAAACCTTTCGAAACTAAACACTTAATTTTATTCACCCATTCTTTTCAATGTCAAATTATTAATAACATTATACTCTGTGGTATCATCGCCTTGACGGTACCATGGTTCTTTGGCCTAGCCTTACACTCGTAACTATAAAGATGCCAGCTAGGTTCTCTAAGAACCTAAAATCTACTCACTCAAAAAGCGTGCAATCAAATTTATATTTCAAGGAGAGTTAAATCGACTCACCTTACCACATAATGGGGTTTGTCGCAAATAACATAAAACTACTAAGGACAAGTAGGTAATTACAGTGTATGATCGATCGCTAGCGGGCGCCATCATGTCCGACCACACTTTATTAAACCTAACCCTATACCCAAGAAAGCACCCTATGCCTTAAACACTAAGGTAAGTATTCGCTTAGCACAAAAGTGAGTAGGGTCACCACAATTTCCTGATGAGGTGAAATAAATACGAAGCAGCCTTGAAAAATACCGAGAATAGATGGGTTATAAGAGATTGGGCGTTTTTGATAACGTTTAGCATACATTAAAAAATATACGGAAGTAGAATGTTGGGTAGGCGGCAAATTGAAATTTACACGCACAGACAAAAGGGTGAAATCGGACGAAACTTTTTATATGATTCTTACGTGACGTGACATGAGTCAAATATGATACATGAATCGTGACACGAGAATCACATATGACTCATAGAATATATATTCACAAAATTGTGCAGCGATTAAAAAATCATCTTTGCAAATTTAAAATGTATTATGTACACGTTTCTCTTTTTTTTTTTCAAAGATTTTTACATCAAGTCTTTTCGATCGTAGAAGATTCAGTATATGGTAAAGTAAGATTTTTTACACTAATTGCGTTATCTTTCGGCCATCTTAACGCTGTACATATATATGTGCAAAATGTAAAGTATGTGTTTAGTTTTCTGGCTCGATAGCCCATTGTATAGTGCCCCTGTCTCGTCCAAGATTCGTGGGTTCGATTCCAACGGGGTAAATCTCTGTATCTGGGTGTTGTATACGACTGTTGTTTCTATTATCCGTGTTATATGTGATGTTGTGTGAGTGTGTCTGTATTTGTTTACTTACTAGCTGTACCTACGACTTCGTCCGCGTGGTAAATAGACTTTAAGCAACATTTTTTATACACCCGCGCCTACGAACGCCTAGCAAGGTAACCGTGATTCCTTAAATGAACATACCATTTTTATTGATGAAACAAAATTTTAACAGGGTTTTACCACAGTATACTGAAAACCACATCCAAATCGGATAACCTGTTTCTGAGATTAGCGTACACAAACGGACAGACTAACAGACAAAAATCTGTCTGTTTTGGATAGTACTTTTTACTACTTTTACTTTTGAAATAAAACTTGCATCGGACAAGACTTGCCCGTGACCACGCGCTCGTGGCTCTGTAAAGAGCTTAAAACATCGGGTCAACAATAATATGTTTAGAATACACGCGAGTTTAATCCGTAAAATTACTTTCATTTCAATTGAAGTGCTCTGAACTGTTTGCGCAAATAATAGACTATTCAATACTACTGATAAAGGTTTCCTATAACATTTTTTATTCATGTTCAGACAGCGATCCATTACGTTTTTATTACATGTATATATATATCTTTCATAACAAAGCAGTCTCTACGACCTATGCCGTGTGGATAACCACTTAACATGGCCTAGCGTTTACCAGCGACTGAGCGAGTAATGTATTATGTAGGCCAGTATTAACTAAATGAACAAAAGGTAAAACTTACAATCTTTCCCTTGAACATTTTCCATGTTCATATGAGTCGTGAGGCGTGCTTAATTATTTATGAAACAAGCGTCACAGAGTACATACGCAAAAGATTGTATGTATGGTAACACCATATAAATTAAAACTATATTTTGTGTTGCAAACAAATGTTTAACTTTAGATATAGGGTGAAATTTCAGTTAATATCCCTTTTCTATTTCATATCTACTTATAAAGTAAAATAACTAATACCTGAAGAAAATTAAATTATTATTAGCTCAGGACCACCATACAAACCTTTTATTTAAAAAACGTGGCAAGCAAGCAAAGCTAATCTACTTAATAACGTTAAAGAAATATGCAATACGCTCTTTTACATTTTGGTATATGCAACTGAAAATCTGTCAAAATTGGAAAGAAATCAGACGCTAGTTCAAAGAGATCACGCTTTTCTAAACCAAAAAAAAAGTCTGCAATTAATTCATTGAATCGAAATACCTCAAAAACCTAGATAATCTAATCTTACGATTGAGATCTTTTTCTTGGATTCCACCTGCGTAGCTAATAAGGCTTTATATAAAAAACCATTTTCAAACAAAAGCTATAAGATAAAACATCAACTCTAATTAGGCAAATTCATCTCTTTTTTAAATCCCAGAAATTACGCCCTCTGGCGGTGAGCTAAATAATTAAGATTCGCTTTTACTGCCTTAGGATTTGGCTAACGCGTACAATAACCTAATTCTGATATCGTAAAAACCAACTGCTATACAATAATACGTTAAAAATCGTCAAGTCCGTTCGTTTACGACCGTAAATTTTTATATGGTTCCGTAACATACTAGTCTAATACATATGAAAGAACGATAGCTTCTTTCGTTTTCTAGTTGGAAAATAATTATTTTGAAAATTTGAAAAAACAAATGTTTTTTTCAATGAGTAATTTGCATGGTTCGATAGTATTATTAAAGGCAAATCGTTATGCCACGTGAAAACAACCACTAAAATTTCACGGTGTATACTTCGGCAATAGTAATCCAATCAAAAACATAAATGTGAAATGAGAGCCAAGTTCAATATTATGATAATTGCCTTGGTTGTTGACTTCAACGACAAAGAAGTGAGATCTAAATGGGTGCCAAGTTGAATGGTCAACCCAGAAATTTATTTATAAGTAACACTATAACATACCTATCATATCTTCTTATAACATAAGATAATGTATGGTTGTAGCCTATGAAGGTCTGTCTTGGCTAGTTTCTATAAACCTACCAACGTTTTATTATCTTCGCTTGCTAGTTTCTACCAACAATCCAAATTTTCGGAATTATAAAATAAAACCGACAAATACTTGTAGGCTTAGAACTTTGGACGGCTATAATTCATATATGAAAACTAGCCAAGACAGACCTTCATAGGCTATAACCATACATTATCTTATGTTATAAGAAGATATGATAGGTATGTTATAGTGTTAATTATAAATAAATTTCTGGGTTGACCATTAAACTTGGCACCCATTTAGATCTCACTTCTTTTGTCGTTGAAGTCAACAACCAAGGCAATTATCATAATATTGAACTTGGCTCTCATTTCACATTTATGTTTTTGATTGGATATCATTACTTTTTGTAGAAAAGTAGTAGGTCCTTTGAAAAGGACAAATTCAAAACTACAACTAGACTTTATGTGGGTACCTACCCTAAGTAATAAATATGAAAACCGACTATAAGTACCTAATCTTAATTGTAAATAAGTAAGTATACCTAAATATATACTTAGTGCTCTGCCTTCCCGGTATATAGGCGTGATTAGGCACTAATTAGGTATTTATGTTAAGCGTTCATAATAGAACCTAACCTAATTATTAAAAAATTGCCAGTTTTTTATTTATTCCTTTGTATTCATGTAATTACCTATCTGCATACCAAATTTTAACTCTCTAGGTCATTTGGAACTGGGTTAGAATTTTGATCTGTCAGTCAGTCAATGATAAAAATGAGGATTTTTGGACATTAATATCTAAATAACTGTTTGAGATAAGCTTATGAAATTTAGAATACATATTTATCTCGCAAGTCACAATATATGAGCCAAATTTGATACATTTATGTGAAATAGTTTTTGATTTATGAGGGGTTCAAAAGTGGTTCCAAATGGTTCGTGTAATATTACACACGGTGCGGCTCGCCAGTTCTGTTTCTTGAACTTGGCTTGACACGCTACCGCGTGTCTAGAACTACAGGTGGGAGACATTTTGTCGACCGGTTGCTGTTACCACCATACAGTTGCGTAAAACACGCCAAAGTGTCTCACTCGGTCAGGTCGCGTTCCGGGATCAGCACTGTACAGGAGGTCATCTTGTAAGCCTACAATAAAAAAAAATTGTTTTTCAAAGAAAAAAATTTGATGAGTCGTCACCCCTACCCGGAAGTGGGCCCGGAATGGTGTGTGGGACGCTGAGCTTACCGGAGACTGGGACTTCCGACAAGCTGCTCCTGAGAAGGTATCTCAAGACTGTACCCACTAAAACTCCGCAGAGCGACTTCTCTACCATTAGTGGTGCCGCGGGAACGGATGAAAATCCTTACTACCGCTTCACTACTAGGATACTACGGAATACCTACTGATTAATTTATTTACAAAGAGAAATAAACGTGTTTTTGACATTCATTTTATTTACTCTTGTGCAAGCAATATCTATATTTCTATTTAAAGTATCAGAAAGTTTGTATGAGTGTATGTTTGTAACTACTACACGCACGCAAAATCTACTGAACGGATTTTAATAAAAGTTCAAAATAATAAAGAAAAGATTACTTATCTTTAACACATAGATTACAATTTATAAAAATATCACTACACGTCATAAAACAATATCGCTTTTTCGGTCCCTATATCCCTATTTAATGCTTAAAGTCTTGAAACTAGGCAATGGATTTTGATGTGGGCTTTTAACATGCTTTTTTTAAATAGATAGAGAAATTCATCCGAAGCGGAACGAGAGCAGGTCACTAGTATTGTATATTATATATTTATACTATGTCAGGGGATACCAGTCACAACTATCTGTCCGGTGGTTGGTGAACGGTATACGGGTAAGCGACCCCGGCTCCTTGAGCTACTATCAACTCAGTCCAAATCATCCGAGGCGATAGTATCCTTCCTCCCCTTTTCCTTCCACCGTCATATATCCTTGCTACTCGTGGGAACGCAATGACCTTGTTAAAACAATGCACAAGGCAGAATGGCGGCGACGTGGTCCACAACCCGTCACGTCACGTTTCCCACAGAGGTGAAAAGTGGATCGCTGGAGGTGATCTCTGCCTACCCCTCTGGGAAAAAGGCGTGATTTTATATATGTATGTACATTTATACTATATTTTGGAAATATAATAATAACTAACGCAATTCGTAAGAACCGCGTGCGACCGCTGGTAGGCAATAATCAAAAAATAAATTTTGTTAAATGTAGTTTCATACATATATTTTTAGACAGTAAGTCGGAGAAAGATCAGTTTAGGACCAACGGCTTAAATTCTCAACCCGTAGACCCGAACCCCACGAGATCATTAAAAATTCAAGAGACTCAAAGAAAACTCTTCATGAAAATATCTTTCAGCATTTCACAATTGCGGTAATACGTCTTACTTGTATTCTAACGGAGTTCCTACATTTGTAATGTGGTATGGAATAAATATTTTAATCATCTTTCCCTTCGTTCTATTGGTAGTAAACTTCTGAAATCTGCCCTGATTATATTATCAAGCAATTTTCATTTCAAAACTGCTGTTCTTAGTTTAAAATGGAATTTTTTAGATTATTTTTAATGTTTTATTTGTTATTTTTTTTTCGGGAATATTTCATTAAGTCCTATAAGCTAATTAGAACTTAGTTCTTACTTCAAAACAATACTTTCGCAACTGTGACAAGTACCACGCATGGAGCAGTGAAAGGTATTTACCTTCTCAGTGACTGAACTATCTGTGTACCAAATTTCATTTAAATTTGTTCAGTAGTTTCGGCTTTAACACAATTCACAATAGGACGAGTTACTTCCACATTTTTTAACATTAGTAAGGAGTAAGGAAATAATGTAAAGTTCCCAGGTCCTACTTTTATTTCTCCAAGGAACCCCAACTATAATAAAATGTAGTTAGCCGCAATGAAAGCGTTGTAAAGTATCAATTTTTCGTCGGCCATATTGAAACTTTTACGATGCCAACCCCCAATTGTGGCCACTAAATATTCCCTGAATCTTTATTGAATCTTCGTTAATGGTTCAGTTGGCTTTTATTTTATTCGTCTACTGCTAACTGCGGGTTTAATAAGTTAGTTAACCTTTTTACAGCGTAAGGGTAAACTTAAACGAAGATTTTAATTACTTCAAGCAAACTTTACACAAAAGTATGACGGTGAAGGAAAATATCGTGAGGAATCTAGAACACCTGTGAATTAATTTTAGGGTTGTTAGAAATCAACGCTTAAATCGGCCAGTACAGTTGACTAAGGCCTATTCGGCCTAAATTAGGGTAGACTCAGGTTTCTCAGTGTGAACGTTTAAGCCCTAGAATCTTTACAGTTGCGTAGGGACATTCTTCTCAAAGGGCGAAAGTCTGCATAATTATTTCCACTAGTCCCTTACACCCTATTTCATTCTCGAACAACACGTGCTAGTCAGCTTTGCCATCCACATACCATTCAGGCACTAGTGACCGTATAAAGAGGTTCAATTCCTCTATTCTACCTGTGTCAAGGCATGGAACACTCTACCAGCTCATGTTTTTCTTCCATGATATTATTCCGGGCTCTTCAGGCGGGGCGTGAAACGGCATCTAAGCAGGCCAAGGTAGGCAGGTTCAGGGTAGTGTCAATAGGCTTAATAGACCATCTATTGTGCCATTCGACCTCAAAGTGGAGTTCACGACCGCTTACAAAAAGTTGAAGACTTTCAATAAAAAAAATAACGGTTCAGTACTTTTGGTCTGAAACTGCAACAGGCAGAGTGACTTTTGCACTTACGCTTCATTAATTAAATGGATGGCTATGGATAAAATTATGAAAAAAAAAATAAAAAAAATTATATAATATTAATTACAAAACTAAAGATTTACCACAAGAGTTGCCTAACCCAACACCAAATCCCTGCAAAAGGAGCAAAAATAAACAACATATGGCGAACTTTTCTGAAGAGAGGTGAACACAACAATGGAATACCACTTACGGAGGGCCTGCCCTCCAACACAGGCCCTTGAGGGACACTGTGATAACGAACCTCTCGATATCTCAAATCCCTATACGAGTGAATGAGGAGGGTAGAGATCTGTGAGTTACGAGATTCGGTTTGTTGAGAACGGATTGATTGTTCGGACTATTAGGGGTAAAGTCTATGTTTTCATTGCGAACTACATGTAGTTTTTTTACAGGTCTCATGTATAGAATAGAATTTTGAATACTTAAGTTAGATTTATATGCTAGGTACTGCACTAAAAAGGCAAAAGCTACAGAACACAGATTTGAAACAACATCTGAAGACATAAATCCAGGGTGATTTTATGTTAATATTTTTTTGTTTCAAGTCTCCCGTGATGGCTTCACTCCACCAGGTGGTAAGCGGTCATGAAGTCCACATATAAGGTCGACAGGCACAATATACCCTATTGAGCCCGTCGATCTTACCCTGAAGGCCTGCTTAGATGCCTAGTCCTAATACCATAAACCGTGAATAGTAAAAAAAAGCAGTGTAAAGGGTCGCTGTCTGTACATGGATTCCATATAAAAAATATTATGGAAGAACTTTATCACCGAAATACATATTTTTGGATTTTTGTCGGCTGACAATTTTATTGAACGCACGATACTTACAAAATACGCTATCAAGCCATATGCTTATGAACGTTCGCCAAATAGCATTGTTTACCTCACCATTACATCTACAATAGCCAAATGATGATTGCGCAATCTAACTCGCAGATAATCAGTGTCCATTTCATATCCGTTTGTTGTCCAAAACATAGTGAGCTCGCGAGATGTGCGATTGAACCTACCATCTAGCAAAGGATTCAAACCGCTTAGAGATAGAATTTCCTAGTGGAGTTGTCTATTAACTGTTGTAAACATACCTCGTTAGGATGTTGGTGGGAACTGAATGAAGACAGGGAAATCCGCGGTTTAAATCTCAACTCATACCAATATTGTGCAAGGTTTTTGTCTATTACTTGCGAACAGTATAATAAGGCGTCCGACCGATTTCGGCCGTGGTGACGATCTCAAGTGTGAAGGATATATTTTCTGCATAAGTATGCGCGCAAACACAAGTGCACTCTCTATTCCCTTACTCTCATAGTTCGGTTTGACGGTAATCCGAAATGACCGATGAGAGATCAAGCGCAGGATCACCGGCTTAAAGTGCATTCCAAGGCACGGGCGTGCATCCGCCAACTTCCCGACTTCGGGATGAGTAATTTCTTTACAGTAAAACTCACTCAAATTTTGCCCGACCCCCGACTTGAACCTTACATAGCGCTTGCTACTAATATCTATTGGTCTATACCAGTAGTCTTTGGACCACTGAAGGCATTTCAAGTGGTCTGCGAGGCAATCTGATTTATTAAGAAACAAGCATAGAAATCGGTTGGCTGCCACTGCTGGAATGCGTTTAGCTATGAGTAACATCTAACCAAGAATTCAGAAGTTAGTAAAGAGTATACAGTCACAAAATTCACATTAAATTAGAATCTCTATTATAAAATTGGGTTAATATATATAAAAATGAGTAAAAAAACGGAGGAAAACGCGGACAAAGCCGCTGGCACAGCTAGTAATTATATATAGAGCATATATTATATTTAGAGCACATGACAACATAATAAACACTTATTGTAGGAACTAAGTACATACATTACAGTATTATCGGGTCAACTAATAGCGATTCCAATTAAGGTAATTACCCTTCAAGAATTAGGGTTATTTGGTACAATATTATATTGGTTGTGGCAATATTGGCTCTCCTCGAATTGAGATTGTGGGTTACAAAATACACCCTCAAAAAGCCGATAAACCTCTCTATTATAACGTTGAGTAAACGCCCTTGGGGTCTTGTAGGAGTTGATATAACCACCAAGATATCAGAGACATTTCTAACATTTCAAAGTATTGCGGTGTTTTTTATAATAGAATAAATAGAATAGAATAGGTTTATCACGTCACGTCACGTTTCCCACAGAGGTGAAAAGTGGATCGCTGGAAGTGATCTCTGCCTACCCCTTTGGGAAAAAGGCGTGATTGTATGTATGTATGAATAGGTTTATTTTGCATAAAACATGGTACATAATATCGTTAGTATACATAAACATAGTTCAGCATGCTTTGTCACAACGCGACATGCAAAATTTTGGTATAACATTTTACATACTAAAGTCCCGGTTATTACTATTAGTCACATTGTTTGTTCATACACGTCAATATCATAACTAATCTAAAATTAACAATTTGTTATAATAAAGATTGTTATTATGAATTAAATATATTATGTCAAGTTTGTGTCAAGAATAATTTAAAAAATCGCTTATCGTGTAGAAACATTTGTCAATTAACCATTTATTTAACATAATTTTAAATCTTTTTAGGGGTAACTCCCTTATACAATTAGGTATCCTATTAAATACTTTAGTAGCCATCACATAACAGTTTCTACTAAAGAGTGTTGTTTTAATAATTGGCAGCTTTAGTCTGCTTGGGTTCCTTCTACTGTACAAATTATTGCTGTCATACCTTTGAAAAAAATATGGATATTTTTTAACAAAACAAGCAGTTTCAAATATATACATATATACATGGTAGGGTTAATAGTTCTAGGTTTTTTGAACGATGGTTTGCAAGAATCTGTTGGGTATAGTTTACACATTGCTCTTAAACATTTTTGAATTTTAAATAAGGTTTCTATGTCACTACTGTTTCCCCATAAAACCACACCATAACGCAATACAGACACCACATAACCATGGTATGCCAGTAGGGCTATTTTCAGATCGTTTGTTTGACGAATCTTGTAAAGAACATATACAAATCGGTTAAGTTTTTTACATAGTTGTTCAATTTGTTGTTTCCACGAGCAATGAGAGTCTAATGTTAATCCTAAGAATACAGAGCTAGAACATTGTTCTATTCTTTCCGTGTTGTAGACAACTTCTATTTGAGGAGGTAAGGTTTTTATATTATGAAATTGCATGAATTTTGTCTTAGAGATATTTACATGTAGATTATTACAGCTAAGCCACTTGCCTACCTTGTCTACTGTATCGTTTATCTCATATTGGTAAGTACATTTGTTTTTACAAGTTACAATAATTGAAATGTCATCGGCAAATAGAATTGATTGATTATTAGTAATTTCAGGGAGATCATTTATATATATTAAAAATAATAGAGGGCCCAATATACTTCCCTGTGGGACTCCGTATGAGTTTAGTCTAATAGATGAATTATATTTCTTCACTTCTTTCGTAGCTGTTTCGAATCTAGCGAGTTGGACAAACTGGTGACGATCTTCTAAGTAGCTTTTAAGCCAATTCAAAGCGCAGCCTCTTATTCGGTAACATTGCCATTTAGGCAGCAGTCTAGTATGACATACATAATCGAACGCCTTCGTCATATCAAACAACACTACTGCTACAGGATTGCCTTTGTCTACATCTTCTGTTACCTTTTTAATAAGTGAGAAAGTGGCTAGTGTTGTCGATTTATTCTTTTGGAACCCGTACTGGTTATTTTTGATGACACCATGCTTATCCAGAAATGAAGAGAGCCGTTTATACATAAGTTTTTCAAATAATTTGCTGAATATTGTAATTAATGATATTGGGCGATAATTGCGTATCTGAGCCCTATCACTCTTTTAAAAAGTGGTTTAACTATAGATGTCTTTAAACATTTCGAAATCTACCCTCTGTAAAGGACAGATTAACCAGATAAGTAAGAACTGAAGTTAGTTCTTCTGCACAGGATTTTATAAGTTGTGTACTTAATTCATCAACACCCACAGATGGGGTATTTTTAAGGAAATGATCATGTTATGTACTTCATTTTCACTACAGGGTCCCAAAAATATGCAGCTATTCACTGATTGAACTACATTACATTGATCACAAAAGTGTTTGCAGTTTGCTTTAGATTTATTGGAGATGTCAATAAAAACGTCATTAAATATATTACAAATTTCTGTGGGGTCATCAATAATCTTATCCATATGTTTAATTTCGTCAATGTTATTATCTTGTTCGTGATTAGTACTTTGTATAATGTTCCAAGCGGCCTTACATTTATTTTTAGATTTCCGAAGTGTTTTTGTGTGAAAAATCTTCTGTGAGCATGTTATACATTTTTTTAATATTTTATTGTATTTTATGAATTTAATTTTATAACTGCTACATTTTTTGTGGTAGTAATCATACCTAAGATGTCTATTTGTTCTACATGCCTTTTTCAAACCTCTCGTTATCCAGCCTTGATTGGATCTGGGACTTATTTTAATACGAAGTATTGGAAAGCAAAGATCAAAAAATAAAGAGATGGTTTCATTAAATTCATTGTATGCTAAATTTAGATCATTAACTTTTATGACTGAGGACCATGACAAAACTGCAAGACATTCTTTAAATTTTATTATATTATCCTTACTATAATCTCTTTTGTTCTAAAATAGGTTTTTATTTGAATCGGTTTTTTAGCGACATGGAAAGCTACTGACTGGGCAGTGTGATCAGAGATCCCCAGATCATGTACGTATCCCTCAGCTTCATGTACATTACTAGCTATGTTATCTAAACAACTGTTTATTCTTGTGGGCTTATTTATATGCAGTTTGAGATTATATGATTCTAGTGTATTTTTGAACTCTTGACTATGATTTGATTTTTGCAAAATATCTATATTGAAGTCACCTACTAAGAAAATTTTTTTGTTCAATTTGTTATTTTTATGTATACTGTGCAATAGTTGGTTAAGTTTAATAAAAAATTTTTTGAAATCACTTTTGGGAACACGGTAGATGCAAACTATAATTATATGCAATTTTATTAAGTCAATTGCACAGCATTCAATCTCTGATTCTATAGATAAGTTAGTCACGATATTTAATTCTTTATATGGTATACCCTTTTGTAAAAATATACATACGCCTCCTCTTTTTTGATTATATCTTGAGTACGAACTCACAAGATCGAAGTGTTTTAAGTGAGCATTTTTTTCATCGCCCTTTTTTATGAATGTTTCACTAAGACAAATAATATCAAATTCTATATTATTACTTGAAAAATGTTCAAGCCATATCTCAAGAAAACTACTTTTTTGAGGAAACCTGCCATGTTTTGGTGTAAGATTCTGAATATATTTGAAGTAAACCTATCTTTTTTAGCGAAATAACGCAATGTTCTCAGATTCTGAGATAGAGTGTTGTATTCCATTCTGGCTTTGATGTTTGACTATGGAGTTAATTAGTTCAATGACATCATGAAAAATAATATTTGTTCCCCTGTTATTAACAGTGCCGTCAAATCTATACATTTCATGCGAATACGATAAATTTTTATTGGTGTCTAACAAATATGTATATTGATGGGTTTCATTATCGAGATACAGCATATTATTAAATATTTCCACACGTCTATTAAAAAGGTTAACAAATGGTTTGTATTTATAGTTAGGTAAGCATAAAATAATGTTAGTGTGTTGAATCTTTAACAGTTGATCTCTAATTTTTTTTATAAGAATTGTATAGTCGTCAGTAATTACGAAATCGTGTTCTCCTATGAAAATAACGCAAAAGTCAGATAGAGTAAAATCCTTCAATTTTTCTTCGATTCCAGTCAACATACTTGTGATTTTTCTATTTGTACTCAAGTAGTGACAAATATTTAGATTATTTAGGTGATAGTTAGATAATTTCAGTATTTTATTATTTTTATTGCTATTTATAAAACAAATCTTCATCTCTTCTTTATCTTTTTTTTCTATTCTATGTTTTTCTATTTTATGTTGAGGGATTTCCGATTCCTGGACCCTGAATGTTGTCCTGCAAGTTGAAGGAAGTAGTAATGGTGAATCTGGAAGTTTTAAACTCGCTGGTGAGCTAAAAGCGGATTTCCGTTTTCGTGTTGGCGTTGGTTTACGGATTGACAAATCATCTCGTAAAATATTTTTGTACATGTCGATTTTCTGAGTATATTCATCTACAGTTTTCTTAAGATTAGTATTTTCTGAGTTAAGTATTGCTATTTCCTCATGTGCGATCGTTAGTTCTTGTTTCAAATGAATTACTTCTTGCTTCAGTTCCATCAATTGTGATGAATTTAGACCTGTTGTGTCCGGTAGACTCACGAAGCTTGAATCCTTCAATGTCGAACTTTGAAAGTCGTCGCTTGACACCATTGTATTATTGGAAAGATCTTCTAATGACATGTTGTGTCTCTTTCTTGCTTCCGGTATCCGTTGTGTAATGTTATCATCTGTTACTTCTGTTAGTTCACTTTGCTTTTTCTCGTGGCAAGAGCTACATTTCCAAGCGCGTTTGTTCTCCGTAGTCATTAGGTTAAATCGTTTAAACGAAACATTTGTACATTTCAAGTCATAGATTTGTGTGCAATTATGATATTATTTTATAAACTAGTATGTCTTCCTACAAGATTTGCTTTTAAACAAGTTTTGACTTAAATTAGGTCTATTGTGCCTGTCGAACTCGTATGTGGATCTCACTAACGCTTACCATTAGGTGGAGTGAGTTCATCCTGTTAGAATTTATAAAAAAAAAGTTTTAAATAAAATTTTCCTGTGGACAAAATTATAATTGTTATTAATGTTATAAATATTGCGGGATCAGGTACTTTCTTTGTCTATTCAAATAAAGTATATTTTTGCACATTATTATCATAAACTACTTACAAAGCCAATCTCGAGAGATATGTTTATTAATAAGGTATGTGACATTTTTATAATACAAATGTTAAGTAGCAGTCTTCAATTAGTAAACAAAGTTTATATCGTGAATAGAACTCAATATATGAGTTCATTTACTTTTTAACCGAGTTCATTTAAACTTTCCAAGGGTTCACGCGAACAAAACCGCTTGCATCGCTTGATAGCTTCGCTATTACAAACTGTGTATTTGGGTTTATCAAGGGCCGAACTAGTAATTCCACTGGGTTGATTTATTGCGATGTTATTATATAGAGTTGATAATACCGCTTCGCAGTAATTGCGTTCAAAATGCATTTGATTTAGGTAGCGAGTGTTTCAGCGAGTGAAATGTTTGTCACTTTATTTTCTTAAATTATTCCCGTTTTTTTTTCTAGTCTAACAAGATGACCTCACTCCACCTGATGGTAAGCGGTAGTAAGATCCACATATGAGGTCGACAGGCACAATAGACCATATTGAGCCTGTCGCAATTACCCTGAAGGCCTGCTTAAATGCCGTTTCACGCCCCGCCTGAAGAGCCCGGGATCATAGGAGGGAGGGAAAACATGAGCTGGAAGGGCGTTCCATGCCTTAATGATACGGGGCAGAAAAGAGTAACTAAACCTCTTGGACCCGTACGTAATAAAATTAATTTAGTTCCATTCGAAAGAAGGTCAAGAGTTACTCTATTAACTGTTCATTTGAATTCGCTTCACAAACTAAGAGTTATTGAAAACATCAGTCAAGTGGTATTTACTCTCTACCAGAGTTGCGGGCGAACTTGTATGAATAACGTTACTTTCCAATAACATTTCCATACATAAAGTTCAACATAAAATACTAGAAATTCACTGAGAAACACATATCAGACACAACATGACGCATCTTATTCTTCTTATCGTATGGTTGAGGAACAACCTGGTGTCAGAGTTTTAAAACCGCCCGTAGGCCTCTGACATGGCTTCACACACCGTAGAAAAATCTCTCAGTTGTGCTGGTTTATGTTTTCCTTCACCGTTAAAGCGTCGAATGATGGTACATATGAATTTCAAATTTGAAAAACACATTGGTACCTGGCGGGGTTTGAACTGGCGACCTCTCGCATGGCAAGCAACGACCTTAACCAATCGGCCATCGACGCTTTTTTTAACATGACGCATTTCTAGACAAGATGATATGACATCACATACTCGTACGTTGATTTTTATATCAAACCTTGAACTCTTTTTGTTTTGTTTTTAACAACATAATATATGTTTTATGTCTGAAGTTTTACTATGTGTTTTTTCCATGTTTGGATGCGATATAAATATACTAATGACCCGCTATCGCTTCGCTTCGGGTATTTTATAAATCAAACCTTCCCTTTGAGTCCCCCTATTTAAAAAAAACCACATCAAAATCCGTTGCTTAGTATTAAACATAATAAGCATACATACGGACAGACGCGGGAAGCGATACTATGTTTAAAGCGATTATGAATTGTTGTTTCTGATCCTTACGACTATGAGTGCTATATCAACTTAATTCGGAATCGAAATATTTAGTATTTGATTTCGTGTTATTTATTGAAACAAGTTACCCTCAAAAACCAAATAAAAAATACAAATACGATCCCTCCGATCCAATTCTTAACAAAAGCGCACTATATCCTTCCAACCCACCTACACGACAACGCGAAATAATTTAACCCTCCTGAAAAATTACGTCACTAAAACGCGAATAACAGAGTAGATTCACCGAGCGTTTCAGACTGAGCCGTAAGAGATAGGGCACAAATAAATACCAAAGGAAGTTGACCTTCCTCCCCTCTCTCGGCAAACAAACCTCCAATTGTAAAAGGGAAGGGAGCAGGGGTGCTACGGGTCTTGTTAAACTGGTACCCGATACCAAAACTGACGTACCCCGGAACGATTGCAAGCCACTTTTCTACTTGGTTGATTTATGTCCTCATTACGAGATGTACAGAGTGGCTATTACCGCCAAGCTTAGAGGGGCATTTAAAATGTTTTTTTTTTTTATGAAATATTTCTTCGGAATGAAACGCTGTTTAGGAAATTCATTTAGTAAATGCATAGTGCTATTTACTCCAGTAGCTGGTTTTTTTTGGCCCGATGGAGCCGTAGCCAGGATCGTTAACAACTGTTCTACCAAAATCGTTGTCATTTATTAGGCTTAACATTGAAATAATGTTGATAGTTTTTGCTAGAAGAGGCCTTTTTAGTATTTATTATTAAAAAAGGCTAACTAACGGTTTATTTATTATATAATTTCAAACTGTCATGGTTACACACATTAGAAACCTGAAAGTGTCCGGGATATTTACAATGTTGTTTTGTTTTAATGAGCTCCCGATATTAAGGATATTTTACTTTATTTTAAATGATTTTGATCATTTCTAATGCTCTAATCTGTCGTCTTATGACGTCTATCATTTTCACCTAACATAATTAATACATTTTAACTGAATATCTATCAATCAATCATTTTCTGATTTGATTCGTTTCGATCGTTTGCTCATTAGATTATGCCCCTGTCCGACCACCAAAGAGGTCTGGGTTCCATTCCTCGTAATAAAAATATTTCTGTATAATCATCATCAGCCCATATACGTCCTCACGTTCAAGCGCGGATCCACCGTTGTGGGCACTATGGGCATGCCCACAACCTTAATAGACTTGTGAGGTCACACTTTCTATTGAGATCGATAGGCTGATGATAATAAACAATCCAATCAAAAACATAACTGTGAAATGAGAGCCAAGTTCGATATTATAATAAATGCCTTGGTTGTTGACTTACACGACAAAAGAAGTGAGATCTAAATGGGTGCAAAGTTTAATGGTCGGTCCTGAAATGTTTGTATTTATAAGTAACAGTATCACATATCATATCTAATTATGGTCTGCCTTGGCTAGATTTTATAAACCTACCAACGAATTATTATGTTCGATCGCTAATTTCTACCAACAATCCAAATTTTCGGAATTATAAAATAAGAATCGACAAATACTTGCAGGTTTAGAACTTGCGAAGGCTAGATAGAATTCATATATGAATGTCTCAGGTGTACCGCCTATTCATTAACGATAGTGAGTCAACTGTCATAAATGAAAACCGACTCTGGATGAACAAATGGAAAAAGAGAATACATATAAGAACAATTCGGCTATACCAGACTCGGTTCTCATACAAATACTGGCAACTCTTCCGGTCAGCGTAGCTACCGCAGAGAGATCTTTTTCTACTCTTTGCAGAATAAAATCTTGGTTGCGTGCCTCAAAGGCACAGAAAAGAATATCCGGGTTAGCTCTCCTAAATATACACAAAGATGTGAACCTGGATAGTGGATATTGATGACATTTTCAACATTTTCGCAAAAAAGTAACGTAAGCTTGAATTTGTACATTGTATAAAAAAAAACACCATCAATCTCTTCATGCATGCTCGTCGATTACGGGTAGGTACTTTTGATTTGACCCTTCTTCAAAATTTTACCTATTTGGTCATGGAAGGTCTTTCTTGGCCTTCCTCTGTCGACATTTCCATTTATACTTCCTCTATATATTCCTTTCGTTAATCGTCTCTCATTCATCCTCTCAACATGATCAAACCATCTAAGCATACCTTTCTCAACCTTAGTACTCTCTCTACATCTTATTTATTTCACACCACAACGTTCTCTTATTATTTCGTTTCTGTTTGTATCACTCAGTTTTACTTCTAGCATATTTCTAAGTGCTCGCATCTCCAAAGCGTTTATCCTAAATTCGTGCTTCTTCTGCCACACTCAATTTTCGCTTCCGTACATTAGTGTCGGGATCAATACTCCCCTATGAACCGCCAGACGTGCCTTTTTAGACACTTTCTGACTGTTCACAAGGGTGTGCAGCGCTCCGTTCACCATGGTACCAGCATTCACTCTCCTTGCAATATCGCTATCACACTTACCATCTTTTGTGAGTTTGGATCCCAAATATATAAATTCTTTCACTTGTTCTGCTTTTTCACTTCCAATCATAACATCGAAAATTGACATATAATCACCTTTTCAAAAAACCATGACTTTCGTCTTACTGACATTCTCATCCATTATCTTCTCTTTCAAAGACACATATAGTGGCCGAGCTAGCCCAACGAAGGTTAAATAGGCAGCTGAGTAGCCACCACTCCATTTCCAGCCCTCAGCATCTCCACGGAAATCCTGTCATATCCCGCAGCTTTACCTAGTTTCATTGTTTTCGACCCATCCACAATCTCATCCATGCTAATACTATCATCCTCTGCACTTTCATTCTCGTTCTCTTCATGAGATTCAGGCATCTGTACCCGCACCTCCTCTCTTTCGAAAAAACTTTCAAAATAGTCCGCAACAAAATTAAGATTTGCTAATTGTAACCCGGCCTCTGCGACACAAGCATAGCTTAGTGCAGGGACCACTAGTAATAAGTGCAATTTGTATGTGTATTTTTTGAAGTAAAGCTTTTTATTATTATTATTATCAGTCATTTCCAATACTCGGGACTACAGGGTCCCGGATTTTTGGGAGGCGTGCGTGGGGCCAAAGCCAACACGTAGAGGCCCTTTAATGACTCGTTTGATCTTAATATGTAATGTGGCACCAGCCGACGATTATCCCTGTATACACTATAAAATCAGCCAAGGACAACCCCCGGTCAGTGCAGGACTATGGAATGGGGTGGAAAAATAAAGAATCTGGGCTAATGGGTTGAGGTGCTGATGGACTGGGTAACCGGAACTATGAGAAGGACTATGGCACCTGCCCCGATCTATGTTAAAAACACGAATAAAATGGGCAGGTGGTGACTCGCCACTCACTGTCATGGGCCCCCCATTGGTCGAACACACAAGGCACGAGGCAGGAGCGACGGGGGGCAACATTATTGTGAGCGGCTCAGGGTGCCGAGAGGTGTACACCGCTTTATACCCAGTGGCGTTACGCCACTGTGCCAACTCGCGACTTATGCATCTTTCACTTCCACCCTGCGAGCATGTAGCTCTGACGCCCCACTCTGGCCGGCCGGCTAAGGCAAGGCAGAGGTGAGAGTCCTGCGGCCCCCGTGGGGTCCACTCCTACCGGCCGACTAAGGCAAGCGGAGAGAGGGGCCTGGTCGACTCTCGGAGGCACGGGTCCCAAGGGGTGTCAATCCCATTCAGCCCGCCACAAGCTGCCCTGGGGAGACTGGTTGCACTGGTAGAGAGTCGCTGCCTTTCATGGTGCGAAAATCAGCGACTCTCACCAGGGGGCGGTGGGGTCGTCACATCCCTACGCCTTTACTCATGCTATCTATCTTTTTGATTTTAGACAGACATTTAATTTTAAGAATACGGGTGCGACTTATTCCTCACGCCTTATGCCAAAGCCCTCATGCTTAGAAAAAAAAGAAATAATCTAATTCAAAAGTTCGTAAACGACTTGCATAATCGTTAATGAGCGATGTTCATGCTTCGACTCGTACTCAGCCGATTTTCTAGGAGCTGTGACCACAACCTTTTTTGAGGGCTGGATCCGCCCTTGCTCACGTTGGGGCACGGGTCTACCCTATATACCAGGGCGAACAGGCCTTTGTCAACCACCCTGGCCAAGTGGGGGTTGGTTGACATTGAAACACCTCAGGATTTCTACCCAGGTTTGCAGATTTACTCACGTGGTAGGATGTTTTTCCTTCACCATAAGAAAAAACGAACATATGAAAACTGAAAGTGTCCGGGATTTTCACCATGTTGTTTTGTTTTAATGAGCTCCCGATATTTTGGCACTGTTGCAAGCGCCATGATCACGGGTGAACTGTAGGATTGCGAGAATGACGGTAGGTCTAAGGGCAGACATATCGGTCTACCCTCTTTCTCAGTCTTTTATTACGCACGACACCACTAACCGTTCACAATATTGTGCCCTTAGACCTATCGTTAACACCGATGTTCATCACAAAAATATTTGTTCCGAGTGGGAATCGAACCCACGACTCTGTTCCACTGAACCAGACAATATATAATTTCACATAGAAAGTAAGAAACTAGTTGCAAGTCATCGTTAATTGGTAGGAGAACGTAACAATGAGTTGGCAGCCTTCCCTTGACAGGCTGGAAATAGATCGCTCCCAACCATATTGTGTTCGTTGTTTTGGGAACTAGTTTGTCAGTTGCTTTCAAAGTAGTTTTTACAATTGTATAGATATAAGAATAAATATTACATCATCATCATCTACGTCAGCCTATATACGTCCCCATTGCTGGGGCACGGGCCTACCCTTAACTAGGGCGATAAGGCCTTAGTCAACCACGCTGGCCAAGTGCCGGTTGATCGACTGCACAATGTTAGATTTTTTTTGGTAAGATTTTGGACTTCCGTGTTCCATCACACTTAATATTAGTCTTTGGGTCCACACACGATATTAGAAGTAGCAAATACATAGCTACTTACTGCCCGAAGTTTCGACTGGGCACCAATGATGGTCGCGAGCGACCATGATTGGTAACCCAGTCGAAATCTCTTGTATAAATTAATTGCGTGTGTTGTGGTACCCTAATTTCTTTAGCAGTTTTTTTTGGCCCTGGGCACCATCTAGTTTGGACAGCCCTGATTTAAGTCTATGCTTAGTTTCTAAGCACTTGTATTATGGATATTAAGAAACAATAGGTTACATAAAAAAAAAAACAAAAGTTTACATAGTAGGTTATAAACGGACAACCTGACTGAAAATAAAATGTATATGCTTATATTATCGAACCCACGATACTTGACGTAAGAAACAAGGGGGCTTAGACAAAGTAACAATATCGAAACGATAACGAAGTCCGAAAAGAACAAAATGTATGGGATTGACCACGTGATTTATCGCCGTCTAATATGTCAATCAAATCCCAAACATTTTATTATTTCCGAACTTCGTTATCGTTTCGATATTGTTATTTTGTCTACGGCATAAGGACACTTCCAAATTTGTTTTACTTCACATATGTTTGACTGGCTTGGTGGAACAGTGGTTAGTGACCCGGCTGGCGGTTCCAAGAGTCGTGGGTTCGATTCCCACCCGGGACAAATATTTGTGTAATGAACATTAGTGTTTCCGTGTCTGGGTGTGATTATGCATTTAAGTATGTATGTGTATCAGTCTCTGACGCCCAAAGTACAATCTCTGCTTTGTTTGGGGTCAGATGACTGTGTGTGAAAATGTCCCAGATATTTTTTATATTTTAATTATTTATTTATTTGTCTTTTGCACAAAACACATTTCTAATTGAGCTTACATATATCTTTAACATACGAAGATACAGATTATTCCCCGTAAAACGAAACGCATTATCATATTAGCAGAGATAATGAGGAAATACCGGAAATTCTCACAACGATTTCTATAGAAGTGCCCTAAGGAATAAGGAAAAAGAGCCAGTTCTCAGTAAAGTTTACGGGAAAAAGATAAAATTTAATTTATTGCTTACTCGTGTTGAAATTGTGTACAAAATGCGACTTAATTTTTCTGTTGTCCACATCGATATTAAATAAATAAACATATATTACAAAACAGCACATTGACCTGATCCCGTGGTAAGTAGCTTAAGCACTTGTATTATGGATGTCTGAATCAATAGTGGATACACAAATATACTTAAATATATTTAATAACATACCCAGACACGGAAAGAACACCGATTTTCGTCACAAATATTTTGTCGCGAGTGGGAATAGCTCAAAATGTCACATAATATTGTATTGTTCTGATACCGAAGTAGGTTGCTTGAGCACTTATGTTATTTTATAAGCATTTTTCGTGTCTGGGTGCGTTATTTGTAGAATAAAGTACTTATACAATAACGGACCCAGACATGGAACAAACACCAATGTTTTGTCCTGGTGAGTATCGAACCCACGACTTTTGGCTCAAGAGATAGGGACTCGATCCAATATGCCATATGGATATTTTGGAGCCACTGGTCCTTAAAAAACCGGCAAAGTGCAAGTCAAAATCGCGCACGAAATGTTCCATACCATTTATGTAAAAAAACACGTTTATTGTACGGGACCCCATTATTTACAATTTTATCTCTTTTTTTTGTATTTGTTGTTATAGCGGCAACGGAAATAAACTGTGAAAATTTCAGCTTTCGATTTTTAACTGTTTATAAGATACAGCTTGGAGAGAGACAGACGGACGACAGAGGCTTAGTAATAGGGTTCAGTTTTTACCTTTTAGGTGCGGAACCCTGAAAAGGTAGAAAAATTGACTGATATAACTAATTCTACGGATTAAACTTGCGTATATTGTTATTCTAAACATTATTTAGAGATTCGACGTTTCGAGCTCTTTACAGCCCTCGTGGTCACGGGCAAGACTGACTGATATCTAAATAATGTTTAGAATAACAATTCACGCGAGTTTAATCCGTAAAATTTGTTTTATTTGAAATATGTAGTGCTCGCGCAAATAATGGACAATACTAGGTAGAAAATTGCCTAGCAACCCAGTTTAGAGGTAGCTCTGAAATGATAACATAAGTATCCTAAAATACTCTGCGAATGACAGTCGAATGGACATCCAAACGTCTGTATTAACCTGGGCTAAGGACTGATAATGGCAGGGCAATTTGTCAGTCCCCTGGACTATCGACTGTCGCGTGTTCAAATGCCGTTATTGCTTCAGGCCAATTCATTTGTTTGCCCGTGACTTTTCGCGGAGTACTCAAGATAGGGAAGAGTTTGATGTAGGTTGAAGGTTAGGGCGGCTATCGAATTTTTGGCGAACGTCAGACTAATTTTGGGCATCGACGGTATTGAGCAAGAGCATATGCTCGATTGTACATGGAGTTTTATGTTTTAGATAATACTGCTGGTTCACGGGCCTACCCTAAACTAGGGAGATACCTTTGGATAATACGGTACACGGATAATCTAGAGACTAAGAAAGGATAACAAAGGCTTTTAATAACGACTTCGCTATTAAGGAATAATGTTCTACGTCATAAACGATCGTAATCTTTATCTTTTATTTATAATTATACTTAAATATTTTTTTAATCGATGCAAAAGTGACACGTCGTTCATATTATTTATTTCTGACTACCTGGCTACGACTTCGTGCTCATGAAAATGATTTTGGCAGCAATTATTTATTAAAATAGCCTATTATATTCCTTGTAAAACTATCTATTTATTAGTGAATCCCGTCAAAATTGGTCCAGCCATTTCGGAGATTAGCGGAAATAAACATACTGACAGAAGAAAAATGTGTTTTGGTAATAAGTACCGGAATATTCATACCCATTTAGTTAAAAGTTGATTTTTAATATATTTTTTTTTATAAAAGGCTAACAAGATGACCTCACTTCACCTGATAGTAAGCGGAATATTACCACAAGACACTTCAATTTTATTTAGTTTAATAGATACATAATATAGTTATCAGTATTAGATAAATAATAAACATGATAGGTTTTCACCAATCTATTATGAGTATTATCATAACTACAAATTCAATCTTATCATTTCTTCCTGCAACATAGTATGATGAGACTTTCCCGCTAATGAGTAATAATATATTAACGACTTAATCCGAATTAATCAGTTATCAACCGCTTCTCGATACTTCTCTTACATATTATCTTATCTTATATATAAAGACTTGGATCCATACAAGGAAATAAAGTAATTATTGTATTAATATTATATTATAAACATAAATATTACACAATATCACATACATTGATCTGATCCCGTAGTAAGTAGCTTAAGCACTTGTGTATATCAGATATCAGAATCAACAGTAGATACACAAATATTCTTGAACATATTTAATAACACACCCAGACACAAAACCAACGGCAAAGTTCACCACATGGATCTGAAACTTTTAAAACAATAATCATCTTACAAAAAAGACTAAAAATGTCCGGGATATTCACCATGTTGTTTTGTTTCAATGAACTCCTGATATTTCGACACTATTGCAGTCGCCATGATCAATGATTTATTACTGAAAGAGTGTAAATTATATTCAACCAGCCAAAGTAGATTGTAGAAACCCAACATTTTACAGAAAATTCACTGTGATCTATGTTGTACCATTTTGAGTATAAATATAATTCTACTATAACTTTTTTTTATTTATATTTGATGTCCATGCTTTTTACAAGCTTTTATTAAACTTCACTTTTGTATGTTGACAAATCTTGCAAGAATGATTCGAACCACTTTTATTATACAGATAGTCTGATGTTAATGTTGGTGAAGGTGATCACGGGTGAACTGAAATATCGGGAGCTCATTAAAACAAAACAACATGATAAACATCCCGGACATTTACAGTTTTCTAATGTGTATCTATGACAGTTCAAAATAATCATCTTCCCATTCCGTAGTCGTTTAACCGGCAACGGTAAGTCGGCTCTAAAAAACTGTTCTCGGCAGGTAAGTGATGTCAGTCCCCTGCCCAGAACTGTGACGTCAGTCCCCTGCTCAGTCCTGTGACGTTTTTATCCAGTCCCGGGTCGTGATTACACGGGTAAGTGCGTTTAGGAAACGCGGGTTGACAAGGCAGAGCTCTTGGAGACTGGTAGAGGGTAAAGAAAGTAACTATTGATGCAGTTCCTATTCTTGACATATGCTGAGGGCATACCTGCTGGGCATATTTTATTATTATTATTAGTATTAGTTATTTTTTTGTCAATAAATAAACGTTTTGTTTGTTCTTTCTTTCTTTCTACTGCTTTAAATGAATAGAGAGATAGAACACATTTAGTAGCAGTAGGTAGCAGTTCACCCATGATTGGTGTAACCCAGTCGAATCGTCGGGTAGTAAGTAGTTTTGTTTCCGTGTCTGGGTATTTCACTTCATAGTTTAAAACAAAATTGCTTTCGCTGTCCCTATATCCCTATGAATGCATCAATCTTTAAAACTAAGCAACGGTTTTTCGGAAAGACGGATGGTCTTTATGTAAAATTTATATATTTGTAGGAAGAGGGGGATATGTAACTACATAATGAACAATGAATAAGACGTCAGGTATATCAAAACCGAGCTAATACTTTATTAATTTCCATAATGAGAACCACATCCATCAGTGCAGCTTGCTACTCATTGTATATTGAAGGCGAGGGATGACTCCTGCCGACATATTTAAGTATATTTTTCACTTTTATTATCCGCAACACAAGTACTAAATCTACTTCCCCCAGTATCAAACCAGTGAAAATATGTGATTTCGTGTAATATTTATTAATTTTATTTACTATAATATCAAAAGAAAAGAATCAACTTAATGTCTAGCTCCACAAATAGGCTTTCACATGGAAAGTGACAGTTGAAAAAGCATCCATTTCAACAGACCGCAGCCACTGAAAATATTAGAGAGATCGATAGCACGCGTGACCTAAATAGTATGTTTATGCCGGCAATCATGCCACGCAATGGACAAGGCCACAGCTTAAACAGTAACTAGATTATAAGTGGAATATATTATTTTAAATCATCTACACTCCTATTTTTATAGATAAACCAAATAAATATTTCACAACATCACATACATTGATCCAATAAGTAAGTTGCTTAAGAACTTTTCTCACGGATAACAGTATCAGCATTAGATACACAAATATACTTAAATTTATAATAACACACCCAGACACGTAACAAACACCGATGTTTGTCACACACATATTTGTTCCGGGTAGTAGTAGGGGGTAGTAAACCTGGGTCACTAACCACTGTTACACCGATCCAGTCACCAATTACCCAATACGATCCTTTGCACCTGTGCTTAAGGATATTTTTCAAATTTCATCAATGAACACACGACTAGTTACCGTTTCACCCACACACTGTGGCACTAACTTAGCTTTATTGTTGCAATTTGTTTAGTTTACCGGCATTACGATACATTGTAACTGCGCGTGTTCACTTTAATACGACCCGAGCTTCTTTGTTACCTTGCAATCATTCAAACAATCAATCTTCCCTTTATTCCTTCTGCTTTCACCTTTTTCCGTTACTCTATGGTATGCTTACCTTGAGACATGATTTAGCAGTACTAGATTGATTATTATAAAGAGCTAACCAGATTTATAAACCTACAGGAAAAAATGAGCACGTAGAACTTTAACGCTATGTTCTGTTTTGGTTCTCTAACGGTTTTTCAATAACATAAGTTTGACAGGGGAACTAGGTAATTTTCTTTAAATTCATTAAAAACTCAATAATAATAATGTTACTAACCACTTAATAATACATAATCAGTAATTTTCTGAAATGAAATACTTGATGATAAAAATTATAGCTTACAATTTTAGAATTTGTCATTTTCATATTGGATATCATAAGCTACAAAATTATATCTTAAACAGGAATATTTCAATTTATTTAATCACATATTTATTGACATAATTATAGCTTACGTATTCTCAAATACGTACCTATGTAAGTTTGTCCTCTGTTCGACCTAAAAGCGAAGGTTAGTACTATTGTTTTCCTATGTCGATATTAATCATACCTTCACTCTCAAATACCTCCGATTTCTTTACATCGGCCGAATACCATTCCCAAAACCACCTCAAAATATCGTAATTTATATCCAGTAACAATCACATCTATCACTGTTCGGAATAATATGTTATTGGATCCTTAGGAAGCTTTAGTACTCCAGTAAAAGTTTCGAGAGACGGCGATAAATTCCACTCAAACAATTCTTTACAAGGAACTTGTGCTTTACGCTTGAAAAATCCCACCTTATATAATCGATATCGAGAAACTCTCTGGAGATAACAACTCGAGACCATATCACGAGACCCTCGGGAACATTCCGAGTTTCTTATCATTAACAAATTGTATCGGAATTAACTTGCACGAACTCTGAAGTTCAGTCCAGACCTCGCCGATCGCTTATTTTATGTATATTGACGATACGATAATACTCGTAATATCAAAGTGTGTCAAGGTGAAAAGAATACTTCGTTACTTTTGCTTTGGTTTCGATAGTTACGGTTTCGTTACAAACTGAAATTAGGTTTGAGCACTTTTGTATGAGTTGTTACTTTGTGAGCTAAGGTCACGATATCTTTATAATTATATTAAATGACATTTATGTTTGGAGGTTAATTCAGAAAGCATTCAAAATTAGTTGAGAGAGTTCGAAATAATTTTAATTCCAATTCGTTAAAATCAAGGTTCAGGTTTAAGGTCTGTACATAGACTGTACTGTTTGAACAGAATGAACTGTACCTTAAAAAAATTTAGAGCACTGTAAAGTGCATTCTTGATATTAATTTTTTGACTTCAAAATAGTCTTTACAAAAAATATTTTACCGACCTTTTTTATTATGTTGAATTATGCTTTAATGCATAGTCGATGATAATATTAATTATAATTATAATCAAAGCATCGTCTATATATACCAAAGTCCGTGAATCCTAATATAATCGGTCTATTACTTATACCCCCACATCTCAAATCATACATAGTCTCATCAAACATTCATACTCAATGCAAAAGTCCACCCAAACGGCAAAAGTAAAAGGCCTGACAATCCACTTTGGGCCGTATTTTGGCATTCAACAACATTAAGCCGATGAATCGATACTAGTAAGAAACCCATACCCAGGTCTAGGCGGATAAGTCCTCTCAACTTCTTTCAAACTCCTTATGTAAGGCAGTTGGGGAAGTTCCTACGGCTGTTACTCTGGTACACCTGTTTGTTTTGTTCGACGATACTTCATACGGTGAGCGTTTTAGGGTTCCACAAAGTTAAATTCATTCATTGCAATTTATTATTATCTTTCAGTATTGATTTCGCAATCCGGATGTCGAAAATGGTACCATTTGTTTGTCTGTCTGGCAAGACCCTGAATAATGTATCTAACACTAACGTGCAATGTGGTCCACAGAAATGAAACACTTTAAGCTTCTAAAACAGAATCTAGTACTTACTTAGGCCATTTAAAAACTTATTTCCTAAAATTTGTCATGGCCACAACCTGAATTTAATTAGTAATTTTTCATTTGAAACGATTTCAAAGAGATCAATTCAAACAAACATCAAATCTGAATTGGAAAGCCAAACCGAATCTACAAATTCACATTCACAATTGTATCCAGAACCTTCAACTTCCAAGTCCCAGTCACACTTGCCCGGCTTTATTTTTTAGACGACCGACGACTTGGAATTTTCCGTCTCGCTCGAGTTCACGCGTAGACTTTCGCGGTAGGTAATTGCGTAGTAACTTCTACTCCGTATGTTGTTTCACTATGTCAGTTCATTACGGTTCGAAATAAAGGAGTCGTATCGGCGGGAACGGTGGAAATACCCTTTTGCTTTTGTTTTACTATTTGACTTTCTGTTGCAATTCAAATATGTATGTTTCAATTGAACGCTGGCATGAGTGCCGGCGTAAATATTCATTGGGCATAGCCTAAATTGCATATATACAACAGAAAAAAAAAAAAAAAAGTACAGTGAATTTTAAGTAATCGTACATACCGTCTATATTTTTGTTAAAATTGTTATGTTATTATTACTCGTATTAGTGCCAAAAAGTTATTCAACGGTATAATTTTACTATGCCTTACCAAAAATGTCGAATCATAAGTACTCTTACTGTATTGACGACGTATAATGCCTGTAAGGATATACCTGTTTCGATCATAATTTTTTGATTAGAAAATAAGAACAACGTTTTAGTCAGATTTATAAGTTTTGCCAATAGTACAATACAACAATCAACTTGGAAAGTTTTGTAAAAATTTTGCAAGTTGATTGTTGTATGTACTATGTAATTTTCGCAAAACTTATCTTTACATCATTTTGTCTACAAAAACAATATTGTAACTTGATAATATTATTTTTAAAAGACCAGACGACAGAACGTCCATACCTATATCATTCTCAAGAGAGAATTTGCATTCCAACGATGATTCCAGATAAACGAACGATCCCAATTGCCCTGTAGAACATAAAACTCCAACAATATCGTGGGAATACTTGCATCAATTTATTCTTACATACATTTAGGTACATTCTTATCTTGATCTGTGGTACGTTCACCTTGCAAAATGATCTTTGCATTGAACATGTCTGATTACCATAACTTACTATGTCTCGCTCCCAAGTACCCTCAGAGACGAAGGTATTGTTGCAATTTTAGACCTTATTGGGTCGACATAAGAAGCACTAGAGTCAAAAGCTCACTGCCACCTGATATGGCTGCGGATTGCGACCAAACACGGACTGCATGGTTGCATATGCATAATAATTTTACGTGAATTTGCCATTTCATTGTTGTTGTAAATTGTCTGACCAATTATAAGTATGGATTTGGGAAGCTATTATAATAGCATAATAGCATGAAGGTAAATAGCACAACATAATAATAAATATCTCTTATACTTATTTTTTCAATTATTTTTCACTTTAATTCTGCCTGTCGCGCTTTCACACCAAATCCTAAGCAAATTTTGTACACTGATAGTTCTAAACTTGAGACAGGATATAGAAAAATTTTTGGTAGATTTCACTGAGAGGTAGGTTATCCGAATTGTTTGTTAAATTACCGAATGAACATTTCAAGTTCCAAAAATGTTATGGTTTCTTGGATCTGAGGATTATTTGGCACAAAGCGAAACAATATCATATTTAGGATAGAAATTCAAAAGATAGACGATACCATCCACCCAGCACGTTCACCTAGCATGAAATCAAGGGAATAGAGATTTACGATAACATCCAATGGTTTAGCATGAACTACGAAAGCATAAACCTATCTACGTATTTGTTGATAGAGAATACTTTTTTCCAACCACACGGTTAGTTATATTCCCACCAATTCAAATTTGCATCTAATCATGACATTATCTTATTAACGAATGGAAACAATGGATTCGGATGATGGGTATAGCTTAGTTTAGGTGTAACAGAGTTACTTTCACATTTATAATATTTTGGTTCTATTTCTTGGTAACAAGTGCTGCGTTAGGACCGAGACTTGAAAGGTTCCCGGTTTGAGTCCGGGGTCGGACAAAATTTTTGTGAGTTTTTCTGTCAACAAATTAATCATCATCCGAGCCTCGTATAGCGAAGCCGCTGCCCGATCTCTCATCGGCAATGTGGGATTGCCGTATCACCAAACTATGAGAGTAAGGGAACCGAGAGTGCACTTGTGTTTGCGTGCACACTTGTGCACTACAATAATGTCTTGCGCAGTTTCTCCATTCCAGCTCCATTGAAATGCCGCGATGGCCGAAATCGGACGGAAGCCTCATTATCAACCAATCTCAATTACTTATGTATCAATAAATAGAACGGCAGTCTAATATAATTCGTTAACTAAAAGAAATCCTACACTTCAAATGTATTTTCCCAGAGACGTCCCAAATCTAGACAATAACCTATGGAATTATACGATTTCATGCAAATTCATCGTGTTACATTTTTCTTTCCAAATTCCGTAATGTATTCTTTGTAAGCAATTTGATGATATCATTGAACCGTTTCAAATATTTCGATTGAGCTGTTCGATTATAATGTTGCTAGTGATTATTACTGTTCGTGTATGGTTGAACTGTTTCAATTATGTAAAATCATATTGATTTAGCAATTTCACTAGCTAGAACGTATACCATTTTGTTAACGTTCACTGGGAACAAGAGTAAATTAATGTTTGTGTGTTTAATAACTACTTTAATTCTTCATTTTTTTTTGTAAAACTATTTCCATTTTTTCCTTAATGTTTTTTTTTCAGTGCGCAAGGACGTAATATAGAAAACCTGCTTGGTATTTTTTCTTTTTAGGGTTTCCGACCTCAAGAAAAACTCGGAACCCTGAAAGGGTCACATTGTTAATTGCAAGTCTGTCTGTTCGTCTGCAAGACGATTTTCTGGGGAAATCGTGGAATGCGCTACCAACGCTTTTTTATTATTTCATTTTAAAAAAATGTAAGTAAATTACGTATAATAATTTTAATAGGACTATAACTGTCATTTCCTACTTATGTAAAGTTTTCTAAAATGTTACGATTGTAATCTATTTGCATACCAATAAATAAATAATATACATTATTAATTGTTGTTTGTTCTGTGTTTGGGTGTGGTATTAAATATAATATTTAAGTATTTTAATTGTGTAGCCACTGTTGAATCTGATATCTGTTACACAAGTGCATAAACTACTTAATACGGGATCAGATCAATGTAAGTGTGGCTGTATAATATAATTTAATTACTTATTTAATTATTTTTTTCCAAGCCCGAGATGATTTTTGTTTTATAAAAGGACCTAAAACCAGAGAAGTTAATTGACTGACTGCTTGACATAACAAAGCAGTACTTACCTAAACTTATGAGTTAGAAACTTAAAATTTTGCTCAAGGATGCCTATTATAACTTAGGGAAGAACTAAGAAATATTTTTTGAAAATTCGTTCTCTATGCGGGTTAAAAGGGGTTGCAATGTTAGTTAGTTATCTTTAATATTTTTCGGTGGTAATCATTTGTTTTACGAAATCAGAATCAACAGCAAAATACACAAAAATGTTAACACAAACATGTATCGAATCGCTGTCTGTACATACATCACATACTGATGATATTTGATCAAGATTTTTATCACCGCAATGCTCACCAAAATTTTAATACGATTTTTAGAATTTTTGTCTGTTCGTGCATTTTTACAAGCTAATCTCAATTAACAAGTTATACTCTTCGACTGGCTCGTTGGAACAGTGGTTAGTGACCCAGGTTCACTACCTACGGTTCCAAAAGTCGTGGCTTCGATTCCCACTCGGGACATATTTTTGTGTGACGAACATCGGTGTTTGTTCCGTGTCTGGGTGTGTTATTAAATATCTTTAAGTATATTTGTGTATCCGCTGTTGATTCCGATATCTGTAATACAAGTGCTTAAACTACTTACCATGGGATCAGGTCAATGTATGTGATGTTGTGTAATATTTATTTATTTATCTATACTAATAGGCTCTACATGTATGGGTGAGGTGCGCGACACACACTACATCACATACTGATGAAATATCATCAGTATGTGATGTCAGTATGATGTATGTTGTGATGTCAGATGTCAGTATGTGATATCAAATATGATACGAGATTTTTATCACCGCAATGCTCACCAAAATTTTAATACGATTTTTAGAATTTTTGTCTGTTCGTGCATTTTTACAAGCTAATCTCAATTAACAAGTTATACTTATTTAAAGAATCACGTGGAATGACATGCTGGGCGCTCCTAGGCGCGGGGATATCCAAAAATACTGCCTCAAATCTCTTCACCACGTGTACGAAGTCACTGACACAGCCAGTACCCCCACTCAAACATAAATAACATACCAACTACTTCATCATATTACTTTATATCCCGCCCAAACTATCCTTCAAAGTACCAATCTCGCCCTTAACCCTTTTACTGCGAGACCCTTACAAGGGCGGCCAATTAATTTTAAAATCACATCCAGAACTAGTAAGAAGCGGTGATATGAGCCCGGCCCAAATTGCCGGTCTAATTTGTATTCATAAACGGAACCGATGGCTGGGCCAAATAGTTGGCGGGGTGGGGTCACAGTGGCAGCGGGTACGCGATGGTTAATTGCTTATAATAGCATAATAGCATGAAGGTAAATAGCACAACATAATAATAAATATCTCTTATATTTTTTTCATTATTTTTCACTTTAATTCTGTCTGTCGCGCTTTCACACTAAATCCTAAGCAAATTTTGTACACTGATAGTTCTAAACTTGAGACAGGATATAGAAAAAATTTTGGTAGATTTCACTGAGAGGTAGGTTATCCGAATTGTTTGTTAAATTACCGAATGAACATTTCAAGTTCCAAAAATGTTATGGTTTCTTGGATCTGAGGATTATTTGGCACAAAGCGAAACAATATCATATTTAGGATAGAAATTCAAAAGATAGACGGTACCATCCACCCAGCACGTTCACCTAGCATGAAATCAAGGGAATAGAGATTTACGATAACATCCAATGGTTTAGCATGAACTACGAAAGCATAAACCTATCTACGTATTTTTTGATAGAGAATACTTTTTTCCAACCACACGGTTAGTTATATTCCCACCAATTCAAATTTGCATCCAATCATGACATTATCTTATTAACTAATGGAAAAAATGGATTCGGATGATAGGTAAAGCTTAGTTTAGGTGTAACAGAGTTACTTTCACATTTATAATATTTTTCAAAGCAGTATTTCAAGTGGAACTGCAACGTTGGTTCTATTTCTTGGTAACAAATGCTGCGTTAGGACCGAGACTAGGGAGGTTCCCGGTTTGAGTCCGGGGTGGGACAACATTTGTGAGTTTTTCTGTAAACAAATTAATCATCCTCCTCGGAAAGCCTCGCAAAGCAAAGCCGCTGCCCGATCTCTCATCGGCAATGTGGGATTGCCGTATCACCAAACTATGAGAGTAAGGGAACCGAGAGTGCACTTGTGTTTGCGCGCACACTTGTGCACTACAATAATGTCTTGCGCAATTGCTCCATTCCAGCTCCATTGAGATTGGCCGCGATGGCTGAAATCGGACGGATGCCTCATCATCAACCAATCTCAATTCTTTATGTATCAGGTCAATTACTTATGTATCAATAAATTTAACGGCAGTCTAATATAATTCGTTAACTAAAAGAAATCCTACACTTCAAATGTATTTTCCCATAGACGCCCCAACTCTAGGCAATAACTAACGAAATTATACGATTTCATGCTAATTCCGCGTGTTACAATCAAAAAATCGTGTAACATTTTTCTTTCCAAATTTCGTAATGTATTCTAATTGTAAGCAATTTGATGATATCATTGAACCGTTTCAAATATTTCGATTGAGCCGTTCGATTATAATGTTGCTAGTGATTATTACTGTTCGTGTATGGTTGAACTGTTTCAATTATGTAAAATCATATTGATTTAGCAATTTCACTAGCTAGAACGTATACCATTTTGTTAACGTTCACTAGGAACAAGGGTAAATTAATGTTTGTGTGTTTAATAACTACTTCAATTCTTAATGTTTTTTTGTAAAACTATTTCCATTTTTTTCCTTAATGTTTTTTTTCAGTGCGCAAGGACGTAATATAGAAAACCTGCTTGGTATTTTTTTCTTTTTAGGGTTTCCGACCTCAAGAAAAACTTGGAACCTTTAAGGGGTCACATTGTTAATTGCAAGTCTGTCTGTTCGTCTGCAAGACGCTTTTCTGGGGAAATCGTGGAATGGTGTTGTAAAACAGAGCGTATAAATAAACGTAGTACTTAGTTATGCGTTAAAGGAAGAATTTCGAATCGGATTTTAATGATTTTAACAGGGACATAAAACAAGGTACAGTCAGCCAAAAATGTGCTCTACCACCCTACGGTTGAAATTCGTATAAACGTCAAGAAACAACAAGGTCAATTTTCCCTGGCAATAAAAAAAAGTCAACCTTAGCGATCGTTACATCTCACAGAAAGTTTTGCCAAAAGTGGTAGACCACTTTCTTGGCTGACTGTACTAACTACGTGAGGCAGGTTTTAAAGAATGCATAAAAAGAAAAAAAAAATCAATTGAGTGCACCATTCTTAAGTATAACCCTACAGAGGTGTAGAGATCAAAAAATTATATATTTATTTTATAGTTGGTTTAAGCTGCACACTCATTATGACATGCAAATATAATAGGGGACTTCATTCCCCCAATGGGAATATTTTAAAGAAAGCGGGAATGAGGTGTTTTATATTCATAAGAAAGTAACTCTTCAAAGTATGAGTTTGAGTTAATTATTTGAGTTGATTCTTCATTGCGTTTTGTGTTTGTTTGTGAGGGTCAAACAATTTGATACTACTGCTGTTGGCAGGGTTGTTACATTTATTATTTCATTCTTCTTCTTCTTCTTATCGTATGGTTGATGAACGACCTGGTGTCAGAGTTTTTACTCTGGCATGGCTTAACACACCGTTGAAAAATCTCTCAGGTGTGCAGGTTTCCTCACGATGTTTTCCTTCACCGTCAAAGATTCGAATGATCGTACATATGAATTTCAAATTAAAAAAAACATATTGGAAAATAGCGGGGTTTGAACTGGCGACCTCTCGAATGGCAAGCAACGACCTTAAACACTAGGCCATCGACGCTTTTTTATTATTTCATTAAAAAAATGGAAGTAAATTAAGTATAATAATTTTTAATAAGAATATAACTGTCATTTCCTACTTATGTAAAGTTTTCTAAAATGTTACAATTGTAATCTGTTTGCATACCAATAAATACACATCATTAATTGTTGTTTGTTCCTTGTCTGGGTGTGGTATTAAATATAATATTTTGTGTAGCCACTGTTGATTCTGATATCTGTTACACAAGTTATCTGTTACACTTAGGGAAGAACTAAGAAATATTTTTTGAAAATTCGTTCTATAAGCGGGTTAAAAGGGGTTGCAATGTTAGTTAGTTATCTTTGATATTTTTCCGTCTTAAGCATTTGATTTACGAAATCAGAATCAACAGCAAAATACACAAATATGCAATTAACATGTATCGAATCGCTGTCTGTACATACATCACATACTGATGATATTTGATACGAGATCTTTATCAACGCAACGCTTACCAAAATTTTAATACGATTTTTGGAATTTTTGTCTGTTTGTGCCTTTTTACAAGCTAATCTCAATTAACAAGTTATACCTTCTTATTTAAAGAATCACGTGGAATGACATTCTGGGCGCTCGTAGGCGGGGATATCCAAAAATACTGCCTCAAATCTCTTCTCCGCGTGTACGAAGTCACTGACACAGCTAGTACCCCCACTCAAACATAAATAACATACCAACTACTTCATCATATTACTTTATATCCCGCCCAAACTATCCTTCAAAGTACCAATCTCGCCCTTAACCCTTTTACTGCGAGACCCTTGCAAGGGCGGCCAATTAATTTTAAAATCACATCCAGAACTAGTAAGAAGCGGTGATATGAGCCCGGCCCAAATTGCCGGTCTAATTTGTATTCATAAACGGAACCGATGGCTGGGCCAAATAGTTGGCGGGGTGGGGTCACTGTGGCAGCGGGTTGACGATGGTTAATTGCTTAGATTTGTTTGTAGTAATGGTAGACTAATAAAAACATACTTAGTATAAAAAAACAAGTGTAACCCAGTCACAAAATATTATAAAGTTTTAACAATTACCTATTTTATAAAGCATGTAATAAAGAAATTGGTAAAGTCTAGCTATATTATGATTAAGTACAAATTAATGGCTTACCACTATCCAATCATTTAATATATAAATATATAATATATAAATGATTGGTTAGATTGGAGAGATATTTAAATATTATTATTAAACAAATAATATTGCACTTTATCAGATAAATTCATTTGATTTTGTGCTAAATTGCGTAATTGCAGATAGCAGAAACAGTTGTATATATGAGTGGATTTTTATGTATAAATAACTCATCCAGACACAGGAAAAATACTAAAATTACCAAGTTAGAACCCATAACACTGGACACAAGAGATGCTAGTGCACTCAAATGCGCCATCTAGCCAATCGTTTTTTTCTAACTTACTACGATATTGACTTGTAACCTTGTCATCATGACCAGACCTTGTAAAAATTATACTTATTTTTAAAAAATCTAGCAAATTACGCTGTATTTACTCTGCTTTTATGTTGCACTGTTGACTGACTTTTATATTGAAATAGCTTTTTCCTGCGTTAAATTTCCTCCGAAACAGGTTTTTTCTTAAATAACCACATCTCTATTTGAAGTAAACTCAGCGCCATCTAGTGACATTTAGCACCTTTTATGAGAAAAATATCGCTCGATACCTTTTCCCTTCTTAAACTTACTTTATTCTAATTCAGATGATGGCTTGGTATCGTCATCAACTGACTTGGGCACACTGACTGGATGGCTGCCCTAACTCCTAAAAGCTTACCATACCATAGAATACTGAAAATGCAAGAAACGAAAGCTTTTTAACAAAAAAGGTCCAAATTAGCTAGTCACTCAACGAATACAAAAGAAAATATTTTTTTGCTACAAATAGCTAGAAAATTTTAACGCTAACACTTGAACCCGGTCCACACAGTCCGCAGTGGATACTCCGCTTTAATGTTGAACTGATTTGTTCGCGATACAGCCCATAATGATCCCGTTCCTTCGGCGACCGAGAGCTGCATGTCCCCGGGAAACCGGGAAATTGCATCAGAAGCAGATTCTATTGCAGTTAGGTAGAGTTCATTGGGACTCATTCATAGAAAATTACCTATACGAATGTTAGAATTGTAAGTCATCCTATTTATAATGGTATCGGGGTTGGACAGTGTCGAGCATTTGGGGACCATTGTCAAACAGCGACATAGATTTATAGGCTGTTGATGATGATAGCTCTCTTGACCAGCCAACATGCATTCATATTTCATTTAGCTCATGAAATATCATAATATTGTTGGATATGATTAGTGCTTAGAGTAGGGGTAGGATTACGGTGGTTATATAAACAGCGGAATAGGCGCGCTCGCTCTTATTCTGCTGGTGTCCGTTGAGTTAGTCGTTACGTGTCGGTATTTTGTGAACGCGGGTAGATTATTTTCTTAGGCGTATTTTTGTTTTACTTTTGTTAATTGTAGAAGTCTTTCGGTTTGTTTTCTTGAAATATTGAAATAATTTGTTATTCTTTTTAGATTTAATAAATTTGTATTTTTTTTTAATGAAATTTGTGTCTGATTCCTAAAATCAGAAGTGGGATTCGAAAAAAATAAAACATTAAAATTCACTCCCACTACGTTACGTAAGTTACTTCAAATCCTGACTAGAGTTTAACAGGTTAACGGTTTTTATTGTTCTAAAATACCTGTGAGTTAGTTTATTTCCGAAATTCTTTTATATTCGTTTTGTTTACGTCTTAACGTTCGTGTGACCTATTTTAATTATGGATGTGCGAAACCGTTCACGTTCTTCTCATCGATCGCGTGCACCTCGCGATGATCATTCGCGACGCCAGCCTCGTCGTACCCGGAGCGGCCGTTCGCGGAGTGATTCGCGTGTTCGATCGCGGTGCTCCCGCAGTCATTCACGTACGCTCCGCTCACCACGACGGCGACGCTCGCGGGACCGGCATTCGCGAGATAGGCGTTCTCGAGGACGTCACTCGCGGGGCCATTCGCGCGAGCGGACGCCGCACACCAGGCGCTCCTGCGGATCGGACCGCGGGTGCAGTCACGGACAGCGCGGCCAGCAGGCGTCGCGCATGACGCGCACGCCGCCGCCGCCGTCAACTGCAGCCCCGCCGCCGAGCACCTGCGAATCATGGAACGCGGTGCTGGCGCGACTGGAAGCGCTGGAACAAGGATCTCGAGTGCCATCTTCAGTAGCACCGCCTGCTGGTCAAGGTACCGAGCAAATTATTGAAGCGATTCAGTCGCTGAAGACTGTAAGTACGCACAGTTATTATGTTTCAAATTTCGACCCCAGCATCCACGATATAGACTCCTGGTTTGAGGAGGTTGATAGGGCCAAAGTGGCTAATAGATGGGACGATCGTGAATGCCTCTCTAGAATAGGTAATTGCTTGAAGGGAGACGCTAGGTCATGGCTTAACGAGTGGGTGTGTAATGATCGCACATGGAGTAATTTTAAATTAGATTTTAGAACTTTATGCGTTAGAAAAATTTATTCTGCTGGTATTTTATACGAAGTGTTGTCCTCTAATTCAGATAAATACCAGACCTATGCTGAGTATGCACGTAAATCCTTATTGAGACTTCGCATTGTAAATGGCCTAAGCGAGGACTTAATTACGGCTATAGTTTTGAGGGGCATTGTTGATCCGCAGGTGAAAGCGACTGCTACAAATGCGAACCTGAAACCCTCTGATTTAGTTAATTATTTATCCACCTTTGTGAAACCATCAAAAAGTACAGCTTCAAGTTCTCGCACGAATGTTCAGTTTGAACATGTCAGCAACCATAAACCACAGGGTTTCAGGAGACGTCAGGTAGGTCAAGGCAAATGTTTTGTGTGCGGTGATGCGGGTCATAGGCAGGCTACGTGTCCTAAACAGGCAAAGCCTAGTACTTCCAAAGTCAATAGTTCAGACCAAAGATCTAACGAAAAGTCTAGCCAGCCTAGTACCCCGCCTGTTTGCTCTTACTGTAAAAAGTCTGGCCACGATATCAAATCATGTTTTGCAAAACAACGCGTTGATCAGCAACGTAATAAAAATAATGTCAATTTCTGTACGGCTGCCTCACGGAAACGTAATGATATTGTCGTGGGGGTAATTCAGGGTACTCCAATCGATCTTTTGATTGACAGCGGCGCTATAGGTGTCTCTTTAATATCCTCTTCTGTTGTTAAATATTTTACGTGTACTAAGAAACCCATTAGCTGTGAAATAAAGGGGGTAGGTGAGTCCGTTACCAAAATTGATTCGTACGTAACATTAACGATTGAGTTGGAGGGCATCTCTTTGGAGGTGGATTTATTGATTGTGCCGAGTGAGTGTATGAATGCGCCTATCATTATAGGCACAGACGTGCTCAATAGAGACGGTGTTACGTATATACGCACTAAGAATACGCAACGTATCGTTAGAGATTCTAGTCTCGTGGTAGTGTCAAATGTGGAGTCGAATGCGCAACCTGTGATTAATACCCCATTGAATGGGGACAACTTACTTAAATTAAAAGCTATTTTAGATCAATATGCAGAGCACATGATTTCAGGCACTGCAACATCCACTGTTACAACTGGGTGTATGCGCATTCAACTCAACAGTAGCGTGCCGGTGAACTATCGACCTTACAAGATGTCGCATGATGAGAAGTCGAAAGTCCGCGACATCATTAAGGATCTTTTATCCAAGGGAATCATCCGTGAGTCGGAGTCACCTTATTCTAGTCCCATCCTATTAGTTAAGAAGAAGGATGGCTCCGACCGCATGTGCGTGGACTTTCGAGCTCTGAATAAAGTAACGGTCAAAGACCGGTACCCCTTACCATTAATCGACGATCACATCGATCGTTTGGGTAAGTGTCGATATTTTACCACGCTGGACATGGCTACAGGATTTCACCAAATCCGTCTTGATGGTGAATCTGTCCCTTATACTGGATTTGTGACGCCCGAGGGGCATTATGAGTACTTAAAAATGCCCTACGGCCTCACCAATGCGCCAATAGTGTACCAACGTATAATAGCTACCACCTTACGTAGTTATATAGATGAAGGAAAGGTTTTGGTGTACATAGACGATTGTTTAATCCTTTCAGACACTATAAATTTAGGCCTTCAAACCTTGAGAGAGGTTCTAGCTACCCTAACCGGTGCTGGATTCTCAATCAACCTTAAGAAGTGTTCGTTCTTGTGCACCGAAATCGAGTACTTGGGACGTGTCATATCTGATGGGGAGGTCCGGCCCTCACCTACTAAAGTCAAAGCTCTTGTAAACTCTGGTCCTCCACGAAACGTAAGGCAGGTACGTCAATTTTTGGGATTAGCGGGGTACTTTCGCAAATACATTCCAAACTACTCCAATAGAACAGTTTGCATAGCTCGTTTGACACGTAAGGACGTTTCGTTTTGTTGGGGACCTGAGCAGGAGCGTGTAAGGCAAGAGATAATTCTTTGTTTAACGAGCGCTCCTGTATTGGCCATATTCGATCCGAGTTTGGAGACCGAGCTACACACCGACGCGAGTAGCTTGGGGTATGGTGCAGTCCTATTACAGGTGTGTAAGGATGGTGCTAGACGTGTAGTCGCTTACTATAGCCAGGTGACCAAAGGTGCAGAGCCAAAATACCACTCATACGAGCTTGAGACCCTGGCTGTGGTAAAAGCACTGAAGCACTTTCGGCATTATTTGGTGGGTTCGCATTTTACCATAGTTACGGACTGTAACGCTTTAAAATCTACGCAAAATAAGAAAGACTTGGTCCCGCGTGTGGCAAGATGGTGGATCTACCTTCAGGATTTTAACTTTACCATTTTGTACAGAAAGGGAGCCATGTTGCCGCATGCGGATTACCTAAGTCGTAATCCTGTAAACAACATTGACCGGCCGCGCAATTGGGCTCAAATCGCCCAAGCGGGGGATGAGGAGACACGCAATATGATTCAGGCGTTGGGTAGAGGAGAATTAGATCCATCTCGTTATGTTGTACGTAATGAATTACTTTATTACAAATACAGTCGTGTAGGAGAGGAGTCACGGCTTCTTTGTGATATACCAAAGGGTCAACGCCTGAGGCCTTTGCGTGTCTTCCACGATGAACATAGCCATATCGGTATTGATAAGACATTAGAGCTTATACTTAGGCATTTCTGGTTTCCTGGTCTAAGAACATTTGTTAAAAAGTACATAGCTCATTGTATAACTTGTATAGCACATAAGCGAGTCCCGCGAGCGCCACTTCAACCTATTTCTTCTTGGCCTAAACCTGATGTCCCGTTCGACACGCTTCATATCGACGCACTGGGCCCTCTACCTGAATCGAAGGGCTTCAAACATGTAATGCTTGTTGTCGATGCGTTTAGTAAATATTGCTTACTTACGCCTATTCACTCTCAAGACCTAGAAGCGCTTAAACAAGTCTGTCAAAAAGTAATCTCTCTATTTGGCACCCCTCGCTTAATCATATCGGATAGAGGCCGAATGTTCGAGTCCGCGAACTTTAAATCATGGACGCAATCGTTAGGCATTTCACTTCACCATATAACACCTGAAATGCACCGCTCCAACGGGCAGGTGGAGCGGTATGTTCGCACTGTTCTGAATATGCTCAGAATAGAGGTATCCTACAAGAAGACCGAATGGTCTGACGAGTTGTGGCGGCTTCAGCTAATCCTTAACTTGACTCAGCAGAAAACGACACAAACTTCAGCACTGAACCTTGTGGTGGGCCACGAGAACGCTACACCAGCCATTCGAGTCCTTGTGCGGGACGTTGCAATTAGTCCTACTGCGGACAGCCGCGAATCACGGCGGGAGGTCGCCAGGCAGAGGACGGCCGAACGGTTAGTTAGGAACCAAGTGGCAATGGATGCTCATGTTAATCGGGACAGATGTCCTCCTCGTGTGTTTCAGGAAGGTGATCTGGTCTTCGTGATTAAGTATTCCCAGTCTACGGGAAAGCTTGATCACGGTATGCGTGGGCCCTATCGAGTGGTTCGTGTCCTACCACACGGGCGTTATGCGCTGCGGCTGGTGGCGGGCTCGTATGGCAAGATGACCTATGCTGCTGCGCAGTATATGGTCCCTTGGGGTGGCGAGTGGACACCTGAGTCGTGTGCTCTCTTCTTTGAGGGTGAGTCTGCTGGTGGTCTTCACTGGCCTCTGTGACCCTACGAGATATGTCGTCTTCCTGAAGCAAATATGTGTTTGGGACTCTTATGGTGACGTAATTATTCGAAAGAATAGTTATGTCCTTTGTATGGCCTTTGTCGGTGTGGCACACTCGTCGCAGTGTGCCCACGACCTCTGGAAGCTGGTCGGCTTTGCAAACCGATCAGTCACTGTGAGACGTGCGCTCACGGTGTTGATTACTAAGCATGTTTGTGTTTGTCTTATTTATCTAAGTGATTTGTTTGAATGTCTGCGTTTAAGAGCGTCGAATTTATTATTTTAAAGAAAAACTCTTAACAGATGAATAAAGTTACCTACTAAGTTCTTGAGCGCTGACATTTAAACCTTATTTCTTGTCTTGCCCACTATACATCTGGCTAACTATGTATTACTAACATGAACTAATCTGGATAAGGCAAACGTACGTTCGATGTTTGTACGTTTAATTAATTTATGGTCTGAAATTGTCCACAGAAAATAACGATCATGAAGATGATATTTCAGATCAAGACCAGCCACCCCAGGCAGAACTGTCGGGTACTGCAGATCAGCCCGAGCCCGTGCCTGCTGCTGAGCCCGAACCAGGGCCATCATCGAGACCAGACCGCCTGGAACCGGAGCCTGTTCGAGAACTCGATATGCCGGACCTGGATTGAAGTTTTGCGGTTTTACCTGACGAGGACGTCAGGATGTCAGGAGAGGCCGTGTTGGATATGATTAGTGCTTAGAGTAGGGGTAGGATTACGGTGGTTATATAAACAGCGGAATAGGCGCGCTCGCTCTTATTCTGCTGGTGTCCGTTGAGTTAGTCGTTACGTGTCGGTATTTTGTGAACGCGGGTAGATTATTTTCTTAGGCGTATTTTTGTTTTAATTTTGTTAATTGTAGAAGTCTTTCGGTTTGTTTTCTTGAAATATTGAAATAATTTGTTATTCCTTTTAGATTTAATAAATTTGTATTTTTTTTAATGAAATTTGTGTCTGATTCCTAAAAATATAATATTTTGACCTTGTATCGTGTGGTATATAATTGTAATTTTAAAGGGAACATTTTTGTTATAAAGAGCCAAGTTAAAAAAAAAATAGATACGGTAGTAATAGTTTGCATGTTAAAATCTGTAAAAGCCTGTGTTTGAAAAAACGAAAACCTGCAATCCTCTAAAAGGTTTTAATAAGTAATATTCAACCACACATACATACTGAAAAACGTTAAGCCAAAGTGAAAGTCAAAATTCCTTCATTTACATAGGCATTTACACGCACTTATAAATCGTCTCTACAATAAATGAATCAGTAATAGATTAATTGTGATTATTTTACTGGTGATTCTACCAAGAAGACACGTTAACATATCTAAGGCGTCCGACCGTTTCGGCTATGGCGGCCGATCTCAATTGAGATCAGTCAAGTGCGCAAGACATTTTATAGTGCACAAGTGTGCGCGCAAGTATAAGTGCATTCTCTGTTCCCTTACTCTTATAGTTTGGTGAGACGGCAGTCCGTCCGATGAGAGATTGAGCGCAGGACCACCGACTTAACGTGCTTTCCGAGGCACGGGCGTGCAACTACCAACTTCCAACTCCGGGCTGATTATTTTCTTAACAGGAAAACTTACACACATTTACCCCAAACCAGGACTCGAACCGGGGACCTTTCGGTCCTAACGCAGCGCTTGCTATCAATAGACCAGCAAGGCAGTTAAAATGTATTATATTAGAAAGTATCAAATAAAACAATCTGAGAAATTGTTTGTAAAAACGCGACATTTCAGATTGAATGCGCTCACAAGAAACGCCGTAAAATTAACTCGATTCCGATTCGCACAAATGTAAGAGGTCTTTACAAATTCAAAAGAGAAAACGAACAATGCTCAGCATTTTTCTGCAGCAACAAAGGGCCATTATTAAATAATGATTCTTTAGTCCACTTCTCAACCTTTCATTTCGTTTTTATTTACTAATATTTACCAATTACACTATTCAGTGAAATTAAATGATCATCAGCTCATATACGTCTCGTCTGCTGGGGCACTGGCCATACCCTAAACTAGGGCGATAAGGTCTTAGTCAACCAGGCTGGCCAAGTGCGGGTTGGTCGACTACACACTGGCCCTCGCTTCACTTCGAGTATAACTACATAGTATAAGGCAAAGTTGCTTCCCTCGTCTGTCTGTCTGTCCCTATTTATCTTTAAAACTACACAGTGGAGTTCGATAAAGTTATTTTTAATAGATAGAAATATTTAAGAGGAAGGTTTATATGTATGACTAGCTGTGCCCGGGACTTCGTTCGCGTGGACTGCTGGATTTAACATATAAAAGTTTATCCTGCTAACTCTCGTTCCCGTAAGAATTTTTCAATATTCTGTTCCAACTAAGCTTTAAATTTACAGCATCTAACTTCAGTGGTTTCGATTTTTAATTCTCGTTCCCGTAAGAATTCCGGGAATTCCTTTCTTAGTGCACATCTACGATACCTAAACTACGTTATTTCCAATTTCAAGTGCCTACGATTATCCGTTTAGGCTATGCGTTGATATGTCAGTCAGTCAGTCAGGCAGTCAGTTTCTCCTTTAATATATTTAGATTTGAGCCCGCGACTTCGTTCGCTTAGACTACAGGGTTTTACGTACAAAAGTTTATTCCAATATTTAATCCCGTTCTTGTAGGAATTTTGCAATATCGCGTTGCAAGTTAGCTTTACGTTCATGGGTACCTGCATGCCAAATTTCAATCATCTATTTTACGCGGTTTACTTTTTTCATACAAAAGTTTTTTTCCCGCTTACTCCCGTTTCCGTGAGAATTTTGCAATATTCTGTTGCAACTAAGCTTTAAATTTACCTGCATGCCAAATTTCAAGCGTCTAACTTAAGCGGTTAAGATTTTTCATACAAAAGGATTTTCCCGCTAATTCCCGTTCCCGAAGGAATTTTCGGAATTCCTTTCTTGGTGCACCTTTACGGAACCTAAGCTACTTCCCTTCCAAATTTCATGACATACAAAAGTTTTTCCTAGTTACTCCTGTTCCCGCGGGAATTTCGCAATATCGCATTGCAAGTAATCTTGACGTTTATTAAGGTACCAGCATGCCAAATTTCAATCATCTATCTTACGCGGCTTAGATTTATTCATCACCTAAACGGTACCTAAGCTACGTCCCGTCTAAATTTCAAGTGCCTACGTTTAGCCGTTTAGGCTATGCGTCGATATGTCAGTCAGTCAGTCAGTTTTTCGTTTTATATATATTTAGATACACCCAATGTGAAGCGAGGACGGGTCACTAGTAAGGATTTTACATAAAAACCTTCATTATGAAAACCTCTATCTATTGAAAAACCCCGAACCAAAATCCGTTGCGTAATTTTAAAAATCCAGACATACCTACATACAAACAGACGCGGGAAGCGACTTTGCTTCATACTATGTAGTGATAAAAATATTATATTTAGTAACATATACTATTATCGTGTTAAAGAAGATACTTAGTGTTACTTCAAATGTCGTTAGCCTACATAATAATAACATGTCTTTGTTTCTGCACTTGTATAGGCTCAGACTATTTTTGGTTCATCATATACAAAAGGAATAATTAATAAGTTCCTCAGTATAATCCACACTACTGTCGCTGTCTTCCTGTTCATTGTGGTTGAGAGCTCTGGCAATTTCCCAGAATATCAGAGACAATCAGAATAGAACTTTGAATTGGGGACATCCTCTAAAAGGGATCGGGCGAGGCTTTAGAGATATTTTTGGACCTTCGCAGAATAATACGCTTCGAAAAAAGTATACTTGACATTTAAAGTGTGTTTGATGTTTTACCACAATCTAGATGAGAAAAGGTTGGAAAATTGTCTAAAAATTCCAAGTTTTTATGACTTTATTCTGGTGATAATATTGGTTATAAAAAAATCGTAACTAGAATGAAGTGAAATAGGCATATTTTGAATGTTAACGTTCGTTGATGCGCAGAACAGATATATTTCGGCCTTGGCGGCCGATCTCAATCGACATCAGCCAACTGTGCAGGAAATATTATATTGTACATATATACGCGCAAACACAAGTGCACTCTTTGTTCCCTTACCCTCATAGTTCAGTGAGACGGCAACCCGACATGACCGATGAGAAATCAGGCGCAGGATCACCGGCTTTACGTGCTTTCAGAGGCCCGACCCCGGATCAAACCGGGGACCTCTCGGTCCTAAAGCAGCACTTCCTACCAATAGACCAACGAGGCAGTCACAAATCAGATATATTATTACATCAATTGGATTAGTTCTGCTTAAATTACGTAACTTACGATCAAATTAAAATTTGTTACCCACGCAAGGCTTTTTTTCCCACATTGAGTTCCTCTTGACACCCACTCATCAAAATTGTTCAGACAAATATCTCAACTTTCTTTCCAAACGTAATAAAGTTATCACGAAAAACTCAAAGATTTCCCTAAAATACTACAAAGTTTTGACGGCTATTGTTGCTACCCCACGCCAAAGTCCATGAAATAGCATAACTTTACCTTTTACAAACTAACGAAACGATTCCAACGAATCGCCTAAAACTCAGTTTGGTAGCTTAAAAACAATAATTAAAACCACGCAGAGTTGGTGGCACGCGAAAAGTTTTCATTAGTCGGAAAGAAAAAGAATAATAGTGTCCAGCCGTTGGAGGGCGAACAATTAACACCGTCGCGACACGCCGGCGAATTGCGTTTTTCGGCGCGTCGGCGATGAGTGATGGTGCGCGGACAAATTGTGCCCGTTTGTAATTGACACTGACCGTATTCGTGTTGTGCACATTTACAGAGTAGAGCTACCGTATCTTAAGGGGGAAGAATGTTTGAAATGGTGGATTCAGGCTCAGGTGGTTTTCAGAGTAGAAATCTTTCTTACAGGCAATTATTATGTTACAGAGGCTTGAAAATGCAGTAGTTAGTTTTATTATTATAAAAAAATTAATTACTTTAATATGTTAAAGCATATTAAAGTAATTAATTTTTACTTTATGAAATTAAACTAAAAAATATCAAAAACAAAACCTCACAGTCCCCGAAAAACGTTTTATTGATAACCCAAAATAACCACTTAAATAAAGTTGACATCAAAACTGTTGAACGACAGTTACAGCGTATCGGAAATAGGCGATTCTTTCAACGAGCTCTTTGTCGACTAATTGGAACTGCGGTTTTCGACGCCGACTCAGCGATATGAGTGATGGCGGAACAGACAAATTGTGGCGGCTCGAACACGCCGACATTTTTGATGTGAACACATTTACAGCATAGGGGTAACCGACGTATCTTAGACAGGGATCTAAATGTGCTAATTGATTTTTTGTGCAACGGTATCTATGTTGTATATTCCGTAAAATTAATTCTTGATTACGTATGCGATTGAGATTTTAACTATAATGTACGTATACTTGATATGCAATGTTGCAAGCAGGTACGTCAGGTTTAGAGGTTAGATGACCATTGAAAATATCCATTGGATGTTATACAACGCTAAGCAATATTTTAAACAAGCTATCTTTTCTGAAAATATGACGAATGTATGTGAGAAGCTGTCTAGAAGGCTCCTATCCTCGTCATAAAGATCCCTTTCTATTTTTTACCCGACTACGGCAAAGCAAAAGGAGGGTTATGATTTTGACAGGCTATGTATGTATGTATGTATGTTTGTATGTATGTATGTATGTTCATCTGTTTCCACATAACTTCTAAATTGCTTGTCAGAATTCGACAAATGACATATCATTAGAAGCGTCTTAATTGTCCGCTGGTTATAGGCTATATAGGGTTTCACAAAATCTAATGTGGCGCCCACTAGCGGACAAAACATACAGAGTAAAAAAATAAAGTTAAGATAAATACGCCGTGTTTGGTATCATTGGAAAGCGCTTTACTTGTACATTTTAAATATATATATATTACTAGCATTTGCATGTGACTTTACGTATATTCATGGACTGATTGCATATAGTTCACATCTTTTCGTTCATAGCTTCTTTACTACGTCCCCTTAAAATATAAAACATGTTGGTTCATCAATTTCATCATCATCATCATCAGCCCATTACAGTCCACTGCTGGACATAGGCCTCCCAAATGCACGCCACTTCTCTCTGTCCTCGGCCACTCGCATCCAGCTCCTACCAGCCGTCCTGCGCAGATCGTCACACCACCTGGCCTGCGGGCGTCCTACACTACGTTTGCCGAGACGCGGTATCCACTCCAGAACTCGTCTACCCCATCGGTCGTCGGTTCTACGGCTGATGTGGCCAGCCCACTGCCACTTCAGTTTACTAATGCGATGAGCTATGTCGATGACTTTGGTTCTCTGACGGATCGCCTCATTTCTGATTCGATCCCGCAGAGAAACACCGAGCATAGCTCTTTCCATAGCCCGCTGAGCGACTTTTAACTTGTGGACCAGCCGTGCCGTCAGTGTCCACGTTTCGGCTCCATACGTCATGACGGGTAGGACGCACTGATTAAAGACTTTCGTCTTTAGGCTTTGTGGGATTGACGATGAGAAGACTCGGCGTAGTTTTCCAAATGCTGCCCAACCCAGCTGAATTCTTCTATTCACCTCGTCCTCAAAGTTGTTTCGACCCAACTGCATAGTCTGCCCGAGGTACACATATTTTTGAACAACTTCGAGGACGGTGCCGTGAATCGCAATCGGTTCCGGTAGTACATGTTCATTGAACATGACCTTGGTTTTATCCAAGTTCATCCGTAGGCCGATGCGCGCAGAAGAGTCAGCCAGGTCATTCAGCATCTGTTGTAGGTCCTGCAGCGTCTCTGCCAGAATGACGATGTCATCTGCAAATCGCAGGTGGGAGATGTATCCACCATTTACGTTAATGCCACGTCCTTTCCAGTTCAGCGTCTTGAACAAATCCTCCATTGCATTTGTGAACAACTTCGGGGAGATGACGTCCCCTTGTCTCACTCCTCTATGCAATGGTATGGGTTTTGTTTGCTGATTCTGTACTTGGACGGACATAGTTGCGGCTTGGTAGAGACATTTCATCACCTGGATGTAGAGACATTTCATCACCTGGATGTACCGCCAATCTACTTGGCATCGCTGCAGGGACTCCAGAACTGACCAGATTTCAACCGAGTCAAAGGCTTTCTCATAGTCCACAAATGCTAGACACAGGGGCTGATTATACTCCTCAGTCTTCTGTATAATCTGCCGCACTGTGTGGATGTGGTCTATGGTGCCGTATCCGCTCCGAAATCCAGCCTGTTCCGGTGGTTGGAATTCGTCGAGTCTTCGTGCAAGACGGTTCGTGATTACTCTTGAGAAAAGCTTATAGACGTGGCTTAAAAGGGAAATAGGTCGATAGTTCTTTAAAAGGGTTTTGTCACCCTTTTTGAAGAACAGGACGACCACACTCTTACTCCACGCCTCCGGAGTTCTCCCTTCAAACAAGACAGCGTTAAAAAGCCTTTGAAGCTCCCTTAGAACGGGTTTGCCTCCAGCCTTAAGTAACTCTGTCGTAACGCCGTCTTCTCCAGGGGCTTTTCCATTTTTAAGCTGCCCAAGAGCAATCTCGATTTCGTTATTGCTAACTTCTGGTAGGTCTTCGGTATAGTGGCGTGTCAATATGGCTCTAGTGTCCTCATTGCCGGGATCAGGGCGAGATGCATGCGAGGCGTATAACCGGCCATAGAAGTCTTCTATCTCCGAGAGTACTGCCGGCTTCGAAGCAGCAATGTCCCCATTCGCTGTAGTCAGCTTCGTTAGGTGGCTTCTTCCGAGAGATTGTACAAACACCTTTGACCCCCGATTTTGTTCAATAGCTCTTTCGATTATTAAGAGTATTGTAGCACCGGAGGTCGCGTCGCACACATTTATTGATCTCCCGGTTGAGAGCCCGAGCTTCCAATGTAGTAGCGGGTGGGTCTTCACGTCGCTGCCTCATTAGCCTTAAGGTCTTCTCAGAGAGTTTAGACTTCCTACCCCTCGCCTTCTGCTGCACAATCTCGATCCTTCCTCCCTGAGGACACGAACCATATTTTCAAGTTTCTGGTTAACGTCAATTGTGGTTTCCACTGTAGCAAATCGGTTCTCCAGGTTTGACTGGAACGTTTCGGATCCTGCCATGGTTTGGAGCAGAGTAGGTCGGAGACTAGACCTCACCAAGCGAACACGTTCGGCTTTGAAGTCGATATTTAGAGTGCCTCGAACAAGACGGTGATCACTGCCGGTGTTAAACCTGTTGAGCACGGAGACATCTCTAAATATGTGCCGCCTATCCGCTATGATGAAGTCGATCTCGTTCCTTGTCACAGTATCGGGACTTCGCCACGTCCACTTCCTTTGAGGCTGCTTCTTAAAGAAAGAGTTCATCAAGAAGAGCCCCTCCCGTTCGAGGAAGTTGACAAGCATTTGTCCCCTGTGATTTCTAGCTCCAAATCCGTGGGACCCTACTACCGATTCACTGCAAAATTGTACTCCCACTTTAGCGTTGAAGTCCCCATAACAACATTGTAGTGGGTCTTGGTGGTGGAGTGGAGGGCCTTCGATATGTCATCGAACATTTTCTCCACTTCATCGTCTGAGTGTGAAGAGGTCGGTGCGTACACTTGCACCACTTTGAGGCTGCCTGTCGGTGAGCTTAATGATGAGGTACGCTACCCTGCTCGAAACACTAGACATTTCCACCACGTTGTCAGAGAGGGACTTATTGACCAGAAAACCGACGCCACCTTGAGAATTTTGGTCTCCCTCGCGGAAGTACAGCAGGTGGCCTGATTCTAAGGTTATGGTGTCCTCTCCCGCTCTTCGGACTTCACACAACCCCAGAATGTGCCACCTAATCTTCTCAAGCTCTACCTCAAGTTGCGCCAGATGCGAGTCAAGCCGTAGCGTGCGTCCGTTGTACGTCGCCAGTGTCATAGTATGTTGGTGGCCTCTCGTAACCCGGGGATTCTTAGCACCCCCCCCCGCCGTTACCATGGTCGCCACCATGACCAGGAATAGCGGGGCCGCCGGGAACTGGGGGCCGTGGCCTTTTGTTCTCCATTCAGGGGAAATTTGCCCATAATCACCACGCTGGGCAGGCGGGTTGGTGATCGCAGTTTATGTTTTAGGTGGTGCGGAGAGCGCTGCTGCCCGATCTCCGGTAATTATTTGTTGGCAAAATACTTTGCATTGGTCCCTCTGTCGCCTTCTACGACACCCACGGGAAGATTTGGGGAGGTGCTATTCTATTCTGCCGGCACCCCACGGCCAACCACAAGTACCTACCTACCGTAGCACTTTGACAACGTGTGACTGCGGTTTTCCAAACATGAAAACTTATCTCTACATAGTAAATATTGCATACTTCAAAATAGTATTGTATGACATTATTGTCAATTTTCAACATAAGCATTTTGGTAGAGTCTACTGTGTCCATTTACTTGGAACTACATAAGCAACTTTGTTCAGTTCAGTGTTCTAAAAGTCTTGTTTTATACTTTTTCAGCGTCGTTTGTTGTCGTAGTTGGGTTTTAGTTTTTAACAATAAACGTACGTACACTCAGATGTAAAAAAAAAATCCTAGAGGTAGTGCAATAGGTGGGATAATCATAATTTTCTAGGCACTACCAAGAAATTAAATAAAACTCTGTGATCTAATACACAGAGGCCAAAATGACGTCTGCTACAAGTATAGGTAAATAATAAAGCTTAATGTTACTTATAGACTCACCTGCAATCTTGGTGATTGGCGGCGTAACCGGAGCCGCAGCAGTGGTCGCCGTATTCGGAGGGTACACAGGATCGCAGCATTCTCTCTCCGGGAATTCACTGCCCCCCACCCAAGCCACTAGGAACACCAACACCCCCACCACCGTCCACACTCCGTCGAACCGCATCCGCCGTAACATCGAAGCGCCCTTAACACTCACACTCGCCTTTACGAACCCACCCGAAATCGCGAAACGCACCAAAGAACCCAAAATTGCAACACTCGAACTCAAAATTGCAGAACACCCTGTTGCCGCGCCCGACCAGTTTGATGAACGAACTCTTTTATGTTTCGCACTCCCACTTACAACCGGTAGGTGAATCGAACTTTTCGTGAACGAACTCGATTTTGCAATTTTGCTTTTACCCCCTAACCCCCTTTTTGCCAGTCGCTGTATTTCCTCCTCTTTCTTGCCCCTCTCTTTGCTGCTTTCATTTTGATTGCCGTCCTTAATTCTCATCGGACAACTTGTTTCACATTACACTTTTTACACAACAATTCGTTAAATTCGTCTAATTAAAATGATATGTTTGATATTTCTTTGTCAATACTTAATCGTACATAATTGACATATATTTCCACGCGCATTTGTATTTATGTAAATGTAAATATCTGTGTTTTTGTATCTGTGGAGAAATTGTATAATCTAATCAGAAATGGATAACAAAAGGAAACATGAAAGGGGAATGTGGGATAGGGAAATGGCATTTTAAATTGTGAGCCTTGTCTCACACACTCCATCCAATTATTATTTGTAATGTATCACCGTTTCTCGGTATCATGATAAACTTTTAATAAAGCTGAACATTTTTATGTCCATCATACAGCTTTTAGGGAACATAAATTTTTATTAAATCACACTCGGGTTACGGGTGTTTAAATGCATATTTGAACGTTAAAATTTAATGATAATGACAGGTAAATTGTTATAGTTAATTTATACAGTTTGCTAACAACGTTTTGTTGGCGCTTGTTAGAGATTATTAATTGCTACTGATTGGATACGTTTAGGTACTCAAAACTGTTTTGTAAGGTTTGAATTAATTACTGAAGAATTATTAAGGTTTTATTAAGAATGCTGCTCAATTAACTAAGTTGCCAAATTGTTATCTTGTAGTATATTTCTAACGGACTCCAGATTTTGTACAAGTAGAGATGTTCCAATGATTTCTGTTTAAAGCATACTGTAATCTTGCTTTCCCATTTTACATCAGCCTAGAGTTAATAATAAATAAATAATATTCTAAGCTGTAAATAAGCCGTGTATATAAAATTTACATGTTAAATTTTAGCATCAATCTAAAGGAATGCCGATTGTTTTTATCAAACATAAAAAAATGTTTTTAAAATTTTACTGAAACTTTTTTGTAATTATACTTCCGATTTCGCTAAATGAAAATGTCGAGTCTATAAATGCAGTAATTAGTACGACAAATTGGAAGCTCGAATAACTTCAATATTAATATCTGAAGATGCGAAAGCTCTTCGTAATTTCTTTCATTTTTTTTTGACTCAAAATTAACGTCATGCATCCAGTACCTTAGGTCGAGAGGCATTAAACAAATTGAATTCCTAATATGCTATTTAACTTTTTGCCGAAAATCCCTACGCGTATTACTTTTCTTCAAAAGTTCCGCTATTTAAGCGAAATTTCATTAAATGCCCGGAATTCTTGGGACCATTTACATCGCCTTTATTTCAAACAGAATAAGGACTTTGGGGATACGATAATTTATTTTAATTGTGATGTCTGACGACGAAATGGCGCTACGTTTTTAGATCGTTTGAAGGCTCTTTTGAGACCTATTTTATGGAAAATTTAAATTAAAAATGTCGCTATTTTTATTGGCATGAACAGGTTGATTTAAAATCAGAGGAAAATATTTTATTCATAGCTTGATTAGAGTAGTTAACCCAAGCCTCTTGACCTAAATATACTCCAAATACCAGCCACAGAGTTTGATTATGCGGAATACATATAATGATAACAAACTTACATTAGAAACACTAATGTCGCCCATTATCGATTTTTTTTCGTAACTGACATACGATGATGGCTCGGAGTAGCCTCGTCATCATCACCGGACTTGCGGGGGTACGGGTGGCTCTCACTCCTTAATCCGCTATATCGTTTTCGTGTACTCGTTTATAGAAGAAGTAGGTAAGTTAAAGTGAGAATTTTATAATACTTACTTAATGTGTATATACTTCTTGCCCCCGTGACTTCGCGTGTTGTTGTTTGTGGCCTAAAATAGTACTCTCAATTATAACGGTCAATTATAATAAATATAAAATAAATAATAAATATCTGGGACATTTCCACACACGGTCACCGGACCCCAAACTAAGCAGAGCTTGTACTATGGGCGTCAGAGACTAATATACATACATATATATTTTTTAAATACATACTTAAATACATAATCACACCCAGACACGGAACAAACACCGATGTTTATCACACAAATATTTGTCCCACTCGGGACAAATATTTGTGTGATCAATCGAAAATCGAATAAGGAATCGAACCCACGACTCTTGGAACCGTAAGCCAGGCAGCTTATCAAGCAGCGAATGTCATTTCTCGGTTCCGAGACTGTATTTTACTTTAATTTCACTTAAATTGTTTTTGTATTTTCGCGACTTTACAATAGACAGACAGACAATGTTACTTTGCATTTATAATATTAATAAGCAACAAGTATGATATTTTGATATTTATTTGCGTAAATTTTGTTCTGTTGCCGAACAAAAATAAAATATACATAAACAAAACATATTTTCCTCGTCTCCGAGAACCTGTTGCGAGTTCGAGCATTTGTCCAGATCAGGGGATGTATTCAACTGTATAATCGCCTATTTATTTGCAAAATTTCCCCCTAGAGGCATCGTCCGTTGTTAGGGCTGTCTTGACCGGGAAATAGCATATTTTATTTACGGCTGTACAAAAGTAGGTTGGAGGTGGCAATTGTTACACTGTCGATATTTGGCTAGGATTCGTTATTCGAAGTCATGTATTAAAAAAGCATGGAGATCAATAATAATTAAAAAAAACTCAATAATTGTAAAGTTAAAAAAACGATTTATAATATTTCCTGAACCTGCACTTTTATATGTAAAGTAAAAAAAATTAAAAATAACATCATTTATATGTGGGTTATATAATTTATACATGGCATTAAATTTTCACTAGTATAATAACACAAATGCTAATATGAGGTAAGTTACGTTTATTTGCATTTCGTTCCACTGTTGATTCAGATTGAAAGATTTTTGAGTTGCTTTTTCATATTCAGACCGAATTTACATATTATTTATTTATAAATAATATGTAAATTGATACTACTAATTCCTTTTTAATCACAACAAAATTTAATATAGAAAATTTTACTTGAATAACATGTTTTACTTAAACCTGGTTCTACATTAATCGATGTCGATATTTGTATGTGGCCTTTGTGGGCCCCACTGAGCTCAGTCCTACCTTATTGATTTTGAATGGAACAAATGTATGGAAACTTTGTTTCACTTTTGTTTTCCACAGTTTCATCGTTTTCGCGCAAATATGATCGAAATAAGTAAATCGATTGCATTACTTTTCCAACATGCAGGGTGTCACATGTATACCATTTAGTATACCTCTAAAGATCTTATTATGTAATGTGATAAAGTGCAATAAATTTGATTTGATTTGAACATGATGCAATGGCAAAGTTTAAATTCATTTGAAAAAATAAGGATTTGTTACTTTTTTTTTATTTTGCTTTTAACGCAATGTTTTTATGTTATATTATTTATATATAAATAGTTATTATGTTATAGTATGTCTGGTCATGTAAATAGTACAAGAGATTCCATCGAGTTTCGAATTATAAATCAAATACATATAAGATCATTCGATTGGAAAAAAAACACATTTAGATTTTCCTAAATATAGATTGAATCTTTGTACTCTAAAAACTTACAAACGATTAAAGACATTAACGAAGTCAAAAGTTAGCTTTATCCACCTAGAGTTTTCACTTAAACCTATCAATCTGACGACTAATAATATAATTATGATTTAATAAGCAGCCGAAAGTTAGTTACGAAATTTCGCTTCGTAATAGTTTCGTAATTACGAAGTTTTCGATGTCTTGAGAGCTATTCGGGGTCTTTTGATCTGGATTCTTAAAGTGAGGTTCTTTGAAAAATTCAAGTTTTGAAAGCTTTTTATTTTTTAACTAGATAAAGTTGAAAACTGCACGCTAAGTTAGAAAATATTTGTTTGGTGTTGTTTTCAAATGATATACTTTATTATTATAATAGTAATACGATAATATCGTAGTGTGACTATCAATAAATGTTTCCTTTCTTTTTTTTATGTGACAATTTTTTTTTCACTAATAATAAGGAGCACCCTCTAACATGATGATGTACCAATTCCATCTATTATTCTAATAATGATGTACCAATTTCATCTATTATACAAATACAAAAAAAATCAGACATTTTTTTTTAATTTTCATCAGCCTGAAATTTTTTTCTGAGAAAAAGATAGCAACCCATTTTAAACATAAGGGCAATCCCAAAGCCTTTACGATTTCAAAACAACCCTTTATCACAGAACACAGAATACAGTAGAAAATTGGATGCGGGCACAGAATAAGTCAAAATAGTTGCCCAAATAATCTATCATCGCTTCTACTATCGCGGGAGCTTTAAGCTTTCATATAGGTACAAGTCGTATCCCTTTGTACTGTTATTTTTGGACTGGTGTTTACGAAAATATATTCACAACACACAGTTCCGTGAATTTTGTCTGCCTTTAACATAAATAACCTGTGATTTTAATTATTCGTTTTATTCCTGGATGTGTTATATGTTATTTAATTACAATTGTGTATTCTTGTTACTGATATACGTTAAACAAGTCTTCGGTTACTCAGCTTCGAATCGACGATATGTGACAATTCGTAAATTACAACTAGCTATACAATAAATATTAGTCTTTATGGGTCTACACGCGTTATTAGGAGTAGCAAATTACAGGTTGCACCAGTCATGGTCGCTCGCGACCATGATTGGTACAACCCAGTCGAAACGACGGGCACTAAGTAGCTATGTAATTTGCTACTCTAATAACGCGTGTAGACCGATAAAGACTAATATTTAGTGTAATGGAACGCGAAAGTCTAAAATCTTACATAGCTATACAATGTAGAGTCGTTGATTAATTATAAACCGTAATATAATCATAATCCTATGTTAAAAATGTAAATCGTGGTCTTCCTAAAATAAATAAATAATACACCGTGAAATTTTAATGGTCGTTTTCCCGCAGTAACATGATTATTTTTAGTACCTAGTATAATAGATTTGTGCAGAATTTTTACACATTACTTATTTTTAAATAGGTAATAATTTTAAATTAAATTAATTTAAGGTTAAATTTTAAATTAAATTAATTTTTATATTTGTTTTAACGTACTTTAATTTTCTAATTGTTAAACTAAAAATAGAATTTTAATAAAATTAAACTAAAAATTGTATACTACTTTTATATCTCGCATAATAAGAAATGTAACGGGTATGAGCGAGACATGATTACTTTTTTGAAAAATTAACCAAATTTTTTTGAAGAAATAATTAGGATGCTTTGATAGTACAAGTACTAAACGTAAACCGTTCTCCTACAGAAAAACAACCACTAAAATTTCACGGTATTATTGCTAACAGCTGCATACAAGTTAGTATTACATTGATTGGCCAGGTAGAACAATGATAAGTGACCCTGGCTACGTTTTCAAGCGGGTTCGATTACCACTGGGGACAAATTTTTGTGTGTTGAACATCGGTATTTGTTCTGTGTCTGAATTTAAGTGTCTATACACCGTGAAATTTGAGTGGTTGTTTTCCCGTGGCAGAACGATTTGCCTTTAGTAATACTATCGAATTATGCAAATTATTCCATGAAAAAAACATTTTTTTTTCAAATTTTCAAAATAATAATTTTCGAACTCGAAAACGAGAGAAGCTATCTTATAATAAGATGGGACGTAATCAGGTACTGCTTGCCGCATGAAATCGATGCTTAAAGCCAAAGAAGCTCTACACCCTAAGTAATGCGAAATCGTGCCAGTATCTCGGTTTAACAACAATCGAAATTTTCTTGATTAGTACGTCAAGTCACCGAAAAAAAATCGATTTATTGTTCTGATCGAATCGGATCACAAATTATCGATGCAAACAACACTAGGCTAAACCTGGCAACATAATGCGATTTGAAGTTGTCAAACTACTCCGTCGAATTACGAATTCTAGTATACTAAAGGTAAATCGCTTTCCTATAGAAAAACAACCACTACAATTTCACGGTATTATTGCTAACAGCTGCATACAAGAAAGTATTACATTGACTGGCTCGGTGGAACAATGATAAGTGACCCTGGCTGCGTTTTCAAGCGGGTTCGATTCCCACTCGGGACAAATATGTGTGTTGAACCTCGGATTTCATGATGAACATCATATTTGTTCTGTGTCTGGTTTTAAGTATGTATATATAAATATACAAATACAAGCTCTGCTTAGTTTGGGTCAGATTACATATTTTTTTTTCAATACATACTTTAAATATTAGAACAGTTAGATCAGCTTATACATCCATAACTATAGTTCCGTTTTCATCTGGCTAACAATCGTAAAGAAAACAGCTATTTCGACGATGTAACTACGTCCAAATTGCTTTTCTTTGACAACTTAGTAATCTGTCATCATCAGACGAAACGCTGGCCATTTGTACTAGTCACAACTTTTATATTCGCGACATGGTGAAACAATGCTTTGAGCGAAATAAGCTGTGCCGTGACATCGACAATTATGATACTAGCTTACCGCCCACGTTTTTTGCGAAAAACGTTACTTAACTTCCTTATCAATACATAGTATAAAACAAAGTCGCTTTCGCTGTATGTCCGTATGTATGCTTAGATCTTTAAAACTACGCAACGGATTTTGATGCGGTTTTTTTAATAGATAGAGTGATTCTTAAGGAAGGTTTTTATGTAAAATTTACCCGAAGCGAAGCGAGGGCGGGTCACTAGTATTTACTAAATATTAGTCTTTATGGGTCTACACGCGTTATTAGGAGTAGCAAATACATAGCTACTTACTGCCCGACGTTTCGACTGGGTTACACCAATCGTGGTCGCGAGCGAACTCATATTTGACAGACTCGGTGGAACAGTGGTTAATGACTAGGGTCACAACTACGGTTCGAAGAGTAGTGGGTTCGATTCCTACGGGCAAATATTTGTGTGACGAACGTCAGTATTTGTTCTGTGTCTGGGTGTGTTTTTAAGTTCATTTGTCGGTAATTCAAGTGTTTAAGCTACTTCAATCAGATCAATGTATGTGCTTTTGTCACTTCTAAGGTTTTTGAATAACTGTGCACAAAATTTCATGGAAATTCGAGTAGTGTTGGCATGAAGGCGCTACAAAATTCCTTACTCAATATATACTCTATACAACTAAAAATTTAACTGTCTCTTTGTAATATTAAAATAATTCCTTTTTACTAAATGGGCATGAATCTGTATCTGGTACCAAAAAAACACAATAAAACCAGTCTGTCTGTCTATTCCTGCTAATCTCCGAATGCTGGACCAACTTTGACGGGACTTTCACTAACAAATAGCAAATTTTACAAGATAAATTATAATGTAGCCTGTAAGCTATTTTAATTTCCACATTTCCACGCGGACAAAGTCGTCAGCGACCGCTAGTTATTTAATAAAAAAGAAATGTAAAGCCTTAAACCATATAGAGTTCGTAAAGATAATAAAGCCGGTCATTTGTAAAGTAACTATAAAATCAGTTGGAACCCGTAACGAATGCACCGTTTCATACACACGAGTTGCCTTTAGTCTGCAAATATTAATGAGCTACTTGTGCCGTATCGATCCGTTCCACCGATCAGTGTGGACCATGCTACAATATGTCTGTTTGTTCACGTTCTAAGTGGCGAGCAAACATTAAAGCTTTATAATAAAAGAGCGTCGATGGCCGAGTGGTTAAGGTCGTTGCTTGCCATGCGAGAGGTCGCCAGTTCAAACCTCGCCAGGTACCAATGTGTTTTTCAAACTTGAAATTCATATTCACCATCATTCAACGCTTTAACGGTGAAGGAAAACATCGTGAGGAAACTGATACCTGAGAGATTTTTCAACGGTGTGTGAAGCCATGTCAGAGGCCTACGGGCGGTTTAAAAACTCTGACACTAGGTTGTTCATCACCCATACGATAAGAAGAAGAAGATAAAAGAACAAATATTTATGGTCAGAATATAAAGTCCAATGTAATAGTAGCAACCCAACTTCGTACGTGTGCTAATTCGTTAACATTATCAATGTCTTTATACTATATTACTCGTACTATCTATCAAAATAGATATAAGTCAAAAGTGACTGACTGACTGATAGTAACATATCAACGCACAGCCCAAACAACTGGACGGATCGAGATGAAATTTTGCATGCAGGTAGATGTTATGACGTAGGCATCCAATAAAAAAGGATTTCCCGCAATTCCCACAGAAACGGGAATCAGCGGGAAAATCCTATTATATGAAAAATTTTACCTGCATAAATTAGACGCTTGAAATTTGGCATGCAGGTACACACAGTTGCAACAGGATATTGCAAAATTCTCACGGAAACGGGAGTAATAGAAAAAAACTTTTGTATGAAAATATCTAAACCTAATGAACGTAAAGCTTACTTGCAGCGCGATATTACAAAATTCTCACGGTAACGGGAGTTATTGGGAAAAATCTTTTGTATTTAAAATCGTCCACGCGAACGCAGTCGTGGGCATAGCTAGTGGTATTATAAATATTGAATGACCTCTTTGAACGAAACTATATATAAATAAATAAACTTGTTCTATATTTTTTATTCTAAACATACATAGAGACAAACAGCGCGAAAGAACTTCGTTTTTTTTAGTATTATGGTGGTATAGATAAAACCAGACAGCATTATTGACTCGGTGGTAAGTGACCCATTGTCTACGGTTCCATGAGTCGTGGGTTTGATTCCCACCCGGGACAAATATTTGTGTGACGAACAAACATATTTAAGAATATTTGTCTATCCATCATTATTGATTCTGATATCTGTAACACAAGTGCTTAAGCTACTAACCATAGGAACAGATCAATGTATGTGATGCTGTGTAATACTTATTACATTTTTGCTCATTACAAGTAATTTCTAAGTTAACATTACTTAAGCGTATGTGTCTGGGTGTATTATTAAATATATTTAAGTACATTATTACGTACCTACCTACCTACTTGCAGCCTGAACCCTGGGCTTATGGATCAAAATCATAACCAATTGTGGCATCAATTTAATCAAAGTCAACATTTATGATTATAAATAGGCACAAATGGCAAAAAATTTTTAAAGATAATCCTCTCTTTAATAAATCTAATGTTGAAATTGCAACTTGCGATATTTTCTATCTTAACGTTAAACAAAATTACGAATGACTTGGACAGATGAGTCTTTTTCTCAAGAAATCGAAAGAGAGCTAAGCTCTTTGATCAACAAAAATAACCATAATCCAATTTGTAGACGAAAAATTCTTAGGCAAACTAAATTCGCTTTGTAAATTATTCAAGTAAACAGCCAGTTTGATTTGAGAATTATTTAAATTACCTTAGTAAACACATTAAACGGAATAGTCATTTCACAATTTGACGCCTTGAAAAATAAAGACCCTCCATAATTTAGAGTATATTGACCGAAACTAACAATTGACTGACTGGCTCGGTGGAACAGTGGTTAGTGAACCTGGCTGGCAGTTCCAAGAGTCGTGGGTTCGATTCCCACTCGGGACAAATATTTGTGTGATGAACATCGGTGTTTGTTCCGTGTTTGGGTGTGATTTACATAATCATTTAAGTATGTATTTAAAAATATATATGTATATATATCAGTCTTTGACGCTCATAGCACAAGCTATGCTTAGTTTGGGGTCAGATGACCGTGTGTGGAAATGTCCCAGATATTTAAAATTTAAAAATTATCGGTCTTACCTTTTAATGAATGCGTAAATATATAAAACTATGGACTTTACTTCATCATTGATTGATAATATACTCTTAAATTTTATAAAAATAAAATAGGTAACTCTAGAAAGCTTGCAATGTAGACCATTTATTAAATAGAGTGTTTCATAAGCCTACTAACTAAACGTTTGCTTATTAGGCCTTTTAATTGAACTAACTACCTTCAAATTACAATTAGGACAATCAATGTCACATTATTGCGATCTGATTACTATCTACAATAAAATTGTTTTACGGGCATTAAATAATAATTGAACACACTCATACTCAAGTAAGATAAACAGAATAATCACAAAATGTCTCTCCCACAAATTGAGTCTCGGGTGGGTATTAAACCTACGATTTTCTACCCAAGAAACAGGGACACCTGATGTGCCATCAAGCCAAGCTAACATAATTCATTTCCATCGTGGGACTGCGTACATTTCCCATACGTTTCCCCCATTATATTATTTCAAAGGACGAACTTAGGGATTCCGAAGGCTATATATTTTATGTCAATCATATTGGCTCGAGAAGTGTATAAGGAAAACTCGTCGAGTTAGCAACGGAACTGCAAATATATATTTTGTTATTTACATATAAATAAAATATCTCTGGCAAACTAAATATATACGTATAGACTTCAGCTGAAATTACACAGAGTAGGAGCCAAATTGGTGACTTTAGTGTTTTCAGATTAATTTCCTTAATATCTACACAACTTAAGTAAATGCTAAACATTTTTTAAGGAGTATATAGCAGTGAATTGAAAATAAAAAAACTTAAGTTCTTTAATCTTGTAATATTATTTTATTCACACAAGCTTCATTAATGTGTGCTTTTCTGTTAATAATTAAAAATAAAACCCATACCTGATCTAAAATTTAACATCACTATCAGATTCAATTTGATTTTAAAATGCAATCCTTTTCCAATGACAATAACGTAAGATTCGTAGCGACTCGTAGTCGACTACGATGTTGCTACGAACTTACGTAGACATCTTCACAGGGCATAAGTAATGCTCATCTTAGTTGGAGCAGTGCATTAAAGTGATTTTAGGTACCATCTACTTTACTTATGTTGCATATAAACATGATTTTACAACATAATATGCTTTCTCTAATTGTACTGAAGTAACAATAAAATATTTTATAACTCATGTTATAGTCGATATAGATACCTGTACTTCAAATTGTTTTAATAATATTTGAGTATTAGGCATAATTAATATTAAAATCGGTTTCACATGAGTAATAATTCTAAAACTTGATCGTACTAATAATAATATTTTGTATTTAAACAATTTAGCGAGCTACTAAAAGAAGCTAGAATATTATAAGAGTATTAAAAATGAAACTCAGCTAAAGTTTTCTTTTACTACGAAAATAACGTCCTATAAAAAACCGTAGCGGTCTCGTAGCCGCGGCTCGTAGCACCGTAGCACGGGACCTTTCCACACGGCATTTATAATGTGGCCACATCTCAACATTTCTTTTTTATCGCACAAATGCCAGTGCTAATAAAAATAAACAGTGTATAAAATAAATTGGAGTGAAGCTATCAAGCCAGGGACAATTTTAGTCTAGTGCTTTTATGAATGTTGTCTCTTAGTTCATATTTTGTGCCCTTTGCTGTTTATCTTTTACTTAATAGATGTATTTCAAAGACTTTCTACTTTAGATTGCAAACACGTAGATACATTGATGAATTGTGAGTGTTTTGTATGAGTATGTTTTCCCTTTGTACTTTTGTTTTTTTTTTGTAGTACTTTGTAATTATCTTATTCAAAAACATGAATGAAGTCGTAATAAGCTTAAGTTAAGTAGTTTTAAGAGGTTTTTTAAAAAAACAATTGATGTAAACATCGAAATAATTTGCTAAAAGTAAACTATGATATCATACAATATGTAAAAAAAAATTATGTATAAAACTTAGTTACGTAACACTCTTTCAATAGATACATTTTTCAAAGGCACCTACTTCAATATTTCGTTTTAACCGCACTAAGCAATTTTCTTTAGTGCTGTAACGAAAATTGAGGAATTATTTATTGTATACTTTCTATGTTTTGATACTACATAGAACAATATTTATTGTAATAGTTATTGAGCTGTACTAAAATTTAACTCGACCTCTTTCATTTCGAGGACGAAACTAGGTATAATGATGCAAATCAAATAATTTAATAGGTGAAACCATTACCGGTAACTAGGTTAGAAAACGATGTAAGCATAAATTATGTACAAACAAATTGTCGATAGTGGGTTTCTAAATAGAGATAGAGATTATTATCATACACTAGTTAAATGATTTTTACTCATGTATAATACTAATTTTAATGCATTTGGTACTGTATATTTTGCCGCATTAATTTGCATTATATGATTCAATCCTTACTAATATTATAAATCCGAAAGTAACTCTGTCTGTCTGTCTGTTACGATTTCACGCATAGACTACTGGACCGATTTAAATGAAATTTCGGTACAGATATAGTCCAGAGCCTAGAAAAGGTTATAGGCTACTTTTTAACCGACTGCGCTATAAGGAAGTAATGTTTTACCCGTTAAACGTCTCTACGCGGACGAAGTCGCGGGCGGATCGCTATATATCATATATCTGCCTTAATAAAGTACGAATTAGGTATTCTTGACCATCAGTCTCAGATTTTAACTAATATCAACTTGTTACACAATGTAATCTGAATCATTGTATTCAAAATTACTAATAATAACTTATTTTACCTGTAAAATAAGTTAATAAGTAGTAAAGTAAAGTAAAATAAGTTGTATATTAAGTCCGATGATTTAGGCCATACCGGCCGATTTCAATTGATATCAACCAACTGCGCAGGATATGTTATATTGCACAAGTATGCGCGCAAACATGAGTGGCAAGTGTACTCACATAGTTAGGTGAAATGGCAATCTGACATGACCGATGAGAGATCAGGCGCAGGATCAACAGCATAACGTGCTTTCCGAGGCACGGGCGTGCAACCGCCAATTTCCTTACTCTTGTCTAAGTAGTTTCTTAACAGAAAAACTTGCACAAATTTTTCCCGACCCCGGACTCGAACTAGGGATCTCTCGGTGCTTACTCGGCGCTTGCTACTAAACCAATGAGGAAGCTAAAATACGAGCTACGAGTTTTTATATAGGTATCGTTTACGTAACTGGTTATGTGTAAATTCTGAAAGCTCTTTTAAATGAACCTAAATTCAACATCATTAATTAATGTAAAGAGATTAGCACGAGCCATGTGACGGATACATCTCATTAATATAACTTTTAATTGCCTTATAGCCTCTAACTGTAAAGATAACTTCAAGCCATAGTCACGATAAGAAGAGTCTATGTGTTAATATGGCATATAATTTACTTGAACGGCCTTACCCATATTTTAAACTAGCTGTGCCAGCGACTTCGTTCGCGTTTTCCCCGTTTTTTACACATTTTCCATTGTATCTTTGCTCCTATTGGACGCAGCGTGATGTTATATAGCCTAAAGCCTTCCTCGATAAATGGTTTATACAAAGCAAAAAGATTTTTCAAATTGAACCAGTAGTTCCTGAGATTAGCGCGTTCAAACAAACAAACAAACTCTTCAGCTTTATAATATTAGTATAGATGGGACAGTGATTATATCTGTCAGTTTGTCGCGCTTTCATGACAAAACTACTGAATCGATTTAAATGAAATTTCTTACACACATAGCGTATAAACTAAGAAAGCATGTAGTCTACTTTTAACCGACTTTTTTTTTAAGGAAGTAATGGTTTACGTGCTAAACATTTTTACGCGGACACGCAGGCGGAAAGTAAGTTTATAAATTCATGAAAAAATTTAACTTTTTGTTGATTTGATATAAAATAAAGGTACTCCTAATTATATTACTTTAAAGTATACGAGTATAAATGGTAACAATAGGGTTGTGTCACAATCACATCCCAATACTCTACCTGCCACCTCTTACAAGTTGCCTAGATTATATAGATAGATAGATACGGTCAATACTGTCCAAGAATAACCAGTAATATAACAATTGAGTACTGAAATATAATTGATTACAATTAACAGAATTTTGGTTTTATTATTAAATGGTTACTGCTGTTTACTGTCAATCGATATTAAAGAAAAAATAAACTCCAAATCAACCTGTTTAAATACAACCTCAATATCATGAATACCTACATAGATAAATAAACTTACACCTACTAAGTAGAGCCCCCAGTCATCTAACAAATAAAGTAGGCAAGTACACAAGATTATTACGAATCCTGTACCCATGAAGTTTATAAGCAAGCCGTTTAATATTTTAATACCCAATCTTGCGACCGAGGTAGAAGAGCAGGATTACAGTACAATTTAAATTCTATTTGAAAATTTAATAAGCGACGACGTAATACCATCGTGTATGGTTCCCGCCACAGCGCATTCACTTCCCGCGCAAACAAAATACCACCTTAGTCCAACCAAACAATTCGACCAATAAAAAAAGCAACATTTAAACGTATTATTACCGTCATCATGATCACAAGTAGGTCATACATCACAAACGCCATCTGGCAACTCTCACAGCACTGGCACAGAACAAACAAAATGATGGATTGTGTATAAGGAGGTAGAGATACGAAGGTATGTAAGTTACGCTTTTTAAAAAATCGAAAATCGCACGCGCGGGCCGGACCGCCATACGTGCGTTCGCCGAGAGCGACGCGGGCATACTACCGTTGTAGACCTGGAAGCCTTTAGCTGCCCCACGACTCCCCCCTCTCCCCTTGCACCCCTTTCAGCCCTCGGCCGTGGCCACTACCACAGCACAAAAACATCCCACACTCATTCCTACCAACAAAGAAATTACGACCAAAAGTCCAACGCAATACAGCTTAATTTCAAGTATGACCCGACGTGATTTTCCACCGCTAAGATTGTACGCTACGAAAAGCGAATACACACCGTTCCACGAGTCAATAGGTAGTACAATTCAAATTCATTATACACGATTCTCGACCTAATTGTGTCCGAATAAGAATTACTTCTATAACAAACCAACCGAGAGAGGTGACTAAAAAGCTGTTTGTGTGTGTGCGTGTTCGAATGGCCGAATTCGATTACGCTATAATTGTTATGCTCTCTCTCCTAAAAAGCAATCTTATCTCGCAAACTTAAAGTCCATTTCGAGTGTAACAGCTTGAAGTTTTCTGAATATACTGCTTGCTTTCCACAGTTCATAAGCTAGTAGTGAGCTTAGGATTCTGGCTTGTTGAATTAGTGTCATATTAGGCGGTTTTAGGGTGCATTTTCGTTTGTTTTTTGGGGCTGTGAAAAATCGAAATTTAACACCGAGGTGACTTGTATTAATGCTGTAGTGGATTTTGTCAAATGGGTATCATAAGCTGTGCAATTTCTTAGGGAAGGAGCTGCATTTGCATCTAGCTTATGCATTTAAAACGGGAATTAGTGGATTTAACCCATAATACACGGGAACGGAGAGTGAATGTTAATTTGTTTATTAACATGTTTTAACTTTCTTAAAGGATCGTGTGGATTTTCTTTAGTGGTGAAAGTTGAGTAGAGTCGTATATACTTGAACATAGTAGTTACAAAAATAGTAGTTTTAGGGAAGAATCATTTCTCTTAGCACTTTTGGCGTTTATACAATATACATACATAGAGCCTGATTGCCATGGTCCGTTGAGTTTTTGCTGACTGAACTCTGCATTTCAAAGGGAAACTAGAACAATTTAGTAACGGCTGATTTGGAAAACAACGGATGCAGAAAATTTGATGTATAAAAAAAGGATCTGTGTGTGTGTGTAAGAGGTCCGGAACCCTGAAAACAATTAATATTAGCAACAAAAATACTTACACTCACACTTGACCAGGATGATTGACTAAGGCCTGATCGTCCTACTTTAGGGTATCCTGGCATCGTGCCTCAACAGTGGCAGTCATGACTATCATCAGCTCATATACGCCCATATGGGCTGATCTTCTTTTTCTTATCGTATGGCTGATGAACAACCTGGTGTCAGAGTTTAGACCGCCCGTAGGCCTCTGACATGGCTTCACACACCGTTGAAAAATCTCTCAGGTGTGCTGGTTTCCTCACGATGTTTTCCTTCACCGTTAAAGCGTCGAATGATGGTACATATGAATTTCAAATTTGAAAAACACATTGGTACCTGGCGGGGTTTGAACTGGCTACCTCTCGCATGGCAAGCAACATGGGCTGATGATGATGACGATTTACACCAACTACCCTTGGATGCCAAGATTTTCGATTGGTCGTATTGTACCTACAATCCACACGCACCTAACACATAATAAAAACCGTTCGAAAATCCAGTCCATTCCGTAATACAACACCTGCAAATCGATTCTCGTTACAAGAGATGTATCGATAAAATCTGATACACTCTCGAATATCGCTCGGCAAATGCGAACTCGTCTAAGGAAATATGGGACGCAGGAAAACTGGCTGAATAAATTGTCTCCAGTGAATGCCAATAGGTATAGAAGGCGTAAAAAAGATGGCGGCCAACGTCTTTTTTTAATGGAATGGAATAGTGAGACTCTTTGGGACAATAGAGGTTACAATTCGATAAAAAAACATAGTCTATGACAATAGTACTGTTTTAATAATAGTCCAGTCAAAATAGATATTTAACCTAGGAAAAATTCGCATAGAGCTGAAAATTGGCATGAATGTAGGGAACACTATTACAAATAATCTGTCAAAAGTCCCCATCGATCCCACGTCTGCAAAAAAAATAATCAAGGTCAAATGTCACAAATATCAGTTTTATGCTCTTTTGAGCGAAACGGTAAGTTTAATCATAAAAGTATGTATGACAAAATTACTTATCACGTAATTATCTATAAAAAATGTCTTAACACTTTGTTCCTAAGATTCACCATTTCAGAGATATAGCGATGCACAAAGTTGAAAAAGTTGTATTTTCAAACGCTTCGAGGCCCCCATGCGATTGTGCTAGACAGTTAAAATTTTAACGAATGATGTATCTCAGTTGCCTCTATAATATCTAATACTAGAAAGAACATGAAACCAACGTGTAAGGTGGGTTCTCATACAAAACCTATGTTTTTTTTTCTCACACTTGGGCGGTTTTTAACTGGGTTACCCTAGTGAACCTATTCCAGGTCATATATCGATCAAAAACGATATCAACAGATGAATGCATATTATGTAAAATATGAATTTTCTAATGATTAAAACCACGATATCTCGCGAATGGTGAGTCGGAAAAGAAAAAGTGACTGGACCAATTTTGTAGAAAATTGTATGATCTACAACTTTTGTTTGACCTATTTTTACGATAATACTTACTGTTTTCGAGAAAAATGGAAAAATCCTTAATTTTATACTTTTGACCTTGAATAAAATTTTTTGCAGAAGTAGGATTGATGGGGATTTTTGATATTTCGTTTATTATGATGTATTTAACGTCTCTGGCAATTTTCAGCTCTATGCGAATTTTGTCTAAGTTAGCACTTATTTTTGTCTATTTTGACTGGACTATAATGTAAATTCTACATTCAAAACAAGCCATTACTGCTTTTGTAGTATACCTATTTACGATGAATATCAGTGTCTAATCCATATTAAATTGTTGTCAACTTAGGCCTCATTCTAAACGTACCATCGAGCATAATCATTAAATCAATGTTCAATGTCAACATTCAAACAGTCTATGGCGTAGCCACTCTCTATTCCCTTACTCTCATAGTTCGGTGAGACGGCAATTCGACATGACCGATGAGAGATCGGGCGCAGGATCGCCGGCTTAACGTGCTTTTTGAGGCGACGGGCCAACTTCCTGACTCCGGGCTGAGTAATTTCTTTAACTCACACAAATTTTGCCTGACCCCGGACTCGAACCGGGGCCTCTCAGTCCTAACGCAGCATTTGCTACCAATAGACCAACGAGGCAACTAGTAACTAATATATAAGGCGTCCGACCGATTTCAGCCATGGTGGCCGATCTCAATTGAGATCAGCCAAGTGCGCAGGACATATTATAGTGCACAAGTGTGCGCGCCAACACAAGTTCACTCTCTATTCCCTTAGTCTCATAATTCAGTGAGACGGCAATCCGACATGACCGATGAGAGATCGGGCGCAGGGCCACTGGCTTAACGTGCTTTTCGAGGCATGGGCGTTCAATCGCCAACTTCCTAACTCCGGGCTGAGTCATTTCATTACAGTAAAACTCTCACAAATTTTGCCCGACCCCGGATCCGAACCGGGGACCTGTCGGTCCTTACGCAGCGCTTGCTACCAATAGACCAAGGAGGCTAGTCTACACTAATATTATAAAGAGGAAAGATTTGTATTTTTGTATGTTTGTAATGAATGAACTCAAAAACTACTGGACCGGTTGCATTTTTCACCATTAAAAAGCTGCATTATTCAGAAGTAACATAGGCTATATAATATCACGCTAGGTCCTATAGTTGCGGAGCAGTAACCGAAAATGTCTTAAAACGGGGAAGGGCATTGTTTCTGAGGCCTTCCGTGGCGTGCGCTGAGCATATAGTTAAAGTTATACAAAAATGCTCTATGGATGAATTGTTCATCTTAACATTATCTTTAAAAATGTCCGCGAGACCATAATTATGTTTACCTTTTATAGTTTACCCATAACAATCGTTTTAATGATTAAGTCCCCCCGTGCGAAGCCGGGACGGGTCGCTAGTAACTAATAAACATACAATAAGTGACACACCTACAACTGACATCTGATTTTTTTAAAGTCAAAATCTCCGTTTCCGTATTACTCTTAACCGAGAATAGCCGTACCGTCCAACCGTACTACTTACGTATTTTCTGAACTTAGCTTTCAACTTAAATGCAATTATTGTAATCTGAATTTCATCAGCGTTCGTGTCGTTGTAAAATGGACTCTATTCTAATGACGTTTCGGTTCAAATGCATTCCGTTGCAGCAGTGTATTTAAACTGGATGACCCAGACTGGTTGACCCGATTCGCTTCGACACTATAAAACGGTTATAGATAAATATCGTGGCCATTTTTGTTTTCGCCAAAAGGGGACATGATGTATACGTCTCATGGCTCCCGTAGTACAGAGATTGTAATTATCGTCAGTATCAATTATTTTTGCATCAGACACTGATAAAAATAATTAAAACTACGTTTTATCAGCATCGGCCCATATATGTCCTCACTGCTGGGGAACGGGCCTACCCTGAACTAGGGCGATCAGGCCTTAGTCAACCACGCTGGCCATGATTGGTTGCCTACGCAACCTTTGAATTTCTTCGTAGGTGTGCGTGTGCAGGTTTCCTCACGATGTTTTCCTTCACCGTTAAAGTGTCCAATAATGGTACATTTGAATTTTACTATACAAGCGATTTTAAGGTGTCAAAATTTTGCAGACAAACATACAGACCGACAAACCGACTTATATTCGCTTCTAGAAATTAATAGTAAAACTGTATTCGTTAGCTTTCATCAACATTTGCGCAGGTGAGGTAACAGTAGTTATGTTAAAAAGGGGATTAACATAATTTAAACTGAAATCTCTCTCCGTAATACTGGCTTGTTATTTCATACTTTGGCTGTTAACCAGTATTATGGATATCTCATAATAACAATTTTATGCATTCTGTGTTTTATGCGGTCTAGTTTTGATATAAACTGCTGTGAAAACAGTGCTAATTTTACTTAATAAATAAACATATGGGACATTTCCACACACGGTCATCTGACCCCAAACTAAGCAGAGCTTGTACCTACTATGGACGTCAGAGACTGATATACATACATAGATATTTATAAATACATACAGTCTGGCTCGGTGGAATAGTGGTTAGTGACCCAGGTTCATTACCTACAGTTCCAAGAGTCGTGGGTTCAATTACCACTCGGGACAAATATTTGTGTGACGAACATCGGTGTTTGTTCCGTGTCTGGGTGTGTATTAAGTATATTTAAGTATATTTGTGTATCCACTGTTGATTCTGATATCTGTAACACAAGTGCTATAAGTACTTACCACGGGATCAGATCAATGTATGATATTTATTATTATTATTATTACATACTTAAATACACATTCACACCCAACACGGAACAAACACGGATGTTCATCACACAAATATATGTCTCGGGTGAAAATAGAACCCACGACTCTGGGAACCGCCAGCCAGGGTCACTAACCACTGTTCCATTGAGCCAGTCAATAAATAAACAATTATATTTAATATTGACAAAAGTCAAATTCCCGACAATGTATCAACTGGAACTCAAACCGACGACCTCTCGCTGTTACCACGGTGTTCCTTTGGCTGGGTGTCATGATTTTGATCCCCATTTGGTACTTTATTTTTTTCATCATCATCTTCATCATCAGCCCATTCCTGTCCACTGCTGGATATAGACCTCTCCAAATACACGCCACTTCTCTCTATCCTCGGCCACTCGCATCCAGCTCCTACCAGCCGTCCTGCGCAGATCGTCACCCCACCTGGCCTGCGGCCGTCCTACACTACTTTTGCCGAAACGCGGTATCCACTCCAGAACTCGTCTACCCCAGCGGTTGTCGATTCTACGGCTGATGTAGCCAGCCCACTGCCACTTCAGCTTGCTAATGCGATGAGCTATGTCGATGACTTTGGTTCTCTGACGGATCGCCTCATTTCTGATTTGGTCCCGCAGAGAAACACCGAGCATAGCTCTTTCCATAGCCTGCTGAGCGACTTTTAACTTGTGGACCAACCGTGCCGTCAGTGTCCACTTTCGGCTCCATACGTCATGACGGATTTATTTTTTTATAAACATTGAACATCTGTGTGAGTGAATTTCACCATCTTCCCATATACGTCCCCTCCTAGGGGCTTGACTCTACCCTAGTCTAAAGCGAACTGACCTTTTTTTATTTCTTTTTTTTAGTGCTATTTCAAGCCCTAACGACGGGTGCAAAGTAAATAAAGCCAACTACAAATTCACGATTTTCTTTTTATTGCATTTTCGTACACTAACAAAACAAGATTCCACAACCTGGCATATTTTTTTATCCAGATTTCACTTTATTTCTATTAATTTTCGAACGTATATAAAGCCATCTGCGCATATTTTTGCAAATGGTACGAAGTTAAAACGACCAAGTGACGTTGGTCGTTTCTGCGCGGGACCCGGAGCGGGCCCCGCGTCCCGCGCTCATAGGTCGCAGAAAGAGTCATCTGGTTATGGTGAAACTTAAATGATTAAACAATCTAAATAAATGACTTAATAAACCTATATGTCAGCCAAGTTTAATACCTACTTAGTATCACGATAATTATAAAAAATTAAAACATACTTCTAATGCTGAAAATAATGAGACTGATTGATTTTTGTGTAGATCTTAGTATGTAAAAAATAATAGTAGTTCAAGGTGTTAAAAATATTCCGCAAATTATCATTTTGTTATCAAAAGAATTACAATATTTTGTAGCTGGATTATTATTAGACTGATGAACGTTCCGAAAATTGTAAGTTTAATAGAACTCTTCTTAAGACTATTTACTAACTTATATAGACTTAGGCTGTGCGTTGATATGTCAGTCTGTCAGTCAGTTTCTCCTTTCATACAATATTTAAAGATTTACAAGAGTCTAATTGTCTTTTAAAAGGTGTTATGTTTCGGATTCATAATCGACATTTTTAATTTTTAAACCTTCTTCTGTTTCTGATGTATAACAAATAAAGATTATCCTAGGAAAAGAGTAAAATATTTTAATGCTGTGATGATAGTAATAAGAATGATTAAGTTAGCTAAATTAATGTGCTATTTAATTAGTAAACAAGTAATTTTTTAACGTTTTTTTTAATATCAAGGAAGTTAATTATCGAGTACGAAAAAAATTTACTGTTCGTTTATAATAAAAAATGTATATTTATTTGTTTCCGTAATAATAATTATTAGACTGATTAACGGTAGAGAATTAATCAATGCAATCATTTAATAAATGATTGGTTTTGTATTAAATTGCATTATAGCAATTGTCATTAAAACGTTACATTAAATAATCTATTTTCACCTAATGGTTGGGTTATAAAATGTTGATTCTGATGTTCATAATTAACTTAAGAAGAGAGTAAAATATTCTGATTCTGTGACTGCAATAATTAAGCCAAAATGTGAAATTAATTTGTAAATAAGTAATTCTTTAGAAGGTTATTTACGACTACGTAATAATTCCATTATATTTTTGTAATAAAAAAAAGAAAACCATTTGAAAAAATATTTAAAATTATTTCATTTGACCTCCTTTGATCATTAATGATTGTCATCAAATACGAAGCATAAAAAGTTATCTGCCATAATTTTACTTTCTGCAGTAGATGTTTTAGTAATACATATAAATAAGGTCGTATATCTTAAAATTAAGTGTTTCAATAGAAATTGAGTTCAGGAAAATAAATAGCATACAATTTATACATAAAACTTTAAGTCCCGAGTATATGCGACTAAGTGGTAGTTGGCTTAGTTAGCATCTTATAAAAAACTAGCGACCCGCCCTCGCTTCGCTTCGGGGATATCTCTATCTCTATGTAATATATTTTAACCCCGTAAGAGAAATCTATTTTTTTTATCTAAAAAAAACCTATGTCACTCAGGGATAGTGTAGCTTTCCAACAGTGAAAGATTTTTTCAAATCGGTGCAGTAGTTTTGGAGCCTATTCGAAACAAACAAACAAACAAAAAATCAAACCTTTCCTCTTTATAATATTATATGATGATATGATTATATAACATATTACATTGACTGCCACGTACCCCAGTGACGCTTACATGGAGCCTACATCGCATGCTGGCTAGCTGAGCGCGGTGGCGGCAACCACGCGACTTTTTTCTAATACTTGCATTTTTAAACTTGTGATGTCTTCCGAATTAAATGTCCGAATCGAATAATTCAAAAAGTTATAAAAAGGTATTGAAGCCGTCTTGAATATAAAGTAACTTATTTTTTTTAAGGATTAATACCAAGGTACAAATAAAGAGCCCTTTCAAGCGGCGGCATATAAATTAAATTTGTAGAATAAAAAACCGCTTGCTGTGACATAACTATAATATTTAGACATATGCTGTCGCGACACTTTTTGTAGATAATAATGAGTTCTGCAAAGTCTTAGTAAATGGTTTTGTTCTATCTTCAATAGTTTTCGCAGGGCAGACGACGTAAGGAATTTTTCAGGTCTATTTTTTACACCTTGGGTTACATTATTGGAGTTTTAGTAAGGATCCCTATTTTTTTTAAAAATACAATATAGCCTATGTTACTTCTGAATAATGCAGCTTTCTAATGGTGAAAAAATTATTGCAATCGGTGCAGTAGTTTTTGAGTTTATTCATTACAAACATACAAAAATACAAATCTTTCCTCTTTATAATATTAGTATAGACAATGTAGAAACGACTAACTACAAAATCTCGTAAATTATCAACAAATTAGCTTAACTAACATAATGTACAGATAAATAACAATATAATATTGACCGAGTCATCAAGAAAATAACACACTTTTTCGATCTTTTCGCTCTCCTGTAAAGTTGCTATTTTGCAGATGACTCTTTTTACTTTGCACCCGTCAAATTTGAAAAAACAAAAGAAATTTTAAAAAACGGGTACTTGATCTACAAATTTCTTATTTAATCACTTTTTTCAATTGGGTTGGTAGCCCTCATTTCTATCAGTCACACCTACAAACTTTGTAGACATTGGAGTAACTGAAAATCAGCGCTGGTAAGGGTCTCGGTCCCGTGTCAGCGCAAGCTGAGCCACTACCATTTGCTCATTACTAGTATTTTTTTTCCTTTTTGTAATTGTGCATATTATGTAAAATATTCTTGTGAGCAATAAACAAATTATTTTTCTTTTATATCGCGTCTGCTGCTCTAATACCTTTACCAGTTCTTTGTTGGCGCCCCTACCGGAGAAAGGACCATAGTCAATCTACCCTATAATAGGCGTGACGACTGGGTCAAATTCTTATTATTCTATTTAGTCCGTAAGTTAGTTTATACAAAAATATGGGACACGTAGTTTTTTGTTTTTCAATTGATTGAAAAATTACAAAATTATAACTTATCAAACTTTTGGAGTGGGGGCATGTGACGTCACGGTTACGTAAAAATTGTACTATAACGTTGATTGTTAACAATCTTATTAACTTTAGAAATAATAAAATGTCCAAATAATACTTCGTATTCAAATGGCAAATTTTATGATTTTTCCACCTCTCTGTCTTTGAAGTCCGATTTCAGCAAAAGTAGCCCATTAAGTACCAGTTTTTATGAATGATTATGAAGGCTGAGAGTCTAGCTCAGTTTTTAAAGTTACTTAGGAGCCATGCAGCTACCTGCTAATATTTTAAATTTAACGTTGAAATTGTAAGACATTATTTACAGAACGTAACTTTTCAATTTGTACCATAATTTTGATATTTTCCATATAAGAAATGGACACAAATATTTTAGGCATTAAAGAAAAACTAATGAAAATTTATTTGCAAAAAGATTTACTCAAAAAAGTCAAATACTTTTTTCTCTACAAAATTTTTAGTCGGTTAGGTCAGTTGTACCCAAAATTTTAGAAAAAATATCATCACTCGAAAACTATAAAAAATCGCGGAACATACATGGGGGTTTTTCGGATGTCCCACAGGGTGTTCTATCTCAGGACTTCCGTTTGACACTACTTTCTGGGACACCCTGTATAGAGTTTGCTGCGAAGATTGGCTATGCAAGTCATCTTCGTGCGCATCAGCGCAGACTTAATTAGGAGTCTAAGTGGTCGCCATGTCCGAAATCGGACGGAAGCAATCAATATGTAGAAAATGGGGAAAAAAGGTTTTTCCACTATTAACCGGGGATTTGAACACGCGTCATTTTTTTGATTTGATTTTGATTAGATTTTGATTTGCGCCCAAACGTGCGTCACCAACTAACAGCCATTTAATTGAAGTTGTCGATTTACCTATCCCACATTATTACCAGTTAACTACAGGTGGCGCCATCATCCGTTAGTGATACATACTAACGGCCGTAGACATTTCATTGCAGAAATGTAAACTACAGAACTGAAGACACACGGAATGACGGGTGTTCAAATCCCCGGTTAACAGTAGAAAAATTGTTTTTTTTCAAAATATATAAAATATAAAACTTTAGCGCAAGCCACACTTGAGAATTAAAATTTTTATTTATGTACTAGCGTCCGTCCACGACTTCGTCCGGGTGGAAATTAAAATAGTCTATAATGTACCTTGTAATGTTAGCTATGTATTAGTGAAAGTCCCGTCGAACTTGGTCTAGCCGTTTCGGAGATTAGCGGAAACAAACAGACAGACAGACAAAAATTATATTGATGATGTTTTTTGTTACTGGTACCCCCGATATAGATACATACCCATTCAGTGAAAAGTCGTTACATACATACAATCACGCCTTCTTCCCAGAGGGGTAGGCAGAGATCACTTCCAGCGATCCACTTTTCACCTTTGTGGGAAACGTGACGTGACGGGTTGTGGACCACGTCGCCGCCATTCTGCCGTGTGCATAGTTTTAACAAGGTCATTGCGTTCCCACGAGTAGCAATTATATATGACGGGGGAAGGAAAAGGGGAGGAAGGCTACTATCGCCTCGGATGATTTGGACGTAGTCGATAGTAGCTTAAGGAGCCGGGGTCGCTTACCCGTATACCGTTCACCAACCACCGGACAGATAGTTGTGACTGGTATCCCCTGACGAAAAGTCGTTATTCGAATATAACAAACAGACACTTCAATTTAATATAGCTGCGCATATATTCTGATAATAGTAACACAAGAAAGCACCCACGTAGCGTACTTAGAAATCAGATCAATGTAAATTATTACAAAATTACATATCTACAATGTTTGTATTTAATATGAGGAGCCTTACGCCCACGCCACTAATGGTTGTAACCAAGTCGACCGACTTATTTATAAGCTACGAAGCACTCCAGTTGGTTCGAATTAATCGACCGATATACTTTTATTGTGAACTGAATAAACTTGGTATTTCCGTGACTACATAAGGCTGTGGTCTTACCATCAGCGTGAAAGCTGCCTTACTCTATATTTTTTCGTTCAAAAAACTTGCAAAACATATTTACGTAAATTTTTAAGTTCTAAAGCTTGCACTAGCTGTAATTTTAATTAATAGTAGTTTTTTGATTTGTTGTTTTTAATGCTATTAAAGCTTATTGTAAATTTAAAATTTTAAAAATTTCATATTCATGACTCCCCGCCTGAACGGGGACTTGAACCACCGGTCCTCCCGATTTTTTTTTTTTTATAAAGAGGCTAACAAGATGACGTCACTGCACCTGATGCTAAGCGGTAGTGAGATCCAAACCACCCTTAAAGCCGTGAAAGAGGAGACCACAGCTGCGGCAACAACGAGACAAGGCGTGGAGTCTCGCATTGGTGTTGAGCTGTGCGGGTCGGAGTCGAACTGACCCTCTCCGCCCGCACAATACCGCCGCTAAGACTCCACTGGTCCGGCGTTTGCCGCAACAATGGTCCCCCTGGCTCCGGTTCGTACAGTGCTGATCCCGGAACGCGACCTGACCAAGAGAGGTCAGAGTCACTCACGGGTTTTACGCAACTGTATGGTGGTAACAGCAACCGGTCGACAAAATGTCTCCCACCTGACCAAAATGTCTCCCACCTGATTTCGCGTCTGTTGCTCTAACCTCTGAGCTATCCAGGCAATTGCGTCCAATGCGAATTTTTCCATCACCTTTTACCCGAAATCGAAAATCGAAATCGAAATCGAGAGGTCCGGTGGTTCAAGTCCCCGTTCAGGCGAGGTCATGAATGTGATTTTTTTCAAATTTTAAATTTATAGTAGTTTTTCAGTTAAAATTAAAAATTCAGTTGTTCCTCTGTTGACCGGGGATTTGTACACCATCCTTCCGGCAATCGCGCCCAGGCGTGCGAAACATTACAGAAACCAACAGCTTATTGAGCTGTCTAACTAAGCCGGCGAATTTTTCCCGCATATTACCTTTTAGCGACAGGTGGCGCCTTGGTATCATGGTTTATGTCTAGGCGCAATTACTTGTTCCGAGTCTAGGTGTGTTATTTAATATATTTGAGTGAGTATATTTGTGTATCCACTGTTTTGATACCTGTAACACAATTTCTTAAGCTACTTACCACGGGATCAGATCAATGTATGTGATTTTGTGAAATATTTATTCATTTATTCTGGTGGTCTTCACGCCAAGTGGTGTGACGATCTGCGCAGGACGGCTGGTAGGAGCTGGATGCGTGTGGCCGAGGACAGAGAGAAGTGGTGTGCATTTGGGTATGCCTATGTCCAGCAGTGGACAGGAATGGGCTGATGATGATGATGATGATGATCTAAGTCTTCCAAATATCCTAGATGTTGTGCTAGACAAAACAACACAAAGCGAACCTAACATTACCTTGGCGAACGTAACCTTTTAACTATTTGACGGTTTCGCTTCTATAGATTATAATCTAATCTGACTCTAACTTCCTTCAACTCATCGCTGGCTTTCAGACCATAGCCTATCTGAACCTTGAACTTGTGACGTCATACATGATAAGGAATAGGTGTAATTATGTGTAATATTGTAGAGGTCGGATGGCCAAACGTGGGTGTAAGTTATACCATGAAAATGGCTTGAACAATAGCCTAATTAGGGCTGTATTATACTCCTTAACTTTGCTACAATCATAACGATACTTTGTGGTCGATTTATTCACCTGTACAAGTGCTTGTATAAAGCCGTATAATGAACCACAGAAGTTATTTTTTCAGATTTGGTGGGTTACTTCTTAGCCTATTAATAGGCCTTACGCTATATGGACATAGGAAAGTTATACTAAAGAAATATGTTGGATTAGAATCCTTATATTATACTGTTTGATGGAGCAGCACGACGGGTGGACTTTAAAACTGGGAACAGCCTATCCGAAACCAAATGAATACAGGCACCTCAAATCTAGAGACATTATTGTAATAATGCATAAACTCTTAAAGTAGTATGTGTGTAGAGGTCGGGATAACACAAAAGATCTCAATATGGGACGAAGTAAGCCCTGACTCCCTATGTACAGGATTTGCTGTTTGATTGCTTATAAGGTTAATTATTATAACATCATTATCAACAGTCTAGGGACAGACGATATTTTTTATTGAGAAACAGGTCTATCAAACATTTTTTTGATAAATATCTCACAAAATTAGTCGGAGTGGATGCCAGATGGCTCTTATGACCTTTATAATATTAGTAAGGGTTACAGGATGTGACATTATAAAAACCAAAAAACTACAACAATAGGACGATGTATCGTTGCAACAGTTGAATGAATTGTATTCCAATTTGTTTCAAAACAAGTCTATTATGGAGTAGGCTTACCAAATACCACTGATATTAAGGAAAAGAGGTAGCCAACAACAATATATTGCAAGTCCTAAGAATGTTGTGAGTTCTGTGTGCGTGAACCGAAACGCACAAAATACTTACCAAATGGCGGTAGTGATTGAACTTTCTTATAAAGACAACTGTCATTCGTACCGTGTCTACGAGCGCTGAAACTCGAAACGTCGGGACAACAAAACAGGTGATCCCTAAAATTTGTTATATTTCAGATGTGTAGTATTTGCGCAAATAATAGACAATACTAAGATGTAGCCACTTTAAAACTACGTCACGTAGGTACCAATGTATCTTTCAATTTGTATGTACGCTTATTCCATCGGCACACATGTGATTAATTTCTAAGTTTGTGTGAAGTCGGCCAACCCGCACTTGGCCAACGAGGTTAACTATGATCTCATCGCTCTACTTTAGGCTAGACTTAGTCTCTCAATGACCCAAATGCCCATTTGAAAAAATTAAAATTAATCAAATGTAAGCCCGTTAAACATGTAGTAATTATTTACTTTTCAACAGCCTAGAGTTGTCAAAATACTTTTTTTATCACACAAATGTCCGATAAATCATCGTTATCTATGGCCACCCTATTCCCGAATGTGTCCGTAAATATAATTAATGACACTCCAGAGTCATTAGCAGTAATTATCGGATTTTCATGCACTCAAATCGTTCGATTTGGATTTTGATTATTTCGTTAATCTCGCATGATTTGTGGAGCATGACGTTTGCACATGCAATGGTGAAGTGGAAAATTAATATCTAATTTGAATTAGGGTAATGTACCTAGTAATGGTTGGACATGGACAGTACAAATCTATAGATAATGCATATCATATCTAAATATCATGTTATAGTCCAGTCATTATAGTAAGTTCACCTCGGAATTCGAGATACCCAGCTGTAAGTCTGCAAATACTTTTATATTGACACCCTAAAAGTTGTCTCAAAACCTACATATGGTAGAGTGTACGCAACTATTAAATTTTCAAGGTCAAATGTCACAAATATCAGTTTTATGAACTTTTGAGCGAAACGGGAAGTTTTATCATAAAAGTGTGTAGGAGAAAATTATTATTTTTGTATTTACAGACTTACAGCTGGGTATCTCGAATTCCGAGATTCTTACCTAATTTAAGCTTAAATGACTAAAAATAAAAGGTGAAGGAATTGTTGATTAAAATAATAATGCGACCAACCCGCACTTGGCCAGCGTGGTTGACTAAGGCCTTATCGCCCTTGTGTAGGGTAGGCCAGTGCCTCAGCAGAAGGGACGTATATGGGCTGATGACGATGATAATGATAATGCAGGTATGTGAACACACATGAAGTTGATTGTGAATATTAAAGACTTGTTTTTTTTGCTACCTTTTTAAAAAAGGTCGTAAGACAGGTATTATTCATTTCAGGATAAAGATGAAACTTTTTTCGATGAAATTAATCTAGAAGTTTTACAAAACTTCAAGCCTTTGCGTAGTTCTTAAAATAAAAGCAAGAAACAATTCTTCAAATCAAAGGTAAAAAATCAAAAGAAGTCTCCCAACTCGTTATTTAGTTGTAACGTAATAAAGCACAGTGAAACAATCCAAAGTTTTATGACAAATGTTGCAGTGTAATTAAGTACTTGACAGGTGAGTCAAATCAGAAAGTTTTGGGAAGTGTTAGGAATTATTATTTTTTACTTGTGACCCTTGTTTACTTGTAAAAAAGTGTCGATGGCCGAGTGGTTAAGGTCGTTGCTTGCCATGCGAGAGGTCGCCAGTTCAAACCCCGCCAGGTACCGATGTGCTTTTTTTCAAATTTGAAATTCATATGTACCATCATTCGACGCTTTAACGGTGAAAGAAAACATCGTGAGGAAACCAGCACACCTGAGAGATTTTTAAACGGTGTGTGAAGCCATGTCAGAGGCCTACGATTTTAAACTCTGACACCAGGTTGTTCATCAACCATACGATAAGAAGAAGAAGACTTGTGTCCCGCCCTCGCTTCGGGTATATTGTACATAAAAACCTTCCTCTTGAAGTCATCTATTCATAAAAAACACATCAAAGAACAGACAGAACAACATCAAAATCCAGTAGTTTAAGCATATGTACAGACAGACGCGGAAAGCGACTTTTCTTCACACTAGTGATATTACAGCCTCGTTGGTCTATTTGGTAGCAAGCGCTGCGTAAGGGCCGAGATGTTCCCGGTACGAGTCACTCAGTCAGTGCAAAATTGTGTCATCATTTTCTGTAGTTTACATTTCTGTAATGAAATGTCTACGGCTGTCAGTGTGTATCACAGATAGTGGATGGCGCCACCTGTGGCTAACAGGTCATATACGGGAAAAATTCTACGGCTTCAATTAATAGCTGCTGGTCTGGTGTGATGGTAATGCACGTCTGGGCGCGATTCCCGGAAGGACGGGTGTTCGAATCCCCGGGCCGCGGCGAGGCAGTTGAATTTTTTCCGTTTTTTTCTAAATATTAAAATTTGTGTGAGTTTTCTGTAAAGAATTCACTCGACCCGTAGTCAGGAAGTTGGCGGCACGCCCGTGCCTCGGAAAGCACGTTAAGCCGTCAGTCCTGTCATGTCAGATTGTCGTCTCACCGAACTATGAGAGTAAGGGAACTGAGTGCATTTGTGTTTGCGCGTTCACTTGTGCTCTATAATAATACTATTTTCTGCGCAGATGGCTGATCTCAATTGAGATCGTCCGCCCTGGCCGAAATCGGGCGGACTTCTTCTTATTGTAGCAAAGTAAGCCAACGCCATCTGCGTGAAGAACCTTAAATATAACTAACTTATAGCAAAAACGGCACAAAGAAAAAAGTGTCCTTTCCCACTCTCTAAGCGTCTAAGTTCAAGATTTTATTAAATTCCATTCAATTGTTGATAAGCTCATGACAGGCAGTGCTACTCTTGTTACTTTACCAAACTATGCTACAACTTAAGGGTTTTTTTTTTAATTTAACCTAAAGTGTTAAATATTTCATCATTTAATGCAGCCACATACTGGCACCCTCTTTTACTGTGTCGGGTAACGTCGGTGTGGCGTTACAAAAGAAAAACTGCCTTATTATAAGCCAGACTCCTGTTCTCAAAAGCAAGTATTTTTTTTACAAGCGAATAAAAGCTTCCCTTTCAAAGAGAATTTGCACATACGAATCAGGAATTCTTCTTTTAACTTCCTTATCATATGAGTATGCTATTTATGCTTTGACACTGTTTGTAGGGTAGATTTTCGTTGTTTTTATGTATTTACTACTATTTCGCTGTCGTTGGTCTAGTTATAGCAAGTGCAACATACCTAAGGACTAAAATAAGAGGCCTCAATTAACTCCAGGTTCGAACAAATTTGAATTTTTCTACTAAATTAAAAAAATACTCGGCCCGGAGTCAGGGAGCTGACCAAAGTCCGCCCGGGACCTGAAAAGCACATTAAGCCGGTGGTCCTGCGCCTGAACTCTCATCGACACACTGAGTCTCCAACAAAGAGAGTGAGGGAACAGAAAGTGCACTTGTCAACGCAGTTCGCTGATCTCCGTGAAATCGGCCAACACGACCAAAATAGGTCGGACACTTCAAGACTATATTTAGGTCCCGGAATTCATACACAGGACAGACCTAACCAGGTCTTCACATGACATTAGCTATTAAAAAAATATACAAATAAAGGCGTCCGACTGATTTCGGCCATGGCAGCCAATCTCAATTAAGATCAGCCAAGTGCGCAGGACATTTTATAGAGCACAAGTGTGCGCGCAAACACAAGTGCTCTATCTGTTCCATTACTCTCATAGTTCGGTGAGACTGCAATCCGACATGACCAATGGTCCAAACCAAAAACACAGATTCGGTATTAATAAGCCAGGGAACACATCAAATACTCTCAGTACCAACAGTAAAAATCGTAATACAAAACTATTTACATACATAAACATACCGACCAATTGCTACTCGAACTGGCGTATGGTGAAAATTTTAACTGTCTAGCTATCATCGATCTTGAAATACAGCCTGCTTTTAAACGGACGGACGGACAGGCGGACAAGTGTCCCGTTTTAAGCTAGAAGCAATTTTCCTAACTTTTGTCTCCATAGATTTCAATTTTCACCGACCTTTCTTATCGCGAATTTGTTTGAAAATAGAACAAGGCGGCCATGATGAATATTTAAACAGGTTCTCATGCGGAATTGTATGGGAAATGTCTCCCCATGTATGAAATGATATTTTTTATTTTTTTTGCTTTTGTATTCCGATATCTTCATTTTCGTCGACCTACTTCCGTCTAAGGTGATCTTGTTGTGTTTTGTTTTGAATATATGAATTTTCTGGAGATCATTAGCTAAAAAAACAAGTGTGATTAAAATAAATTTGTTGTGTCTCATGGTAAAGCATTTCTTATGAATGTATAATCAATCATATTAGTCTCAAAAGTATCGTCAGTTTTACAAAGCAAAATCCTAGATACCATTGTCGATTCTGACCTCGTGCACCTGGGGTTACGTATCCAAAAGGTGCGAATGGGACTATTATAAGCCTCAGTTGTCAGTCTATACGTTTGTCTGTCACAGCTCATCAACCCCAATAGACATGGATATGGATAATACTAAAAGTAGACATAAATGTTGGTTTACATTAGCTCCCATATAACTAACAGTTACCATACAATATTGTTACGGAAGCCTTCTAATGCTACTCTTATTTCGCCCATTTTTAACAACACAAGCTAACTTCTTCTTATCGTGTGGTTGATGAACAACCTGGTGTCAGAGTTTAAACCGCCCGTAGGCCTCTGACATGGCTTCACACACCGTTGAAAAATCTCTCAGGTGTGCTGGTTTCCTTACGATGTTTTTCTTCACCGTTAAAGCGTCGAATGATGGTACATATGAATTTCAAATTTGAAAAACACATTGGTACCTGGCGGGGTTTGAACTGGCGACCTCTCGCATGGCAAGCAACGACCTTAACCACTCGGCCATCGACGCTTTTTGAAGCTAACTAATAGTGCAAAACAAAACCATTATCCAAACGCTCCATTATCGCAACCCTATATTACTCCAACGCGGATCAGTCTAACGCATTCAATGAAAGGTTGAATGTTCTATTCGGAGTGGCAATTAAAATGGCCGATGGCCGATACGGTGCGGCAAAGCAGCCGTGATTGCAGCCCAGAGGTTTATTTATAACTGCAACGTTGCAAGTGATCGAAGTCAGATAGGTCGCGGCTGGCTATTTGCTCTGTGATTCTATGCGTTTGGCACGTTTATAAGTGTGGAAGTATCTTTTGGGGAAACGTTTTGAAGAGCGTGTTGGATTTAATTTAAATGTGCTAAGTTTAAGTTTAAAAGAATTTGTAACAGTAAAATGTTGTAAGTATGCTAATACCGATTACGTGTAAATAAATAATATTTAAGAGCGCCATTATCGCCAACAAACTGGCAACAGTGTGACGATTTTTGTAATTTCTGTAAATAAAAGATTTAAGAAAATAAAAAATTATCCAAAGTTATAAATGGAAAAAATTATGGTATTTATAATTTCTTATAATCAAAATTAAAATTGCGATTTAGTCAAATGTACCTTATGAGGGCTCAATCTGACTATCTAGAGGGCTATATCAACTAAGGCTATGAAGCCTAGTCAACCACGCTGATCAAGTACCGTTGGATTGAATTAATACTAGCACATACTAGAATACTAATACATGCCTCATTATAAACACAGGAGTGCAGGTTTTCTTCATATCCTTTCCTTCTCCTAAAAAAAACATTTATGTGAATCCAAATTTAATAATATATTGGTACGCGGTGGATTTTGTTGCGGTTGGGCTGGTTAACTTAATCCCCTTTCTGGGAGACTTTGAAGCAACGCAGAGAATACATCAGACCTGGATAGGTATGTTCCACTGGTGATCAAAATGGTGACAAGTATGCCTGGGCTGAATGGACCAAAATGACTGTGGCGACCTGTAGAATTTAATACACTATGATCAGTTCAAACTTGGCCAAGTAACAATGTGTTCTCGATTTTGAAATTTATATGTTTGATTATTGAGTGAAGGAAAACCTCGTGAGAAAACCTGCACACCTACTAAAATATTCTAAGGTTGTGTAGTCAAGCAAGCTATAGCAGTGGGGACGTATATGGGTTGATGATGAAAATGAGTTTTCAAACTAGCTAAGAATAAGATTAAAACTCATGCCATGTATAACAATTTATTAAGGTAACTTAATAGTATGACTAGAGCATTGCGTTAAAATCGATAGTACCAAACTAATAACTTACATTGAGATCAAACATTTACAGACTAGTATCAAAGTTACTGATTCCGACGTTCGCATCGGCATCCAACAAGTGACAATCTTCGAACTCACTACGTTTCCCGTCAACTTTCTCAAAATTGTTCTTACAAAGGAAATCACTATCGCAAACGAACTCATTCCTCCCATCTTCCATTATGCCTTCATCAAAACTAGTATCTCTAAATCTCTTATCATTTTCACTGTGGTAGTTCTGGTACCTATCGATTCCGAAATCCGGTGAAATCGTCTGACCTTCATTGACTTCTTTTCCTAATATATCCTCAGGTTCAATGGCTTGTACTGTGGCTCCGGATATATCGCTAAAACTGACTCTACCTTCATTTTTAACATCATACTTTATCTCTGTCATGTCAATATTCTCTCTGCTTTCCAAAAGTGGTTTCAAATTCATCAGATTGAAATTTGGAATCATTCTGGCATCCCATTGCGCCTGTGGCACTGCTTCTGTAGCTTCTAGATCTAGTTGGACATCTTCTCCTATCTTCTTGAAGGTTCCTAGGTTGTATTGGAGAGGTATTGAGAAGGATGGTAGTTCCATTTGAGGGTTCTGCCTTGTGGGGAGTGCTGATATGTGTATGGCTGGCGCGGGTTGCTTCTTCGATGAGTAGGTATGACTGGATGCGTCTGTTATGTTCACCATCTGTGTTGATGATACTGGAAAAGAAATGGGTTATAATTTATTTACCAAAATTTTATTTAAAACAACAAAATCGTTTAAAATATACCCCGAAGTGACAAAACAGAAAAGGCTTCAAAAAGTCGAATATTTATTTTTACATCGAATAACAGCCAGAGACTCACTAGACAGCCAGCCACTTTATCGACCGTGAGGTTTCGGGTTCAAAATCCTTGTCAGATTTTTACAATGATGTCTGCTTTTTGTCAAGATTTAACATTCTACTTAAAATCTTGGCTACCATTTCATACAGTTATTAATCGACTACGACTGTAAAGCAGGCATAATTAAAAGGGCATTTTGAGTTGCAGCCCAGGGCCTCAAAGGTGTAAGAGGCCTACGGTGCCACCATTTTCCCAAAAGATGATTATTTAGCAATGGAGTAGATATTAGCGCTCGGCGGTCGCTTCTGTGGAGCCATTTGGAAGGGTTATTATTTTAAGTCATAAAGTCAGGGGATCCCAGTCACAACTATCTGTCCGGTGGTTGGAGAACGGTATACGGGTAAGCGACCCCGGCTCCTCGAGCTACTATCGACTCAGTCCAAATCATCCGAGGCGATAGTATCCTTCCTCCCCTTTTTTTTCCCCCGTCATATATCCTTGCTACTCGTGGGAACGCAATGACCTTGTTAAAACAATGCACAAGGCAGAATGGCGACGACGTGGTCCACAACCCGTCACGTCACGTTTCCCACAGATGTGAAAAGTGCATCGCTGGAAGTGATCTCTGCCTACCCCTCTGGGAAAAAGGCGTGATTTTATGTGTGTATGTATAAATGTATTATTTTCAAACTGACCAGGTATAGTGATGAAGTCCCTCATTTCAAGCGCGAGGGCGGAGGGCGAGCGCTCCTCTGGTGAGCGGCCACGGGCGTAGGGCTCGCAGCCTGCCTTCTGCTGTTTGCGCCACTTTGCTCTACGGTTTTGGAACCATACCTGAAATCATATGAAATTTGTTAAGTCAACAGTTGGTCGGTCTCTCCAGTCTGTAAGCCCTGTAAAGAGCTAAGGTAAGAAGGATAATGGAGGAAGGATTTAGGGATGAGAGCCATCCGCTACCCCGCAAGTTCGGTTTTGATGACGAGGCTTTTCCAAGCCATCATCGTACGCCAGTTAGAAAAAATATAGTTACGTTATCACATTCCCCTCAATGCGTTGCGTATGATGTATGAAGATCGTATTTTTTTAACTGATACGGAATTGTAATAGCACGACTTACACGAAGCGTCATAGTCAAATTAATCGTCAAGTACTTTAAAGATGCGCATGAAAAATTATTAATATAGTAATGTTCGAGACCGAGATTGGTGTGACCCTGTCGAAACTCCGGGCAATAAGTAGCTATGTGTTTGCTACTCCTAATAACATAAACACCACATACACATGCATTCATATATTTCACCTATTTTCACTGTATGATCTAATCTAGTTGGTATTCTTTTTTTATTTTTATTTTTTATTATTATAGGAACAACCATGTATACCTTCTTCCTCAGAGGTGGGCGTTAGCACCTACACCACAGTTTTACAAACTACCGCAGTTGTTATCGAACATCCTATTTTATTATGTACTCTTTATCTCTCTCTCGTTCCAATAAAAAAAATTTTGATTTTTTTTTGATTTTTGAATACCGCATGTAGTGAGTCTACATGCGGTATAAAGACTAATATTTTAGTGTAATGGAACGCGAAAGTCTGAATTCTGCATTCGAACTTATTTGATAATGTTAACTTGTTTAATGTATGCTATTAATGGACCAACATTCGCAATTAGAATAGAATATAATAGAATCGAATTATTGTATTCTATTTGCCTAACGAGCATGCATGAAGAGGTTGATGTATGTGGATGAAGCGAAAGTGGTGTGCCAGGACCGTAGCGCATAGCAGGAAGTGATCTCTGCCTACCCCTCTGGGAAAAAGGCGTGACTTTATGTATTTATGCATGTACTAGCGGCCGCCCGCGACTTTGTCCGCTTATTAATGGGTTTTAGTAGCAATGATGTATTAAAATAGCCAGCTTCCTCCATACCACAAGTTTTATAAAAATCGACAAACTCTTAAAAATTGTCCCATACTAATTTTCACCCCCCCCCCCCCCCAATGAACCACATGGGGGTTGAATTTAAAAAAAAAGTAGCCTATATGTTATTCCAGAGTACCAGCTACCATCATACTAAATTTCATGAAAATCGGTTCAGAAGTTTGAGCGTGAAAGAGTAACAAACATCCATACATCCATACATACATCCATACATACAAACTTTCACGTTTATATAATTAGTAAGGATTTGCCTGTTTACCTGAACTCTTGCCTCCGTGAGGTCTATTCGCATCGCCAGTTCTTCTCTGAAGAATACGTCAGGATAGTGAGTCTTGTGGAAAGCTGCTTCCAGCTGTTCCAATTGTACATTAGAAAACGTGGTCCTGTAAATAATAAATAAATAAAATAAATATAAATATTACACAACATCACATACATTGATCTGATCCCGTGGTAAGTAGCTTTAGCACTTGTGTTACAGATATCAGAATCAACAGTGGATACACAAATATACTTAAATATACTTAATAATAACCCAGACACGGAACACACACCGATGTTCGTCACACAAATATTTGTCCCGTGAGGGGAATCGATCCCTCGACTCTTGGAACCGTAGGTTATGAACCTGAGTCACTAACTACTGTTCCACCGAGATTTCTCTCTCTCTCTTTCTATATGATTTTTTATTTATATGACTGATAAATAAAAATTCATATAGAAAGAGTTTGATGATAAAAAAAAGTACAGAGAACCAGCTTCAGTATTGGGTCACATGAAGTTTATTGTGTGAAACATTACCTAGTTTGATAGTATGGCTAAAAGTACCCTATTCATTACTCAAATGTTACTATCTATCTATATTTTTTCGTGAAAGAGTAGGTACAAATTAATATTTATCCACCAATACTTTCAGAAACTTTTCTGTTAAATAATAAATTCGTAAATCAAAACTGGATCTACTTACCTATATCGCCTTTGTTTACGTTTTGGTATGTCTCCCTTAGTATCTGCAAAAATATGAAATACAGCTTTATTAAAATAGATCTATATTCATTATTATAATACAGACATTTACAAGATGATACTCGTACTTCTGACCTCTGAGATGATTCACCTAATCATAGGGAATTCGACACAACATTTAAAAAAATGCTACCTACGAATATGAGATAAATACATATGTTTTGATAATGTTAAAATTAAAAAAGTGTAATCATAGGTATCAACACTTCACTGACTCCTGACTGATCCCTTCTCCGTCACGTTACAAATTAGTCATGGTATGGTAGTTCTTTAAGTAACAGCAAACGTACTTGACTTAGGGGAGTACTCCTCGTCATCTTCGTACTGGTGGTGCTCAGACGGTTCCTCTGTAGCCTCGTTGGAGGCTGAGTAGGTCTCAGCGGTTTCCGTATCTGGCCTCTCACACAGCACAGAACCAGGACCTAATCTAAAAGAAATATCAAGAGTCAGACAAAAACCTCTCACTCTCTACTCTACTACTATGCTCTACTCTATCTGTATTTAACAATCGTTTTAAGTCAATCGACAGAGACGGTTCATGGATTTTCGAAACGTCAGACAGACAGTAAATAAAGGAGTAAGCCTTTTAAATTCAATAATATCTTCCATATCATCATGCCAACTAATCATTCTGTATGTTGCAAAGTCCCTAATACTAGTTTTTTGAAACACTTCCAATTCCAAAAATATTTTCATGATCGAAAAATAAAACCAGTCTCCTAAACGAAGATTGATTTAAGCACGGTCTATTCCATCACACTACAATAAGAGTCAAATTGGTGAAATGTGCAATCGGCGTAGCAGCGTAGCAGCCGTAGCGCTGCTACGCGATTTCCGTAGACAGCTACGTAATTATATAACCGCACCGGAAACTGTAAAGCTTTTAGGCAGGTGCCTAATTTTACCCTCAACTCAAGCGTTATAGTTTAGTCTATACAGAGTATAGATATCTCATATTGATTAGGGATAATGGCTCTCTTGTTTGCCCATGAATTTCACTGACATAATCCGGTTTCTTAGTCAGTTATGTTCAAACAAATCTATCTGATCCTGTCTTTAGTACGTACTTGTGTTGTGTACGGAAATAAAATTCAATGATGGAATATACCTTCTTAAATATATATAAAAACATACACAGAGCAAACACGACGTTCATCACAAAAAAAAAATTACCCGAGCAGCGATCGAACCTAAGACTCTATTAGTCGTAGGTTCAATCGCAAGAGACAAAGGCTATTAAATGAGCCCTAGAGCCAGTCGGTTAGTGTTAAAAGCTTTCCTCTCCCCGGCAAGCTCCAGTGGCGGTGACACAACTACTCCAAGCCATCATCGAAGGCAATTAGAAAAAAAAACATCTATCCAATCTATACTAAATAATATTAGTATAGATTGGTTAGATGTTATTTATATTATCTATACTAATATTATAAAGCTGAAGAGTTTGTTGATTGTGCTGATCTCATAAACTACCGGTTCGAATTAAAAAATCCTTTTTGTGTTGGATAGACCATTTATCGAGGAAGGCTAAATAGATCACGCTGCAAGCAATAGAAGCAAAGAAATAACGGAAAATGTGTAAAAAACGGGGAAAAAACGAGCACGAGGTCGCTGGCACAGCTAGTAAGCAATAAAAGTCCTTAACTTACCCATTGAACAGATTCGGTATGCTGTAACAAAAGCTTGTGGTGGGTGATACGTCATCATTCAAGATGGCCGCCGAGTCGAAGCCGGCGGAGGTGGCGCCGCCCTCGCGGCCGTCCAGAGACTCTTCCATATTGAACACCTATCCCAAAAGAATTAGTAACAACCTCTTAGACTTCCATACCCAAAACCGTTACTTTATGTACTTCGTTACTTATTATGTTTACTAATTTTTCTTTCATTATTGACTGCTTCGTTCGACTATTGATGAAAAGCATCACGTACCGACTAAGTGATTCTAGATAAAGCCTTAGTCTAGCCTCGAAATAGCCAAAATCGAATACACAACATTAGCATCATTAGTAATGATCGTTAACACTGTCATAAGACATTAGGCAGTTATCATAAGTTCTACTATAACATGTGTAGCAAAGATTGTAACCGAGTACCTACATGAGTAGTAACTAACCAAGGTCTAATTACCTAAGCTTTAAGTACTTGGTATTGCTCAAAAGATCTTAATTATAATAAAGGTTTCATCAAAACTCAGATAATTTTTTAATAATTACGAGAACAAAGAAGTTTTTATTCTTCTAGAACTATTTGTTGTTATGTTCCGTTGAAGGTGATTGACCGAGCATAACTTACGGCGGCGACGACTAAGGGAAACTTAAATTGAATTAAATGCCTATAATTTAGTTAAGTTTATTAAATTACCACTAAATGAGGATCATCTGAGGCCGTTATTTCTATTACTTGCATGGGGCAGTCCGCTTGTTTCTTTTGACAAGATGTCAGTGTTTTGCCGCCAATTTTTGACAGAACAAAATGGCGTCACAGTTTTTGTGAATCATTTGTGCCGCGAAAATTTGTTTGGAAGTTATAATTACTTGCTTCAGGATAAAAGGAAATGTACTGCTTTCGTGTAGATCGCATTTTGAACACAATTTTTTGCAACAGTAATAGTGTCGGTGTGTCGTAAAGTTTTTGTGGTTATGTGGTGAAAATAAGGGATGGATGTTATCAATTTGCCTAAAGATATGAAATAAGGCAGCTATATCATCGGTTTAGTGGCAGTGGATCAGATAGCAAGTAAAGGAAAGTGTTAGTGAACAGTAAAAAAGTTTTTATGACGTCAAAAGTCAGACCTTGAAACAAATAGGTAAAGAATAAACCGAATTAGAAAATGTCTGGAGCAAATGTGTACGCAATATCGTAAAATTTAAGTAAAAAAAAGTGTTTTACTTTTTAAGTAAATTTTGCGCTACTGAATTTACAATTTATGGAAGATAGATTTTTAAATGCAATAAACTCAACCTAAATCATAACGAATCAGGTCCCGACTTTTACCTTAGTACATGTATTCATTTTTATTTAGGTCACTTACAAAATTTATTTATTCTGATAAAATATTTTGAATACGTACACACATAAATTACATATAAAATTAGGTAATTAAAAGTACCACAAAAAATCGTAAACCGTTTTATTGTTTGTATGTCTCGAATCGTTTACAGATTAATGGAAAGATTTCTATGTAGGGCGTGTCATTAAATGTTATGTAGTTTATGATATCTTAACAATTACACGAATAGTTAGTTTTTACGTGCATTTCAAACTTAACCAATGAAACGGGCCAGTAACATGATAGGAGAAGCTAATACTTATTTCTAAATTAATGTAGACTATATTAACTTCCATGTGTTTTAAATATCTAACAAAAAAAAATCATGTTTAAACACATAAATATTCAACATTCCTTTAATGGATATCGTAATTTGCTTTTATATTTTAATGTTTTTCAAAGTTATTTCACTAAAAAATATGTCTCACTCAACATAAATCACTGCTACAACAAAAGAGTTATCTTTAAAAACTGTTAAATAAAAAATATATTTTAAAAAAAACACACACTCACCGTTCAAAAGCGCGGTGACATCGGTGAAACTTCCCAATTTTATTGGAATAAAAACGTAAAACAATAGGCGAAGGCTGCAACTGTAGTCACGTGGTCGGAGGTACTGAACCGCGGGCAGTTGGCTCGTCGGCCGCGCGACATGAACAACTATGGAGATGGTATGCGTACATAGTTTTTTTTGTCGTTTTGGTATTACATTGCAGGGATATTTTCAATAAAATGTAATACAAAATGTGTTAGGCTTTTTTTTTTCGAAACAAATGGGGGCGATTATACGTTGGCTGTAGTTCCTAGATTTTTGACATTAAGATCAATAAGAGAAATAGTAATTTTACTTATACCATTTTCTTTATTTTGATCAATATCTGGGTATAATCAATAACTCGGATTAACCACCATAAATTAATTAGTATTAAATGTTTCGAATTTATATCAAATTAGTTTATTTTTATTACATTAGAAACTCAAACGAAATTATTCATTTATTACGAAAAAATATTAAAGCCTAATTTTTGATACAAGAATTAGTTTGGACATAAGGTCTAGAATATTTTTTTCTACAAAATACTCCCAGGCTGACCACGCTCCACCTGATAGTAAGTGGTCGTGAGGTCCAGATAATAACTATTGACTCGGTCGACCTCTCCCCACGCCTCACCACGCCTCGCCCTAAGAGCCCGGGTTTATAGGACAGGGGGAAAACATGAGCTGAAAGGGCATTCCATACGTAAATGGCACGGGGCAGAAAAGTGGGTTCAATTCTTCTTTTATCTTGATTTATGTACGTATCATCATCATCATCATCATCAGCGTCCCCATTGCTGGGGTACGGGCGGCGTACGTCCACCACGCTGGCCAAGTGCGGGTTGGTTGACTACACAACCTAAGAATTTCTTTGTAAGTTTGCAGGTTTCCTTGCGATGCTTTTTAACCGACTTCAAAAAAGGAGGAGGTTCTCAATTCGTCGGTTCTTTTTAAAGTTTTATGTACGTATATTCCGGAAAATTTAAGGCAACAAAAAATTTAAAATGAGAATATCGACTCCATCCACACCACTGTCCTCTCGCCTAGAAAACTCATGACGTTTACTATTACGGCACGGCGCTAAGCGCGGCTTAGGGAGAAGCCCCGCGTGGCATTACCTGCTGCGGCTTTGCGATCGGACTGTTTGGTGGAGATGGTCAGGTTGTTTGCACCTTATGTTCGAAGGGTCGTCAATCTTTAAATAAATATCTTTACATATATAAGATAGGATAAGAAAAAGTTTATTGGCCACAAACTTACAGTTACTAAATGTTTAATTGGTTTTCGTCGGTATTACAACTACGTAGGGTTCAATATCTGGTGGGAGTCTACATATTATTCCGTTACGCTGTTCAAAGCTAACTAGATAAACACCCGGAAACGAGGCAAATTGTTTATCACTCAAATGTTTGTACCGTGTGGGTACCGAACCCACAACTTTTGCCTTAAGAGATAGGGCGTAACTAAAAACGACATCAAACCAGACCATAGGTTATAAATTTGAAAAAGAAAATTCAAGCTTTTCATGGTAGTCACTTTTAGGTCGTAGAGATTTCGAGAGAGATTTATTTGTAGAAAGCATACCTTTCTAAAATGCCTTTAAGCAGTTGTAATAATTTATTTTTTCCTAACTGACATACCTACGATAACGGCTTGGAGTAGCCCCGCCATCATCACCGGACTTGCGGGGGAGCGGATGGCACTCACCCCCAAAACTATACGAGTATGTTACAAATAAAAGTTTCACTATAAATAAAGGGTGAAAATTTAGTCAATACCTATCCCTTATCAATTTCATATCTACACTCATCAATGATAAAATGTGGCAAGGCCGAAGATTTTGGTCAACTTAACTAGGGTAACCAGTATATTGATTGGCACCTAATGCTGACTTTGGTCTTTGGCTTCAAAAATTCAATTGGACTTACGTTAGTTACAGATTTATTTAGCATTAATGGATTTTTAGATACAAACAGATTCCTTAAATGATACTACAATTTAAAAATGTATCCTTATTTATTTAAAAAAACTCAAAATAATAGACAGTCACATAAATGTATAGTCATTGGCACTATGGTGCAGTGATTGACACTGTAACTTAGTACAATCATTGGCACTCACAATGGCATTGCAATTATTAGCATAGTGCCAACCTAGTTACTACAACTATTTAATTAATGATTAAATTGAATCAGTCTTCCGATGAATTAATGAAAATACTGGATATCTTCATTATTTCATCGTCTGATGATCAAATCATCGACTTGTTGACGGTATAGACTGAGCGTAATCACTAGGTGGTTGTATAGAAGTGGTAAGATGAGGTTCCGCGTCATATGCCGCAGTCCAACGATAGCTTGCCGGCGGTGGGTGTGGGAACACTCCCGTCAGCATTGCTTCAACGGCTGTCGTTGAGGGACGGGAGTGAACTTGCGTACCAGGTCCCCTGTCGCTCCCCTCCGGGGAGGCTTGAGGGAGCCCGTGGAGGCTCCGCCGGTGGTGTTGTGCGTGAAGGCTCTGCCAGGTACCACGGCATCACCAGTAGGCGATGAGGTACGCCGCGGAGTTTATTGGGTACACCTCTAGTGGCCCTAGGAATTGCACCTTAGCCCAGGTGCAGCTGCCGGTCTTTTCCATCTCCGCACCCTCAGCCGGGAGTCCCACACACCACCTTGGGCGCATCAAGCATTTTCCGCGTCAAAAAAATAAAATTAAGAATATAGGATTCAGAAGTATAGCGATTGCCAGGTCTGCCAATGACTGAGCGGTAATATATATTTCAGTGAAATCATTGGCATAGCAAAAACTGCGTGAACACAAATCTTTTTTTTCAAAAAAGTTAAAAATCATATTCCTAACACATAATATCATGACGTAAAACTAAAATATCCTTCAAATTTTTACCTGAAATCGTATTTAATTCACTTCCAACGCTCGCCTCACCAACTTTTTCAGGTTAAAATTGCCGCGAACTTCAACTGTTGATTTAGTCCAACAGAAAAACAATGAAGACGTTATTTAAGCGTACAGTTAAGTATTTCCACATGTAAATGAAGAAATTTGCCGCTAAATAGTAGTTTCTTCATATCAAAAACGTATTTAATAAATTAAATATTTGAAATGAAAGGCAAAAGTGCCAATCACTGGGGGGGTGCCAAGAATGGTACAGTTTACCCTACATATTTAAATATCAGTGCATGGTCTACTTAATAAAATATTATAATTTTTAAAAGACAACTTGAATCATTATATGCCTCCTCATAATATTAATAATCATTAAAACCTTATTACCTCATAGGATAATCTTAGTTTTTCTTTATCATATGTCTATTCAATTAGGTACCTATTTTAAAATGAGAAAAATAAAACAACAACATTATCATGAATGTTAATTCATATTTAATAAATAAATACATTTTCATTGTTTTTTAATTAAATAAAACTATTGTAAGTGACTTAGGTGTACAAACTCTCAACAATTATCGTAATTTTATACAACATGTAAGATGACGCATGAGCGCTTATTGCTTATACTAATTTATATAACAATTATATAACTAAAGGATATATATTAGAAATGTACTCTTCAATATACATACACAAAGTAAAATAAGTTAGTAAGGTTTATGATACAGAAAATTATAATCCTTCAACTTAAGATTAGAAACTAAAAATAATTAACATAATAACACTAATTGGTACAAATCGTGAGAAACAATCAAATAGGGGCGTTTTTGACTTTTAGAGACACGCTCCCAGATACTTTTATAAAGTACAAAAGTCCGATATGCATGCATGTATTCTTTAATAACCATAATCATAAACACAGGCTTAAATGCCTGAATATTTAGCCACACCTTTCTAATGAACATAATCATAAAACATGGTTTTAGACCAAGTGGCCTGAATAAAGAACTTTAAATGTCCAAAGAAAACATAATTATCTTAATCATTTAAATATATTATATATTTTTCACATGCGTATCGGAGTTTTGAAGATCTAAACGAAAACAAAACAAAATCAAACAAACTGAAGTAACACACATTCATCGTGAGTGAACACAAATTATACATCTTTGGCTTCAAGCGAAATTTACAAAAGCAATTTAATCAATACAATCATCTCACACAAAGTAATTAGTGTTTGGTGTATTCCAATTTTGTAATGACACAAAACAAATATGGTGAAAAAATATTAAAAAGTTTTTTTTTTATTTAAATAAATTTTCATCTTATCTCATAACAATGTATGAAAATATTTGGTTTCATGTAACATAACATGGAAGCTTAGCGGCACAGTCAAAAAATCTGGAGACTCAATATGAAAAATTAAATAAAAATGGTTAATAGTCCAGCCAAAGTGATGTTGAAATTTCATCATTATACATCATTGGAATACACCACAATACAAAACTTATCACAAATCATACATTCATAATAAAGTCATAAATACTTATTTCGCTTGACACAAGCCCGCACCACACACTATTCTGTTCAAACGCAAGCTTCTGCGTAATATCTGTACTTATTTCCAAATTAATTTACCGAAAAATAACTTTCGTACATCGAACAAAAAAAACAAAATAATATAAATTTTCTTTTAATCAATGTCAAAAAATATAAAATGTCAAAAAAATCAAACTGGGGAAATAAGTACTACGAATGTTGACAAAGAATTCCGATTCCATTTGTTACAAAATAGACACCATCACAACACGCACAAGGTTCAAAATCCAATCGAGAATCAATTCCTTTCGTTTTGTAATGCATTACAATTTATTTAAGAACTAGCTTTAACCCCAAACACGATGTACAGTCGACCACATAAATAAGAAAAATAAAATTGGAAATGTCATATTTTTTATGCGGTCAACTGTAGATACTTACTAAAATGAATTAGAAATTATATAATCATAAACTTACATATATTAGAATATGAAGTAAGTAAATGGAGATTCGATGAATCGAAAACGGAACAAAATTTAATATCATATATATTTTGTTCTGATTCCAAATTTTTATTGGTAAAGGATGGTTTAACTACACAGAGTGCATTCAAGTCTACAAATTGTATTTAACGATGTCATAATTACTTTGATAAATGTAACAATTACGAATTTCTATTAAAAACTTCCTATGTGAACCATTACTTTTGAAAAGCTATAGTAATATTTTATTTTATTAATGCATTCTGTGTACGCGTCCGGTAACAAAATTCAAGTTTTCTTTCCAAAACGTATTTTAACATCAAAGATTTATCTTTAGCGTTACTTTTCAACCATTACATACCGTAAGTTAGAAATAACGTAAGTATTGAAATAAAAACTTAAGTACTCCAGTTTATAAATATTTAAGAAAGATTGGTAGAAAATCTACAATTGTATAAGATTAGCTAAGCGTTTGTTTTATTGCGATATAGTAAAATATACGCATGTATAAAAATCAAGATAGTTAACAGTGTCCGCCCAAGTTTGATAAATCAATGACTTCATGTAGGTAGAAACTGTAACGAACTATTTGTTCATAAACGAACATTTCTTAGCCATTCGGTGATGGAATACAGAACGATCCTGCGTCCGGCCAGATCTATAAAAAGTTAGGGCGGGAAAGGTTAAGTCGACGTTTTTATTTCAACACTTAACGTCCATAGATATGGAAATACAAAAGCATCACGAAGCTCCGTGACGAGTATCGATCAAAGCTCTGTCGATCGCCGAGCTTTCCGACGAAACCATCGAAGACATCAACAAATCGATTAGTTACTATCTACCCACGTATCAAACAGTAGAAATAACAAGCTTACGTAATCGGTACAAAGTCAACAGTAGTTAGCTACTTTTTAAATTAGTTAACATTTTTTTTTATTAGTAGCCGGTCATACGAATTCTGTCATTTTGTATTTTATAACTGAACAAATGAATGTGCATATTATTGTTAACGTTCTTTTAAAACTTCAAGTTAACAAAAAGTATTCAGAGTTATCTCTTTATGAAATAGTATTTATTAAAGATAATAATATTATAGTTTAATCCAAGAAACTATTCACCATTATATTATGTTAAGTATTTAAAAAATTTTGAACAATTTATTGCTATTAGATATACGAAGACCGGCCAAGAGTCAATTATTTACTTATCACTAGTTAGGTATACGTATTGGTAAATCCAAGGAGAGTCAAACGGTAACACAGTAAAGTACAGTTCAACGTTACAGTAAACACAAAATCATGCACTTCCAAGCTTATGATTATGAAGATTTTTGACAGGTGTCAAATATCTGTCAAAAATAAGCCGACAACATATTAATAAGCCTGACTGTACATGTCAAAAGCAGCCTTCTGGATACAGTCGAACAGGAAAATCATAGGATACATTAGTTGGAAGAATCGTATATTCTTACGCTAGAGTTTCAAACATGGACACTCGACAGAAATGCACCAGAATCTGACGACTAGACTAAAAACATTATATAATTTTTTAATATTGTATATTTGGAAACGCTAAATGGGATTGGAATTAGCCTATTTTAAAATTTTCCTCAAATCGCCTATAAAGCTAATAAAATTCATCAACAATAGTGAATAAATTCGTATTTTTTAAATATATATATTTTTAATGTATTGTGATGTATCTATTTATTGATTTTATGTTTTATAGTGCAGGAAATAAATCGGTGATACTAATATTCCCTATTGTTTGTCTATTCCGAACGTATGTACAATTATTCTAAAGAAAATATCATGAATTCTAAGATAAAAATCTTTATTAATCTTTGAATATAAAGTAATATTTAATACTCTGTGGCTTCTGGTAACATGCAATGAAAATTACGTTATTTTTTATTCCAGGCAAGTGACGTCATTAAAATGTTATTAGCCGTTTACAACACCTTACTATATTTCTCTCGCATAATTTAGCATACTGTGCTAAACCTTTCTTTACCTTGACCGCTAATTTTGATATTTAATAATAAATATTTTTGCGGAATCAGTTTATTATAATTCGTAGGATAATTTGAACTCGGGAATAAAAAAACATTGAATGAGCTTACAATGAAATAGCACTGTTATTTGGCACCAATAAAATAAGACTATACTTGTGTTTATTACGAAAGTGTTTATTTATCAAAATGTCAAAATTAGTGGCAAGTATCAACCAAACTAAACTACACTACCGCCAAAACATGGCCCCATGTTTATGTACAATCAGCAATAAAAGTAGATTGATCATTTTGAATCTTTAATAGAGACAAAACGACGTGGCAACTTCTTTTCTTGCTTACTGTGCAAACGAATAGCTTCCCATTAATATCCGTATATTTTAAATGTACGTAGCTTGTTTGAACGCGATTATACAATATCGCATAAAGTGTTTTATTTTGAATGTCATATTTCTTAGCTTTCCCCATACTTATCAATATCTTGGAAGATCTGTCATTTCGATATTATGTATAGCTATGTATACATAGTAACTATATTCAACACTAAAATCGTTTTTCGATGAATATAAGACGTATACAAAATATCAAACTATATGACTAATCTATGATCGATAAATCATACAATTCAACGTACTTCAGAATTATAATCATAAAAAAATCTTAGCCTCTCTCTTCAAGTATTTACTGTGTCCCTTAAGACCTGTCTGAAATCTAATCAAATACGTCACGAGACGTACATCCGACACATAAAATGTCTCATAATAATTTCGACTAAAGTTTTCATTTCAATAATTTAAAGCGTATAGCTTTCGTTCATGAGAAGGAAAACTGTCATTGTCATGATGTTACAAACAGCAAATGTCATATTTCTGACATAATTGGTTTAATTTTTTTTTGCCAATCAACTCTAACTAATTGGCGATATCAGATGTTATTTCATGATTCGCCATCAAAGTGTACCATTTATTGGCACGTTATAAGTCTCCTCAAATATTATTTGAGGTTTGAAGTTTATAATTAATTTCAGATAGATAAGTTAAGAATATTCGAACGATGTCCAGACATATTATCGAAGGATGGCACTTTATAATAATTTTATGTCGTTCGTAAATTACGCTTTCACGATTCAAACATATTAAATATGTAATAAAAATATACATGTTCAAATACTGGTTCAATCGCTTCTTCAGTAAACGTTCCTATACGTAACCAATACGTAGGCTAATTTTTAGCTCATTTTAAGAAAGATATTACATAAAGATCAGAATGTCATTCCGTATATTCGATTTATTAAGCACATTGTCTCTTAGTTCATCAGTGTGTGTGAACTTTGTTTCATATTAACAAAAACGAAAAGACATCTAAACCCCAATACGAAGATTTCACTCCAGACGATGTCAAGGAGTCATTTGGGGGATAAAATCCAATTTTGCATAATAAATGCTCTTTAGCATTCTAGAACGCTATCCATCATATTCAAACATAAACCAACAGTCAATGTACATCACATTTACTGCACGCGAAGATATCACTTATCTCAATTGAAACAAAGATCAAACTCGCATGTCGTAGCAACAATCCAACAGTACTTGATGTTTTGCCTGCCAGTTACTGACTTCACGCGAATATAGCACTCCTACTAATCGAAATAAAGGCCAAAATCGCCTGGTGTTGCCGCAATCCAAAATTACTTTGACGAAGTGGCTGTTAGTGGCCGAATTCCTATTAACAGCGACTTACAATTTTGTTGACAGTTGCCGCATTCACTTCGACTTACACTTCAGTGCTCTTGCCTACGCCGTGCTTCGAATCCGGGACCCCTGAGGCGCTGAGCTTACGCTGCCTGCTTGGGAATATGCCTCCGAATAGACGACCTGTAAGAAAAGAAAATACTTGTTTTAGAAAATAAAATCTAAGAGGTATTTTTTTTATTAGGGTCATCACAATTAGTCCAGAGATTGTGGGATCAAGTCCTCGTTCACAATTAGTCGAAGCGGGCGGTGACGTCACACTGGCATGTCGTTGCGGAGCGGGCGGTGACGTCACACTGAAATACCGCTGCGGAGCTAGCGGTGACGTCACACCGGCATGCCGCTGTCCGGCGAGTGATGACGTCACACCGGCATGCCGCTGCGGAGCGAGGGATGACGTCACAGCCGCTGCAGTGCTGACGTCACTACTCACCCGGGGAGCGCTGGTTGGAGCGTGCAGCGTGTTTCGCCTGCCCTGCTAGAACGACACCGACAATATCAACACGCCGCTGCCAGCGAGCTATGACGTCACACCGGCATGCCGCTGTCCGGCGAGTGATGACGTCACTACTCACCCGGGGAGCGCTGGTTGGAGCGTGCAGCGTGTTTCGCCTGCCCTGCTAGAACGACACCGACAATATCAACACGCCGCTGCCAGCGAGCTATGACGTCACACCGGCATGCCGCTGTCCGGCGAGTGATGACGTCACACCGGCATGCCGCTGCGGAGCGAGGGATGACGTCACAGCCGCTGCAGTGCTGACGTCACTACTCACCCGGGGAGCGCTGGTCGCCGGGGTGCCGCGGCGAGGTGGCGTGCAGCGCGTTGCGGCTGCCCTGCTGGAACGACACCGACATGCCGCTGTCCAGCGAGCTATGACGTCACTACTCACCCGGGGAGCGCTGGTCGCCGGGGTGCCGCGGCGAGGTGGCGTGCAGCGCGTTGCGGCTGCCCTGCTGGAACGACACCGACATGCCGCTGCCTAACGAGCTATGACGTCACACCGGCATGCCGCTGTGGAGCGAGCTATGACGTCACTACTCACCCGGGGAGCGCTGGTCGCCGGGGTGCCGCGGCGAGGTGGCGTGCAGCGCGTTGCGGCTGCCCTGCTGGAACGAGACCGACATGCCTCTGTCCAGCGAGGTATGACGTCACTACTCACCCGGGGAGCGCTGGTCGCCGGGGTGCCGCGGCGAGGTGGCGTGCAGCGCGTTGCGGCTGCCCTGCTGGAACGACACCGACATGCCGCTGTCCAGCGAGCTGTGACGTCACACCGCCAGGCCGCTGTCCAGCGAGCTATGACGTCACACCGCCAGGCCGCTGTCCAGCGAGCTATGACGTCACACCGGCATGCCGCTGTGGAGCGAGCTATGACGTCACACCGCCAGGCCGCTGTCCAGCGAGCTATGACGTCACACCGGCATGCCGCTGTGGAGCGAGCTATGACGTCACTACTCACCCGGGGAGCGCTGGTCGCCGGGGTGCCGCGGCGAGGTGGCGTGCAGCGCGTTGCGGCTGCCCTGCTGGAACGAGACCGACATGCCTCTGTCCAGCGAGGTATGACGTCACTACTCACCCGGGGAGCGCTGGTCGCCGGGGTGCCGCGGCGAGGTGGCGTGCAGCGCGTTGCGGCTGCCCTGCTGGAAGGACACCGACATGCCGCTGTCCAACGAGCTATGTCGTCACACTGACTTGCCGCTGTGGAGCGAGGTATGACGTCACTACTCACCCGGGGAGCGCTGGTCGCCGGGGTGCCGCGGCGAGGTGGCGTGCAGCGCGTTGCGGCTGCCCTGCTGGAACGAGACCGACATGCCGCTGCCTAACGAGCTATGACGTCACACCGGCATGCCGCTGTGGAGCGAGCTATGACGTCACTACTCACCCGGGGAGCGCTGGTCGCCGGGGTGCCGCGGCGAGGTGGCGTGCAGCGCGTTGCGGCTGCCCTGCTGGAACGACACCGACATGCCGCTGTCCAGCGAGCTATGACGTCACACCGGCATGCCGCTGTGGAGCGAGCTATGACGTCACTACTCACCCGGGGAGCGCTGGTCGCCGGGGTGGCGCGGCGAGGTGGCGTGCAGCGCGTTGCGGCTGCCCTGCTGGAACGACACCGACATGCCGCTGTCCAACGAGCCGACCGAGCCGCGGCGCTGCAGACGCTCAGCTGCCAAGGCCACTGGAAAATAAAAATAAATATATTACATATTAAAAAACTTCGCATTCATCCCTGACTGGACGGGGACTCGAACCCACGATCTTGAGGTTACGCGCCCCACGTACTACCAATTATACTATCTAGGCGTTACGTCATGAGCGTGAATTTCTCCGTCACTTTACCCGTTAGCCACGGGTGGCGCCCGCGCAACACTATCGGTCCGTAAACATTTCTTTACAGAAATGGAAGCACCTGGCGGCGATATCGTCGCGATCGAGATCGCCCAAAAATCGCTAAGTGTGAACAGGCACTTAGGGTTAAGTCGGCACGGGTTCCAATAATTTAATTTTGACAAAATTATCAGAGGGCATCATGCAATATGAAATTAAAACGATTTTTTTAACTAGAACCTTAGATACAACATCAAATGTTCAGAATATAAGAGACACCCTAATGTAAGTATAGTGCGGTCACTCACCCGGGTCGTTGATGTCGACGAGCGAGTTGGAGAGCACGTTCCGCTTGATGATAGTGGTGGGCGGCGGGTTGTGCGCGTGCGACAGCCGCGGGGCCGCCGGCGCCGGCCCGGCGGGCGGGGGCGGCACGCCCACACTAAAAGGGGGGGATTCGTATTTATTTATGTACATAATCAATACATAGTATAAAACAAAGTGTATGCTTAGATCTTTAAAACTATGCAACGGATTTTGATGCGTTTTTTTTAAATAGATAGAGTGATTCTTAGGGAAGGTTTTTATGTAAAATTTACCCGAAGCGAAGCGAGGGCGGGTCACTAGTAAATAATAAATATTACACAACATCACATACATTGATCTGATCCCGTGGTAAGTAGCTTAAGCACTTGTGTTACAGCTATCAGAATCAACAGTGGATACACAAATATACTTACTTATTTAATAACACACCCAGACACGGAACGAACACCGATGTTCGTCACACAAATATTATGTCCCGCGTGGGAATCGAACCCACGACTCTTGGAACCGTAGGTAGTAAAGCTGGGTCACTAACCACTGTTCCACAGAGCCAGTCAAATTATTACTTTATGTGTTTAAGAACACAAATTAGGAGGACAGGATTACATCACTCCATAGTATAAAGCAAAGTCGCTTCCCGCGTCTGCCTGATCCTATCTATGTATGTTTAAATCTTTAAAACTACACAACGGATTTTAATGCGGTATTTTAATAGATAGAGTGATGGTGAAAGGATTTTAAATTATATCATTATTTTCTCCATATCCATCCTTAATCCATTAAACTAAAAAGTTTCAATTAATCCGTAAAGTATGGGTAAGTACCCTTTAAGTGAATTAAAATTCGTTGATATTGAAGTAGTTTAAGGTCAAGTTTGAAAAAATGAACATAAGAAGTTGATTCGTTAAAACAAATAATTAGAAAATTAGGTATTTCGAATTTTGTAATGTTCGTTGGTGACTTAAACAGATTTCTTACAACTTGACATAATAATAAAATTAAATATTTTCAATCTTACCCATGCACATGCACATGATCCATGCACTGCTGATGGTCGATTTCAACGTCCGCCACTCCGCTATCACGATTCTCCATAACTGCAAACAAAATAACTCATCAAGCAATTTTTTACATTTTTACTTTTGGGGTGCTATTAAGTCTATGATACTTTTAACCCCTTGGGGTACTTTTGACCCCTTAGGATACTTTTAACCCCTTGGGGTACTATTAACCCCTTGGGGTACTATTAACCCCTTGGGGTACAATTGACCCCTTGGGTTACTTTTGACCCCTTGCGATAAAATTTACCCTGCAACCCAAAATAAGTCTTTCCACCCACCATTTCTATTATTCCCTCCACCGCGCCTCTTGCCGCGGTTCAGTTCGCCCTCGATGCGCATCGCCCCATCTCGTCCATCTCGGCGACGCTCCCGCTCGTTGCGAGCGTTGAACCCAGAATTACCTTTTACTGCCGTAATAAATTCACGGGGCTACATTTACAGGATAGGACCCAAACTACTACAACCCTAGGGTACAATAAACCTGTTGCGGTACTTTTAACCCCTTGGGGTACAATTAAACCTATGGGGTACTTTTAACCCCTAGCGGTACAATTTACCCCTCGTGGTACAATTAACCCCTTGGGGTACTTTTGACCCCTTGGGGTACTTTTGACCCCTTACAATAAAATTTACCCCTTGGGGTACTTTTAACCCCTCAACCCAAAATAAGTCTTTCCACCCACCATTTCTATTATTCCCTCCGCCGCGCCCCTTGCCGCGGTTCAGCTCGCCCTCAATGCGCATTGCCTCCATCTCGTCCATTTCGGCGACGCTCTCGCGCAGGTCCTCGGCGAACTTGCACCGGTCGTGCTCGTTGCGTGCGTTGAACGTTGCCAGGCGACGGCCGTCGACGCGTCGGGATAGGCGGATGCCGAACGGGTAGTCTGTGGGATATTTATATTGTTATTAATAGTTAAATAGTTGAAAATTTCAACATACGAGGTCGATTTGTCCACAATGTTTTAAGCTAAGTTTTTGATATCGATGATATAAATGGGAATTTCGGGAATTCCTTTGTTAGTGCACGTCTACGGTACCTAAGCTGACGTAGCTTCCAAATTTCAAGTGCCTACGTTTAGCCGTTTAGGCTGTGCATTGATATATCAGTCAGTCAGTCAGTCAATTTCTCCTTTTATCCTTACTAACATTATAAATCCGAAAGTAACTCTGTCTGTCTGTTACGCTTTCACGCAAAGAGTACTGAACCGATTTAACTGAAATTTGGTACAGATATAGTCCAGAGCCTGAGAAAGGACTTAGGCTACTTTTTAACCGACTGCGCTATGAAGAAGTAATGAATTACCCGTTAAACATCTCTACGCGGACGAAATCGCGGGCGGAAAGCTAGTTATCTATACTAATATTATAAAGCTGAAGAGTTTGTTTGTTTGTTTGATTGTTTGTTTATTTGTTTGTTTGAACGCGCTAATCTCAGGAACTACTGGTTCGATTTGAAAAAATCTTTTTGCGTTGTATAGACTATTTATCGAGGAAGGCTTTAGGCTATATAACATCACGCTGCGACCAATAGGAGCAAAGATACAATGGAAAATGTGTAAAAAACGGGGAAAACGCGAACAAAGTCGCTGGCACAGCTAGTACAATATAACGGTGCGTGATATACGGTACTCACGCGGCACGGAGAACAAATTGACTAGCATGCCGCACAGCGGGAACGACTGGCGGAACGTGTACGTCACCGACGACTTCTTCTTGCTGAAGATCTTCGTGATCACCAGCAGGTCGTTGAACAGGAACACCTGGTGATGAATAGATATAGGGTTAAGAATGCGTTACTGTTTTACATCAGCAGCCCATATACGTCCCCACTACTGGGGCATGGGCCTACCCTATAAAAATTCTGGTAAAAAATCTAAGATATGAATCATCATTTCAGAGGTTACAGATGTTACTCTAACAAAAGCGTCGATGACGATGTGGTTAAAGTCGTTACTTACTATGCGAGAGCTCGCCAGTTCAAACCCGTCACGTGCCTCTATGATTTCAAGTTTGAAATTCATACATATTATATACGATTATTTGACGCTTAAATGGTGAAGGAAAACATTGTGAAGAAACCTGCACCTACGAAGAAATTCTTAGGTTGTGTAGTCAACCAACCCGCACTTGGCCAACGTGGTTGACTAAGGCCTTATCGCCATAGTTTAGGGTAGGGCCGTGCCCCAGCAGTAGGGACGTATATGGGCAGATGATAATAATGATGATGATGATGATGATGATGATGATGATGATGATGATGATAAATTAATACTCAATAAATCCCCAAAGATCTCACCTCTCTCTGGTGCACTCCGGGCCGTTCTTTCTTGTGTATGTCGGGGATCTCGTAGAGCCGGCAGTAGCAGACGAGGCGGCGGTGCGGGAGCGCCAAATGAGGCTTCTTGCCCACGATGGTCGCTTGGACTTTCATCACCTAGGATAGGAGAAAGAAAATGTTAATTTTCAGTTCTTTATACTATTATTATTAAATAAATAATAAATAAATAAATAAAAATCACTTTATTGCTCCAAGAATAAAATTTTGCAAATTACAGAAAAAAAAACAGAACAGTACAATTAATATAAAAAAGAGACAATTTGCAAACAATACAAAGAAAAATCAAAATCAGATGAGCAAAAGGACATGACTCAGCTTGTGCTTACGCAGAATAGATATCCTACGAAGCGCTGATTTTCAGTCATTCCTTCATCTCTCTAGATGTTAGGCGAGAGGAGAGTCGTAAGTGAAGGGGCTACTAAAATATTTATAATTTATATAATTGAAGAAACAATCATCATAATTTATATTTTATCTTAAAACTAGGAATGGTAACAAAACAAAAACATAAATAAAAACTAAAAATAACAAACTTCCATTTGTAAACAAAAAATTTGTGTGTGTGATACAATATAACATTGGGATACAATTTACTGCTAAGGGTATTTATTATTTACTCCGAAGGGTATAATTGTCCCTAAGGGCATAATATACCTCTTTACTCGCATATACTTCTGAAAAGATTTAGATAGAACTCAACAGTATTATTGATCATACGTAACTTATTATTATAAATATAAAACGACTCTCTAGGGTACACTGTAAGCTTTATTACCCGCGTCACATGGTCGCTTCTAGGGTGAAACTCGCTGCCGTTCGGTCGTAGATCCCGGCCAGCATGTCCCGGTCAATGTGGTGTCTCCTCAATCATCTAAGTACCAGGGTACAAGAGCTGCAGTAACTCTGTTGAACCATTGTGAGCCTTATTACCTGCGTCACGTGGTCGCTTCCAGGGCGGAACTCGCTGCTCTTAACCCGGTCGTAGATACCGGCTAGCATGTCCCGGTCAATGTGGTGTCTCCTCAATCATCTAAGTACCAGGGTACAAAAACTGCAGTCAATTTGCTGAGCCACTTTGAGCCTTATTACCTGCGTCACATGGTCGCTTCCAGGGCGGAATTCGCTACTCTTCACCCGATCGTAGATCCCGGCCAGCATGTCCCGGTTGATGTCAGCCAGTAGCTATGTACTAAAGCCGTCGAATTCTTACAGCATATTACCTGCTAAGCCACAGGTGGTAACGCAGCACTTCCTACCAATAGACCAACGACGCAGTCTCTAGGGTCCAAGAGCTGCAGTTAGTTAAGCCACTTTGAGCCTTATTACCTGCGTCACGTGGTCGCTTCCAGGGCGGAACTCGCTGCTCTTAACCCGGTCGTAGATACCGGCTAGCATGTCCCGGTCGATGTCTCCACAGTCGTCAATGCCTCGCAGGTTGCGAACGAAGTCGTCTAGAGACATCCGGGCTTCCGGTTTGAGGTTGGGAGTGTGGAGATCGGTGTTTAGCATTATGATTGCGAACGCTAGCACGAAGATCTGGAATAGAGATTAGCAATTTACAATTTAAAATTCGCTACTTGATAATTTTCTGGAATTTACAATATCTGTAAAGTTATTTTAAACACCCAACATTTTTTTTTCAAATATTGTTTAAAAAAAAATTTGATGAAAAAACAATACTTCTTTATCTTTTGTTTTAAATTCCCGCTAAAACACTGTCAGGTCACATTACCATGTTTCTTGAATTGTGACGTATGACGTCACAAACTAAGTGAGCCAATTAAAGTTTATGATGTTTTGTGGTATCAAAATAAAGAAAACATTTTATAAAGTCGGAAAATGGATAAACACAAATCTTGACATTGCAACCTGGGAATTCAAGCTTTGGGTAATAACCAGTGTGCTACCATTTATACTAAGCCATATAAGTATATTAATGGTTGATTTTTTCCATTATTGGAACTATATTATGTATGACTGGCTCGGTGGAACAGTGGTTAGTGACCCAGGTTTACTACCTACGGTTCCAAGAGTCGTGGGTTCGATTCCCACTCGGGACAAATATTTGTGTGACGAAAATCGGTGTTTGTTCCGTGTCTGGGTGTATTATTAAATATATTTAAGTATATTTGTGTATCCACTGTTGATTCTGATACCTGTAACACAAGTGCTTAAGCTACTTACCACGGGATCAGATCAATGTATGTGATGTTGTGAAATATTTGTGAAATATAATTTGTGAAATTTGTGAAATATGCCATTTTTTATAACTCACCGTGTCCTGAGTCCTTAGTCGCTGCACGAAGTCGGTATTGCAGACGCAGTATCGCCTAGCGAAAGCCTCCACCAGCCGCTCTATCTTCTGAGCCTCGCCCGGCAGACGGAAGTGCGCTTGGTACCGGCGGAGGGCCACATCCACCGCCATGCCGGATAGATCGAGCTCGTTTACGAAGCATCTGTAAGGGAGAATTAATGTTAAGGCTTGATAAGTAAGGAAATATTTCATTTAACCTTCACACTTTTTACAGAGATGAATGTAGGCTTGGCATTTTTTACATATAGCCACCAACTGAGGAGCCCGACTAAATATGGTAAAGTTAAAAACTAAAACACAAGTACGACAAAAAACGACGCTGAAAAAGTATAAAACAAGACTTTTAGAACACTGAACTGAACAAAGTTGCTTATGTAGTTCCAACTATGTAGAGATAAGTTTTCATGTTTGGAAAACCGCAGTCACACGTTGTCAAAGTGCTACGGTAGGTAGGTACTTGTGTATGGAACGTGTGACTACGCCTTTCCAAACATGAAAACTTATCTCTACATAGTTGGAACTACATAAGCAACTTTGTTCAGTTCAGTGTTCTAAAAGTCTTGTTTTATACTTTTTCAGCGTCGTTTTTTGTCGTAGTTGGGTTTTAGTTTTTAACTTTATTATTTGTACTATTTTGGTGTTAAAGTGTATTTGTGGCGCATAATATTATCAAAAGTTAAATTGATGAACCAACATGTTTTATATTTTAAGGGGACGTAGTAAAGAAGCTATGAACGAAAAGATGTGAACTATATGCAATCAGTCCATGAATATACGTAAAGTCACATGCAAATGCTAGTAATATATATATATTTAAAATGTACAAGTAAAGCGCTTTCCAATGATACCAAACACGGCGTATTTATCTTAACTTTATTTTTTTACTCTGTATGTTTTGTCCGCTAGTGGGCGCCACATTAGATTTTGTGAAACCCTATATAGCCTATAACCAGCGGACAATTAAGACGCTTCTAATGATATGTCATTTGTCGAATTCTGACAAGCAATTTAGAAGTTATGTGGAAACAGATGAACATACATACATACATACATACATACATACATACATAGCCTGTCAAAATCATAACCCTCCTTTTGCTTTGCCGTAGTCGGGTAAAAACAATTATGTAACACAGAGCAAGATATCACTACATAGTATAAAGCAAAGTCGCATCCCGCGTCTGTCTGTCCCTATGTATGCTTAAATCTTTAAAACTACACAACGGATTTTGATGAGGTTTTTTTAATAGATAGAGGGATTTCAGACGAATGTATAATATACCCGAAGCAAAGCGAGATATAAATTACTCCGCCAGGAGTCATAAAGACATAAAAGAGAAACAAAAAATCTGTCATGTCAATGACAACATTAAATCGACTCCAAACCGTTCGATTCGAATCGTTTCACTCCAGACCTAAGGACAAGATCAATCGACACACTCAAAACCATTAGACGTGAATTTACTCACTTCAGAATTTTGGAAAATATTGATCGACTCAGTTTCAAGATTAAGTGTGTGATAGGAGAACGGTATACTGTTGGACATCATCAATATACTCATTCCAGCCCGTTGGACAGCTCTACCAGGTTCTTTTACTCACTCTTTACAGCTGAAAAACACTAGTGGGAGCATCAAATCGCTGCAGACTTTTGGGTAACAATAAAATGACCAGGTACTTAATCTACAGACAACTGGACAACACTAGTAGAATCTTCTACTCCCTACAAAAAGCTGGATAACACTATTAGTATCCGCTTCTGTCTCTAGACAGCTGGAAGACACTAGCAAGATCCTCTACCCACTCCTGACCATTGAACGGAATCCATATACTTTTTCCAGACGGTTGGACACGATCAATCTACCTACTTTAGATGGAAAGACAGGAAGCTGGACAACACTATTAGGATCTAATTCTTTCTCTAGACATCTGGAAGACCTCCTCCTGACCGTTGAACAAAATCCATCTACTCTTTCCAGAGGATTGGACACTATCGATCTACCCACTCTAGATGGTAAGCATTCATACTTGTGCACAATATATCCTGCGCACTTGGCTGATCTCAATTGAGATCGGTCGCCATAGCTGAAGATTTCAGATTAATAAGATGGTAATCTAATAAGATGGTAATCTAATGGCTCATCTAATAAGATGGTAAGACTCAGTGTACTCACTCCAGCACGGCCATGAAGGAAACCGCGAGCGATCAGGTACGCGATGCCGCGCTCCGGCTTCTTGTTGAACAGGTTCATGAGGACCATACAGGTGGGAGCGTCTACTCTCTATAGACTTTTGGAAACTAGTAGGAGCATCAACTCGTCTAGACAGATGGAAAACCCTAGAAGGCTTTTCTTCTCTCTCTACATACCTGGAAAACATAAGTAGGATCCTCGACTCTCTCCAAAAAGCTGGCCAACACTTGTTGGATCCACTTCTTCCTCTAGGCAGCTGGGAGACACTAGCAAGATCCTCTACCCCCTGCCGACCGTTGAACCAAATCCTAGATGGATTTGGTTCTCTTTCTCTTTCCAGACGGTTGGAAACTATCGATCTACATATTCTAGACGGTGAGACTTAGTGTACTCACTCTAGCACCTCCAGACCATAGGCCAACACTAAGTAAGTTTAGACCTTAAGACTATATCAATGTACTCACTCTAGCACGGCCATGTTGAACGGGCTCTGCAGGTTGCCGAGGTACTCGCCGATCATCTGCTTGCTCAGCCCCTTCCTGGTGATGAGGAAGCGCGCAACTCCTCGAGGGGAGTTCTCGAGGAAACCGCGAGCGATCAGGTACGCGATGCCGCGCTCCGGCTTCTTGTTGAACAGGTTCATGAGGACCATACAGGTGGGAGCGTCTACTCTCTATAGACTTTTGGAAACTAGTAGGAGCATCAACTCGTCTAGACAGATGGAAAACCCTAGAAGGCTTTTCTTCTCTCTCTACATCCCTGAAAAACATAAGTAGGATCCTCGACTCTCTCCAAAAAGCTGGCCAACACTAGTTGGATCCACTTCTTCCTCTAGGCAGCTGGGAGACACTAGCAAGATCCTCTACCCCCTGCCGACCGTTGAACCAAATCCTAGATGGATTTGGTTCTCTTTCTCTTTCCAGACGGTTGGAAACTATCGCTCTACATATTCTAGACGGTGAGACTCAGTTTACTCACTCCAGCACTTTCAGACCATAGGCCAACACTAAGAAGTCTAGACCTTAAGACGATATCAATGTACTCACTCCAGCACGGCCATGTTGAACGGGCTCTGCAGGTTGCCGAGGTACTCGCCGATCATCTGCTTGCTCAGCCCCTTCCTGGTGATGAGGAAGCGCGCAACTCCTCGAGGGGAGTTCTCGAGGAAACCGCGCGCGATCAGGTACGCGATGCCGCGCTCCGGCTTCTTGTTGAACAGGTTTAATCCGACACGGTATTGGCGTTTGCGGACCGTTTCGGACACCTGCAATTGGATTTGGAGGGGGTTTGTTAAGATTTTAGACTTTCGTGTTCCATCACACACTAGATATTAGTCTTACATACATAAAATCACGCCTTTTTCCCAGAGGGGTAAGCATAGACCACTTCCTGCCATGTGCACGGTCCTGAAACACCCCTATCGCTTCATCCACATCCATCAACCTCTTCATGCAAGCTCATCGATAACGGGTACTTTAATTTGACCTCTCTGAAAGGATTTGACCTATTTGGTCATGAAAGGTCTTTCTTGGTCTTCCCCTGTCGACATCTCCATTTATATTAGTCTTTATGGGTCTACACGCAATATTAGGAGTAGCAAATACATAGCTACTCACTGCCCGTTTCGACTGGGTTACAACAATCATGAACGCGAGCGAACTAGCGCTACCCGTCTTCGCCGAAGGCGACGAAGACTCCTAATATCGCGTGTGGACCCATAAAGACTAATATATAGTGGGGGTTTATTAATTAAATAACATTTTAGATTCCTATGAAAATGAGCCGGCAATATTTGGCGTCACAGGCAAAGACAGCGAAAGATATTTAGAGACGCTCAGAGAGAATAGGCCGCAAGTTGCCGACCCCAGATTTGAAGGAAGATCAGATTCGTAATGGTGAATGGTGTGGATAAAGTAGTCGCTGGAGTGAAAAGTAGTTGTATTTCAGAAGTGTAGGGAACGCAAAGTGTAGGTAATGGAATGTCGGCATGAGAAGGTAAGTATTGGAGTGTGAAATATTGATTAAAGTAAATGGTGGTATCAGCAGTTATGAATTGGAATGTAAAGTAGTGGTAGAAGTAAATACCACTTCAAGACCTGGAGTTAAAAGTGGTATGTAGTGGTATTTATAAGTAAGTGCTGAAAAAAGAACTGTAATTGAAAGTGAATGTTGGTGTTAGATAAGTGTAGGACTCAAGGTAAGTAATGGTTTGTATAAATGAATGTAAGAAGTGCTATTAGAATTTAAGGTCTAGGAGTAAATTTGTGGTCTTAGAAAGTAAATGATAGAGTCATCATCAGCCCATATATATACGTGCCCCAGAATAACCTAAGAATTACTTGTAGGTGTGCAGGTTTCCTTAAGATATTTTCCTTTACCGTTAAAGCGTCTAATAATTGTACTCATGAATTCCGATCTAGTGAACTCCCGCATGGCAAGCAACGACCTTAACGCTGCTTGACGACGCTTTTTTGATTATGAACGATAGAGTTTAATAAAGACGTTAAAAAAATGATTGAATGTTGGATGGCAAAGTGTGGACTGGTACTGCTCCTGGCTGTGGATATGGGGCTCCTAGTGTGAAGGTGTGCTGGCCTCGGAAGGTACCTTGGCTAGGAGCTGGTGGGTGTGCTGGTGGTCATGCGGCGGGCGACACCAGACCGCCGGCGATGGGAGGGCACTACGAAGGCCACATCGTACCCTGGCGCAGAGCTAGCCACTGGTGCACTTTGTACTGCTCCTGGATGTGGATATGGGGCTCCTAGTATGAAGGTGTGCTGGCCTCGGAAGGTACCTTGGCTAGGGGCTGGTGGGTGTGCTGGTGGTCATGCGGCGGGCGGCAGCAGGCGGCGGGCGGTGGGGGAGCCTCGTAGTAGGGGGGCGCGTCCTGCCGCTTCCATACCGCGAACCGTTCTGGGGGCCCCACGGAGCCCGCGTCGTACCCTGGCGCGGAGCCGGTCCGCTGGTGCACTTGGTACTGTTCTTGGATGTGGACGTGCGGCTCCTAGTAGGATGAAAGAGTTGAATGTAAACAAAGGATTGGAGTTAGCGCGCTTACACATTTCCTAAGTCCAGTCTGAGGACTCACTGACTGGATGCGTCGTTGCGCCGTTTCCAAGAGACAGGATTAGTAGAAAAACCTGTTGATCACCTTTACGTTATGTGTGTCTGTAAAATATTTTTATTGTATATGTGATCACGAAAGGTTTTCTTTCTTTCTTAAAAAAAAACGTGATAGGTCTCCTTTTATAACTGACTTCAAAAAGGAGGTTACTAAATCCGACCGTATATTTTTTTTATTCGCTTTAAAACTTTTTTCTTAAATTCTTCCTTTGGGTATAGGGTAATTTCAAAGAGTAATAAAAATAGGAAATACTACTTTTGCTTTCTTATCTATGCCAATGTAAGTAAAGGCATTATACAGAATGTTTAATATTTAAAGAATTGTATACAAGCAGTATCTAATAGCACTTGTTTTTTTACAAGCTTTTATCTCTATTACAATTTATAAAAGAGCCATCATAATGGTATTGCAATCCTTGTAATCCACTCGACAACCAGATAAGAATAATTAGTGCATTTCATGTGTAAGTGCAATTGTGTTGTAGGTATAATAATGTTAACATCCCATCACCATTTGTATTGGCTATATGCACATAAATACATGCTGTTAGTATTATTTACATTTTCCATGCTTATATTGCACATTCTCCGAAATAGTTAAAAAGACAACGGGAAACATATTTTCCACCTATTGACGTGATCACAATGAACCTTAGTCAGTCCTAAAACCGGTATAAACCACCACATTATATCATTTTGTATCTTTACTCCTCATAAGAGTTAACACCGTTTGGTAATTTATAGAAGCTTTGCTTAACTCTCTCAAGACTTCATACTCGTTAGTAGGTTTTTTTATTTATCTTGTTCTATTCCACTGCTGGACAAAGGCCTCCCCCAACACACTCCAAAGCAGCCCATTTTCGTCCAAGGCCCACCAATTGCGCTCATGGCCATCTGTTCTGTAATACGGTCCATTATCCAAATTCTTTACCAATGGCAACTAATTATAATCATTAACTCATTAAATTGGCACCCAGTATTACCTAGACGTAAGATTTTATTTCGATTTTTTCTTTATTAATTGTAAATACCTATGTACAGGTATGAAACCTGGCAAGAGTTATCTCTCCCACTACAGCCTTCTTATTAGCTTACAAGGAGAAATCTTATAATTTTATTGTTAAACCTGTATTGATATAAATGAGTTTGTATTTGTAATTATACATGTTCGCTATTGTTCTGTGTCCTCCATAAAAGAGTAAAGACTTCTAGGTTCCAGGTGACTTACAGGAGCCCTAGGCTGGTAGGGCTGATGGTAGTGGTGCCGGTGCTCCTGAGATGAGGACGAGGACGAGGACTGAACCGAGGACATCGAGCCCCCGCGGACCACCGCGCCTCCGCACTCCGCGCGCCGGAGCGATACTGGACTCTCTGCACTGTGAAGGAAACAAAATGAGTGTATCCGCGTTATGACAAGGCTGCCTAGGGGGCTTATAATAATAATAATAATAAAACGGTTTTTACTGCCAAATTTACAATTTTCCTTAAGTACAATAAAAAGAAAAAAAAATACAAAAAAAAATATATATACAATGCAAAACAATATTTTGGCAAAAGGACCAGTCTCAGCATATGCTTGGCTCGAGCGGAGAGCGCTGGTTGGCTTAGACAAAGTAACAATATCAAAACGATAACGAAGCTCGAAAATAATAAAATGTATGGGATTTACATTAGATTGACCACGTGATTTATCGCGTCTTATGTCAATCCCATTCATTTTTATCCGACCTCAAAAAATGAGGAGGTTCTCTATTCGGCTGTATTTTTTTTATGTTTGTTGTTACATCATAATTTCCGCCTGGGTGAACCGATTTGGATGTTTTTTGTTTTATTTGAAAGCTGGTGCTTCCCGTTTGGTCCATTTTGGTCCAGTTCTGACAATGGCATCCATGAATGATGGAAGGTCAACTCCTTAATAGTTAGAAGTAAAAGGATAATTCTTTCAATACTGTATGCATATTCAGACTACTAGTCATTTATCAAATGTAACACTAAATAGTAAAAAAAAAAAGTTTGACAAAAAAAGAAAAACCGCCTCCAAAAACTTCAAACATACAAAGCACAAGGCACATGAGTACTTTGTATGGTTGTAATATAAGTAAATAAATACATACATACATACATACATAAAATCACGCCTTTTTCCCAAAGGGGTAGGCAGAGATCACTTCCAGCGATCCACTTTTCACCTCTGTGGGAAACGTGACGTGACGGGTTGTGGACCACGTCGCCGCCATTCTGCCATGTGCATTGTTTTAACAAGGTCAAATAAAAAAGGGTAAACACATACTTGAGCGTGATACTGCTGGTCCGTTTCGGCACTTCGGGCGGGTGTCGCCTGGCGTTGGCCGCTTGAATCGCTGCCAACTGCTGTTGCTGCCTCGCCGTCGGTGAGGACAGAGGTTTACCTCCAGATGAGAGGAGGTTACCGTAGATCGGGCCTAGAATGATGTGGAGAAGGTAAAGTTAAACTGATAAATTAGCTCGTGCCAGCTATAGTACTTAGAAATGACAGAGAAGGCTTTATTTATTTATTGAAAACGAACAGCGTAAACAATAAGTTCTTGCAATGAAATTTTACATATCGTAAGGCCAATAATAGGTTTTCCTTAATTAACAAATAATAAGTACAAAGTATTAGTGAGTGAACAAATTACTAGATACAAAAAAATAACATCCTAATAAATCGAAGACATTGCTGATTCGCATATTATATATTTTGTGTATGTGTTATTTAGATAAATAAATAGATAGAAAGCATAATAAATATATTATTATAAATATTTTAAAGATTTTTTTAAATTAGAAAACTTTAGATTTGCAGATGATGTGTTCAAATCTATACTAATATTATAAAGCTGAAGAGTTTGTTTGTTTGTTTGAACGCGCTAATCTCAGGAACTACTGGTTCGATTTGAAAAAATCTTTCATTTCATTCATTTATCGAGGAAGGCTTTAGGCTATAACATTACGCTGCGTCCAATAGGAGCAAAGATACAATGGAAAATGTGTAAAAAACGGGGGAACACGAACGAAGTCGCTGGCACAGCTAGTGAAATGTATGTAGATGGTAGGTAAACTGGTTGAATGATATTTGAAGCTGTATGTAATATTTCGGGCACTGACTGGGTGACTCCATACATAGGTATATTTTTCTATAAAATTTTCTATAAGGTTTTTTTTAAATTATGTCTCTCTATCTGTCATGCTTCCACAGAAAAGTAAAATGTTTACAATATTTGGCATTTTGAAAATGACCAACTTCATTTCTAAAAAATCTTGACAAAACTCTGGGAGAGTTTAATAAAAAAACTGGCTAATAAACATTAAAAATCGCATCCACGTGAAAAAAGTATTGATTCAAGAAATAAATAAGTACAAACAATAGCGTCATCTTTTTCTACTTATTCTAGTAACATTACTAGATCAAACCTCCAAAAACCTAGAACAATTACCTGAGTTGTTCAAAAACTGATGATTGTGTAGAGATTCATTGTGGGAAGAGGATGTCGATATGTTCGTCACAGACCCGCTCACAGAGCAACTGCACACCTGTAACATGTTAGGCATAAGTATCACAATCGCTTGGCAACATCAGACCAGCAGTAGTAGACACCCGTCGAAAGAAGTTACACAAATATCAACATTATCTCTGTTGAGTTAGGTTCAAAATTGGCTGATTAAAAAGACCGGAAAAGCAAATAAGTTCTAGATTGCGCTAAAACTGTTTGCGCAAGAAATTCTAGAACAATACAAATTGTTGAGATTTGTTGTTCTAAATTTAATTTTATTGTGATAATATTTGAAAGGATGTTTGCTTTTCTTAATTGTAAAATCTTGTTTGCACTGAGATATCGTTAAGACCGTGTCCTTTTAAAGTAGCAAGATAACTATATACTAATTCACTACTATGTTGGGTATTAGTATGTTTTATTCTCCAATTATATTTTTTCTTTATAAAAAGAATCTCGGGATGACCTCACTCCACCTGATAGTAAGCGGTAGTGAGGTCCACATAAATACATGAGATCATATAAAGATACTAATGTTTAAAAACTCTTATCACTTTATTTAATAAACTTATTAATAGGCTGTAATCTATTAATGACTAATCTACTAATCAAATAATTCTATTCTTGTCAAGGCCAAAAACATTAACAACAAACAAAACATCAAAAGACAATTCACGACTTTCAAATACCATTTCGAAGCAGATGTTAACTTACCTTAAACCAAGAACTCGCCAATATATCATGAACAAGAGTTCATTGACATCCCAGCTTACAATATGACGTCACGAATGTATCAAAATCCCAAAAAAAAACCACTCACATTATACTCTACCTTCCTCCCTCGATAGGGCCAAACTGCGATCCGTCTCACTTTCTTAAACGATGCACCTTTTATTTTTAAAACACTGCTCAACTTCATCCTACACTGGTCCATTCTATATTACAATTAGTACGTCATACGTCAGTTGCGTTCGCGGCAAGACTGATAAAATGATAAGGAGATTTCGCTGTTGATATCTTAATTACTTCGCATTCTTGAGCAGTGTAATGTGACGAACAGAGCAGTTATATGCTGAACTCTAGCTTATTGGGAGTTAGCGTTCTAGCAGCTACTTTAACGGGACTCCAGAAAACAATTGACAGTAAACACGTGATCAATTGTTAATATTACTGGAATATTGAGAGCAATGACTGTCCAATTATTTATCGGCAAATGTGTACTTATGATATGAATTGTATGCATTCGTTTTTAGTTATCCGTTCCTAAGAGGTTAAAAAAGTGACTCTTTTACTAAGAGTTCGCTATCTGTCAGACTGTCTGTGTGTCAACAGTTTGTGTGTAGTTAACCGTTATATCTATTCTGTTAAAATTCTATATTGTATGACCACTCACCCTCCCATACAATATAAAAAAAAAATGGATTATTTTTCTCGATATTTATAACGGAAACCAGTGTAGACCGTCGATGTATTAAAATATTTGCTTAAAAACTAAATAATTAAACAAAAATATGCAAAATCTGATTGGCACTTGGCCGGTTTTTATGATCTGATCACCATCTTGATTGCCAGTATGTCCAATTACGATTGTATTGATTGTTTAATTAACGATACCGTTTGCGAAGCGAGTTCGCAATTACGGTATCATGTTTCTGATGAGTGCATTCGATGGATTTTATGACGTGCATCATAAGATGACTTTTACTTTAAGTAGTGAATGTTTCGATACCTGCAATGTATGTATGTGGGAGGACCAAAAACTTGAACTTCTTGAAATTTATCAGTGAATTATAGTGAATTTAAAATGAAAAAATGGTCTAAAGATTGGACTATGAGTCCGTGGCCGCTTCTAGACACATTTATGAGTAGACGAAGATTCCAAATCACAGAACCCAACATGCTATAAGGGCACTAGCTCTTAGCTAGCTAGATACTAATCTAAATGACCATGTATTTTATAGTCAATGTCAAAATCTAAGGAAGTCGTTTTTAGTTATTAGGGGTCAAAGCGACATTCCCTCAGCAGCTTCCATACAAACCCAAAGCTTCTCACAAACCCGTGAAATCGGCGCGTGCAGTACAAAAACATATCCGTGCAGATTTTGCCTAAAATTTTGCATGCTACACTTGCGGTCAGCGCTAAACCAAACACCAAATAGGATGGCGCATCCCATAACTATATCCTCAACTCCGTGCATGATCACCAGTGCTTTCATCCATAGCGTGCCAAACCAGTTCACAAACCCGTGCCTTGAAGAACAGTGGGGTAACATACATAACTTACCCCGCTGTCGGTATCGCCCCTGATGTGGGGCGGCATATCCGAAGCAATCATGTGGATTTGGTGAGCGGACTGCTGGACCCTCGCCACCATCGCTTCGACGTCGTTCTGAGCATCCAGTTGCAAATGGTTGCTGGAACACGGGAAGTTTTGAAGGTTAGGTGTGTGGATGGAAGGAAAGTCTAGAATTCTTAATACAACTTGTCCAGAAACCTGATCGCTGAGCGACTTGATGGGTGCCTCTGATAACGCGATTCGTGTAGCCGATTACGGTTGGTTATGCCATTGACTCGATATGAATAATACAACTATGAATTTTTAAAGCTTTACTCAGGGTCATTGCTAGGTTGTGGATCATAGCCGTTATAGCCTGCCTTCTATGAAGACACCACGAAGAATAATACAATTCTCATGCAAAAGACTAGACCTCTTCATCCAGTACAATATTGAGTAACTACACTCAACATTTTGTTTATTACGAGAAGGGGATTGAATGAGGTGAAATCCTAAGGGATAAACTGAGATGCGGTCAGCATAAGAGCACTCTTTGTGGAACTCACGGAAGGAAGGATGTGTCCAGAAGTATTTCGGCATAATTAGATGGTAAAACATTCACAGACTTGGTAAAGGGAAGATCTGTTACCTGATATCCATGTCATGGCGCTCCCTGAGGGACATGGACCTCATCGGCCTGGTTAATGCGAGCATCTTCTCCGTGCCCGCCGGACTCTTCTGCATCAGCGTATTAGCGTAGATATCTGTACCTGGAATCATTACAATGTGATTGTAGATTGCTAGCAAGTTTTGTATCTCTATTCATGAAAAAAATAATGATAAATATGGGTAAACTGACTTCTTGTTTCCAGTTAATGCGATAAACACAAAGGCTACAGGAATCAAACTTGTTGATACGACGACTATTCTACTGACTATTCTTCTCAACTTATATTCTGTTGTACATAAATTCAAAATACCGAATATTGACTAGCCGTGATCAGGGCTATCCTGCTGCACTAGTAGACAAGTGAAGTCAGCACTTCACCGTAATGGCTCTCATAATGGTTCTTAAGAAGAGCCAGTAGGCCTATATTCCACCATCGACCCTACAGATATGTTGAAGACTATTCTTCTGCAAGTCCACTTACGTGTAAAGATGGGTCTGGGAGACGTCAATAAAAGATGACTGCACGGTTGATTTGTATATTGTGACTGTCTAATAAGCCAATACATGTGCATGTATACTAGACACGACATGGAGAGGTGCTACACACACTATATTACGTTCTACCGAGTCCAAGACCATCTGCACTTCTATTATATTGTAACAGAACCAGTGCATCTGAAGATACCCACCGTTGACTAGCTGCCCGTGATCAGGGCCGTCCTGGTGCCGTCTCGATGTGGAGTCGGCAGCTTTTGCCATCGCCGTGATGGCACTGAACTTCTTCAGCAGTTGGCGTCTCCTGAACGCCCTCTGGATGGTGACCGCGGCCCTGCGAGCCCTCAGCCCTCCGTATCGCCTCTCGAGGATCTCCACTTGCTTGTCCAGGAGGTCTTGGGACATCTCATAACGACTGTGGATGGTGGAAGTGGACTGTCAGATGTGTGTGCGAGGTGGAGACGGATTTGGAGTCTTAAATGGAGTATAGCTTAACAAATGTAATGATATTTACATTGGAACTAATCGCGCAACCAGGTAAGTTAGCAAAACTATAGCTACTTAAATGCCTGAAGCTTGCTTAGTAGAAAATGAAACTTATGTTTATGTTAAGTTTGTACAAACAGCTTATTTCAAACTTGTACAGCATAATAATTTTGTAAAGAAACGTTGGAATAGACAAATAATATTATTTTTGCATGTTCGCATATTAGTAGTAGCAAACAGTTAACCGTGATTTGGTCGAATCTATTCCTGATTATCGAGTAAGCTATACTTCACTTAAGACTTGAAATGTTACTTATCACACAGCATGTTGATTATCGCATTAGAAGGTATGATTTGCATGAGGTTTTCGGATTAGGCGGTATGCAGGGGATCAGTGGCAACACTTAGTAGGTAACAAAGGTTCTAGCTGGTAAAGTTGTATTGATACGTCATAAACAGCTGGCATACAGTAACCAATCCTTTAAACCATTATTTTAAAAGGTATGTTGATGGGTTTATTATAAGATTATTATAGTAAGAACCATTACGAAACTTATTTTACACTGCAGACGTAATCTGTCTTCATTGAATTACAAATGACACATAATTGCGGTAGTCTTCGTTGATTATTTATGAACAATACCTCAATTGCCTTTTTATCACGTTTTTTTTTAAACAGACATGATGGAAGATTTTTACGATTTAGAAATAAGAGTCTATATGTGAATCGTTCTAAATACATAATACCTAGTCGACTCTAACTAATAGTCAGAGAGAAATGATTAGAAATGAAGACGAAAACAGCATTCAAAAACTCACTTTCGTTCGCGTATTAGTTATTAGTCATGCAGTTAAACAAACTCCATTAAAATTAGCATAGCTTAACTGGAAAAACGTATTAGAATGAACTGTCAAGATTATAATTGAAACTCCATGCCAGGACGCGTCAGTAATCATTATAATCAAGTGAGTAGGTAAGTCAGAAGGGGATGACGTATTTTCAATGTGAGAATAGGATGAGCTTCAAAGTTACAGTGTTATCTAGGACCAAGGGTACACAATACAGGCATTCCTAATTTCTGACCTACCCTCTAGTCAATTTGCCCCTTTTCTGGGACAGAGATGTATTTTTTTGAGTCATTCCTGATGTCCCCATGATGGACACATCTGTGCCACGCCTATGGAAGATATAAACAAGAACAAACATGTAACACGTATGATTTTAGACTTCCGCGTTCCATTACACTAAATATTAGTCTTTATGGTCTAGTGAGTGTTGTGTGTCGGACAAATGTGGGTAGATGTATAAATGACATTAGTGCTTGTTCGGGGGTGGATCAAGAAATTAACAACCGCTGTGGCAGACGAAGACGGGCGGCGCCAGTTCGCTCTCGACCACGATTGGTGTAACCCAGTCGAAACGTCGGGCAGTAAGTAGCTATGTATTTGCTACTCCTAATAACGCGTGTAGACCCATAAAGACTAATATTTAAACATGTAACACACTTACTTAAACACCCGTGTCATACGCACGAATAAGAGTACTATTTACAAGAGTTAATTAGACATAAATATTAATCACTACGTACATTCAATTATATTTTATTTACAATTATAATTAAGAAGAGTGAGTTGGGTATGAAATTTTACTATTTACTAAAGTAATAAAGAAAATCTATTTCAGATAAGATCTTCCTTGTGTTTTAATAAGTGTAAACGTTTTACGTGCAATTATTTAAAAGTCTATAAGAATAAATTATTGTTTGCTACTGTAATCTTTTCAACTTTCATCTCAGTAACGAACAATTAGAAGATTGAAAGTTTTTCACATAAAATAATATATCTTGAAGTCTATAGTCTCTTTTCAATAGTTTGGTTAGGTTTAATAACTTCGACCAATTGAAAAACTTGCCAAACGCAAATGGATATTTCATAAAAACATGGCGACACCAAATCGATAGATTCTGGTTCGTTCCCGCTATTTAAAGTCGACATAGAAATGGTATCGTACAATTTTCTGCATATTTGCTTTGTAATAAATACGGTACATTAACGTTTGAATCAATTTCGTTCACAATATAAAGAGCTGTCGATCACTTTCTTGCGATTGCGTTGTAAAACGAACTTCAATTTACTCCATTTCGAAACACGACCTTTGCAGTGTCTTTTTTAATCTTTTTAACGTTATCATACAGCACTATAAATTAACAAAAAAAAAAATTCAAAAGAATATAACGCATCTGTAATGTCCGACTATACTCACTCCCTCATAACATTTCCACGCGATAACTGTCACCGGTCTGTTATGTGTTCCTACTGCTAGCTCTTCGCACTTTCCGCCTTGTCAGGACACATACAATTATGACCAGCAAGTATCCTTGTCATAATTATTGACAGATTTCCTGAACCCCGTAAGTCGTCATCAAAGCGAGACGCAGCCAACAAAACACAACTCCCGAACTTCCCGAAGGCGCCATTAAACTTTATAGACACTTTGAAGATTGGAAATTACTCGTACCTGCGATTGAGCCATCTCGGCTCATGTTCTAACCCTTTCAACTACCCAAGTGCATAATCCAATCCTTCAATCCGCTTTCTCTTCTCTTTTCTTTTATACACCGTGAAATTTGAGTGGTTGTTTTCCCGTGGCAGAACGATTTGCCTTTAGTAATACTATCGAATCATGCAAATAATTCCTCGAAAAAAAAAATTTTTTTTTTTCAAATTTTTAAAATAATAGTTTTCCAATTCGAAAACGACAGAAGCTATCGTTCTTTTATAAGATGTGACGTAATCAGGTACTGCTTGCCGCATGAAATCGATGCTTAAAGCTGAAGAAGCTTACACCCTAAGTCATAAAGCGGTTCGAACGTGCTTTCGAGTTTCGGTTAAACCTTTCGTAAAACCGGCATTTATTAATTTTAACAAAAAATAACTGCACAAATCTATTGTGCTACTAAGATGGAATCATTTTACTGCGGGAAAACAACCACTAAAATTTCACGGTGTATACGTAAGATTTTTTTATCATACGAGTGTTCCTCATCCACTGACCTGTTTGTATGCACCGCCATGCCGAACCCCTCCGGCGGGGCGGCGATGTACATCGGCGGCGTCTGCTCCTGTGCGCCTGCGCATAGCCCCGCGCCAGTCGAAGCGTTGGATGCGGACGAACATGACGAGTTGGAGTGGTTCAGAGCTGGAATGGGGAGAAAATTATAGATAAAACAAGATTGTTCTAATTACTCCGAGGTAATAGGCAAGAATTATTCCGGCCCCTCGAGCTACTATCGACTCAGTCCAAATCATCCGAGGCGATAGTATCCTTCCTCCCCTTTTCCTTCCCCCGTCATATATCCTTGCTACTCGTGGGAACGCAATGACCTTGTTAAAACAATGCACAAGGCAGAATGGCGGCGACGTGGTCCACAACCCGTCACGTCACGTCTCCCACAGAGGTGAAAAGTGGATCGCTGGAAGTGATCTCTGCCTACCTCTCTGGGAAAAAGGCGTGATTTTATGTATGTATGTATGTGTATTATTTTTAAAATAATTAGGAAGCCGCTGTCCTATCGATATGATATGCATAGAAAAGGGATTTCTTAAAGTATTTAGTAGGAGGATTGCAGCCTATTATTACCAACGTTTATTTCTGATCCAGATGATATTAAGTAAAATCCCGCTTGCTTAGTATACGTAACATTGCAACCACCGTCAAGCAAAGAATAAAAGATTGCTGAATGAATCATTACGGTTAGATTACCTGGACGACTCTATAACGTCAGGTGACAATATTAGTTACTGTAATAATTACCAGTCTTGCTAAAATAAAGATAGATGCATATATATGTACAGTACAACAAGAGTTAATACTAGGAGTAACATTCTTTCCTGCCATTGTTAAGTAATTTTCAACTCCAGAAGTTTAATTCCTTGAAAAGCTCAATCATCATATCGGGGCATTTGGCAGTGACTAGCATAGCGCAGGCAGAAGTCGGTTTGATTTTGATCACTGCGTGTTGGCAGGGGACGTGACAGATGAACTCACCAGGCAAAGGTCTATGGACAGCCGTGACGTATCTGTTCCCCTCCATGTACCCTCTATCGGGCTCGGTGTGTCCATGGTGGCTGTGTATGGAGTGCTGGTGGGTGTAGAAGCCGTCTGGTGGATGGAGAGCCACGCCGCCGCCCGACTCCTCCTCGTCCACCTTCTGGGAGAAGCTGGAGACAAAGAAAAAAAAGAGTTTAGTTATAAATATCTGGGACATTTCCACACACGGTCATCTGACCCAAAACTAGCTTGTACCACCTATGTGTCAGAGACTGATATTAATACAAACTTAAATACATATTCACAACCAAAAACGAAAAAAACACCGATGTTAAACACATAAATATTTGTCCCGATTGGGAATCGAACTCACGACCCTTGGAACCGCCAGCCAGGGTCACTAAACCACTGTTCCAACGAGGCAGTCAATACTGTAAAAGTTATATGTGTCATATTTGTCCCAGAGGTCAGTTATAATATGTGCCACAAATATCCCATAGTGGTGTGGAGCTGAATCCTTTAAACTGTCATGGTTAAAAAACACATTAGAATACTAAATTTGGAAAATCCGGGATCTTCAGTTCACCCGTGATCATGACTCTCACAATAGTGCCGAAATATCGGAAGTTCACCAATAAGAAAACATGGTTAATATCCCGGACATAATCAGTTTTCTTATAGGGCTTTTGTATAATTAACTAAGTTTGATGCTCAACCCATAATGTGGCTTCAATTACATAGACTGCGCCTAGTTTCCGAGTTGTGTAGATCACACAGATTTTATTACAAAATGCCTAATTAGGAACGTGGCCTCAGAGTTTATTAACTCTACTTTCAATACAGGATACAGGTAACACGTTTCATAATTTAATTAAACTTAGAAACATACTCAACGCTCGATCTAGGACCAATGTTGCATCAGTTCAGTATCTTCATAGATAGAATTATACTCATATCTAATAGTAAATAGGTATACTACAGGCGTCGATGGCCGAGTGGTTAAGGTCGTTGCTTGCCATGCGGGAGGTCGCCAGTTCAAACCAGCCACTGTGTACCAATGTGTTTTACAAATTCGAAATGCATATTGACGATAATTCGACGCTTTATCGGTGAAGGAAAACATCGTGAGGAAACCTGCACACCTACGAAGAAATTCTAAGGTTGTGTAGTCGACCAAACCGCACTTGGCCAGCGTGGTTGACTAAGGCCTTATCGCCCTAGTTTAGGGTAGGCTCGTGCCCAACAGTGGGGACGTATATGGGCCGATGATGATGATGATACTAAAAGCATTTATAGCCCTATCCTTCCAAACAGGACCACACCAGCCATAACACCATTCATTTGTAACAAAGACGTTACGTGCACTTTTCGCAACAATACCGATCAATGGAATGCACAATGCAGTCTTGTTTGACTTCGAACAATATGCATACTATCGCGTATCAACTGTTGACAAAGACCCCCGGACCGTGTAAAGTTTTAACGAGTTTAATGTTCGCCTACGGGGCTTATCGGTATCCTATTACCGTTCTATGGTAGAGCAATTACTGAAATCCTAAGAAATATTATATATACCTTCTAAATAGGTTTAGAGGTAGGCCAACCCCAGTAGACTAATATTTAAAAATTGTGGAATAAACGTAGAGTAACAGAGTTAGAGTTAGACATTTATATCGCAGATTTTTAGAGTTCCGTACTCAAACGTCAAATAACGGATTTTGTATATTATTATTTAAAAAATACACCAATTTACCTTACACATGCCTTTAAAATAGTAGGTTACAAATAAGAATTCTGGAGACCATTTGCTTGTTCAACTAATTTCACAGATTCATTTGTTACACACTTAAAACTCTACCCTACTTCAACATTGTTGAATTAAATACAATAATAATATAATAACCCTATCTCTCAACTACATATACAACCACGCCGAAAGTGCCACCTAAATTCCAGTCCGAACTATACATCGTCTGTCCCATAAGTGTCCCAAAACCGTCCCTTATCTTGAGTCCGCAGCAACCACAGTGTTGCAATATAAAACGTTCCTATCTACGGCGTGTTTGTTCAAGAATCTGGGACGCGGGCTGCAAAATGTAAGGAGCTTATAATCGACCTCTTTTCTGTTACGCAAACGGTGTTGCTAGCTTCGTTTCAACAGAGATTAGGTGTTTCTTTGATAATTGTTGCATCGCTACTATGAAGTAAAGATGCACATTACATACACATGAAGAAGTTGATGGGAAATACTTAAGAATAATACTCATAAATTTTATATATAAACTATTTTGGTCACATTTAGGATGTCATGACACGAAATAAAACGTCACTTTTTTATAGAACGTTTTTTATATAATAAGCTAACAAGATGACCTTACTCCACCCGATGGCAAGCGGTAGCGAGATCCAAACATGAGGTCGACAGGCACAACAGACCATATTGAGCCTGTCGCACTCACCCTGAAAGCCCGCTTAAAGAGGAGACCACTGCTGCGGCAACAACGAAACAAGGCGTGGAGTCTCGCATTGGTATTGAGCTGTGCGGGTCCGAGTTGGCCAGTCCGCTGGACGGAAGGGCCCCCGTTTCTACGGGTCTCCCAGGCCGGCGGGCTATTAAATCCAGTTTGACAAAGTGAACACTCATTTATTTATTTAATTTATGATAAATACTATTTTTCGAACAAAAACCATTCCTAGTTTTCCTTCCTCCGATCGATCAACGTGAGTTGGCAACAACACGCAGTCTAATTGGGTCAAAAATGGGCTTGAAAATAACTTCAACCAGTTGAACGATTTATAATAGCGTTATAATAGTGTTGCACAGGATGCCACAGATTTTAGTATACGTAACAATTAGATATAAGCACATATTGGGAAAGATCTTATGTCAATCGTGATATAATTAGATTTTTTTTATGGCTTGGAGTAGCCTTGTCACCATCACCGGACTTGCGGGGGAGCGGATGGCTCTCATCTCTATAATCAGATGTGATGTAGTAAATACGAGTCCTTTATTTTCAATTCATACACATTCATCATCATCATCATCGTCAGCCTATATCACAGTCCTCTGTTGGACATTGGCCTCCCTCGGTCACTTACTTTAATTTTATTTGATATAGTAATTGTTACATACAACAACTATAATGAGTAAGTATGATATAACAATCATTTGTAGTGAAACTATTTTTGTAGTGGCTTGACAACTTTCTGGGTAAACAATAACAATTTTATGTGTTGTAACGGAATAAAATCCGGTAGTGAATATTACTGCTTTTATTAAAGTTATTAAATATACCCATTTACAAGGATAAAATATTTTTACAAAAGAACAAAAGTCATTGTCGATTCATTTTAAAATAATAAAAATCACTCACGTAAAAATTCCATAGTCAGTTCTCGTTAGTGGCAGTAAAGAAATGTAATATAATAATATAGCTGACAAAAAACGTCGTTAAATTTAGATGCGGACTATACATAATATACGCGCGATATCTTTTATATAATAACTTGGAATCATTTAGTCATAAAAACACCACTTTCTTCGCATTTCCATACAAAAATATAACACGCGTTTTAAACCAAGTTGTATAACGTTTGCGTTTATGAATGGGAAAATGGTAAAACGCAACCAATTCAGAACTACGAGAAACAAAACGAATAAGGCACAGTGAAAGGAGTGCAGTGAGGTGACTGCAAATTGGTGCATAGATGACAACGACAAGCGCTATTATATTGCTAGAGAATAGGTATTTTTTCCTGACTGACCACGATGATGGCTCAGGTAGCCTTGTCATCATCACCGGACTTGCGGGGAAGCGGATGGCTCTCACCCCGACGCGTGAGGATCGGACAAATCGAACGATACTGCAATAATTATCTAAGTACTCTCAAGTTCACAATTAAGCTACAGTTCGACCTACGTGTTTTAATTTTTACCCGACTACGGCAAAGCAAAAGGAGGGTTATGATTTTGACAGGCTATGTATGTATGTATGTATGTATGTATGTTTGTATGTATGTATGTATGTTCATCTGTTTCCACATAACTTCTAAATTGCTTGTCAGAATTCGACAAATGACATATTATTAGAAGCGTCTTAATTGTCCGCTGGTTATAGGCTATATAGGGTTTCACAAAATCTAATGTGGCGCCCACTAGCGGACAAAACATACAGAGTAAAAAAATAAAGTTAAGATAAATACGCCGTGTTTGGTATCATTGGAAAGCGCTTTACTTGTACATTTTAAATATATATATATTACTAGCATTTGCATGTGACTTTACGTATATTCATGGACTGATTGCATATAGTTCACATCTTTTCGTTCATAGCTTCTTTACTACTTACTAACACCAAAATAGTACAAATAATAAAAGTTAAAAACTAAAACCCAACTACGACAAAAAACGCCGCTGAAAAAGTCTAAAACGAGATTTTTAGAACATGCAATACTATTTTGAAGTATGCAATATTTACTATGTAGAGATAAGTTTTCATGTATGGAAAGGCCTAGTCACACTTTCCATACACCAGGGCCTACCTACCGTAGCACTTTGACAACGTGTGACTGCGGTTTTCCAAACATGAAAACTTATCTCTACATAGTAAATATTGCATACTTCAAAATAGTATTGTATGTTCTAAAAGTCTTGTTTTATACTTTTTCAGTGTCGTTTTTTGTCGTAGTTGGGTTTTAGTTTTTAACTTTTTATTATTTCTTGAACGTTACCTCATAAGCACTATTTTGATCAAGATTTGCTGATTTGATTTGCCGATTTCGCTAAAAGATTCGATTTTTGGTTTGACACGTAACAATTTTAATTTTTGAATTAGAGCTCTAAGAAGCACTAAAACCACAAATGTAATTATATTTTAATTCAAATGTACAAAGCAATGGTTCATGCCATATAGTATCATTGTACGCAAATGGTTTATTTAAGAAACAATCCAATGTTTCTTCACTGGTCCATACTATATTATGAACATGACCAATCATATAACACTTAACTGTACCCGTTGCTAATATGATAATACGGCTGCTTAATTCAAGGGGCTCGACAGAGCGTTGAAAAATTACTGTAACTTAGTACAATTGAGTACACAAGTGTGATAACCATCGGAAAGGAAATTAATCAAAGCTTGGCTTCGGTTCAAATGAGCAGTTTTAGAAAATCTTGCAATAAAAAAATAAGGACATATCGCACGGCCACGTGGCCCTAAAACTAAGCAGAATGGTTGTCAGAGACTGATATACATACAAAGATAATTATTAATACAAACTAAAATAGATATTCACACCCAGACACAGATCAAACAGAAATGTTCATCACAATAATGTATTTCCCGAGGATCGACCCAAGACTCTTGTAATTACTAACCACCATTCCGCCGAGCAAGTTTAAATGTTAGTTTCATACAAAATTGTGAAAATATACCTCGTGTACGGCTTGTTATTCAGTCCTTTCAAACAGCGAAATTCCTTTTGCGGTAAACACTAACGATTTAGAGACACTATGCAGTTCTGTACGAAGTTATTTGACTTTACAAAACGACTCCCACGCTCCCAGCCAAAACTAGCCCCTGGCAAAATACCAAAAGTGCAGGAAAAATGCTCAAGTTACGAAACTATAGCAGTTCCCCAGCTAATGGTGGAATACATCGGAAATAAGACAATTGACTTGAATGATGGTACAGTTTTATAGGCTAACGGCCGAATGCAGAAATTAAATTTTGGTTTTTTGTTACTTTGTTTTATTTCAAAATTATTTTTATGTCTATTTTCTGGTGCGTATAACTATAAGTAACCTTAAATTATGTTGTTCATATAATTATTCGACCTCTATAACACATAAGAGTTGAGCGAATAATCTCTTAATCAGATTTGGAAGTTGTACAGTTGTACAGCGTCTTTCCTCGTCCGCGCGATTTATCTTCAGCATAAAGCATTACTCCCTTATAGTGAAGTCTGTTAAATGTCCTTTCTTAGCCTTTCAAACTATTAATGTACAAATTTTATCGAAGTAGTTTTTTCAAAAAAGCGTAAAATACAATACAGCCACTGGTGGATCGGATCAAGAGGTTAAGTAAGTTACTCTTTTCTGCCACGTGTTATTTAAAAGAAAAATTTAAAAGAAAAATATATTAGTAAGGATTTTCTACACGAGTGTATGTTCGCGCCGGCGCGTGCGGTTCCTTGGCAGTGATCGCGCATGCGCCGCGGTCTCCGGTCAGTATTATCATGTTAGATACACACACGATCGTGTTCAGTGGTATAGTTGTTTCCGCTATCTATGATTTTCGCATAAAAAATTACTTAACCTCAATCTCAATCTTTAAGGTTCTGTTAGAATGAATGAACTATCTGAATAATTTAGGAGTGAGAGCCATCCGCTCCCCCGCAAGTCCGGTGATGATGACGAGGCTACTCCTAGTCATCATCGTAAGTCAGTTAGGAAAAAAAAATCTGAAGAACTCTTAGTTTAAATATCACACAGTATTAGTATCATTAATGTCTTTTCCTTGCAAATTTTTTTGTTCTACTGTTTGTCCTTATGTATTGTTGCCAGTATGATCAATAAATGGAAAAAAAGTTCTTTATGTTTAACAGGTACAATTTTTCGCTTAAACTAGCCTCTTTCGAATGAAATAGCCGATTTTTATACATGGCTAGACACTTTACAACTGATGTTAAAATAGCTTTTACTCCTGTGCCGTTTTGCGAATACAAAGAATCATCATGTAGCCCATTTCCCGTTTCGTTCTTTGTGAAGATTTTTAAAAATTTTTTGGGCGTCCATTTGCCATTGTGTTTACCAAACTTGCTTATATACGGGACAAGAGCGCCAGAAAATATGTCTATATTGAATCGAGTTCTAATAGTATCTTTCTTTTAGCAACATTTTTTCATTTTTTTAGAGTTGACTTATACTTCTAGTTTGTGCCCAATAACTCCATACGAATTGCGTTTCTTGTAGAACGTAGTTAAGTCACATAGTGAGCAGGATATAAAATGAGAAATAAATAAAGCAAAACTGATACATGCTCCTAAAGTTTATTCACCTAAAACTCTGCGGGATAGTCTTAGTCTATCGAATCTACCTCTTTAATGGAGAATACTCTGAACAGTCCAGTGGACCTTATATTTGGACTTCATAGCCGCTTACCATCAGAAAGAGTAAGGTCATATAACAAATTTCCCCAAAAAATAAAACAATTACATAGTAGATAATATCTTGACTAGAAATGTCTTATTACCGCTGGGAGAAAAAAGATTGGTAGCCAGCATTTCACGTGCGCATACGCACGATTATGAGTGTAGTAATTTACTGTCTCGAGCCACATTCATCTGTCACAGACCACCTTGGTCATTAGCCATGCTTTCCCTCGACACACATAAACAAAGAAAAGTAATAAACTTGTACACAAACTGACTGGCTTGGTGGCATTTGATAGTGACAACCTCTTTAGCGCCAAAAGGCCTGGGTTTGATTCCCACTAGAGACAACATTTTGTCTTCTTCTTTTGTATCTGGATGTGTTAATAATATATTTAAGTACTTTTTTTTATACATGACATACGATGATGGTTTCCAACATCAGTAACACAAGTGCGTGAACAATTTATTTAAACTTTACATACAATATAATTAGACTTCTATTTGACATACATACCATAACTTAAAGTGAAAATTGCAATAGGTAGACGTCAAATTATTTTTATTAAATTAAATAAACTATCACAAGTCACACATTGGCAGATAACCAAACTATTCCAGTGTTTGACACAAATCTACTTAAGTTTATACTTAAACTCATTTGATTGACACTATGATTAGACATTATAATTTACAACTACATGACACACTTTTCCAAGAGCTCGATAACAGTACAACCAAACAGGAATATTATTTTTCTCTATAAGCGTAGTGGTAATAATTCTTTATAAAGAGATTTTTTCACAAAGACCTTTAGCCGTAAAAATAGCAGCTATTTCTTTTGAGACTCACAAAGAGTAGTCGTGCACTGTGATTTAGCACCACCTCGCAAATAGCATTGCGGATTTGCTATTTGCAAACTTTTATGAAATAAAAATTCTGATTTTTAAGTGCTAACTTTTGCAGTAGCGATTTAAAATAGTAAGACTCCTTATCCTTACTAATATTATAAATGCGAAAGTAACTCTGTCTGTTACGCAATCACGCATAAAGTACTGAACCGATTTTATTATGGCATTTTGTACAGATATAGTCCAGGGCCTGAGAAAGGACATAGGCTACTTTTTAACCGACTTCTTATTTACCTTGGATAGAGAGCGGTCTCCTCCAAACCTGTCCAGGTTTGGAGTAGACCTTTGCCCAGCAGTGGGATGATACTAGTTAAGTAAAAAAAAAATATGTGAAATAAAATCTAACTGTTCTGACAAGGATTTTGGTGGTCATCTTTACAAATTAAATTATTATGTACGTACATATTAATTTGCAATGTCATCATCTCAATCATTTGCTATATACCAAACGTGTCAATTAAAATAAAAAACATTACAAGTAATTTTTCATGTCATTCCTCGATCAATTCTAACGGTCGCGAAAGTCCTCTCATCATCGGCATTTACTTAAAACGAAACTTCAAAGTCGTTTTCGCCGCCGATCAAGCCGATATCCGTCGATAACGCTCGACTACTATGATTTTGCAATAGTATAACTTCGCGGATCGCTAACTTGGCAAATTGTTGTCTTTCTCGAACTTTCTCCGAGACCGAAGACTGGGCTCGCATCCGGCTTTTACCGGATTTGTTTACAAACTTATTACGTTGGGTCGACCGATGAAATCCGAAGAATTTAGCTCGTATTGTTCGATAGACTGCAAGTCACGAAAGTGGTAGATTCTGCTGGTAAGTACTAGTTTTTACAAATTTACAAGCATGACTGCATAAAAACAGATGCCTTCTCTTCCAATTACATTTGCATAACCGTACAGACAAATGTAAAACAGGTATCTAATTGACTACGTAAAGGTGTGTGAATTAAGGCGTCCGACCGATTTCAGCCATGGCGGCCAATCTCAATTGAGATCAGCCAAGTGCGCAGGACATATTTTAGTGCACAAGTGTGCGCGCAAACACAAGTGCACTTTCTGTTCCCTTACTCTCATAGTTCAGTGAGACGGCAATCCGACATGACCGTTAAGAGGATCGGACGTAGACCACCGACTTAACGTGCTCTCCAAGGCACGGGCGTGCATTCGCCAACTACCTGACTCCGTGCTGTGTAATTTCATTTCAGAAAAACTCACACAAAATTTGCCCGACCCCTTAACCTTAATATTAGCTCAACGGTCACTGTTCCTCCGAGCCTGTCATTATAACATTAAATCTAGACTAATACGTGTTTAACTTCGTTAGAAACCCATTGCTACACTGAAGGAAAAAATATTACAGAACAAACAAAGAAGAAGAGCTACCAGAATGAGATTATATATTATCTTGTTGTATATGTACACTGTACCTCCACATACGCCTACATTCTAGGCGTTAGGTAAAAGTAATAACATAAAACTCAGTACCCACATCTCTACAATTAACTTAAACATAAAGTAACTAAACATTACTTGACCTTTAACAAGTGAACCATCAATCTGCAAACTGTTCCAAGCTCCGACCTCACTTCTCAAAACTCCACCCGCATTCAGGGGTTGAGAACCGTTAACTCCTCGGTAACGAACTAGTATTTCCGCCCACACGGCAAAATGCATTCGAAATTCGTTTTGTAACCGCTCCAGCGGTGCTCAAAATGTTCGCAACCCCTGCAAACTTGAAAGTTGTAAGGTGCTCAGATGCATTCGCGATTGAAATGTGCTTTGGGAAATGTAGTTGGTAACGTGGTTACAAGCTTATGATGTTTGTTTTATACTCTTAGAATAGTAACTACGTTTAATTTGCCATCGGAATCATATCATACTTACTGGAAGGTCTACCAAGAGTATATATGATAAACCAACCACACGGTATGCTAACGCTATCGCTAAGGGATGGTGATTCTGTATAGAATTCTGCCAGTATAGAATTTAGTAATCTCTGCCTACCCCTCTGGGAAAATGGAGTGAATCGATATGTGTGTATGTAACTATAATGTTTTACCCGATAAACGATTACTTACTCTACACACTTTACATACAAATACACTTCCACTCTTTTCTTCATCTTCCGCCGAATTCTCTCAATTAATTCATATAAAACTTATTATTTCGAGTTATCCAATAATGAACGGAAATAAGTTTTCATTAAATTTTCTTACAAATGGAACTTTAACACCTCTGTAATCAAGTTTCCAAAATCTTTTCAAAAAAGCCAACCTGACATTCTTATCAAATTTATCAGTCCATTCCATTCAATAACCAGTGCAATCGAGCTTAATCTTTACTTAAGACCGGTCCACGACCGTTCGGAAGCTGTTAATAAGCCGGTAAGCCTCGTTAGTTTGGCAACCGCTGTTTAATATGCATACTTGTAAAGGCCGAGTCCCGTGTAATTGGGAATAGCTGCCCCTAGAGCCGAACGGAACGAAACAACTTCATAATACGGGCAGAAACATGCAACACCACGACAGGGAGGTATTTCGGGCTTAGGTATTCGGTATTTTGTATAATAACAGTGTAAGTGGAAGGGACTATTTCTTTATTGTATTTATAAATTAAGGGGAAGACCAAGAAATACCATCCATTACCAAGTTGGTCACATCTTAAGGAGAGGTCATATCAAAAGTACCCGAAATCGACGAGCGTGCATGAAGAGGTTGATGGATGTGGAAGAAGCGAAAGTAGTGTGCCAGGACTGTAGCACATGACAGGAAGTGATCACTGCCTACCCCTTTGGGAAAAAAGGGGAATACTATAAACTATGAGATAATAAACATTAAAAAGTATACAGTCGACTTGGGAACTCATTTTTTTAATGTAGAAAATAAAAAAGTAACACATTATTAAACGGTATACGTCTAAACATGTTAACAACCTAAAGATACACTTCTTGCTCAACGTTAAAACTTTGTTCTAATCTCGTAGAACAATCCTATTGAATTGCAATTTTGTATTTTATACAGATGTTTACAAGTGACACGATTCTATCATCTATTTTCCGCTATGCTTGACATAAAATGAAAGATCAAAAACTTGAAAGTAAAATAACGGTAAAAAGTTTATTTTTGGTACAACCCTGTTCTCTCACACATTTCACCAAGTCTCTCAGATCAAAGCAGTCATCAAAATATTACAGGTAAAAAGGCTTGTTTAAATTGAGATCTTTTGAACTACACGAAATAACATGTAGGAGCATTGCATCGTTGAATGAGATTCCCCATTTATTTGCTTTTTGATGAAATGTTTATTTAAAATCAAGTTTATAGGTGCGTTAATAACTTTTACCTCGTACAAAGCATACATCGCGGGTACTTCGACAACGCAAACAGCTTTTAATAGCGCTCCCGATTATACTGTCTAAATTGTGTTTTAAAACCGTTGTTCGATATAAATTTTACATCTAAAAGAACAATATTGGTGTGCTTCATCTATTTAATATAGTGGTTGCACTGTATATACCGTAATTACAGTGAAATTAGAACAATCAAAGTGAACGTTTGTGTTATCACCGCTTCAACAGTGGGCTGTTTAAAGTGACTCAGTGAAACGCGTAAGCGCCTAGTTATACACGGCGCTTAAGACGTTCTTACCGCGAGGTCGCGAACTCCACGATACGGCCGCCGGACGCTAAGTACTGCATATTATATCTAGCGAGTTTTACCTGCACTGTGTACAGCTTAATATTTGTCATGGCGTCTAAACAAGTTAATTGCGCTGGATGCCTTATTCCCTTAAAAGGTAAACAATGCCTAAAATGTTCTAAATGTGGGAAATCATACGACATTCTCTGCGCTGGTATGGATGAGAAGCGTTTTCTCAACTCTTATGGTGCTGGAAGTGAACGTAAACAATCCTGGATTTGTCCTGAATGTGTCAACAAAAAACCCAAAGTTGGTGACAAAACGAATACACCGGTGCGTAATGATAATATTTCCCCTGGTCAAGTGTTAGAGGATTCCCCAGTTGACTGCATAACTTACAGAAACCGCAATAAGAATTTGTGCTTGGATAGCGACCTGACTAATTTGATCAAAACTGAAATCAAAGCTGCCATTCGCTCAGAAATGTCTCCAATAAATGAGAAGTTGCACGAGTTACATAATTCGGTGCAATACATCAGTAATCAATATGATGAATTAATAAAATCAACCGGCACATTAATGAGTGACTACAAAAATATGCAAAAGGAATGTGAACAACTAAAGTCAACTGTATCTTACATGACAGAGCGCTTAGACTCAATGGAACAATACCTAAGGAACAGTAACATCGAGATCCAAGGAGTCCCGGAGCACAAAAATGAAAATATTACAACCATTGTTAACAAAATCGCTGATGTGGTGGCGCTGAAGTTGAAAGATGCTGATATTTTGAACTGTACGAGAGTTGCTCGCAAAAATAAAGAAAGCAAAACACCAAGAGCCATTGTTGTCCAACTTAGAAGCGTAAGATGTCGCGATGAGTTCTACTCGGCTGTTTCGCGCTATAATAAGTCAAATCCGAAAAATAAACTTGGATCATCTCTATTGAACTTCAGCGGCCCAACGGTGCCTATCTACGTTTCTGAGCACCTGTCCCCAGCCAACAATTCATTGCATGCTGCCGCCCGAACCAGGGCTAAACAGTTAGCCTATAAATTCGTGTGGGTGCGTAATGGTCGTATATTTGTACGTAAAAATGAAACATCGCCATTTATTTATGTTAAGTGTGAAAAAGTGTTGGACACGCTAACTTAATCTGTCATTCTTTTATTTTATTTTTACAACTACACTATCACAGTCAGTTTAACATCCGAAATGGAAGATAAATTATCAGTTTATTTCCAAAATATAAGGGGAACTAGGTCTAAAACTACAGACATATATGGGTCAATATTGTCAAATAATTATGATGTAATTTGTTTATGTGAGACATGGTTGAATGATTCCGTAGCTTCCTCTGAAATAATCGATGATAGATATACCGTTTTTCGAAAGGATCGATCAGCCGATTTTATGAAAAAGTATAACAAATCACATGGCGGTGGTGTACTTGTTGCCGTCAAAAAGTCCTTTGTATGTGCCGAAAAGGTTCCTTGCCACATGCTTTTAGAAAATATTTGGGTAAGTGTGCAATTGAAACATACTACCTTAAACATATGTACTGTTTATTTACCATCATATATTCAGAATGAACATTTCATGGAGTTGTTAGATAGTTTTGAAAGCATCATTCAGTCAACCTCACTCGATCAATCGATCATAATTGGTGATTTTAATCTTCCTGAGGTGGACTGGTTATGTACAAGTCCGATTACATCTGCCAATTCTAAAATATGCACCTTACGAGATTTTATAGCAAGATCAAATTTGACTCAATCTAATTTCATTCTTAATTCTCAGAAAAGAATATTAGATCTTGTATTGGGCCCCTCTCAAATTCCTTGCATTGTCACCGAAGCTCAACCACTAAGTCGTATTGACGTGTATCACCCACCTTTAGAAATAATGATTAACATTAGTAAACAAAAGTTATTAAAAGAATTCCCTTGTGATAGGTATAGTTTTCATAAAACAAATTTCCGTATCTGTAATGTTGAGCTGAGTCAAATAGATTGGGAGCAACACGCTCATTTGGATTGTGACAGGTTGTTAGAGGTATTCTATAACCACTTGTGGGATATAATTGATAAACATACTCCTAAAATTAAGATAAGTAGCTCCTGGCCGTCGTGGTTCTCTCGTCCTTTGATAAAACTTTTCAAAGAAAGAAATAAGTATCACGCTAAATATAAAAAATATGGCAATCCACGTGACTTCGATACTTTTTCTTTGCTAAGATCTAGGGCCAAAACTGAATTTGATAAGTGTTACAGAGAATATTTGGAAAGAATAGAGAAAAGCATTAAAACAGATATAAAGGCTTTTTGGAGATACACAAAATCAAAAAAAGCAACTAATTCCTTACCAAACCAAATGTACTACAATTCTGATTTCGCCAATAATGGTAAGGATATAGCTGACCTATTTGCGAGACATTTCTCTTCTGTTTACAACGAGCCTTCAACTAATATCTATGTACCTAATTTTCCTGAATTCTCTACAAGTATATCTGCTATAATATTGTCGGAAAAAGATATAAAAGTTGCTCTTGATTCTGTAGATGTTACGAAAGGGGCTGGGCCTGACGGAGTCCCACCTATAGTTATAAAAGAATGTAGTGAAGCTTTGGTAAAACCATTATGTCTCATATACAATTCCAGCTTGAAAAAGGGTTACTTCCCGGATCTGTGGAAAATTGCTAAAATAGTGCCCATACACAAATCTGGAAATAAAATGGACGTTAAAAATTTTAGGCCAATTAGTATACTTAGCTGTATTGCAAAAGTCTTTGAAAGTCTTATTTATAAATATCTGTATCACCATTTGAAACCAGTCTTAAGTAGTCGGCAACATGGTTTCGTAGCCGGACGTTCTACTACCACCAATCTTTTGTCTTATGTTCATGACTTAAATGTGGCCTTCAACAAGCATGTGCAAATAGATTCTCTATATACAGATTTCGCCAAGGCATTTGACAAAGTCGATCATGGAATACTTTGCCTTAAAGCGCATCATCTTGGTATCCACGGGGTTCTCTTGCGGTGGTTATCTTCCTACCTATCTCATCGAACACAGCTAGTAGCGGTGCACGGTTATGATTCGTTTCCATATCTATCAACATCTGGGATTCCACAGGGCTCTAATTTAGGACCTCTTCTATTTGTAATGTACATCAATGATTTAATAGAATCGATAACGTGTAAATGTATTGCCTATGCGGATGATATAAAAATATATAGTGAAGTGAGAAGTACTGATGATGCAAGATTTTTGCAAAGTAATATTAACAAAATTCATGATTGGTGTATGAATAATAGTATGTCTTTGAATGTTGCTAAGTGTTGCCTCATATCTTTTACCAAGAAAAGATCTACTATACAATATCCCTATAATATAAATAATATTATTTTAAACCGTCAGAACCTGGTCAAAGATCTAGGAGTTTGGCTGGATTCTAAGTTAAGCTACATACATCATTACGAAAGCATAGTATCTAAAGTCAATAAAATTGTTGGTTTTATTTTCAGAACTACAAAACCGTTTCGCAAACAAGAAAGCATGTTGATATTGTATTTTGCTCTGGTGAGAAGTGTATTGGAATACAATTCTGTTATTTGGTATCCTCAATATCCTACTCACACGGACAGATTAGAGGCCGTACAAAGACGTTGTCTTCGGTACTTAAGTTCTAAGATAGGTATGAAACGTAAGTTATCTTTATATGAATCCAGACTAAAGTTTTTGGAATAAGTACTTTAGAGTCTAGGCGTAAAGTTCAGGACCTATCAATATTGTTTAAAATTTTGAATAATCAGTGGGATTCTGGGGAATTATTGAGCCATGTACTTTTCAAAACAACTGGTAGCAAGCGAAAATGTAAACTATTTTTTGAGCCTGGTTGTAGAAATAATGTTACATTTAATGATCCGTTGTTTCGAATGTGTAGATCGTATAATGTTAATAGTAGTAGTTTAGACATATTTTCGCAGAGTCTATACTCATTTGTTAAAATTGTGAAACAACAATTATGCATGCATGTTTAAGTACCATTCTTTTTATTTAGATTTATATAATAGTAAATGCTGTGCGCAACTTTTATTGGGATACAGTTTTAATATGAAGATAAAAACCTGTAATTTATTGTAATGTACGAATTGTATTCTGTAGTTGTGCCTTTTAAAAATAAATAAATAAATAAATAAACAAAGTAAACTGATGGAAAGCAGTCCCTTGACCTACATAGTATCTTGTACTAAGCAGTTAATTATTACAGAAGATGTTATGTGTAACGCGAAAGACGAGTTATATTGCGTGTGTCTTAACATTGCTCATACAAACTCCAGAGTTCAGAAGAGAAACTACCATGAATAACCTATATGTACTAACTACTACTATAGTAGTATATGCAAACTACAATCCTAAATAACCTTTCCGCCTTTTCTTTTAAGGCTTCATCGCCCTAGTTTTAGTGTAGTCCCGTGCCCCAGCAATGGGGACATATATTGGCTGATGATGATAGTATACCTTTGGTATAATCACTTCAACCTTAATTCACAAAAAGGAAAACTCTCCAACAAAATCAAAAATCAATATCGCACTATCCAACAATACGCAACCAGTAGTATCATAACAATAACACAAATATCCAATATCCAATTAAATCCAATTGCCACAACACCATTAGCGTAACGCTAACTATTCACATCAGCTTAATGGACACATTTCGTAAGACCCCGTTTATTGAAAGGCTGTCGTTGCTCCGAAAACCAGATATTAACGGAGATATAAATTTTTATTGCACGTTTAATTCCAAAGATAAAGCCCACCAATTAGTTCGGACAATATTGGACCGGGGCCAAAACACTGCCTTGTGTAACGCCTAAACTAAGCCACGTTTACACTTTGACGGTAAAGGGTAAACACAGTTTGATAGAAGCATTTAATGCAGTATTTAACACAGTAACTAAATATATGCATAATGCAAGTGTACGCTATCATTGATCTAAAGGGGTGAGAGCCATCCGCTCCCCCGTAAGTCCGGTGATGATGACAAAGCTACTCCAAGCCATCATCATAGTCAAACAGGAAAAAGAAATAAATGATCTAATCAAAGGGTAAGGAAAACCAGTAGAACATATCTATACAGTTGCATTTCTAAGATTGTATCTAACAGTTGTCTAAGTGTTAATGGGTAACCTTGATATTTCTGACAAAAACGTTGTAACTAATGGCACCATTATTCTTTGGACTGATTCAATTAACCAAAACAATAACCAAGAATTGAGAAACGAGACCTCAAAATCTTACAAGGTTCTTATTAATAGCAACTGTTGTGTCCCATTCATGGTAGGAAACTGATAAAATTTTATACGCAGCGAGAAAAAATAAGCTTAGATTTTGATTGAAGGTTTAGTTTGAGTTAGTTTCGATTAATCGTTCAGTATTATGATTTACACAATACATTTTAATTAAAACTAATTTATAAGGGTTGTGAAAGGTGACCACGGCAAGCCCTGTAAAAAGAACGTCCGGACTATACCCGTAAAATTAGTTTTGCTCCCGAAGATTCAGCGATTTTTGTGTAACTTTAAAGAAGTCGACCCCATTAATTGTGGGGAAACTATTTGCAATCACAGAACACTTAAGCCGTAGTAACTTCTGGCGGTGTCCTAAGTGGATTTTATTTGTCAAACGGTGTGCCACATCGCCCCCAATAGGGGGTCGGGAGGGGGGAGGCCCGCCATTGAGCTGCAAGAGTTGATTAATGCGACTGAATGCGTCCGCTCGCTGCAGAAGCGACCTATTTCCAGAGCCCAGTGAAAAATTGTAGGTTATTAAACTGGGTGAGTCCGGATTTTTCCCCTTCACCATTTACAATTCGCAGGACTAAATACCTTGTCTTGCAAATTAACACTGGAGTGGAGTATCTGTTGAATGAGCCACTAGGGAACTTTAAATCCGTATTTGCACGGTGCTGCAAACTTGCAAGCGGCAAAGCCTTAGTTCACCGTTTACCGAGATTAACTCGACAGCTCTGTTGTTGTGAAAAAGATCCGCTGAGAATGTCCGGTAGGATTTACTTGTCTTCGAAGTAAAACTGGATATTATGTTGTACTTGGAATTTCTTGTTTTATAAAACACTTATCTAAATAGGATGACCTTGTTGAATAGGATGACATAAATGGAAATACTACGCTACTGGTTGTGATCGCACCTGTCAAAGGCAGATAAGACGCTATGTAGGTCAGAACCTACTTGTCTTGCGTCAGTAACATTATAAATAAATATTAGACGACATCACGTACATGGAACTGATCCTGTTGTAAGTAGCTTAAGTGTTATGGAAATCAAATTCAACAGTTGAATGTACAGACATACTGAAATATACAAACACAGCTAGACACGAGAGAAACACGACAGGGAATTGAACCTACAACTCTTCGCACAAGAGAACGAGGTAAACCAAATGCTACAACATCCAATGAAATATCCTATTACCAGACCTGTCTGTCTGTCTTACTTTGCCATGAAATTGAACCAAAAAACGTCCTTTGAGTTTCCCAGTCTGTTTGAAATGGAACATTGACTTGCTAGAGTTATTGAGGATCTTGGACGAGCAACGTGCGAGTGTTAAATATTCAGAGGACGGGCTTAAACTCCCGAGGGAACTAATCGGAAATCAATTCGTACCTTTCCACCGAGCTAATTTGGGGACTGATACCTCGTTCCTTGCGTCTCACCTGAGAATACATTTGATTGAACACTGCTAGTTTTATCTCGTGAAGTATTGCCTATTTGGTTTACCTTTTTTGTGTGATGTATGGTATGTTGATGTTTAGGGGTGAGAGCCATCCGCTTCCCGCAAGTCCGGTGATGATGACGAGGCTACTCGAAGCCATCATCGTATGTCAGTTAGAAAAAAATGTGTTGATATAATGTTTTCGTACTTGAATGTTGTCAACGGCACCCTGTAAGTACTCTTCCTTTGTCTGTCTATCTGTCACATCACATAACTCTACCTCATCGACCAAAATAGGTACACTGTTGATTTTTTTACTGGAGTGACTCTCATAGAACCGATGTACTCAAATGCCTGTCAAAATATTTTGCAAAATTCAACTTTACTAGACACAACAACTGTTTGTCCTTCATTTGTTTAGAAAAGCCTTTGTATGTTAATTAATACCCACATTTATCTTTCGACTTGTTCGCCATACCGTTCGCGCGTGCAAATATATTATTTTGGCAATAAATGGCGTGTGTAACATATTGTTATGGGTGTTTACGTCATAGATGTCTATAGCAGTTACTAGGCGACATCTAAAGGCTGAATTACAAGTTCAAAGTTTGAGTGTATAGATGTTAGTCCAACATTAGTCAGTCTAAAGAGCCTAAATCTACACTAATATTATAAAGAGGAAAGATTTGTATTTTTGTATGTTTGTAATGAATAAACTCAAAAACTACTGGACCGATTGCAATATTTTTTTCACCATTAGAAAGCTGCATTATTCAGAAGTAACATAGGCTATATTATATTTTTTTTAAATTAGGGATCCTTACTAAAACTCCAATAATGTAACCCAAGGTGTAAAAAATGACCTGAAAAATTACTTACGTCGCGTGCGCTGCGAAAACTATTGATGATAGAATAAAATCATTTACTACGACTTTGCAGAACTCTCCATTATCTACAAAAAGTGTCGCGACAGCATATGTCTAAATATTATAGTTATGTCACAGTAAGCGGTTTTTTATTCTAAAAATTTAATTTATATGTCGCCGCTTGAAAAGGCTCTTTATTTGTACCTTGGTATTAATCCTTATCAAAATAAATTTATATTCAAGACGGCTTCAGTAACTTTAAATAACTTTTTGAATTATTCAATCCGGACATTTATTTCGGAAGATATCACGAATTTAAAAATGCAAGTATTAGAAAAAGTCGCGTGGTTACCACTTTGATTTTAACTTGAAGGATTTTTGAATTCGCTTTAAATTCGTTTCGTAGGTAAATAAGTACCTGATAATAAATATTATATTTTAATGTGATATTTTACATAGAGATAGAGGTATACCGAAGCGAAGAGAGGGCGGGTCGCTAGAAAATAAATAAAATATCTGGGACATTTCGACTCATTCAAGCTATTTTGGGGTCACCTGACCCCAAAATAGCTTGTTTTATGAGCATCCAAAGCCGATATAGATGCATAGATTTTTATAAATACGTAATCACACCTAGACACGAAACAAACTTTGATGTTCATCACACAAATATTTGTCCTGAGTGGTAATCGAACCCACGACTCATGGAACCACTGTTCCACCGAGCCAGTCAAATAACATCAAATAAACTAACTGAATAACGTATCTGTTGCACTCACTTGTATAAACTTTTTTTTTCTAACTGAAATATGATGATGGCTTGTAGTAGCCTCGTCATCATCGCCGGACTTGCGGGGGAGGGGATGGCTCTCACCCCCAAACTTGAATAAGCATTGCGTATGTTTGAGCGAGACACAGTTACGCGTAGGCTGCCTAGGTCGAATTAAGATTTAGATCAAGCACAGGCCTACATAGCGAAAGTGGAACGAACCTTTGATGGATTTACTTGCCAGTGTAATCTATCCGCTATTCCTTTGTAGAAAGGGTGTATTTTAGTTCATGAAAGCAAGATAGGGATATTCTTTTTTGTTTATGCTATACATCTTAAAGCAATCAATACACAAATGAATGTAAATACTAGACAATATAGTACCACATTAAAGGTCTATTAGTGTATAGTTAGAGCTATACATTCAATCAATCGGCGACCATCATTATGAGATACGGAGCAAGATTACATAGACTTAGGATCTTCAACTTATCGCGAGAGTATTCCTACATTTGGCTTATCCATGATAAGATATGAATTTAGGGCCCGCCAGGGATGGTTACTAAGAGACAATTGAAGTAATTGAAAGAATAACAATGCTTACACTTGTGTAATCTTTGTAGGTATACCTTACATCCTCTCTTTGTTAATCCGTTGTTTTAAAGTTCAACGATATAATATTATCGTTAGAGGACATTGCTCGCTTTATGCGAAACAGAAGGTACGTTTAACATTATAGCCTTTTGTTATTATTACTTCTTTTATTTTATTGAATAAAAACAACATAGACTGGCTCGGTGGAACATTGATTAGTGACTGTTCTGGCTGGCAGTTCCAACAGTCATGGGTTCCATTCCCACTCGCAACGAATATTTGTGTGATGAACATCGATGTTTGTTATATATCTGGGTGTGATTATGTATTTATAAATATCTTTGTATGAATATCAGTCTCCGACGACCATAGTACAAGCTCTACTTATTTGGGTTCAGGTGACCTTGTGAAATGTCCCAAATATAAAAAAAAAATTAACTAACTAAATACTAATATTATAAATGCTAATAAAAGGTAATCAGATAGTGTAGTAGAGAATGAGAAGCGCCACAGCGGCTTCATGTCGTTGAGGCATATGCTGAGGCTGGGACCTAGTTGACCACTGATAAATGTTGTTTGTGTTCCTCGTTGTTTTCTTGTTTTGTTTATGGTCATTATTACTATTAGAAAAGACTTTTTAACGACTGTGCTATAAGAGAGTTATATTTTAGGCGATAAACAACGACTACTGACGCGAAAATATCTAATAAGTTACGGCTACACTATCCAAAGTCTACTATAACATTAATCGCCTTAATAAACACAAGATAAACACGAAAGAAACTTCACATATTCTTTAGCAGCTCTAGCAAGGTATCCTCGTAGAAACTAAAGCATTTTCATGAAAAATTCTCACTGTATCAACTAGCGTAATTTAAACTTGCAAGATATACGTTGTTTTAAAAACACGTCAAGACTCCACCTTAAGTATTTCGCTAGTCACTTCTCTTTTCCGCTGGTAATTCCCAAAACTTCGCGCTCACAGTAAATATTCGTTATTCTAAAGTTTCAGCACAAACAAATCACGCCAAGGTTCCCTGAAACGGGTTCTGAAACGGATTCTAAAACGTTGAATATTTGAACGAGTTCAAAATGTTGCCCGAGGATTCGCGCCGACATTTTCCTATTTCGATAATGTCAGTTTGTTGATTTGTAATGAATGATGCAATAATAAGGCGTCCGACCGATTTCGGCCATGGCGGCCGATCTCAATTGAGATCAGCCAAGTACGCAGGACATATTATAGTGCACAAGTGTGCGCGCAAACACAAGTGCACTCTCTATTCCCTTACTCTCATAGTTCGGTGAGACGGCAATCCGACATGACCGATGAGAGATCGGGCGCAGGACCACCGGTTTAACGTGCTCTCCGAGGCACGGGCGTCCAACCGCCAACTTCCTGACTACGGGCTGAGTTATTTCTTCACAGAAAAACTCACACAAATTTTGCCTCACCCCGGACTCGAACCGGTGACCTCTCGGTCCTTACGCAGCGCTTGCTACCAATAGACCAACAAGGCAGTGGCAGTGGCAGGTGACGCAATAGGTATTACGCGAGTAGTCTGATGGTAGAATTTTCCGATGTTCTTTTATATTTTTACTAATAAAAAGTATTGATGTGTGGTAAAAGAGAAATAAATTGCAAAGAGACGTAAAATATAAAGACGTAAAATGTACTTCAAAGGCATACCACCTCCTATTTGCCACAAAGTAAGAAGCTCTTGTCTGCCATTTTAAAAATATTCTACGAAAAATGCATGAAGATATACCACTGAAGAGCTTCTTATACTTTCCTTTTTCTAAGGTAACTACTGCAACAATGCAAAAATCTTTTTTTTTTTCAGTAGTAATAGTGCAGAGGTAGGTAACACAAAAGATCCCAATGGGTCGAAGTGACCTTCCACACGGTCCTTGCTACAAAATACTTCTAGATATCCTTCCTACTCCATAACTCTCGACACTCACCCGTACCCCGGCCTTTGACAGAACCAGGACCTCGTCAGCTTGGCAGCTTCCAACAGAACGGCTCCAAGGTCACCGATCCTCATGCCAGAGCAGGCGCAACAGCCATCGCCTTCTCCCTCACCCACAAGAACGAGACGGGACTCCGACTTCGCCACTTTGAACACTTCACTACACTTGTGCACTGTTAGCTAGCTTCCATTGCTGGGTACACTGAGTGTTCACGCCACTGTGTACACTTGAGTGTTAACGCTACTGATTTGTACACTGAGTGTTCACGGCACACTTTTGTTTACTTGCTCGTCTTATTCTGTGATGAGAAATAAGCATTCAGGGAAGTTACACACAGCGTCTATCTTGAGTCTTTTAAATGCCTTAGATTTATATTCACCTCACTAGTCATAAAAAAAAATCAGAATTATTTGGCTTTCCCGTCCTATTTTTTAGCTACTTCAGGACAACTGAACTGAACAGGATCTGTTGCAATTAAAAGATAGACAATATAACTCCATTCCGGATTGCACTGAATTGTACTTAGAACGATAGTTGTGCTCTATGTGGCTGTCATTAACATCTTAAGTAACGAGAAAATTATTCGATACCATTTAGGTGAGAAATATTAAAAGGTAAAAAATAATTCATCATGTAAAGGCATTTGCTACGAATCTATGCAACGGTTTCGAACTAAACTCGATCTGACATTTAACCGCTACTCATCAAAATAGCCGTTGCGTGTAACTTCACTAAACGATCATCGTTTACCCGATAGCGGAAAAAAAAGGCAATTAGTTCTATCGACACCGCAAGGTCACTAGGCAATGATTACAGATGGTTACGCACGTTGACAGATATTACAACGAATTACAAATGGCCAAATCTGGTTCAAAGTACTTCGTGGTCGTGGGCGACGAAACGACGTAACCGATTAATCGATTGCTTAATCGATATTAAATTAGTCGTTTGGGTATAGTGTTATGAAAGTTTGACCGTTCGATAAGTTGCGATGATTGGTATTTCTAATAGTGTTGTTGATTCTTTGCTGTCTTACTAAAGTAGATCACTACCTACATAGTATAAAGCAAAGTCGCTTCGCACGTCTGTTTGTCACTATGTATGTATGCTTAAATATTTCGAACTACACAACAGAATTTGATGCGGTTTTTTTTAATAGTCAGAGGGATTTAAGAGGAAGGTTTTTATGTATAATGTACCCGAAACGAAGCGAGGATAAGATTCGATAGGTAGTCAAGTGTGAATCTGAATATTTAAGTTTCTTTAAAGGAAATAAACATGTTTTTTTTATATAAACAGTGAGAGCCTGTTGATGACCTCACACCAACTGATGGTAAACGGTCGTGAGGTACATATATGAGGCACAATAGACCTCTACAACACAATTCATAAAAAAAACAAAATATTACATATAATATCACAATTTATCCAATTTAACCTGTGTTTCGTACCAGTAACGTAAAACTCACACACATAATCACCCAGACTCTATTTTATGAGACTTTCCATGATTCAGTCGTTTTAAAATTGCAAAAATGTATTATGTTTCGAAATAAACAGCTCGTTAAGAGTAAAAACTGCGGCACAAAAGCCATCAATCTCACAATAGTAAGTGGAGAAATTCAAATAGCAAACCGCAATCGTGACACAGCAGGCATTCGCTTTGGATTATTGCTTTTATAAATTGCAATAAAGTCTTTATTCACACCCATTCCTATAACACAACCTGCTAATGTTGTAAATGTGTAACCTGTATGTAAGGATGTTACTCTTTCACGTGAAAAGTACTGAGTAATATACCTTACATATCAAAATAGTTGAATAAACTGAATTTATTTATTTATTTATCAAGAACAACCAACAAATACACTTAACAAAATACAACAGATACATGACATAGAACAAGAGCTAGGAGCAGATTCAATTTCAGGTTGCTTAGGCTTGCAATGTGAGATAATCTTTATTAATGAATGATATTAGAATTACATTAGAAAACTGAATATGTCCGGGATATCCACTATGTTGTTGATCCGTAATCAACATGTGTAACAGTACCGAAATATTGGGATCTAATAAATATCCCGGACATAAGCTGTTTTCTAAAATGGCTGAATATTATCCAAAATAGAACGATAACTAACTTCATGCGTACGAATCCGCGGGCGACAAAATACACTTCATATTCAGTTAGGAAAAATTTCCTCCTTGGTTCAATGTAGAGTAAGTCTACGACTTAAGGTTTTTTGAAAGCCATCCTCTCCCCCGCAAGTCCGGTGACGATGCCGAGGCTACTCCAAGCCATCATGGTGTGTCAGTTAGGGAAAAAGCCCAAGGCTTTTGAAGCCAGCGTTTTGACCACGCAATTCATTACCCACCGCGTTTTCCGGTAAATAAATAACTCGTTTATCGACTACAAACAAAATCTGCAAACAAACTATTTACCATCCGACACACCACATCATTTGCAGCGTCGCTCTGAGTAAACAGCACTCGCGTATAAAATGAAAAATCCTTTATTTCCGCCTCCCAGCCTTTGGCTTTCAACATTTTACTGAATAAACTTAATAAACTTCACATCACTTTTTTCTACGGCTTTTACTTTTTACGGCTTCGGCACGTTGCATACAGCCAATATTTGGTCACATCACTATGTTTGTAAACGGTTCCAAATTCAAATGCACTAGTTTTTGTAACGTTTTTTAATTTTTTTTAAAGGAGGATTTGACCAACGTATTCCACTGCTAAAAGCCTATATATTTCCAAATAGGTTTTATTCACAAATTAAATATTATTTGATTACATTTTCACTAGCTATATGATCGTGCTGTCTGAGTGTTAGTTTGGAACTGGACTTGAGCCCAGTATTTTGTCCTTGGCCTGGGATGGATCGTAAAACGTAGGCTGTATGGAGAGGCTCTATCTTCTGCCAAAAACAATTCCCTGTATGTATTTTCCTCGGTTCTTAGTATTGCACACATAGTATGCGAGACTGAGTCATATTTTCAAGGTCACTTTAAGAATTGTGTATTATTGTTTGTATTTAAAGAAAGAAGAAAGATAATTATACATGTTTATTAAATATATCCTTCCATTTTTTTAAATAAATACAGTAGTACGTAATAGTTTGTAATAAGGATACCGTATCGAAAAGATATTCGAGACGGTACTTACTTCTTCATTCATTTCGTGAGTTTAAAAGTAAAGTCTGCAGTACTTAGAAGACACAAGCCAATGTAAGAAATCAATATACCTTAAAATATCTAAACAGGAATGTTAACAAAAACAAATAAAACGCGAGGTGACTCGCAAAACCATTTCAATTAAACATCTTCCCTTCCATTAACACAAAAGATACTCGGTGTCAAAAACAAAAACCGAACTGCAAAACTGTTGCGATGATACGCGAAAACAGTATCCACTCAGAACTTCGGAATACCAAGGACCATCGAAGAAGTTGGCTAAACAAGAAGTGTAGCGAAGTTATCTCCCTACAAAATAAGTCAAGGTGGTAATTACGAATACGAAATTGACATAGATGCGTCAATAATGGACAAGGTAATTTTAATCGAGTAATGTATGTCACTTTCGCTTTATCGATTTTTTGTAGGTATAGTTTTAGTGACGAATTTTAATTTTCCTTTATAAAAGTTTTGTTTTGTTTAGGGGTGACAGCCATCCGCTCCCCCGCAAGTCCGGTGATGATAACAAGGTAGCTCCAAGATAACTACTCCAAGTCATCATAGTAAGTCAGTAAGGATAAATAAAAAAATATATTTATTTTGTGTTTTAGGAAAACATCGAACGGAAACGTGCAGGTTTCCTACGAAGAAATTCTCAGGTTGTGTAGTCAACCAACCCGCACTTGACCAGCGTGGTTGACTAAGGCCTTATCGCTCCAGTTTAGGGAAGGCTCGTGCCCCAGCAGTGGGGACGCAAATGAGCTGATGTTGACTATCTATTATCATACCCAAGAAAATACTACCTTGCATGTCAAATAAGCGCAACAAACGGTATCTAACGTAAACTTGTAGACGCACTGATAATTCCGTATCGAGTGCCGGCCGATGGTATCGATTGCTATCGATGTCAATACAACGGCATGCTATATGGAATGACAGACAACAAGAGGAGCGTCGATTGCTTCAATCGATGCTTAGTTACTCGGGATATTGTCAGATTGCTGTGAAGGGACTTGTAACTGCTAGAGTACGGTAATACTATTACAGCGGCTTAAGTTAATGTTAATTGAAATGTTACACCTTTGAATATGATGTAAGACATTAAAAGTCTAGTCTAGATTTGGTAGTATTCATAGAGACGTCGAGAACCAATAATAATAGCAAAAGTAGCAACTTTCTTAATTTACTTGAGTTCAAGTCGAAATAAGTAAATACTTACACTATTATACAATCAAATAGATTATGCTTTAATAGAATTGAATTATTAATGTACAGACTGTAGTGCACTCATAGAACAAACCTGCTTATATTGGCTTAGAATATTTATGGAGATTTCCGATTTAATGGGGCTCTAACTAAAATAAGAATTTTAATAATAAAAATCGCAAAACATACAAAATATCACCGATTTTAGTACCTCTCTTTTAGTCTGAAATTAAAGAGAGTAAAGTTTCTACAAAACGCTCAATCATATCATCAGACATAAAGCTATCAACATACACATGCGCTACTAAACATAAAGTAGGTGTATGATCAGAATCCATTGATGTGTGACAAATCGTTCATGGTCCATTGTGCTGGATGCAACTCCACGATTTATTTGACGCGTCCGAGTTTACGAAAGAGAGAGCCAGATACTTGCATATGATCTATAATAAAGCGTCCGACTGATTTAAGTCATGGCGGCCGATCTCAATTGAGATCAGCCAAGTGCGCAGGACATATTTTAGTGCACAAGTGTGCGCGCAAACACAAGTGCACTCTCTATTCCCTTACTCTCAAAATTCGGTGAGACGGCAACCCGACATGACCGATGAGAGATCGGGCGCAGGACCACCGGCTTAACGTGCTTTCCGAGGCACGGGCGTTCCGCCAATGCAAGGCAACCGCCAACTTCCTAGAACAACGAGGCAGTTTATATGATCTATACGGACCGTATGATACGGTACTCTTATTTGACTAGAAATGTTTGTCTACATGGGCGTACTGAGAGGGCGGGGACCTACCTCCCCCTGAATACTATTGTCGTCCGTACTAAGTATCTTATCTAGTACATTCATCGATAGTCATCTATCAAAAAATCTACGCCACTGGACCAGTGTATTTTTGATTTCCCCCTTTTTTTGCCCTAACTGACATACGATGATGGCTTGGAGCCAGTAGCCTTGTTACCATCACCGGACTTGCAGGGGAGCAGATGGCTCTCAGTCCTAAAGATTTTCCACTCTCTCCCCTATCCCAGAATCTGGGTACGCCCATGTTTGTCTATGCAAATAGGTTAGTGTTAGTGAAATGCTATACACTGCTAGTGAAGTGAAGTCCTCACGTATAACGTAACTTAGGGAAGTTGTGAGGGCACGGCGAACACGGTTAAAAAGTAGCCTATTTTCCGTCTCGAGCTCTAGGCTACCGGTGTACTAAATTTCATTCAAATCGGTTCAGTTCTTTTGGTTTGAAAGTGCGTCAGACAGAGTTTCTTTCACAATTATAATATAAGTACAGATTGCACTAAATTATGTGTAAATATACAAAAATGCAAGTACTAGAGAATGTTATCTTATCATTGTTAACAGGTAGTATACAAATATTTGTAAAGATTATTTTTTAGAGCACGTGTATTTATGTATAAATAATTTACATTATTAGGTACTGAATGAAACATTATATTATCTTTAATCTTATCTTGCGTATCGATATTTTATTATACGTCGCTCGCTACCTTCGATTAGTTAATTCACATTTATTACTGTTGTTATTTATTTACAAACATTAAGATAAACATACAAAAATCGACACTTAATATTCCAAGAACATACATAATAAAGTTACAAACTCCGGGTTACCCAAGACTACAATTGCTGCAATATGTGAAAAATGCAGTTTTATCTTTTATTAACTAACCTAATCTCTCGATACTCAATTCTTATTTTTTTTTAAATATTACATAGTGCTAAGATGGATGAGACCTCATCTTGAGACCATAGTATTTTTCTATTATTTACGCAAATACTAGACATTTGAGACCAATTTTGACCAGATAAAGAATAACCACTAATCTTCTTCATAAGATAAACACCGCCTAAATAATACACAATAGAACTTAAATATAGTAACACAGTATCAGTTAAAACGCTTCAAGACACATTGCATATAATTAAATCGACCGAAATGCTAAGTCCTAAATCTTACATCGCCTAAATTGTGTAAAGGGAGATATATGGATATATATCTCCCGCTATATATTATGCAACCCTGTGGAAGCTCGATACATAGAGGAAGTGACAGTTGGCGGGGTCAATGACCGCTTAACAGCCGACCGGAACACGGGTTGAATCCGCGGAATCTCTGCAACGGAGAAATCTAATTTGGGGCGAAGTAGGATAGCATATACACCGTGAAATTTTAGTAGTTGTTTTCCCGTGGCAGAACGATTTGCCTTTAGTAATACTATTAAATCATGCAAATTATTACTCGAAAAAAAAATTTTTTTTTTTCGATTTTTCAGAATAATAATTTTCCAACTCGAAAACGAGAGAAGCTATCGTTGTTTTTGAAGATGTGACGTGTTCAGGTACTGCTTGCCGCATGAAATCGACGCTTAAAGCTAAAGAAGCTCTACATCGTAAGTCATAAAGCGGTTCGAACCTGCTTTCGAGTTACGGTTAAACCTTTCGTAAGACCGGCATTTATTGATTTTACCAAAAAAGAACTGCACACATCTTCTGTACTACTAAGATAGAATCATTTTACTGCGGGAAAACAACCACTAAAATTTCACGGTGTATATGAAAAATCTAGGTTTTAGCGTGTTTGGTTTCGTAATTGTTTGTTGTTTTTTTTTTCTTAAATAAAATAAGGTTTTTGGGAGCCGGTAGCTATCACTCCCATATAATTACTGTACGTACACACTTTGACAGTCTTATTAGGAGGCTGTAGACCGGTTGTGCTGAAAATCGATTGGAGGATAGTAATATGTGCAGCAGTGGACAGCAATAGGTTGAGATGATTATAATGAGTCTTCTTAGAAGAAGAGAGAGCTATACCTTAGTGCAATTAAAACAAAATAATTTAGAGAATTGACGTTACTATAAGTAAAGAGTACAATTTATGCTACAGAGATCAGGGATAAAGGGTTTATGATATGATTGAAATAAATGAAATTCTTACATATTCTCTGCAACGAGTGCGAAGGGGCAAATATAACGACACTAATGATCAACAACAATAATAATAGCCATCAGATACTCTACTCAATAAACAAACTAAGCTGAACAGTAAGTATATAACTTAGAACGAACAGCGTAGTTCCATTGTTTTTGTTCCCAAGGGAGCCAGCCGTTGTATAGTAATTAGAATAACAAAATTATTGCTAGCTAGAATCGCCAAGGTTAAAGACAAGATGAAGTACAAAGAAGAGGTCGGTGACTGAAAGAAATTTGATCCGAGGGAGCATTCACCGAAATTTAAGTATTCAGTAAAGTAAGATAGCAAAGATATTATGCATGTAAACTGGAGATGCAAGTTCTTCTAGCAAGATTGTTGTGATTTACATAAAAATTAGAAAAAAACACCTCAGACAATGATGTTACCACGAGAAAAGGTATGATATTATTATACAATGATCTGATCCCGTGGTAAGTAGCTTAAGCACTTGTGATACAAATACCAGAATGAACAGTGGATACACAAATATACTTAAACATATTTCATAACGCACTTAGACACGGAACAAACACCGATGTTCATCACACAATTTGTCCGGGGTGAAAATCGAACCCACGACTCTTGGAACCGTAAGTAGTGAGCTTGAGTCACTAGCCACATTTCACAAAGCCTGTCTCTAACAATTTCCTAAAGAGCCAATCTATAGCTACTTCAGCTAAGCGATTTGTCCGGGATAAAAACCGGTGACCTACTTATGTTAAAAACTTTCGCAAAAATGTCGATAAGCAGGCACCATTGTATCGGTTACAACTGAACGGTGCCGACATTGATCTGAATAATGAAATCATATTATTATCCTCACAACAACAGGGTAAAAAGGCTGGAGAAAATTATATTAAACCGCTCCAGTTGCTCCAACTAAGAATAGCTTCGTTTTGCAGAGCGGTTAGAAACTCCGCCGCCGTTGAAATGGAAAGCGCTGAACTAAATGGTCACGTAATATGGTTATTACGAACTATAAGGGTTGAGGATGATTGTGGGAGCATTACTTGGATTGCTTGAGCGGGAGTTTAATATGTTTCAAGTTTTAAAAAGGTTTCAAGTGTATACTTAATTGTTCTCAATATAAAAAGAGTATTCAATGAGTAACGTAATAAAATGTATACAAAACTCTTACCGAATCTAAAGACTGCAAATGATTAGTCAAATAGTATGTAATCGGAGATTTTATTCTTGATTTTGTCTACTACGGATTGGAACACTGATTTTGATTCCTATTCTGTAAATAACCTGGTATATTTTTTTTGATTCATGCATATGGCTCATCGCATAACCTTAGATTGAAGTATGGACCTGTTTATTGGCATACTTCATACAAAGAATACAGCAGTAGAAATCAAGGCACTTTATGAAACAACATTGTATCACGAACTAATCTTACGCACTGCCGCGTGCTATGATATTATATTTTAGAGTATATTTACGGGAACCACCGAAGCATGAATCAACCTGATATCTCGTCTCACACTTCATGAGAACGTTGAAAAGTACCACAGATCATATTTTTATTGATAAATAAACTCACTGCGATACAATAATGTCGTCTAAGTAAATGCGAAATCTATTCCAAAATTTGTAATAAATGCTGACATCTGAATAGCAACTCAGTAATAGGTTTTCGAAATGAGGATTCTGACATTTTCTAGGAAAATCATTGAATTTGATTCCTGAATATCAACAGGAAGTACTTTAGAAATAATATAACAATAGTAAATCTTGGTATTCTGGTCGATAAAAACATAGGAAAGAATGCATCCAAATCTCCCAGTTGCATCTTGGTGCTTTCGAAATCGAAACGAAGATAAATAGACCGCTGAATGTAAACAAGCCACTGGGGATGTAGGCCGAGTCAGACGCCATTGTGACCGATTCACGCTTCGCCGCTTCCGCTAAACGTACGCTCAAAAACACAACGTCTCAAACTTCAACAACAAAAATGAGACAAGCATACAGAAATGTGAGATAACGACAATGCAACGGAATGCCATATTTTTATTCGGGAAGAGGCCCATCCACTCCCCTGTGAGACCCGTGATGATCACAAAGCCATAACCGAATCAATCAAGAAAAAAAGCTAAAATTTTCATATTTTTTTTTTGAATAGGGAAAGTAATAATAAAAGTGTATTCCATCAATAATATTTGACAATAACCTACCTCTCATCTGCAAATGCTAAAAATCTATTCAGCAAATTGATATGTGTGTAAACTCATTTTGAAAATGTGAATTATAACACCCGCAGTGAAATGAGTTAACTTAATGAGTTGACGCAGTGCAGCGTTATTGGACGCACTAAATGAAACAGGTAGTCGAAAGGGACAGTGCAACTGTGCATTTGCATGATCGAGCTTTCACAACCCACCTCCGGGAGCATTTGAAAACCATAGATAAGCTAGTTTTAGAATCGCATTTGAGGTCAGCGCGATTCTAAAAGGCCTTGCTAGAAGCATGGATAATAAAGGATGTTAAGAATTCGGAAATATTTTTAGTAGGAATCATCACAGTTCTACAAAGCGTTCATACATATTGACCCGTTCCGATAGCAAACGTGTCAATCGAGACGGAAACAAGAAGGAAAGGTGAATAAGAAAATGTAAGTGATTTTAAGTTCAAATATTTAGACAATAACCAAAATACAAAAGACTTCCGTGTGTAAACAAACAAAAAGCTAAGTTATCAAAAATAATATTCCCAAGACGACCAATAAACCTCTACTATCAGCAAAAGCATACTTCAAACCGGCCATTTATTCATGGTCAAATGAACACGAAAAGTCGGTCCTCATAAGTTTCCCCCAAAAATTGTTACACCTTAATAAAACCTAACTGCGATTCCCAAAAGCTAATGTGCCGAACTCAAATCCTTCGTACAAACAAACCACTAACCACTTGTGACCCATAAAAGGGATCGTAATTTTGAATGCTGTCCCATTATGTTAACCGTGTACAATTGCTAATTTGAACTCTGCTACTTAGACGATAAAACTGAAATTCCCTTCTGTACAGCTGTCACGTGTACCGTCCGCAACGAAATCAAAGGATCGTCCAGAAATGTGATTGGATTGGTTTAACTTGAATTAAATTTGCTTTGTGGTTTCAATTTGTTTGGTCTTTTGTTACAAGAAAGGTGAAATTAGTTAATATTATGTCAAAGGTGGCATGTCCTTTTCAATAAGGTTCAATGTTTTGGTAATGAAAGGTTTTACTTGTTCGAGCTTCTTCTGAATGTGTAATACGTTCATAATTTTGTAGTGGAAAATTTTGCACTCCAAGAATTTACAGGGTATAACTACAGTGATATGCCTAACTTGTTGTGGACGAACCTTACTTTCGAGCTGCTGTTCCATATTATATTCCAAGTTCAAAACGCAAACCTCAACATTCTATTCCATGACATTACGCCCATAACCTTCGTGATAAATAATGCCGAACGAGCAGGCAAAAAGAAAATCAGCGTGAAAGAAAATCGCGTGACACACCCGAGCACAATTAGGCAACATTTAATCCTGCTAACATAACTAGTAGAAATACGAAAGTTTGTACGTATGTATGTTTATTCTTCTTTCACGTTAATAATACGGTACGCATTTTGATGAAACATTCCAATGATATAGCTTTCATATCAGACTGATACTGACTACAATTAATAAATATATTGTATATTATACAAAATAAGACGTTTACTTACTCTAATCGTAAGAGTTCGCGGTTGGCGACCGGTCTTTACCGCACTGTGAAAGAGGGAAGTGCGGGCAAGGTCGTTCGGATTATGTCAATTAATGTCAGCTGATTGCCGACTTAATTGTTTTTTTTTTTTTGGCAATCAGATTGATTACGGTAACGACAGGATTGGCAACAATTGCTTCGCTGAGAGTTGTTGTTACTTCGATTCGTTTTACAACGCCCAGTTTAGGATTAAACGATCCATTTTTAATTACATTCCAATTTTTACTAATTTTACTAAAATAACAAACTAATGATATCCTTACTATTATTAATGTAACGGTCTGTGGCTTTCACACCAGTATTACTGATTTATATGAAATTTGGTACACCGATAGTCTAGCTAGAGCCATAGGTTACATTCAAACCATAAGGCAAGATGAACAAATTTCACACGGACGAAGTCGCGTGTGGAAAGCTTGTATGCAATATGTTTGACTTAGGGACATACTAACTCTCTGTATTTATGTATCACTTACCACCATATAGGCAAACTAGGCAGTTACAATAGAGTCAACGCACCAATAATAGTTACAGAAAAGAAAGTCGATTATTAACGAGGTTCAATTTCACCGAACGTCTGACCTCGAGTGGTTTCGAACAAATACTACAGGAATAATATTAAGATAAATGGCATTGAATATGCGAGTACTGCTATTGGTATTGATATTTGTGGAGAAAACGTTGGAATTTTCTATAGAAATTGACTGTCAGGAAATTGTGAACGGTAAAGGAACAGATGATATTCAAAGTAGTTGGGCATTTGTGAGGAAAGACATAGAAAATGATACTCCACGTTTATTTTGTTATTGTGATATATAAGAAAGTCTCGGATGCATTTTATTGTTTTCTGACAGTTTTGTATCTGACTATAAGTTATATCGCTAATTTGATTTTAAATGCTTTGAATCAGCTTTAATGCAAATGTTTTGTGATGGCTAAATATCTGTATTTTATCTACGTCGTTAATTGGCTATTGACTTTAAATATTCAGGTTTTTATGGGATCTTAGTACTAAGTACAAAAAAGAGGTTAAAATTAATGATATTTGTGATCTAGAAGTACAAACAAAATAATGTAAAAGTCGTGGCTCATTTCTTACTTACTGGCACTTCACTGTCTAGCAAACCAATCAACTAATAATCTTAAATCATTAAACTACAACTACCACTATATTTGGAAAACTAGCTATCACTTAAAGGTTTAAATATTAAAAGTAAGTATTATAATTTTTTTTAACAAATTCTTAAGCAATTTGTCCCTTTTTGGCAGTAACCACGTAATTGTAGGGCGCGATAATTTTCACCAAATGCCAATTAACTACTAGACGAAAGGTTAAGGTACACTAAAGGTCCGTGGTCGGCCTTCGCGACCAATCACGGTCTCATATAACAGTGTGGTACAATACATAGGCATAGAGTAATACATAAGAAAGATGAAAACGATTATCTGAATGGCACATATGAATGTATGTAATAATAATAATAATTAAATGCATTTATTGACCACAGATAAACAAAGCCCAAAAATAGAACAGATAAACAACAACAAAAAAAAGAAAGAAGAAACACAACATAGAATAGTGGTCAACAATCTCAGCATATGCCACAACGACGGGAAGCCGCTGGGGCGCTGGTATTCTGGCTGGGGCCTATTTGAGCAACGTTTTGTAATAAATTGTAATAATAAACAGAAAAAAAAATATAATTCAACGATAACAAGTAACACAGACAAAACAAAACAAAGAAGAAAAAAAAAAGAACGAAGTAAAATAAAAAAATAAGAAAGATGAAAACGATTATCAGAATGGCACATATGAATGTATGTGTCTGTAAAGCGTCGAATGTTAGCTAATCAAAAGTCAGTCGGCTATGCCACAGGTCACTTCATCATCAGTGTTCTACCTCTGTCAGGCTAAGTCAATTAAAATATTTTTGGGTATCTACTAAAAATCCATGGACATGATGGCTGATGAGTCGCTCACCAGGACAACCAAGAATTATATAAAATGTATTTTATTTATGATTCAAATCATTTCTTGTAAAAGTATTTGCAAAATAAACTATTTTATACACAGGAACAGTTATAATACCAATAGCCAAACTTCAGAAACAAATACGCTGGAGAATAATGAAGAAAGATTAATGAAGTCTTCATCAGACTAAAACTATTGAGGAGAAATTTATGTCTAAACTATATAGGGCAATTCCTTCACCAATCTATAGAGTATATTTCAGCATGAAAGAAACCGCTACAAGCTCATGGCTTGAACGAAACGCATGTAATCGAGCAAGCCGATACCGGCCCGCACGGAGATGTCGCCGCCTTCCACAAACGACCAATAAATCAAAACAAACCTAATCGTTCACGCAATAAAACCTACAATCCCTCAATACCCACTTTTAGGAGTTAGGTCTCGAAAACTCCAATGAAATTGATTCTACATTGTAAGTTAATTTATGGCCGGCAATAAATTGAGTTTTATTGCTTCTACAGTACGTTTCAAATTTGATTGCATTTACTCCAAGCCTTGTCTCAAGTCAATAATAATTTGAGGTGTATTTTTTCTTAAAAATGCACCTTTTAATAAAACTGCAGTCCTTCCCAGGAGTTTTCTAGAACGATTTGCTAATTAAGGGGAAGACAATTAAAAAAGTAATTAGGAACGTCTCTTATTCTTTAATGGAAGGTTCAAAATAATAGCATAATGAGAAACAGCAACACAACTGCTGGAATTAATAATAATATTATTTTACATTTTGTATTATGCTATGTTGGTGTTCCTTTTTATAATTCTTTTTTTATTTGAAACACCACACACAGTCATCTTACCCCAAACTAAGCAGATCTTTAAATATATGCTTGAATGAATACATTTTCACACCCAAAAACGGAACAAACAAACATATACATCATATGTTTGTCCGGGGTGGGAATCGAACCCACGACTCTTGGAACCGAAGCCAAGTTCAGTAACCATTGAGCGACTTGAACCACAGATAACGCGATTCGTGTGGCCGAATACTGGGCCGATTTCGTTTGATTTTGCCATCGACTCGATAAGAAGAAGAAGTAACCATTGTTACATCAAGCCATTCCTTAACTGTAAAATTAATGATAGCTTCTCGAATCGTCTCCCATAACTGCTTTGAGTCGTTTTAAAAGCGTCGATGGCCGAGTGGTTAAGGTCGTTGCTTGCTATGCGAGAGGTCGCCAGTTCAAACCCCGCCAGGTACCAATGTGTTTTTCAAATTTGACATTCATATGTACCATCATTCGACGCTTTAACGGTGAAGGAAAACATCGTGAGGAAACAAGCACACCTGAGAAATTTTTCAACGGTGTGTGAAGCCATGTCAGAGGCCTACGGGCGGCTTAAAAACACTGACACCAGGTTGTTCATCAACCATACGATAAGAAGAAGAAGACTGCTTTGAGTAAAACCTCAACGAATTTAACGGATAAACAAACTCATTACGACAACAAGTCATATTTCAGAAAATCAGAGGTCATTCACCTCCTAATTGATTCACTGAACAAACAAATGAACATCACACAGGAGATGTTATCCCCCAGTATCCCATTTCCATTTCTCAAACATGCACCAGTCCTACCATATGTACTCTGATATCATTGTAACTTCAACCGCATGTAATTTTAAACCTAAATGCAATTAGGATAGAGTGTAATATTCTGTAATTGTCCAAGTTGGTGTTTGAATACGCGAACCGCGAGTGTTGCAGTTTTAGACGTTTGCAAATTTGAACTTTATGTCTTTAACAATAGAGGTTACTAGTACGAAATTGAAGTTTATTTTCAAGGCGAAGGCCGCTGTTTGCTCGCCACTGATGGAAACAAAATGCTAGCGTGTGTTTGCGCGTTTTTTGTTTGTCTTTATCGACTAGTGTTTTAGTTGGAGCGTTGGAAATTGAAGAGAACATACACGCGGATACGGAATACCGTAGATACGAATTCTGGGTAGCATTTGCGAGTTCACCGAAAATGGTATCGGCTCTATTATCATTTCACACATTACGTGACGGCAATAACTAAAACAAATATAACAACAAAGATATACTGTGATTGTATAGTGACTCTGAATCGAATAATAACGTGATTTACTACAATGCTCTTAATTTGATTCGATTCATTTGAAAAAAAAAAGAACTTTCAATCAATTCTAAACTCAACACCTAAAAATATGTACTTTTATGTAAATTCCCATTTCATATTCTCAAAATATAGTAGATATAACTAACGAATCGTGTTACTTGTTCAACCCTTTCTCGATACTTATGTATAGAGACTATCGTTTTCTGTAAGCACTTCAGGCGTTTCACACTATTCCTTACTAATTATCTAATCAGAAACTTAACCAAATCACAATGCATTGTGTTTTCTGTTGAATTTGCGCGAACACTAAACATTTGACATAAAACTAATTGTAAAGAGCGCTGTAAAGAGCTCGAAATGTTGAGTCTCTAAATAATGTGTTTAGTATAACCATACACGCGAGTTTAATCCGTACAATTAAGTTTATTTCTCAATTAATTATTTGGGAGTGAGAGCCATACATTCGTATGCAAGTCTGGTGATGATGACAAGGCTAATCCAAGCCACCGTCGTAGTCAGTTAGAAATAAAAACAATTTATTGCCAACTAGCTTTCCGCCCGCGACTTCGTCCGCGTAGAAACGATTAACGGGTAAAACATTACTTATTTATAGCGCAGTCGGTTAAAAAGTAGCCTATGTCCTTTCTCAGGCTCTGGACTATATCTGTATCAAATTTCATTTAAATCGGTTGAGTACTCTATGCGTGAAAGCGTAACATACAGATAGACAGAGTTACTTTCAGATTTATAATATTAGTAAGGATTTAAATGAAGTCAGCTGATTTCAGTTACATTGACAGCAACAAAAATACAATTTACAAAGCCAACTTCAATAACTAAGCGAGTTGATATCGATCACTTTCGTTTCAAGAACTCACAGATACGGCACAGTCGCGATGGCATATTAAAATAATTTCGATCTAAGGCAGTAAACACATGAAAGTGGCAAGTAGAGCGAATCGCCACTTCACGCGATTCACGTTCCTAGTGCGGTTTACACGAGACGAATTGAGTAGGGACGTCGATTGCGACGATGTGTTTAGGTTTTATAAAACAAAACACGATCTACTTTAGAAGTTCATTGATGATTATTTGTCGTGTTTCGTTGTTCTTTTATCTAAAACATCTCAACAAATCTCTTGTGTCAGTAAGGTCTTCAATTTAAGATCAATGTACATACGAAATAAATCTTTATTAATATTATAACGAACATCGGTGTTTGTTCCGTGTCTGGGTGTATTATTAAATATATTTAAGTATATTTGTGTATCCACTGTTGATTCTGATACCCGTAACACAAGTGCTTAAAAAGTGTCGATGGCCGAGTGGTTAAGGTCGTTGCTTGCCATGCGAGAGGTCGCCAGTTCAAACCCCGCCAGGTACCAATGTGTTTTTCAAATTTGTAATTCATATGTACCATCATTCGTCGCTTTAACGGTGAAGGAAAACATCGTGAGGAAACCAGCACACCTGAGAGATTTTTCAACGGCGTGTGAAGCCATGTCAGAGGCCTACGGGCAGCTTAAAACTCTGACACCAGGTTGTTCATCAACCATACGATAAGAAGAAGAAGAAGTGCTTAAGCTACTTACGTGTCAGATCAATGTATGTGATGTTGTGAAATAAATATTTATTTATTTATTATAAATTTGTCCCGTCTCTAACGCACTTTCACCGAAAACTAAATGAAAAAGGTTCATTGTTTTTTTTAAACCGTGTGTAACGTTAAAGTGTCGCACGAAAAACGACTCTACTGGACATAGAGCTAAATCAAAACAAAACACTTTTTAAAATAATGTGGACAATTTGGGTTAATAATGGGTGATTTAGGGGTGACAGCCATCCGCTCCCCGCAAGTCCGGTGATGATGACGAGGCTACTCCAAGTCATCATCGTATGTCAGTTAAAAAAATAAAGAGCTTGTTAACTTGGTAGTCCAAGTTACCAATAACTTCTATTTTCTTATCACTTCATTTTCATTGGCGTGTCGTGACGTCGTGAAGTGTAAACGCCACAAAACGACACGCGCAGAGAAAACGTGCTCGGTAATTACGACAAACATGGCGGAATATTATGGCAACGGCAATTACCATTGGTATCGGTCCAGCCCGATGATGTTGCATGCTTTATGACTTAGTCTATGCGAGGTTGTGGAAACCGAGACGTCCTAGGTTCAAAGCATTGGATGTGAGTTTGGGATTTTCTTTCCTGATTTTTCGCCTCAGTCCTGTAGCGCTACCATGAGTTTAAAAGTGACGGACTCGATATCGCCTACGTAAATATGTCTATGAAAAACTTGTACAGCGCCCCTGGTGGTTACGCTAAGAACTAAAATCGGCCGTATGAAAAAAACAACTCGATAGGTTTTTAACGTACGTAAGTTTTCGATAGCCAACTCATGGTACCGCTACTGATTTCACTACATTCCTGAAGCTAAGACTCCGTGGCTTGCAAGTACATTAATGACCCATATAAAATAATGAATTTACTTAATGGTTCTTGTATTGCATCTTGTTAGTTGTAACCTATGGTATGGTGTTTTTGGATAGAAGTTGACGGGCTCGATGTAGATCATCACGAAATTTTACCTCATCATCATCATCATCAGCCTTTTATTATATCCCACTGCAGGGTATAGGCCTAATACAAGTTTATATAAATATTTATTATAGTTTACAATAATTCCGAACTATAATAAATGTGATTCAAATGGTGTACTGCCATACAACCTTAATTACATACTATCGTACTGTATACAACTAAATTTACATATTATCACGTATGTAAAGACAAGTAGGTAGATATGTAAGAATAGAAAAATGATTACACTTCAAAATACTTCAAATAGTAAGAAGAGTTACATAATTCACTTTAAACATAATAGTAGACATTAGGGCTAAATTGCATGGTGTACTCGGGTACAAACTTTATCTGATTAGATCGTTTGAGGTCAAGAAATGCTTGATCTTTACCATAAGCGTTTAGATAGATCATTTCGGACCGACAATACCGACATTTTTGGTAATCATTATGATACCGTAGAATTTATGTAATGATTAGTAGATAATTATATAGCAAAGATAACAAAACATAACAAATGATTCATACCTTTATTGTGTCAAACATGCAATTTGTAAAAATGTAAGTCATCAGGTCATTATGCAACGACAAAATATTGCGGACATCATGTTAATTGCTATTCGTTGCCTTCCAGAAACAGTGAGAAAATTTAAAGTTCAACAAAATGTAAGAATCAAAGCAAAAGTTATTTTCACACTCAATATTATCTAATTTGTATATTACTTACTTGTTGTTGTAATTATATGTATAATAATACATATAACTACCTACTAATAAAATGCATATGGCACTACTAAGACATCATATATAATAGGGACAATTTGATTCGGAACCGGCAAAAAATACTTGAAATATTAGGTTATGGTTAAATTCATAGAACAACAATCATCCTCCTAATATGCATTTGCATAACATACATACATCATTAGACTTGACCTAGACCGATTATGACGTCAACACTTTTTTTTTTGTAGGACTCTCGCTGATAGCCTGCAGATAGGCTTTCTCAGCTTAACCGGGCTGGCGGGGGAGCGGATGGCTCTCACCCCTAAACATTTAAGCAACGTTTGCCTGAGGGCACCCCCTAACGGCGCTCGAACCTCGGCTCAGGGCGTTATGTCACAGTGTTTAAAATACTTATTCCATCTACATAACCGTAAAGAGGGGGGGAACCCTTGGATTTCTTGTCGGCCCTACTAAGTATCTTATCTAGTGCATTTATCGATAGTCATCTAGAAATAAAAATGCCTCCCCCTCCCCAATCATGTTACTACCATGTTACGTACGATAAAGGCTTGGATTCGAAAATAGGTCAACAAACAAAATCTTAGTTTTCTAAAGTTACAATATGATGTACGACCTGTTTACACAACTATAAGAGAACAAACATCATGAGTTATGTTACAAAGTTGGAAAGAGTTTTATGAAAACTTTTTTGATTCAAAAATTTTCGAAATTACATATTGCGATTCTAGACTGAAGCTATAAAAAAGACTTTGTTTTGAACTTGGCCAGCCAGCAGTGCGAACGTATACGGGCTGATGATGATGATTCAAACTAGAAAAAAAAACCGCCTTAAAGAACTGAACATTAAAAATAACCGCCTTTCTCCCTTTTAGTAAATTGGGAACAAAATACACTATAAACATGTGAATTATCTGTTAATAGCTATTAGCTACGTTATTAAATGTTCGACATATTAAAATATGCACGACAAATTGTGTTTATCTTGTTATCTATACAAAACTAAATACAAGTACTTATCGATCAACAATGATATTCTAATTAATATCATTCACTAATGACATGACGTCGACACAGCTATTAAGCTGAGATTTTTTATTTTTTTATTTAGTCTGTTCTGTCCCACTGCTGGGCAAAGGCCTCCCTCTACTCACTCCAAAGCTGTCAATTTTCGGCCAAGGCCCACCAGTCTTCTCGAGCTGAGATTATTATAGGAATAAAAATATGCATGAAAAGACAATTTAACAAACGACATTATTTCATGGAGTTATAAATATATGGTCTGATTATTGTTTTAATGACAATTAGGACGTATTAGTATGTAGGAACTGCACCAATAGGCCATCAGTCTATGGAAAGAAAAAAAGGAATGGATTGATCGACTACACAACCTTTGGGCGCCAACCATTTCTTCATGGGTGTGCAGTCTCACGATGTTTTTTCTTTCACCGTTAAAACGTCAAATAATCGTACATGTAAATTTAAAATTTCAAAACACTTTGCACGTGGCGGGGTTTGAACTAGCGACCTCTCGCATGGCAAACAAGGATCTTAACCACTCGGCCATCGACGCTTTTTCCCTACATAAACAACCACATCTTCCCAAAAGCCCAACTCCTACGCTTCCTTCTAACCCTACTACAAACAACTGAATATTGTCGATTGTTCTATACCCATTCCAATATTCCGTTGTTCCGTTATTATATTCCGAAACTCAACGTTGCCGATAGCCGATTCGGAAGTCTAAACTCTCAATAAGCTTCAGTTGTTGTTAATTCACTTCGTCTAATCGACTGGATGATAAATAAAGGGTATATTACGTATGTATCTAGTATGGATCTTATTGAAAGCTTTTAGAATGCTGTATAAACGAGATAGTAACTCTCATAGTTCGACGAGGTGACAATCCGACATGACCGATGAGAGATCGGGCGCCGGACCACCTGCAAAACGTGCTTTCCGAGGCACGGGCGTGCAACCGCCAACTTCCTGACTCCGGGCTGAGTAATTTCTTTACAGAAAAACTCACACAAATTTTCCCCGGACTCGAAACGGGGGGACCACTCGGTCCTTACGCCGCTATTTGCTACCAATAGACCAACGAGGCAGTAAAGGATACTACGATAAGATTATACTCAAAATAACCTTGAATTTAACCACGATGGTTACATAAATATCTCCCCTCCCCATCACGAATGTCCATTAGACAATTTTAATGTCTTTATTTAAGGATTAACCATTATTATCTCTTTTGGTTCATTAACGGTTCATTGTACTAAGACTTCATCAACATCATCATCATCAGCCCATATACGTCCCCACTGCTGGGGCACGGGCCTACCCTAAACTAGGACTTAATTGAACCATAATTTTCGTTATAATCAAGTTTCACATTGAACCATGATCTTCGTCATAATCAAGTTACAGATTATTCTAAGTTAGCACAATTATATGTCGTCAGTTATCTAAAGTGTCATTTAAAGCCTACTGAAGCTTCAATATTTGACCGATTCGATGGCAATGGATAATGTCCCTGTATCTTGTTGTAGGTAGAACCCCACCCGGAACAAATATTTGTGTGATCAACATCGGTGTTTGTCCCTTAGCTGGGTATTTTTTTACATATTTAAATATATATTGTGTTTTCCACTGTTGTTTCTGATTTATCTCTATCACAAGCGCTTAATCTATATACTTTGAAATCGGCACAATATGTGTGATGTAGAGTGACATTTATGTATTACTATTTATTACGGGCAATAAAAATCATTCCTTAGAAGCAATATAGTTAATAATCAGTCAGTTAGCGTAACAAGCAAATGAATCATAGGCCGTCTTCGCTTCTACGCCTAGACGAGTAAGGTGAGATGATTCAAGCCGCCTTTTAAGTGTTTACGTTTATCATAACAGACCTTGGTTACGCAGATGGCCGTAGAATTACAAACCACATCACGTCCTAGTATTAAACAATCCAGTATGAACAATTGTTCTTTTTAATTGCGTATCTGGTGCGTTGTTTCGTCATCACGATATTTCATGACCATTCGGTGTCGTAAAGTAATCGTATGGGGTCAGTGTAATTATTTTTTAATCAATATGTATACGGTGATTGGAATTGCCACATGACTAGGTCTATTGCCCATAAAATTATAGAGTTACGCAATATATGAATCTTATAATATAGTGACCCTACCCTTTTGGTTATTCCTTACAATTGAATCAGTCTAACAAGCTGACGATCACATTTTAGACCTGGTTAGACTATTACTATATCTTGTAACCATAGCATCATCATCATCAGTTCAGCGCAGTTCACTTCTAGGCATAGGCCTCCTAAAATACTCGCCTCTCACATCTATTGCATCTAAGTATGCAAACTATGAAAACGGGGAAGGAAAACATCGTGAGGAAATCTGCAGGCCTGCGAAGAAATCATAAGGTTGTGTAGTCAACCAACCCGCACTTGGCTAGCGTGGTTGATTAAGGCCTTATCGCTCTAGTTAGGGTAGGCCCGTGCCCCGGCAGTGTAGACGTATAGAGCTGATGCTGCAAACTACGAAACCAATCAAACTAATATCTCAGCACTTAACCAAATCACTTATATCATACCTACAAATAACTGGACCAACGTATTAAACGAAACTCTCAAATCTTAACACCACAACTTAATTACCCATTCACACGCATTTTATTCCTCATTGCACTATTGTCTGACCCGTAATACGGATAAATCGCGTAATAGTCATGCGATAATCCGTTGCGTAAACGAATAGGAACGAGGTGCCGTAAATTTGGCAATATATAGCCGACTTAAACTAAATAGACTATTGTTATGTGACGTAAGTGATATTGTATGGACCATTGGCTAACCGAGAGGGAAGTGTTAGATATTGCAATTGTTAATTATTTTGAGCTTAATAGCCATTGAGTTGTGTTGACTGAGGCCTGGTCGCCCTAGTTTAGGGTAGGCCCGCGCCCCAGTGGGGATGTATATGGGCTGGTGATGATAATATAGACAAATGTCTATATTGTCATGTCTATTTTAAAGCATGCATACAAATATTGATATGTTGGGATCTAATAGCGTGTTCACACCTAGCGATTTTGGGCCGATTCGGTTTGGAAATATGAACGCAGTACGCGGCGAAATCGCAGCGATATCGGGACTTGCACGTAAGAACCACGCGGCGATATCGCCGCGATCGAAATCACCCAAATAATCGCTAGGTGTGTACACGCAGTTTTAAATATTTATTTATACATATTATATCAAAATGTATCATCAATCAATCAATCAATTTATTATCGATCTATTTTATTAACATTACATAACAATACTTCTATGATATTAAGGAGTATAATAAATCTAATTGTTATGATATATTTTTTACATAAGGACTTAAGCTACTTATCACAAAATGAGATTTAGGTGACGTCAGATAAAAAAAAATACTGAGAAGATTCTCTTCGGCGCGAATCATTATTTATCTAACTTTACGTACACAATCGGTCAATCAACTAATAAATACACGTATTTTTCCCATACAAAACAATGTTGCCATCACAAATAAACTTGTTGATTCGATAGGGAATCGAACTTGGTCGTCAATAGGCGGTTTCCCTTCGGATTACCGCCCGACTACCCCATAAGGAAGGAAAAGGGAAGAATAATACTCATACGAAGAAAATAATATTTCATACAGTTGTTGCTATGATTGTTGCGTTACGTTTGTAGAATATCCCGATTTATGTGAATACGTATTCACAGGTATATTTCTGGGGGGGGGGAAGCCTTCCACTCCTCGGCAAGTCCGATGATAATGACCAGGATACTCCCAGAAATCACCTAAGTCAGTAGCAAAAAACACCGCACATTGTTCATTACATAGATAAATAAGAGTACCGAGTGTAACTGCTATGCTATGCAATTAACGAAAAAATCCTCACAATCGTCTAAAGTCGTTTCAGTTCGGTAGACTTCGGCACGGTGTTTGTGTGCGTGCGGTTAGACGTATTGTACGACTCTACGAAACTCGCACGAATCGAAACGAGCTGCTCCGAAATCGGACGATGCTATGCAATAGCTTTACCGCGGCAGTCTCCGAGTGCCACACGTCTTTTTTTTTTAATTCTTTTTATACCGTGTTAAAGGTAAGTGGTAGGTAATCTGTGGTAGGTGGTGGTTCACTCTACCTACGGTCCCAGGATTCGTGGGATCGATTTTCAACCGGGACAAATATTTGTGTGACGAACATCGGTGTTTTTCCGTGTCTATAATCAAATTCATACATACAATCACGCCTTTTTCCCAGAGGGGTAGGCAGAGATCACTTCCAGCGATCCACTTTTCACCTCTGTGGGAAACGTGACGTGACGGGTTGTGGACCACGTCGCCGCCATTCTGCCTTGTGCATTGTTTCAAATATATTTAACTATATTTGTGTATCCACTATTGATTCTGATATCTGTAACACAAGTGCTTAAGCTACTCACCACGCAATCAGATCAATGTATGTGATGTTGTATTGTGTAACATAACATTTCACATTCGCAAGAGAGACATATCCAATTCCATGCCAATCAAATTATGTTTCAATTAAGTATGGCTACCTAATTAAAACAACGGGGACACTGAATTACCCTCGCAAGAATCCTAGGCATCCAACAAAGTAGCCTTCACGTAATGAAGTCAGGAGAATTCGCAAATAGCCAATTTACATTGACAAAGCACATAATTGCACCATTAGGAGACCTGTTAGCTTGCTTTCACATTTAAACGGGACGTAATTAATACAAGTGTTGTATAGTTTTAACTTTTATTCGTTGCATTGCTGGGGAACGCCCAAAAATAAATCGATTCGTACTTGTTTTCTGCAGGGAATCCCACTGTGATCTAGAGTTGTCTTGGACAATTAGAATTTGCTGTAACGATACACCCAATCTCAAAGCCTTTAAAAACTTACTAGTATTATAATGCTAAATACTTTATAACTTAATTCTCTGAATAAATTATTTTCTTTCTTTATTTCGTTCTAATGAAACTTTGTCAGTCGCGCTTGCACGCCATACCTACTGAACCGATTTTAATGAAATTTGACACACAGATAGTTTATAAACATAAAAAAGAACATTGGGTACTTTTTAACCGACTGCGTTCAGTTTTCCAATATACAAAGATATGTAATACGTACTTGCTTCTAGATAAACTGATGTAAATATAGGTGTAAAAGAGTGAGTGAACCTTCAAGAAGTAGGTTTCTACTATAATAGGATTTTATGCGAGGATCTTCACCCTATCCGATATGTTATTGTAAATATATCCTTAGTAATCTTTTGGTAAATTCTTCCGGGTAAGGGTTTCCGTAAACTCCTTCTACGTAACATATAATATACTTCGATATTTATAACATAAAACTTATAACTCTATACTATAAATTATTATCATCATATTTCAGTTATGGCATATTTATCAACAAGTAATATTATTTGCAATACCTTATTTACAATTTATGACGCTGAAATTATTTTATACTAGCGACCCGCCCTCGCTTCGCTTCGGGGATATCTCTATCTCTATGTAATATATTTTAACCCCGTAAGAGAAATCTATTTTTATCTACTAATCTATTTTTAACTAAGCCTATGACACTCAGGGATAGTGTACCTTTCCAACAGTGAAAGATTTTTTCAAATCGGTGCAGTAGTTTCGGAGCCTATTCGAAACAAACAAACAAACAAAAAATCAAACCTTTCCTCTTTATAATATTATTATATCATATATACATATATTATATTACATATTACATTGACTCCCCCGTACCCCAGTGATGCTTACATGGAGCCTACATCGCATGCTGGCTAACTGAGCGCGGTGGCGGCAACCACGCGACTTTTTTCTAATACTTGCATTTTTAAACTCGTGATATCTTCCGAATGAAATGTCCGAATTGAATAATTCAAAAAGTCATAAATAGGTATTGAAGCCGTCTTGCATATAAAGTAATTTATTTTGATAAGGATTAATACCAAGGTACAAATAAAGAGCCTTTTCATGTGGCGGCATATAAATTAAATTTTTCGAATAAAAAACCGCTTACTGTGACATAACTATAATATTTAGACATATGCTGTCGCGACACTTTTTATAGATAATAATAAGTTCTACAAAGTCGTAGTAAATGATTTTGTTCTATCATCAATAGTTTTCGCAGCGTACGCGACGTAAGGAATTTTTCAGGTAAATTTTTTACACCTTGGGTTACATTATTGGAGTTTTAGTTAGGATCCCTAATTTTTTTAAAAATATTATGTAGCCTATGTTACTTCTGAATAATGCAGCTTTCTAATGGTGAAAAAATTATTGCAATCGGTCCAGTAATTTTTGAGTTTATTCATTACAAACATACAAAAATACAAAAATATAAAAATACAAATCTTTCCTCTTTATAATATTAGTATAGATGGACAATGCTTGCAAATATTGGGTTTGGAAATGGAATATTTGTTTTCAACAATAAACATAGCAAACAATGATTTCGACATGTGTATCTTATGCAGTCATAATAATTTATAAAATTACTAGCTTTCCGCCCGTGACTTCGTCCGCGTAGAGCCGTTTAACGGGTAAAACATTACTCTTTATAGTCGGTTAAAAAGTAGAATATATTATTTTCTAGGCTCTGGACTATATCTGTACCAAATTTCGTTTTAATCGGTTTAGTACTCTATGCGTAAAAGCGTAACAGGCAGACAGACAGACAGTTACTTTCGGATTTGTAATATTAGTAAGGATTACTAATTAAAATTAAAATTTATAAAAATTGCGATACTATATTAACCTACAAAAATAACAACATATCATTACTTCTCAATTCAATCCGTATTTTTACACAAACATACCAAAACTGTATATATTTTTCCGGAAATACACATAACATATCGCTCTCCTTATTAAACTCAAGTTTCAACAACCATTCAGTTAAAAAAAAGTATACAAAACCATGTTAATCGCAGGAAAGGCTTACACCGTAATGTTTATAAAGTAAATTAAAGTAAGGTACGTGCGTCAGACATATTCGTAACACCTGCAGTTTAACGTGCATTACATTGAACGCGGAAAAATAAACGAGGGCCGATTTACACGGCACGTCCGGCCGGAGGACGGCGAAAATAGCAGACTATTAACCCGAATCATGCGCAGCTTCTACTAGGGCTGCTATTGGCTATTCATCGCTTTAGATTCAATGTAGAGTCCGTTGCAAGTTGCAACCTTTTTCTAGAATTGACAACTAACTATGTTGCCGCCAAACGCTGCAGTGTAGTCCAATATATTTCGCACGCTATTGTTTTTATAGCAAAGTTCAAACCAATTACTTAGTTTGGATAATATAGACTATTATGTAATAACATACAGATACCTAAACAATTATATTATATTTATATCTATCATGACAACACGGACTGTTCCCTTATTTTCTTTATTTTTGTGATACATGCTCTGCCACTTTCAATAGTCTCTAGGTAGAGACAAAAACATAATATTATTTCCGAATTCGAATCCATTTTCGACACACTGTGAAAAACGCAGCTGGTTCTTTTATTGATAACCCTAACGTTAATGCACAGTAGCCACCAGCGCAAGCGTAGCGAAGGGTGTATAGAGATACGTTGCATTTGTTTAGTTCAGCCATTAACAACTATTAGAATAAACAAGAGATTTACGTAAGCGATGAGGTATGTAACGCGGAATCGAAAACAGGAAGCGTTATTGGACCAATTTGAATTTTGATGATAAGGAAAGTTTAAAGGAAAGTAATATATAATGGTTTAATTAGTGGCCAAACTGGCGCAGACTTCTTTCTTATTATTACTGGACTGATGCCAATTAAAAGTGAAGTTACTTAATCTATGAAAAATATTAAGAGCAGCGTAATGCTATGAATAGACCAATGACATAGACATATAAAAATCCATATAAATATTTATTCGAAGATGATCGACCAATTTCAATCAAAAATCATTAAAATTGAAAGTGAAAATTAAAGAAAATGTTATAAATAGTGCACAAGTACGTAAATATTTACAAAGAGTAACATAGAGTCATCAATACTGGAAAGGTCACGGCACTATTGCTTTAAACATTGACAATACTGAATGGAGCGAGTTGAGAAGATAGAACACTTTATGTTCAACACTTAACATAAAGATCACAAAATAGGATACGCACTTGGCAGCCCATCAAACGGAACTAATAACAGGTCACTCTTTTATAAAAGAGTTCCGGATGCTAAGGAAACCAGGTCAGGAGACAAATTAGAAATAAAGCAACATTTAAAACGTTAAAGATAAAATTACATCTCACACTGACCGCGTTATGTGGATGAAGAAATATAATTAATGTGAATAATAGTCACAAAGGTGGGAAAATATTATGATTTCGAGATAAAGTTTCTGGGTAACTGTAATTTAAAGTAACGTATATACAATGCTTTGATGTAACCCAAAGGTAGGCAAAATCTACACTGTAACTTTTCTTTGAAAGTAAAGACCAAATTAACAAACATTTCAAGTACCAATTGCCTTGGTACTTGAAACTTTATTAGAATTTCTATTAAAAAAATATAAAACAAACATTATATTTTTCGAAACGATACTAATTTTTATCTTTTCATTCCATAATTTTTGTGGAGGTAATTTAGAGACATTACTAAATTACATAATTTCAGAAGCTTTTTTAGTACGTTTAATTGGCCAGTGTTTTTATTGCATACTACATAATATAATTTTGTTCTCAGCACTTATCCATCAGTTGCATTTCGACATCGCAATCTGTACAAGCAAATTATGCAAATACAATCACCAACTAACTGCGTGTGAGTGTACTTCAAATAGACAAATAGAAACATAGGCTAAGAGCAAATGCTTAGTTCTTATAAGATAACAATCAGAATAAACAGTCCAAGTTCATTTGAGATGGTACTGCAATATAAATGAGAAACTTGAGAAGAATTGTATGGATATTCATTCATAATAAAAACGTTTTACCTAGACTCTGTAGGAACAAGACGGTAGCTCATGATATAAATAAATATGAATAATACCCACAATCAAAAACACATTAACATAAATTTCTACTATAAGTATAAAACCATTTTCAAGAAATAAACGTGGCAGGTGTAAAAAATTCTCACAACAATAATCAGAAAAAAACTAGGTAGACAATAAAAATAAAAAAACCGTAATAATGTAAAGTTTAATGCAGTTTAATGCATTCTAGAAATAAAAATGAAACAGAAATAACATTTCCGTGTAGATAAAATGGCAAAACTCATAATAAAACAATATTTATACGACACTGATGTCATGAAAACTTTTATTTCCTTGTACAAACAATCTATTGTGACCATAATAATACTGACATTCGATATGAAAGCATTTCTGTTATGACGTGCTACAAAGAAATTGTTAATACATTTAACTCATTGCTATAATAAAATTTTACGAGCCCTTACATAAATATTTAATAGTTTATATGGAAATATTTCTTTGATCCTATTTTACGATTCGTCATTATGGCGTTTAAAGTTATGAATGTGTGAAGAGAATGTTTTCACTTCAGACGTTTATTGAGAACCTTCATCAATCTTTCAAATGCCAGAGACTGCGTTTTAATATGTAGAGATTGTGAGATATTACATCATTGATGTTCAAAGATTGTGGCGGGACAGTTCCTAAAATATGCGGTTAGTAATTTCTTTGGACTAGTATTAACCGCATTGGGTGGGCTTTTACGTCTTGATTTAGTATGTTAGCGTTATATCTGTTTAAACATATCGCCTTTCAACATTAGTAAGTAAATTAGTTTGCTATCTCTCTAAAAATAAATACATCTACCTAATTTAAAAGATATACGTACATAAATAAATACAGCGTAGAGCGGAGGAGTATTGTAAGCAAAATATCAGGAACATTTTTATTAAGGTAATGACATATTTATTTTATACGTGCACATAGTAGAAGCAAATTAAGTTAAGTACTTAAAATATACTCGTATAAAGTAAACATTGCCATAAATGCAAAACTCTTTAAAATCTTAGCATACATTTCATACCGTCTTTTGCACACCTCGAAAAATCCGTAAACAATCTTTGGGAATACCCTCAAAATGAATAAAAGGACAAAATTACCAACAAGGATGCAGTATTTTTAGCAAGGCCGTGCGGGCACTGTAGCCTTTGCGGATCTCGAATCCAAAACTAGTTTCTGCAAGGCATCACCTTGCTCGAGAGATTTACGGCAGTGTAAAAGTCGGACTCTTACCTCTTTTGGCCAAGGTCAGGTGTCCGGTTGGCGTCGAGATTTTGTTGACTTTTGATTTTGTTTGCACTTCTGCACCTATGTCTACATATTATAAAGTTTGCTGCTTCCCGCTTTGAAATTTCCAACTACGCGCACAGTGTCAATGTTATGTCTTATCAACAAAGAGAGAAATAATCGAGGAAGGTTAATAACAAAATTCAAGCATATTTAGCCGTGCAAATAAACAACCAAACTTGTTGAAACATGCAAGAAATGCTTTTATGATTTCCTATAACATTTTTTACTTCAAGAAGATTGTCTAAACGCCGCTGTCATGCTATGTCAATGAAATTATCTTGAACATTCCGAAATATGAGTATGCTATATACGTTAACACCTTTAGTAATTAAACCACTTTCCCAGCCTTGATGAGAAAGAAATTTTGCAGAATGATTCTGGTTAAATGTTAATTGCAGTTATGTAAAGTTTGGCGGAACTTTCCAAAATCCGGTCATTAACTGGCCATAGGTCATCATTATTAACAAGACCTTTGGCTGTTTCTACTATACTAAAATGTTATGTTCATTCATATGCCAAACCTGCAGAATTAGCTCTTATACTTATTTAAATGATTTTATATTTGAACACTAGAATTAGTGTTACCATTTATTTTGTTAACCTAACATTAGGAGTGAAATTTAAGGCAAACTGGACAACATGGGACAAACTAGGATGGAAAATTGTTTTTGTTATATTATCTGCATTCAATATGAATACAATATCTACTTTTATTATAACCTTTAACATGTCGTCCACCCATCATTTATCCAGACGACCGTCTCATACTCTCAGACAAAACGAACACCTCGCAAAATCCACTTTCGATTTCGTCTCACGAATTTCCCCTCCAGTAGCAACCAGTATCAGTCGATAGCTTCTCCGATGCGGATATCGGCCGACCTGAGGAGGTCGTTGCCGCGACCTTAGCTACGACCTCGAGATCGGACCGGTCCGAAGAGGTTTTAGGCTTGTTACCTGTTTAGGATGCTTTTAGGGGGACCATTGTTATGTAATTTGAGGAAAGGGGAAAGCGATGACGGTCGATTTGGTGTTGGGATTGTCCCGAAATGTTTGGAGTGTTCGAGGTCGTATCCGAATTCATGGCATGTCTCGGAATATTGTGAAATTGTGTAAGCGTCAGTGCTGGATATGTTTTGGGGAATATTATTAGGTGGTTGTTTATTATTTTATAATAATATATTTTCCTGAATAAGTCGAAGCCGAAAGGTAGGGTATTGACTGACAGTCAATATATAGATGTAAATATAAGTTTGTATATTTCACCACAAGCGCGAACATAACATAGTTATTACAATATTAAAATAAATAGATATGGATAAATTTTAAGATGTATTTATTAGAAACTTAATACAATCACTGAATTAGGGAAAAAAATATCAGCATTTTGTACAAAATCATGGCAAAAAAAAAAATTTCTTTTCTATACTATCAAGGTATAATTTACCAGAATAATGCAACGTGTGAAACGACCGCAGATCGATTATAACCATTACCTGACCATCCAAAGAAGCATTTTTTCACCGAAAGCAATTCTTCTTCTTCTTATCGTATGGTTGATGAACAACCTGGTGTCAGAGTTATTAAACCGCCCGTAGGCCTCTAACATGGCTTTACACACCGTTGAAAAATTTCTCAGGTGTGCAGGAACTGGCGACCTCTCGCATGGCAAGCAACGACCTTAACCACTCGGCCATCGACGCTTTTTTACCGAAAGCAATTAACATGCGACAATTATATCATCAACGAGTTCGTTAATCACCCGCAGAACAATGAAATTGCTCATTCGACGAAAAAAAAACACTGGCCATTCAGACAAATTGTGACAATTGTCGAAGAATCGACGTCGAATCGTTCGAATTTGAAAAAAAAAATGCTTCAAACAACAACCGATCGGGCACCGTGGCCGGTGAAAGTGAGAATGCCATCTGTTCTATGACGTAACCTGTCAAATCGGGCATTGTCCGTTGAGGTAAGTTTCGACACGATTGGCTAATGACAGTCTGTGGATTGTCATCGGGTCCCTTTTGTTCGAACGAGTTATACCAAAGCCGCTCTAAGTTGGCCGATTTGCTACATGTCAGACTGACTGCACTAGTGAGGGACAACGGTAAAATTGCCGAAGTATATAAGTAACAGTTATTTCCACTTTATAACCAAGCAAGGTCTAATTATAACAAATTTTTATTAAAAACATTAATTCACATCCAAAAGATTGACTTATTAAATCCTTCATCCTATTTTTAAAAATACCTGGTGAGTATTACCCACTACGTCACTATGAAAACGTGTCAAACGGCGTAACCTTGTAAAAGCGTAATACAGAGTGGAAATTTTACGTTTTCTTTTTATAATTCAATTATTTTAGGTAATAAAAGACAAATAATTATATAATTATGTGCATTTGAAATTTTGAAATAACGTATTATTTTTAAAAGTTGTTCTTTATGATTCGCGTAAATATGTTCCTCTTAACAAGGATAAATGCAAAATATAAAATAAAAAGTGTCAAATCAGTCTTCTAAGAACGGCTCCGGTATAATTATCTAGTTATTTGTCTTTTATTACCTAAAATAATTGAATTATAAAAAGAAAACGTAAAATTTCCACTCTGTATTACGCTTTTACAAGGTTACGCCGTTTGACACGTTTTCATAGTGACGTAGTGGGTAATACTCACCAGGTATTTTTAAAAATAGGATGAAGGATTTAATAAGTATTGTATTTTAAAAATAAATATATTTATAAATAAGGAACTTAAATTCAATCTTTTGGATGTGAATTAATGTTTTTAATAAAAATTTGTTATAATTAGACCTTGCTTGGTTATAAAGTGGAAATAACTGTTACTTATATACTTCGGCAATTTTACCGTTGTCCCTCACTAGTGCCTTTGAGTATAAAGCCACTGGAGATGCCATAACGTCAACGCTTCTAACAAATTTTTTCGCCACTTTTAGCGGTGGGCGAGGTAAACACGTACAGCACACCACCAAAAAATTAATAACTCAACAGACACAAATTTTGCTGTAACGATAAACGCACACTACAAAAATGTTCAACACTTCAAACAATACACGCACACAAACAAAGTTTTCACGTAACTACGCAACACACATACGAAAAAAATAGTGATGACACAAAGAATAAAATAAAATCAGTTTTGTGAATGAACTGAACTATCTTGTACTGATTATTGTAATTCAATAACATTTTGTGGGATCTTATTAAACAATTTTGTGCTTAAACCCAAGAACGACTTTCCAGTCTTTTGAAGCCTGAGCCTTGAAACGGCAAACTTATGTTTATTACTGGTGTTAAAATGGTGAGGATCCGATATTAAATGATTGTATGTTCTTGTAAACATATAAGATACAGTCCAAAATGTACTGAGAGGATACGGTTAAAATATCTATGTCTTTAAAAATATCTCTAAGGGAGTCACAGAATTTCTTTTCATTTTCAGACTAAATTTCAATATCGTATGACCAGAGGAAAGAAAAGTAATTTTTCTAATTCATCTTACAAGATTTAAATATAACATATGTTTAGACCTTTTATTTAATTCAAAATTAAAGTAAAAACGGATTATACAACTAACTGCAGGAGTGAATGATTCATTCAAATGTCGAGTCGCTTTTTTGACTTTGTGACATCACTAGCCCCCGTACCACTGTATTCTTGTTTATTTTTTTCTGTCGTTTACGTATCGCAACGACTTTTTATTTAAATGGCAATTCTTCTTAAATACACGTTTAAAAGTTAATAAAAACACTTAGATATGATACTAAACGCGCTCTTGTTGCGAATTTGAGCTCTCGATCGCCTTTTACATGAGAATACTGCACAACTAACCATTTTTCAAGAGTAACGTCACGCGACAGGGATCAATGCAAAATGGCGGTGGTGCAGCGACAAGTAGTTTTATTAAACGTGTTTGAACAGTTGACCAATGTACTTTGCCGGAGGGGGTCGCCCGTGTAAGGCATCTCCAGTGGCTTTATACTCAAAGACTAGTGCAGTCAGTCTGACATGTAGCAAATCGGCCAACTTAGAGCGGCTCTGGTATAGAACTAGACGCGTGAGTTAATTCCTATCGAGGTCTAAGATCCGTATAATCGAACTATTATGTACAATTGAAGTAATTGTTCTAGTAAGTAGTGTTTCAATGGGAAGAAGAATTTGATACAGTCTCTTTATGTTTGAAATTTGTTATGCTCCATAATGATTTGGTAACTTTACTTCTCAATTAAGGTTAGGAATCTAATGTTTAAGAAAAACAGTCGTGATTTTATTACTTGGTTTTTAGATGTTATGTAATACATTGAACTCGATCTTAGAGATATTTACAGTCCCCTATAATTGTTTTCTTTATAATTTATTTATGTACATGCAACGACCATGTGTGTCATGGAATTTTCCAGAAAAAAACGATACTTTTTGAAATCATAACACATTCATACAAGTGGTTTAAATACTCGTAGATTTTATAATATTAGGTAACAATATGTTAAGAAGAGCTGTTTTGTAGTATTTACAAAAGGTCAACGAAAAATAACATCAAAGCAGCTAAGACTGCTTCAGACAACTTGCATTGTAAATGAGCGCTGAATGAATGAATATTTATAAATCCGTGGACTCCAAAGACAGATTACAGTCGGGGGAGAAATATTTTCATTATGCACTGTAATTATGCAGTTATTGGTAGACTGGGAAACATTAGGTACGCTCGAAATGCGCTCAGAGACACATTAGACTTTACTTATTACCTGGATACATTTTACATTCTGTAATGTTTAAGTTGGCGGTTGCACGCCCGTGCCTCGGAAAGCACGTTAAGCCGGTGTGGTCCTGCGCCCGATATCTCATCGGTCATATCAGATTGCCCTCTCATCGAACAGAGAGTGCACTTGTGTTTGCGCGCATACTTGTGCACTATAATATGTCTTGCGCACCTGGTTGATCTCAATGGAGATTGGCCGCCATGGCCGAAATCGGTCAGAAGCCTTATTTTTTTTTTATTTAAACATAAATACGACATACAACTACAACGGTTAAAGGTATGCCGTATTTATATAAGTACTATCTTTCCGCCCGCGACTTCGTCCGCGTAGAGACGTTTAACGGGTAAAACATTACTTCTTTATAGCGCAGTCGGTTAAAAAGTAGCCTATATCCTTTTCTAGGCTCTAAATTTCGTTTAAATCGGTTCAGTACTCTATGCGTGAAAGCGTAACAGACAGACAGTTGCTTTCGCATTTATAATATTAGTAAGGATATGTCATATCACCACATACATTGATCTGATGCCGTGGTAAGTCGCTTAAGCACTTGTGTTACAGATATCAAAAACAACAGGGGTATTCAAAAATATTGGCGACGAGTCGGAATCAAACCCACGCCTTTTGACGTAAGAGACAGAGACTCTACCAAATGCGCTATCAAGTCAGTCAAGTTATTACCTGTCGTTTCTCTTTCTTGGATACACTTACATTCAGTATGACTATCTATAGCTTTTTGTAATTAGTATTACGTACTCTTACTATGTTGATGGATCTTTAAGGAAGACATCATATTAATAGTCGTTGTGTAATCTTGAAGCTTATGACCAGTACTATTTGCGAAACTGGCAATATAACACCTTCATTAAATCCTTACTAATATTATAAATGCGAAAGTAACTGTGTCTGTCTGTCTGTCTGTTACGCTTTCACGCATAGAGTACTGAACCGATTTAAACGAAATTTGGTACAGATATAGTCCAGAGCCTAGGAAAGGATATAGGCTACTTTATAACCGACTGCGCTAAAAAGAAGTAATGTTTTACCCGTTAAACGCCTCTACGCGGACGAAGTCGCGGGCGGAAAGCTAGTACTACATAAGTAAAATTTAATGTTAGTTTATCATTTTACATACTAACACTGTGCGCACTCTTTATTCTCTTACCTTTATATACAGTAGTACAGTTGCTAATTAAATAAAACCACCTGTCTATACATTTCTAGTTTAGTACAAAAACAAAGAGTTTAAACCAAACAATCTACAGCAGTCTAACTCGTACCACAGTATAAGAGGAATAGTGGGATAACGTCAAGATCATGTTGCTGCAGTATGCAACTACTTGTTGTAAGATGCACAAGGATCAATCATGTAATCGTAATGATTACTATAATAAATACGAGAGTAACTGTCTATCTGTCTATCCCACTTTCATGACCACTGAACCGATATAAATGGGTACATAGATATAGGTTACTTTTAACTGACTAAGATATTATAAAAGAATTTTACTGTTATCCTTGAAGCCCTTAAAATGATTATTAGACTTCATGCTGACAAAGCCTGTATGATTCAGTCAAGACACTAAAGATTCAGTCAATAATTATAATATTACTAATACATTGACCGTTAAGTTTTTTTCATTCTCACGTTAAATCGTTTAATGAAAGCGAAAACACGACGATAGTTACTCGTAATGTAAAGTGCAGTGTTTCCACGTTTATATGCACGTGTATGAAACGTTCAATGCTGATAATAACGATTGCCACTTTGATTAGCATTCCACTTTTATTTTTCTACCTACGATCGCCTTTATTATGAAAACAAAACCATGAAAATGTATTTTATTTCTTAAAACCTTTTAAACCCCCAGTGTAAGGTAACCTTTTTCTTTCTGGAAGTATTTCGCAAGTGATATTTTATTGTAACACTATCGTATCGCCAACTCTATAGATTGTCTTATATGTGTGAAATTAATAACTATTGCTTTCAATCCTATTCAATGAACACACAGAATGGTAAAAATTCATGTGATTTTTACTTTTACCTACTGGTAAAATCGACGTAAAAAGTTTACCAATTCCCAATTACGTCTATTGTGCAAGGAACCCTGAGATCCAGAAAGAAGAAATATTACGGACATAACACTTTAACCATCTGACATATCACCCCTAAAGAGTCGATGTCCGAGTGGTTAAGGTCGTTGCATGCTATGCGGGAGGACGTCAGTTCACACCCGCCACGTGCCACAGTATTATCAAATATACTAAGAAATTCTAAGATTGTGTAGTTAACCAACCCGCACTAGCCAACGTGGTTGAACGCCCGATCGCCCTAGTATAGGGTAGGCCCAGACCCCAACAGTGGGGACGTAAATAGGCTAATGCTGATGTTAATAATGATATATCACCGACTACCGCAGAAAAATAATAAATACACCTCTACCTTTCTAGATGGCAGTCTAAAGACACAAACATGAACCCACTGTCTCACTGGCATTAACCTATCGGCTAGACACCGCTAAGCGGCAAACAAAACAAAAGCACAGCCACGGGGGCAGGTGAGTGCGCCCGCGCACACGAACACGCAAATTCCCTGGTCACGCAACAGACGCAAATGGCAGATGGCGGTGGCACCTGGCATAGCATCTTATTACGGTGGATGAACCACTTGGTCTTGTGAGACGTGTTTCTAATGCCACTTGGCCATGTTGAGATGTAGTAATGATCTATTACTAATACTAATAAGTAACTAATGCCAGCTTGGAGTAAGCCTTGTCGTCGATTCCCCCTCGGGATAAATATCTGTGTGACTAACATCGGTGTTTGTTTCGTGTTTGGGTGTGTTATTAATGTGTTAAATAATATTTAATTTTATACATAATCAACTTATAACTAATGCCAGTGGTACTATACTTATAACGTCTACCAAAAAACATTGGTGCATGTTTTTCGGTATTAGAAAGGAGTAGGTCCCAGTAATGCTAGTTGATCATCATGTGAGATGTACTTCTAAGTTACTTGACCATTTTGAGACGTGCTACTAAATGCTTCACGCAAGTCGACTGAGTAGAGAATTCAAATGAGGAGGACGGTAGGTTATTACATAAGCTACGACAAAGATATTTGATGAGGTCCTTTGGAAGAAATCGGGTTTTGAAAAACTGAACTAAATTGATAAAGGAAATAAATGTACTATGATTTCATTGGCTATAAGAATCTCAGCAAATTTCTAGCAAAAATTGCTCAAAAACTTCACCATCCAAATTAAGTTCTAATTAACCTATTAAGTAAAATATTCCTCCTAAGTTACCGACAAAATGTCACAAGCTGCAAAACCAACCCACTTTCAAGTCGTCCCACTTCCTCCAGCAAACCGTATTTCACACTTTAATTTATATTCCCGTTGCGTTTTGCGAACAGCTTTTTATTGTCTTCCGACCGGGGCCCTTGAACTGGCTGAAATCTACGTACCATGAATAATTTACGGAGATGTGTAACTTTTCGACGTCTCTGGACATGATCTGCATGAGACTGCGTTCGTCAAATATGGAAATTGCTGGTGTAATGAAATGGGAGCAAATGCTTTCCATATTAATAGCGACTGAGATGCAAGACGTTGCAATTGGTAGGGATTTGACTCCTTGTTTCATGCGAAACGATTCTGGAAACTTGATAGTGTGTGTTTCCAATAGATCAAAAATAGTTACCGTCCTTGTTATAGATACTGACTTGGGAAGTGTAATTACGAGTATAACTAAATTGCATAGAATATGCTAAGTTGAAAATGTTTTAGATAAAATCGTAGACTTCGTAAATGATAGTAATTAACTTTATGAGGCAATATATGTAATTGATACGCCACTTATGTGGACACCAATATACAAAACGACTATTCCAAAACAGTACAAAATAATATGCATGACTTTGCTAAGTCTTTGGAATGTAATGTTATTCATAGCTTGCGATAAATAAGGAAGTAATTAATGATTACCAGATAAGTGGTACTACAAATTACTTGAGTTCATTGTCAGATTATGATCTTTGATAAAGTGCTTACGTAGAAAATGCTTGAAAGTAGATAAACCTTGTCACACTTAATAGTCTATCAGCTGTTATGGTTCCACTTCAAGGCTTTCCCTTTCTTGGATACAATCTTAACAACTTTACTGTGGTATTAGGTCATGTGCTCAGTATCAAATTCAGATGAATATGCATAGTATTTATTTGCTGATATTATCTTAACTTTGAGAGTCCCAATGTGTTTTACGACTTAAACGACTGTTTTCTTAACGTCTATCTAATTTTTATTATTACAGCCAATATTGGTTTATCTAGATTACTTATTCCAAAAACGATCATCCCTGAAGACATTTCTGATATCAACATCGTTCCAGCCAGTTTCGCCTTAAGTAAAGCAAAGATTCTATTTAGAACTCGGTGACTAAACAAACCATCTAACTGGAAATCTATTATGTCTAGCATGGTCTAAAACAAGTTGCAATAAGCAGTCGGGTGGAATGACGCGATTATGCACTAGAAGCATGATTTATGCCGGATCTAGACTCCGCCACAGTAGAGGCGACGGTACAGTCACGGCCGTTAATGTTAAACCACTTTAAAGTGCAGTGTTAAGTTGAAACTTGAGATTGGAGATCTTTTCTGTTCAGGACTTTAAACGATTGTTCATAGTTTATAAGAATATTTTGTCCTCTAATCTACCTTACTTTTACTACTTGTAGAGTAAGAAATACGGTAAAAATCACCAGGATTATAACGTATCTTCTTTTTATTGTCTACAATCAGATCGAATTGATGTGTTTAAAGTACTATACATATTATGTTTTTTATTCTGGGAAACCCAAATACATATGGGAACTGATCAATCTATCGAATACCCATATTCCGTGGGCCTCTCTAGTAACACAAAAATAAATAAACGAGTCCGATTTTTCTCAGTCTCAGAGTATAACGGCTGGTAAATAAAAAGGAGCCCATATCGTCATGACAACAGACGTCGTATCGAGGCTTCCGAAATTGAATCCAATAAATTACCAGAAAAAACGCGACCAGACGATCGACACAGTTACAATGAATTCAATTGTTACATGTTAAATAACCTTTATCACTCTTTATTGTCATTACGTCCAAATTCTAAACAGCTTCGAACAAAGAACAATTTGTAACTGTGTGTTTTACATAAATTAACTTAACTAACATCAAACTAGGCTACTTGTTAAACATTAACGTCAGAATATACCACGCAAACGTCTAGTTTAGGGCAAGGTTATCATGAATATTAGTTATGCAATTCAAAACCGAAAATCTTTGTAAGTCCTAGCAAGTTTTCGCAAATATGAAATTGAAATATATTCAACCACCTCGGTTTTCTTTGTACTATGTGCATCTTTAGTATTTTCAAGCAAATTTCGTAGAGGTCTGAATTACATCTGCATAGTTGTCAAGTTACTACAGGGAGGTCTATGACTGAAATACATTATGCTTGTAACCGTGTTTCACAATAAAGCATAACTGGGTAAAGAGCCATCAAAATTCGCAAAATTTTATGGCTAATTTCCTTATCTTTTGATCCAAATTTAACGATATTCAAAACAGACACAACCATAAACGCATTGTATTGTACCAGTTACCTATAACCTACCCTAACCTTCCTAAAAACAGGTACAGTCGCCGTCAGATATATCGTAGCAGACAAGGTGACCAAATACATCTGAACAATTTAAAATTTCAATAAGTTCGATACACTACAAGTAACCATAAATATCTGAACATTCAGTACTGCATTAAGATCTGAGCAGATGCTTGTCATTAACTTCTAAACATACAACTTGCCAATAATATCTGAACACTCATTACGTCAAGTGTATCTATGCAGATAAACTCATTGTTTTTTTAAATCATCATGTCAAATCACTGCCTTAAAGTACCAATGCGAGGTTGCCAATCGTTGTAGAAATCAATTTGACGTCTGTCGTTCAGCATCTGTAATACCTACTTTATTATGTTTATCTCAGAACAATGATTTTTTGTCAATCTTAGGGTTTTCGCTTTGGCATATTAGGGTCACCGCAGACTATAATGTATTCGTGAAATAATCATAGTCAAAGCATTTATTTTGCTTAACACTTTTTTTTCTGACTAGCACTCTAGTAGAATAAACTAAACAGTTAGCCTAGTATTTAAAAATGTATAACTATTACAATGAGGCAAGATTTTGAGAGCGCTAATTAGGATTAATACGTGAATTTACTTATTACGCCCGCGACTTCGTCTGCGTAAAATCTGTGGGGCTACCATGAGTTTAAAACTTACGCGCTCGATATCGACTACGTAAATATGTCTATGAAAAACATGTACAGCGCCGGCTGGTGGTTACGCGAAGAACTACAATCGGCCATATGAAAAAAACAACTTTTTAACGTACGTAAGTTTACGATAGCCAACTCATGGTGGGCCCTCTGATATAAGATGTATTTTGTAGAACCTACCCGTGTATTCCCGCTATCCCCGCAAGCCTAATTCGATTTTTATAAAACTAGGTATGGAGGGGGCTCTATACCAAGTTTTATAAAAATCGAAAAACACGTAAAAATTCTCCCATACTAATTTTCAACCCCAAAATAACCCTATGAGGATTGAATTTTGAAAAAAAAAAAGTAGCCTATATGTTATTCCAGAGTGCCAGCTACCATCATATCAAAATTCATGAAAATCGGTTCAGACGTTTGAGCGTGAAAGAGTAACAAATATCCATCCATCCATACTCACAAACTTTCACGTTTATAATATTAGTAAAGAAAGATATTTACACCCAGACACAGAACAAACATAAATGTTCATCAGATAATTTTTTGTCCTGGGATCGAACCCACAACTCTTGACGCATACGGTAGGGTCACTACCAAATGCGCCATCGAGCTAGTCGTCGTTGTCGACTTCGTTCGAAATAATCGACATGGGTGTTGTTTTTTAGGTTTTTGGGGCCAAGACGGCGAAAGTCACTATTTGAAAATAAAACAGAATTGGTTATTTAATTTTAACAGTATATATAATTTTAACTTTATATTTTGAAATTACGACATAATTAAAGTATTAGTATTTTGTGTAACCTCCTTCTGCATTTAATGTGTCCTGTAATCGTCTCCTCATGGAACCAACAACCTTCTCCCAAAAGTGTCATCTGAAAGATTCCCAGACAATATTGGCATGTCTTCTTAATGCTTCTTCTGATCAACATTGATTCCCATTCCACTCTTGCAACATTTTACCCAACAAGTCCTCGAGAGGAATTTCAGTCTAGACTTTCTGACGGTATTTTCATAAAAGTAAGCTCTCTTTGTTCATTAACCCATATTTGGACAGTACGAGCATTATGCACTGAGCTATTATCTTGAACAAACGTAATGTGCTTTCTGGATAAAATAACTTTAGCAGTTGGAAGGAAAGTATCTTCAAGAAGTTCCTTATATTTTGTTGAATTTATTCGTACACCAATTTCTACAAGCTCACCAGGGCCATCTTGGCACATCCATCCCCAAAACCCAATCGTGATTCGACCACTCCGGCGATTAGGTAACACATTTTGGTCCAAGTAGCGTGTGTTTTCAGGCCGCCACAAACTTAATCTACCATTATCTGATGAGCAAAAACCTTTTCATCCATAAAAATAACTCTTTCAAAATTAAAATTTAAATAATTGGCTGCAAATTGTAGCCGCTGCATTTTATGTCTTGGCGTGAGGGTTGGCTTTCTTGCTGGTACTCTATTTTGTAAGCCTCCTTCCTTTAAACGTCTTCTTATGGTGCTACTTGATATTCTAAAATGACTTGAAAAATGTGTAGTATTTATAAATCTATCATTTCGAGCCTTGTCTAAAATAGCCATGTCTTGGTTTCTTGTTGTTGCACGCGGACGACCAAATGAAACATGATTACTTAAATTGCCGCCTTGCTGCCATCTTTCCAGCCATAAATATACAGTATTTCTCTGAAATAGGCACCTTTTTTAATTACATAATAAAAGAAAGAAAGAAAAAATGCATTATTTGCAACAGTTAAATGTTTTTAGCGTTCATCGCCAAAATACTTACGGCTATCCCTAGCTCATTGGCGATATCTGTTACGGATAGGCCATCATTCTTTAATTGTACTATTTTGTGCTTTGTCTCGGCATCTATACGATATGAACTCATAATATCTCTCTACTAAAATTCGAATAATGGTAATAGGTACGTAGCTTGCTCAAATGTATTAACACACTTCACATGACTGGGATGACAAGACTAGACATTTCAAAACTGACAGAGTAATATTTATAACATAAATTAGCAAAGAGTTCCTATTTAAATTTGTAGTATTGCAAGTGCTTAGATAATTACCACATTTGACGTGCTGAATGTTCAGATATTATTGGCTAGTTGTATGTTTAGAAGTTAATGACAAGCATCTGCTCAGATCTTAATGCAGTACTGAATGTTCAGATATTTATGGTTACTTGTAGTGTATCGAACTTATTGAAATTTTAAATTGTTCAGATGTATTTGGTCACCTTGTCTGCTACGATATATCTGACGGCGACTGTACATATAACATGAAAAACTGGCCTTAATCACCATCAGCGTAGTAAAGTACATACTGTTTGTTCTATTCTCCTGTGGGACTGCGAAATGTCAAGACCCCGGGGTGGTTAGTCCAACACCCACGCGACAGTGGGCGAGCAACATCTGTACTCTACTTATTATTTAGCTCGGCGAATGCTTTCAGCATTTGCAGGGTTGCCAGAGGAATGCGGAATGTCCCTTGACAGCGGAAGTTGGTACCACCGAGAGGGTTTATCCGGTGGAGGTATTTTATTTACTGGTGTTGTTATAGAGGCGAGAAGTGCACAAGTATTGTTTCTTTTATATCTAGCTAAAATTACAAAGTTATTTTCTATCGCTTAAAGACTTCTTCTTTACAAATATTCTCACGTGTGTAACTAAATCGAAAAGTTACTTGTGGGCATTTTGTATGTTTCTTCAAATATACATGCAGCCATGTCGAGTAAGAAAGCAGAACTATACTTTCGAGGCAAATGTTTTAGTAATTTGGTAACCCTACATCGTCTTAAAGTCCTGCAGTTGACAAGCGCTTTATGAAAAATCCAAAAGGTCAAGATATCACTCCCGTGGAACCCTTTGTATGCCCACCAGATAAGACTTGTTGATTCTGCCTTGTATTGTCTGAATATAATTGGGGTTTGTGGCCGAGATGGTAAACAAAAACACGCTTAATTCAGAAAGGAAACGGCCCACTGAAATGATGATTGTGAAATAACAACAAAGGCATTTGTCACGTCTTATTTGGTTTTAGGACGTTGTTTTCGATATTCATCAAAATAAATTAAGAGCAGCACAATTGGAAATCGAAAACATGATAATTAATGCTGAATTCATTCTTTATCATGAATTGATTGTTCCACTTTTGACAGGTGTTTTATGAAACATAGTTCAGAGATGTCAAACGTTTTTAATAAAGCGATACTATCTACCTCTATATCACTCAAAATAGCGATCACATGCAACTATAAGCCGATTTTAATTGACGCAGCCGTTCAAGCAATAATATCACCGTTCATGTGGCACGCAATTGCAACAAAGTAAAATCTTGAAATCCTTGGTTCTGATCTCGGTTCGAGCAATACTGTACAGTGCACAACATCTGTTCCATTCATATCAGTGCGTTAAGCAAGTGCCTTGACAACTAATTATGTTTATTCATCAAGATCACCCGTTTCGATCTCAATTGTGAAGGTCTACAAGTTATTATCATTGGAAATGGAAATGACATCTGTTACAGATTATAATGTCAATTGAGATTAAATTTTAAAATTCTAATTTGAATTTGACAGTATCTGATTTCCACGTCAAAAAAGTTGATGTAATTTTTCCTTTCTGCAAAATCTTTGTCCAACTTTATTACCAGGATTGCCTTCTTTTATTATGGATTTCTTCGAGAACTAAACCTTTTACTTCATAAAATACGACCTCACACTGGATGTAGCTTAGAACATAGGATCTTATCGTGACCGAACGCATAACTTATTGGCTCGGAAAGCCGGGATTCCACGCAGGTAAATCAGCTGAACATAAAGATCGTTTGGAAGAGCCTAGATTACGTTGTACCGGGCTATAGCGGAATCTGTAAGTAGTACAGCTATTTGAAGGTATCAAATTGAGTTGGTTTTCGATTGCAAAAATAATCAAAGATATTACAGTCATACATACATGATATACATATTATATCATACTCACAATAGTACAGTGAGGTTATTTAGTTACCATATCACTAAACATCATGATAACCGACATAAAACAGTGCCTAGCACCATTTGTCCAAAACTTATACGTAGAAACACTATGCTCAACATTTAATAGACAGAAACAGATGTTTTAATTTCTAGTACTACAGTAATCACCTAACTGACGTAGAAAACCATAATTCCCGAAGTTTCAGTGGTCATTTATAAATAAATCTCTATCGTCATACGTGACGTGTTTCGTTAAAAAAAGTGCAAAAAGTTTTAAATAACCGGCGATGATTAATCGTCGCGGGATAAAGTGGTTCCTTATTTTTATCTTTCTACACTTGAGTGCCATAAAGAAATGATATTTAAAGCCCAACAATCATTGCCAACAATAAATTGAAACCCTCAAAATGAAATAAGAAATTTCAAATCACTTTACAACAAATGATAATCATAAAAAATGCGGGTTAGAATGCGGAATGAGTTTTAATGAAAACTCATTTTTATTTGATTTCTCTTAGCACAAAGCCCAGTGGAATCTTTAATCACAATAACCATGGGCAGTGAAAATCACTACCAAAAAGTGGAAAACACAAAACAGCACAAAGGTTCTATGCCTTTCAAAAGTGAAATCGGAAACTACGTAAAAGTAGACGAGATTGAAGATGCAGAAATAACGAACAGAAGTGAAGATGTTTATAAAGCTATGGTTTCTAAATGTCTCGATGACGATAAACAAAGTCAAAAACGACCACCTGAAGCAAATCCCACGGACCGAGACGAATCTTCCATTATAATAGACGGAGACGAATGGACGAGAACAGCATCCGTTTCGAACAACACCGGAGGTTTTTAGGCAACTTCCGGACTATTTGTTGTCGATTCACTGTCGCTTATAGTTGTTTTGGTTGAATTATCAAGCACTACTTTGGCGGTATTGAGAGCGCCAAATGAAAAAAAAATTGATTTCTCGTGAGAATTTGTTGTTGTTGTAAATATTAAAGTATAATTTACGCAAACTGTTTTTAAAGTTTTCCTTATTAAACTACAGAGGGTCACATAATTGTTTTATTGTTTACTTCCTAGAACTGATTAATCGTTTCTTTTTATCCTAACTAAGAAAACCAAGAAATAATTTCACAACGATGCACTTAATTACAGATAGTAAATAATAGAAGTCTAAAAACATTCGCACTTAGACTTAAAATATAAAACAATGAGTAAAAGACGAACCAGTTGAGAATTCACATGACTTTCTTTCGCAATTTTTGAAACCTAACAATTCATTTTTAACCGACTTCAAAAAAAAGAGGAGGTTCTCAATTCGTCTGTATGTATAATATTTTTTTTTTTTTTTTTTTTTTTTTTTTTTATGTATGTTCACCGATATTTCCGTTAATTATTGACGGATTTCAAAAATTTTTTTGGTTGGATAGAGTTCACTTCCGAGGTGGTCCCATTTTCACCAGTCTCGGATCTGATGATGGGATCCTGGAGAAATCGAGGGCAACCTTCAAATTTTATAGGGACATGTACCGCGTTTTGCATATTATCTGAAGTCATATTGGCATTTGCTTCTGGCAATCATAATCTTATGATGCTGAGCTGATGATGGAAGGTCAACTCCTTAGTAGTTATGAGTAAAAGAATAATTATTTCAATACTGTATACATATTGAGACTAACTAGTTATAATATCAGTAGCATTACAGGTGAGCTAAACTATTAGGTTGACCAGTCTAGGATCTGATGATGGGATCCAGGAGTAATCGAGGGCAACCCTCAAATTTTATAGGCACATGTACCGCGTTTTACATATTTTCTGAAGTTATATTGGCATTTGCTTCTGGCAATCATAATCTTATGATGCTGAGCTGATGATGGAAGGTCAACTCCTTAATAGTTGGGAGTAAAGGGATAATTCTTTCAAATCTGTGTACATATTGATACTACTAGTTATAATATCAGCAGAATTATAGGTGAGCTGAACTAATAGGGTGTAAAAAAATGTAACACTAAAAAGGATGAAAAAAATTGTAAACAAAAAAAAAACCGCCTTCAAAAACCCGACTCACTAAAAATTACAAAATAATATAATACGAACATTAATCTGGGTATGAATTTGATATGTTGTTGAAGGCGGTGCCAATTAAATTTTTGAGGAAAACTGCATGAAATATAAACGGCACCGCCTTCAACAACATATCAAATTCATACCCAGATTAATGTTCGTATTATATTATTTTGTAATTTTTAGTGAGTCGGGTTTTTGAAGGCGGTTTTTTTTTGTTTACAATTTTTTTTAAGTGTTTCAGGGAAACGTTGTCAAACAAACACTCGAATAACAATAGCTCTTCACTTGAAGTTAAGAATATGAATGTACACAGGTGTCGGTAGGTTAAAGCGGCATTGCGTGTCAAAGTTATAAGATTCTTAGCAAACATTACAGAATTCACTAATTACAAGATACTTAATGTTCAAGGTAAGTCGAAAGGTCACGATTTGAAGCAAGATGATAGACGTTGCAAAACTACTAATGATAAAGATATAAGTAACGCGTTCAAGCAAGGACTTCGCAATCTTCACACACGGTCAAGATGATAAATATATATTTATTCTTGCATTCATGCATTAAACGTTACAAAACTATCATGCGATCCGAATGATTCTAGAACGATGCTGGCTAATCTATCGATGTGACCGCGTTTTGAGATATATCATAATATTTACACAACGAGATAAAATATATGTCAAAGATAAAGCCGTGAGAATTGATATACGAAAAATGTTAACCAAAATACAAATGTTATATCAGAACATTATGCTAGTAACTATGTAGATATTAAAGTATTGCCTTTACACAAGCACCCTTATGTTTTGATATTCGATTGTAAATTTAACCTTAACAGAGCCATAACAGTAAAGTTATTCAAATAATCAACTGCAGTACAGTTGTACGTTTATATTTTAAGTTCAGACACGTATGCATTTCTTTTGTTTTCAAAACAGCTGAGAATTGGCTTCCGTCTATTTCGTCAACCCACATAATTCTGTCAAGTGGAAGTTAATTTAGCATTGGTTAGGCATTATAACTTCCTACTCAAATCTTGTTCAGGGAAATGACTCACAGACTCCGAATGAAGTGGAAAATGAGACTCGCAAAGCTGAAGTGATTACTTGTGGTTCATTACAGTTAATAGAGGAAGTGAGAAATATGCAATGTCAAAAGAACTAAATATCTAGAACGTCCTTCAACAGATCGCTTATAATTACGGGCACAATTACAATAATGCAAACCAATATAAAAACGAGTCAACGCGCGTGACGATAGCTGCGATAAAAACACTTGAAGATCCTCCAGTTTTTGCACTACCACTGTATTAACCTTGGCAAGTCCAAGTTGTTCAATCACAAAATATTTGTTTTTACACTGTTGACACTAAACACTTAGATTATGACGTGCACTTCACGGATCGACGGACTGTTTGTTTACCGAAAGGGGGGTGGGGGTGTGAAGAAGCGTGCGGCCGCTTCGGAGGGCCGTGAGCGACTGGCGCGCGCGCACGAATCAGCGATGTTTCGCTTCAACTCCTGCGCAGGTAGGGTTGCCTGGTACCTATCGTTCTGTCATATCTAGTAGTGTACTATTTCGGGTCGTGTACTATATACTGTCATAGTATATGCATATGTACTATTACTATATTTTAACTCCGCAATCTAATCATATTAAAAAATATCGTATTATTATAATTTTTCGTTTTAACGGTGGTTAAACCTAAAAATTCATATTGACGTTGCAAAGAATGTTCTACAAAACTAAATAAGTAAATAATATTTAAATTTTTATGATAGTTTCCCATAAAATACTTTTTCGACCGGACTCGTAGTATAATGCCTGCACTAATTGCGGTTTTTAGCTGATTTTAAATATTTCGCCGAAGAAGTTTTGGCGACCCTATAGGCGCAGGCAAAACAGCTGATATCGACCTGCGACACTGCAAACATAAAGCGATGTTTCCGCTTGAATCTCAAAGAAATGCTTTCTACGAGACGGTCAGTTTCTTAACTTGAACAAGTTTAACAAATTCGTTATAATAGAAAAAGCAGTTAATGGTTCTTCCTATAAGTTGGTGATAGACGGATCTAGTCGTAGTAATTACTGTGACAAACGAGTTATTGTGAAATGTATGTCAATAAACTTAAGGAGAGACTACAGTCTTGTACATATGTCGTTATTACATTATATATCTACTTGTAAGTAGAACGTACTTCCTCTTACATCGGCCATCTGCTCCCTTTCTAAATCCGAAGCCACATCAGAACTTTACCATATGTCGATAAAATATGGAGGGTCGATATTGTATGGTTGGTTAAAATAATAATATTGAAAGATTATTAACGTCTGTTTCAATATATCTCGTCAATATGATAAACGTATTTCTCTATTGTTGATTATAGAGCTATACAAGTACCTCTAAATCTTCTTAGGACTTTTCCAATATTACAACATGTTTTTCGCGAATAATGTGTGGATATTAGTACTCTACGTATAAATCCTCATTCCACATATACATTTAAACTTGTAACACTGATCTATATCCAAAAAAGTACTTCACGCATTCAAATAAGTTCAAATTTTTTGTAACATTTTCCTAATTTTTAAATACATAAACACGTTAAAACGGTATACTTTCAATGGTTACGCGCATGTTGGTGCAATAACGTCATATCAGAATCGCCCGCATCCAAGGGCCTACGTAACTAGTACTACACTCTCACTCATTTGGAAAATATATTGCGAGTGTTGGCTGGTTTACATGACGAAACATATAAAAGTATATGTTAGTCCTAATTCTTAAGAAAAAACACGGAATAATATGAAAAGTAAGTCATATTTAAGGAGCTAAGGCAAATAAATGAGGAGGTCTTGTTTAGAACCCGTGGTCCTTTTTAACCGACTTCAAAAAAAGGAGGAGGTTCTCAATTCGTCTGTATGTATAATATTTTTTTTTTTTTTTTATGTATGTTCACCGATATTTCCGTCAATTATAGACGGATTTCAAAAATTTTTTTTTGGTTGGATAGAGTTCACTTCCGAGGTGGTCCCATTTTCTTCAGTCTCGGATCTGATGATGGGATCCAGGAGAAATCGAGGGCAACCCTCAAATTTTATAGGGACATGTACCGCGTTTTGCATATTATCTGAAGTTACATTGACATTTGCTTCTGGCTATCATAATCTTATGATGCTGAACTGATGATGGAAGGTCAACTCCTCAATAGTTAGGAGTAAAAGTATAATTCTTTCAATACTGTATACACATTGAGACTACTAGTTATAATATCAGTAGCATTACAGGTGAGCTAAACTATTAGGTTGACTAGTCTAGGATCTGATGATGGGATCCAGGAGAAATCGAGGGCAACCCTCAAATTTTATAGGCACATGTACCGCGTTTTACATATTTTCTGAAGTTATATTGGCATTGCTTCTTGCAATCATAATGTTATGATGTTGAGGTGATGATGGAAGGTCAACTCCTTAATTGTTTGGAGTAATAGGATAATTCTTTCAATACTGTATACATATTAAGACTATTGGTTATAATATCAGTAGTATTACAGGTGAGCTGAACTAATAGGGTGAAAAAAAAATGTAACACTAAAAAGTATGAAAAAAAATTGTAAACAAAAAAAAAACCGCCTTCAAAAACCCGACTCACTAAAAATTACAAAATAATATAATACGAACATTCATATCATCTGGGTATGAATTTTATATGTTGTTGAAGGCGGTGCCGTTTATATTTCATACAGACAAGCACAGAGTGCTTCGTTTTCCTCAAAATTTTGATTGGCACCGCCTTCAACAACATATAAAATTCATACCCAGATGATATGAATGTTCGTATTATATTATTTTGTAATTTTTAGTGAGTCGGGTTTTTGAAGGCGGTTTTTTTTTTGTTTACAATTTTTTACATGTAAATATTTCTTAAAATACTATAGTACTTAATTACTCCTGTAAGTGCATGTATTGTTTACCTGTAAAAGATTGTGCATTAAGCTCTTAATATTGAATGTAAAAATGTAAACTTTAATGTGACAATTGTTGGTAAACTTAATAAATAACTAAATAAATAAATAAATAAATAAAAAGGCGGTTTTTTTGTTTACAATTTTATAAAAAATCCTTTTTTTGAGTCGTTTTATGTGTTATTGTTGTATATCAATAGCTCAATAATAATTTTTACTGCTTATCAAAACAAACATAAACTTACAATTTGTTTTGCATTATTTAATGTTAAAGCTCACTTTAGGAGTGAAAGACATCCGCTCCCCCGCAAGGTGATGATGACAAGGTTACCCCAAGCCTAGCTAAAGCTTACACGAGTTGTTTAGAATATTTTGAAAATCCTCGACCCGGTAGGGTGCAGTAGATTTTTCTGACTTTCCAAATATGAACTCTCATCACAGAAGACAAATAGTCAAAAGAGGAGTGGCCTTGTCAACTTAGCAAATTTCCGATTCGCACAAAGTAAAACCATTTCTCAACTTACACACGTCTGTAGGTATATCTACGTCATGTAGAGCAAACAAGCAAGAACACTTGTGCCATGGCAACAATAGGACTTATCCAAGGTGATTTACTTTGCCGAAGGTCAATGGCATCGACAACAACGATGATATTAGGAGCACTTATAGAAGTAAGGTAAGGCCTTCGACCGATTTCAGCCATGGCGGCCGATCTCAATTGAGATCAGCCAAGTGCGCAGGACATATTATAGTGCACAAGTGTGCGCGCAAACACAAGTGCACTCTCTATTCCCTTACTCTCATAATTCGGTGAGGCGGCAATCCGACATGACCGATGAGAGATCGGGCGCAGGACCACCGGCTTAACGTGCTTTCCGAGGCACGGGCGTTCAACCTCCAATTTCCTAACTTTGGGCTGAGTAATTTCATTACAGAAAAGCTCATACTTTCGCCCGTCCCTCGGACTCGAACTCGAACCGGGGACCTCTCGGTCCTAACGAAGCACTTGCTACCAATAGACCAACGAGGCACTTATGGAAGTAGTGATGTTTTGATGATACTAGTGACAGAATACAACACAACATCACATAGAGTGATCTGAGCAGGTCAGTGGTTAAAGCACTTGTTTTACAGATATCAAAAACAACAGACGTGTAACATCATCAAACTTACATTTATAGATAACACACCCAGACACGGTACAAACACCGATGTTCACAACACAAATATTTGTCCCGGATAGGAGTCGAACCTACGACTCTTGCGCAAGGTTCAAGGACGCTATCCAATGCCTCATAGAGCCAGTAGAAGTATTATCATTTTGATGACACTGGTGATGTAACAACTGAATTTAATGATGCTTTTTGCGGATAGGGGAATACCAATGAGATTATTGTCTTGGGAGTTTACGTAACCAATGTCAGAGAAAGACATTTTGCACGTTAAGTGTCAAAATAACTATATAATAGATTAAGACATGTACTTAAATTCTAGAATGTATGACTTTTGCATGACTTATATAGTAGTTAACGACGCTGCTAATTATACAAATAAATGGCTCCAGTTTTTTTTTTATTACCAGTTAAATTATAAAATTTCTAGTCAATACGTTGAAGAGATCCCGACATCATGATCATTACTCATTCAGCATTTACATATAAAACAAAATTTTATCCAATACTTTTGCCGTTTAGTGTTGTTTAATCGTCTATAAAATAATTACAGAAGGTTACGATTAACAACATTGGAAGAAAACCCGTTTCCCTTACTAGGAATATTATATTATACATGCAAAAGTGTGTATGTGTGAATATGGATGGCAGTTACTGTGTTTGTTAGTCTTTAACGCAAAAACTACTAAATGGATTAGATGAAACTTCCAAATAATATAAGTAACATATTAGAATCACACATAGGCTACAATTAATAAAAATATATTGGATATTATCCAAAACATAACCAGTACAAAGTCGCGGGCGGCCGCATACCCGTTACAAAATACACAAGTCTCAATTAAACAAGTTCCATAATCAGAACTAATAAACCCACAATAATTCAACGCTGATTCATTTATGAAGTAAGATTGCAAGCGATCGCTAAACGACTCAAGGACGTTCCAATAATAGCGGTACAAATGTTCTATGGGACAGAATTAAATGTTCATTATGGCCAAAAGTGATGGTTTTATTGGAACAAGCTTGCAATCGGCGGCAGAAGTGGTTTTTACACGAAGCGTTTTACTGTTACGAGTATGGTTCTTTAATACTACAGGGTTGAAGCAAATCTATGTCACAGACACATCTTCAAATGTCCGTTTAACCCGCAAACACTTCACACATCTGCATTTAAGAGCAGTCGGTTAAAAGTACTCTATGTATGCCTGAGGATGTAGCTAGACTATCTGTGTGCCAAATGTCATTTAAAACAGTTAATAGTTTTGTCGTGGAACATTAACTTGTAGGTGATGATGATTGACAGACTGTAAGAGTTACTTTCGCTTATAATATTAGTACAGATTGCTGAGCAAGTGGAAAAAACTCTTTGGTATGAAGTCCCAATTTTTTTTCCTAACTGGCAATGATGGATTGGAGTAGCCTCCTCATCATCATCGGAGTTGCGTGAGGGCAGATGGCCCTCACAGTCTCACCCCTAATGAAGTCCCAAAAACTTGTACCTACCGCGACCTCGATTACCTTGACAACCTCTAAACAAAAGACCATCTAAAATTTGACACTTTAACTATTTTTAGAGCAACATCCGCCCATTCTACACGTAATCGACACCTGTAAATGTCACCGCGGACGGTCCGTTGTAGATCAAGTGGTGAATGTGCAGTCGAACGCAAGGTCGGACGGAACCGGTCTGTTAGACCGAATGCGAGCCATAGCCTCATAGCGCTCGTAATTTGATAATATAGGTACCTGAATATCTGCCCCTTTATTCACAACTAGCCGTGCCAGCGACTTCGTTCGCGTTTTCCCCGTTTTTCACACATTTTCCATTGTATCTTTGCTCCTATTGGTTGCAGCGTGATGTTATATAAATGGATTTATATAAATGCCTTCCTCGATAAATGGTCTATACAACGCAAAAAGATTTTTTCAAATCGACCCAGTAGTTTCTGAGATTAGCGCGTTCAAACAAACGAACAAACAAACAAACAAACTCTTCAGCTTTATAATATTAGTATAGATGTATCGAAAATAGAGTCGAATTGGAAGATTCGAACACAAAACTTGGAATCTTTCCTAATCTAAACTATGAGCAATACGTTTGTACGCGTGAGGACCTACTGTAGCGTGATTGGCTATTTTTCTCGTGACATTGACAGATATGTAAATATATCACTTAGTCTTACCATGAGGTGGTAAAATCACCGACGATTTATAAGTGCGTGTAAATACCTATATAAATAAAAGAATTTTTACTTCGACTTAGTGAATTTCTCACACGCGAAACCCTCATTGACAGAGACAATTTTTTGATTTTTCTAATTAGAATATAAGAAGTGTGTTGAGACTATATTAGCGACGATTTCGCTAAGAGCTTTAATAAATAGTTTCCTATCGGATGCCGTGTGTGAATTGCAGCTTATATAAAGTTATTTAGTCGTTTATTATAAAATACTTATGTTTGGAAGTAGCTAACATCCATCGTCTTATTTTATTGGCTGATCAAAAACTGGCGGAGTTGCTGCCTAATTGAGTATCGTGTTTAAACAAACAGAAACAAGGGACAGATTACTTTAAATAATCAGACTTTCTATCGCCATTTGCATAGATTATTATCTATAGAGTATGCTCAATAAGCCGCAATAATAACTACCATATCGCATGATAGCAGAACTTATCAATCAGTACGATATTGGATCAAAATCCTTGGAACAATTAAAGGTCGACTCAATTGCATTTTTATGACTTGCGTCAATCGATTTCTAGGGGCCAGTGCATACGACATTCAACAAATTTCAGCGATCAAAATTCAATCAATTGTTTGAAATTGTTCAAAATATGTCTCCTTAATATTATTTTATTAAGACAATATTTCTTTATTATATCGTGTAAGAGGAAGTGCAAACTTCAAACAAATTTTGAAAAAATTAAATTTATTTTACACTGGATGCAATACCACGAATACCCAAGCATTGTCGATTATCACTGGGATTTCCAAATTGACGATTACGTTAAGTACCTACATAACTTACTTACATACATCACACGCAACCATGAAGATTGTATTACCTGGAATGAAAAATAAAAAACGTGTTAGTTACAGGTCAAAATTAAATTTTGAATACAACCAAATATTCTAGTTTACTGACTACCTGCCATCAAATTTGTGAAATTATCATCATAGATTATTTAAATATTGACCACATATTTCGTTACCATAGCAGGAATCACTATACCATTGCAAGCAATCAAGCAAAGAAAACAAAAAAGACCATCAAATTTGGTCCAATGAATGTTGAACAAAAACTACAATGGATCAAGGTAATTCAAATACCATACCTAAGAAACCCCTTATCTTAACAGAATAAACTAAATCGTTACTAATATAATAAATGCAAAAATAGCTATGTACCTATTTGTCTGTTTATCACCCTTTTACGTCATAAGTACTGAACCATTCAAATTTAATTGGGTACACAATTAGTCTAGAATCTAGGAAAGGATATAGGATAATATTTTTTTACTTGACTACATTTTAAAGGAGCAATGTTTTGGAGAGGCCTTAAAGGCCTCTCCAAAAGAGGCCTATGTCCAGCAGTGGACAGGTATGGGCTGATGATGATGATGATGATGAATGTTTTTAGCAAAAACGACTGCGGAAAACTATAATCATTATCAGCCCATACACGTCCCCACTGCTGGGGCACGGGCCTACCCTAAACAAGAGCGATAACCACATACTGAGGATGTAATTTATAACGCTATAAAATACAGATTTCGGTAATTGCTTACATAACGGAGTCTATCAAACACTATAATGAACATTATATTATTATATATTCTGCGTTCATTCGTCGTTGCCAAACACTAAAAGAACTTGTGTAACAAATACTGCTTTGTAATTAACGCTGCTTCAATATTATTCATAAACCCACATAAACGTGAAAAATGCATCTAATCAATACGGATAATCGTCGCGTGGGCCACGGAGCGATCGACGAGAAACCGATATTGGCTGCGGAATGCGCTCGCGCAAGGCCGGAGAACAGGGCTATCGGATCACAAATATTATACGTATAGTGTCCAAAATATGTAGGAAGAAGCCTACAAATACATACATAGTGTCACGCCTTTTACGCAGAGGGCTAGGCAGAGATGACTTCCTGCCATGTGCTACGGTCCTGGCACACCACTTTCGCTTCATCAAAGAACTTCATCAGAACTACTCGTAGTAAGTGTACCAGAAACACGAAGATAGTCGATGAACATTCTTAAAGTGACTGGGATTAAGAGGTCGTAATACGCCCCCAGGCCTTAGTCAAGTGCTGGTTGGTCGACTTCTTCAACAACAACAATCTTAGAATTTCTGCAAAATGTTTGCACGATCTCACCAAACCTTACAAGTTCTTCACAGGTGTGCTGTTTGTTTTCACCGTAACACCGTCGAATAAATTAAATCACATTATGAATTTCCAATATGAAAACACATCAGCACTGAGCCGGGTCTGATCTGGTGCGGGGCGCCCTCCATAGACTATATCGACACTCTCAGGATTATTATCCTGGTTATCTTTATTTTTACTTTTTATAGCCCTACCTATAAGGAAAGCCCAGCAGAAGGATAATATATATCAAACTAGATCCTATCTTTTGGTACGTCAACACGCCACTTTATGATGATGCGTAAGTGCATAACCCTAGCAACATTGTATGCAGCTAGGGTTGCCAACTTATTTTACATGAAATAAAGTATGTTCAGATCAGTAAAAAATAATAAACAGTATCTTAGGAAAATGAACAGTATTTTAATTTTTTTTTTGAGGTTCTTGCTGCGCTGCTCTGGGCAGTGAGTACGGTCTGACAGAATAAAAATAAATTTGTGTGAGCATCCTTCGTGTTTCCATTTCGATCGGAAAACAGTATTTTGTACCTACACTTTTTTTTGTTCAACAGTAAAAAGTATAATTGAGGGAAAAACAGTATAATACTGTTTAAAACAGGATAGTTGGCAACCCTGTGTGCAGCCGCGGCGGCTGCGCAGGTCCGATTCGACCCACTGCTATAGTTACCCGGTTCGCGGACGCCGGGGCTGGTTTCACTTGCATCTCAATAGGACACTTGATCAACGGCTGGATTGATTGGATCGGGACACGATATTGAGTGCAAAGAAGATAATCGATAGGAGAGGGTTAAGTTTTTTTTTTGTAAAAGGCTAACAAGATGACCTCACTCCACCTGATGTTAAGCGGTAGTGAGATCCAAATATGAGGTCGACAGGCACAATAGATCGTATTGAGCCTGTCGCACTCACCCTGAAGGCCTGCTTAAATGTTAAGATTTTACCCGAATAGGTAATTAAAAGAAAATTCAATATATAAAAGGGTAAACTACACTTAAATTCTTATTAAATTGGAGTCTACTTAATCAGAAAATTAGTACTCAAATATCTAATCATCGATTCGGTGAATAGGTAAATAAGTACATACAAAAATTCCCTAAAGCTTCACAAAATGGTTAGTTAGATATTGTATTGTTATTTTTGATGTTGATAAGCTAATTATTTATTAATCGACCATCTCGTGAAACTTACGAAACGAGAAAACTTTTGCAACAACGACACTCTTAAATATTTAATAAGAAACTCAAACAGACGAAAATTATATGAAACTCTTCGGTTACCAGCTTCAACACCTACGTAGAATTTGCAATAAAACTTGACGCGACACCCACAGGCATTGACCATTAGGACTTTAAAAACGAAAACGCAGTGAAGAAGGTTCATTCTCGAGTCTAACAAGACGGAAGAAAAAATATAACACTTAGATAAAATAAAACAATAGTCGGTCACGAGTAGTCCTTGTATTCTTGAGTCGGGACCATCTTGAATGTAATTAACGTTCTATTCCAACAAAATTTTAATGGGACTAATGGGAAAATTCTACAAAAAGATATAAGACTAGTCACACCGATAGATACTATATTTTTGTTCTGCACAAGTATTTTTTTCACTGTTTTTCCAACACAACTCTTTACATCACTGTTAATAACGTACACTGTGATTTCAGCTTGCTAATAAATGTATAAAGTGTGGGAGTTATCCTTCAATAGAGGCATTTAAAGTTACGGAACCCTTTACCACTTAAGGCACTACGCCTATGATATTATTAATTAACATAAACTTGTAAAAAGGTGACCAAAACCACTATGATATTGGATAGTTGACATTTGTACGAGTACACCCGTTTTAAGTAGGCGTTTTAGTTGGTTTACATTACATTATAACGTCTTTGTTTCCACTAAAGTTAGTGAGTTCGATAGCTGATAAAGATAATAAAAAGTAGGATAATAAAGAACCTTTCTTAAGAATCCATAAAAGAGTAAGTTGCTTGGTGTCTGTCTAAGTATGCTCATTGAGATATGTCTTTATTTTTTGCCCTCAGCCAATCGTCGGCTTAGAGTGTAAACCTGCCAAATAATTTTTTTCACTTTAATACGTTATTAATGCCATTTGAAAGAGTGAAAATAAATACACAATCAAATTGTCTCTCCTGAAAATGTACCGAAAATGGATTTAGCAGGTTTACACTCTAAGCCGACGCAATGTGGAGTGACGATCTGCGCAGGACGGCTGGTAAAAGCTGAACGCGAGTAGCCGCGAAAAGGCGGAACGGGCGAAGACTTGGGGAGGCCTATGTCCAACATTGGATAAACCTAAAGGATGGTGATGATGGTGTCAAATACATTAAACGAACCTACGTTAGATACAATCAACAAAAAGGAACATGATAAATGTCTGCTTTTAAACAGTCCGAACCAACCATTCCTTCTGCAAGTTAAACCAGCACGAATTCACCTAACTGTACTGAATTAATCAATTACGTCACAGTAACTTCTTCTTCTTATCGTATGGTTGATGAACAACCTGGTGTCAGAGTTTTTAAGCCGCCCGTAGGCCTCTGACATGGCTTCACACACCGTTGAAAAATTTCTCAGGTGTGCTGGTTTCCTCACGATGTTTTCCTTCACCGTTAAAGCGTCGAATAATGGTACATATGAATTTTAAATTTGAAAAACACATTGGTACCTGGCGGGGTTTGAACTGGCGACCTCTCGCATGGCAAGCAACGACCTTAACCACTCGCCATCGACGCTTTTTCACACGCGTCACAGTAACAGCATCACCGCAAACTCTAGAGATGACGTCACAAATTTTGCAAGACATAATTCAGGTTCAGGAAATGCAGTCAATTAAAAGAGCAACTACAAGTTTCGTGGTGAAGACTGAAAACTTTGCGGTGCAAAATTTGGTCGGAGTGCAGGGAAATTTTGTTGCATTGCAACTGTGCAAGGAGTAGGAAATGCAGGTATACCTGTGAGGGATTTGTAAAACAAACTTGAGCAACAACTGAGGGAAGTTTCGAGTCTAGAAACAGCGTGAGTGATTGAGGTGAGCATTCGGAAACTCGGAGATGGAGATACGTTTACTAAGAAACTGTTTTGTTGATATTTAGTAGTTACATTTTCTTGATGCAGCCTCCCTTCTCATTAGGGCAAGTTAAACTTACCTAAAACATTTATCATTATATTTCATGATATACCTATACGAATATTCAAGGCCCCGGCCTGTGATTTTTCTGATTCTTCAATAATACATTGTTCTGATTCCGAAGTAATGTGTTCAAGCGGTGTTGTTGGTGTGCCTTCTTAATAAAATAAGCACTTGAGTGACTGATATCAGATACAACAGTGGTATTGAAAAATATATAAACACACCCAGAAATCAAACAATTACCGGTGTTCGTTTCACGAATATTTGTTCTGGGTGGGGATAGAACCTACTCGTATGTCTTAAAATAACACTATAATATGGATTTAAATGAAACTTTGTACACAGACATTCCAGGTAACATTGCTTTTTAACCGACTATACTATAAGGGAGTAATGATTACCGCGAACATTGAAACTACGTGAATAAACTCGCTAGCGGAAAGCTGTAAAAACATAAAATAATCTTGCCCATTCCTAAACATTCATGCCAAACTAGCGCACTGCACTAAGGTCTCTATAATAATGCACTCACGTTTAACACATTATACATACACATAGTATGTATGTACATATACTATGTACTGTTGGACAACGGTTACAACCCGCTAACTGGGTAATCATGTCGGACATCGACTTATTCTGATTTCTCCAACAGATTCGAACCGTATGTACAGAAGTGTTTCATTTGAAGTCAAAAGTGAGATGTTTTGTTGTATATAGAAAGTAGTAAATACTTTGTAGATAAATAAATAATAAATAAATATAATAAATATTTCACAACATCACATACATTGATCTGATCCCGTGGTAAGTAGCTTAAGCACTTGTGTTACGGGTATCAGAATCAACAGTGGATACACAAATATACTTAAATATATTTAATAATACACCCAGACACGGAACAAACACCGATGTTCGTCACACAAATATTTGTCCCGAGTGGGAATCGAACCCACGACTCTTGGAACCGTAGGTAGTAAACCTGGGTCACTAGCCACTGTTCCACCGAGCCAGTCAAGTAGTTGTAAATCGGAATAAACATAGACTAAATTGTCTTGAGCATGGATTTCATGTAGAGATCCAATAAAAAGTCCCTATTATAGCACAGTCTATTAAAAATTAAGTCCTTTCTGGACAAAATATTAATAATACTGGACCATTTGAATTGGTCTAGTAGTTTTGGCGTGAAAGAGCGACAGACTGATAAAGTAACTTTCGTTTGTAATATTAGTAAGGATTAGAATTAATCGATTGCTCCTTACTTCAGCAACTCAATACGAGAACGAGGGATTCACAAATAAATATATTTAATAACACACCCAGACACGGAAAAAACACCGATGTTCGTCACACAAATATTTGTCCCGGATGGGAATCGAACCCACGACTCTTGGAACCGTACGTATCACTACATAATTATGGTTCTAAGATGTCAGGTCGTGGACCTGGGTAACTAATCACAGTTCTACCGAGCCAGATATATTTTTAATTTATTGATTTATTTGCAACAAAATTGTACTCCAGAACTCGTTGTAAATTAACTCCAATATAAGAGAGATGTATTTTTACTCCCTGGACGCATGCACTCTGAGTAAGGAAATGCGTTCGACGATGGACATACGCATTGCGATTCAATACGCATTCTGCGTTGCATTAATTCTTGCAACACTGTGTCGTAAGGTACACTCTGCAATCGAAGCAGACTGATCAAATCAATGATGAGGATGTGTTTTGATTTCTTTTGCGTGATCAATTTGTGAACCAATTTTGATTTTTAACATTGATACAATCTTCTTATAAATAAAAATGAATTGCTGTTCGTTAGTCTGACTTAAACTCGCGAACGCCCGGACCGTTTTAGGTAATTTTGTTTTTAAAATGTTTGTCGTAGTCCAGGGAAGGTTTCAAGGAATAGAAAAAGAATCAGTATTGGCGGTATGAAATTCGCCGGGACCACTAGTTTGGAATAAATTCAATAAGCTATGTGAAAGATAAGTTTAAGATTTGTATTTACTTTTACAGACCTACTATACAGCATATTCTTAAATAGAATATATTTTTAGGCTTTATATTTAGCATATTTAGCTAGTACGTGATATAAAACTGCACAATGTTACTGTGTATCAATTTCATAAAAATGATTGATATTTGTTAGCTACTGCTCGTTAAAATGTGACCATAATACGATGAACAGTGGGGCACTCGATAACGCCTACGTAAATATGTCTATGAAAAACTTGTACAGCGCCGCTGGTGGTTACGCGAAGAACTAAAATCGGCCGTATGAAAAAAACAACTCGATAGGTTTTTAACGTAAGTAAGTTTTCGATAGCCAACTCATGGTAGGCCCTCAGTGCTGCAAGTGCACAGAAATAGGCCAATTTTAGACATCTGATAAAACTAATAGCGAGATGCATTCGATATTATCATAGACTTCTAGTACATAAAACCATAAACATTCTTTATTATCCTTCTGACTGTACAATCCAATAGACCATCGACAATTTATAAACTGCTAACGAGCGCTATAACCGCTTTATAGAGGTATCGAGGTGGGTCAGAAATAGCTTTTTCTAAGAGCCTTTAGTGCTTCAATAGAAAGTTGCTTAACACGTTACTACTGACAGTACAAAAAGTAGTCGTTCCGTCTACCCCGAGATGGGTTTATTTTCGAGTACTTTAACCTATTATTACTCTATTTTGTAATGGATTTTCCTATTGCGGTAATGTAGGAAATTTTGAGATTTAGCTATCCAAAACCATACTAAAAAATTTAAACTTTCGCGTTCCATTACACTGAAATAAGTCTTTATGGGTCTTCACGCGATATTAGGAGTAGCAAAATTACATAGCTACTTACTGCCCGACGTTTCGACTGGGTTAATTTTGCTACTCCTAATATCGCGTGAAGACCCATAAAGACTTATTTCAGCATACTAAAAAATACTACTTGTAATCTAGGCACTTTTAAATTGAATTAATTAGCACCCAAATGTTTGGGACGTAGATTTTGATCAATCATAATGTGGGGGTAACAAGGAGACGGGTCAGGTTTGTGTTAGTTTCTCTGTTAAGACATTACTGAGCCAGGAGTCAAAAAGTTGGCGCACGTGACTCGAAGGCCACGTAAACCTGGTGGTCCTACGTAATCAAGCCGTCTAATCAGTCATGTCCATAACTATCTTTGTTCAACTATCCAAATATGAGAGTAGGAGTAAAGAAAGTGCACTATCGTTTTTTTTAAATTCCTTACTCACTCACGATGATGGCTTGGAGTAGCCTCCTCATTATCACCGGACTCTCGGAGGAGCGGATGGCTCTCACCCCCAAAAATTTAAACGAGGTTTGCCTGAGAGTGCCCCCTGAAAGGGCTCAAGACATCGTTGGGCGGTCCCTAATGCGGACGTTAGTTTGGTGAGAGAAACGACCCGGCTCGTGCCGGTATCGAGTAGTAAGGAGAGAGTGCACTTGCGTTTGCGCACACAATTATTCGCTATAATGTCGTACGCAGTTGGCTGATCTCCATTGAGACCAGCCGCCACGGTCTACATCGGTCAAACACCTTATTATATCAACGATCCAACCTTTTCCTTATACTTTTCTCCTATCTGCCTGAGCGAGCAAAGCCTACAACGCATTATCACGTAATTGGCTGGTTCACGTAACAGTTTGAAGCCTGTCAACATTGCGTCATGGCTACGGTCTAGATTTGATCGCAAGTGCAATATCAATACCGAATGGGATGTGAAATTTGAGAGCTAAGTGTAATGTTTGCAACACTGAAAGTGACACCGGTCTAGTTTTGAGCTATTGTCAAAAGTTGCACAAACCAGTCAAAGTTCCGAAATGTGAGTGCTAAATTCAACACGACACTTCCAGTATTAGAGATGATGATGAAATTTGTGTGAACACAAATGCTATGCATAACGTCACATATCCTAAATGTTTCCATATAGGTCATATGTAAAATAAGATTCACGGTAAATCAAAATATCGAAAATAGACAACTATCGAAAAATAACATTATACACATTAGGCCAGTAGCGGTACCATGAGTTAGCTATCGAAAACTTACGTACGTTAAAAACCTATCGAATTGTTTTTTTCATACTACCGATTTTAGTTCTTAGCGTAACCGCTACAGGCGCTGTACAAGTTTTTCATAGACATATTTACATAGGCGATATCGAGTATGTCACTTTTAAACTCATTCGCTACTAAGCCTAAAATAAATGACATAAGACAATCGAAAAAATAAATATTCTTTATCGCGATTCTAAAATAATCAGAAGAAGATTACATAGACACTCCGATTCTAAAATAGTTACAAAATAATTTCAAATATTCTATAGTAAATCTAAAACTGCATATTGGATCATCCTTCGTCTTTGTCATTCAATAATAGCTTCACATGCTTCGAATCAAGTTAGCGTTAAATTTACTATAGGAGACAAAGCCAGCTTGGTGACATTGTGAGCGAATATCGCCTGAACTTAAATACTAAATTGGGATTAAAGTTTAGTTATAGGATTAAACACTAGCATCTTTATGCCTAGATGAGTTCGATCCCGACCTGAAATAAGTATTTGTGTAATATTTGAACATCGGTTAGTCCTGTGTCCGGGTGAATTATTTAATTCCACTGTTTTAAGCTATTGCATAGCTTCTATCGCGGGCCTTGAGCGCTGGAACCGAATCCAGATATTCCGTAACGAAAAAACCTCACGCTCCCCACTCGTCTAACGTCGTTTCAGTTCGGCAGTCTTCGACACGGCGTTGTGTGCGTGCGATTAGACGTATTGTACGACTCTACGAAACTCGCACGAATCTGCGCTGCTCTGAAATCGGACGATGCTATGCAATAGCTATACCGCGGCAGTCCCCGAGTGCCACACGTCTTTTTTTTTTCAAATCACTACGATGATCGCTTGTGTTAGCCTTATATTGGCCTGTTAAATTTAACCTCCGTAATATAAGCTAATAACCACGGAACCAGTTCAATGTACATACTGTTTTCGCATAGTCTATTTATTTAAACCTGCAAGGAAGACTAAGCTAAAGCAAAGTGAATACCAACTGTACCTTTATAAAACCAAATTGTTTACAAAGAAAGGCAAAGCCAAGCTTTCTATGTTAAACAAATATTAATTATTTAATTGCACCGAGCTTGTTTGAACTAACTGCTAGCGAGAGGGGGCGGGGAGGAAGACACATAGTACTTTGGTTAAGGAAAACCTCCTTGGGTTAAATATTTACACACATACATACATGGTATCACGCCTTTTTTTCCAGAGGGGTAGGCAGAGATCACTTCCTGCCGTGTGCTACGGTCCTGGCACACCACTTTCGCTTCTTCCACATCCATCAACCTCTTCATGCACGCTCGTCGATCACGGGTACTTTTAATTTGTCCTCTCTTCAATATGAGACCTATTTGGTCATGGAAGGTTTTTCTTGGACGACATTTCCATTTATACTGTATAATATGTACTTTATATTTATCCTTTCTCTAATCTTCTTTCATTCATCCTCTCAACATGACCAAACCATCTAAGCATACTCTTCATAACCCTAGCCACTACACCTTCTTTCACACCACAACGTTACATATTTAAACATATGCAAATGGTAAGTATATTTATATTAGTTGTATTGCTGCCTTGTTAAGTTGAAGAAATAACATTGAATATTAAATTAGAAAGTAGAATTCACGCATTGACGATGTTTTGTATGCGTAGTAGTAACCATGATAAGAATTGATAAAAGTATGGTTGGTAAGACATAAGAATGGCTGGATGGCGCGTGTATGTTCGTTCAACTAGCTTTCCTCCCGCGACTCCGTCCGCGTTTTTGTTTGCCATCCCGTAAAACATTAATCCCTCATACGCATACACAGTACGTTTAAAAGTAACCTATTCTTAGGATGTAGTTAGACTGCGTACTAAATTTAATTTAAATCGATTTCATTGTTTTAAAAAGACGCCACAGGATTACTTTTGCATAATAATATAATTTTATTATTTTAATAGCGAAGATTAAATTATAAAACGTATTACATGTCATGTCCATTACACTTAATTAAATAAAATATCTAGGACATTTCCACACACGGTCATCTGACCCCAAACTAAGCAGAGCTTGTACTATGGGCGGCAGAGACTGATATATATATGTTACGGTCAATGTGAGCAATCGGTAATTATCTATAATCACCGGTAAATATAGATAATTCCCAACGCACATGGTAAATGTAGTGAATTATTCAAATTTACCGGTAATTATATAAAACTCCCGCTCGACTGTGGTAAATGTTGACATTGCTGACAAATATCACAAGTACTCAGCAATTCCAAATGTCACAAATCTCAAATCTCAAAAATATATTGACGAGAAAGAATTTTAAGAGTTCCACTGAAAACTCCCTGCCAATTTGCTAATTTTATTTAAGATAATATTTTTTTAAAAACCAAACATAAAGTTTGGTTTCTAGATACTTGACTGGTTTATTTTATAACTAGCTGTGCCCGTGACTTCGTTCGCGTGAACTACAGGATTTTACATACAAAAGTTTTTTCCCATTAACTCCCGATCCCTTACAAATTTTGTAATATCGCGTCGCAAGTATGCTTTATTGAAATTTGGTATGCAGGAGCATGCCAAATTTCAATCATCTATCTTACGCGGTTTAAATGTTTTCAGAAAAGTAATTTATAAATACATACTTAACTACATAATCACACCTAGACATGGAACAAACACCGATATTCACCAGACAAATATATGTCCCGAGTGGGAATCGAACCCACGACTCTTGGAGTCGCCAGGCTGGGTCACTAACAAAACCATTGTTTCACCGAGCCAGTCAAGTCAAGTTTTATTTTATTATTTGCCACATTTACACAAAGGGTATGGTAATTTTATATAATTACCGGTAAATGTGATTAATTCGATAGTTTTCACCACCTTTACCACGAACACTACTAATTATGCATAGTTACCGGTAATTATACATAATAACCACTCTATCCACTTTTACCGTAACATACATATTTATAAATGCATACTTAATTAAATGAAAGAATCTTATAATTTCCACCCATATATTTTATTTCAAGTATTTTCGTAGAGGTTTTCACTAAATAAACGTGGTACGTTAACCACTATCCACAATCACCATTACGGTACAATCCGTATCCAACAAGGGAACCATTAAGTTAAACGACAAACATTAATCAGAGTGAGGTTTCAGCGGAAAGGGCATGATTTACCTAACAAAGTGCGGTCTTATGTAAAACTCATAACAAAGAAATTTAATACTCTTAGGCCCGATTATCCAACAACCTCCGACGTAGTTATTAGGTATCAATGTCATCTACTCTTGAACCTCTGCAATTACGTAGAGACATTGCCGGTCTAAGTGTTCTCTACCGTCTCTATAACGACGAACGCTCTGAAGAGCTATTTCAACTAGTCCCTTCCTCCCCTTTCCACTCCCGAACGACACTTGCTGGACAGCGCTGCCGTCCACATACAATGCAGGCGCTGGTGGCTCGGCAAGATGTTTAGTTCCTCTTTTCTGCCACGTGTCATTAAGGCATTGAATGCCCTTCCAGATCATGATTTCCCTCCCTTCTATATTCCTAGGCACTTCGCTGCCACGATTCGCTGACGTGGACATGGACATGTTGGATATTTTTTAAATGTGTGTTGTTTTGTTAGTATTGATGGCATACGACTACGGCTACTATTTTAACAGCATTATGTTTTGTATTTTATGTAATACATTAATGCATAAGTATTATCTTGTTTTGTACTTTTTGGAGCGCGATATTTCAGTAGTCGGGTTTGAGTTCATGACTTTTTTTTTATAAACTATGGTAGTGATATTGTTTTAATAACTGATAAGTTGGCTACATAATATGGTTGATAAATATTTAAAAAAAAAGAGAAGAAAACTGCTCTTACCTTTTATAAAAACATGCACAATCGTCAACATCACAAATCGTTTCAATATTAAACACCACAAACTCTGCATCAGAACGTTTCCCATTAAAATAACTCTTAAAGTCACATTCACACCCTTTAACTTTACAATACATTCCCCTGCTACCCAAAATTTTCCCTTCACTTAAACCAAGATTTTATGGTGAGATTAATAGGGGATCGGACAAAATTGTAATTTAGAAATTAAATAAATTTCCCGTCAAATTCAAGTCCCTTCCTTCAGATAATGAAAAAAAAAATTACACGTATTGATTGCTGTGAAAATAGATGAAGAAATGGTTGAGATACCTGGTTCAGTGAACATTTAACAGAAATAATGAAGCAAAAGAATCAAAAGCTCATATCCGTCCCTACTGCTGGGGCACGGGCCTACCTTAAACTAGGCCGACCAGGCCTTAGTCAACCACGCTGGCCAAGTGTGGGTCGAAAACACAACCTTAGAATTCATTCATCGGTGTGCAGGTTTCCTCACGTTTTCCTTCACCGTTAAAGCCAACGTCACTTGTGGGCATTACACAAAATGTAAATTCGTATCTAATAATTTAAACTAATAATTTTGTCCGATTCCCTATTGTGGTATTCCTACATGAAAAGAGCCTTCGAATAATATACCGAGTCTCTGCTAGTTCCGATCCAGCTTAGTATAATTCCATTTAACTTCGTATCTCTCTCGGCTGAGGGAAAATTGACACTGCTATATGTGGGCGGATGTGAACGTAACACGATTATAGTTTTGGAGACTGGGTCGGTACGGTTTTTAATTTCGTTTGCAACTTTATTCATTGCTTACAGATGGTGGGAAGACTGCATTTGTGACAAGATTGTACGTGGTTTTAAAGGATTTAGCGTTTCCCTTCTGCTATATGTTTTAATGCTTGTTAAATTTTTAAAGTTTTCGTCATTAATTTTATTCGACAATCATGTAGAGATTTTCGAACGGACTTCTAACTAAAAGGACTTCTGAAATGTTACAGATTTGTTTTGAAAACAAATCCAATATGTAATTTATACTTAATTCTAGTAATTCAAAGCCTAATTAAGATCAAAATATTTCAACGATTTCACAGACGCATAAATCCAATTAACAGGTAAGAGAATCATTAACAATTTTTTACGGACGGATTGCTTGCAGGAAAAAAATTACTAAAAATCACATACTAATTACTTGCTATGAATCTATATGAACCAATGTAGAATAGCCGGAAGTGGCGAAGACGTGGGGAGACTGTCGTCCAACAGTGGACAAACCTATTGGCTGATGATGATGATGATGATGATGAATGTAATGTAACAGTAGATAATCATGGGTTACATTTATGTTACGTTCGGCCGTTCTGAGATTAGCAATAACAAACAGACAGACAAAAAATTATGAAACTTTATTTTCGTCGTTGGATAGAGTCGTACCCATTAAGTAAAAATTCGTTATTTTAATATTACAAACAGACACTTCAATTTTATTTTGTTTTATGGATAATGTTTTTAAATATAGATAATAAAGTAAATGGGTAAGTTGTAGTCCCTTCACAGTCCCATCACAGTCCTATCACAAACTAATAGTGGGCGTTCACAATGATTGCGACCACAACAGAGCTAAATAATACTGGAAAAATTCATCTCGACATAATGAAAACGTCTAATGAATATTACATTATTATGAGAACAACGTTCTGGTCTAGAAAATAGCTAACAAATTAACCTAGAATCTAGGCAACAGAATAATATGGTTACATCTGCTAATGTAATGAGAAATGTATTGTTTATAAACACAATATACGTATAAAATGTAATGGAGTTCAGGAATACATAGTTACAATTAGATTCGTTCGTTGGAATCGGAAGACATTATGATAAATTGATTCAAATTCAAATACAATTTTTGGGTTTATTACGATAACTATTTTAATTTTATTTTCTTTCTTTCTTTTTCTTCTTTCTTTTATTCTTTAAATCAAATTTTTATCCAAACACAATTATTAAGGTGACCTGGCATGGGGGGGAGTTATAAACTCAAATAAATTAAAAATGGCATATTTTTGGGACATTACCACACAAACACCGATGTTCATCACACAAATATTTGCCCCTAGTGGGAATCGAATCTACGACTCACTTCACCCAAATGTTATTTTGAGTCACATAATTATGCAATTAGAAAATGTAACACTAAAATATGTTCCAGAGTCGTTTGATACTGGATTATAAACAATATCAAAATATCTCCCCTGTCAAAGGCTTGCCTGTCCATTGCCAATCCTCGGCTGTCATTCTGTCCGTCTATCCTTCCGTCCGTCTGTCTATCTGTCAACGATATGTGTATCTAAAATTTCAGAAGCCAACAATATCGTGCTTTTATTGTTAAAGTTTTAGTTCCATTGAAATTGAATCGGAAACGTGGGTTACTACGCGGGTTACAGAAAAGTCTATTAAAGTATTTATTTTGTTTATAAATCGATTTCTATTTGCCAACCACTATAGATTAGTTAGAAAATGTAATATGTCCGAGATGTTTATTACTTTACCTGTAATCATGGCGCTGATAAAAGTGGAATATACAATACATACATATCGGAAACTTGCTAAAATAATAACATTTGGTTAATATGCCGGACATATTGAGTTTTCTAATATGTATGTGTAACGTTGACCATTAAAAATTTAATTGAATAATTAGCCATTATATTACCAAAAAGTATCGCGTTTCAGCTTACCATGCTCCCAAGAGCCATTAGGAGACATCGTAAATTCCTATTTGTTCATTCTCAAGGAGTCCACGTGTGTCTTTGGCTTTAATCTTTTACCGTTCCTATACCGAACGAGATAAGTGAACCATAAATTCTGTTGGGAACCAAGAAGAGTCGTATAAAAACTGGTTTTTCACTCCAGCGAAGTGTAAGTTATTTCTTTCGAGTTGAATTTGCACGATCCACTCAAGTTTATAAAGTAAAGAGAAGAAAAGTTTTTCATTTTTCTATTTTGCACTTGGAATCGAAATTTTATCATCTATAAAATTTGCGGTTTGAAACTTTCTCGTTACGTATTCGAAGAAATAGAACTTCGATTGTTTCATGTTATCTATCTTTTAGGGGTGAGAGCCATCCGCCGCAAGCCCGGTGATGATGACGAGGCTACTCCAAGCCACCATTGTATGTCAGTTAGGAAAAAAAGAAGTTATCTATCTATATGAAGATCTTTATATGTTATAGATGTGAATCCCTATTTTCCTTGGTCACTGGCATCACACGAACTTGCACACGAAGGAATACATATTACATAAAAAAAATATGTAGTATGAGAGCCCCCCTATTAGCCTTCCTTTTTTTTTTAGTATGAAATAAATCATTAAAATGTGTCAAAATTTACACTGACTAGTGACAATATATCGCCGTTCTTAAGATACAACCTGGTGAAGTGGTGACAGACGGACAGTAGTAATAAAATAAGGACGTAACGAGGAAAGTAAGAAAATTTCAAAATTAGCTCTATCAAGTCCGCCCAGTCCACTAATATAACTCAAAATAGCCCCTCTAAATAAGTTCCCGTCATATTCATACGTTGAAACTTTAATATTCAAATTGTATCTCTGTATAACACTCACGTCTCAAAAGGACCGGCCTTTACGAAACTAGCGGCCCAATTTAATTATTACAGTTACCGTTGACTGTTTATAAATTGCAATAAGTTTGGAAGGCTCCATTCAGGGAAAAAAGGTGGAAAGCATGCTGATGAGATAGTTCGTGTTGTTGTTATTCATGAGATTAAATAAATAAATACCGGGGACATTTCCACACACGGACATCTGACCCCAAACTAAGCAGAGCTTGTACTATGGGCGTCAGAGACTGATATACATACATGTATATTTTTGAATACATACTTGAATACATAATCACACCCAGACACGGAACAAACACCGATGTTCATCACACAAATATTTGTCCCGAGTGGGAATCGAACCCAGGACTCTTGGAACCGCCAGCCAAGGTCACTAACCACTGTTCCACCGAGCCAGTCGTAGAGTATGTCATTATGTAGAGTATAAAGCACTGTGACACAAAGGGTTTAGAACAGGTTATCATCATCAGCCCATATACGTCCCCACTGCTGGGGTACGGGTCTACCCTAAACTAGGGCGGTACGGCTTTAGTCAACCACGCTGGCCAAGTGCGGGTTGGTCTACTACAGACGTTAGAATTACTAGTGTATTTCTCACGTCTAATAATCGTACATAATGAATTTCAAAACACATTGGGACGAAGAGAGATTTGAACCAGCGACCTCTCGCATAGCAAGCAATGACCTTAACCACTCGGACATCGACACTTTTGAAGATTTATTTTTATTTATGACATTGATTCGGCTGAGCCGTTGACATTTTGCGACAAAGCGAGCGAAGCCACCAACAAAACTTGATTGCGCTTGATATTAAATTATTATGAAATGGTTCCTCGATTAAGCTCCTTCGACTGGCTCGGTGGAACAGTGGTTAGTGACCCAGGTTTACTACCTACGGTTCCAAGAGTCGTGGGTTCGATTCCCACTCGGGACAAATATTTGTGTGACGAACATCGGTGTTTGTTCCGTGTCTGGGTGTAAATTTAAATATATTTAAGTATATTTGTGTATCCACTGTTGATTCTTACACCCGTAACACAAGTACTTAAGCTACTTACCACGGGATCAGATCAATGTATGTGATGTTGTGAAATATTTATTTATTATTTATTTATTAGGCTCCTCCGTTCGATGTCCGAAAGCTCTCATACAAGATACGGTCACTTAGCGAAACCGAGAGCGGTCTATTGACCTCGGGGCAAGGTGACGTCACGGAATGATTTATGACGTCAGACCTCAGACGCTGGTGGACTTATGGTAATTTGATTGCTTTATTTAGACGTGCTTTTGAGAGATTGATGAGTGATTCGGATGATATGATAGCGTAGATCATTTATTGCTTGGTTAAGTATACGATCGGTTTTGTTGACTATTGATGATGTTCATCATCAACGTCTCAGTAATATGGTCCCGTTTTATCCTTTGGGTGATAAAAAATTAGATTGACCTGATTCCGTGCTAAGTTGCTTAAGCACTTCATCATCATCATCATCATCATCATCATCTCCTCCACCAAATAAATGCACGCCAACTCTGTTGTTCTTCGGCTACTCGCATCCAGCTCCTACCAGCCACCCTGCGCAGATCGTCACTCCACCACCTGAGCTACGGATGTAGCGCTACTATGAGTTTAAAAAAGATTCGATATCGCCTCTGTAAAGATGTCTATGAAAAACTCGTACAGCGCCCCTAGCGGTAACGCTAAGAACTAAAATCGGAAGTATGAAAAAAAAAAATCGATAGGTTTTTAACGTACCTACGTAAGTTTTCGATAGCTAACTCATGGTACCGCTATAGAATCAACAGCGGTAACGAACATCGATGTACACCAAAACACTGAACTGTAGGTACATCACACAAATATTTGCCCCGAGTGGCAATCGAACCCACTACATTTGTAACAAGAGACGAGCTAACCAAATGCGGAATCAAGGAGGTCCCCACCGGATACGGAAACAGAGTGTTTGTTAACATACTTGTGTCCAAATCTCGATTGTGATTGGCCGTTTGATCGAAAATTCTGTTTGGAGAACCCTACATAATCATGACAAATGTTTGAAACTGACATTACACATCGTACGGAACCATACTACAAACTATATGTAATTCACGATAAATCACTTCAATACATAGTATAAAGTCGCTTCCCGCGTCTGTCTGTCCCTATCCATAGGGATGTGTGGTTTTAATGGTATTTAAGCATATAGATGCTTATATACCTTTAAAACCACACAACGGATTTTGATGCAGTTTTTTTAATTGATAGATGGATGAATGAAGATGGTTTTTATGTATAATATACCCAAAGCGAAGTGAGGGCGGGTCACTAGTATTTACGTAAACGAAACTGAATCGAAATGTTCGTCACACAAATATTTGTCCCAGGTGAAGATCGAACCTATGACTACTGGCGCTAGATGCAAGAGCACTGCCAAATGTGCCACTGAGCCAATCAATGACCCGTTTATCAGAGGAGACAGCTATTGCAAATACAGTACAGGGTCTCTGATTGCATAACAACGACCTCAACCATCGTTGACACATCCATTTTGCTCCAGTGTGTACGCAGCCTAATAAAGATGTGCGGCCTTGTCTTCCTAATTAGATTGGCTTTAAAGTTTGTGAGAACTCAGAAATCGCAAAGACTAAGGTCAACCATATATTTACAAGAAACATTATGATGGTAACATGTTTCATCATGTTCCAAAAAAAGTTATATAGATTTCTGTTTACCCGAGTCATCCCACTGCTGGCTAACTTATTCACTGCTCTCCTAAGGCTAAGACTTGCCAGTTCTTTGGTAGCTGAATCAAATCGTCACACCATCTTTTCTTGGACCTCTTTCGTCTTTTCAGCTGATTATCGTCCTTAAACATTAAATTTACTTCTGAAAAAGTTAGGGGGCGAGCCATCCGCTCCCACGCAAGTCCGGCGATGATGACGAGGCTACTCCAAGCCATCATCGTATATCGGTAAGGTATTATTTGTGTTCTTAATAATCACAGTCAGTCATTAGTTACATGTCACACACATAATGTGGTTTATTATGTTATCGTACAAGTAAGGAACTTGAGTATATTATAAGTTAATTTTATTGGCTAAGGAATTTCATCATAAATGCCAACCAACTTCCCTTCATGAAAAGATTTAAAATAACAACTATTGCACTTTACTTACATTAGGATATGCCTTTCGAAACTGGTTCGCCCAGATTTACAAGCAAATTGCTTTTCTCACAATTATTTTAATTAAACCACAGTTTCGTTGATAAGGCAATTTTAATAAGTGTAATTGGGTTAAAGAATTTGCGTCACCAGACAAACTATCGCAGTGAGATCAAAGTTTATGAAATACTGGCAAGTACCAATTGAAACCAATTACGGATTTAAAGTACCCGTAATCGACGAGCGTGCATGAAGAGGTTGATGGATGTGGAAGAAGCGAAAGTGGTGTGCCAGGACCGCAGCACTTGGCAGGAAGTGATCTCTGCCTACCCCTCTGGGAAAAAGGCGTGGAACTATGTAAAAGGTATTTTCTCTTACTATTGGCTCGGTGAGTCGTAAGTTCGATTCCCAGCCGAGACAAAAATCTATGTATATGTATATCTCTGATACGCATCTTCTCTACTTAATTTTGAATCAGATGGCCATGTGTTATGTGGATATTTCCCAAATATTATAAAAATTCACGTGCTTACAAGCAGGAATGTTTTAGTATTTGATTCCTTTATTTGCGAGTTAATTTAGACACGCGGTAGCGTGTCAAGCCAAGTTCAAGAAACAGAACTGGCGAGCCGCACCGTGTGTAATATTACACGAACCATTTGGAACCACTTTGAACCCCTCATAAATCAAAACTATTTCACATAAACGTATGAAATTTGGCTCATATATTGTGACTTACGAGATAAATATTTGTTCTAAATTTCATAAGTTTATGACAAACAGTTATTTAGATATTAATGTCCAAAAATCCTCATTTTTACCATTGACTGACTGACAGATCAAAATTCTAACCCAGTTCCAAAATGACCTAGAGAGTTAAAATTTGGTATGCAGATAGATAATTACATAAATACAAAGGAATAAATAAAAAACTGGCAATTTTTCGATAATTAGGTTAGGTTCTAATATGAACGCTTAACATAAATACCAAATTAGTGCCTCAATCACGCCTACCGGGAAGGCAGAGCACTAACTATATTTAGGTATACTTACTTATTTACAATTAAGAGTAGGTACTTATCGTCAGTTTTAATATTTATTACTTAGGGTAGGTACCTACATTATACCCCGTAAACGTAGGAAAATATAGTAACTGATTCAATTGTTTTATATTTATAAAGTCTAGTTTTAGTTTTGAATTTGTCCTTTTCAAAGGACCCACGGCGTAACGATGATATATAAACGTTCTACAAAAAGTAATGATATCCAATCAAAAACATAAATGTGAAATGAGAGCCAAGTTCAATATTATGATAATTGCCTTGGTTGTTGACTTCAACGACAAAAGAAGTGAGATCTAAATGGGTGCCAAGTTCAATGGTCAACCCTGAAATTTATTTATAAGTAACACTATAACATACCTATCATATCTTCTTATAACATAAGATAATGTATGGTGGTAGCCTATGAAGGTCTGTCTTGGCTAGTTTTCTTTAGTTAGTTAGTTAGTAGTCTAGTTAGTTGTCTTGGTTAGTTTGGTATTTGTCGGTTTTTATTTTATAATTCCGAAAATTTGGATTGTTGGTAGAAACTAGCGAGCGAACATAATAATACGTTGGTAGGTTTATAGAAACTAGCCAAGACAGACCTTCATAGGCTACCACCATACATTATCTTATGTTATAAGAAGATATGATAGGTATGTTATAGTGTTACTTATAAATAAATTTCAGGGTTGACCATTGAACTTGGCACCCATTTAGATCTCACTTCTTTGGTCGTTGAAGTCAACAACCAAGGCAATTATCATAATATTGAACTTGGCTCTCATTTCACATTTATGTTTTTGATTGGATAGAATGTACTAAAAATTTTACCGTGGAAAATTTAATTACGTCATATAGGAGTAACTACCATTAAATACCTTATGAACTTATGCATGCAAGGTACCTATGCCTAATGCTATTTAAAAATGCAAATTACCAAGTGTCATAATCATAATAGTACAGATAAGAATCGTTATAGCGTAATTAGCGGTTAATTACGACATATTAATTACGGTCGTAATATGTTATGGTAAGTCCATTGTCCGAGCATAACTTATATATACTTATTAAATTTCTTACGTACTTTCCAGTTATATTTCCCAAGCAATTTGAGTTGATCTAGAGAAAATATTGATCTTGAATGAAAATCTCCACGGTGAAAGAAAATATCGTAAGGAAATTTGCAAACATGCGTAAAAGTTGTAAAGTATGTCAAATCGACCAACCCGCACTTGGCCGGGGTGGTTGACTAAGGCCTGATCGCCCTAGTTTAGGGTAGGCTCGTGTCCGAGGGACGTACGAGTATATGGGCTGATGATGATGATAAATCCCCACAATACCCATGTATTTTTCATCACCATCAGCCTAACGTATTAACGTTTGTGTTAAACAGCCTACGACAAGTCAAACTATAATCACTTCTTCTTCTCGTTTTTGTTCTACTTTTGTAAACACACAACCTCTCTTTTAGGGGCTAGCGTATAAAAATCGTTTTAAAACCCCACCATTTCCACCAATTCCAAGATGGCCGCCGATCAGAATAGGCGAGACGACTAAAAAATATATTAGTCCGTTATTTAGATTATTTGAAAATATTGTACTCGTATTTTTTATTTTGTTTCACAAACAAGAAATTATGAAGATATTATAGTGTTTAGAAGTTTCGTATGACGTCACGTTTAGGTACAATTTTTTGCGTAACTGTGACGTCACAAGCCCCCACTTTTTCAATCAATTGAAAAACAAAAAATACGTGTCCCATATTTTTGTATAAACTAACTTACGGACTAAATAGAATAATAAGATTTTGACCCAGTCGTCACGCCTATTTGAAAAATTGGACAGCCATTTTGTGAAACTGTGGAATGCTATCTTTTTAAAAGCAGATTCAATATCTGTTTGCAATGGAAAATGACGGCAGAGGCCGTAGCATTTAGAATACACGAAGCTTATAGTACAAAATGGTTCAATATATTATATTCTTAAATTATATTGAGGACACGAACAAAGTCGATAAGGGTCTTCCCAAAGGACTATTTCGAGTGAAGAGGATTTCTCAAGGACTTCGGCTAATTTTGGGAGTTTTGGATAGTTACTCTCTTTTTTTATAGCGCTTTTAGTCTCGATTCTAGGTAAGTATAGTATAAATACAATATGTATATTTTTGGTTACATTTGTGCCTTTATTGGCCTAATTTTAAGTTTATATTTTTATACAATCTAATTATGAATTTCCTACATTTTCACGTCCAAGATACATGAAGTAGATACGTTAATCTTTGTTATATCAAGGTTATGGATGTCCTCACTCCACCTGATGGTAAGCGACCGTAAGTTCTGCATATGAGGTCGACAAGCACAATAGACCCCATTGAGATTGCCGAAAGTAAACTCCTGATTGATTGCATGCCAACTACTATTGACAAATGAAATATTCCGATTGCCGGAAACACACATCGATTATTTGTTTGCCGCTCAGGAAATATTTATTTATTTATTTAAATTGAACACTGTTTGTTTGTTTTGAATTTTATCAACAGTTTCATTCGTCAAGAGTAAGTTAACAATCGAATTTCCACTCTGGTAACGCGTTGCCACCCGTATCGTTGCGTTTTCCGTCCGTTATTTTCGATAACGTTTTACGTTAGCCGTTTATACGTCGTTTTTTCGATGAAACTTTTACAGATAGCTATTTCGTTTTGTGGTGATCCTGTTAGCGCAAAGGTTTTGTAGAACAAAATATTTAAGTTAGTTGACGTCAATTTGCCACAATGGATATTAAAATTTAAAAAATGAAAAACGTTGTTGTTTTTAGCGATCGATATATAAGTAGATCCGAATTATTTACGAATTCGGAGTATATAACGATTTGGTTAATTGTTTTTAATGGACTTCAAAACGGGTACGGTTTCAACTCGCCTTCTTTTTTTTATCGGAAAAGGTAGTTTTCTTTAACACTTGTAAATTATGTTGGCTTGGATTGGTAACATTTCCAAAACTTTTGGATTTCAATGCAAAAGATCCCTCTTTCAATACAACTTTGGGAACCAGTGAGCCCGACCCTTTGATGCCTTTATGGAATTTATCGGATTTTCATTCTTGGAAAATCTTCGTTGTCCGCGTCATATTCAAGGATAAACATTTAATTTACGGCGTCGAATAGATCCAGGTGCTACGGTGGCCTTCCCTGGCATTTGATGTCAAAGCGTGTCGTTAAAATTATTTTGACAAAGACAACTTTGTCAAAATTATTTTGACAAAGTGTTGCCTTGTGCGCAAGTTATACAGTTTGTCTATCGCGCTTTTAAGCTAAAACTACTGCACCGATTTAAAAGATATTTGGAACACCGATAGCATAGAGACTGGGAAAGGACAAATGCTACTTTTTAGCCTTGTCTTGTCTTAAGGGAGTAATGTTTTACGCTTCGACTACGACTTCACAAAATCGATCAAGAAAGCTTTACTGCATTATATTTTTGAACTTACACCGTTTCCATTTATTTATTTATTTATTGTACTCCATAGTTACAAAAGGTCATAAATGTATTTTCCTAAAACTAAAAGATCTTTATAAACCCTAGCACGGCAACATAACAACACAATCCATCGATTGATGAAAGATAATCAAAATAAATTCTTTACCAGAATAATATCAGAACAAATCATACAATGGATTACGTATTACGTAACACACTCATTAAACATCCAATGTGATCTTCTATCCTTTTACAAAAGGAATCGTAACAAATTTCAACGAAGCGTTCTTTGGTTCCAATTTTTTGCAGCATTACCATAACAAGAAGAAATCAAAGACTTTTCGTACATAGAGATTCTTTTTTTTACGTTCGATGTCTAATATACCGAATTTAATGAGTATCCGAAGACTGATCTTGCGTTAAACGTCTGTGTAGTTAGAATGTGTAATCTTTATGATTTTGGGTATGTTAATATAGCGGTGCCGGCGACTTCGTCCGCGTTTTCCCCCGCACATTTTTACACATTTCCTACCGTTCTTTTGCTCCTATTGGTCCCAGCGTGATGTTATATAGCCTTTTTTATAATGAGCTAACAAGATGACCGCACTCGACCTGATGGTAAGCGGTAGTGAGCTCCAAATATGAGGTCGACAGGCACAATAGACCATATTGAGCCTGGCGCACCCGCCCTGAAAGCCGTGAGAGAGGAGTCCACTGCTGCGGCAACAACGAGACAAGGCGTGGACTTTCGCATTGGTATTGAGCTGTGCGGGTCGGAGGTGGCTTAAAGCCTTCCTCATTAAATGTTCTAACTCAAAAATATTTTTAAAATTCGAAAGCAACCAACCAACACATAAATATATTCCTTCGTATTTCTAAATTACTGGTTCTCAGCCCAACAGAATTTAATTAAATTCATTATAAATAAAATTAATTTGGTAACTCCTTATTTGACCGTGAACTTAAAGATAGCAAAGATCCAATTACAAAGGTCTCAAATCGAACAACAAGACCGTATTCGATACACAAAGCAAATACTCAATACACTGTCACAAACCGTGATAATTACAACACGTCACTCAAGTTGCCCAGAATCCTTACTAATATTATAAATGCGAAAGTAACCCTGTCTGTCTGTCTGTTACGCTTTCACGCTTAGAGTACTGAACCGATTTAAATGAAATTTGGTACAGATATAGTCCAGAGCCGAGGAAAGGATATAGGCTACTTTTTAACCGACTGCGCTATATAGAAGTAATGTTTTACCCGTTAAACGTCTCTACGCGGACGAAGTCGCGGGCGGAAAGCTAGTAAGTTATAAAAATGAACGTGAAAGTTACCCAGGTGAAACAGTGGTAAGTGACCCAGGTTCACTACCTACGGATCCGAGAGTCATTGGTTCGATTTCCACCCGGGACAAATATTTGTGTGAGGAACATCGGTGTTTTTTCCGAGTCTGGGTGTGCTATTAAATATATTTAGTATATTTGAGTATCTACTGTTAATTCTGATATCCTTACCACAAGTGCTTAAGTTACTTACTACGGGATCAGGTCAATGTATGTGATGTTGTGTAACATTTATTTATTTAAACGTTACTTGAATACTTTCCCGTAATATGATGCACATAGCTTGTTAATGTGTGGCGTTCTGAATAGAGATTAGCCAACATCGCAGGACATATTATAGTGCACAAGTGTGCGCGCAATCACAAGTGCACTCACTGTTCCCTTACTCTTATAGTTCGGTGAGACTGCAATCCGCCTTGACTGATGAGAGATCGGGCGCAGGATCACCGGCTTAGTGCTTTCCGAGGCACGGGAGTGCATCCACCAACTTCCTGACTCCGGGCTGAGTGATATCTTAACAGATAAACTCATAAAAAATTTCGGGACTCGCCCCGGGGACCATTTAGTCCCAACGCAGCACTTGCTACCAATAGACCAACGAGGCAGTCACAACGTACGGGGAGGGGGTGTGTAACATACATATATAAATGTATATAGTATCATTCCCGGCAAACAAAGGACGCCTCCGTCTTGCGGGTCCTTTGAAGAGCTCGACAGTTCGTCGGGACCTCTCACACCCACCACAAGTGGTGTGAGCCATGAGAGATGATACTGGAGATATTAATTAGTTAGTAAGTAACAGTCGTAATACTAAAAAGACTAGAGAGACTAGAGATAAAGACTAATATTTAGTGTAATGGAACGCGAAAGTCTAAAAAATTTGAACTAGATATCACAAATAAATCTTTATCTTTTGCTGGCATTTAATGGCACACATCAATTAAATTGATCCGACTCCAAATTATGGTGCTTAAACATTTGATTGAATAAAAGTTCATTTAAAAACAGTTCCTCTAGAACCTGAAATCAGGCTTTTTAAATTATCTGCCATGTCTACTATGCGTGGCTAATCGGAAATCGGAAATCAGGGATCAATTCGAACTCCCACTTGTGCGGTTTTTTAAATGATCAATCATCATGAATGCTAGACATAGCTTCGAACCTATTGACAAACATTAAAAAAAAAACCTTCAATTCTACCTAAAACTTCTATAAAAGCTACCACGCTACCGCTTAAACTTTAAGGCGTAAGCACGCATGCCTATTACATGCATTGTTCGGCGCGCGGTTTCCGTTGACGGTGACGTCACAAGGTCCTTCCTACGGCCTGAATAGGCCCTTTTACTTGCCAGCTAGAAAATATGAAATGGACTCGCGAACCACAGCGTATGAACACAACACGTGTACCGTAGCAGGAAGTCCGTGTATTCTATGGACGTATTGATATGTTTGCTTTTGGATACTTTTTTTTAGCTGCTGACGTTAATAAAATGTTATAAGTTTGACCGCTATCTGCGTCTGTTTGTTTGTCTATAGCACTATAGGTAAAGGGGTGATCCGCTTTAGATGGGATTTTTATTTAAATATGAACGTGGTCATCAGTACAAACATGATGTTTTTGTTAGAAAACTGAAAGTGTCCGGGATATTTACCATGTTGTTTTGTTTTAATGAGCTCCCGATATTTCGGCACTGTTGCAAGCGGACACTTTCAGTTTTCTAATGTGTGTAACCATGACAGTTTAAAATTGTATAACGATGTTTTTGTGTTTTAATAGTATTTCCGTAATAGCACGGTTAGTTTAACTTCCATTTCTATAACACAATTATTACGATATAACGAGTTGATCGGTCATATAAACTAACTAAATCTTGTGTCTTTCAAATTGACGTAAATATGATAAATGAATATAAAAGAGCAGACCTACCAGAACGCGTATTTATTTCGTTATCCATCTATCAACTTCATACATTATTCAGTCATTCGATCCCTAAGATATGTCTAAGAAGTTCCGAAGAAGTTTCGTTTGTACTTTTTGTTCAATCATAAATAGGCGACAAGTGTGTTAAAGATTAAGTGAAGAAACGTTTGTATCAAGTGTTTCACCCAGAGGACTCCGCAATACTCCGCAACTCTTACAACAGAGGTAAACGTTGGTGGGTGTTATTAAAAAAGGAACTAACCTGTCATCTTGCAAGTTCTTCAGCTCGCTAAGCTCCAACTCGCGTCGCAAATTGGATACTTCACACAGAAGCATGTCCCTCTCAGTGGACACCTTCTCAAGCTCGGCCCGCAACCGGACCACTTCGTTAGTCAGATCCATCGTCGCCATCATCGGTAACCACAATCAACAACAACACTGCACATCACTAATCACAAACACTTGCCGCGCGCGAGCCAATCGCGTTCGCGCATTTCGAATTCCGAACGCGAATAACCGTGACGAGTAGTGATGACTACGCGCGCTCACTCAAATATCGATACTTGCTCAGCACCGTCGGTACCGTCGACTACGTCGGCATCTGGAACAATAAATCATTCTGTTAGAAAAAAGAAAAGTGTGGAATAAGCGTGAGTAGGGTTGGTATCTTTCTCGAGACGGCTCTTGACAAGTGTCAACAGTTAAAATGGATACGTATACATTTTCAAACTGACATAACGTGACTATTATAGTACTGAACGGCGGATTTATTTATATCTTTACCGCTTTTTAAAAAATATCTAGTTAAAGTTTTAAAAAAAATCTTATTGATAACATTTCAAGAAAATTATATCATGATGTAAGTTGACAAAAAACATCATCAGTTTTTTTTTTGTAAAAAAATCATGTTTCTGGGTAAGTCAAGTCAAGGCTCAAGAGTTTTACCTGATATAACTCAAATCAGGAAACAGTCAGAGATCAAGGCATGTTTACAAATTCATACACAGTTCCCTGAAGGTTTACCTCATATTCCGCCCTCCTACCTTTTCAAAGCAATATCACACGCCGAATTTAAATTTGAAAAGCCTTATAAGTCACCAGCGCACCCTGGCGCTGACTATCCAAAATATTCAGTTCATAAACTCTCACAATAGGCCGTATGAAGTTACAACTATGAGGCTATAATAACAAAGGCATAAATATCTGAAACAGGCGCTTTTATTACTCGTTCCGAACAAATAGCTCTTTCATCCCTGACTTGCTGTTTCAGGCGGCAGAATGCAATGTTGGCATATTGAAATACTAGCGATCGTTAATAAATGGAACGCGGACCTTTTTTTTCGATAGATGTTGACTTATATTATTTGTATTATTATCGTTATTAGCTATGAGAGTACAAATAGTAAAAATCAGGCAAATAGTAACGTGTAAACTGTGTAGAGTTATGTAGTTTAATCAATGAGAGCTGATAGCGGATCTGTTCATAGACAAATACATACACCTAGACACGGAACGGAAAATAAATACACATTTTTATCAGTAATTGGTCGTGTCCAATGTACCACAACAGTGTCAATCATGCAGGGTATGTTTCCCCAAACGAATTAATTAATTTATGTATAAAACACCTTCAAATATCAAAACAATACTTTTCCAGAACAAATGAACAGATATTTGTTCTGAAATTATTCATGAAAAGTAGAAGAAATATTGCCATATTGTTTGTTGTGTGTTGCTAATAGGTACGTCCAATAATTTGATACGTATTATGGGAGCCGTTATCAGAGCTGAGCAAAGCAAAAGCATCTTTAAAGCATCTTTAGCATCATGTCAAATTGTTAATCAAAGGTTCTGCCAGAATATCAGCGCTGTAGCGTCCTAGCAGCCGCTGCAGCACATGCTGAGGCAGAACCTGTTGATCACATCTACTGTATGTGTGTTTGTTAAACAATGTAAATGTATTTGATCAATAAATGTTTTCTTTCTTTCTTTCTTCAAATTTACCATAGGTGGACCTGTTATAACATGCTAAGAAAGAAACTAGCAAATATTATTGATTGAAGAATGTGGAAAAGGAATTGAAGTAGATCAAAAGGAGCCAATACAAAAACAATAACATTATACATCTAAAAATAGCGACCATAATTGTATTACATAACTTAATATCGTTATAGTATGTTGTCACACAGTGAGCAGGAATATTGTATTGGATAAAGGTAATCTCTCATTTGTCACATGTCTGAGATATTGCCTCCTTATAAGGTGACACATGATATATATGTATTACGTAAATATGTTTGCAAGGAAATAAGATGTGCGTAACTATCATATTGCACTGAAAAGGGCCTAGTTTTTTTAAGCTATTGCATAGCTTTTATCGCTGGCTTTGAGCGCGGCGAACGAACCAAGTAATTCCGTATCAAAAAAAAACCTCACAATCGTCTAACGTCGTTTCAGTTCGGTAGACTTCGGCACGGTGTTTGTGTGCGTGCGGTTAGACGTATTGTACGACTCTACGAAACTCGCACGAATCGAGACGAGCTGCTCCGAAATCGGACGATGTTATTTATCTATTTATTTATTAAAAAAGGTACACCAACAGTATACATATGAAAAAAATACAAAAATGCTTATGGGAACTTGAGCCTTATCAGAGTAGTTTTCCATTTTTCTAAACAATTAATCGCTTATGCAATTGGGCGTGGATTATCGGGCGAGGAGGGTATTTTCTAATAAAATATGACCACCGTACAGTTACTTCATTATAATGATGACTTTCAATTAATTACATTGACAAAATCATAAAAGATTGACAGGGTAATTTCTGATTGAAACTATGACGTCCGCCGGGCACGTGGATGCGTGCGCCTTCACCACCAGTCACCAATAGAATGATCACCAAACTCAACAAAATGGCCGCCCTTCCAGAGCCCGGCGTCACGTCAGAGCGACAGCTCTGCTTCTTTCGAAAATGACATAATAAGATCAACCAAAAAGGTCACTAATTCTAGGTAACTCTATCGATGCGCCGTCACGGCCAATCCCTGACAGACGCACGTCCTCGTGCGTTGTAGTGTAGTAACTGGCACCTCATTCATCGGGACCTGGAAACATATCAGAAATTTAAAAAAAACCGTTCGGCCAGTCTTCCTGACATGTAGAATGAGAGGCAGTTTATGCCTTTGGATAAATGGGAGGTGGACCGGGCACACGGCGCCTTTTCGTCCACCCAGCACTACTAATGCACAGTTTGGGTCGGGCATACGCGGCCCCTTCGCCCAGCTCTTAAACACTAAACTTGGATCGGGCATACGTGGCCCCTTCATCCATCACTTAAACACTAAGCTTGGATCGGGCATACGAGGCCCCTTCATCCCACACTTAAACACTAAGCTTGGATCGGGCGTACGAGGCCCCTTCATCCCACACTTAAACACTAAGCTTGGATCGGGCATACGAGGCCCCTTCATCCCACACTTAAACACTAAGCTTGGATCGGGCATACGAGGCCCCTTCATCCCACACTTAAACACTAAGCTTGGATCGGGCATACGAGGCCCCTTCATCCCACACTTAAACACTAAGCTTGGATCGGGCATACGAGGCCCCCTCTTCCAGCACTTAAACACTAAGCTTGGATCGGGCATACGAGGCCCCCTCTTCCAGCACTTAAACACTAAGCTTGGATCGGGCATACGAGGCCCCCTCTTCCATCAATTAACCACTAAGCTTGGATCGGGCATACAAGGCCCCTTCTTCCAGCAACCACCCGAGTCAAAACTGTTGCGTAGAGCGGGCATACGAGGCCCTTTCCTCCAGCAACAACCAAAGTGTGGCCCGGGCATACTAGGCCCTTTCAACCAGTTCGAGTTAGAATGTAGCAAGGATGAGGCGTACTAGGCCCACCTGTCCAGCTACATGGCAATAAAGGTAAAGCAGGCAGCTATTCGACATGTGTCTAGATAGAGATCTATACTATGGTATTGGTATTGGTGCAACGGGCTGGTATCCGCAACTCGACGTCAAAGCGCCTATTTTGCGTGGGGTGGGAATCACTTGAACCATCCCAGCTCGTTGAGGAAGGCCAGCAGCTTCTTCACGCTGCGGGCGGCCTCGCTGAGCGATCTTGGAGATCCAAGGTGTTTGGCCCGGTAGATGGCCACTCCCTGACATTCGAGAATGACATGGGCGTCTGTTTCTTCTTTCTCCAGACATCCCCTGCAGAGCGCGCTGTCTGTAAGTCCGAGAGCATAGAGATGTTTATTATAAGGACCGTGACCAGTTAGGGTCCCTATAGCAATTCTGAGCTGAGGTTTAGCCAGGTTTACTATGGCTCTTGCAAGTTTTTTGTTTACCTGCGGAGTGAGCTCCCTGACTTGACGACAGGTACCACCTTGTGTACACGCTTTGTTGTGTTGGTTACCTGTTTGTGTTCGTAGCATAGACCTTGCTAGATTGAAGGAGATGGGGATGATCGGTTCGGGTCCGTGGACTACCGTGTCCGAGCCCCTCCTTGCCAGTTGGTCTGCAGCGTCGTTGCCTCTATCGTCACTGTGTCCTTTGATCCACTGCAGTGTTACCTTGTTGTAGGCTCCAACTTGCATCAGGCGCTCGTGACACTCAAGTATGAGGCTGGAGTTGATTGAGTGACTAGCTAGAGCTAGGAGGACTGCCTTGCTGTCTGATAGTATGCGAACGTTGTGTTCTTTCACCTGTCTAGCCGTAATAGCTGTCGCGGCCATTAGGATACCTACACATTCCGCTTGAAAGACAGTGTTATGCTGGCCCAATGGTGCCGAGATGTGGATGTTGAGGTCCTCAGAGAAGACTCCCGCACCAGTTCCTCTTTTGGTCTTGCAGCCATCCGTGAAGATACGAACTTCTCTGTGAATCACCTTGTTGTCACTAGGGTTCTTATGCAGTTGAATCTTGTACTTCTTGTCGAAGACTAGTCTTCGGTGGCTAATGTCCATCGGGCTGGCAAGTATAGGAAGCTGAGTCATTACCTGCTCTAGGATGGTGGTATGTGCTCCCCTGTTCCTCCACAGGTCCAGAGAGTCTAACCTGACCGCATCACACGCAGTTTCTTGTTTAATGAACAGATGCAGCGGCGGCAGTCCCAGAAGGACCTCTAATGCCGCGGTGGGGGTTGTTCGCATGCAGCCTGAGGCGGATACGCACGCTAGCCTCTGAAGTTTCTGCAGTTTGTCACTAATTCTAATGATGTTAGTTCTATGCCACCACACAAGGCAGCCATAACTTACCATCGGTCGAATTACTGCTTGGTATAGCCATAGTGTGATTTTGGGGGAGAGTCCCTATTTCTTACCAATCATTCTGCGACAATGCCACATGGTAAGTGTAGCTTTTTCGAGCTTTTTCTCGATGTGCGAGTTCCAATTCAGCTTGCTGTCTAGGTGTACACCTAGGTACTTTACCTCATTGGAGAGTTTTAGTTCACTACCAAAGAGCTTTGGAAGGTGGTAGTTACCTAAAACCCTTTTGTTGGTAAACATGACAGAGTCGGTTTTAGCTGGGTTTACCGTTAGATTGTTGGTGCGGCACCATTTTTCTACGATGCGTAGAGCTGCTTGTGTCACGTTACAGGCGGTGCTGGCTTGTTTACGTAAGTAGATCTATACTACTTGAACTACAAATTGCACTTACTTCTGTGTATTTCAACTTCGTAAGTGAACCACATGAACGTCATTATCGGAAGCTGAAGAGATGTCACAGATAGCGGTCAACGTGTGTTCACTAGAGATTGATACCATCTCACTATCTGATAAATCTACTTGACCAATTTCATTTTCATCAACCGCCGTCTCGGCCTCGCTTTCCTCGACATCATTTACTAACATTGAGGCTTTATCTAAACTAAGGTGTCCGACCGATTCCAGCTATGGCGGCCGATCCCAACTGAGATCAGCTAAGTGCGCAGGACACATTACAGTGCACAAGTGCGCGCGCAAACACTAGTGCACTCTCTATTCCCCCACTCTCACAATTCGGTGAGACGGCAATCCGACACGACCGATGAGACCGTGCCCTCCGAGGCACGGGCGCTCAACCGCCAACTCCCCAACCCCGGGCCGAGCAATTTCATTACAGAAAAACTCACACAAACTCTGCCCGACCCCGGACTCGAACCGGGAACCCCTCGGTCCCCACGCAGCGCTCGCCACCAATAAACCAACGAGGCAGCCAAGAGGCTATATCTACTAGATCTTCAAAGCCCCTTTGAGGCGATCTACCTGTTCGTCTATCCTGGGAAGAGGGTAATGTTCGGGTCGTGTATTTGAGTTAAGCACTCTAAAGTCGATACACATCCTATCTGTGCCATCCTTCTTCTTTACAAGGAGGATTGGGCTCGCGAACGGGGAACAACTCTCTCTTATGACGTCAGAGTCTAGCAGTGATTGGACTTTATCTCGAACAATTACCTTCTCTGCAGGTGAGAGCCTATATGGGCGTCGCAGCACGGTTTCATGGGGTCAATAATGTCAATGTTCAACTCACCCGTGGTCACTCGTCGCGTTGGGATCCCATCAATGAAGAAGTCAGTGTACTTACGCAGAATAGCTAACAACGCCACTTTGTCGGCGCCAATTAAATCAGTGTCAATTTGGGTGATTTTGCTTTCCTTCAATATCGGCTTCCGGGGCGGCCGGATCGAATTTGTTTTGTTGCACTGGCGTAGTTTTCATAGCAACCAGAAGGTCATATTTCGCACAATTTCACTTCTAACCTCCTCATGTCTATTTGGCCCTTCGAATCCCACTTCTGATATGGGAACTTAGGCCTTATCAGAGTGGTTTTCCATTTTTCTAAACAATTATTCGCTTGTGCAATTGGGCGTGGATTATCGGGCGAGGAGGGTATTTTCCAATAAAATATGATCACCGTACAGTTACTACATTATAATGATGACTTTCACTTAATTACATTGACAAAATCATAAAAGATTGACAGGGTAATTTCTGATTGAAACTATGACGTCCGCCGGGCACGTGGATGCGTGCGCCTTCACCACCAGTCACCAATAGAATGATCACCAAACTCAACAAAATGGCCGCCCTTCCAGAGCCCGGCGTCACGTCAGAGCGACAGCTCTGCTTCTTTCGAAAATGACATAAAAGATCAACCAAAAAGGTCACTAATTCTAGCTAACTTTATCGATGCGCCGTCATGTTTAAATAAAGTACAGGTCTTATATATATACCCTTTAGAGCTGTACACAACGTTGATAAAAATCTACGTAAAAACACAAAAGATAAAATAAAAAGAAACAAAAACACTTAATGTTATGCAATAGCTATACCGCGGCAGTCCCCGAGTGCCACACGTCTTTTTTTGGATAAATTTATTCGATGACGATGATGATTTAATCTTTGAAGATGATACTTATTGTTCTGTTGCGTTTAACCTTTGAACCAAAAAAGGGGTTTGACAGTCTAAACTTTCTGAAATGATCCTACGATTCCTACTAACATTATAAAATTGTTAGCAGATGTGTCACTCTTTCGCTGAAAAACTACTGAACGGATTTGATGAACTAAGTCATAAAAGCACTTTGTATATGCTCCAAAATATAACGAGAAATGTGCTAAAAACTAACTCCACGCGTACGGTGTCGCGGGCGGCCGCTAGTCACATAATATACTAATTGTTGCCAAATGATGGCATCCATTTTACTATTTTTGGTTATATTCAGGTCTTGCTACTCTTATTTTGCACAGATCGTTATTACATTCCGTTGGTTGATGGATCAACACTGTCAGTTACAAAATATATTGGACAAAGGCTCAAATTAATGGTTCCCTTCCAGTCACCAAGGTCGTTTAATAAATCATTTTCGCTTCGTCGTATCGTCTCTCCACACGATCCACTATGACGTGAATTTGCATTATCACTACATAGTATAAAGCAAAGTCGCTCTCCGCGTCTGTCTGTCCCTATGTATGCTTAAACCTTTAAAACTACACAACGGATTTGATGCGGTTTATTTGAATAGACAGAGGGATTTCTATTGTCTTATGTAAACACATGTGACGATCTGCGCAGGACGGCTGGTAGGAGCTGGATGCGAGTGGCCGAGGATCGAGAGAAGTGGCGTGCATTTGGAGAGGCCTATAGTATAAGATCCCGCTGCAGAATCACTACGTTCATACTGTGGTTAATGAAACTACATTTTTTCCATATTTACATGAATAGGAGAATATACTTTCAAGAAGCTGCCAATCGAAAAGTGCCCGCAAGTAATTTTATTTAATATAATGTTAATTAATTTTTGGAATAAAATTTCGTTCACCTATTTGCTTGATGAAATATCATCCATTTCAAAGCAGTGAACGTAAAAAGTAGGAGAAACTATGGTTGCCGCTGCCCTTTGGCCGCAACCTCATCGCAGCCAGGTATGAACAGGTATAACTTTATATTTATATAGGTATAACAAAAGTTATACCTGTTCATACCTGGCTGCGATTCCATGTAAATATGGAAAAAATGTAGTTTCATTAACCACAGTATGAACGTAGTGATTTTGCAGCGGGATCTTATACTATATGTCCAGCAGTGGACAGAAATGGGCTGATGATGATGATGATGATGTAAACACACACTGATGTGTTTAATATTACAAAGGATTACATTTTTTTTTTTGGAAGCTTGGTGTAGCCTCCTCATCATCACCGGACTTGCGGGGGAGCGGGTGGCTCTCACCCCTAAACACAAAGGACCTCTAAACAAAATGCCTTTAGACAAGTATGATGAAACGTAATGAAATACTCATCCAAGTCACTCTTCATTTAAGTGAAAAATATCAAACAACAAAAGCGCTGAAGTATAAGAGACAATTTTATTGTTTTTTAAAACGTTACCTTAATTTGACGACAATACACCGAGAGGCGGAAGTCAGTTCTGGCCATCGTATCGCAGATATGAATAAAAACCAGATATAATTTGATAAATTGGAATGCCGTCTCTCAAATTTGCATGTTATGTCACTGAAACAGTTCTACCCGGCGAGAGATATTAGTATGCATATATGCACATTTAGATAATGTTCTGCTAATATACTCGAGATAGTCAAATGTACGCTTCATTATCTATGACAGCTAGAATATATTTAAATTTGTACATAGGAAATGTCAGCCAAGTCTTCTATGTATTTTTTTTTATAATAGGCTAACAAGATGACCTCACTCCACCTGATGGTAAGCGGTAGTGAGATCCAAATATGAGATTGACAGTATTGTCGATTCTTAATTTTACCCGACTACGGCAAAGCAAAAGGAGGGTTATGATTTTGACAGGCTATGTATGTATGTATGTATGTATGTATGTATGTATGTTTGTATGTATGTATGTATGTTCATCTGTTTCCACATAACTTCTAAATTGCTTGTCAGAATTCGACAAATGACATATCATTAGAAGCGTCTTAATTGTCCGCTGGTTATAGGCTATATAGGGTTTCACAAAATCTAATGTGGCGCCCACTAGCGGACAAAACATACAGAGTAAAAAAATAAAGTTAAGATAAATACGCCGTGTTTGGTATCATTGGAAAGCGCTTTACTTGTACATTTTAAATATATATATATTACTAGCATTTGCATGTGACTTTACGTATATTCATGGACTGATTGCATATAGTTATCGATTAAGAAATCTTCCCAGGTCCCCTTAAAATATAAAACATGTTGGTTCATCAATTTAACTTTTGATAATATTATGCGCCACAAATACACTTTAACACCAAAATAGTACAAATAATAAAAAGTTAAAAACTAAAACCCAACTACGACAAAAAACGACGCTGAAAAAGTATAAAACAAGACTTTTAGAACACTGAACTGAACAAAGTTGCTACTGTGTCCATTTACTTGGAACTACATAAGCAACTTTGTTCAGTTCAGTGTTCTAAAAGTCTTGTTTTATACTTTTTCAGCGTCGTTTTTTGTCGTAGTTGGGTTTTAGTTTTTAACTTTTTTTCTTACGTGTTAGGAATACTTACAATATCTTTAATCCTTATCGGTTAAGACTAGGTCTCGAATTGAAAAATGAAAGAATTGTTCTTCGTACTATTTGAACTATGTATAATACTTATTCCCAACTTATAGCCTTTGACAGTTTAGCCGCTCTAATATAATTAATGACAATCAAAAAGTTTTTATTCATTAAAGATATCTATCAAAAGAGCACGGATGAAAAAAATAATTAATACCATAGCTACAGATACCAAATACGTGTTACATATATTCGTCACTGTCAGATAATATAATGATCAATTTGACTGGCTTGGGGAACAGTGGTTAGTGGACCTGGCTGGCGGTTCCAAGAGTCGTGGGTTCGATTCCCACTCGGGACAAATATTTGTGTGATGAACATCGGTGTTTGTTCCGTGTCTGAGTGTGATTATATGTTTAAGTATGTATTTAAAAATATATGTATGTATGTATATTAGTCTCTGACGCCCATAGTACAAGCTCTGCTTAGTTTGGGGTCAGCAGATGCTGTGTGGAAATGTCCCAGATATTTATTTATTTAAGTACTAACTAACCGTTCGGTATAGATATACTATCATAAATGCGAAACGGGTATTTTAACAGAAACTGACACAAATAAGTTACCACGTTTTACTTACCGAAATGTAAATTGTTTGTGTATTTCATTTCTGAAATGCCTAATTTATCTAGACCGTAGACCAAAACATATTTTGTTGAGCAAAACAGCGAAATGGATTTCGAAAACACAAATAACACTAATTATTCTGAAGTCAGAGTTGAATTCGGAAAGCTTAAGTGAGTCAATGTGTATCAAAACAAATTCTGAAAGTTTCCCCGAAGTCACGTGCTGAGCTTTTGTTCTAGTTAGAGAGGGTGGTGATGGAAACACAGCTTAATTTGAAATAGCAAATTGTAATAATACCATCAATTGTTAGATTAAGACAGTGGTTTTTGTAAACAAGCTTCTATATCAATCAGAATGTAATCATTTTCATCAGCCCATATATGTCACTAAACTAGAGCGATAAGGCCTTATTGTGCGGAAAAAAACATTTACATCTTCTAAAACATAACATCAAATAAATAAAGACATTTATTACATATTATACTAATTAAGTGTAATGGAACGCGAAAGGATTAAATCAAAATATATTAGCAGCCACCACTCTCGATCTTTTAGCAGTTATTCCGCGACAAATAATAAAATGCCCTCATAAAATAGTTTTGGGATGACTAAAATCACTTTACTGGCCCGTCTGGGTGATAAGTCGCAGAGCGAAGCGGAAGAGTCTGTGAAATATCGCGTGACAAGATACCGCAAGTTAGAAACAGTTAGCAATGTGTAAGATATATTTTTAAATATTTTCTCGTAAGATATCGTTCATCATCATTTCCCTTCCCTTGTCCCACGCTAAGTGGGTTCGCCGTAACATGTCTTTTGCTTCCACTAGGGCCTATCATTCGTCAGCTCTGCGTCTACTCCTTTCACTCCCATATCATCTCTCATGCAATCCATTCATGTCTTCTTCGACTTTCCTCTACGTATACGTACGCAAAATACTTCTATAGGTAGCTGTAGCACGGTAAGTCCTTTGTCAACTAAATATATATTATTCTCTATACATAAAAACCTGTGAAGGGTTATGTGCTGAGATATTATAAGTTTTAGAAAGCTAAACAACAAAATATCTTACTACTTACACCACAATACATTGTCAATTCCGGGTGTCTCTCCTTGTAAGAGCTATTAAGCCGAACGACCACGACTCTACAGCTGAAATATTACTTCATTCACCAATTACCACGGTAGTCACCGCGAATGGCCGTGAAGAATCAACGGATCTCATGAATGAACGACACTCATTGTAACTTGTATGGCGTCTTGCATTTACAAACATATTATGTGATGATTACTAGTGTTACAAGATTGCAAGAAGAAATATAAAAAATAAGTCAGCAATAAATAATAATATGACAGCTTTTGGAAGTTCGAGTACTACTTTACTAATTCAGATATTCACAAGCTTTAGTTTTTCACGAGCTTTAGCTTGTGAATAGAGCGTTAAATTGTACTTATAAAAACTGCAGTTTTATAGGACTGCCCAAAATAATCAATAGGTTGGAAAAAGTATAATTTTATTTAAGTTATTTTATTTAATTCTTCCTATTAACATTTTATAATTTAATCTAGACACGCGGTAGCGTGTCAAGCCAAGTTCAAGAAACAGAACTGGCGAGCCGCACCGTGTGTAATATTACACGAACCATTTGGAACCACTTTTGAACCCCTCATAAATCAAAAACTATTTCACATAAACGTATCAAATTTGGCTCATATATTGTGACTTGCGAGATAAATATGCGTTCTAAATTTCATAAGCTTATCTCAAACAGTTATTTAGATATTAATGTCCAAAAATCCTCATTTTTATCATTGACTGACTGACAGATCAAAATTCTAACCCAGTTCCAAATTACCTAGAGAGTTAAAATTTGGTATGCAGATAGGTAATTACATGAATATAAAGGAAAAAATATAAAACTGGCAATTTTTTAATAATTAGGTTTTTTTTTATTTTTATAAGAGGCTAACAAGATGACCTCACTCCACCTGATGGTAAGCGGTAGTGAGATCCACATATGAGGTCGACAGGCACAATAGACCATGTTGAGCCTGTCGCACTCACCCTGAAAGCCGTGAAAAAGGAGACCACTGCTGCGGTTAGGTTCTATTATGAACGCTTAACATAAATACCTAATTAGTGCCTAATCACGCCTATATACCGGGGAAGGCAGAGCACTAAGTATATATTTAGGTATACTTACTTATTTACAATTAAGAGTAGGTACTTATAGTCGGTTTTCATATTTATTACTTAGGGTAGGTACCTACATAAAGTCTAGTTTTAGTTTTGAATTTGTCCTTTTCAAAGGACCCACGGCGTTACGATGATATTATACTTTTCTACAAAAAGTAATGATATCCAATCAAAAACATAAATGTGAAATGAGAGCCAAGTTCAATATTATGATAATTGCCTTGGTTGTTGACTTCAACGACAAAAAGAAGTGAGATCTAAATGGGTGCCAAGTTCAATGGTCAACCCTGAAATTTATTTATAAGTAACACTATAACATACCTATCATATCTTCTTATAACATAAGATAATGTATGGTGGTAGCCTATGAAGGTCTGTCTTGGCTAGTTTTCTTTAGTTAGTTAGTTAGTAGTCTAGTTAGTTGTCTTGGTTAGTTTGGTATTTCTCGGTCGAAAATTTGGATTGTTGGTAGAAACTAGTGAGCGAACTTAAATACGTTGGTAGGTTTATAGAAACTAGCCAAGACAGACCTTCATAGGCTACCACCATACATTATCTCATGTTATAAGAAGATATGATAGGTATGTTATAGTGTTTCTTATAAATAAATTTCAGGGTTGACCATTGAACTTGGCACCCATTTAGATCTCACTTCTTTTGTCGTTGAAGTCAACAACCAAGGCAATTATCATAATATTGAACTTGGCTCTCATATCACATTTATGTTTTTGATTGGATAAAACTATGACAATTATATGAAATACTTAGCTTTCCGCACGCGACTCCGTCCGCGTCGGAGACGTTTAACGGGTAAAACATTACTTCCTTATAGCGCAGTCGGTTAAAAAGCCTATAACCTTTTCTAGGCTCTGGACTATATCTGTACCAAATTTCGTTTAAATCGGTTCAGTACTCTATGCGTGAAAGCGTAACAGACAGACAGACAGACAGAGTTACTTTCGGATTTATAATATTAGTAAGGATAATTATTTCAATAACAGTTTTTTTATACATTGCGAGGCAGCCCTGAATCCCTGACCACAAAAAAATACTTTAGCTATTTAGGAAAGAGAGGGGCTTTAAAGGAGGGGTCTCAAAGAGATATTTCAGGCACATAATTGAAATATAAAAATTAACTCGAGATTCATGATACCCCACGACCTATTTGGCAGAGCTGTAACTCCTCGCAAAGCAGATTCATCACTAACACTGTTGCAATTAAGTCTAAATTCGGTTCGACGCGCACCGGTTTCGTCTAATTAGCTAATCTAATCATAAGCTGCAGCTAATTTCATTTGGGGAAGAGAGGGAGCGAATAAAATGGCGCAATGCAGCATTCGTTCATCGTCCTACTTCCGGTTCGAAATTACCCCTTTATCCTCCAAAAGCTTTTTTGCATGTTTGTTTACGTTGTGTATTATGCTTATATCCTATTTAGAAAGAAAATATAATGTTATAGTAGTCCAGTAATTACAATGACGCAATTGCCTTCTTAACCCCACAACCATAATATGGTAAAGTGTTAGATATTATCAAACAGTTTTTTTTTATTAGAGTTCTGAATTATCGGCATACGAATTTTCGCCGCAAACAAACTTTTGAAAGTACTTTCAATTATATTTTTTACAGTCAGATAGTCACAGATCCAGATAAAACATTATTATAAAATCAGATGGAAAAATCAAAGAAAGAAGGCAAAAAAAAAACTTAAGTATTTTAGGTAGTACGCGTTTTACGACGGAAAATGACGTCAGCCTTTATAGCAAATCAGACTAGACTGTGATTATAAGCAGAAATAACGAAAACTTTTAAAATCATTACAAAAGTACGCGCCAAACTAAAATGTAAACAAAAATAATTCAACACTAGTGCTGCCATCTATAATCAACATGCGTAAGCGCAGCTGATGTTCGCGTGCGTATGCGCACTAGTTTCTCTCAGCTGATCTGCGCTAATGAGCCTAGAGAAATACAGATGTCGCTAGTGGTTATTCAATCATAGTGTTATGATACTATGTTCTGCTTCCTTCCATTTAGGTAATGTTGTAATCGTAATCGTTATAGAAAATGTGTGTTAATATTATAAGTTACGTTATACAAAATAAGTAACTGACTTTAGAAATTTTTACTTCATAAATGTAAAACAACTTTATACTTACTAAAATAAACTCAAATGCTCAGTATAAACACGTTTCACATATAGACAATACCAATATATGTATAGAATACATGGAATTTTGGAAGTTTTATCCATAACGGTGATAAGTAGATAATAACAAACAGCTACTTTCAATTTCAGATTCCGTTTTAGAAGTATTAAGGCTCTTCGAATAGCGCTACTGTTTTGAAAGTGCCTAATGTCATAATTATGGTAATCATTTGAAACGTCCCACTGCGGAGTAGATATTATTCCACCTCGATGTATGAATTATGTAATCGTGAGGGCCGTTTTACACCAGAGCGGTGACTAAGATGTGTTATGAATTTATGATAAGCCACCTGTACCTATGAGTATGTTATTTAGACATCTGAGTGACTACACAGTTTGTGAAGTTGAACTGGGTTTTGTTGCTTAACGGCCGAATACTGAGAAGATTCTATATTTGACAGTTAAAGCGAAATTCGACTCGTTTTTTTTTCCTAACTGATTTAGGATGATGGCTTGGAGTAGCCTTGTCATCATCACCGGACTTGCGGGGGAGCGGATGGCACACGCAACCTAAAGCGACCCTTAGTTAAAAAAATTATGAGACTTTTAAGTTTGGAACCTATAACCTCAAATTCCAATAATATTCGGTCGTTAAGCCCATATTGTTGTCGCTTAATAAAATTGCAAAGTGCAGAAGTATCAAATATCAGAAATAGATTCATACCCATTAAGTAAAAAGTTGTTATTTTAACATTGCAAACAGACACTTCAATTTTATTTAGTAGTATAGATTTGAACTGTGTAGGTTCGCGAAAGACTCGAAAATTATAATTTCATTTATGTCAAGTCTCACAAAACCAAGGCCGATTCCCGACGGACAGCGTTATTGTTTTGTTTGAGTCCATCTCAAACGTCACAGTGTTAATTAATTTTATGGCCATCAAAAAGGCTTTTGCCTTTCAGAGGTGTCCAAAAATAGTGTCCCTTTATTGTGTTAGTTGTTTCATTCTTGTTAGGTTTTCACTCGATTCTTGTTTGTTTAGGGACCGTTTCTTCAACTTTAGTTCACACTTAACTAACTGAGGGAAACTACATTTTTTGGAAGTAATATATTAGTATTGTAGATGCAGAATCTAGAATAAAGTGCTAGAAGGGAAGGTTTGTAAAGAAAAAAAATAATGTGTTCTATCAGAATAAAATAAAATAAAAGATACACATAACATTAAAGTAGAAAAAGAAGAAAAAAAATGGACAAATGAAAATGTATTGATCCAATATTTATTCCAAAACTGTTCTTTTTTCCAGTATTAAATAACATTAGGTATCCAGAACCCTCAGGACTTAGACTCACAATTAACCGGCTTTTTTTTTTCAATGTCCACAACCACAACTTCCAATCTTGCGGAAACTTTTTGCGTGGATCCTGATTTTATCTGTTTGAAACTTTTCACCGCTTTCATGAAAAGAATCTTGCACCCGATAGTATTGATTCAGAGTTTCCCAACTTGAGTTACGAGTTTAATAAAGAAATCATTACCTTTTGAATTTCCATTTAATTTTCTCATGACTTTTAACGTTTTGACGAGAACGTATTTGGTATGGTGTTTTTGTATTTGTAATTTAAACTTTGTTCTAATTGTGTTTTTAGAGCTACAGAGCTTAATGCAAATTTCAAATTGGAAAAAGTACGTGGGGCGCGTAACCTCAAGATCGTGGGTTCGAGTCCCCGTCCAGTCGGGCATGAATGTGATTTCTTTCCATTTCGACATTTAAAGCGGCTACAAGAATTTGTTATAGGGCGTATGAATACCATGTAATACCAAAATTATATCAAGTTACTTGCCAGAGTCCTCTCTATAGCATCGACATCCCTAACCACGTATTGACGATTTATAAGTGCACTAGCTGAGCCAGCGACTTCATTCGCGTTTCCCCCGTTTTTTACACATTTTCCATTGTATCTTTGCTTCTATTGGTGGCAGCGTGATGTTATATAGCCTAAAGCCTTCCTCGATAAATGGTCTAGGCAACGCAAAAAGATTTTTTAAATCGAACCAGTAGTTCCTGAGATTAGCGCGTTCAAACAAACAAACAAACAAACAAACTCTTCAGCTTTATTATATTAAGTATAGATTTCAAATGCCTGCCATAGATTTTTTTAAATGATATGAAAATATTATGTAATGTAGGTATTAGTACAGGATCCGTGGTGTATTTTTCACTTGATTACTATCAAGCTAATTTTCCGTGAGTAGCTTCATTTTGATAAGACGCCCAAAAAATTCCTGTGCGAAAATTTTTGATTGTGGTAGCTAACAGAGGTATCAATGATTAAATATTTAGGACCGTAGGACCGGGACAAAGTACCACGGAATTTGTAGGACAATATGACCGTTACATTATATAAATATTAACTAAGTAAAATAATAAAAATCAGCTGGTTAGTAATCATTTTTGGTGATCTCCTCCCCCTCCAACTTGTATCGATAACGGGATCACCAAAAATGATTACTAACCAGCTGATTTTTATTATTTTACTTAGTTAATATTTATATAATGTAACGGTCATATTGTCCTACAAATTCCGTGGTACTTTGTCCCGGTCCTACGGTCCTAAATATTTAATCATTGCTACCTCTGTTAGCTACCACAATCAAAAATTTTCGCACAGGAATTTTTTGGGCGTCTTATCAAAATGAAGCTACTCACGGAAAATTAGCGATAGTAATCGAAGTGAAAAATACACCACGGATCCTGTACTATATATCCGAAACCATCGAAAAAAACCTGAAAAAGGGAAATCACAATACCGTATAAAACCGAATCCGAGTATATTTTTCATATCCGCGCCTCTCGCCCGCATATTCGATATCTACCACGCGCACGTTTCTTCGGAACCATAAAATGGTCGGACCATTTCATCGCTCCAGTATTCCATATAGTTTAACTGTGTTTACTTTCCCCGGGAAATCGGGACACCGGGATTACACACGTGCCTGACAGAAGCCGGGCAGTTCGAACTTTTTAATTGGATTCCGATTTTGATTCCGATTCTAGCGTCGGTTCGAAAACCGATCAATGTCTGTGAGACAACTTACAGATTGAGGTTCCGTAGTTAGTCAAACTCAATATTTCTGAAAGACGCTAAGATTTTTTTCTTGATAACAAAAGAACCGGCTACTTTTAACCAAAAAAATAAAAAATCGTCAACGATTTTGTTCAGTGCACCGATATTCTCAGTGGAGAAGGCCTATGCCCTGCAGTGTGGGATATAAAAAGCAGCATCAAAATGATGATGATGATGTTTGATGATAATTGAGTGCTGAACTTAATCAAAGTACTTTTGTTTATTTCTTCTTTTGAATATTGTTTTCTGATTTTTTAAATATTAAACAACACATCGGCAAACGTTCTCACTTAAAGAACTAAACGAATTGGAATCAAACAACGCATTTCAATGCAAAGTTTTATGTATACAGAACTAACCATTTGCCGGTAAGACAAAAGCCGAGACGATATGACAAAACTAAAAGGATTCCGGAAACGGTCTACGGATCCCTAACGTCGAAACGAACCGATTTTTATTCGATTCAATCGAGCTCGGACGGTGTCGACTTTTTGTGTGATGCAACGAGATTTTCATGTAGGAACTGATCCTAAGTATTCATAGTGTTTGTTTTTGAACGGCTGAATAGTTCAGTAAGTAGCATCCAATGAACGATGTGAAGTTGAAATTCGTTTGCCAATTCACTAGTTTCTAACAACGTTCAGTTCAAATAAAATCAGAAAGAGAATCTCTTGATTTTTATTTTAAAGAAACACGCTGCTTTCACGAATGATTTGACTTGTTTTTTTTTTCACAACGTCGTATCGTATCATAAGAAGTGATTATTTCAGACTGATAGATGGATTCTACATTACATCAGACTTAAGACAGAGAGTACAGTGTACTTGTAATTTAACCAGATTCAAAGCACTGGAAAAAGCCTGCATCTCTCCAAATTCCTTGACTTATTTTGAAACAAACACCCTCATACTTCATACCCGCAAACATTCTTACAGTGGACAGCCTCTAATCTCAACGTTAACATCTGAAAGGCGAAACTCTTCCTCATACCGAACTTGAAAGCTCCAGAAAGTTGCGGGCATAACTTCCAAGTTAAAGATAAAGGAGTGACATCTTCCGGGAATTCGGTTAATTGTTACCGGATGTAACTTAGGCGGTGTTATCATTCTTGAGGTTTGGATAATCAATTTTGTAGCTCCACGTGTCGGAGTGGATTAAATATCTTTGGCGGAGTTGTGTGGTGTTTCGCAAGTTATGCGGGTTTTCAATATTACTTGTAGAAATAAATCAGAATTTTCTATCATTTGATTTTAATGTCGGTTCGGTCGGTTTCTTATACAAGTGAGCACAGTATGTGCTTCGTCGTCCTAAAAATCGGGTTTGCATCGACTTCTTAAACTAATTAAATGCCACCCTAACAGATGTTTAAAATTTTTCGTATATTATTTTTCAATTTTTATTAAGGTTTATGGGGTTTATGAAGGCGAAGGTGATCATAATTCAAGTCAATTCTATTTACTTGCTAATAGTTGCTAACCTTAATCTAATTATGGCCTCAGATTGTGTGCCAATTATTGTATTATTTATATTAACTTTTGAAAGTTTTTCATAAAGCGACTTATTTATATTCCCGTCTATAAAACAACGTTTCCATAAATCTGGAATGCGTGCGCGTTACATTTCCACTGGAAACTTGCGCAAGTGTAGCATAGAAGTACAAAACATGCCGAAATATTGCGAGTACAACTACCACCTTCAATAAATTCACATTTTTGTCGATTGCAAAGGTGCGGAAACACTCAATGCTGGCTACATTAGACTACGGCGAATATTCGTACAGTTGCACGAATATGCTATGCTGCCCTACGGCGAATATTCAACATTCATGCATCCTATGCAGCCGAAGAAAGGCAGATGTGGCGTGCATTTGGGGAGGCCTATGTCCAGCAGTGGACAGAGATTGGCTGATGTTGATGATGATGCTATCCTGCTGTATAAAGCAGTTCGCGCCGCGATAGAGACAAGCGATCGACCGGAAACCGCGACTCACATGGCATTAGGCATTATGTATTCACGAAATAGATCATGTGTGTAATGTTAGACGTAATTTGACAGACTGAAATTGAAAAAAAACAACTTAGCCGTAGCCCGATTGTGTAGCCGAAGGATTACGAAAGGGTTAATTGTGATTTAAAGGATACAAATGTATGTAAAAGAAGGCTATTTGAATAGTTTGATCTTGGATAACCATCTCAATCTACCGAGAATCAAGACTTAAAAAATGTCTAAGCTACTTGCCTAACATAAAAACTTGGGCTTTTTATTTACTAACTCCTACCTAAAAGAAAGTTAGTAAGGAGAACGATGAAGATTTAAACGTACGACTTTCCGCATGAATACCGACATCAAATACTCTTGGGAAATCGCGGTGGAAACAACAAACAAACAATATAATAAACAGTCCCCGAAGTAATTTTAGAACCGTCTACGTACTATCTGGTAATATTATAAATATGAAGTTTTTATCGGTGGGTGGTTGTTACTCTTCCTACTCATATTATCATACTAATATGATATATCAATATGCGAAAATTTGTACGTATGAATGTATGTATGTTTGTTACTCCTACGAGAACTGAACTAATTAATGATTAAACGAACTTACCTGTACGTGAAGTTCTATCATAATTATACGAGCTGCTTTGTCCGAAGAGATTAGCATTAGATAGTTATTTACACATGTAGTATCACATACGGTGACGCCAGTTTTGCACTGATAGTTGAGATATTAAAAGAAAAAATAAAAAATTAATTAGTGGGTAGTTCCGTTTACCTGTCAGCCTACGTCGCGGTAGTTCGTCATTTAGTTCAGAGCGTAGATTTTTCACAGCTGGGGGTCCTTTGGGATGGGAGGGATGCTAATCTCTTCGGACAAAGCAGCTCGTATAATTATGATAGAACTTCACGTACAGGTAAGTTCGTTTAATCATTAATTATACTCACTGCTTTGTCCTCGAGATTAGCATTAGATAGTTATTTACACATGTAGACATTGAGAGATTTTAACTGCTGTGAAAAATCATTTCATTCAACCAAAACAACATATTGTTATTTTTATATTGTTTGGCATAATCATTTTTAATTATAATGTTTAATTTAGTTATTATCTTTACTAATGTGGTACATATTTCCTATCGATTTTACATCAACTAAACAAATCAATCTGAATTTTATTGATTCCACATTCTTTTAAAATTTATTGTCTTGACATTATTGCATTAGCAAAAACTTCATGATCATCAACCTCATTTACAATATCCCTTTGTTAAATTTTATAAAGGTCTTGGAGCTAGCGCTCCATCATTCTACCTTCCTGATCAGATCAAGATTCTATTTGCGTTCGAGGTGCTAGCGAGTCTCGTACCTACTATGAGTGGCAAAGGTGACAGTGGAGACATTTATACCATATACTTCGAGGGTATTCTTCACCCAACGGCTTAATGTTTGTGACGTTACTTGTAGTGTGGGTTTCTAAAGCTAACGAAAAAATAAGATTATTCTGTACGACACCAGTTACAATAAAAAAAAAATTTCATGTCTTATTTAACTACGCATATTTCAGGTTATTCTGAAAATATGGCAATAAACTGGCTAAATTTAGTTAAGCCGGAACTTTATAAAATCGGGTATATTTATGATTATTTTGTATGAGTTTAGTTACATTAAAAAAATATTTTCATGTTTTATTTAACTAAGCATATTTTAGGTTATTCTGAAAATATAGCAATAAACTGGCTGAATTTAGTTAAGCCGGGACTTCTTTATAAAATCGGGTATTTTTATAATAACTGGGTCGGGAAAGCATTCTACATTTTTGATGTTTATAAATAATAATGTCATCAGTCTGTCTGCATTCCATGAGCCGTTACAAGAGCTAGCAAGAGCTAGCAACGTAATAAGTTTTTTGGAAATCGTCTCCAAGTCCAATGATTCATTGGGGTGATGATTTAAAACTAAAGAAGTAGGTATTCCATAAGTCAAATTGGATTTTGGCATGGGTGGTCGCAATTGGAAGATTCCCTTGAAGAATCTTTTTATATTTTATTTATTAGTGATTTTGGGCTGTATATAAGCGCTAATGCAGATCTGCAGATTTTATCTGCTCTATCGATCTGTAGTTCATTCATTGTTGTAAAATTCTGTATGAAAGTTTAGAATATTTTAAATAAATGTTTAAAAGAGATTTAAATTATTATGTATACCAAATTGAAACCACTTCTTTAAGCAGGAATCATAATGATTATTAGAGTTTTGAGAAAGCAAATGGGAAAAATTTCTCCTTAGCAAGGATGTCCTGACAATACTCCAGCAATCAGGATATACCGTTGGTGTACGATGAGATTGCTGGAATAAGATAATATAAGTGTCTCACATGACTTTAAAATTAATGACTCAGAAATAAGAAGTCTATTATAATTGGGAAATCCCAGTAGTGTGGGCCACCATGGGCCACTACTATGCAATTATGCATGTTGCCTTGTCTTTAATTATTTTACGTAAAGTCTTTACAATTATGGAAACTCGTGGAAAAGTTATGCCTTTCCACCAGTAAAAGAATTTTGACCAGGATGCGGTGAAGGCATTTATTGCAACTGCATCGGGGTATCTTTTACACTTTTCATTAATTCTGCTGGAAAATAAATAAATGTAAGGTTCACCGAATTAAAAAGGTTGTCTTCTAAAAGCATAGTCGGCTAGTTCCCATTCAACATCAGGGGGTTACTCCGAGATTCCGCGTCTGCAACGGTATATTCTCTGCTGAGCATAAGCTCATAAGCATAGAAAAATATGAAGCAAATACTATTATTGCTCACACCATTGCAATAAATCTCATCATCTGACCAAATACCGGTAGCAGTCTCCTGCCCGCAAGCCGCACCCCACCCCGTAGTTGAAGCATCACCAAAGATTGGTAATACATATTTGTCATTTTTTATACTATTAGTTAGTGTATTTATGGCTTGAGTCCACAAATCGAAATAAGATATGAATGCATCTGGTAAGTCATGTACCTTTCATTATTATTTGGATCTTTTAGTATATTTAAATACTAGCACCGTTCAAAGTTTTTAGTATACAACCAGCCGCATTCGACGGCGGGGCAAGCAGATGTAAATAAACCAATCAAGCGAGCAAAGTATCTTATTTTGTAAGTCTTTAAGTATTAAAATGGTTGATTTGATATTTAATTTTATTAATTTGATCCGGAGGTAAAGTAATTAAAAAAATTTTAGTATCTATAATGTATCCTAAGAACTTGCAATATGTACCTGGACATAAATTGCTTTTCTCGTAATTTATTATGATACCTACTGACTTTAACAGATTTACAGGGTGATGTGGTCTAAGCATCCCTTATAGTCATCATGCTTTAATAAAAAAAAATGTCTAAATAACGGTCAATATGTAGCTACAAGATCTAGAGGTTCACGATTGGTTTCATTATTTTCGTACACACGAAGGGCGCCGTGCAGAGGCCAAACGGTAACACATTGGACTTAAATAACTCGTTATTACCGCCAAACTGAAATCGTACATATTTTTTAAAATCTTCATGAATTTTAATTAAAAAATATGCATCCTTAAAATCTACCGTACATCATGATCAGCACGGGCTATATACGTCCCCACTGCTGGGGCACGGGCCTACCCTAAACTAGGGCGATCAGGCCTTAGTCAATCACGCTGGCTAAGTGCGGTTTGGTTAAATAAACAACGTAAGAATTTCTTCGTAGGTGTGGTGCAGGTTTCCTCACGACGTGTTCACCAATGTCGAATAATCGTACATAATATGAATTTCAAGTTGAAAAAACACCGTGGTACGTGGCGGGGTTTTAACAGGCGACTTCTCGCATGGCAAGCAACGACCTTAACCACTCGGCCATATCTGCAGTACACATGATGGAATTTTGTGAAACTAATTTCATTGCAGTACGTAAATCCTCTTATTTAAAAGAGTTTCAATGAACTTATTAAGAGTTTTTAATAAAGTATAAATCACATCTTCCGATTTTGAGTTTGCACAAGAAAAAAAGTGGGTATAAAATTGATTTTTTTACACTGGGAAATAGCATAAGTCATCAATACATTGTTTGTGCTGCAATTTATCTGATTCCGTGTGAGTACTGTGAGTACATAATAATATGAGGGTAAGTTTGTAAAACAGGTTAAGAAAAAAGTATCCCTTGTAACCCGAAATCCAAGACAGTATTGTCTGGTCACGAGTGATAGAAGACCATTGTTCGTAAAAATGACTAAGTCTGCCAGCGTACCTCATGTTCTACTGCCGCTGACGATTCCGCGCGGGGTTCCCGGGCGCCGGTGTCGATATGACAGTCATTTTTGAATCCGAAACCGTTTAGACTTCGAAATTGACTTGACCAAAGAGGCAGTTATCTACTTAAGTCTTCGTAAACTGGTTCTTTATATCTATTTTTATATTATATAATATGAAATTACGGCGCGCCCTTAAGTCGGTATTTTGACAATCGCGTATAAGTCGAGTAACATCCATGAGTGGCTTAATAACATTATTTTTATTTTTGCTCCTCAAGCAAAAATAGTAATTGCTTCTCCAAGACATGATAATGGCAAAATCTAGGACTTTATGTTTGCTTTCAATCCCTTTATCTATCTTTATAACGATATCCGTTACCGCAGCCTTAATCTATGGATTAAGATAAAGAGCATATATATTTGGGTAAAATTTTTTGGGGGTAGATATTTCCCCTGTAAGTCCTTACGGAGGTCTTTTGACAAGCCAACTGTGGCTACTTGTGAAGGCGCACAGCCAGATCAGCATTTATAACCTTGCCGTACAATTTAGTGATCGACGGATCATACATCAAAAAAATTGTTGACACTACGGCATCGCTTGGTTTTGATATTTAACACCACAAATGATTAGTGTTTATCACTCGTAAGTACGAGTACCATAAAAAATATATTAACGTATACTATAATCTTCAATTTGTATTGTTTACAGCAGCCTTAAGAAATAACTGCGTGAAAAAGGTAACTACGCATTCTGAAAATAGCCTTAAAGACTGATAAGCCTGTTAGATAACAAGCTGTAGGTATATACATACAGTGTATCTCAGATCACTGTATTTAATGATCCGGAACGATATTTTTTGCCGGTTGCATAAAATTATTATGGTATACAAGAAAGGTAAGTGACATGCTATTTAGATAAGTAACAATCCCAAAAATTGTTCGCAAATCTAAATTTATACACGTACTTTTAACGTTACAGTATTGTTGATGAAAATTAACACCAACTTATCAAGTAACATAGCACTACATATAGTAGGTATTATGGAAAATTCCTAAAGTAGGATTATTTTGTTACCGTATTGTCAGTAAAGTGATAGCCCCATAAGCTAACCGCAGTACAGACTTATCATGTAACAATATTAGCAATAGTCACAAATTTTATATATAAATTGGTACCTTCTCTGTCTGGCAGCATAGCACTACATATAGTAGGTATTATGTAAAATTCCTAAAGTAGGATTATTTTGTTACCGTATTGTCAGTAAAGTGATAGCCCCATAAGCTAACCGCAGTACAGACTTATCATGTAACAATATTGGCAATAGTCACAAATTTTATATTAAATTGGCACCTTCTCTGTCTGGCAGCATCTCAGGATAACCCGATAACATTTCGTCATGCTCAGACGAACCAGAAGACGACGTTGAGTCACTTCGTTTTATTTTGCCATATTTAAGTTTTCTTTCCAATTGTTTTAACTTTTTTGCGATAAATTCTTAATTCTCGTCCTTTAAATGTTTCCTTTTACCCATTTTTACACTCTAAGAACACTTTTAACCTGAAAATACGGACACTTAAACAAAATCGTGCGTACTGGCGGAGCACTGTACTTGTGAATGACGAACTACCGCGACGTAGGCTGACAGGTAAACGGAACTACCCACTAATTAATTTTTTATTTTTCTTTTAATATCTCAACTATCAGTGCAAAACTGGCGTCACCGTATGTGATACTACATGTGTAAATAACTATCTAATGCTAATCTCGAGGACAAAGCAGTGAGTATAATTGTGTGGAAACTTCACAATCCGTATGTTCATTGGTGGAACAGTGGTTAGTGACCCTGGCTGAGATTACACAACATCACATACATTGTTCTGATCCCGTGGTATAACTAGCTTCAGCACTTGTTTTACGGATACCAGAATCAACAGTGGATACACAAATATTTGTCCCGGGTGGAATCAAACCTACGACTCTCTGCCTCCAGGGCAGTGATTATGGTTCATTAACCACTGTTCCATCGAGCCAGTCGCCTTTCATGATACCCGTCTGTTTCATAGACCTATCAAGTATGGACGTTATCAAATGTCCCTGTTCAGTTTCATTACCTGGCTATTGAAGCATAACTTATAGACCAAAAAAAAATTTCATAGCAGTCGCAGAATTCCCTAGTGAAACTATAGTTTTTAATTTTTTTCTTCCAATTAAACACAAGCGAACAACGATTGCCACTTCGATATTAATGGGCGCCATTCTTAAATTGTTAATTTGTCGCCCGGGGCACTAATTGAATTATCCACTAACTTGCGATCTGTTGGAAACGAAAAACTTCAATTTCTTTTTTAGGGATCAGCGTGGGAGAAAAAAACTTTTGATGGAAACCGATATTTTTCGCGCAGAGTCGTTGTTTTATTCGGAACAATTTGTGTAACATTGGAGTTCCAAGTGTGGGTGAGTAATCTTTATATTGAAGTAGGTGTACCTATTACTGTTTTTTCTGATATCCGAAACAATGTTATTATGCCTATAAAGTACGGAATAAACATAAGTTAAACATTCAAATAGTTTTGTGTAATCTATACAATTAAATTAAATTGTAGTGTCTGTTTGTAATATTAAAATAACGACTCCTACTAAATGAGTATGACTATGAATCTATATCGGGTACCAATAACAAAAACACAGTTTATATTTTTTTTGTCTGTGTCTGTTTATTCCCGGTAATCTCCGAAACAGTTGGACCAATTTTGACGGAACTTTCACTAATAAATTGAAAGTTTTGGTGGTCGGCCGCTAATTATTAATATAATACCTCTCAACCTTCACTTGACTTTCAACGAACCAAAGAGGCAGTTTTTTTTCATAATTTCATTCTGACTACGGAACCCATGTCTCAATACCCCACTCATCTTCCTTCGTCGCTACCGAGCAGTGTTTGAAAACGCGTTTTTCTCGTAAGTTACTTTCTAATTGTTCTTCACTCCATCTCGTTTCATTGGTCACGATGATTCCTATGACTGAAAGTGACATAGAGCGTTTACTTTCTTGATTCATCATGAATTCTTTAGTTACGTAGTTTATGGAGTTGTTAAAGACTACTCTTTAAGTTTCTATGAGGCCATCATTGTTTATTCGATCAAATGACCTATTTTATTTTCTTTTCTTTGGTGCTGAACGCATTTCAAATATCTTCTTGTTGAGAGGGTGAGAGCCATCCGCTCCCCCGCAAGCCATCGTTGTAGACAATTAGGGAAAAGTATCTGAATTATAATTAAATATCAAAGTATAGGTACTATGAGGTACGTATCAAATCTCAATAGGAAAACATAACTCTGAACCAACTGAATGTATTAATGTATGTACAATGAAGTCTGGCTAAAAATATGTTAAATTCAACTTTTCAAAAAGTTGATAAACATTTTTTTTCTTTGCTTATCATAATATACATTTTAAAATTAACTTTATGTATCAAGTTCACACTTGACTGGCACGGTGGAACAGTGGTTAGTGACTCAGGTTCATAAGTTGCGGTTCCAAGAGTCGTGGGTTCGATTCCCACTCGGGACAAATATTTAAGTGATGAACATCGGTGTTTATCCCGTGTCTGGGTGTATTAATAAATATATTTAAGTTTATTTTCCACTGTTGATCCTGATTTCTGTAACACAAGTGCTTAATTTACTTACTACGGGATCAGATCAATGATGTTGTGTAATATATTTATTTATTCATTTAAACATATCTCCAGTAACTCCTACCAAGAGTTACGTCGTACAAACAATTCCGTTGGCAAGAACAGTGAACCATTATGACTAATGGCACTAACTCAATACACCTGAACAATTCCGACTCGGAATTGTATCTATCACTCAACTCGATTACAACAAATTGCACTTTTGTTTACAATGGCCAATTCGGTTGAAAGTGAAAAGTCGGCGAAACCGACTGACAGCAATCCTTTATGGATAGTGGCTACTGTAACCATGCTGTCTTATTTGACAGGACTAATAGTATTTTTATTGTAAAACAAAGTACGTCACTAAAACTGAAGTATTTCACAGTCGGTCATTAAAAAATAAATCACGGAATATAAAAAAGTGTCGATGGCCGAGTGGTTAAGGTCGTTGCTTGACAAACAAGAGGTCGCCAGTTCAAACCCTGCCACTTGCTACTGTGTTTTTTAAATTTGAAATGACACATCATCACGTCATTATGTGGTAACATCGGTGTTTATTCCGGGTCTGGGTGTGTTAATATTATACTAAAGTATATTTCTGCATTTCTCTGTTGATTCTGATACACAAGTTACACAAGTTCTTAGGCTACTAACTACGGGATCAGATTAATGAAAGTATATGTTCCCGTCCCATGAGTTTAATAGGAAACCCAGCATCTTTAAGTTTGAAGAACGCAACTGGTTTGAGTTATTAATAGATATAACAAGCCTTAAAGACTTTTTTGATACTACCCGGGATCAAACCCGGATCCTCTCGGTTTTGCGCGTGTCACCAACAAGGCAGTCTGTTGTCTATAGTATCTACCTGAGCATTAAACGGCCGTTGACCTTTGACGGTTAAGGCCAAAACGTACTAAAAGAGGAGCGGCTCTGCAGATAACCAAATTAAATTTTAGTCAACAAAGGGTATTCAACAATGGACGCTATTCTTTGGCCTTAAAAGCTTTAATGATTTTTACGGCAATACAACTGTGTAAGTGAATTAACATGTGAGATGGAGATGGCTTAGATAATATATCTTTTTCTATCTAATAATTAATAAGAGTTTGTTTTGTTCAGTGGCCCTTATGTATCATCATATAGCTAAAACAGTAATGTGCTGGATAGCGCTGCCATCCACATACAATGCAGGTTGATGATATCGATGGCCCCACCGAATAAACGTGCATGTGAAAAAAGTCAATTTTACAGGAGAGAATAAAAACGTTTAATCCTTACTATCTCGGGTATTATTATAGGTAGGTTAAAAACAATGTATAATGAAATTAAAGATAAAAAAATAATCTTTTAGCTGATATAATTTATTTTAAGGAATAAACGTTAATTTAGTCAATAATCAAGAAAATCCATATTATACGATTACTCGAGTGAAATTAGAGTGACTGTTATAGATCATTACACGTTTATTCGTGTGAATTTAAACGATGTTGATGAACATAACGCAATGATACACTATTATTCTAGGGAAATCACGCGTCTTTTGATGGCGGCTGCAATTGTTTGCACGCTTGTATTACATAAATATTTGGTGATCTATGAATGGTAATAAAAATTACATTTATATTCGTGTCATTAAGTTAGCTTTACAATGTGTTATGCATATTAACATTATGAATACACGCTATGTAATATTAAAATGTTGCATAATCTTTATAGGGAAAATAATCAAAACTTCTGTTTTTATATATTATTTTTATTTATTATCATAATGATAACAATGAAACAATTTTTTATAATAATCGGCCTTTGACATTCATAGAGATATTTCTCATTACTATAGAAATTAGGCAAAAATCAACAAAAAAAAACAAACAGCTTATCTTATAAGCATTTTGAGAACTAAATAAATTCCAACATAATCTTTAATGAAATTGTCGTCATCTCAGCCCATTGCTGCCCACTGCTGAGCATAGGCCTCTTCCGAAGCTTTCCAACAAAACCCAGCGATTTTCACCAGGTCGTCGGTCCATCTGGTAGGTGGTCGTCCCACACTGCGCTTTCCAGTACGTGGCCTCCACTCCAGGAACTTTCGGCCCAAACGACCGTCCAATCTTCGTGCTATGTGGCCGGCCCATTGCCACTTCAGTTTGCTAATCTGGTGGGTTATGTCAGCAAGTTTGGTTCTTCTACGGATCTCCTCATTTCTGATTCGATCACGTAGAGAAATGCCGAGCATAGCCCTCTCCATAGATCTCTGTGCGACATTGAGCCTTCTAAAAGATCTTTTGTGAAGCACCACGTCTCAGCGCCGTAAGTCATCACAGGTAACACACATTGGTTGTACACCTTTGTCTTGAGACACTGAGGTATTTTGGACGAGAACACGTTGTGCAGTTTCCCGAACGCTGCCCAGCGGATTTGCATCGGCCTACTGACCTCTCTCTCTAAAGTTGATTTTCCTAAACGGATTGCCTGTCCGAGGTAGATATTCGTCCACAATTTCGAGAGTAAAGTTCCCAACAGTTTGTACGGTGGGTGCAACGGTGAGTGATGTATTTTGCCTTGCCAATAATATTGATACCAAGTTCTTGCCATTCCAGCAGCTTAAAGGAATCCTCCAGAGCAGCCTGCAGTAAACAGTTTCGGAGATATGACAACTACCTGTCGTACTCCTCATAGTAAGGGGATTTCCTTCGTGCGATTTTCCTGTACTCGGGCTGACATGGTGGCGCTGTTATACAAACACTTCAATGTACCGATAATCTACACGGCATCGCTGTGAGGATCTAAGAACCGCCCAAATTTCGACGGAATCGAACGCTTTTTCATAGTCCACGAACGCTAAGCATAGTGGCCGATTATACTCCTGCGTCTTCTGTATAATCTGCCAGAGCGTATGTAAGTGCTCTATGGTACTAAAGCCTTTTCGGGAACCGGCTTGTTCGGAAGGCTGGAAGTCATCAAGCCTGCGTTTAAGACGATTCGTGATGACTCTAGAGAACAGCTTGTAAACATGGCTTAGCAGTGTTATGGGCCAGTAGTTCTTCGGTAAGGTTTTGTCACCTTTTTTGAAGAACAAGACCACAACACCCCTGTTCCATGCTTCTGGCGTTTTGCCGTCGAGCGGGGAGAAATAAGAGAGCTTCTTAGGGACATTTAGTACCGGTGTTCCACCCGCTTTCAGGAGCTCTGTAGTGATTCCATCCTTACCCGGTGTCTTGTTTTTCTTAAGTTGTTTGAGAGCCATTCTTATCTCATACAGGCTGATGTCCGGGATGTCTTCGGTATAGTGTCGGGTTAGCTTGGCTCTGGGGTCTGTCGCCACAATAGCTTGCTCAGCACAGACCGAGGTATATAACTGCCCATAGAACCTCTCTATCTCCCGTAGCAACTCTGACTTGTTTGACGTCACGCGTCCAGTCTTCAGCTTTGTCAGTTGGCTTTGCCCGATAGACGCGTCTCTTGCGAACACAATGGAGCCTTGGTTCCGCTTAATTGTCTCCTTAATACGCTGAGTAAAGGAGCGTAAATCATGTCGCAGAGACTTCCTAATCAGTCTATTCAGCTGCCTATATGACTCAGCTTCATCCGAAGTTTTCAGCGTCAAAAAACGTCGACTAGCCATGAGGTGTCGGGTATGGTCGGATAGTTTTTGAGGTCTTTTTTTACGGTGGCTTTTGAAAAACTTGGACCGTACCGTATGAACAGTTTCAGTTTACAGCCTGCTATTTATATCTTTCACTGATGAACAGCTGTCCAGCCATTGAAAACGATTCAACAGTTCAAGCTGAAAGCTCTCGGGGTTTTGGATATGTGCCTTCGATGGTCGGAGCGTAGACTTCACCAGACGCGTTCTTTCCAGTTTGACGTTGATATTCAATGTGCCTCTAACGATACGGTGATCACTTCCGGTTTTAATCCTGTTGATCACAGAGACGTCGTTGAAATGACGTCTCCTAATGGTCATGATGTAGTCTATCTCATTTTTAGTTCAGCCGTTCGGACCCAACCAGGTCCATTTTCTGGGCGGCGACTTTCGGAAGAGTGAATTCTTCATAAAAAGTCCTTCTTTCTCCATAAAGTCAGCTAGCATCTGTCCCCTGAGATTCCGATGTTCATATCCAAATCGTCCCACTTTCAGCTCACCATCGCTTCTACGGCCCAGCTTTGCATTGAAGTCTCCCATTACAACAGTGAAATGTGTTTTGGAGCTATGTATGGCCCCTACTAATGTCCTCATACAGCTTCCACTTCAACACTTTGTATTCTTACGCCGTCACCACACGGCTGGTGCTTGATTTATAGCAATAAATTATAAAACTTATCTATTATTAGCCTGCGAGACCCGATTGCAAAAATTGATTGTCGTTTATATTTGGTTAAGGCACTTTTACTCTACTTATTATTTTATTAAGAATAATGAAATACTGGTGCTTGATTTATAGCAATAAATTATAAAACTTATCTATTATGGTAAGAAACAATGCAAAATTATATGCTAAGTTACTTCTCGTGCAAGACACATTACTCAAAAAAGCACCAAAAAAATTTACACGAATAAACGTGCAAACGCATATTGCCTATACTTAACAACAAAGAACTAACAATATCAAACGTGTTGCTGTTTATACACGTTTATTCTTGTGAAACAGAGAGAGTATGAAGCATGTAATAGTCACTTAAAATAATATTCTTGGGACAAAAAAATATATTATTTCCGTGGAAAAAAGGTTTTTAATGCAATTACAGGCTTGTTTATGATCAAAAAATTCTAAAAAAAATTGTGGAGGTAGAGGAGAGGCTAATGTAACGAAATACCAAAAAAATTTTTTTGTGCAATGGCTATTACACGTTTATTCGGTGGGGCCATCGATATGATCCCAGGGCTGATCAGGCGGGGCGTAAAACGGCATTTAAGCAAGCCTTTAGGGTGAGTGCGACAGGCTCAATATGGTCTATTGTGCCTGTTGACTACATATGTGGATCTCACTACCGCTTACCATCAGGTGGAGTGAGGTCATCTTGTTAGTCTATTATAAAAAGAAAATAGAAAAAAGTTTTTCCAGCAATCGAGTCCAGTTTTTGCGCTGTTGACTTTACGAAATTATTTGATTTATTTAGGGAGGTGAGCTAGTCCTTCCCTTGCAAGTACAGTGATGATGATAAGGCTACCCCAACTCATTATAGTTTGTAAATAAAACCTCTATAATTATGCATCCTAATTGTATTTTACAGCGGACAACGGGCTAGGCCTAATATGTTATTTCGTTTCATGTCTTCCCAATAAGCTACCACCTAATTAGTCCAGTGATATCATAATCCAATTTAGATTCGCTAATTAGCAGAATTGATTGGGTACAAGTTAGTGTAATTTGATAGATCAATTATAATGACATGTTCATAGAAACATACTGTTATAGTAAGCTAGTGGTCTGGACAAATTTCATACCAGCAACATTTATTTATTTTTTAGCATTCCGCAAAATTTTCTTATTCTTTACTTCTATAAGAACCTTCTTCTAAAAATAAAGAACACAACAAAAAAAGAATTCGCGAAATCGGTTCAGCTGTTATATCAGTTGTTGGATTAGCTTAACACATACAGGGATTTATTTTAATAGTATAGACTTGTGATCCGCCCCCTTCATTTTGGGTGAATTTCAGATAAAAACCTTCCTTTAAATCCCTTTATTTATTAAAAAGAACCGTATTAAAATCCGTTGCGTAAGTAGTATTAAAGATTTAACCGTACATATACACTATGTACGGATTCCTATGTATGCATATATGTATAGGGATAAAGGGACAGAGGAAGCGACTTTGTTTTATACTGTAGTGATCAGGGAAAGAGTTTAACAGGGAAAACAAAAGTCTACAATTCACTGATTCACTATGAGTCGTTGACCTAAATTCTTAGATTACTTGAGAAATCTCTTAAGCTAGTTTATCTATCTTAGTATTATCTAGCTCCGCGCTTGGAAAGATTATACGGGTGGCATGGTGTCATCGTTTTGAAACGACTGGTATATTGTTTTGAGATGGAAATTTCGTTTTCATCAAGTTTTAAGACTTTTAAGTACTGATTCAACAGACATACGCGATTAAGTTACATTCGTCTGGTAAGTACTTCACAATAAAAATAAAAGCATTATTTCTTTAGTGTTTTACTTTTTTATTTCATTAATTACTAGCGACTTCGTCCGCGTTGGAGTAACTTTTGGCAGCAATTACTTATTTAAAAAGCCTTTATTTTACGTTGTAAACACTATTTATTAGTGAGAGTCCAGTCAAAATTGGTCCTGCCGTTTCGGATATTAGTGACAGTAAACAGACAAAAATATATTTGATTGTGTTTTTACTGCTACTCGATAAAGATACATACCCACCCAGTTGGTAAAAAGTGATTTTAATATCACAAACAGACACTCCAATTTAATTTAGTTGTAAAGATTGTACCTAATCTATTATTGAAGCGGCTTAACATTGAAATGATCATCATTAATCAATACACTACTTTGAAAGAGATAACTATTGTAGTTCATAAACATACATTATTGTCATATGATAAGCATTTGCTTAGCCGTCATTTCACTAGGTTCACAGCAATTTATTTGTCAGTTAACTTAGTTACCCAGAAATAGCAGACCAAGCCTACAATTCTAAGGATTTGAATAGTACTGCCATCGTCATAGACAGGAGTGACCAGTTTTTGACGCCAACGCGTAATACAAACGTATTTTGCTCATCCCACATTACATTAACTTCAAGATAAGCAGTGATTTTGGAACCGGTTGATTCAAAGACATGCACAATTTTTCACACTTAAAGCATGCTAACAATATGTCCGTTAATCAAGTTTATATATGACTGGCTCCGTAGAACAGTGGTTAGTGACCCAGGATCCTCTCCAGGTTCTAAGAGTCGGTTCGATTCCCACCCGGGACAAATATTTGTGTGACGAACATCGGTGTTTGTTCCGTGTCTGGGTGTGTTATTAGGATATATCTAAGTATATTTGTATTTTTCACTGTTGATTCCCATATCTGTAACACAAGTCTGAATAGGAAAAAAATTATGTGATGTGAGATATTTATCTTATCCTACTTTGTTAAATAAAGGACATGTTTAGGGGAATCATTTGACTACATGAGAATGATATAATCGATTTATCGAATGAATACAGGTTGCGTCATTGCGTCATATTAAAGGTCACTGGGAAAGGTCAATTTTTTCGGCATTAAGTCAGCTTTTTAGAAATAACGCGATCTTTTTTTAAATTGTGTTTCAATAAGAACTCGAGTAGAGATCTTCACTTCACATCACAATGTAAGTTATTAGGATGATGGCTTGGAGTATTGTCCTTGTCATCATCACCGGACTTGCGGGAGAGAGGAAACTCTAAATACATAAATTACACACTTGGTTAAAAAGAAAACCTAAGTAGCGTTTTTTTTCGACTACGATTATGGCAAAGTAGCCTTCTCATTAGCACTGGACTAGCCGGGATGCAGAAGGCTCTCAACTCATAGCTTACTATCAAACAGTTTATGTGTTATGATTTAAAACCTCCACGTTCCATTAAATTAAATATTATCCCTTAGTTTGGGTGTTTTTGCCCGCGGCCATGATTGGTGAAACCGAGTCGAATCTTCGGGCAGTAAATATCTATGTACATGTTTTTGCTACTGTATTACTGATAGCGTCTTATTGAATATTATTAAATGTACCAATTAATTTAAGCCAGATCAAGCCGACAGTCAAACGAAAACATCAATTCAATTAGTGTACATTTCTCACGAATCACACGCCACATTAATCTAACAAACGCTCAAGAATTCTATTCGAAGATAAAAATAATATCCAGTCTGATTTCACTATAGGAAAGTCACAATAATGGAATTACGAGCGAAAGTGTACGCCTACCGGTCCGTTTAACAAAATCGTTTATCTAGCAAATAGGCCAGCGAAATCTTTGGCTGGTGCATTTACTTAACCTAGGTCCTAGAAGATGTATGAACAAAAGTCTAGTCCTAATACAAGTCATAGAACATGTTAACATGTTTAAAATGCTCAAAACAAAGCCTAATGGGGAAGATAATTAGTGAATTAAGTCAATACTCTCTTTACAATATAATATCAAGATATATGAAATAGAAAATATCAGATACAAAACTCTTCTCTGTCTGTCTGTAACGCTATCTCGCCAAAATTACTTTGGTACACTGTCAGTGTAGACTCTGATGCCTGAAATAGGACATTACACATTTTTTAACCGATTTCGCTACAAAAGAGTAATATTCAACGCGATAAAGGTTTTCACGCGGAAACGGAGACTCGGCTGGAAGTTGTTGAGAAAGAGAAAAGCCGTATTTGGTTTTAGAGTTTTAGGATATATTCTTTTAAATGTTAACACTTAAATATCTGTCCAATGTAGAGAAACGATTGCGTGTCATGCTCTAACTGTGAAAAGAGCAATATAATATATGTTTGAATTGATTAACAAAAAGGTTAATATTTTTCATTGAAATACACACGCGATCTTATATTACTTTTATCTCATATGAACGATCTGTGAAATAATGCTCGTGTAGGATTGTTATAATGAAGATAACAGATGAATCTTTATATATGTGGAATTGTGATACATCCTGTTAGGAATGAGTTCACCTTTTTTGGAGTCGGGTAAGATTACCGCATCCGATAAGATAATATCAGAAGGTGCAGTTATGTTAACTTAGTGTTAGTTGTTATCGTTAACATAATCTGCTTCTGCATAATTTGTAAATTAAATAATACATGCAAGAAATGAAAGGCGCATTTTGGAAGGGAGTTGTTTGCATTTTGGAAGATAATCTTTTTTTACGGTTTAAGTGACAGTCAAGAAACAAACGTCCAGCCCGCTAAGAATGATACTCTTTTGACGGAAGTATTGTTCAAAATTTATTTACACGTGTGGTCGATATATGAATCCTGCATCGCGGTATCAAAATTTTTCCCGTGTGCCTTATATACCCCCGGGCCAGGCCGCTCACATTAGGCTCACTTTGAACCACTGTTGATGCCTCAATACAATTGAATTTGGAACTATTGCTTTGTTTCATTTGTCACCTTGCTGGGCTCAAACAATCTTTTTGCGAGATAATATACCTAACTGGGACATTTCCACACAGGGTCATATGACCCCAAATTAAGCAGAGACTGTACTATATGGGCGTCAAAGACTAATATACATACATACTTAAATACATAACACACAGACCCGGAACAAACACCGATGTTCATCGCAGAAATATTTGTCCCGAGTGGGAATCGGACCCACGACTCCTGGAACCGCCAGCCAGGGTCACTAACCACTGTTCCACCGAGCCAGTCGATGGGTAAGTTGTTTAAAAATACAACCGTGTGTTCAATAGTAATTTTGCAATTTGTTCATAGTTTACCTAGCTACAAGCTCAAAACCCAGTTCAAAAGTATGCTAATTTCATCATCATCATCATCATCATCAGCCCATATACGTCCCGACTGCTGGGGCACGGGCCTACCCTAAACTAGAGCGATAAGGCCTTAGTCGACCACGCTGGCCAGGTGCGGGTTGGTCGACTACACAACCTTAGAATTTCTTCTTAGGTGTGCAGGTTTCCTCACGATGCTCATTTAACTGTATAGTTTTATATTCTCTTGTTACCTATCGTGTGAACAGTTTACTTCGACCCATTGGGATATCTTGTGTTACCACTGCACGATTAATACCTATATTAATTACTATCCCCTGTCTCTTACGCTAAGAGTCGGGTTCTATTCCCACTCGGGTCAAATATTTGTGTGATTAACATCGGTGTTTGTTCTGTGTGTGAGTAATTGAGTATGTAATGTATGAATAACATTCAGATTATCTAAACTTGATATTATAGACAACAACGTATACAAATTTGTCACTCTTTGTAACATAAGTCTAATCAACCTAGCACGGAATCAGATCATTTTTTTTTTATAAAAATAACTTCAAAATGAGGTCCACATATGAGTTAGACAGGCACAATAGACCTTATTGAGTCTATCAAAATCACCCTGAAGGCTTGCTAAAAAAAATAAATGCCGTTTCACATTTCACCTGAGGATTCCGGGATTAAAGACGGGGGGGGGGGGAATCACGTTCAATGTAATCATCAACATCTTTATAAGTAACATTTACGTCCCCACTGCTGGGGCACAGGCCTACCCTTAACAAGGGCGACAAAGCCTTAGTCAACGACCCTGGCCAAGTGCGGAATAGTTGACTACACAACCTAAGAATTCCAAAACCTTCGTAGATGTGCAGTTACGATGTTTTCCTTCGCCGTTAAAGCGTCGAATAATCGTAATGTATGTGATAAATATGTAACATTAATCTAGTTCCTACCTACCAATCATCCCATGGTAACCCTCAAGCCGCCACAGAACACTTTTACTCGCATGCCTTATACGGGCGCGCGTGCGCGTTTTCTATGCGCATGCGCATACCAAACGGGTGATCGATGGACGGCGCTAGCACGTTTATTTATTTATTTATTTTGTGGCGCTAGTGAGCCGGAAGGATTTATCGGCCGCTTTATTGTTCGGATTGGATACGTATCTTTTATTAACCGGTGCCAACGACCGCTTAGCGTTTTGAGTGTTGATTCAACAGGATTCAACGTTTTAGAAGGTGATTGACGGAGATTTTAGAAATGGGAGAGTCGTGTTGCATTTTCATGGACACTTTAATAAGTTACTGAGTAAGATGTACCATCAGTGTGCACAACAAATGGATTTGAGGTACAGGTTTTTTTTTACGAATTTCTTAAAACAGACTTAGCAACAATATATAATTTTAAACTGTCATGGTTACACACATTAGAAAACTAAAAATCAAATAAAACAACATGGATAATATCCCGGACATTTTCAGTTTTCAAATCCTTAGCAACAGTTACAAACAACGTAACACGACTTAAAAACAACGAAAACAGCACCAAATTGCAACTTTTTCACATAAATCTATATTTAGCTGTAAAAAAACAACTGTTAACCAAAATTAGCAGCACTCGAAGAGGGTAGCTAATCAGGGAAATGGTAGTAAGTAGGGCAACCACATCACCACTGAGACTACTTTCCCGAAAATACTTCTTTGGTATTGAATATGCATTTCATTCGAAGTCAATTATGTTTCTCAATAAGAATCCATCCTTACAAGCTCAAAGCTTGTAATACATAACTAGTTAATATTTTAGTATTTACCTTTTTTAAATGACATAAGATGATGGCTTGGAGTAACCTCGTCATCATCACCTAACTTGCGGGGGAGCGGATGGCTCTCACCCCTAAAATATATCACCCAATTAGATAATCATTGGAATACCTTCTACTAATATCTTTTACATAAACAGTTCCTACAAATGTAACAAAATTATCTCATACGTTACGAAAAAACATACTGTATTAACATTTTATAAAGATAAGGTATCCATTCCGGCCGTACCTTAACTTCCTAACAGAACCTATGTATTTCACGACATTTCTCGAAGATATCATTCGCCAACTATCCCTAATCACCCTGAACGCGTAGTCACCCAGTTCATTCTTCAGCCGCTCCCATACCATTGGCCCCAATTATCGTAAATGTCGATTTTCTTTTCAAACGGATCCGTCATTATCTGACCGTGTGCCTTATCGACGTTTCGTAAGTTTTCAAAGCCACAGTGGTCGCTTAAAGGCCTCCAATCTGTTAGAGTATGTATTTAAACGCATTGTAGCGTGTATTTAGAGTATTTCAATGGTTTTGTTAAATAATGTGTGTTGGTGGCCTCTCGTAACCCGGGGATTCTTAGCACACCCCGCCCCGCCGTAACCATGGTCGCCACCGTGACCAGGAATAGCGAGGCTGCCGGGAACTGGGGGCCGTGGCCTCTTGTTTTCCATTTGGGGGAAAATTGCCCATAATCACCACGCTGGGCCTGCCCAGCGTGGTGATTATGGGCAATTTTCCCCCAAATTGGGTTGGTGATCGCAGTTTATGTTTGAGATGGTACGGAGAGCGCTGATGCCCGATCTCCAGTAATGATTTATGCTAGTAATGGCAAAAATACTTTGCGATGCAATGGTCCCTCTGTCGCCTTCTACGACACCCACGGGAAGATTTGGGGAGGTGCTATTCTATTCTGCCGGCACCCCAGTGTAAACAAGGATGAAAAAAAAAACTACAAGTGCCAAGAAAGGGGACACGTTAGTATGTATGTGTAATTGTTCAATACGATTGGTTGATTTCATAGTTCAGGCGGGAGTGGCGAGACGTGGGGAGACTATGTCCAGCAGTGGATAAACCTGTAGGCTGATGATGATTCTAATGACACTTTATTACTGTCATTGTAATGATGCCATAATTGGTATAAGTGCCTCTGTCTCTTGCATTAGGATTATTGATTATATTATGTTTTAGAATAGAATACTTAACTTTTGCATTTCTTTCACTTCAAATCTACATTCATTCAACAAAGTGTTAAAATATTACCTTGTTAATCTTAAATACAGGAGCTAAACTAGCAACATTATCTTATATCGGAAGGTATTAGCGAAACTGCGAACACCACAAAATCAATATGTTCCCTTAATCCCATGGTCCCGTAATTAATGGCACACGTTAGCTTATTACCATTCAGATCACGAGGTCCCGTAGGCGATGATTAACGAGCGAACACATATGACCAGGGTCCAGTCATGTCTAGTGTAGTATACTGTTGCCAAAAAGAGATATTACTGAAGTATAGTAACTTAGATACTTGTAAAGTCTGCGAAGTCACTAGTATAATAAAAAGGTTCTCTGTCTGGCCCTATGTATGCTTAGATCTTTAAAATCTTCGCAATGGATTTAGATGCGGTTAATTCAAGGAGGATTTATAAGTTCGTTTCGTTCGTAGTTTAATTCTAGCTGTGCCAGCAACATAGTGGCTATAGCTGTGCCAGTGTAATAATAGAGAATACTATGACTGCGTAGTTTACACACAACACAAAAATATTCAGAATATAAAATATCTAGGATATATCCGCACATGGCCACCTGACCAAACTAAGTAGAGCTTGTACTATGGGCGTCAGAGACTGATGTGCATTCATAGATATTTATAAACTAGCTGTGTCAGCGATTTCGTCCGCGTTATCTCTCGCTTATACACATTTTCCACTGTTACTTTTCTCCTATTGGTCCCTGCATGATATTATACCTATGTAGCCCAAAGCCTTCCTCGATAAATGGTCTATCTAACACATTTTTTTTTTAATTCAAACCAGTTGTTCCTGAGATTAGCGGGTTCAAACCAACAAAAAAACTCTTCAGCTTTATAATATTTATAAATACACACTCAAATACATAATCACACTCAGACACAAAACAAACACCGATGTTATATTATATTTATATTGTATATTTGTACCGAGTGGGAATCGAACCCACGACTTTTGGAACCGCCAGTCGCTGACCACCGTTCCACCGAGCCAGTCAACAAAAATAAAACTGTATAGTGCGTAAACAAAACACGTAGTTTACTCGTATACTACAATAGACGTATATAACTGTACCTACCTCTATAGTTTGCCATGAGTAAACAACTACCTACAATATTGGCGTCGGAGTAACGGCGATAACACATTGCAATATCGTATATTCGTTTTCTATCCGTTGTGAACGATATGACATGTTAGGAGAGAAAAGGATACAGCAATTTGCTGTAAAATATAAAATATCTAGCCAATACCATACAGTTTTTGGATTTTATTGTTGATTGCGATAGGTTTCCAGATGTATTCTATTAAAGTTTTAAATTATACTCAATTGATGTTTTTAAGCTATTGCATAGCTTTTATCGCGGGCTTTGAGCGCAGCGACCGAACCAAGAAATTCCGTAACGAAAAAACCTCACAATCGTCTAACGTCGTTTCAGTTTGGTAGACTTCGGCATGGTGTTTGTGTGCGTGCGATATGACGTATTGTACGACTCTACGAAACTCGCACGAATCGAAACGAGCTGCTCCGAAAACGGACGATGCTATGCAATAGCTATACCGCGGCAGTCCCCGAGTGCCACACGTCTTTTTGATAATGAAATAAAAAAGATATTAATATCTACTGTCCCACCCGGGACAAATATTTGTGTGACGAACATCGGTGTTTATTCTGTGTCTGGATGTGTTGATTATGACATTCGTAACACAAGTGCAAAAGCTACTTACCACGGGATCAAATAGATGTATGTGATGTTATGTAGTAGAATAATAATCTGGTAACAAAGATATAAGGTGTACTATGTCTATGTAAATAGCTATGCAATGTGTAAATACTCTTAGCAACTAATTTAAACCCGTCTTCAATGTTGTCTATTTAAAACGAATTTCATTGAAAATAACGCCAACCTATATTAATTAGTCGGAAAATTACGAAATAATATTGCTTCATCAAATTTATCTTAATTAATAAGTCAAAATTTTTGATCGCAATTTTGTATATAATTAACGGAATTTTCAGTATAAGGTACTTGTTTTAGTATCGCCATAATAAATTATATTAAACCATACTGTATACACATTATCTGGGTATAATTAGGACGATAAACGTCAGAGTCACTGATTTATATGAGCATAGGGTATTCATTTACACCGTTCGGCCATATGGATATTTGTGTCTACTAGTCTTTATAATTAGCACTATTTGTGAAAAGTAGAAGTATTTTTACTCCATCCCATGATAAATAAAATAAATATTTCACAACATCACATACATCGATCTGACTTGGGGTAACTCCTTAAGCACTTGTGTTAAGGATATCAGAATCAACAGTGGATACACAAATAATCTTAAAATATAAATAACACACCCAGACACGGAAAAAACACCGATGTTCATCACACAAATATTTGTCCCGAGCGGGGATCGAACCCGTGGAACCGCCCGCCAACGTGAATAACTACTGTTCCTCCGATTCAGTTAATGTCTTGTACCGCTACCATAAGTTTAAAAGTGACAGACTACAGCCTATATTAAAAATGTCTATGAAAAAATGTACAGCGCTCCTAGCGGTAACACTAAGAATTAAAATCGGTAGTATAAAAAACAATTCTATAGGTTTTTACCGTACGTAAGTTCTGCTAGCTAACGATTTTGTAATTAGTCACTAGTCTTCTTCTTCTTATCGTATGGTTGATGAACAACCTGGTGTCAGAGTTTTTAAGCCGCCCGTAGGCCGTAGTCACTAGTCATAAGCTAGATATATAATATTGTTACAATCGCTGGTGTACCTTAATAAATAAAAAAAAGACGTGTGGCACTCGGAGACTGCCGCGGTAAAGCTATTGCATAGCAATGATTTCGGAGCAGCTCGTTTTGATTCGTGAGAGTTTCGTAAAGTCGTACAATAAGTCATATCGCACGCACACAAACACCGTGCCGAAGTCTACCGAACTGAAACGACGTTAGACGATTTTACTGCGGGAAGTTTTTTTCTTCGTTCACGGAATTTCTTGGTTCGGTCGCCGCGCTCAAAGCCCGCGATAAAAGCTATGCAATAGCTTAAAAATATTTATTTATTTGCAATCACGTGTAGACAACATTTTATTAAGGCATGCTAACAGCTAAACATACATATACATATATGAACAGAACAGACAATCAAAACTGTATCGGCGACCGTATGTTTCCGGAACGACATCGAAGCACGATATCGACCTGTATTCACTCCGTTACGATGGGTTTACAACGTCAGACGTGTGTCGTGGGTTCGATTCCCAACCTGGACCAATATTTTTTATCCTCTAGGCTTAACCTGATACAGAAACTATGGTAGCCACACCTTTAGGTAATTAATACGAGCACTGAATAATTAGATTAAACTGTTATTCTTTTTTGTCTTTATTTCATTTTATTTTATTAATATCTGATATATTCGAAAACTGAACTGTCCGGGATATTTACCATGTTGTTTTGTTTTAATGAGCTCCCGATATTTCGGCACTGTTGCAAGCGCCATGATCACGGGTGAACTGTAGGACTGCGAGAATGACGGTAGGTCTAAGGGCAGACATATCGGTCTACCCTTCAGTTCGGACAGTTTCAATTTTCTAATGTGTGTAATGACAAGTCTAAAATGTGTAAATGACAGTTTAAAATTATATATCTGATGTATTCGTTTACATGTGTGCGATCGATATTAGTCTTTTTGGGTCTACACGCGATATTAGGACGACTTATAATTCGTCCTTTTGTCTTTTGTAACTCGAATATATATGAAAATTCTATCATCAGCTACAAGTTTTGAATTAATGTATAAGGTATATCGAAAAGGAATATTAAAAATGAAGAATAAATCGATTACTCGATAGTTGTTCGTGCGGAACAGACCGTTCGCCAATGTTCCCACAAACACTACTCCCCTACCCATATGATAATTTTTTATTAGTTATTCCTAGTGCCACTTAAACATCTAATTTAAATTGATAGTGCTAAAAATGCACATCCTTGCGCGCGTGAACTTGTACCCACGACCTTGAAAACACAGTGGTACGTGGCGGGGTTTGAACTGGCGACCTCACACATGGCAACCAACGACCTTAACCACTCGGCAATCGACGCTTTGCCTACTGGACGGTGTAAATCCGCCGTGCGTACGCAACTGTGCACATGTCTTCATATCGAAACGAAATACACGTGTCACGACACTATGTATGTATAATGAATATTACGTGTATGAAGCAGTTAGTACTTCCTCATTAAGTAAGACTTGTGTTGGATCTAGAAATTGTTTGAAAACCGGTAAATTAAAAACGTTTTAAAAAATGCACGGTGGATACATCCTGGGTATTTTGAGTTGTTTTTCAGTTACTCTATACTCAAATAATGCCATTTTCAACCACCCTGGTCAAGTGAGGGTTGGTCGACTACACTTCTCACGATGTTTTTCCTACACCGTTAAAGCGACTAATAAACTTACATTATGAATTTCAAATCTGAAAACAGTACTACGTTTGAACTGGCGACCGACCTCTTGTATTGCAAGCGACCACTTCAACAACTCGCAATCGACGCATTTTTTTAAAAAGTAGTCTTTGCTTGATGGTTTAACCATATTCGGCCATTGACGCTTTTTTTTATATTAAGCTAACAAGACGACCTCACTCCACCTGATGGTAAGCGGTAGTGAGATCCAAATATGAGGTCGACAGGCACAATAGACCATATTGAGCCTGTCGCACTCACCCTGAAAGCCCGGTAATATAAAAAAATATGATTTTTCTTTAACCTGTGACTTCAAAACTTAAATTATTAGGTAGGTACAAAGCCATTACCTCACCCAACACCGCTCAAAGCCAACCGATTCGATTTCCCTATCGGCCCACGCTATGAAAATCATCGCTCACTTACTATTCTATACGCACCGACTCTACCCCACAGCGCCTAAGGTGCGTATTAAAAAACCGGCCAAGTGCGAGTCGGGCTCGCGCACAAAGGGTTCCGTAGCAGCAAATATAATAAAAATCAACCTATCTCAAAAACTATAAGAGATACTTTGATCAAACCAAAAATCGTTGAAAGAGTTAATTAGCATGCATCACCTCTATTTTTTTTAGAATTTTATACCCCGTAGTTATAAAAATAGAGGGGGGGGGGACATACTTTTTACGACTTTGAGAGCTGATATCTCAAAAACCGTTCACTTTAAGAAAAATGTTTTTAGAAAACTTTATATCATTTTAAAAGACCTTTCCATTGATACCCCACGCGGGTATGTACATCGAAAAAAATTTCATCCCTCAGTTACATGTATGGGGGCCCCACCCCCAATTCTTTTTTACTATTTAGTGTCATATTTTTGTAGCGGTTCATACAACACATATTCCCATCAAATTTCATCACTGTAGTACTTATAGTTTCCGAGTAAATCGGCTGTGACAGACGGACAGACGGACAGACGGACAGACGGACAGACGGACATGACGAAACTATAAGGGTTCCGTTTTGCCATTTTGGCTACGGAACCCTAAAAATAAACAAAAGACACGATTCACTTTCACGATTGTATTTTCAACCGGCTAAGATCAAAATTCGTAATGAGTTCTCTAGATATTACCGTCTGCCTTGTTTTTGGAGATTACGTTTGATCCGCCGCGAATTTTTGCCGGTGTTTATATTTTATTTTTTTTAATAGGTTCTGTGGGTGTTTTTTGGAATTGAAGCTTTATGGTGACTTGAGCTTTTTTCTTGGGTGAAATTATTTGACAATTTTAATATTAAATGCTTGGATTTAATACTACTAGGAAAGAGATGATAATTATCATTAAAATTTAAATCATAATTTAGGTTTAGCATTTGGAGCATCATAAATATAAAATATAAATAAATAAATATTTCACAACATCACATACATCGATCTGATCTAAGTAGCTTAAGCTAGGTACCAGCTTTAGTACCTACGGTTCCAAGAGTCGTAGGTTCGATTATCCGAGACAAATATTTGTGTGACGAACATCGGTGTTTGTTCCGTGTCTGGGTGTGTTATTAAATATATTTTAAGTTTATTTGTGTATCCACTGTCGTTTCAGATTTCCGTACCACAAGTGCTTAAGCTACTTACCACGGGATCAGATCAATGTATGTGATGTTGTGTAATATTTATTTATTTATTATTTATTCATCACTAACCACTGTTCCACCGAGCCAGTCAAAAAGCATTGTATTTAAGTTTTCGTTTGTAAAATACGAGTACTATATCTAATTAATCTGTCTCTTACTGATAACAATATTTAACTTATATAGTATTTGAACCTCGGATTCGAAATAAATGCTGGTTAATCCGGGTTTAATGTCTTTAATTTTTTTTAAGATGGCAATTGATTCAACAACGTACAACTAAAAGTTTACGAATTTGCCGGCTCAATAAAAAAATACAGCTTTCCGATTCTTGTTAAAAATTAACCAACAAACATTGGGGTGACCACAGCGAAAAAAGAAAAAATAGAAACGAAATCTTTGTAGCGCGAAATATTCAGAGTGTCCGTACGATTAGCCTTCTCGCTTTTAAGATTTAGGGTTACCAGAATGAGAGACAAATATACACCGTGAAATTTTAGTGGTTGTTTTACCGCAGTAAAATGATTCTATCTTAGTAGCACAATATAATTGTGCAGTTCTTTTTTATTTTTACCAAAACGCGAAAGCAAATTCCAACCGCTTTATTACTTAGGGCGTAGAGCTTCTTTAGTTTTAAGCATCGATTTCATGCGGCAAGCAGTACCTGATTACGACACATCTTATAAAAGAACGACACCTTCTCCCGTTTTCGAGTTAGAAAATAATTATTTTGAAAATTTGAAAAAAAAAAAAATTCTAGGAATAATTTGCGTAAATCGGAAAACAACCACTAAAATTTCACGGTTAAAAGAGAAATAGCTTAAATTAATAAATTCGACAAAAATGTAAACTTATTCATCCACGAACTTGAGGCCACTCCTCAAGTTCGCTTCACCTTCTACTTCTATATTTTTAGGGGACTAAGTAGCACGAACAAAAACAAATAAAGACATATATTCCGAAGAGTAATCAGGTTTGAAGCCGGAGTCTTCACTTTAGAATCGGCATTCAGAACCTGTGGTAGAAACATGACCACTTGCAAGTTCATTGTAAAATGCCTGTATAAATAAAGTATTTATTTAGAATATACCAGGTGAAAATAAAAATCTTGTAAACTGACACAAAACTCGATTCTGAAAACCACTTGAATTATCGTCTTTTAACACGGAAATTGAAATTTGAGCACTATTTCCCAGAAATTTTACCGCGACCACCAAGGCATTAAGTTCTTAGAAAATGAACTTCGCTTATCGGCGAAACTTCCGCAAATTTCCGATGGAATTCTTTCTCTCGAAGTTGTGTCGTTGTAAATATTTTATGCGAATTATAGCGGACTTTGGTAAATCTAAAATAAACATTTTCTTACACAAACAATACTTTTTTTTTGTTTTTCAACAATATGGGTACGATAAAAAATTCCGATAGAAAACATAAATTATTTTGCTTGAACTTGGCTCGACACGCTGCCGGGTGTCTAGATTTGCATACAGGCCCGTGTGCCAGATGTCTTTACAGGAAAACAGAAAAGAAAAATAAGCCTCATTTACCATCAAATGAATAAAAAATCTGCTACCCAATTCCTCTAGGAAACTTGAGTATTCAGCCAAGGCCACCCCATTTGACAACCCTGTCGTTGCCTTTCTAGTTCCACAAATTAAGTATTAAAAGACCCGGGTCTCGCGATCCCTCACGAGGGTAGTCTAAAAGCATTTTTGGGTAACCGCAAGACTGGCGAGGATTCTTTTTGCGTTACTAACGGAATTTTAAGTATCGCGTACGTGCCGCGTATTGTCGCGTTCCGTTTTTGTTTCAATTTTGCGTTTTCGTTTCAATGGTGTTCGAAACAATCGTACCTTCGCAAACGGAACGTGATCCGCGGTGAGTTTCGATTGTTTTGTGTTTGTTTGTGGATTAGGCCCGCGAGACCAGCACAAATGCTCGAGGGTTGAATTTCGGTGATCATGTTTTAGTTGCTTTTCGATTATTCGCTAATCTCTGATCAAACACTTTATAATATAAATTATGAATTGCACTTGTACTAACATAAATAAATGCGACAGAAACCTTGTTTGTCTGTCCATCGCTTTTTCACGCCAAAACTACCGAGCCAATTGAAATAAAATATATATTTTTTTTAAATAAATATTTGGTACATCACATACCCCAAAACTAAGCAGAGCTTGTACTATAGTGTTCAAATGCATATCTACATAGATATTTACAAACACATAACCACATCTAAACAGGGAACGAACACTAATGTTCATCACACAAATATTTGTCCAGAGACGGAATCGAAGCCACTACTCTGGAACCGTAGCCAGAATCACTAACAACTGTTCCACCTACTCAGTCAAAATTTTAAATTGCCTCACAGTTACTCAACCACTAAAGCCTGGCTACTCTTTAACCAACTGCGCTATAAGGGTAATGTTTTGCGACAAACGACATCACTTGGACAGAGTCGCTGGCGTAAAGCTAGCTTAGATGTAAGTTTGTCTGAAAACTAGTGACGACAGGCTCAAAATGCGAGTGTAACTAGCAACCAGTTTTTTGGCCTACCATTCTTGTTCACTAGCAATAACGGAAAAAACGCATGTTTCATTACGAATGCACGAACAAAAAACTATTTTATTAGTTATTAATTAAAAATATCAAGTTCTTTGTGTGTAGTTGTGATCCAGTAAATGGTCTGGTGGGTAACTGGGCTGTCGATCGTCCGTGAAAATATGATCTCATTAAACGCTCAACTTATCACGGTCACCCATCTAAATCCGTCTGCAACATGTGCTGCTTAACTATAGAATGATAATATGTGGTAGGATACGTTTATTAATAAGCATCGATGGCCGAGTGGTTATGGTGGTTGCTTGCCATGCGAGAGGTCGCCAGTTCAAACCCGCCAGGTACCAATGTGTTTTTCAAAATTTGAAATTCATATGTACCATCATTCGATGCTTTTACGGTGAAGGAAAACATCGTGAGGAACCTGCACACCTACGAAGAAATTCTAAGGTTGTGTAGTCGACCAACCCGCACTTGGCCAGCGTGGTCCACTAAGGCCTTATCGCCCTAGTTTAGGGTAGGCCCGTGCCCCATTACTTGTTATCAAACGAATCGGTTTGGTAACATTATTATTTTTCGTATGTAAAATATGTGGTTTAGGAACTATCCACTAAGGAAATGGAAGAGATAAAAAGTAAATAATTAAAGTACAAGCGGAATCCTTCATGCGCGAGCCTTACTCGGACTTAGTAGATATCTAATTTTCTCCCGGAAAACAAAGTTGCGGCCTGTATGAATGTTGCTTAAATCTTCTAAACTACGTAATGTATTTTGATGCGGTTATTTTAATAGATAGATGGATTCAAAAGGAAGGTTATTATGTATAATATAACAGGGCGGGTCGCTAGCTTGTATTTTTAAAATTACGCGTGGATATCAATTACAGTAGAACTCCAATTATCCGAATTATTGGGGACCGGGACCCATTCGGATAATCAAATATTCGGATAATAGGAGTTTTTTTTAAAAAAATTGCCACTGGAGAGATAAAAAATTACGTTTTGATATTGCACTATTTTTTTATTGAATTAAATGAAAGAAACATGATATTTTCACATGTTTTAAATATAAAAAAAACGGAGGGAAGGACAATTAGTGAGCGAACGCGCAAACACTGGCTTCGCGGGGGAAGAATAATGGCACACTTTGACTTTTTTTGGACAATTTTTCTTCTGAAAGTGATTCGGATAATCGGCGATTCGGATAGTCGGAGTTCGGATAATTGGAGTTCTACTATATATATTTTTTTGTTTATTGCAATATCATTTTGCGTTATATTTGCGTAAAAGTTACTATTTTACCGTTCAAAGTTTATCTTTCACATCCAATACGTCTAAAAGGCCAGAATAACAGAGAAACAAGATAAACGGATGATTTAAGACGATCCCACTGCAAATGATATATCGGAACATACGTCTTAAGAGAAACGCTAACGTCCATTGAAAAGAGTGAAGCCGAAAATTGATTGCCACAGATGCGAGTTAAGGAAACGGTCTGTTTTTGTATCTTTTGAAGGAATTTTATTGATTACTTTGTGATTTAGTTATATTGCGATAACCTTAACATATTATTAGATATTTATTGTGTTTTTGCTATATATATGTCTGTAATATTTAAGTAAGTACATTTAGTTGAGGGAACGTGATAAAGACGAGGTATTTCCTTCATAGTGCTATAAAATTACTTGTTCAATTTAAATGTTGACAAAACGAGAATATGTGACTAGCACTGTCAAAAAGCTCCTTTGATCATATGTGGAGTTTTTTCTTCCTAACTGACACACGATGATGGCTTGGAGTAGCCTCGTCATCGTCACCGGACTTGCGGGGGATGGCACTTACTCTTAAACATATGTAGAGCGAAGCTTTTAACTCTACCAGGTTTCTACATACTCTACACCTAAGTAAGAATATGTGACAAATTTACGACTGGCTCGATGTTGCATTATATAGTGCCCTCATCTTTTACGCTAGGAGTCGTGGGTTCGATCCCTGCCATGACAAATATTTGTGTGATGAACATCGGTGATATTTCATCTGGTTTTGTTTTTCAAATATTTAGGTATAATAGAAAACTGAAACTGTCCGGGATATTTACCATATCGTTTTGTTTTAATAAGCTCCCGATTTTATGGTATGGGATATGGTATGATAGGTAAATATCCCGGACAGTTTCAGTATTCTAATGAGTGAAACCGTGACAGTTTAAAATTATATGTATATTTAAGTATATACCTATAGGTAGGTACCTATACATACCTATACTTTCCTAAAATGGATCACACACATATGTGTGTAATCCATTTTAGTTTCTCATATCCGTCACATAAGTACTTGAGTTACTTATTTCAGAAGCAGAACAACGTATAACCTAATAAAGATGAGATAGTATCTCTCAAACCCCATATCGGTCTGAGACAACCCGTGACCCTTTCACACCACTCCAGCCATACAGCGACTGAACCGAATCATTGCCGAGATAACGGCTCACATAACACTTTATTACCCACACCCCCAGCGCTGGGAAAGTGCGCGAAATTCCGCTTTTAATTTTTATCGCTAACGCTCGAAAAGTTGTAAATTTTCAACGTTTCGAGTGAGCAATTCCACTCGAAATCTTCCCTTCGTCGCTGCGTCACAGCGTAATGATGTCTGATTAAAATTAAATTAGGCAAATTTAACTTTGGTAATTCGGTCGTTAAATTTGAAATTACACACTCTTACCATATGTACGTAAGTGGTATAAACATGGTATGGTTACTTGAAAATATGTCATGTTACCCTGAAGGTGGCTTTCATAGTAGGTACTGTCAACATGACGTTATATGTTACACTCATTTTGGTCATGTCGGATTGCCGTCTCACCGAATTATGAGAGTAAGAGAATAGAGAGTGCACTTGTGTTTGCGCGCACACTTGTGCACTATAATATGTCCTGCGCACTTGGCTGATCTCAGTTGAGATCGGCCGCCATGGCTGAAGTCGGTCGGATGCCTTATTATATGTTACACTAATCTATACTAATATTAGAAAGAGGCAAGATTTGTATTTTTGTATTTTTGTATGTTTGTAATGAATAAACTCAAAAACTACTGGACCGATTGCAATAATTTTTTCACCATTAGAAAGCTGCATTATTCAGAAGTAACATAGGCTATATAATATTTTTAAAAAAATTAGGGATCCTTACTAAAACTCCAATAATGTAACCCAAGGTGTAAAAAATTTACCTGAAAAATTCCTTACGTCGCGTACGCTGCGAAAACTATTGATGATAGAACAAAATCATTTACTACGACTTTGTAGAACTTATCATTATCTATAAAAAGTGTCGCGACAGCATATGTCTAAATATTATAGTTATGTCACAGTAAGCGGTTTTTTATTCGAAAAATTTAATTTATTTATATGCCGCCACATGAAAAGGCTCTTTATTTGTACCTTGGTATTAATCCTTATCAAAATAAATTACTTTATATGCAAGATGGCTTCAATACCTATTTATGACTTTTTGAATTATTCAATTCGGACATTTCATTCGGAAGATATCACGAGTTTAAAAATGCAAGTATTAGAAAAAAGTCGCGTGGTTGCCGCCACCGCGCTCAGCTAGCCAGCATGCGATGTAGGCTCCATGTAAGCGTCACTGAGGTACGGGGGAGTCAATGTAATATATAATATAATATTATAAAGAGGAAAGGTTTGATTTTTTGTTTGTTTCGAATAGGCTCCGAAACTACTGCACCGATTTGAAAAAATCTTTCACTGTTGGAAAGCTACACTATCCCTGAGTGTCATAGGCTTTTTTTAGATAAAAATAGATTTCTCTTACGGGGTTAAAATATATTACATAGAGATAGAGATATCCCCGAAGCGAAGCGAGGGCGGGTCGCTAGTATTCGATATATAGCTTATTCCCACAGAAAAAGACGTAAATAAAGAGGATTTTAATATGTATGTTTCTAACTAACTACATTGCGAATTGAACCCAAAGTTGGGAAATTTTACTGAACCAAAATATAATGAATATTATTTGTATAGTAAGAAGGCAACCTGAGAAGGCCAGTAGAGATATAAAAAAGACGTGTGGCACTCGGGGACTGCCGCGGTAAAGCTATTGCATAGCATCGTCCGATTTCGGAGCAGCTCGTCTTGATTCGTGCGAGTTTCGTAGAGTCGTACAATACGTCTAACCGCACGCACACGAACCCCGTGCCGAAGTCTACCGAACTGAAACGACGTTAGACGATTGTGAGGTTTTTTTCGTTACGGAATTTCTTGGTTCGGTCGCCGCGCACAAAGCCCGCGATAAAAGCTATGCAATAGCTTAAAAATATCTCTTGTCATTTGAATATACTAACCAATCTTAATATTACCACGTCAACCTCATATCACCAGCGGATAACATACCTGTAAACAAACAAAACGTACAATCAATCATCACTTCATAACATTAAGGACCTATCTCATTAGGTACCAAGACGTTTTGTGGCAGCTAGCTTTGGTAACCGGGGAAGCTTCATAAGACAGAGCTTTAAGCTCAGCCATCGTCAACTCAAACGTTCACAGTCCGACGTAAACCATTTACCGTTCTTAATGTCAACTAATGCCTCACGTTTATTCTACAGATACCACACGATCCCATTATTTATAGGGATAACGAATCACTGGTGCAACAAACACTATTAGCCACAAGTCAGTTGTTTAGGGGGAACATTTATCCTGTTTCTTTGTTTTATCGACGTTAACTTTCGTAACTAAGTACATAGTTATGATAAGTACCTTTTTCTTTTTTTCTAATACATAAACTATATATTATTTAATCATGGCTAATATCAACCGACTCGTGCTATAAAAGTATTCATCCTTATTGAAGAAATTGCCAAATTATAAGACCTGTTGTATGTTGTTTGTTTGAAAAAAAAAAGCAGTAATAACGAATTTTATTGATTAACATCTCAAATCTAGTTATGATTGCATATTTCAATATTGAGTGGATCTAGAATTATAGGTATCTTTGCTTCTTGCAGCTTACAAAGATAAGTTATTAAAATAAACTTTTTGAAAGACATTGATAGTGATAGGCTCCATTTAATGCAATCTTTCTTAGAGGTGAGAGCCATCCGCTCCCCCGCAAGTCCGGTGATGATGACGAGGCTACAAGCCATCAACGTCAAAAAATACTATCTTAGCGGCGAAATGTGTACATTTGACACATAAATCTTGTCAAAAAATACAGGTAACATTTGGAGAAACCAGTGTATTAAGTTCATAGCTAGTTCATATTTACTTAGGTTCCAGGTTCCTTTAAATTACTGTAGGTTCCAGGTTACGAACTAAAGCGGGATAGATTCATCCGTCAATGCCGGGCCTTATTCAAATTTAATCCTAAATACAATCAGGCTTACCCATCGTTCGGTATTAAGACCCAGTCTATTGACTGAGCCTTCGACAGCCATTTCACTGTTTCCCTTCAAAAGGATACACAAGCATTTGCCCTCGACTTTGTTCCAAGTCGTCGAGTCGAATAAGACATTGCTTCAATTTTCAGTGGGTTAAAAATGTGTCCTCATTTTATTTTTATGTCTTTGTTTGATTTTTTAACTAAGAGAATATGCTGCATCTAAACAATAATATTGTAATGTTGACTAATTCGACTGCAAATTTAATAGTGTCCGTGTCTCTGAAGCGAAATGGCATGGGTTCGATTCCCACTCAAGACTAATATTTGTGTGTTAGTTTTTGTTCCGTGTCTGGGTGTGTTTTTATACATTTAAGTATAATTGAGTAAACATTTACGCCTAAACGACTTAACACGGTATCAGATCAACGTCCGTAATTTTATAACAGTTTTGTCAAAATACGTCGAACACTTTAGGAGTAAAAGTTGTAGCATAACATCTCTCCGTAACTTTCATAGTAATGTTTCCATAAAAATCGTATAACATGGCGCATGGGTTGTGTAAAGCCTTATATTTGTGTGCAAATGTGTGAAATTCCAATATTTATTATAATGGTTCCTCTGTAACATTGATCGTCAAACTACAACGCTGTATGTGGCATAACTTTCAGTATTCTACTTTGGCAATTTATTCTGCTGTTGTAGTAACAGTTGTGAGAGTTTAGTAATGATTTTTAATGAAAATAGGGCCTATTTATGATAGAACGCGACATTTTATAAAGACATGTGTACAATTGTATGAAATATCTCCTCAGTTACTTCATAAACCATTTTTTTTTTAATTGTGATAATCAGTATTATCTTATTAATAACACGTGGACTGTGTTTATCTATTTGTTTTATTACATAAAGTTTTTGGGAACTGTAAGAAACATCTTATCGAACCTCACACAACTCAAAGAGGTTACATGCACAAACATGATAAATAAGCTTAACACCACTTAATCATATCAAAAAGCATACTGTTCATATGTAGGTTACCAAGTTTCGCATAAACAGACATAACATACGATACTATGTACTACGCTATTTCACAGATGAGTAGAACAGTCTTGAACAAAAACTTTGACGAACACTGTATTCTTTACCTCACAACTAGGCGTGTGGGTGACCAGGGTTGTCAAAACATCAAGTGTGTATTTGTTTAACAAGTCACACATTTACTTGAAACGGAAAGTTTTCTAAAAAAAAGTTTGACATTGGAAAGAGAGCGAGAATTTCTACAGAGATTCCAATACTAGCAGGTAAGTGTATTTTATGCGGTAAATTCTTTCAGAACTAATTTATTTTATTTATTTATTTATTTATTGTTAAAACCAACAGCGTGTATACAAACAATTATTAAATAATATGGTATACTGATAGTATACTAGGGCCATCACAACAAATCTTTATGAAGTTTTTATCAAATTGATAGAGGGATTTAAGAGGAACCTTTTTATGTATAATCATACCCGAAACGAAGCGAGTCACTAGTTTAAAAAAATACAAACGCAATCAGAATCGTTTTATAAACCAATTTTAACATGTCTCATCTTATTAATCGTGACTATTATTGGTAGTGCTAAGCTATGTAGGTATTTCTTTAAACGCGTGAACATTCGTCTTTCAATATTACCTTACGTTAAGTAAGACTTGACCTCGACTTTTTTCCTCGTTCAACCCTACAAAGGTCAGTCAACTCCGTCAGTTCAAAGGACGGTATCGCGAAGTTTTGCAGAACAATAAACGCTAAGGCTCCCATGGCAAGCTCCGATTCGCCCTTCCGAACACTTAATAGTAAATACCTTTGTTTACGGACCTCGATATCGGAGTATCAGTTGATTGATCTTCGATAATATCGCTGATATGAAAAGCTCTCGTAAAATCAGAAGCTTAAAGCTCGGAAACGAACGGGTTATGGGAGACTGTTGACATCTGGAAAGGTTAATTAAAAAACGGTCAAGTGCGAGTCGAATTCGAGCAACAAGGATTCTTGAACCAGTATAAGATTCACGTTTGATGTATGGGACTTGGATATAACATATTATGTTATTAAATATGTCGGAGAACATCCAATATTACGTTTACGAAGACTTCTGTTTTGAATCCTAAACGTCAAAATGACAGTTCAACTTTGTTTCTTTTTAATTTTATTTCTTAATCGATTGTAAAGATGGCGTGCAAGTCGATACTTTTAATTTTATTAGAATGGCAACACTGGTTTATCTCTGGCCGGAAGTCAGTTTAGCTTCTTTTTAAATTGTCAGTTCGTTCATTTAAAAATCGAGTGACCGCCATTCAGTTCATTCTGTTACTGATCGCCGTAGAGTAAAGTTATACGAAAACATCACGTACATCTCGACATATTTTTGTATAATTCGAATTGGAACGGAATAAATCCACGTTGGTCTACACGCCTGCATTATTATTTTGAAGAAATTCCTCGTAATGGCCGAGCAATCGAGCTTCATAAACGCCCCTTGTGAAAGACCCGCCGTCAGATATATTAATGTTTTAGCGGTAAAAGATTATTTTGTAAAAAAAAAACTATTTAGCTGTCTGAGAGAGATAACAAGGTCTATATATAATAGGGTCTAGAGTTTTACCCGTCTGGTACGGATCCCTAAAAAAGGAATCTTTATAAGATAACTTTTCAGGACTTTTAGGATAGAAGATGTCAAGCAATACACGCGAGTTTAATCCGTAAAATTAGATTTATTTCAAACATACGACGATATTGAAAAAAAAAAACAAAATCGCATCAATTCATTAGTGGCACACGGCGGGGTCATTGACCCGTGTGCCCTTTATTATGGTGCCCAGCCACTAGACTGGAAAATAGACAGTAGGCGGAATGGAACACAGGCATCGATTTTTAATTTGACCGGCCGGGAGCGAGCGGTCGGCTAGGAATGGGTCTGTAGCGCTACCATGAGTTAGCTATAGAAAAGTTACAAACGTTAAAAACCAGTCGAATTGTTTTTTCATAATACAGATTTTAGTTCTTAGCGTTATCGTTAGAAATAGCGAGCGGTTGGCTAGGAAAGGATATGTAACGCTACCATGAGTTAGCTATCGAAAAGTTACAAACGTTAAAAACCTGTCGAATTGTTTTTTCATAATACAGATTTTAGTTCTTAGCGTTACCGCTAGGGGCGCTGTACATTTTTTCCATAGGCGATATCGAGTCCGTCACTTTTAAACTCATGATAGCGCTACTGCAGTTGGTACGAAATTCTATATTAATGGATGTGTGTAACCATGATATGAACCATATAGGGTTCTTCTCTATAGGATCATATGGGACAGGCAGACACTCTAAATAGGTACATGTAAACCAGCATGCGTGTAACTCACGACTGACAACAAAACTTGATATTTGATCGTTAATTTAACAATTAAGTTTTCTTTATAGAAATAATCATATTATTCAATAAATGAAATGTGATAATTTAATTTTAAAAGTTGTTGTATTGATAACCGAACGCGCACGTGCCGCCCTCTGATTGGTCGTTGAATATTGGTGTCACCTGATTGGTCACTTATAAATTAGCCCACTATACAGACTCGTCTACGATAGTATATAATCAGAATGCAACCCGTGTTAGGAGTGAGAGCCATCCGCTCCCCCGCAAGTCCGGTGATGATGACGAGGCTACTCCAAGCCATCATCGTAAGTCAGTTAAAATGTGCAGGGTATTCGTTGAACAATGTCTGTGCGAAGAAGTGGTAGTTGCGAATAAACTAAGTGCGATTGATTTTTCCGAACTGACATACGAAAAAATTGTCTGTCTGTCTGTTTATTCCCGCTAATCTCCGAAATGGCTGGACCAATTTTGACGGCACTTTCACTTAAAAATAGGTAATTTAACAAGGTATATTATTAAAGGCAATTTAAATATATCATTGTTGCCAAAACCATTTCCACGCGGACGAAGTCGCGGGCGGCCGCTAGTTTATTAATAAACCTTTATCCTCAGCGTCGAATCGCACGCGCTGTCTACAAACAAGGCAGATGCAAACTGCACCTGCTATGCACATGCACAACTACCAATATGCAGATTAAAGTTTATCATAGATTTGTAACTTGGAATTCTTTCTTTCTCTATTAGTGGACATGTGCAGCGTGTGGCTCCATTAATATTTTACAGATTATTTTAGCTTTGGCTGAATATTAATATATTTTATATTATACGACTAAAAAATTCTACTGGGTAACTGACTGCGGAATAATTTTAATTTATTTGATTTAACACTTTCGCATTCCAACAGATTTAATTATCTAATATTGTTTGGGAATTAGGTAGATAGTTCAAGGATCGGTGAAGAAACTTACGCTTACTGTAACAGACAGACATATTTAGAATTTTACTTTTTATGTATATGAATAAAAGGTGGCATTAAATACGACAAAGGCAGTCGAAGTCGGACTGCTCCTTTGAACATTTATACGAAGCTAAAGAAAACATGCCTAACATAGCGGCAGGTAAACATTGATTTAGCAATCTCAACGCCCGGAATATAAACAAATAAACCGGGATTATGTGTACACGGACCGTATAATAAATTACCCATTAATAGTACCCTATATAGCTTAGCTGGTACCGCGATTCCTCTCATAGCCAACGCGCCATAATTCGTTCGAAAACGGCCACTAATCCCGATGATGCTAAACAGTTGCGAGCAAAAAAACTGGGTACGCGTCACCAAGTGTAATACTTGATTTAATTAGCTGGTTTATAATGATATAAAATATAAAATTAGCTCAGTTGCTAACATACTCGTAGTTCACTAAACGAATCCTTAGTTATCCTGACTTCCCTACTAATATTATAAATGCGAAAGTATCTGGGTCTCTCAGTCACCCTTTTACAAGTAAGATGTAGCTAATGAAATGATTGGTTTATGGTGGCGATGATGAAAATAGTTCATATTGATTGGTTGATAAGTAACTAACTAACCACCAAACTAATAATAATAATAATAATAATAATAATAATAATTTTATTTCAGGCAAGGCCCATAAAATGTTAGTAACAATTTCCTTATGATACTAGTGTTAGTAGGTAATACATTTAGTTAAGTTAAGTTTAGTTTTAGCTTTCGTATGACATGCTACCCATTTTTGAAGAAGGGGCATGTCCCATCTATCAATAAAAACCCTCAGGATACTGTTGCTGCTACCGCGCAAGCGAGCCATCGCTGACGCGCTCCGCTTCCGAATTATTGCAGCAAAGCTGTCCACCCGCAACTGCGCGAACATGCCTGACGCACTGCAACGCCACGGCAACCCCAACAGTACCCTCAGTGCATTATTGTACTGGACTCGCAGATCGCTAATTGCCCGCTGGGTATAACCAGCCCATAGGCTACAGGTGTAAAATGTTTGGCAGTACGCTTTGAACAGAGTTAACTTCACTGGCTTTGTACACCTTGCAAACCTACGGGCAAGCATGTTGCAGCGGACAGCCAACGATCTACGTTCCGCTCTATATCCATATTGTCCTTCATGTCCTCGGTGACCCAGTGACCAAGATATTTAAAGCTTTGAACACGTTTGAGAGCTATTCCACAGAGTTGTATTTCTGGTATATGTGAGTAATTCAGAGACTTTGATTTAAAAAGAAGCCATTCACTTTTTCTAGTGTTATACTTAAGTCCATGGGCCACCGCATAGGATTCACAAATAGACAGGAGCCTTCGTAGTCCGCTGACAGATGGACTCAACAGCACCATGTCATCAGCATAACTGATGTTATTCATGCAAATACCATCAACTGAGCATCCAACATTGGCACTGTTGAGTTCACCTATCAGCTGATTAACATACAGGTTGAAGAGCCGTGGAGAACTTAGCCCCCTGCCTCACACCACACTCCAACCCATAAGCATCAGAATAACAACCTGACCATCTGACCTGATTTCTTTGGTTACCATACCAATAACTAAATATTGCAACTATCTCCTTTGGTACCGTAGTCTGAAAAACATAGTTTATGCCACAACAAGTCATAATTAACCAGGTCAAATGCTCTGGACAAGTCCAGAAAACAAGCCAGCGTGGGTGTCTTCCTGGCCGTGTAGTATTGGACAACCTGCTTTAGACCAAATATAGCACTCTCAGTAGATAGGCCAGGCCTGAAACCATATTGATTGTCATGTAAGTCTATGTGATTTGATAATATACCATCCAGCAGACTGTCCAACACCTTAGATATGATGGTGGCCAAGGAGATCGGCCTGTAGTTGGCAATGTCCGAGGCGTCACCTGTTTTATTTTTGATCACTGGCACAACAATGGTTCTAGTAAGTTCTTCCGGTAGATAACTATGACTAACACATAAACTAAAGAACATAGCCAATACACGTGGCAAGTGAACACCCGCATACCTCAGATGTTCAACGCTCAGGCCGTCGTGCCCAGGAGACTTTCCCTCACCATCTTCTGAATAATTTTATTGACATCCTTGGCCGTGAAACTCTTGGGGGGATGCTCGGTCTCGGCGGCCAGAGCGTCATCCAACCTGGGTACTACCAATGAGGGTGGTTTCACTTTAAAGCTATTCATAAACTGGTTTGCTATTTCAGTGGGTTCACTGACTCCCGCAACACTCACTGGGAGGCCAGGCCTATGGCTTAACTTATTGGTGTTCTTCCAAAATTTAACAAATTGTTTTTTGGAGTGGCACTGGGCTAATAAATCCATTTTAATCTGTTGTTGGTTGTCTTGACAATACTTTAATTTAGCCTTAAACTTATTCCTAGAAGTGCACATAGATTCGAAGATTAAACCGGATCTAGGCTTACCGAACAACACCCACGTCTGATAATGAAGTCGGGCCTCACAGTGAGCATTGCGGACGTGTTTGTTCCACCCCGGTATACAATGGTTTTTCTTACTGTGATTATTCTTCACATGACTTAATTTAGCACCAGTTTTAAGAACATTTATAATGCTTAAATACATATTATCCAATAATAAGTAGTGGTTATTATCCTTACATAATCCCTTAGCACAAGTAATACATTCAAGGGGAAAATCAATTAGTCGGAATTCCGAGTTACAATAGTCTCGATACTGCTCAATTTGTTGTACTCCTCTCTCCCCCCAAAAAACGTCATTAACAAGATTAGTACCGGGGTATATTATCTTGGGCTTTAGCAGACTAATGTTACATTCAACCATCATAGGAAGATGGTCCGACGTGTAAACACCGTACAATACCGAGACATTAGTCACAAGGGGCCTAGCTGCACAAGTAACAACACAGTGGTCCAACCACCGAAGAGACCCGTTAGCTGTACTTAAGAATGTGTGCGTATCTACCGGTAACAATTCCCTATCGACACAATGCCAAAATTGCTCATTACAAGTAGTAAGTAGTTCACTAGAAAATCTCGTACCTGGATGGGCGTTGAAGTCCCCTAGCACAAAAACACTTTCAACGCAACTACTTTCTATTATTGATATCACTTCACTTAAGCACTCAGTATATTCGACCAAATTATCGGCACAGTCCGTCGGCATATAAACTGATAATATTAAATAACATCTGTCGTTTTGATCAATTTTGATGCACACTATACGGTCACTTTGGCAAGATATGATCGAGACCGACGGAAACGCAACACCACCGTAAGGTCTTCCCTTCATTATTCCCGTAGAACTAAGCAGACAGCCATTAAACTAACTTCATTATCATCATCATAAGCCCATTTTCGTCCACTGCTGAGCATAGGTCTCCCCAAATGCACGCTACTTATTTCTGTCCGCGGCTACTCGCATCCAGCTCCTACCAGCCGTCCCGCGCAGATCGTCACTGCACCTGGCCTGAGGGCGTCCTAAAGCGACTTGATAATCTAAAAATGTATCATAAATTTTAGTAGTTGTTTTCCCGCAGCAAAATGATTCTACCTTAGTAGCACAACATATTTGTGCAGTTTTTTTTTTCAAATGCCGGTTTTACGAAAGGTATAACCGAAACTTTAATATACGTTCGAACCACTTTATTACTTAAGGCGTAGAGCTTCTTTAGTTTTAAGCATCGATTTCATGAACGGCAAGCAGTACCTGAATGCGGCACATCTTATAAAAGAACGATAGCTTCTCTCGTTTTCGGGTTGGGAAATTATTTTTACAATTTTCATTTAATTTCATTAAAAAACTAGTCGAAAATCGTTATCCAAACATCTAGTTGACATAGTTTGACAGATCTCAAGTCTCTCAATAGTTTTGGCCACTAGGGGCGCGGTCATCGCGCACACAGCGAATAGTTAATTATATGATTTGATATGTAGGCATTGCTAATAAATGTCGACTACAGATATCACACCATTAATTTAGTAAACCTCGTTATTAATTTGAACCATCTAATTACATCCATTACTGGTTAAGACCGATAGGAGCACATAATATGTATTGTTGGTCTCGATGTGCCTAAATGAGATGCTATTAGTATTGACAGTTGCTGGCACTAATAAATATATACCTAGGGGCTTAGGTATCTGTATCAGGAAAATATATCTTCATGACACACCAAGATCTTTGAAAAATAGCATATGCTTAACTGAATACACCGTGAAATTTTAGTGGTTGTTTACCCGTGGCAGAACGATTTGCCTTTAGTGTATTACTTTTTTTTTTTTTTTTATAAAAAGGCTAACAAGATGACCTCACTCCACCTGATGGTAAGCGGTAGTGAGATCCAAATATGAGGTCGACAGGCACAATAGATCGTATTGAGCCTGTCGCACTCACCCTGAAGGCCTGCTTAAATGCCGTTTCACGCCCCGCCTGAAGAGCCCGGGATCATAGGAGGGAGGGAAAACATGAGCTGGAAGGGCATTCCATGCCTTAATGGCACGGGGCAGAAATGAGGAGCTAAACCTCTTTGTCCGAGCCACCAGCGCCTGCATTGTATGTGGATGGCAGCGCTGTCCAGCACGTGTCGTTCGGGAGTGGAAAGGAGTGGGAGGGACTAGCTGGAATAGCTCTTTAGAGCATTCCCCATTATAGAGACGGTAGAGAACACTTAGACCGGCAATGTCTCTACGTAGCTGGAGAGGCTCTAAGATCTCGGACACCTCTACATCACCGACAATACGGATAGCACGTCGCTGCAACCTATCGAGGGCGTCGAGCAAGTATTTTGCGGAGCCATCCCAGAGGTGACAGCAATATTCCACACATGGGCGAACTTGTGCCTTATAAAGAAGGCAGAGTTGCACCGGTGTGAAAAATCGCCGCACTCTGTTCAGGATCCCCAGTTTGCGGGAGGCTGTTCTAATGACGCTCTCGATGTAATCCCGCTGGTTTAGGTCGCGGCGAACATCCATGCCAAGGATGCTAAGGCTATCCTGTATTGGTAAGGGGTGCTCTGAAGAGTAGGATGGGAAAAGGAAAGGAGACACTTTACTAGAAAAACACACACCTGTGTCTTCTTGGCATTGAACTCGACAAGATTGCATGAGCCCCATTCGGAAATGCGGTCCAAGACCCCGTCAAGCTCGGCGACAAGAAGGTTCCTCTTTTCCTCGGTTTCGGTCTGCTTTACCCCAGGTCTTCCGAAATAACGTGCGTGGACAGTGCTGTCATCCGCATAGCAATGAATGTTGCCTAGTGACAACATGTCATTGATATGCAGCAGAAACAATGTCGGCGACAAAACGGAACCTTGAGGTACACCGGAATTTATTGGGTGGAAACAAGAAGTGCGTCCGTCACAAAGGACACGAATCCTGCGGACTCCAAAAATCCCGCAACCCATTCGCACAAGCGAGGTGGCAGACCGTATGCCGGGAGCTTGGAGAGAAGCGAACGATGCCATACACGGTCAAACGCTTTAGCGATATCAAGGCTAACTGCCATAGATTCGCCATGCTTCTCCATAGCCTCCCCCCAGAGGTGCGAAACGTACGCTAGAAGATCACCCGTGGACCGTTTTGGTCTAAAACCGTATTGACGGTCATGCAGCAGCGAGTGATCCTCTAGGTAGCGGATGAGCTGGGCGTTAATTATCCGCTCAAACACCTTACCCAGTACTGAGGTTATAGCTATGGGCCGGTAGTTGGCAGGATCGGACCTGTCCCCTTTTTTGGGTACAGGTTGAACATTCGCCTCCTTCCAAGCCCGGGGCACGATGCCCGAGGTATAAGAGAGGCGGTACAGGCGTGTGAGTACTGGAGACAACTCCGCTGCGCAAATTTGGAGTACTAACGCTGGAATACCGTCCGGGCCACTAGCTTTCCTTACATCAAGTGACTGCAACTCAGCACGTACATCACATTGCCTGATTCGGATCTCAGGCATATGTGCACCGCAATGTGGAATTTTAGGCGGCTGTGCTCCACCGTCATCGATGCAGGAATTGGCCGCAAAAAGATTGGCAAGCAGATCTGCCTTCTCCTGCGGTTGATGAGCTAGCGAACCGTCAGGATATTTCAGCGGGGGCAGCGAAGGCAGACAGAAGTTGGATTGCACATGTTTAGCCAGACGCCAAAAGGAGCGGCTACCCGTGGGATGCCTAATAAGGTCCTGGCCAACACGTGCAACTCGCTGGGCATCTGCTCTGTTGTATGCCCTTTTGGTGGCCTTGGTGGCTTTGTTGTAGGCTGCTTTAATCGAGGCAATATTAGGATCCCCAAGTGCATGAGCCCTGGCCCAGTTGCGGTACGCCGTCCGTTTCAGTTCAACGGCTGCGGCGCACTCACGACTGAACCAGAGATCATCTTTGCGACCGCAGGTGACATCAGTAAATGGAATGTAATACTCCATTCCAAGACTGATCTCACCCGCAATAGCCGCTGCACACTCCGTGGGATCACTTCCTCCAAAGCAGCTCTGCCCCCAAGGGATGGATGCGAAGTATTCACGCATACCATCCCAATCTGCCGACGAGTAGCGCCACAGTCTCCGCGTCACCTCCACGGGTTGTGGGGAGCGGTGCATGGCACTGTTGCACCCACCAGGCAGTGGTCGGAGGACCCCAGCGGGGCACAAACCGACACTAGGTACCCGGATGGGTGGCTCGTCAGCAGAAGGTCCAACAAGGAGGGCGCTTGACCGACAATATCAGGCATCCGGGTGGGCTGGAGTACCAATTGCGTCAGGTCATGCGTGAGAGCAAATGCGTGGGCGGTCCGGCCAGCATGGTCTGTTTTAGGGAGCCTAACCAGGTGTCATGGTGGGCATTAAAGTCCCCTAAAAACACCAGCTCGCTATTGGGGAACCGCGCCTGAGCGATGTCTGCCGCCTGACTCAGATGGTCGAAGAGTCGAGTTGTCTCAGTGTCACCTTTATGGGACCGGTATATGCACACGTAGACTCTGCTCACAGAGCCTAAATCCACGTGCACACCAAGGATGGAGAGGGATGGGTCTTCGAGGCAGTGAAGACGGACACAACAGACGTCCGCCCTGACGAAAAGGCACACACCCGCCTTGGGCTGGAAGGACTCTTCCAGCTCATAGCCCGGATAGCGAAGGTATGCCGTATCGGCAGGGCAGCCAATCTGAGTCTCCGTCAGAAACAACATCGCAGGCCTCGCCGTCTCGAGGTGTTGGTGGACGGCGTTGAGGTTTGCATGGAGTCCACGGATGTTAGTGAACTCCACCTCAAACAGCGAGGGGTGGGGAGTTGGGGTGCCGCTGTAGAACGATGTTGCGTTTGTTGTACTGCCATCGAGATTAGAGGGAAAGGGGGACGTGAAAGAGGAAACCATTGCTGCGGCAACAACGAGACAAGGCGCGGAGTCTCGCATTGGTATTGAGCTGTGCGGGTCGGAGTTGGCCAGTCCGCCGGACGGAAGGGCCCCCGTACCCCCGGAGGCGGACACGCCGGGTCCCACTCCGGGCACCACCCGGCACGACGAGCCGCTCCGGGATTATGCGCGACCTGGTGGGGCAGCCTTCGGAGGTGGTTAGTCTCCGTCGGGCCCCTGTACTATGCCGCGGGCGGCCAGCGGCACCACCGTTTCTACGGGTCTCCCTGGCCGGCGGGCTGACCCGCTCCGCCCGCACAATACCGCCGCTAAGACACCACTGGTCCGGCGCTTGCCGCAGCAATGGTCCCCCTGGCTCCGGTTCGTACAGTGCTGATCCCGGAACGCGACCTGACCGAGAGAGGTCAGAGTCACTTGGCGGGTTTTACGCAACTGTATGGTGGTAACAGCAACCGGTCGACAAAATGTCTCCCACCTGATTACTATCGAATCATGCAAATAATTCCTCGAAAAAGATTTTTTTTTTTTTAAATTTTCAAAATAATAATTTTCCAACTCGAAAACGAGAGACGCTGTCGTTTTTTATAAGATGTGATGTCATCAGGTAGACATGTACTGCTTGCCGCATGAAATCGATGCTAAAAGCTGAAGAAGCTCGACACCCTAAGTCATTAAGCGGTTCGAAAGTGCTTTCGAGTTTCGGTTAAACCTCGAAACGTCGGGTTTCATCAAATAATTTAATAATTGCCGGTCTAAGTGTTCTCTACCGTCTCTATAATGGGGAATGCTCTGAAGAGCTATTCCAGCTAGTCCCTCCCTCCTCTTTCCACTCCCGAACGACACGTGCTGGACAGCGCTGCCATCCACATACAATGCAGGCGCTGGTGGCTCGGACTAAGAGGTTTAGTTCCTCTTTTCTGCCAAGTGTAATTAAGGCATGGAATGCCCTTCCAGCTCATGTTTTCCCTCGAAACGGCATTTAAGCAGGCCTTCAGGGTGAGTGCGACAGGCTCAATATGATGTATATTATGCCTGTCGACCTCACTACCGCTTACCATCAGGCAGAGTGAGGTCATCTAGTTAGCCTTATATAAAAAAAAGAAAATTTAATACATCTTTTCATGCGTTTTATTTTAATTCAAATAGCTGTTATCGATGAAACGTAATCATCATTTATTTGCGTAATAATTGAATTAAAATAGTACGTTGCTAATTACAACTACTAGCTGATATAATAACAAATAATAAAGTTAATACAGAAGTGTTGATTAGTGCATTGATTTCGTAATCGAGTTTCTTTTATATAAAAAAAACATGATATATCTATTATTTGTTATTCAACAAAAGCAAAACCTGCAAATCAGGTAATTCATTTTTGCTAGACAGTAAAATGAATTTCTTCTCTTCACTAAACTGAATGTAAATGGAAGCACTATTGTTAGCACATCCGATTCCAGGCATTTCATGTTTAATTCTTACTTAATATTATAAATGCGAATGTAACTCTGTCTGTCTGTCTGTTACGCTTTCACGCATAGAGTATTGAACCGATTTAAACGAAATTTGGTACAGATATAGTCCAGAGCCTAGGAAAGGTTATAGGCTACTTTTTAACCGACTGCGCTATAAAGTAGTAATGTTTTACCTGTTAAACGTCTCTACGCGGACGAAGTCGCGGGCGGAAAGCTAGTATCTTATAATAGATTCCCACCAATATTCATTGGCTAGTCTAGCCTAGGCTATGCGGATTTTAGTCTAAGTTAACCGAATTCGCGGAACTGCATTTCCATTCCCAAATCATGAACGACCAATATTCGCCCAATCAGTGGGAACTATAATGAAAGCTTTGCAATAAAGCTTTAATAATTCAGTTTTCACCGATTTGACGCATATTCATGTTTCAATTAACAAATGAACATAGGTATTATTATTTGTGAAGGGATTATGTGAGAGAATTGAGTAATATTAAACGTACATTTAATCAAATTTAAACTGTCATGGTTACACACATTAGAAAACTAAAAATGTTCAGGATATTGACTGCGCTTGCTTGCTGAAATATCGGGAACTCAATAAATTTGTGAAACATGTTAAATATTCCGAATATTTTCAGTTTTCTAAATACATTAATTGTAAAAGAAATAGCGTACGATGTTTCAAATTTAATGTATATTTTATATGAATTACCTAGATGTAATATCGTTCTCGTCGACATTAAGGAAGTAGCAAATACATAGCTACTTACTGCTCGGCGTTTCAATTCGCTCGCGCCCATTATTAATTGTAACCCAGTCAAATCGTGAGGCGATAAGTACCTATATATTTGCTCCTGTCTTTTTAGTATGAAGACCCATATTAAATAACATTAATTAGACGTGAAATGTACCATTTTGTGTTACACTTTTGATTCGGCATGAAGAACAGTACTACATAATCACTGCCTCTTAATAATTCAATACGTCGGTCGTTACGATTCAAATTACCGCGCAAATCTCTCTTCAATATTACATTTACCATTAAAAGCTTAACCACAGTCTATAAGAGGATTAATTTATCATAACATATTCATCTCATATGTAGCAATTATTAAGTCAGGAAGGAACGAATATTAAAGCTATTGTTAACAGTTCAAAGGGAATGTTCAAATAATATTAACGTTCAATTTATCGATTTCTATGTTAAGATAATGTTTGATCTATTGGCATACATGAAGCACAATATGAAGGATTATATTCTGAGTTAAGTAGCTTAAGTACTAGAGGGTGGTTTCCAGAAGCTATAGTCGCGCAAAATTAGCATGAAATTTGATAATGAATGATGAATTTTATAATAAAGTTATAACGCATTTCTGGAATAAAGTCTCTAAAAAACTTTGACTATAAAAATGCATTCTTAATTTTTATTTACTATCGAATAATATTAAAACCAAATTTTTTTTAATCCTACCTCTTCGAAAGGTAAACAAACAGTCGCCGGCGGCGTTTCACAAAGAGATAAGTAACACTAATAAGGGGACAAGGGGAAAGAATACAATTGGTGACGTAACACTGACTTACGTCACCGTTCCCCCTTGTAACTATGGGGACACGGAGTTGTTTGTAGTCTCACCAACTTTATATTGACCCTTTGACAAGTAATTCAAATCATTTTTGTTCCACTCAGCCAGTCAAAGATAGATAAGTATATATGTTATGGACCAAATGATAAATTGGGCATTATTCATACTGCCCGGTCCATATGAAAAATGCCCAATATGAGAGTGCAATTCAATAATAATTATTCAAATAATCACTTTGACCGGGCATTATACATAATGTTTATCATCTTTTGGGCAGAGTAATACAAACGTATTATGTAGAAAAAACTTTAATCGTTATTATCATTTGATATACAATAGTTTTATATAAAATTGTAAACAAAAAAAAAACCGCCTTCAAAAACCCGACTCACTAAAAATTACAAAATAATATAATACGAACATTTATAATCATCTGGGTATGAATTTTATATGTTGTTGAAGGCGGTGCCGTTTATATTTCAAACAGACAAGCACAGAGTGCTTCTTTTTCCTCAAAATTTTGATTGGCACCGCCTTCAAAAACATATAAAATTCATACCCAGATGATTATAAATGTTCGTATTATATTATTTTGTAATTTTTAGTGAGTCGGGTTTTTGAAGGCGGTTTTTTTTTTGTTTACAATTTTTTTCATACTTTTTAGTGTTAAATCTTTTGTTACCCTATTAGTTCAGCTCACCTGTAATACTACTGATATTATAACTAGTAGTCTTAATATGTATACAGTATTGAAAGAATTATCCTTTTACTCCAAACAATTAAGGAGTTGACCTTCCATCATCAGCTCAGCATCATAACATTATGATTGCAAGAAGCAATGCCAATATCACTTCAGAAAATATATTAAACGCGGTACATGTGCCTATAAAATTTGAGGGTTGCCCTCGATTTCTCCTGGATCCCATCATCAGATCCTAGACTGGTCACCCTATTAGTTCAGCTCACCTATAATGCTACTGATATTATAACTAGTAGTCTTAATATGTATACATACAGTATTGAAAGAATTATCCTTTTACTCCTAAGTATTAAGAAGTTGACCTTCCATCATCAGCTCAGCATCATAAGATTATGATTTCCAGAAGCAAATGCCAATATAACTTCAGATAATATGCAAAACGCGGTACATGTCCCTATAAAATTTGAGGGTTGCCCTCGATTTCTCCTGGATCTCATCATCAGATCCTAGACTGGTCACCCTATTAGTTCAGCTCACCTATAATGCCACTGATATTATAACTAGTAGTCTTAATATGTATACAGTATTGAAAGAATTATCCTTTTACTCCTAAGTATTAAGGAGTTGACCTTCTATCATCAGTTCAGCATCATAAGATTATGATTTCCAGAAGCAAATGCCAATATAACTTCAGATGATATGCAAAACTCGGTACATGTCCCTATAAAATTTGAGGGTTGCCCTCGATTTCTCCTGGATCCCATCATCAGATCCGGGACTGGAGAAAATGGGACCACCTCGGAAGTAAACTCTATCCAACCAAAATAAAATTTTTGAAATCCGTCTATAATTGACGAAAATATCGGTGAACATACATAAAAAAAAAAAAAAAATATTATACATACAGACGAATTGAGAACATCCTCCTTTTTGAAGTCGGTTAAAAAAGTAGTTACGCCTTTAAAAAATATTGTGGCGTGAAAAAATTGTCATAATAAAAGGGGGTAATGGTCATAATTTGTCGGCGTAACTTGTAAGACACGCACATGTTATTCATAATTGCAATATAAATAATGGCGTTTACACCCAAAATAGCTGACCTCATGAGTGTCATTATTATTGTTAGTATTGATGCGCGGGGGGATTAAGATTACGGAGACATTGGCTATTTATTGTTTTTCCTCGTTTTGGCATTTTAAATCAAAGTCCAAACACAAAGCAAAATCAACGTCCAATAACGCGTCAAAGTCAACGTAACGGTCACAAAAAATAATAAATACACGGAGGAACATACCTAATTAATCTATGCGCACATGTACGAAAATGGCTGAATACATAGATAAATGTATGGTCAATACACAGCAGCGGGGGTTACGAATGATAAAATTAATCGAATTACGAAAAAATATAAGTGAATAAAACTAATTTTACGGATTAAACTCGCGTGTATTGATATTCTAAACATTATTTAGAGATCCGACGTTTCGAGCTCTTTACAGCGCTCGTGGTCACGGGCAAGAATTGTAAAAAGCGTAATACAGAGTGGAAATTTTACGTTTTCTTTTATTATTAAGTTATTTTAAAGCACAAAAGACAATTATTTACCTCAAATTACGCACAATTATCATATTGCCCAATCATCACATATCCATATAATAATGCCCGCGCATTGTGATAAATAATGAAGTTTAAATAATAATTAATGACTTGGCCCGATAGGGCTAGACATTGTTCATAATGCTCGGGCATTATTAATAATGCTCGCATTAATCACTTGGTCCATAACATATACATGTCGCAGTCATCTGGTTAAATCAGCGATTTGATTGGATCACTAGCGCGTTCATTGAATGACGACGTTCAATTGAATGACTACGAACGTTGAATGAACAATCCTCACTCAACGTCCAACAAGTTAGCGGATTGAAACATAGCCCTTTGAACATAGCGGACGTAAAATCAGTCAGGTGATTGTAATTTAGTTAATTTCTTTTCCACTGCTACGTTAGTGCTCATCAAAACAAAGATGGCGTCAAACAGCTGGTACAGATCTAATCGAATAGCACTGTGTTGATATTTTTTTGAGTGAAATTGAGATCTAAAGTGACTTATTCGTAAAAAAATTGAGACAGCATGGATGTACCGATTAATACGATGTCGTCGTACTTTAAAAGAAAAAATTCTGGCAAAACTGGCTGGTTATACTGCGACATACATACACCCAAACAAGTTGTACAAGTACGATTGCATGACTCATAGGTCCCCCCCATCATAGCCTAGCTGTCTCTATCAAGCCCCCTCGGCATTTGCAAGGGAATTGTCCTAATAGCTCCTAAAATATAGAACAATGCACCAAATTGCACGCATGCCCTAATAAAATGCGATTTAATCAGATGCCTCGCACGTTTTGAGTCATGACTCATGGGGAAATACAAACATGGTCGTGCCTTGACAATGCCACATGCGAATGACATGTAATGATGTTGTTCTTATCAATGTTTTTATAAGAGAAATGTATTGTTAAGAGGTCATTAAATGTAAATACTTATGGCAGCTAGCAACCTCGAAAATCAAATCGATTGAATCATGTCTCACTTTCGAGCTACTTCATTTAAAAGTGTCAATATTTAAAGAATCTATGATGAACTTAAGAGGTTTTAGATCAACAAAATTGGGTCAATATTGTATCGAATAAAAGTACCCTAATCTACGAACGTGAGGTAGATAGGTATGGAATAAGTGAAAGTGGTGTGCCAAGACCGTAGCGCATGGCAGGAAGTGATCTCTATCTTTGGGAAAAAATAAAAATGTTCGTCAACCATCAACCGGACCGAAATAGTTGTATTTAGATCTATTAGATAAGAGGTTATAGTGGGTCAGGTTTTTTTTTTATAAATCGCACGAAACATTTTATTTTTTGCTTTGCCTAATTACTCAAAGGCAATGTTTGTTTACCCTTTTATCGGAATGATTCTACCGGATATGAAGAACGAAAAAAGGTATCCGTGTTCGCGAACGCACTATGTAATATGCCCTGTTTTGTTGGCTAATCATAATACTTATGTAAATCAAGGACTTTATTACCATATAAACCTCTGAAACCCACAAAATCAATCCGCCCTTCACCGACAAACGACCCAAATTAACCAACTCCGGCAGCATTTACGCCGTAATCAAGTTTAACCCTGCTAAAAACCCATGAAAAAAATATACCCCAACAGGGTTGAACTTAGCGAATATTTCGCCACTGTAATTAGCCCTTCTTTGACGTCAGCCGCCCAGGGCCGGACTCCTTTGATCTCGTTCGGGCTTATCAAAAGGGTTGCGTCATCGGTTTTATTTTTGGAGGTGCTCTAAATAGGCGTGGCGTTATCGAAGGTAGCTGGGTGGCTTAATTGTTTGGCGTTTTTAGTATTTTAAATTTTGGATTAAGTTTTCCACCCGGAATTAGTCCTGGAGAAGTAGTTTATCGCGGAAAGCATTTACTCCCTTTTAGTGGTGTCGGAAAAAAATTGTGACCAGTGTCCTTTCTCAGGTCTAGCAAGACTAACTGTGTACGCTATTTCACTAGTTTTGGCAACAAAGTGCGACAGACAGACATAATTATTTTCGCTAATATTAACCGATGAATGTTGAAAAATTAAGTATATCCTTGAATGAAACATCATCTTTCTTCTGTTTGCAATAATTTATTACATAATATTTGTTTGAAAACTCAAACAAACAAAAATATTGCAATTATTTTAACAATCCAAAAGCGATCCCCCAAAATCGTCTTCAAAGCAAAGACAAACAACATCTCCGGGCCTCTCTTGTCAGTGGCTACGTAATCCCTCAATTACTACCCAATAATTGCCTGTTCTACGGGTCTGCATCACGGCTCTTACCACAAGAGGATCTTCCACTTTGCACTACCAAGCCGCCCCAACATAGCGGAAAAGTAAAATATTTTGGTGGGATTTGCCCTACCTACAATGGTAAATTAGGGAATATGCGTAATATATTTTGTGTTTTTTTTCTGTACTTATCCTAAATAGTAAGATAATGTCTTCATATAAAACAATTAAAATAAAACACAAATTAGTTAAAAACGTTTCAAAGTAACATATTATATCTATCTCACTGACTTTTCTATGGAAAGTGTCTCTGACCTTTTTTCGAGCGGTAACTTTAGAGCTCCATTAGTTAAATAATACAAATATTTTAAAATAAAAATAATTACATAATATACAGGTATTTCTTTTATGAATATTAAAAACCAGTCAATAAAAAAAACTTGCACATTCCCTACTCAGTTTTTTTTTAATTGGAGTATTTAAAATAAAACTTTAATATAACGTGAATATGCCTTGCTTTTTGCGCCCTGACTGGGGCGACTTGTCGGTGCAAAGTAGAATAATCTCCACAAAGGCACCGACACGACAATACTGCACACACACTGCCAATTTCAGGTTTAATTAACTAGTACTAAGATTGATAATGACAGTGCATTCTGTTTCTCTACACCATCTTACATCTCTGGAGATGAACTGTTTGATGTGCACTTTGCACACACTATATTCATAGGCTACCTTTATACTTATTTGTTTTGTAATTTAATTGAACGGATGATTAAGGTCCTTATTACAAATAAATATGTATTTTAACTTTGAATTACATTAAAGCAGCAACAAAAAAAATTATTCATTTTCATTTGGCTATGGCGCCAGGAAATCCACGTATGTGATGTCTCATAAAAATTATCATTGAAGTCGCCAAAATACAGAACTTTGTTTTTGCCATTGGAGCAATATCCATTCCTCTAAAATAAAACAATAAACCGTTCAAAATGAAAACTAAGTTAATCAAGAAAACAACTTTAAAAAATCGGAGCGTTTATTCAAAAGTTACAATTGAATTGGTTCAGTTTTGACCAAATCAATTCTAACCTGTGAATAAGCGCTACATTTTTAATGGAACAATACCAACAAACGGGTCTGTTTGTCCCACAGAGATATTGCTACAACTGGATACCATAAACCGCATCAGCGAAACATAGATTACCTGTCTGCCGCAAGGGTATTCGTATCTGTGCGAAATGGCCCGTGCCAGAAATCGTAGCAGTTTGTGACCCAGTTCAGACGTAGAGATTTAAGGGTTAAACTGGCACTAGGGACACTTTGTGCCGCTTTGATTTGTTGTTCTTGTAATCGTTACGTCTTATAGATTCTGGAGTACACTGCGATACAAAAAGTTATTGGAAACAGCCGCTGTATTGACGTTTCAGTATTTTAGACACTCAGCAAAATGTAATTTTTGTGTCTTAACTACTAATGGTCCAAGATCCCAGAGCTGCCAGACATCACTTATTTTCTAATGGACAAAATATATACGATTGAGTAGTGGTGGGGTGTACTATCATCATATGACTAGTTGCTACCTTGACCAGACGGCCATTTTTCAGATATCAACCAATCAAGGTACATAGAAACACTGCTCACCTCACTTAAATTCTTATGGCTGATTTTAACATATATTTCACACAATATCATTAAAAATCAGAATTCATTTCTCCCAGACACATGCGGTCGGCGGTTTTACCTTACAGACGCTAAAGCTATGAAAAAATTTTATTAAGTTCACTTATTTTCTGATGCTTGATTTTTATTTATGTTATTCAAACAACTGAAAAGTGCTCATCTGACCGCAATAATTATAGAATTGTACCTTACAAACTATTTTATTAGAAAAACTTAAATAAATTCAATTTAAAAAAAAATTCTAAAACAGTTGGGTCTGGTGAATGTTTGGCCCCTTGGATCGGTCCGTCCGTTTGCAAAACGTTTTAAAATAGTTGTTTGAATAACATATATAAAAATCAAGCATCAGAAAATAAGTAACCTTAATAATTTTTTTCATAGCTTTAAAGCGTCTGTAAGGTAAAACCGCCGACCGCATGTGTCTGGGAGTAATGAAACCTGATTTTTAATGATATTGTGTGAAATATATGTTAAAATCAGCCATCAGAATTTATGTGAGGTGAGCAGTGTTTCTATGTACCTTGATTGGTTGATATCTGAAAAATGGCCGTCTGGTCAAGGTAGCAACTAGTCATATGATGATAGTACACCCCACCACTACTCAATCGTATATATTTTGTCCATTAGAAAATAAGTGATGTCTGGCAGCTCTGGGATCTTCCTCTATAAATGGGTGCTCTTTGACTAGTTGCTTCGTAAGAACATGAGTTTTTTTTTCTAAAGCTGCTGGCTAAAAGCCTTCAAAATTTATATCTGTTGACGTCGATAATCGAGGCCGAATCGAGGCCTTATCGCCCTAGTTAAGGGTAGGCCCGTGCCCCAGCAGTGGGGACGTATATGGGGTAATGATAATAATAAGTACGTATGTTGTCTTAATTCCTCATCATCATTCTCCTGCCCTTATCCCACGCTAAGTGGGGTCGGCGCAACATGTGTATTTCTTCCACTCGGGCCTATCATTCGTCAGCTCTGCGTCTACTCCTTTCACTCCCATGTCATCTCTCACGCAATCCATCCATGTCTTCTTCGGCCTGCCTCTACCGTTACGTCCATTGACATTCATACTCATCACTCTTCTAGTTACTTGGCAGTTGTGTCTTCTAGTATGTTGTCTTAATTGTCAGATGATTTATTTTTTAGCCAAAAATAGACAGAATATACAGAAAATTGGCAGACGCACGCCCCAATGACTTCAGCGCCTGATCTCTCATCATCATCAGTCATGTCGGATTTCCGTTTCACCCAACTATGAGAGTGAGGGTGTTCCTTATTGTGCACTTGTGTTTAGGCACAAATTTGTGCACTATAATACAAGCTGGATGCGAGTGGCCGAGGATAGAGAGAAGTGGCGTGCATTTGGAGAGGCCTATGTCCAGCAGTGGACAGAAATGGGCTGATGATGATGATGATGATGATAATACAAGCTAATATGTCCCCATTTCAGTTCACAGATGGCTGATCTCCAATGCGATCGGTCGCCATAGCCGAAATCGGTCAGACACTTCACTGCACGTATATCCTAACTCTACCTCTATATAGTGTTCCCAATTGAAAATTTCACAAAGACTCCGAGCACACATCTAGTTCTACGTTCCGTTTCACTTTAATCCTAACTTTTACGCTCCGTTTCTTTCTACGTATTGTGTTTGACATGTCTCATATTGGATTCTGCGGCGCTCTATGCATTCGTTACTACAACTATAGTTGTTTTTCAGAGTTCCGTGCCGAAAAGGTAAAAACGTGAGGATATTACTAAGACTTCGTTGTAGATTTTGTCTGTCCACCAAGCTGTATCTCAAGGACCGCGATAGCTACACAGTTTAAATTTTTTTAGATGTTCTGTTGCTATGACAATAAACACTAAAACAAAATAAAATAATATTAAAAAAGTTTTTTTTTTATATATATACTTTTTGGTTTGCCAAAAAATTATGTGATTTTTTCGGATTTTTGCCCGCAAATTAAATACAGCATTAGATATAATATCTGATATACTGACCTGACCATATTATGGTACGGAACCTTGTATGCGCCAGTCCGACTCGCACTTAGCCTGTTTTTTTTTTTTTTAATTCAACAAAGCAACATGCCGTACTTTTTGCCTTTTTCGTTTCCCTTTGCTCTCCCATTTGCATCGGACGGTTCATTAGAAGTTAATAATTTGTACAGTTTTATAATGGAGTTTGGATGTTTGTTTCTTTTGCTGGTTAGTTTCAGTGTTTCAATCTCTACGTTTACATTTCAACTTTGATTACATGTGTTCGCAAATATGTAACCTAGTAGCGATTGTTAATTTGATTGTATTTCGTATTGAATCTTTTTTTGGTTGAGACTGTACGACACAAAGATCTCAAAGAAACTGTATTTCAATTAGAGCGAACTTTTTTTTTATGCAATATCACCCAAATTTGATATATGTATGTATATTTTTTATAATTAATCGGATGAGACGGCATAGGATGAATACGGCATAAAACGATTTCTGCGATGTAAAACATACTTTAATATCCAAACTAGAGTCCAATTAAAATCTCACAAATATAAACTACTACTCACAAATAAAAATATAAACTACTACATTTTCCATTTCAGGAATTTAATCATTTATAATTAAAATTTCATTTGGAACACGGCACACGCGAAAACGGGTTATGAAATGGGAAAAATTATAGCGAGTCTCGGAAAATGTGAAATTAATTAAACGCAGTAATAAGTTTGAATTTTTACACCCGATGTACCTTCAATTTCAATTATACCTCTTTTTCCAGTGCATGGAAAGGGCAACTAAGTTATTAAGCTCATTTTACTGTTAAGACCTATCATGTACACTTAGTTCGCAATAAATATTTTGACTATGATATATTATATTAGGTTACTTTTAAAGCTTTTCTAATTTATTATTAAAATTGTTCTCATTTGGGTAGGCCTGTCACCAGAAGTGGACTATTACCGGCTGATGATGATGATGTTGATTAATGAAGGTTTTTATGACACATTTAAAACTTGAGTTCATATGGATCAAATGGAGTTGAATCAATATAAATAGATTAAAAAAAAAAAAATTGTAGACCTATCCAATTAAGCGTGCCTTACTTAAACTATACCTGTATGGCTCCACATTAATATGTACCTGAAAAGATAACACGTATTAGTAAAGTGATATCCATTACAATAACTCAAATATAAATCAATGTATGTGTGTTGTTTGATATCATCATCGTCATCATTCTCCTGCTCTTGTCCCACGCTAAGTGTGGTCGGCGCAACATGAATACTTCTTCCATTCGGGCCTGTCATTCGTTAGCTCTGTGTATACTTCTTTGAGAGATCGGGCGCAGGACCACCGGCTTAACGTGCTTTCCGAGGCACGGGTGTCCAACCGCCAACTTCCTAACTCCGGGATGAGTTATATCTTTACAGAAAAACATACACAAATTTTGCCCAACCCCGGACTCGAACCGGGGACCTCTCGGTCCTTACGCAACGCTTGCTACCAATAGACCAACGAGGCAGTGTCTCATCGGTTATGTCGGATTGCCGTCCCACCGAACTATGAGAGTAAGGGAACAGTGAGTGCACTTGTGTTTGCGCGCACACTTGTGCACTATAATATGTCCTGCGCACTTGGCTGATCTCAATTCAGATCGGCCGCCATGACCGAAATCGGTCAGATGCCTTATTATACTTCTTTACTCCCATATCATCTCTCCCGCAATCTGAATGTCTTCTTCGGCCTTCCTCTACTATTACGTCCATTGACATTCATGTTATTTGTATAATTATTTTAAATAATTGTTATTTAATATTCCCCATTACTTACATTTATCAACTTCAAAAGAAGTAAAAGCCTCGCCAGGGAAACGGCTTTCTTATAATTTCCCTTCAGTATTCGAGTGTTGGGCAACAAAATTAAAAAGTATTTTGTATTTAATACTCGGGTCCGGGCAATAAATCCTTGTTTCCTTACTAATATTGCAAATCTGGGAGTGTTTCTGTGCGAATTTATTATTTCTTACAGACGAAACTGTTTAATTTTAAAGAAAAACTGTTCACTACATAGTATACTTGAACAAAGTCGCTTTCTTTGTCCATACACATATATCCCTACGTATGCTTATTAATCTTTAAAACTACGCAACGGAGTATGTTGATTTTAAGCTATTGCATAGCTTTTATTGCGGGCTTTGAGCGCGGCGACCGAACCAAGAAATTCCGTAACGAAACAACCTCACAATCGTGTTTGTGTGCGTGCGGTTAGACGTATTGTACGACTCTACGAAACTCGCACGAATCGAGACGAGCTGCTCCGAAATCGGACGATGCTATGCAATAACCGCGGCAGTCCCCGAGTGCCACACGTCTCTTTTTTAAGAAGAATTTAAGAAGGAGGTTTATAAGTAAAATTCACTCGAAGTGAAGCGAGACAAAACATAGTATGTATTCCATAACTTCGTTTCTTAACTATTAATAAGATAGTAATAATAATGATATTGATGTAAGATTTTAGACTTTCGCGTTCCATTACACTAAAATTAGTCTTTATGGGTCTACACGCGATATTAGGAGTAGCAAATTACATAGCTACTTACTGCCCGACGTTTCGACTGGGTTACACCAATCGTAGTTGCGAGCGAACAACGTGTATAAAGACCCATGAAGACTAATTTTAATGGTATTGATGTTCCAACGTTAAAATGTATAAGTGTTAATACCTAAACATTTGGGTAGTATAAAGATGATAAAACAGCAATACGTGATTTTCATACATATTAAAACTAATATTTAGCCGTCTAGACTCAAGACTGATGTGAGCTAGAACAATTTAAAACACTAGAGACCGTTGCTTCCGTAGTTTTAACAATAGTGAAGGTGTGTCGATGTGTTTTTTTGTAATTGAGAGTGTTTACGGTTAAAGTGACAGTCAAGTGACAAACGTCCAGCCCGCCAAGAATGATACGCATTAGAGGTAAGTATTGTTTCAAACTTATTCGCGTAGCGTTCCATATTTGAATCCTGCATCGCGGTATCAACATTTTTCCCGAGTGCCTTATATACCCCCGGGCTAAGCCGCTCACATTAGGCTCACTATGTACCATTGATGATTGATGATGCCTCAATATATTTGAATTTGAAACCATTGCTTTGTTTCACTTGTCACTTTGCTGGGCTCAAACAGAAACAATAAAGACGTTAAAAAATGAATGGCCGAATCCATTACAAAATCTCAAAAATGATCAAAATAAACAATATCTTGTTTTCACTAAAGAATGAATAATAACTTTTGCTATAAAATAATTTTTGTAATACTTGCCAAATAAATTTCTAACGCATTGCACACAATCAAAGAAGTGACGTCACGTCTGTCACTTTTGTATGGAGCGTTTTGAGCTTGATTCGGATTTGCTATTAAAACAGTAATATCTCGGTGAGTTTTTTAATTTACGTCAATGATTCTTGTAACATTTCTTTGATATTGTGTGGCACACCCAGCTACATCAATACATAGTATAAAACAAAGTCGCTTTCGCTGTATGTCCGTATGTATGCTTAGATCTTTAAAACTACGCAACGGATTTTGATGCGGTTTTTTTTAATAGATAGAGTGATTCTTAAGGAAGGTTTGTATGTAAAATTAACCCGAATCGAAGCGAGGGCGGGTCACTAGTAAAAATATAAAAATAATTCACCATTTCTATTTGTTGTAAAATCAAAAAGAAAACAAGCAAAGATAAATGTTTAGCTATGTATTTAATTTTCATGGACAACGTTCAAACTGAGGAGGAACAAAACGACTTTCACAAAGCCTTCTCGGAATTAGGAAATGGCATTTACGAAATATTTTAGGGGAGGATGCGTATTTTGAGCGAATTATCTTATAGCTCTATCCTACATTTGTGATGGGTTTTTTCTCGTAAGAAATTCTCTAGATATCAATATCATGTAGACGTGAGGCCTAACTGCAGCATGATTGGTTATTTTTGACGTGACGTTAACAGACATGTCAATATTCACCAATCACGTAGCAGTTAGACCTCAAACCAAGGTATCCGTCAGGATGGCGGACGTATGACTTACAAATAAATCACAAATAATGTATAAAAATGTACGGAAAATGTACGTTTTTGTACTAAGATATGAAAAATTGTACGTTTTCGTACGCGTAGCGACCGTTACTTTACGGTGAGCCGCCATCCTGACGTCAGGTTGGCGGGCAAATTCTTATCCAATTAATTTATTTCAAATCTGATATTGGGAATAAAATGTACGGAAATTGTTCATGTAGGAACGCTTTTTTAAAACTTCTTGAATGCTATACAAGCTCTGTTATCGTAAAACGCAAGTGAGCCGCCATCCTGACGTCAGGATGGCGGCTCACTTGTGTTTTACTTGCGGTTTGTTTCTAAACTAATTAAACTATTTTGATAAACCAAATACCAAAAAAAAGTACTAAAAAGTACATTTTTTTGGTATTTGGTTTATTTACTAAATTTGTGGCTTTGGGTTTACGAAATATGAATTATTTACTGATGTTGTCCTAAACAGGGATACATGACCTTATTCTTATCAAAACATCTTTGTTTAGGTAAATAAATGCAATAATTATAGAAATTTATATCAGAAAATTTACTTCGAAGGATAAAAATTCGATTACGTAACTATATTAAATCCCTTAAAACGCGCCTATTTAATCCGAATAGCAATTGCTGTACTCTAATCCAATTATGAAGTCCTTTTTGACATTTCGAAGAACGTAACTCTGCACGTTCATCGTTTCGTTTTTTCGTTTCGTCTGCACTCTGCAAATAAATCCAATTTAGTATCTCATTTTGTGTTTGGTAGTAAATCGTCATTTAAAAATATATACAATTATAAAAAAACACTCTACAATTAATTTACAACCTAAATCAAGTTATTGTTTTTGATCTAACTATTGTTTCTATAATCTGAACTTCAAAATAAAATAATATTTTATTGCGCGAATGCAGTTTCGTATTATGGTTTATGTTTTAATTTTAAACATAGTGACGTTGCCTCAAGTATTCAGTTAGTTAAACCGATCATTCGCGAATGAAAATGAATCTGGCGGCAATGGGGCTTGCTTTGCTTCATTAACGTGTTTTTTTACACAAGATTATAACTGTTATGATCCTTTAAACTCAGTGTAATTTTTTAATAACTTTACTATCATTAAACACATCATTCTATATCTTTATAATTATTATATAAATATAAATATTACACAACATCACATACATTGATCTGATCCCGTGGTAAGTAGCTTTAGCACTTGTGTTACAGATATCAGAATCAACAGTGGATATGTTACGGCTAATACCCGAAGTGCGGCTACACCTAGTTTTAGCCGGATAGAACTAGGTGTAGCCACTTACTCTTGGCTAAACCTAGGTGTAGCCGATTGTTTTCGGATAAAACTAGGTCTAGCCTTCATCATGCCGGCTACAACTAGGTCCAGCCATTCCCTGTTGGATAAAACTAGGTCTATCCGATACCATGTCGGCTAATACTAGGTTCAGAAAATCCCTGTTGGATAAAACTTAGATGCGTGTCCCGCCACGCCTTCCGTCCTTCCCGCGTCACACTCAGGACTCACAGCATCTGCAGCAGCAGCGCGGGGTGGAGGGCGTAGCGAGACACGCGCCTCTGCAGATTGTGAGCGCCAAGATCTGGTACCTGGCAGAGCCTTCACGCACAACACCACCGGCGGTGCCTCCACAGGCGCCCTCAAGCCTCCCCGGAGGGGAGCGACAGGAGACCTGGTACGCAAGGTCACTCCCGTCCCTCAACGATAGCCGTTGAAGCAATGCTGACGGGAGTGTTCCCACACCCACCGCCGGCAAGCTATCGTTGGACTGCGGCATATGACGCGGAACCTCATCTTACCACTTCTATACAACCACCTAGTGATTACGCTCAGTCTATACCGTCAACAAGTCGATGATTTGATCATCAGACGATGAAATAATGAAGATATCCAATATTTTCATTAATTCATCGAAAGACTGATTCAATTTAATCACTAATTAAATAGTTGTAGTAACTAGGTTGGCACTATGCTAATAATTGCAATGCCATTGTGAGTGCCAATGATTGTACTAAGTTACAGTGTCAATCACTGCACCATAGTGCTAATGACTATACATTTATGTGACTGTCTATTATTTTGAGTTTTTTTAAATAAATAAGGATACATTTTTGAACTGTAGTATCATTTTAGGAATCTGTTTGTATCTGAAAATCCATTAATGCTAAATAAATCTGTAACTAACGTAAGTCCAATTGAATTTTTGAAGCCAAAGACCAAAGTCAGCATTAGGTGCCAATCAATATACTGGTTACCCTATATCCTCTTTTGTTACGATTTGCGAGGTGGCGTGGCGACAAAGTATACTTCCCAGCCACGCCACTAATTCTGCTCAATTTCTCATTATCTTTAGGAAGACATTTTTTTTAAACAATGGACTAAAATAGACAATTATACTGCCAAATTTCATTGAAATTGCTTTTGTGGCGTGGCCAGGTAACACACATCATCAAAGCAAATAATTCATATTTCGTAGTTCTGAACCCAAAGCCACAAATTTAGTATATTTTTGCATGTCTAAAATTGTACTTTCGACAATTTCTATTAACCTTAGTTTTTGAAAGTTAATTCGATTAAAATTAGTTACAAATCGAGAATCGTTGCCGCTGAGTATCGATTTCTAAGGGTACTTCCCTAGTACTGAAAAATTCACATCTGTCAAAAACGACTTCATAATTGGAATAGAGTATAGCAATTGCTATTCGGATTAAATAGGCGCGTGATAAGGGATTTATATGTACTTACGTAATCGAATTTTTATCCTTCGAAATAAATATTCTGATATAAATTTCTATAATTATTGCATTTATTTACCTAAACAAAGATGTTTTGATAAGAATAAGGTCATGTATCCCTGTTTAGGACAACATCAGTAAATAATTCATATTTCGTAGTTCTGAACCCAAAGCCACAAATTTAGTAAATAAACCAAATACCAAAAAAATGTACTTTTTAGTACATTTTTTTGGTATTTGGTTAATTAATCAAAATAGTTTAATTAGTTTAGAAACAAACCGCAAGTAAAACACAAGTGAGCCGCCATCCTGACGTCAGGATGGCGGCTCACTTGCGTTTTACGATAACAGAGCTTGTATAGCATTCAAGAAGTTTTAAAAAAGCGTTCCTACATGAACAATTTCCGTACATTTTATTCCCAATATCAGATTTGAAATAAATTAATTGGATAAGAATTTGCCCGCCAACCTGACGTCAGGATGGCGGCTCACCATAAAGTAACGGTCGCTACGCGTACGAAAACGTACAATTTTTCATATCTTAGTACAAAAACGTACATTTTCCGTACATTTTTATACATTATTTGTGATTTATTTGGAAGTCATACGTCCGCCATCCTGACGGATACAAACCAAGGGTTCAAACCATTTCCTGAACGATTGGCAGACTAAACCTTAGACAAGTGCTCGGGATATCACTATTATAATGTATACACAACATTTAACATGTAAGACAGCGCAACTGTCACATACTTAACTTAAGCACTATGTGATAAAACAAGGGTGTTTGTTTCGTGTCTGGGTGTGATACAAATATACTCAAATGTATTTAATATACATTGGAGTATATTTGTGTATCTACTGTTGATTCTGATCTGATTCATCCTCCATCTGATGGTAAGCGGTAGGGAGATCCAAATATGAGGTCGACAGGCACAATAGACCATAAATTGAGCCTGATATCCGTTACACAAGTGCTTAAGCTACTTACCACGGGATGATATCAATGTATGTGATGTTATGAAATATTTATTTATAACTTACATCTCAAAGGGCGTGACGTAAGACATTTCAACTTCGTTATTTCTAAAAACATGCCCACAGAAGTGTCCCATTTTCTTCCTGTCCCAAATTGCTTTCTGAGAATATCGGGTGGCCGTTTCTGTCCCACGCTAGTAATGCAGTTAGTACAACAGATGTTGGGGAAAATAGAAAACGACTTTTTAAACTTTTAAGAGCTTCCTGAACTTTGCATTTGTCAATGTCTCGGTATTGAATTTTTATATTATAAAAGCTGTATTGTAACTTTATTCATGTTAGCTTTTACTTTCGCCGTAAATTATAATCGTTACTACTATTATAAATGCCAAAAGTGGCCCTGCTTGTCGCGGGTTTATATCATGAACCAATTTCATTGAATTTTGATAAGCAGATAGTTTTTATCCTAAGAAAGAGTATAGGGGTAGAGTATAATACTTTTTAGCCAATAATGCTAGAAGATAATTGTATTGAGCAATAAACGAATGCACACAGACGGAGCCGCGGTCGGAAAGCTAGTAAGATATGATGATAAATTAATGGTATAATAGTAACGCGTAAGTTAGTTTATTATACTTTAAAATTTGTAAATTTCAATACTGAAGCAGCCTCCAACAAATAATTGTCTTTAAGAATTTTTTAAAGCTAAATCTTTACATCAAGCTACATCTCTAACCAAAATCAATTCAATTTCTTAATGCAATCACATTACACGACATCTAATGACGCGTATCGTCGTTAAAGAAAAACAAAATCACTTTTGATAACGAGACAATAAATTAAGAGTCTCGAACAGAAATCTCGCGGGAGTAATTAAACAGGGTGACGACAACTTCGAACGAGACTAGGAAAATCCCAATTAACAAGTTTTCTTTTGAGTGTAATTATTAGCTGTTAACCTTCCAACCTTTCCCGAGTTTCCGAATGAACGCTACTAACGTTAGTGAGAAAGGTTAATTAATTTTTTTAGTAATTGGCGTTATATAAACTGTTGTATAATTTATCAGTGGAGGGAAAATATAGACCCTTTTTTTTTCTTACCAAAACTCAACACACACCCACCAAATATTAAATGTAGCCTTGTTCAAACACTGCCACGTACAATGTATTTTCACATTCATATTATTCGACGCTTTAACGGTGAAAGAAAATATCGCGAGGCTCACCTACTAAAATTTTAAGGTTGTGTGACGTCGACCAGCGTGGTTGACTAAGACTTGATAGCCTTAGTTTAGGGTAGACTCGTGCCACTAGTATATGGGCTGATGATGAATCTTCGTCATTTCCTCCCGGTCTGATTGACTGATTACAGTGTTGTATCACAGATCGATATCAATCATCGATCAATGTATTTGTAAAACGAATTTATATTCTAGAACGTAAAATTACGAAAAAATATGTTTTGCAATGTACTGAATGTTGTGGTGTGACGTCATATCACAACGTATAACTTTTTTAATTCTGGTTGTATGTCGAAACTAATTACACATGTCGATTCAGATTATTAAATACTTCAAATATACTTACCTAATTATCTAAATTCATGAACAGTCTCCTTTGCCTTAGTGGACTAACTAAAACACTTCAACCCTCTACATAAACCATGAGAAAGAATGTATTTCAGAACCTCTGAAAAATTCGAATCACTACAGCGCTGACAGGATAGTAATATCATTTATTTGCGCGAACACTACACATTTGAAATAGCTCGAAACGTCGGGTTTCTAAATAATATTTTAAGAACAACAAAACACCCAAGTTGAATCCGTAAAATTAATTCAAAAGCAGAGATATCACTTCCCGCCACGTGCTACGGTCCTGGCCCACCACTTTCGCTTCTTTCACATTCATCAACCTCTAAATGCATGCTCGTTGATAAAATCAATAAAACGACCAACCAAATCTCTTTCTAGTAGGAATATCCCGCTTTTCCCAAAGGATGGTCCCTCTATCGTTTCAAGGGTGATCGCTTAATCCTAGCATTAGTCTCAGGTGCATACAGGGCGGAGTGGCGTAGGTAATGGCACTTTTTGTTGCGAATAATCACTTAAAGTGGTTTATTATTTTATGTTTATGTACTTTTCTTGTAGTTTACTGTAGTTTGTTACATGTCAAGCACTTTGTAGTTATCACTACATAGTATACAACAAAGCTGCGCTTTACTGTCCTTTTCTCTATACGTTTGCCTAAATCTTTAAAATTACGCAACGGATTTTGATACAGCTTTTCTAATAGATAGAGGGATTCAAGAAAGTAAGGTTTAAAATTCACTCGAAGGAAAGCAGTGAGCTGGTCAGTAGTATCAACATATGTATTCGACTTCAAGGATAATAAAAAGTTAAAATCTAAAACCCAACTACGACAAAAAACGACGCTGAAAAAGTATAAAACAAGACTTTTAGAACATACAATACTATTTTGAAGTATGCAATATTTACTATGTAGAGATAAGTTTTCATGTTTGGAAAACCGCAGTCACACGTTGTCAAAGTGCTACGGTAGGTAGGTACTTGTGTATGGAACGTGTGACTACGCCTTTCCAAACATGAAAACTTATCTCTACATAGTAAATATTGCATACTTCAAAATAGTATTGTATGTTCTAAAAGTCTTGTTTTATACTTTTTCAGCGTCGTTTTTTGTCGTAGTTGAGTTTTAGTTTTTAACTTTTTATTATTTGTACTATTTTGGTGTTAGTAAGTAGTAAAGAAGCTATGAACGAAAAGATGTGAACTATATGCAATCAGTCCATGAATATACGTAAAGTCACATGCAAATGCTAGTAATATATATATATTTAAAATGTACAAGTAAAGCGCTTTCCAATGATACCAAACACGGCGTATTTATCTTAACTTTATTTTTTTACTCTGTATGTTTTGTCCGCTAGTGGGCGCCACATTAGATTTTGTGAAACCCTATATAGCCTATAACCAGCGGACAATTAAGACGCTTCTAATGATATGTCATTTGTCGAATTCTGACAAGCAATTTAGAAGTTATGTGGAAACAGATGAACATACATACATACATACAAACATACATACATACATACATACATACATAGCCTGTCAAAATCATAACCTTCCTTTTGCTTTGCCGTAGTCGGGTAAAAAGGAGAAAGTTCTCAATTCGTTGAGATGTTTTTGAATTTTTTTTATGAATGTCATAATATGTGTGTTGACGTGTCTCCTACGTGTATTATATAATTATAAATAAAAATTCACTTGAGTGTTACACGATTAAGCTTGGACCGACAAAAATAACTTTTTTAAAAGGTTGTGTATGTCCAAGGCACAATTTAATGTCGTTATCGGAATTGTATGGAATTTCGTTTGAACAGACAACGCCATTTTATAAATTAGAAAATACCTTTCCGATTCAACTTAACAACACTTGTATAATTAAAATTTATCGATAGCCCTGTATCAGCATTTGTAGGTGAGATTAAAATCCAAAATGGGTAAGTATCATCGGTTTTCCTAACCTAAGATAACAAGGGTCTAATTAAAAAAGGTCGATCGGCTTATTCGGGAAAGATACAGTTAGAATGCTAACGATATTATTTATTGCTGGCACTTTAGATATACGTAGCTACTATTACAAGTGCTATAAAGTCGGTATATTTTCATTTTTGTATGCTTGTATTTATTGACATTAAATTATTTAGGTTTAGAGCTGACCTTTACCCAGCTTACAGCAGCTTTTTTATTTTTTTAATAAATAATAATCTGTATGATCTCTCATACAGATATTCTATAAAAAAAATAGCAAACTAATTTCAATTAAAAAAAAACAATTGGAATGACACATTACCCCTGATTAAAAACAAAGCCTACAATAAAAAAAGTGCCATTACATTTTGAATACGTAATGAACTTGCATTACAAGCCAGAAATTCACATAATTTATAAAACAAATTTAATTACGTCAACGTCTCATTGTACATTTAAACTTATCAAATTAAAAAGCTCCACGAAGTTGCTTTTGTGCAAAATTCATTCGAGAACTCGGTGCTTTACAAACTAAATCTCATTAGGCGTTATCCCTAAGATAAACTCCCCTACTATAAGGTGTAAGTGACACTCTAGATAGTTTAGCTTGATTTTTGGGGATTTTTAATACATTTCTCTTGATTACATGTTGACTAACAGCTAAAGTCTATAGAGTAATGCAATAAACATTATAAAATATTAGATACTATAAAAACAAAAAACTTTGAAATAAAATATCTATCTTCTGTTATTTGAAGTATTTTTAAGTTTTTTATACATATTTTTGCGAAATAGACGACATTTTAGGAAAGAAAATAAATTATTTTTTAAGCTATTGCATAGCTTTTATCGCGGGCTTTGAGCGCGGCGACCGAACCAAGAAATTCCGTAACGAAAAAAACTTCACACTCGTCTAACGTCGTTCCAGTTCGGTAGACTTCGGCACGGTGTTTGTGTGCGTGCGATATGACGTATTGTACGATTCTACGAAACTCGCACGAATCGAAACGAGCTGCTCCGAAATCAGACGATGCCATGCAATAGCTATACCACGGCAGACCCCGAGTGCCACACGTCTTTTTTTTCTTTAAAATACATAAACAACATGTTACGTCATTCGCAATCTACACCGATATGATACATATCAATTCTCTAAAACGCAAATAATTCCCATCATCAGCCCAGACATGTCCTCACTGCAGGGGCACGGGCCTACCCTAAACTAGGGTTATAATAATTCACATCTCATTGAAATCCCTCTAACAATTACATATTGAAAACCGCCGTCGCGCTCACGAATAATCCTCATACCTCTCTTTATAAAGACGCAATCCAAATATAGAGGTAAAGTACACACTCCCGGAAACTCAAGAGACACGGAAGGACACATATATATATGTAAAATACATATATATTCCCGGCAGGAGATGATGCGCGCTCGGCAAGGGAGCGAAATCGCGTTATGAATTACAAAATGTCTGGAGATTAGTGAGAAACGTCGGCGTGTTTGTACTGAATCGGGCGAACATATAAAACGTTAATGTTTACTTGAGCTTTAAGAATTCTGTAATACGGTTGCCTGAATGCAGTATGTTTGAGTTTAAAAAAAAATAAGAGTAAGGTTTAGACTTTCACGTTCCATTACACTAAAATTAGTCTTCATGGGTATATTATAAGTAGCAAATTACATAGCTACTTACTGCCCGACGTTTCGACGTTTCGATTTGCTACTCCTAATTTCGCGTGTAGACCCATAAAGACTAATTTCAAGATTAAGAGTACATCGTTTTAATGTATTTCCTCCCTGTTATAACTCCAGGTTTTAGGCGGTGAGTGAATCGGCATCTAAGGAGATCTACAGGGTTTAGGGTCTATTGTGCCATCGACCTCATATGTGGACCTCACGGCCTCTTACCATCAGGTGGAGTGAGGGAATCCTAAAAATTCATATATAAAAAAACCTGAAATGCATTTGAAAATAAATATGAAAATTATTACTTTATGTGTGGAATTGTATGTGTATCCGAAACAATATGTAATAGCTAACATCCGTTCCCATCACTCACGATTACAGTCATAACATACTAACATATATAATATGTATATGTCGCAGTCATCTGGTTGAATCAGCGATTTGATTGGATCACTAGCGCGTTCATTAAATGTCGACGTTCAATTGAATGACTAGGTCGAACGTTGAATGAACAACCCTCACTCAACGTCAAACAAGTTAGCTGATAGAAACATAGCGCTTTGAACATAGGGGACGTAAAATCAGTCAGGTGATTGTAATTTAGTTCATTTTTTCTCGACTGCGGCGTTAGTGCTGATCAAAACAAAGATGGCGTCGAAAAGCTGCTACAGATCTAATCGAATGGCATTGTGTTGGTATTTTTATGAGTTAAATTGAGTTTTAAAGTGATTTATTCGTAAAAAATTGAGATAGCATGGATGTACCAACTAATACGCTGTCGTCGGCTACTTTAAAAGAAAATATTCTGACAAAACTGGCTGGTTATTAAGGTGTGTAGTGCCATGTCCTCATTTTTAGGGTTCCGTAGCCAAAATGGCAAAAACGGAACCCTTATAGTTTCGTCATGTCCGTCTGTCCGTCTGTCCGTCTGTCCGTCTGTCCGTCTGTCACAGCCGATTTACTCGGAAACTATAAGTACTACAGTGATGAAATTTGATGGGAATATGTGTTGTATGGACCGCTACAAAAATATGACACTAAAAAGTAAAAAAAGAATTGGGGGTGGGGCCCCCATACATGTAACTGAGGGATGAAATTTTTTTTCGATGTACATACCCGTGTGGGGTATCAATGGAAAGGTCTTTTAAAATGATATAAAGTTTTCTAAAAAACATTTTTCTTAAAGTGAACGGTTTTTGAGATATTAGCTCTCAAAGTCGTAAAAAGTATGTCCCCCCCTCTATTTTTATAACTACGGGGTATAAAATTCTAAAAAAATAGAGGTGATGCATGCTAATTAACTCTTTCAACGATTTTTGGTTTGATCAAAGTATCTCTTATAGTTTTTGAGATAGGTTGATTTAACTGTAATTTTGGTTAAGTTATTGTGCTTACACTGAAAACGATGGCTGAACCTTATAAGATAGATCAATATATTTGCTGCTACGGAACCCTTTGTGCGCGAGCCCGACTCGCACTTGGCCGGTCTTTAATCTAAAGTTAGTTATCTTTTAAGTTGCGCACTTATGGTCACCCTAAGCAAACATTACAAAGTCAGCTATATCCCATTCAACGACTACGTTAAATGTTCAGTCAAGATTCAACACGTTGATTTCAACAACTTCACTAGTTGTACTTTAGTCATTCAATTAAACGACGTCATTCATTGAACGCGCTAGCGCTCCAATCAAATCCCCGATTTAACCAGATGTCTGCGACATATATACGCCCCTACTGTATAAGTAGTTAGCTACCTACTTCATAGGCATTGATTTAAGATAATTTTTAGTAACAGTAAAGGCAGTGAGATTAACTCCTATTTCTATCCGACGTGAAGACGGACCGATTTCAAGTATATTAAGTCAAAGGAATTCAGATGAAGCTCAGGAATATTGTATTCTAGGAACTAATAATGAGAGAAGACTAGATATTACAGGATTATGCTATGACTACTAATAAACTGCACAACTGATAGAACTAGGGAACTCAAGAGGAATGGTCGGAATGTAATTATGCCCTGCTTCAGACAAACTTTACCAGCGTAATTTAATAACGCCATCTGCCGTGTGCGTTGGCTAAACTTCGGCAAACGCAGTTTTTGATAAATTACGTTTCATCAATTCGCAATAGAACAGAGACTGATGAACTTCTCCCAAAATCTATTAAACATTTTGACACCTGTATAAATTACTGTACAGAAGGTAATCAAACTTTTTCCGACTGACTTTCATTTGTCGATTTGCATTTTTTTTATCTGTGGCATGAGAATATTCTTGAATTTTGTATTTAACCTACTGCTAAATATATTTCTTCGTATGAACGAGTAAATCTTCATTTAAAAGTTGGTAAATAAGCGTCGATGGCTGAGTGGTTAAGATCGTTGCTTTTCAGGAGAGAGGTCGCCGCTGGAGACCTCAGTTCAAATACCGCCACTTACCACTGTGTTGTTCTATTAAAAATTCATATGTACGATTATTCGACGCTTTAACGGCGAAGGAAAATATCGTGAGGAAACCTACACACCTACGAAGAAATTCTTAGGGTGTGTAGTCGACCAACCCGCACTTGACCAGTGTGGTTGACTAAGGCTATGTCACCCTAGTTTAGGGTAGGCCTGTGGCACGGCAGTGGGGACGTGTATGCGCTGATGATGATGATGAAATATAAGTACAAGTATGATGTGGTTTGTAATACTAAAAACTTCTGTAACGACAAACACATAACTTCACTCCACCATTTATAACGTTCTATTTTTATCCGACAATATATCGTTCAAACACACTGAAACTGACACCGTTAATATATTCGGAAAGTAATTAAACTGGATACTCGTATATTAAATTCAAGCTGAAGTGCATTTCATATCATCCAGACAGACATATATTTCAAGACGCAAAGCGTTTGTAACTTCCAAGTTCTTTTGTGACAAGTTTCGCGGGAAGAAAGCTCAGGATTATATTCAAGACTTGCCTCATGTGTTGGACTCGTAAAATGGTCTAGAGAATTGCAGATGCAATATGAAACATCAAGTGTTTTATTATGCAATAGTATTCAAGTAGTATTATCTTTCTTTCATTCTAGGAAAAGTGAATAAGTTCCTTAACATTACGTAAAGAGAGTTGATTATCAAATAAATAAGGTAGTCAACACAAAACTTTAAGTTTCATCTCTTTACAATAGTCATTTCATGAGCCTTTGAACATTACATTTGCAGGGCAAGACTATAATGGTGCTAACTGAGGCAAAATAAACAAATATTACCCAAAATCACATACATTCTATCACGTGGTAAATTTTTTAAGCACTTGTATTATGGATATCAGAATCAACAGTGGATACTCAAACAGACTTAAATATATTTAATCACACATCCTGACACAAAACTAACACCGATGTTCGACACATAAATATTTGTCCGGGTGGGAATCGAATCCACGACTCTTGGAACCGTAGGTAGTGAGTCTGGGTCGCTAACCACTGTTCCGCCGAGCCAATCGGTAGAAGCCGTATTTCTTCTTAAGGTCAAATCTCTAATTCATCACGACACATTAAGTTGACCTATTTACGTCAGGTTCTGAAAGGCTGCCTTACACAGGCATCATAACTTCAGTATGATTTATTAGCCACGGAAATAACTGCCAAATAGTGGCACTACATTTGCAATATTTCCATCGTATCAGCATTTTTACCACGGATCATCAACATTGTATATCCAGCTTCGGGCCGAACGCACACAACCGCAACAAAAGGTAAATAGATAAAATATAAATATTACACAACATCACATACATTGATCTAATCCCATGGTAAGAAGCTTAAGCACTTGTGTTACAGATATCAGAATCAACAGTGGATACACAAATATACTCAAATATATATAATAATACACCCAGACACGGAACAAACACCGATGTTCGTCACACAAATATTTGTCACTAACCACTGTTCCACCGAGCCAGTCATAAGGTGATTTTGGGAGGTGCGAAAATGGTGATCTGTTGGCAACATTAAGCACATATACGAAGAAATTCTTAGGTTGTGTAGTCAACCAACCCGCACTTGGCCAGCGTGGTTGACTAAGGCCTCATCGCATTAGTTTAGTGCTCAAGCAGTGGGGACGTATATGGGCTGATGATGATAACATTGATAATTAGGGAGCAGCAAAACGGGTACAAAATTTTCTGTCCCGGGTGGCATATACCCATTCTACGCCACTATGTGTATCCACAAGTACTTCCGACACATTAGTAGTGCGATTTCGTAATTTCGTAGGCGTCAACTGAGACGAATCGACCTCATGGCATACAGATAATTTAGCACTAAGCGTGGGCGATTTGCTTTTACTATCTGTGTCAATGAATGGCCCGTTGACCAGGTCGTTAGATGTTTTGTTTGTAACCAGCATTGCAAAGGCCGTTCGCTTGTTTTTGTTAATTTCCGCCCACTAGAGCAATGTTTGTAAAAAGTGATTAATTGATTGTGGGCGGGCGTCATAGTATTCGATGAATAGTATGAAGGTAGTCGGCTTGAATCGGATGTGAAATTGAATTTATGAGCCAATAAAATTGAATCAACGAAAAAAAAAGTATGATTTTGTACTGGCTGTTGTAAATGAGACGATGCATGAATAAAAACTGAATAGAATACTAATACTGATATGATACAAAATAAAAGCTTCAGAACACAATTTAACATTGTTTTCACTGATAAGTATAGTAGACAAAAGTGCCATATTTCTTACTTTCTTTTCTAGATAAAAGTCTCTCTATCTCTCTGTCTGTACCTTGTTCATAGATATTTTGAACTAGGCAATAGATTTGATGTGTCTTCTATAGCGGTCTTTATTGGTCTACTTGGTGACTAGTATATGGTCCACTAGTTAACAATAAAAAACATACCATATATCCAAAACACATTGATAAACCCATTTCCTTCCTCTTAATCAATTACCATGTTTAATAGTTAATTAGAAGACAGTTAATCAAACGCGTGCGTACCGAACGGGGTACAACCACTTAATGACCCGGTTACCGCTACGCATGACGTCACATCCTACGGTGCGCGGGCGCATGACGACAACACAATATTATATTGAATGGCGGCGACAAGCGTGTAATGTGAAAAAGGTCTTGTTGACTTACTGTTTGTTGAGTAATCGGAATTGCGAGAAAATTGTTTATTAAAAAAAATGTGTAAACGCTATCAAAATGAAAAAAGCGGATTCGAATTAATATAACATCACGCTGAGAGGAAAGAAACAATGAAACATGTGTAGAAAACGGGGGAAACGCAGACGAAGTCGCTGGCACAGCTAGTCGTTAATACAGCAATAGTACGACTATACCACCGGTTCGGAATGCCGATTCTTCCAAGTAGATCTCTTGTAACAAACTAGATATTTACTAATTTTAACTAATAACAACTTACAGTGCACAAGTATGTGCACACTCTCTATCCGCGCACATAGCTCGATGAACGGCAATCCAACATGACGGATAAGTCACCGGTTTAACGTGCTTTCCGAGGCACGGCGGCGTACCACTTTTTGTGGTGTCGAGAGTAATTTCTTTACATGATTTGAAAGGTAAATTCTTACAATATACATAGTAGGCTAAATCTTAACTAATTGTTCACACAGAAGTTTCAAAGCAAGTAATGAGTTATTGGAAACTACATAATATAATGATTGACAGTTTTCTGTTTGTGTACCATAATAAATAAATAAATAAATAAGTACACTTTTTGACACCGGCTGTGTAATTTCTTTACATGATTTGAAAGTGAAATTTTTACAAAATACATTGTAGGTTAAATCCTATTTGTTTACAAAGAAGTTTTTAAGCAAGTAATGAGTTATTGGAAACTACATAATATAATGATTAACAGTACAACCTAATTAAGCTCAATAGAAATCACAATAACGTGATCCCAATATTATCAGAACTAACGGCGTACAAGATGTATAACTGTTACAGTTCCGTATAAGCGTGGAACATATGAATTGCAAAATCTCATAAATGTTACTCCTAGTACACATATTGGTCTGACAGAGCGTGACGTTAACAAGAAAATACGCACATATATTCATGATGTTTACCTACATTTGCACAAATGTTCGCGAGAAAAACTCGGTAATAAGATTTTGTATGATCATAATTATCAGAAACCACCGAGACAAAAATCAAGTATGTTTTTGTGTTTCTTAACTCAATAATAAGTGCCGTGAATTTGGTCTACACTCGAGAATTAAATTTAAACGGAATTTTGTTTATCTGGGCAATTCCACAACTTTATAATCCGACTCTTAGGGTCAATTTTAATTAATTACAACATAAACCGTGGAACCGTTAAGCATAGACCGTGGGGTGAAAAACGCCCACAAGGAAGACCACAAATGCGCTGGTCCGACGACATTAAGAGAACTGCAGGAGTGAAGTGGATGGAAATTGCCCAAGACCGACAGACATGGCAAAGCCTGAAGGAGGCCTACACCCTCGCGGTTAAAATGCTATTTATTGTCACATTTCATGAGAAATTTTAATTTCGATTTCACTTAATGTTATTGATTTACCTATATGTTACTGTTAATTGAAATATAATGAAAAATTAAGCCGTGGAACCACAGAATTGATACTGTTTATCATCTTTTTTAAAGCGATGAAAAAAAGTAATGTCATCCACTTTGCTAGTAAATAAGCTACCTGCTGTTTACATCAACCACTTGTTACTTGAAGTAGGTGCGGTTGTATCAGCTGTCAAAACAAACGGCAATAGTTAATAAGGTCAAGCACAAGACCGCGCCCACGCCAAAGATTACGTCAAGTAGAGAACTTCATAGGAATTGATGTCCATTCAGATAGAAATTAATAGCAAGTGATTGCTATTAATTGCCTTCGCATATTTGATAATAAGATAAGCATGTGGAAAAATCTTAGGGGTGAGAGCCATCCGCTTCCCTGCAAGTAAGGTGATGATGACGAGGCTACTCCAAACCATCATCGTATGTCAGTTAGGAAAAAAATGTGGCAATATTAGAATTGTTTTATACTAAGAAAATAAAATTCAAAAATTCTTAAGTGTATTAGAATTTTTCTGTTTGAGAAATAATATAAAAACAGAATTCTTAACAGTATTGCAACATAACTACTAGTAACTGGTATACTTTAAGAGTTGTTCAATAAAACGAACTACTTACATCATATCTAATCGAGTACGTTTCAACATGTATTCATAAAAACAAATAATAAATATCATACATTACTCTATCGATCTAATTCCGAGGCTAGTTGTTTAGTACATCTGCTACGGATATCGGAAACAACAGTGGTGTACGTTCACAAATATACTTAACTCTTTATACGAGTATGCATACTCGTTATCGTTAAGATCTCCTTAAAAATCTATAAAAAAAAGTTCGCATCCTATGTCTCTCACGACTCACTCACTCACGAACATACTAGTCTATTGAAATCTGATCCTACTATTTTAGGAGATAAGGCGACAAATGGCTTTTTTCACGTCACTACATCGAAATGAGATAAAAAAATAAGGTGCCCGATTTCAGCCATAGCGGCCGATCTCAATGGAAGACATCAACTGTGCCGGAAATATTGTAGTGCACAAGCGTATATGCAATCACGAGTGCACTCTCTGTTCCCTTACTCTTATAATTCAGTGAGACGAAAATCTGACATAGCCGATAAGAGATCAGAACTGAACTTGCTTCCCGAGGCAAGAGTTGCATCCGCCAACTTCCTGTATCCGGGCTGAGTAATTTCTTAACAGAAAAACTCACACAAATTTCGCCCGACCCCCGACTCGAACCCGGTACCTTCCAGTCCTTACGGGACGTTTACCAAAAATAGACCTAAAGGCGAAACAAGATAACCACAAAAGAAAACAACGTTGGGGGGGAGCCATGATGTTTTTCCTGGATACTCACATCAGCCAAAATTAGGTTCACAAATTATACTATAACGGTCTATTCATTTACCCAGCCCTTATAAACGAGCCATTATTGTTTACGTTTTTAATCTTCGCTAAGCGTACGACGTTTTAATGTTCATCAGCGAGTTTATTTTGGGTGGTAAAGATATGATCCTCATTATATTTGCCTTTAATAGAATTTAGGGTCTTCGGGCAGCCATTATAGCAATAGGTACTTTTTTTATTACACGCCTAGCTAAACGGACCTACTACGTTGAAAAAAGATGAACTTTACTATACTCCATTCATTTTGGCGAGCGACAAAATGTAAACAATGAACCTACGGCTCTCAAACGTTTAAATAATGAAACTAGTAGATACCTACAATACAAAAAAACCAGAACACATTTTAGCCACGAAAAACAATTCCACAACAGAAGAAAACAATTAAAGTACTGCTTTTGACTTAAAAGTAACAATTAAAACAAGGAATCTGAATAAGAAATTAACAAAGGTATACCCCCACTTGCCATAATTTCAGTTGCCCGAATTTCATTTGCCATAATATTCAAATGCCCGAATTTCATTTGCCATAATTTCATTTGCCCGAATGTTATGTTTGCCATAAAATACAAGTGACATAATTTTAACTGCCCGAATATCAGATTCCATAATGATTCGAATGCCATACGTATTGTTATCCATATTTTAATTGCAATAATTTATGCAACAGAATTTTCAAACGCCATATATGTCATACTCATTGTTTACTTTATTAGTTACGTGTTAGAAACGTTGTTTCCGTGCCATTACATCATTTCCCACCGAAAAAGCTTGTAAAATAGGTTAAAAGAATGATAAAAAAATAGGTTAGGTTAGATTAGAAACATGAAAGACAACGCACGAGCCGAGCGAGCGAAGCGAGCGATGCCGCGGCAGCGGCCGGCGAAGTGCCAGAAAGCCAATCGCTTTTTTAGGACAAATATTTGGCGTTAGGAGTATGGCGCTTAAAAATTCTGTTGCATAATATTATTGCAATTAAAAATATGGATAACAATACGTATGGCATTCGAATCATTATGGAATCTGATTTTCGGGCAATTAAAATTATGTCATTTGTATTTTATGGCAAACATAACATTCGGGCAAATGAAATTATGGCAAATGAAATTCGGGCATATGAATATTATGGCATATATCTTTCGGGCAAACAATAGATAACCATTAACAAAACCAGGGAAATGCACACTCGCGTCAACAGCTTTATTGGCTGAGTAAAATGGCTGCCTGAAGTTTGAGATTAGTTTTTATTTAGGTCTTTTTTATGTCAACTTACGTTGTCAAAATACTTTTGACAGAAAAAAACGTAAATATACAAAAAATATAATATAAATTGAGCACTGTAATATAAGATTTAATTATCTTATTAGTTCATACAAGCTTGATTTTTTAAATATTTTTTACATAATGGTTCATGGCTATTCATTAAAAAAAAATATTATTTATACTCTTTCCAAAGACGACCTATAAAAATATCATTTTTTGATTTGTTTACATTTTGTCGCTCGCCAAAGTGAATGGAGTATAGGAGCAAAACACAGGGAAGTCTTGAATGGAGGTAGCTGTTAACCAAAATGTACGGCAATTTGGTAATCTAACTGGACGCTGTGGAAGATCTTTGGCCTGCACTGTCTTACGCCAAACGGTGTACATGTGTGATGAACATCGGATTACGATGTTGCAATATCTAACGGTGCTCATCATTGTGGCGAATTATATGTTTAATCATTGGTTTTATTAAATGACACTCCTTCGACTGTGAACTCTTGCATTAGGGGTGAGCACCATTCGCTTCCCCGCAAGTCCGGTGATGATGAAGAGACTACTCCAAGCCATCATCGTATGTCAGTTAGGAAAAAAAAAGTGAACCCTGCACTTTAAATTTCTTAGAATTATTAGCATGAATAGACATAGGTGAAAAGTTAGCGAATAAGCTCACTCCAGTTCAAGCTTTTAACTGATAATGGAAGCGTTATACAAGCTTCAGCTACCCGCTAGTCCGGCGATGATGACGAGGCTGCTCCAAGCCATCATCGTATGTCAGTTAGGAATAAAAAACAATCTTCAGCGTTATACGACAACATCTCTATCCGCTGTAACCACAGTAAAGAACAGCTGTATCAATCCACGCGTAACAAACGACTCAATCATAAGAATCACAACATCCCAATTGAGACGCGTTGCGTCGTCGCAACTCGACGCAACTCCACGCAACTCCACGGTTGCGCGTACGCAATTACGCATCTCAATTGGGTAATGGCGGCGGGGTCACGGTAATTGGACGTTTATGCGCTCAACTAGGTACACCGCACGTTACATCGGTTTTGAAGCGAGAATTATTGAGTGTAAAGAGCTGTGTAGAGCACGAAGTGTTGGGTTATCTCAATTATTATTTGTGTTTAAAATTGCGTTATTTAATTTATTTCAAATATGTCGTGTTCCCGAAAAATGGACTACGCGACATATTGACACGGTTTAGTTGTCTTTATATTTGAACTAGAGGCCGCCCGCGACTTCGTCCGCCTGGAAACCCTATGATAACTTAACAATATTTTTAGGAATCAATCCCGCGGGAACCCCGGGATAAAAAGTAGCCTATATGACATTCTGGGTCTTCAGCTACCTACATATTAAATTTTATCGTAATCGGTTCAGTTGTATTTGCGTAAAAGAGTAAAAAACATCCACACATATTCACAAACATTCGCAATTATAATATTAGTAGGATAATACTCATAGCATAAAAACCGGGTATGGTTTAACTTACAGCAGATAGAACAACTCAAATCTGCGAACACAGTGCAAGCAACTTACGCAATTAGTAAATAGAATTTTCATTTACAACTATCAAATGGCACAAATTAAAATGTGCAAAGTCCTTTAACACGTGTATTTTTAAATACACGTGTACAATTTCTAAAAATACCAAACCTTTGCATACTGCCTGTCCCGAATTCGAGACAGTTTGTCCCTAAAACTGACCCCATCAAGAGTACAGAGACCCCAAAATAAATCGACTTAAGTCCGCAAAAAGGTTCACCTATGAATATTTGATACTCACACCTGAAAATTTCGCTTGAAAACTTTAATGTATGTACTCAACTAACAAAATGGTCGGCATTTGAACAGTAAAAGCACAAGGCAAAGAGAATATCGCACATTATAAAATTCACAGAGCGACAGTGGCCGTTAAGGCGTCGGCTGCTAATGATGTTATAGGGTTGGCAACAATGAGACATTTTTTTATTTGTTCAAAATTATTTAAAAAACTCTATTTTTGTGCCATTCTGAAGATAATGGTAAAGACTGATAGGTGTACTGACGTGCCTACCGATTATGTTATGAATGATATAAATGTTGCTGTTGGTTATCACAAACTTTGACCAAATCAAACTTGAAAAATTACTCCCTAGTGGAAACGGTTAAAAAAGTTTTACTTGACCACCAAAATTGGTTCAATAGTATAGGCGCGAAAACGCGACAGACAAGATTTACTTTCGTATTTATAATATTGAATAAGGATCCTTCAACTTTTAGATGAAGAAGAATGTATTGTGATTATTGGTGACTACACATGTTTTACATAAAACTGTAAAATGCCTGACTTCCGGTTTTTTTTCGGACTGACATACAAAGTCAAACAAATTTGTTGTATTCATATGTGTATGTACAAAGATGTTAACAATATAATTTCCAGTACAACATGTTACCCATACGATGATGGCTTGGAGTAGCCTCGTCATCAATCGGACTTGCGGGGGAGCGGATGGCTTTCACCCCTAAATGTGGCAACCCTGAACGAACACGCATGGTCTCCAGTCAAAAGGTAAATAGCTTGAACTTCAGCGCATTTTCTTTTATCAGTAGCTGGCGTTTGTCTTTAAAATACGTATTTTAACGCGTCAGGTATGTTATGTTTCTGACCAAATAAATCACACTGTGTATTTAGGACCATCTAATTAATGTGAACGTTTGAAACGATTATTTAAATATCTGTAGGTCTGTAAGTCCCAGATAAAAATAACATTTGCACCTTACTACGCTTAAAATAGATTTTAGGTAAAAAAAAAATATTACACAACTCCACTACATTGAATTGTGTGGTAAGTATTATACCACAGGAGCTGCTGCTTAAGCACTTGTGTTATCAGAATCGTCAATGGGTACTCAATAACATACACGGATAAAAAAATGTAAAAGTATATCTCCTGTCGCGCTTTCACATCAAAAGTACAGAACCGATTAGATAAAATTGAATACACAGTTAGCCTAAAGCTAGAAAAAAAAGTTCATTACCACTCCTTCTTGACTGACTGCGCTAAAAGGGAGTAATGTTTAACGCAATAAACGTCTCCACGCGGACGAAGCAAAACTTATTTCAAATATTTTCCCAAGCCGACGCTGAAATACTTGAAGAGATTTACCCTTTTGTAATTAATTGCAGGTTCAAATTAAGCTTTTGTTACTTCCAGCGTGCTATTTGTTTTTCTGGCGTGCTTTCATAAGTTCTCTTTTCAGGAAATAATGGCACTACTCCATTACGTCCTATTTCGGTCCATTCAAGTATTTATTTAAGCTTATTTTGCTTCTTTACCTCAAGTCTTTTACTTCACCTTTGCAGTAATAAGAAACTCATTTGAACGTTTCACATAACATACATATGTATAGTGTTAAAAAAGCTCATAGGTTAAAGGATTTACCACAAAAAGCAATAAAGACGAATATATTGCAATACTAGAACGTGAATCACAGAATTGTACTCCTTTTAGACGTGTAGAATTTATAAATTAAGTCAGTTTATACGAGTATTTACAACCTGGCTAACAAAGAAGACAAACACAAAATGTTAATTGTTTTAAAGATAAAGATAAAGATAAAGATATTTATTTACAAAAACATGTGTATGTACATAATACAGCAAAGCATAATATTATGGGTTGGTACAAAAAATTGTTTCAACATGTATTGCCGACTTTGGCGTGTAAAATTCAAATAAAACATAGATAACTTCACATCATTAAATAAAAATTTTTATATTAGAACTTTCAGGATGACCTCATTCTACCTGCAGGTAACGGTAGTGAGGTCCACGTATGAGGTTGACGGACACAATAGATCCAATTGAGCCTGCAGCACTCACCCTGAAGACTTGCTCAAATGCCGTTTCACGCTTCGACTGAAGAGCCTGGGATTATAGAAGAGTTCTTTTCAGACTTTATTATGTTACTTCTATTAGTTAAGCAAGCTTTTTGAATTGACCGAGTTGTCCATGGTTCGAGTCCCGCGTCGAGTCTTTATATGTTAAAAATTACTATGCAAAGAGTTGGCACATGCACCGTGCCTTGGAAAGCCAGTTAAAGCTGGTGGTCCTCCGTCTGATTTCTCATCGGTATAAGGGAAAAGGGTCCACTTGTGCTAGTGCACAAGTGTGCAAACATAATTGGACCCTTTTCCATATGCTGTGCAAAGTTCCTAAATTTCTGTTGAGATTGGCCACCATTACAAAAATTGGACTGGACCTAACCTTAGGTGAGTAGGCAGGGCATTACCCACGTAATGTACTATCTATTTCCTTGCGATTTCTCCAAAAGTTCCGCTATGTATTTGAAGTCTAACTCTTAACTTAGCAAATATCATACACACACAGACTAAAACATTTGCAGCATTATTAAAAAAAACGCATATGCTGTGCTCATTAAAAACCTGCACGTGGCCAAGGAAAATCAATATACTGGACCGGTTCTGTCTCCATTTTATATGGGTCATCGGGTATCCGTCAGCAGAACAGAAATAGACGAGGGTGTTTCAACGGGCAGCGGTTTTTATCGCCCGCACGTTATAACCGTAGGAAAAATGTGACCATTTCAGTGTTCCGTACCTACAGGGTAACAATGAGACCCTATTGGCAAAACTTCGTTGTCCATTCGCCCGTCTATCGCTAAGCTGTATCTGTTAAGATACAAGCAGTGATAATAAGAAGTAGAATTTTTGACAAATTAAACGATTTATTTCCGGTGCCGCTTGAACAACAAATAACTAGTACAAAATAAAAAATTACATTGAAGAGAATTCCATAGAGACATAATAGCAGGAAAGCGGGCCCCGGGCTCCGCAAGGATGCAACCGCGAAAACGCGGAGATGATGATGATGACATTGAGGAATGGAATTCTCATACAAAAATCATGATTTTTTTACAATATTGGTAAGGAAACTTTTGTTAGCAAATCCAACTCGCACTTGGCCGGTTTTTAGTTCTCTCTACCACATGCAACACGGGTTTTATACGACAGTAAGCCAGGGTAAATACGATGGGAACCGCGAAGTTTATTTGGAAATTTAAAAGGACCCACAAAACTAAAAGCAGATGGGCTTTGCATTCTGCCGTGCTAACGAAGAACGCAGTAAGGAAGGTTTATGGCAAAATTGAGTAAAATACATATTCGGAGTCCTCACAATGAGCTCTATTTGATACTTTTATCCATTTTTTTCTAGCTTTTCGTGAAGTAAGACTTTTATTAAGATAAAAAGCAGTACAGCATTTCATCAGAAGTATTCTGCTTAGCAAAACTGCCGTAAAAGACAACACTGCTCTCTGCCCTCCGGTAGTTCCATGGCCTCAATTAGTTTTCACTAGTTATAATCGCAGTAAAAAGAATTCATGCTATTATGGTATGTACTTTCTTTAAAGTTAATAATTTCAGACGCTACTTTTAAACACAGTGAAATAAGATACTGCGTTTTTACTAAGCCCTCTTTTTTAAATGAGCTAAATATAAGGTGCAAGTTAAAAATGCAGTAAGTTTAACTGCTGCACTATTTATTGATATCCACTTTGGGTCACCTTCTTGATTATGCATAAAATAATAGCAGCAATAATGTAGACTGCGTTATTAATTGACAGAAGACAATTTTATGCTTTTGGAAACTTCAAAAAAAGAGCGCAGTATCGTTGGACTTTACTGCGCTTTTGATTAGTAGCAGGAGCTAGCGCTGATGGGGGAAGTTTGCAGGGGCGATAGGTGTCAATCGCTCGCACTGCTCGTCATCGAGTAAGTATATAAATAAAATAATCATAATAACTTTTGGTACACGAGTGCAAAGACCATAGCTGACACAAAAACCTTTTAAGTGGAGGTATTTCATGCCATCGGCGAGTATATTTTATTGTGATTTTATCATTTTATCCAATAAAATGTGAGATTGAGTGACATGACAGTTTAATAAAAAATATTGTTTAAGAACAACCTATTATAATGACAATCCTCCTCCTCCTCCTTGCGTCGTTTCCTCAATGCTGAGGGTCGTGACCACCATTATGCATCACTTTCTCATTTATGATGTTTCTCCATCTACTCCTGTCGTCGGCGGTGTGGAGGGCGTTGTGTATTCAGGAGTCGAGTGTGGCGCTGATCTGGTCGGACCAACGTATGGGGCTGCGTTCTCGAGGCCTTTTCCCTTCTATTTTTCCGGTCACTATGAGCTTATCACCGTCTTTCCTTGCAATGTGACCGAAATATTCCAGGATTTTGCGAAGGCATATAGAACGATATGACAATAAGGATAATGACAATAAGATTGTTTTAAAATTATCAATTGTCAAATTGGTTGCAATTTTGTATCAACTGGGTGTTGGTTTTATAGATATCGGTTGGACTCGAGCTAGTGATCCGCGAGTAATGATTATGTGATTGATTCTGTTAACATAAAAAGCACGGCGATTGAAAAATATTTGAAAAATCTAGATGTCTCAGTCTCATTGTTTCTTAAGCAGTATTGCCGGCAGTTAGCGGTTCCTATTTCATTATTATTTTATATTTCTTTAAATAAAAGAGGTAATGCCCTTGGTCTGGATACAATATATTATTGTTCCCATTCCCATTCTCAAGAACGGTGATAAACATAATATTGCTAACTATCGTGGCATGTCTAAACTATCCGTAATACTTAAACTTTTTGAAAAGATAAAATATGATTCTCTTTTTCCTGGGGTAAGACCTTTAAAAATATCAAATTAACTTGGCTTTAATAGTGGAAGATCTACTGAATTTATGCGAGTTTATGGACATTACTTTTGAAACCATGGAAAATGGTTTTCAAGTTGGCGCCGTGTATAAATATTTTTCGAAAGCATTTGACAAAATTTCGCACAATTTGTTAATTGCTAAACTCGGCAACGTCGATAAACAGGGCGATCTTCTGATCTTAGAAGTTAAAAAAAAGTTTAAAGTTAAAGTTAACTATCTGGTTAACTGCGTATTTACGACAATAGGATCCCAAGCAGCAACAGTTAAAGGGTAGGTACACTTCTAGTTTCATTCGATAACATCAGGGGTCACACATGCTTCTCATCTGGGGCCCCTCCTTTTTAATATTTATTATGATATAATGCGCTTCTTTATGCTAATGATGCTAAAATACTTGCCCTTGTTAAATCTGTTGAGTTCAGAAATCAGTGTAGTCAGTTCCAGAATGACCTAAACATTTTTTGTGAATACTTTTCACTGAAGGAGCTTAAACTAAATATTGACAAATATCACACAATTACTTACTCCCGTAAAAAAATGCCAATAAAATTTGATTATTGTTTCAATTGTGTATCGATTAGAAGGGTGACAGGGGTTAGGGTGTGTATCTGGGTATGTATCTTGACTGCGAATTAAGCCTTGCATCTCACGTGAATAATGTGACATCCAGAGCATACAGAATGCTGTTATTTGTGTTCCGTCATTGTTAACATTTAAAAATATAGCTACTTACATTATGTTTTATAACTCCTTAGTAAGAAGCCATTTAGAATACGCGTCCACCCACGTATGGCATCCTCTATATACCACTTATTTTGAACAAGGAGAAATAATTCAGAATAAGTTTCTGAAAAGATTAGGTTACAGATTCAGGAATTCAGAGACGCAACTAGGGACATTACAAATTGCGGCGGGAGCATAGGGATCAATTATTTCTCTTCAAAATTTTAAATAATACTGTAAATTCTCCATATCTTCTCAGTCGTATTTATTTTAAATGCCCGAGGCTGACTGCTCGTTCTCAAGCTGTTTTTTTATGTAAAACAAATTACCCTGAAAATCGATTTCTTGTTCGTGTATGTAGCATACAGAATTGTTTTTACAGTTCAATAGATTAATTTAATTGTAAACTATGTAGGTATTTTTGTTTCCTCCTTAAGGAAAATAAAAATATAAAATAGTACACCTACATGGGTATTGGATCCATTGGATCTGGGTGTGTTTCGATAAAAAATATGTGATGTTATTTACAATAAAATTATGTGGTTGTTTTATTTTAAATAGTAACAAGCATTGTTTCACTTAATCATGAACCATTATTTTAATTAAAACATTAACATCAGTCTTTCTATAGTTTAAAATGTATAGAAAAAATATAGTATACTATGTAACATTCCTAATCAAGTGTCAATAATTCGTGCTGCAAACATCAACTTACTTGCTCACAACTTTATTACTGAGCTTACAGATTATATAATTCAGTAAACGTAATAAAGCCACCTAGTGTCATGTTGCCGAACTTGATTATTTTGTATTTTAAAAGGTTATACATCACCGTCATGTTCACGTCATAATTTTTTTAAGGTACTGAAATGATTAAGTGTTTGAAGATTTTTTTTTAAGTTGTGACAATTTTGAAATTCCTTATTTTAATAAACATTTCAAGTATTAAAATAGTTGTATTAACTATTCCTTCGTAATAATAGATAGTTTAAATAAATTACAAGTCAATAGTAAATTTTTTACACTAATTTTTGAAACTATTGCCCACTACCTATTGCATTTATCGTTTGTAGCTAGTACAAGAAATGTTACAAGAAAATTATGTTTCACTAGAAAAGAACGCAGTAAGTACCAATAATAAAGATAACTTCAATATTTAGTCCCATATACTGCGAAAATTTATACAATTGTAAAAATGTAATAAAGATTACAGTATATTAAAGCGATAATCAAAAAAAAAAATTAATTAAGTAAGTGCGTTATTTTCTCTTAAATTACCAACTTTAAGAAACGGAGCATTTCTATAGCACTGCATTTATAATTTGTGATAAGAAAATATAAGGTATAACTTCACTACAAGGCATAAACGCAGTAACCTGTGATTGCTAATCAAAAGAGCAGTAACTCCAACTTTACTGCAGTTTTGGTTTGTAAACCTTAGTGTTGCCTAGTAGGAACATGCTAAGCATAAGTTGTTTTTTTCGTTTTTCTCTGAATATACTAAACTTACAGCAGATTTTGTTAGTTTTTATAAAAGTATGTGTATTGAGCTATATTTTAAATACGCAACATGTTTAATCACCGTTAAAAAAGTAATCGAAAAATGTGATTATAAAAAAAAAAACTTTGAGCGCCATTATCTCGAAATACCGCAAACCCTACTTACTGCATTTTTAATTAGCACGGCAGCATTGGAAACGGGAGATTATGTGGGGCGAATTTCAGGTAACCGAAAGTTTTTAAACAACTACCTACCATGAATGCGGAATTATGTACTATTGAGTATTACGCTCAGATTCAAATTTTGTTTTATTTGGTATCCCTTTCGAAAACTTTGCTAGTTGTCTTAGTGAGTTACTTCCTGCCACGAAAACACGAATATCGCTCTAAATTCCTACATAATTCATCCAATAAACAAACTTGACATGACTGTCCACCCAATCACATCATACATTATGATTCTAACTTTATTACACACTTCGTATATTTACTTGGCTTTCAGTTAACAAACATTGATGTATTGTCCAAGTCCGAGCCCAAAATGACAAATATCGTATTTTTGCGGCCAACACTATAGTCATAGTTGAGAAATGTTGTATTTTTGCGGCCAACATTACATCTGTACATGATAAAAGATCTTATTTTTGCGGCCAACATTACAGTCAGAGATGATAAAGATCGTATTTTGCGGCCAACATCTTACCGTTGATAAATTACTGTCCTATTCTGACCGGAGGATGTATCTGATATTGTAACTGATAATAGTGGGGACGTTGGCGTTTCACAAATGATATTTCCCAGCGCTTGGGAGCTTGCCATAGCTATAGATCAGATTGTTTTGTACATCGAGCTGTTTTAGCTTGTGTATAGGACACACAAGTAAATTACGAATGTTAAGTTTACAATGAAAAATATTTAACTGTGTTTTAGATTCGAAAACGATGATGTTTTAAAATTTGCTTACGCTAGGTACATTATATTGGATTTGTAAGCTTGACTGATAGACAGCTCAGAGACTTCGTTGAGAGAAAGCGTATTAAGAAAAGTCATCATTATTGATGATGATGAGCAGTTTTCTACATTCATTCTTCAGGAAAAAACTTTCTATGACAATTCCTACAAGACCAATCTGACTCCAACATTATGGGCATAAAATGTGTTATGCATTTTCTTTAATGAATGAAATCCGAGCAAAAGCAATTAGCTTTTAGTTTTTTATGAATCGCATCCCCAGCTGGCTGCAATTATATTAACCCATAATTTCCAGCCTTTCGAAGAAACACAGAGGATCGTCGCCGTTGAAAAGAAAACTCTCAATTCACTGGATAATCACGGCTAATGAACCACAAAAGGCAAAAAATCGTTTAAAGAACTTTAAAAGAAAACCTTCCCGACTGCTGACCGTACACTTTTCAACTTAGAGTTGAAAGCTCCGTTCGGTATTTTCTATTTTAAGCTTTTATAAGTCCTTTCCGCCTTTAAGACGTTAAGCAAGCAATTATGTACAACTTTCCACTTTCATTTTGCTCAAATGACATAATCAACATTAAATGCACTAATCTTACGAAATATATTTTTAAGAAGACGGATGTTATCGTTTTGGACTTCATTTGCATACGTTGACCTTGAATTTTACAGCTACTATAAAAACTAAGAATGGTAATAATTAAGTTATAAAACCATGCAAAGTATGTTATTTTTACTTGTAAGACATTGTATCAAATAAGGATTTCTAGTTTATTTGTAGTAAAATGGAATGTTGAAGTTGAGACGTTTTTTGGCTTGAAGCCATAATTTGTTGTCATCATTAAGACGAAGAGAAATCTATACAGATAAATAAAATTGAAGTGTCTGTTTGTAATGTTGAAATACATTTTTTTACTAAATAGGTATGAATGTATATCGGATACCAATGCCAAAAATACAACTAAAAAAATTTTTGTCTGTCTGTCTGTTTGTTATCGCTAATCTCCGGAACGGCTGGATCAAATAAGACGAAACTTTCACTTATATAAAGCTAATTATTTAAGGTTACACATAGGCTACTTTTTATCAAAATCGGTCCAGCCGTTGCAAATTGTACATGTAATATCTCTGGAATTACTTATCGGATTTTAAAAATTCTTTCAACGTAGGAAAATTCATTTACTGATAAAGCGTTTGAGCTATAAAACATCTCCAAATTCCTACGGGATCAGGAGCTACGTAGGTAATACAAAAATATGGATGCCCATAAGTAGACAAAGTATCCACCAAGATGAACCTTCTGTTTAGGGTAATAAGGACTACTTCTTTTACGAAATGGTCGCGTTGTCAGCGATCAAGTGATTAGATATTTTCGCGTGAAATGTATCGGACTGTATGGCCTATTGCTATGGAAAGTATGGTTCATCGTCAAGCAATCAGTGTCGTAAGTTCAAATCTCCGTAGTACCTACAACATTTTTAAACTAAAATTTTTTTGCTTCTCTTTTTTTTTGTGAAAATCATGAAATCATGCGATGCAGGTGAATTTAAAAGAAAACTTCAAGATGAAACCGTTATTTTCAGTATTTTTAATTCGTATAAAATTGTACCGTTAAAGTTGAGGCATGATTGTTCATAAAATGACCCATAGATGGCATCGTGCTTTGTACAGCATGCCATATGCTGTCAAGTTTGATATAACATGAGTAGGTAGGTAGGTGTTAAGTTTTTGGTAGTTCAAAAGATGGCACTGTGCTCTACGTATTACTTCGATATTATATTATGGGATTTTGTATGTAGGTAGGTATACCATTCGTCAAAAATGTGAAGTTTGTCTTTTGGAATTGATAAATTTCGAGTGCCATTAAATTACGTAAATTACCAGAAGGGTTCTGAATCGACAACATGTATCGACAATATTCTAATTGTTGCCTTTTTTCTATTTTAATTTAACAAAATATTGTGATCTACTTGACATATTGTTATGCTGTCAATATTTACGAAAGCATTAAAATTTCCATAATTATCGAATTGAAGAAGGTTGGTTGTCAAAAAATAGATTGATATACTCCTCAAGGGTTTGGTATCAGAAAAAAGGATGAGATGATCACAATACGATTAATACATTGTGTGCACCAACTGGATATTAAATATTCAATCAAATTAAACCAATTCAATATCGATTTCTAAACATAATATGAAAATCTATATAAAAGTGTAGCATCAGCATATTTTATTCGGTAAAGCATTACATTTGAAAAATGAGGGGTTCGCCGGGGATTAAGAAAGAACATGATTCAAGCACACAGTATATCCAACTATCATCATCATCATTATCAGCTCTGCTGGGGCACGGGCTTATCCTAAACTGGGGCGATAGGGCCTTAGTCAACCATGCTGGCCAAGTGCGGGTTGGTAGACTACACAACCTTAGAATGTCTTCGTAGGTGTGCAGGTTTCCACACGATGTTTTTCTTCACCGTTAAAGCGTCGAATAATCATACATAGGTATGAATTTAAAACTTGAAAAACACAGTGGTACGTGGCGGTGTTTGAACAGGCGACCTCTTGCATAGCAAGCAACGACCTAAACCACTCGGCCATCGACGCTTTTTTCCTCTCCAACCATAAAGACTGCTACCTGGCTTTGGAATAGGTCGTCCTATATTTCACTTTGATCGATGAACAATTAGGATGACTTGAAGATGATCTATTCAATGTGAGGAAGCTGTTCACTATAAACTTAGATTTTAGGATTTCGTACGTCGAAAAGAATAAACAAGCGTCAAGGAGGAAATATCAAACTGAAAGTTACATAAAATACTCAGGTCTACTGTCCCTTCAGCTGAGCCAACACAATCAAAAGAAACAGCCATTTATGCTGCCAATTTTTGACACTCGCAAAGGGAACCACAATCTGCGAAGAATTCAGAATCTCAAAATTTTGAATAAAGTAACGTCCTATAACACAGCGAATTCTAAAAAGAAATCGCGCTGTGCGAGTCCGTCGTGCACTTGGCCTTTTTATCCCAATTCACAGACCACATAATGAGTCGTGGGTTCTATTCCCACTCAGCACAAATATTTCTGTGGTGAATATCGTTGTTGTTATGTTTGTCCCGAGTCTAGTTATGCTATTTAAATATTTTAGTGAATACCACTGTTCTGATTAAAACAAGTTCTAAAGCTTTGTACCACGGGATCAGATCAATTAATGTGATGTTGTGTAATATACTTATTTATTACATGGTAAACGATTGATGATGATATAAACCAAAATGATTTTGTTTTAAATGTTTCTTCCGGTTGACTAACTTCTTGAATGGCAGAAAAGATTTTGACGGGACTTTTATTACTTTTATTTATACGACTACTTTTAGTACAAAAATATTCAACATCCTGTAGTTCACGCGAACGAAGTCGCGGGCACAGCTAGTCAAATAATAAAAATCTGCTGCATGGTAAAAAAACTATTCAAATTCTAACAATTTAGTTCCTTAGAAAATATTATGTAACAAGCAACTTACATTGCCCCTTTCATTCTACGTTCACATTGTTGCATCTCAGAACCGCACATAAGATACACACCCTAAAATATTTTTTTTCACCAAACCGCATTTCAGCGAACTCTCGCGAGCAATGTGAAAAATGGCACAAATTCGTATATTAAAATGAACGTTCCATCGTTTGTTAGCCGGACGCGTTCAATAACGGAGATAATATTAATTTTCAGACTCATTTGCGGCTTAGCGGCCTTTGTTACCGAGTACGAAGTACATAAACGAGTGTGAAATATTTGCGGCAAAAGTGGAGTGGAAATTCACCTGTACTGTAAAGGTGATGCCATACAGCTGTTGAAAAATATACGAAATCAATGTAAATTGTTACATGTTCGATCATGTTAGTAAAGATTTCGACACAGGTGATTAAATTCATAAATTGTAAGAAATCCTTGACATAATCTAAGGCATTATAATTCTGTCTAGCTTCTACTGTCCGGCGCATTTATAAAACATTTAGCAAAAGATAAAAGCTGATCTAATGAGCATGTTTTCTCCTATTTTCGTGTATAAATCTCGGAACGTGAATTCAAAATGTAAGAAAGCCTGCCTATATTTCCAATCTTGTAAATGTAATTTATAAACTTTTCATCAGTCTTTTCCAAAAATATTTGAAACATTTAACAATATCTAAAAGTATATAAAAAAATCCTAACATTTGTTAATAAATGTTTAGTGTCAGAAAATATTTGTAACTTAAAATGTATAAACTGCAATGTGGCAACACCTTATATGTGATCAACAAGCATTATCCAATACCGCAAATGAGGTAACCGGTGGCAATGAAATTGTCGCCACAACTGGTTCATTTGCGAAATTAAGAGTTCGCATAATAATAGTGACATTTTAGCGGAAAGTTCAATCGAGTCGTTAATTAATATGATAATGTCGGCCTACTCATAAATTAATTTTTATATAATTCATATAATATTTGCAGAATGACAGACTGATTTAAAAAGAAAAAAAATTGTCTATCAATATCGCGGCCAACAAAAAACATAAACTATCTGTGAACCATATTTCTTTTAAATCGGTCCAGTACATTAATTTTGGTCCTAAAAAACACACTGAGACCGTTATGTTCTATGGGTAATATTTTAACCAATGCTTCTTTCCAACTTCGGTATGAGGGAGCTATGTTTTACGTGACAAATGAAGAGCTAGCAAATTAAGTTGCAATCATGTCTTTTAACTAAATTTTCAAGTATTAAATAGAGCCAGAGGAAGGCCTAAGCCATGGATGGATTGCGTGAGAGATGATATAGGAGTGAAAGGAGTAGACACAGAGCTGACGAATGACAGGACCGAGTGGAAAAAGTATACATGTTGCGCCGACCACACTTAGCGTGGAACAAGGGCATGAGAATGATGATGATTGAGAGCCAAGGACATGCACTACCATAACCTTGGCTCTATCATTATCTGATCTTTCATCTGTAATATCGAGATATTTCAGTATGTGTACTGATAACTTGTTGATAACTAATACGTATGGAATTCACCAGATCCGATGTCATCATCATTATCTCTGATAAGCTAGCCTATTCATTGTTACGGTAAACTTTATCATACAAACATCATATACCTATACTTATATCTAGTGTTTGCAGAAGAATACGGAATCATTTCATTGCAAAATTCAGTCCAAACGTCGGGCAGTGAGTAGCGATGTATTTACTTATCTTTTTATCGCGTGTAGACCCATAGCATAATATGCTAAGACCCATGGCATGGCTGCCTCGTTGGTCTATTGGTAACAAGTCGGACTAAAAAAATTATGAGTTCATCTGTAAAGAAATTACTCAGCCCGGAGTTAGGAAGTTGGCGGTTGACGCCCGTGCCTCGGAATGCACGTTGAGCCGGTGGTCCTGTGCCCGATCTCTCATCGGTCATGTCGGATTGCCGTCTCACCGAACTATGAGAGTAAGGGAACAGAGAGTGTGCACTATAATATGTCCTGCGCACTTGGCTGATCAAATCTCAATTGAGATCGGCCTCCATGATAGAAATCGGTCGGACGTCTTAATATGCCTTACACATTTGTTTTGACGTTCAACGAATGTTTTTCCGAATCAAACCAAAAATACCCACAACGCACACATTTTTAACGCAGCTTCATCCGTGGCAGCGAAATTTCAGTAACCTCGTCGTGGTTATTTACAAACAATGTTTACACTCGATTTAACTTTGACTCGGCACGATCAAAGCCAAGGAATATCTCGTATACGAGGGACATGGCTGGATGGCAAGCCCCGTTGACTTTCTACCAAAATGTTTATCCAATATAACCCTCCTGGTCTAAATTAGCGATTCGCGTGTGGAGTGGATGCGACCTCTTTTTCATCGAGGTTTTTTTTTTTTTCCTAACTGATTAACGATGATGGCTTGGAGGAGCCTTGTAATCATCACCGGGCTTGCGCTCACCCCTAGTTTTACATCGAGGTTGCATAGGCTCCTTTTATATGATTTAAGACTTTCGCGTTTCATATGATTTAATAATATTCAATTATGGGTCTTCACACGATAAAGATAAGAAACATCGGACTGTCGTTCTTTGTATTTGCTTCATTTTAAATATTATTAGGTAATCATCATATTAGCCAAATGGTTAGTTTTGAGAATAGGCACCAGTTTAAGTGAAACCCGTTGACACCTGTCATAAATATAATTTAACACCTGTTAGCCCCTTAAAAAACAAAAGAGGTACCCACATACAGGTCAAAATTAAGAGATATAATGAAACCGAGGCCCTCCCGTAGTTATCTCTCACGGAATGTTTAAAGGTATTTTTGAATGAAACACAAAGTAAACTCGCTTCATGTAACGTTTTAATCGAGGTCCAAGTGGAGGCCTCAGTTATCAAAATCCACGACCATGTAAAAAGATTATAGAAACACATTGTCCGTTTACGAATTTTACTAGATACTCGTACTAGTTTAAAAACGTAGCCTTAGAAAGGTCATACTAAAACACAACACTCACTTTGTAAATGTAACTTTGCAGAAGAACACGTCATTGAACACGAAATCAAAAAACTTGCATAACCAGCTTCATGAATTTTACCAATAAACGAAATATTTATGATCTCTCAGAGTCAATATTGCACAGTCTTAGCAACACCATACGAAACAAACAATACAATTTCAGCTAAGAAAGTGTTAACAAACATTCAACGTCCATAAATTGTCGCTCGACACCTCATAACTGGCGCCCAACGTGGAGCCGCAGGGCGCACCTAAAGCAATTTCCCATTATGCCCCACAGAATTGTGGAAGCAGAACAAACACTCTAAATACCATTACGTTAAAGATCAACCTCCTTTGTTACGCCGCAGTGGTACTGATTGTCCCGTGGTGGCAATGTGAAATGAACTTTATGTGTAGAGCGTTGAAAGTTGATTTGCCATGACAGGTTCGTTGGAAGGGTCTACAGTAGGGGAAGCTAGGCCATGAAAAACATACGTAACAGGGTAGGTTCAGCCAGCGCGACAGTCTGGAGTTGTAAAGGCCATTGTTTAGCTTGAGCTGTCGTAAACGTTACTCTGATAAGTACGTGGCTCAAACAAAAGGTCTGCATTGATAAGCATACGCCATGATCTCGATGAAACTCACCTGGTTATATTGTGTAACTTTTTTATTGTTACCATTCGGCACCGTCGGCAGATCACATAAAAGCAGCCGACCCAAAAACATTCGGATTAACGACCTAAGTGCCTATGTAGAGGCTAAAAGAATAACACCGCGGTAACAAAAGTTTATTGAGTGCCGTTATTGGGATGAAAGTTACAACACACGTGCTTCCGTAATAGGTCATAAATGGAAGTATAGCGATGTCTGGGAAGCATAACCCACTGTCTGGGCAAACCTGTTATTAGATTTCGTGATAAGGTTATTTACGTCTTCCTTGTTAGGGAATCGTCGCATTAAGTGGAAGGTAGGCATTTGTGATTAAGGCACTTTCACTAAGTGGTATAATTAATTTCTAAATAAATTAGAATATTTATAATTATGTGCTTATTTTTTTATGGTGCCGGACCTTAAAAGGTAAAACTGTAGGAAACTGGAACATATAAGATAATTCATATCTTTTGAAAATGCATATCTTTTGTTGTAAAACTCACTAGGAGAATGCTTATTTCCATACTACGCGAACAAATATACTGTGTTTTTCTTAACAGTAAGCAATTATACATATTGTATAATAATTAATTAATATGGGTCTTCTCACAAAAAAATACAATACCAATTACATATCCACTTAATGCCCGACGATTTGACTGGGTTACTTCGATCATGGAAATGACCGAACTCAACCGAAAATCAGTATTATTTTCTGCACAAATCATAACAAAATTACGGCATTGGCATCACAGACATTAACAATCCATTACTTTTATTTCAAATGTGTAGTGTTCGCGAAAATAAAAGACAATACTATTAACAATCTATTTCAAATATTCAAAATTTTTAATGAACTCTAATATTTGTTACAGTATCAATACTGTGTCTATCATTTAGCGCGACTACTACACATTTGATTTGATTTAACGGGTTATAAATCGTACATAATTTAATTCCACATTATTTAGAGAACCGTCGTTTTCTTTCTAACATTTGCTATAGCAGCGATACCTACCTACAGCAGACATTCTCCTAATATCTCTTTAAAATCAATCGCTACCACCGAGGAGTTACAGCTAGCTCCAAACCCTCCAACGTACAACCCTACACATAATACGCCCCCGTCTGGCCTCAGGCAATTTGTCAGGGCTCCCGACCTACCCCAGCCCCTCAAATAAAAAAGTATTTGAATAATCGAAACGATGACGTGTGTCCCAATCGATGGTAGTTAGGGACTGTAGGTAGATAGGTAGGGATGGGTCTGTTTAGCTAGTAGATATTGGCGGAGTGGCAATGTCAAAGTCAGTATTCAGCATTAACCCTTATAAGATATAGGACTAATATTTCCCACCAGATTTTGAACCTTATTTATTTGTAATACCGGCGAAAACCAATGAAAAAAGTATATAGGTATGCTGTATCTTATTAACGGTTAAAATACATTTATTTGGTACCAGATCTTACATCTTTGTGTCTATGAATTAATTGTCTCGAAACTTGAGTTCCATTCTTGTCTTAATCGAAGTTTTAACTTGAAGTTTAACAACGACAGACTTAATAACTATTAAAACAACAATAACAACCCACCTTAGTCTCACAGCGTTCCAAACACTCTAATTAACATTTCAGTTCCCTATAAAGTACTGATACCTGTTTATTCGTCCAAATAATTGATATTTACAACTTGCTATGCCACTGCAGTGGCCATAATTGGTAAAGGGATCATTTAACTGTGCTTAGTCACGGAAACCTTCCATTTAACAGCCATAAATTCGCAACAATATTGTCTGATGGAAATTCAGTATTATTAGTTTCATCCACTGAGTGTACACTCAATTATGAAAGCTGACTAGCTCATCTGACGTAGAGTTTAATTTTTTTTTTGGTTCGTTTATTACAACGTTTACAGAAGTGCCAAAAGTATCGCTGCTACAAAATTTTGCTTGCGCATGGTTAGTTCACTTCCTATTTTTCTACTTTGTATAATAATTATGTTTGTACCCAAATATTGTACTTTATGAAACAATATAAACCTAAAATCCTACCTAATAGGAAAAAGCGAGCACAACTCTAGCTAAGGTAAGCGTCAAGTTATTATTCAACTTTAATGCAGTCATCATCATCATCCCATTCCTGTCCACTGCTGGACATAGGCCTCTCCAAATGCACGCCACTTCTCTCTATCCTCGCGACTCGAAGTCGTTTCGTCGTTTGAAGTTTATAATTATTGATATTGGTAACTTACATTATTCGACGTTTGTTGTGTTCAGTTTCATTCGAAACAAAATTTTACGGATGAAACTCTCGTTTGAGATGTTACACATAATTCAACACGCAAGTATCGTCCATAAAACAAGTTTTATTTCAAAAGTGTACACACGAATAATAGACAATACTTCTTCAACACCGCTTATTATATTCGCATTTCTGTTTAAGAAGTCGTCCGATCCAAGCTAACGCTCATACATATGAACACGTCTCCTCAAAACGTCTTAAAGATTGGGGGGAAGTGGATTTACGCATCGTAGGGTTATTGGGTAAAGTAACACCGATACTGAATTGATTGATCCAATGTTGCCACGCCTTAGCTGATTCGATAGGCCAAGACCAGGGGGAGTGATGTACGCACGGGTTTAGCAATAAATACTCGTTATTGCCAGTGGATTTACTAAGTAATGGGGGTATATGACTACTGTTAGATGGTGGGATGTTGTCTTGACTTGACTTGATGTACCGCACTCAACCACTGTTATTAAAAAATCAGGAATAGTATAGGTTTTCGAAGCAGAATTCTTCGCCGAATTACTTTTAAAAGTTCTTGGTAATCGATACGAAAACAAGCAAAAGATGAGACTACTAAAGAACGGAATATAAATACACAAATAACACAGGAACAGTATTGGAAAAACCAAAAGTGCCGTATGGATTCAGTGGGAACAGTGGTTAGTGACCCTGGCTGGTGGTCCCAAGAGTGGTTCCCGTGGGTTCGATTCCCACCCGGGATGAATATTTGTGTGATGAACATCGCTGTATGTTCCTTGTCTGGGTGTGAATATGTATTTATAAATATCTATGTATGTATATCAGTCTCTGCCTCCCATAGTACAAGCTCTGCTTAGTTTGGGGTCAGATGACCGTGTGTGGAAATGTCCCAGATGTTTACAGAGACATTTAATTGTTGGGTGTTAAAATGTTTCTAGTTCCATTCGAATTGTTATTACATCTCATTCCTAAGTTTGTAAGACCAAGAGTCGATGGTTATGAACTTTTTGTACCAGCCTCACCATCTTTGGTAAGGTAAATAAGCTTTAAGTTCCATTCCCATATAATGATGTGCGTTAAAAGTTGTTTCAACACTACGAACTCTCGCATATAGAACATGAGAACCTTTGTTTAGAACAATAGCCTTTTAGACACGCCTTTTAAAACATCCAAAGGACCTGAATTAACTTGCTTTGTTTATGGGCGGTCAGAATAAAATTACAATCGTTTTGCGAGAAACTCAGTTCATTATGGCGGTAAGATTTAAAGTTCCTTGTTCGTGATTTATATGGCATCTTTATCTTTGTGATCTATAATAAAAGTTTTCCAAATTCTGCAGCCCATTCAGAATCTTTATACATGATACCTTTGCGCCTTCCGAACGGAGTTTGAGTAAACGTTTTTTTTCTATACGACTTTAATAATTATTTATCGATTCGTCTTTTACAGCGTGAAATCATAAATCCCTTAAAGTGAAGTCAAATAATAAGTATTGTTATTTCAAAGTTTCTAGATTATTTAGGTGTCAAATTTCATAATCATCATTTGATCATTTGGCGCGACAAACAAACAGACATTTACTTACTTTCGTATTTATAATATTATTAAGGAAGGTGCAATTTGCTTTTTAAAAAAAAAATTGAAACATACCTTAGTAGCTATGATACAGTAAGCACTATAGTGTCATTAACTAAGATTTATCAAGGATAGTTGTCGATAGATACCAACATACAATCACATATAGACATAAACTGAACACTCCTTATTTAGGGCCAGTTGAGAAAAATAAACATCTTCAAATAAATAAGTAACATTCACCGAGGAACCTTACCGTCAAACCGCAAACGTTTCATATGAATTCAAATATTCACATTAAATTTACCGCATTGCGTGTAAAATCAATTAAAACACTTCCCTTACATACGCTACGATGGTACGAAGTAGATCAAAATCGAGCTAATGGAATCATGTTCATTTGAGAAATTTGGAGAAGACACATTGTCGCAAAACGTGTAAGGCAATGCAAAATGATAATTCTAAATGGGATACGACAATTGAACGTGAAGGATCTACCTACTACGGTGTAAGGTAGGCAGTTTGTATGATTCAATTATTTTTATTGGTCGGCGGTTTATCTCAGAAACCAAAAGGCAATAAATATCCGTTTTTCGAGTTCCTTACCATAAAGGGCATAAATTTGACCCTATTACTGAGACTTTGATGCCTATCTGTTGTTATCTGACTGTATCTTAAGAACCGCCATAGGTATCAAAATGTCAACCGTTTATAATTTTTTACAAATGAATGTATTTCTGTGGCCGCTATTGAACAAATATTTACAATAGTAAAGGAATAAATAAAGAATTACTATAATTAAAATAAAAAAAATATTTAGAGGAGTCCCATACAAAGAAGACAAAAATTAATATTAAAAAATGTTAGCGGGGGTTCCAAACAATAAAAGGGTATTTTTAAAATACTACGGAACCATTCGTGTGCAAGACCGACCGTACTTGGCCGTTTTCAACTTAGAGCGACATTTGTGTAGAATATCCTTGAGATTTTAATGCCTCCGTTTGAAAATTAAAATATTACTATGTGCCAACTCGTTATTAGAGAGCTATGGGCTATACTTACATACCTCTCTTACTCTTACTTTTGACGATAAACCATAAATCTGTATTGCATTAAGTCAATATGTCCATCCCATGCCCTAGAATCTACTTCAAAATGCTCTAAAAAAGACGTGTGGCACTCAGAGACTGCCGCGGTAAAGCTATTGCAGAGCATCGTCCGATTTCGGAGCAGCTCGTGCGAGTTTCCTAGAGTCGTACAATACGTCATATCGCACGCACACAAACACCGTGCCGAATTCTACCGAACTGAAACGACGTCAGACGATTGTGAGGTTTTTTTCGTTACGGAATTTCTTGGTTCGGTCGTCGCGCTCAAAGCCCGCGATAAAAGCTATGCAATAGCTTAAAATAAGTTAGTATTCACATAAGTAACTTTAGGTATGCTTACACAAACACACTCACTTAAATAGAATGTAAGTTAGTAATTAAGACGAGAATTTAACTTAATTTCGACTGAGCATTTCGTGTACAAAATTAGTATGAAGTTTTGATAACATTATCAAGTCTGTTGGCAAACATACTGGATGGATATGTAAGATTTTGGACTTTCGCGTTCCATTACACTAAAATTAGTCTTTATGGGTCTACACGCGATATTAGGAGTAGTTAGTTAGGGTGTTCGCTCGCGACCACGATTGGTGTAACCCAGTCGAAACGTCGGGCAGTAAGTAGCTATGTAATTTGCTACTCCTAATATCGCGTGTAGACCCATGAAGACAATTTCAGTATACTGGATGGATGTTTTATTTTTACTTGCTTTGAAGTCATAGCGAGTCGTATGAATGATACTTGGTTTAACACGACTAACAATATATGAGTAATAGCGGAAATCCTTTTCATTGTTCGTCAGTCACGATCACAAGTGTCGAATGTAAGAAAGTTATAGTTAACTAGAGTGGACAGGCATTGATCACATATTATTGATAATATATGATCAATTCAATCAACATTCGATCAACACCGATGTTCGTCACACAAATATTTGTCCTGAGTGGGAAATAATCCCACTACTCTTGAAACCTTAGGTAGAGAACCTGGGTCACTAACCACTGTTCCACCGAGACAGTCCAGAGATAGTCAGAAATACATGGCAACAATCTGTGTGTTTTACATTTTACTTTTAAAGATGAAATACAGATAAGAATTATATTTTATTCTTAAAATGACTAAGGCTAAGTTTAAGACAAAGCTTAGTCATGGTCAGGAAATTTGTGTTGTCACGAAATGCACTAGAATGTCTGATTGTAAATGGAGATTGTTAATGATTTTAGGTGATTAGGTAACTTTGAAGTATTTGATAATCTGAAACTTACTTTTACGTTTGAATATACACCGTGAAATTTTAGTGGTTGTTTTCCCGCAGTAAAATGATTCTATCTTAGTAGTACAAAAGATGTGTGCAGTTCTTTTTGGTCTCTCTTGGTTGGTGGTTGGTCAATCAATAAATGCCGGTTTTACGAAAGGTTTAACCGAAACTCGAAAGCACGTTCGAACCGCTTTATGACTTAGGGTGTAGAGCTTCTTTAGCTTTAAGCATCGATTTCATGCGGCAAGCAGTACCTGAATACGTCACATCTTCAAAAACAACGATAGCTTCTTTCGTTTTCGAGTTGGAAAATTATTATTCTGAAAAATCGAAAAAAAAAATTTTTTTTTTCGTGGAATAATTTGCATGATTCGATAGTATTACTAAAGGCGAATCGTTCTGCCACGGGAAAACAACCACTAAAATTTCACGGTGTATAAATTAGTTTTACAAATATATTCATCATCCTTACTTAATATTATAAATGCGAAAGTAACTCTGTCTGTCGGTCTGTTACGCTTTCACGCATAGAGTACTGAACCGGTTTAAACGAAATTTGGTACAGATATAGTCCAGAGCCTAGGAAAGGATATAGAAGATATAGAAGTAATTTTTACCCGTTAAACGTTTCTACGCGGACGAAGTCGCGGGCGGAAAGCTAGTTTCAATATATAATCTTCCATTGTGAAATGAAGACACGAGTAACATTTTCCATTGAGTTTTTTAGATTTTCTTTGAGTCTGATTTACTGACTCAGTAATATGGATCTTAAAAATATGTCACAATAGCCACAAACATTCCTGTTGGTGCCTAATTAAACAACAATTTATCTTCGTTTGCTCGTTAAAATCTCTGGATCTATTATTATCAGGAAATGTCAGGGTTCCCCCACCAATTAACCATTGTAACATGGTTCCTTGTTAGGGTCTAGTAAGTTTAAGTTGGAATACAATAGAAGCATTATTAGGACTTTTAACAAGTCTTGCATCATTTAAAACTCTACAGGTTGCCAGTGAAGAGTCACTGGCATACCTTATGTGGGAGTACCATATTTTTAAGACAGTCTGGTCTGTAACTTTCACAAAACAAATGTTTTTTAAACGATATTGATTAGGGGTGAGAGCCATCCGCTCCCCCGCAAGCCCGGTGATGATGACATGGCTCCTCGAAGCCATCATCGTTAGTCAGTTAGGAAAAAAATAAAAAAATAAATAAACGATATTGATAAAGCAACGTGAAATCTCTTAATAGTCCAGTCAAATTAGCATCTAAATTATGGGTAAGGTTGCATTAATTCCCAACAAGCTGGATTTTTGTGCAGGCCTTGAATACGTCATTACAAATGATATGTCAAAAGTCCCCATCGATCCGACGTGTGCAAAAAAAAATATTCATGGTCAAATGTCACAAATATCAGTTTTATGCACTTTTGAGCGAAACGGTAAGTTTTATCATAAAAGTATGTATGACAAAATTACTTATCACCTAATTATCTATAAAAATTGTCTTACACTTTATTCCTAAGATTCACCATTTCAGAGATAAAGCGATGCACAAAGTTGAAAAAATTGTATTTTCAAATGCTGCCAGGCCCCCGTGCGATTGTGCTAGACTGTTAAAATTTTCACGAATGATGTATTTCAGTTGGCTCTATAACATCTAATACTAAATACAACATTAAACTATCACTCAAGGTGGGCTCTTTTTCTTTTCTCTACGAAAGCTTTTTTTATTTGCTCGCACTTGGCCGGTTTTTAACGTGGTAACCACGTTAAGCCATGGTCACCACGTTAATGTGGAATAGGTTTACTAGGGTAACCACGATAAAAACCGTCCAAGTGCGAGCAAATAAAAAAAAGCGTTAGTATGAGAGCCCACCTTAAGTGATGGTTTTATGTTGTATTTAGTATAAGCGATAATAGAGGCAACTGAAATCCATCATTCGTAAAAATTTTATCTGTCTAGCACAATAGCACGGGGGCCTGGAAGCATTTGAAAATACAACATTTCAACTTTGTGCATCGCTGTATCTTTGAAATGGTGAATTTTAGGAACAAAGTGTAAAGACAATTTTTATAGATTATTAGATGATAAGTAATTTTGTCATACATATTTTTATGATAAAACTTACCGTTTTGCTAAAAATCGCGAAAAACTCATTTTTTTTACCTTTGACCTTGAATAACATTTTTTCCTTACAGGGGAAAGATGGGGAACTTTCAAATTTTGTTTTTAATGATATTTTAAGCAATCTTACCGATTTTCAGCTTGGTGGGAATTTATGTAACTTCGAATGTCTAAATTGACCGGACTATAATATTATAAGTGATCTCTCAATAAATTGTAATATAAATAAAATTATTAGAGTTCCATACACAAAGATATGCCTATATGCCTGTACGTATATGTATTGGACGTTGACATTTTTACGTAATACATACATTACCACATAGTATAAAGCAAAGTCGCTTCCCGCGTCTGTCTGTCCCTATGTACCTTAATCTTTAAAACCACACAACGGATTATGATGCGGTTTTTTTAGATAGAGGGAATTAAGAGGAAGGTATAGGTATTAGGTATATCCGAAGCGAAGCGGGTCATTAGTTATTTCTAAAACAACAAACACTAAAAATATTTCTAAAAATACGAGTATAAGGTGGCTTCCATTAAACGAAAGTTAGACTTTCACGTTGATCCTAATACAGATAACAGAAACCAATTCACATTTCACATCAATGTGAAATAGCATCAAAAGTTAGTAGATAGACACACACCCACTACGTATGAAAAGTGCCTGGGGCCAGCAAACATTGATATGATACATCAGCTCCGATGTTTATTCGGCGAAATGGAATAATGGAATACGTTCATTGAACATAACGCCCGAGGCGTACGAAAGGAGTGCCACAAATTATAGCTTGAACCGTAGTAATAATTGAAAACTGTACAGAACCGTTCGCGATCGATATGGACTCGGACTCATTAGGGTTACGTACATGAAGGTACGGGTCCCCATTTTAATGATTTCTGCACCATAGTTTGAAGACTTAGGCCGTGCTGAAATATTTACAGAATGTATTATTTCTATTTATATTTCTTATTTCTGACTGGCTCGTTGGAACAGTGGTAAAGTGACCCTGGCTGGCGGTACCAAGAGTCGTGGATTCGATTCCCACTCGAGACATTTATTTTTGTGATGAACATCGGTGTTTGTTCCGTGTCTAGGTTTGATTAAGTATTTAAGTATGTATTTAAAAATATATATGTATGTATATCAGTCTCAGACACCCATAGTACAAGCTCTGCTTAGTTTGGAGTCAGATGACCGTACGTGGAAATATCGCAGATATTTATTTATTTAAAGAAAATACACCAGTATAAATATTAAGGATGGTCCCATCCACAAACAGATGTATTTTTTGTTTTCCTAACTGACTTACGATGAGGAGTAGCCTTGTCATCATCACCGGACTTGCGGGGGAGCGTATAGCTCTCACCCCTTAACCACAAACAGATGTTTTTAGAATGTAGGTATTATTTGGAACTTCGAGTTTTTTACATCCGATATCCAGGTTGACCTCACTTCACTTGATGGTAAGCGGCCGTGAGGTCCATTTATGAGGTCGACAAATACAATAGAACATAATTATTGCCATTAGACATTGCTAAGATACATTGTTTATTCGGCTTAATATAATAAAGTTATACGTTCATTGGACAAAACGCCGCTGGCTAAAGTACCCACTGAGTGCCACAAATTATAGCTCAAACCGACAATTGTAATAATCATCAAACTAGGCATGTAAATACTGATGATATACTAACAACTTGTTATTATAACATAACTTACAATCAAACTGAGATACTTATAGTTATGTGGAAAGAAATGGTATCGTGTTGTACTGTCAAACTAGCAGACGTCTGCGTGGAATAGTACCTATCTTTTGGCAGCAATGATTTATTAAAATAGCATATTATATACCTCGTAAAATTAGCTATTATATTTATATAATATAATATATATTTATTTTTATAATATGTAAAAGTTCCGTCAAAATTGGTCAAGCTGTTCCAGAGATTAGCGGAAGCAATCAGACAGACAGACAAAAAATGTTTTGTTTTTGTTTTCGGTATCCGATATATTTTCATATCTAAATCGTTATTTTAACATTACTAACAGACACTTCAATTTTATTTAGCCGTGTAGATGTATAGCATAACTTTATGTTCAACTGTGCTATCGTTATTATCGAACTCACGACTCCTAGCCTTAGGAAATAAAGGCACTACTAAATACGACCGAGCCAGCCTCACTCAGTCAATGTAAATGTTTGTATAAAAATATCTCAACGACAACCCACCCTTTAAAAGAAGCCGATGGTAGATTATAGGGCAGTACCTTTCTTGAGTTTAATTAAACTAATTTCCTATAGCTGTTGAGTTGGTAATTAAGTGCCCAGTAATCAGAAAACTGACTCGGAGAGCGTCTTTCTAGGACTTATATTAGTTAAGATACTTCGCCGTAGGTCTATGAATGGAGAGAAAAAGTTTGTAAAATAAGAGCTTATTTCTTAGGGCTTAAATACGACGACGACGGCTAAAGAAACTATGTTATTTTTAACTAAGGACACGCCCTCGCTTCGCTTCGGATATATTAACATATAAACCTTCCTCTTGAATCCATCTGTCTATTTCAAAAACCCAATCAAAATATTTTGCACAGTTTTCAAGATTTAAGTACACACATACAGACAGACGAGGAAAGCGACTTGCTTTATACTATGTAGTGATCAGAATGCGCAAAATCGGGATTTTTAAAACCTCGATGTTATACGTAATTTAACGTATACTCAATTGAGTTTCTTATGTTAAGAAGACATGTATTTTTTATATAAATTAATACATACCTTGTAAGATTAAACACCATTTCCTGTAACAAAACAAAAATAACTTAGTTATACATAGTAACATTAAAAAAAAAATATCAAAGTCTTAAATAACACACACAGCTACGGAACAAACATCAATGTTCGTCAGTCCCGTATGGGAACCGAACCCACGGCTCTAGTCTAGTGAACCTACCCTAACCACTGGTCCACTGTGTCCAGTCCAGTCACAACAACTTTAAGCTAAATACCGAACGGAATTATTCAACTGTTTCAATGGATGATAATACTTTTTAATGCCGACTAAACAATTTGGGACCAACAATGGAGGCATCAAATTGAACACAAGTGCATAATGAGATAGTTTGCCATTGGAGCGTGAATATTTAATAGATGTCTCGAATGAATAATGAATTAGGTAACGAAGTATTGCAATTGAAAACTTAATGGAAAACTATAACAATATTTACGTGTAAATAGGATAACTAAAGGATAGTAGTAAAATAAAGGCGTCCGACCGTTTTTAGCCATGGCGGCCGATCTCAATTGAGATCAGCCAAGTGCGCAGGACATATTACGTGCTTTCCGAGGCACGGGCGTTCAACCGCCAACTTCCTAACTCCGGGCTGAGTAATTTCATTACAGAAAAACTCACACAAATTTTGCCCGACCCCGGATTCGAACCGGGGACCTCTCGGTCCTAACGCAGCACTTGCTACCAATAGACCAACGAGGCAGTAAACGCAATAAAATAAGGCGTCCGACCGATTTGGGCCATGGCGGCCAATCTCGATTGAGATTATCCAATCACTCATGACATTTTATAGTGCACAAGTGTGCGCGTAAACACAAGTGCACTCTCCCTTACTCTCATAGCTCAGGATAAAAACAAAAACATGCATACACAAACTCACTCACAAACTCTACACTGACGTCATAAAATTTGCAAATCTGTTTCAAAACCCGCAGCGAAAAGCTACAAACATTTTTTTATTTATCATACGCCGCCGTTAAAAAAAAACACTCGAACAACAAGTTCGGAATACACACAAAATACGGATCACGCAATAATGCATTGAACACGTGGGGCCGATCCCTTCGCCCCCAAAGAGGCGATTTCGATCCTTATACGATGGTAATACGGGTCAAGATGACACTGCACTCGAACGCCCCTTCATATAAATGACTGCAATGTGCAATCCGGGGTGCATTGGATCGATACGGCGAATATTCGAACGCGATTTTGGTAATTGGGTACGTCTGCCGTAGACATGTTAAGGGATATTTCCACGAACCCGAATCCGATTAGCTGTGTTGCAAGCCGTGACCGTAACGTGATAATCATAGAGCTTGAATCCGTAGTAGAGACGTTACTTTGATATAGAGCTGTAAATGCGACATATCTACTGGTTGTTCCAATTGAAAATCAAATGTATGTACAGTACTTGCACTGTTTGATATATTGTATTGTAAATGTAATAATAATCGTCTGAATGCGAAAATTTTTGCGTTTCCTGGTGTAAAACATTAGTTCTTTATACTTTTGGCTTTATAGCGCAGTCAAGCCGCATTTGAGTCGGTTTAGTAGTTTTGGCGAGAAAGTGCAACAGACAGAGTTTTCAATTTATAATATTAGTAAGGAAGTGAAGATTAACTTCGAGTAAATAAAAGAAAATTGCTACAGCAAAATAATAGAATTTGGAACATAACATGCAGCAGTAAAGGCTTATTTCCTAAAGGTCCTTAAGATTGACATTTATAAAAATTCTTTAAAGATCAATCACAAAATCAAAATCGGTATAATGTATTGATTGCATCGTATCATACATACATAATACTGACTAGCAAAATAAATAAATAAATACTACAGCAGTAACTAGCGTAGAACTAGGATACACATTTCCTAGAATACTATAACGACGCCACCGTACGCATATCCAATAAATCTAGGCTAGACAGAATATTACGTTATCCATTGTGCTAAAACGGGCATATGAAGTTGATACCTGCTTCGTGGAATACAGTGGTTATTTCGTGAAACTCTCTACTATTACCTCTACATCTACAATGCATTGCGTAATTTCAACATTTCCTAGAATAAGCGAAATGTTGTAGTGGAAATTTTGTAGCGAAAATTCTTGGCCAAATGGGAATATAATATCCTACAACCATAAACTGGCAATGTGCGAGTCAGACGGACGGACGGACGGACAGATAAAGAAGTTTAGTATTAGGGTCCCGTTTTTACCATTTAGGTACGGAAACCTAATAGATGCAACGGTTTAACGGAATCATGGCGCTCGCAACTGTCCCGAAATAATGCGTAAAGAAAATAGTATAACGATCCCACCATAAGACCTTCACCAGGCTGGTCGTCACAGAACATGGTAAATATAGCAGACATTTTCAGTTTTCTAATGGAAATATAAGTTGTTTCAAACGATAATCGGATCGCTGCTCACAACAAAACCTGCATTGTTAGTGCATGTGTATTAGCATTAAACGGAAACAGATCTAGACTAGACTCTACTGCGCTAAAACCAGTTCATGGTCAGACTCGCATTAGGCTGGAAACTGTGAATTATAGAGCAAGGCTAATTGTTGAATCAATTTGAGCAAAAGATGAATTTGTTAATTTTTGCATCTTAATCAAGGTTAGGTTTACTACATGTCGACGGTATCTAGCGAAAAGCTAGCGAAACCTAAGCTAGAATATACATAATAGGCGAGACGACTAGGTCAAAATCTTATTATTCTATTTAGCCCGTAAGTTAATTTATACAAAAATATGGGACACATATTTTTTTGTTTTTCAATTGATTGAAAAATGACCAAAATTATAAGATATCAAACTTCTGGAGTGGGGGCTTGTGACGTCACCCCTAGGTAAAATTTGTACCATAACGTGACGTCATACGAAACTTCTAAGCACTATATCTTCATTATTTCTTGTTTGTGAAACAAAATAAAAAATACGAGTACAATATTTTTAAATAATCTATATAACGGACTAATTATATTTTTTTAGTCCACTCGCCTATTCTTTGGAAGATTCTTCTATCTTGGATCTTGGTCCATATTATCTCAATACGTGGTGTCCGTGACTATTAAGAACTAAGCTGGTTTCTTTGATCAACCACTTGGTGTGAAGTTTTAGTAATGAATGGAAAAAAATCTTTTAAAAACTTATTATTTTAGCCCACCCTTTTTTTTTTTTTTTGACGCGATGAAATGCGTGTCGCACCTTCACCGGAAGAGGGGGCTCTCTTCCCGTGGTGTGTCGGGCTCCCCGGCGGCTGCCGAGAAGATGGTAAATGCCAGCCGCTGCTCCTGGGCGAAGTGCAATGCCCAGGGGTCTACCGACTAAAACACCGCGATGTACCTCCACTGGCATAGGCCAACTACCACGACGCCACTGTCGAATAGGCCCAAAGGGCTCCTATTCAAGCCTCCCCCCGAGGTGGGCGACGGAGTAACCCGGTACATGGGGTCGCTCCCGTCCCGAAGCGTCGGCCGTTGGTGCAATGCCGGCGGGAGTGTCCCCACACTCACCGCCGACGGGCCTCCGCTGGAGTGCGCAAACTGACGCACAAAGTTGCGCCGCGCACGTCCATTTCTGCGCCTTCGATGCGCCGGCGCGGAGGGTCATTCTCTCGCGCTCGTTCGGCCTCCTCCTTTTGCGAAATAACTGTTTCGCAGAAGGAGGCGACCGCCACCCAGACCTCCCTTTTTTGGACCCACCCTCGGCAACCACTCGACGGTCATCGACAAAGAGGTAGGCCGAAGAAGAGATGGCGAGATGACCTAGATGCCCATGAGAGGAACTGGTGAGCCTTGGCTGAAAATCGACAGCTTTGGAGTGAGTTAGGGGAGGCCTTTGCCCAGCAGTGGGACAGAACAGGCTAAATAAAAAAATTAAAAACTAATATACATTTTGTAGTAGTACCTATTATACACAATTAAATTGTCTGCAGTGATGCCTAAACCCCCACCGTTTGTAAATGTATTCGCATCTCTACTTTTGTCTTTGTTTCTCATCTTTCAACAGTTGTTACAGATGATAAGAATTTCCTGTATTCAAAACATTCAAGGCACGTTCGCGTCCATACGTACCGCTGTTACATACATGTAAAATATGATGCAAGTATTTCTGTTTGTACACATTATGAATCCTTAGGGATCTTAGCGTTCGTCGGTACTGAGATGCTTCGCGGTTATTTGAATTGCTGGTGAAATTCCGACGGCGAAATTTAAAAATGGTTTCGACATAAGCGGATCTTCACTATACTTAGTTGCAGCTAGGATTTTGAACAGCGCTCTTGGTTAATATGGAGATGTCTGAAATATTTGAATTCGACTGGAATTATGAGTTTTGCCCGGAAAAGTTTGTTGCCGAACTGAATCTGAGTGTTTTAGGAGAAATGTTTTTCCTTCTTACTGGAATTTCGACATTGTGTAACTTGAATTTAATATGTTGTTGGTATCGTAGTAAAACCACTTTTGCGTATTTGCTTTTTAACAACCATTAGGTATCTAAATTTATTTATAAGAAATCATCAGTAAAAGTAACTTTAAGATGTCGATTTTATACGTTTGTCATCGATACGATAAAAAATTATGTATCAAAAGTTATTATGGCAGAATTATTGGTTTAGTCTGCCTATCTTGCAACTAAATGAAATTGAAGTATCTGTTTGTAATATTAAAATACCGAGTTTTTACTATATGGGTCATCATCATCATCAGCCCATATACGTTCCCACAGCTGCGGCACAGGCCTACCCTAAACTAGGGCGATAAGGCCTTAGTCGACCCGATGGCCAAGTGCGGGTTGGTCGACTAAATGGGTATTGGGTATGAATCTATATCGGGTACTAATAACAAAAACACAATTCACATTTTTGTCTGTCTGTCTGTTAGTTCCCGCTAATCTCCTTGAATGAGTTAAGATCTTACTTACATTATCAAACTCGATTTACGAATATAGCTTAAGGGGCAATTGGAACTCGAGTGAATGGGTCAAAAACATTATGCGAACAGACACGTGATAAGGAAATGCAAGTAAGATTCGTATACAATATTATTATTTTAACTCGCATTACTTACAATTATGTAAATCGTTGCTTCCTTATTATTCTTAACAGTATTATATTTAAGCGTTAAAAGAACTTTTTAATTTTTTATTTTTAAATATTTCACAACATCACATACATTGATCTGATCCCGTGGTAAGTAGCTTAAGCACTTGTGTTACAGGTATCAGAATCAACAGTGGATACACAAATATACTTAAATATATTTAATAATACACCCAGACACGGAACAAACACCGATGTTCGTCACACAAATATTTGTCCCAGTGGGAATCGAACCCACGACTCTTGTGCTACGGTCCTGGCATTCCACTTTCGCTTCATCCACATTCATCATCCTCTTCATGCACGCTCGTCGATTACGAGTTTCTGGCTATCAATATTAGTGCAGGGTTAGACAAGGGACTGATTTATTTTCTTAATAAGCTACTTTTTAATCGACTACCCTATAAGAGAGCATTGTTTTATATAAAAACAACTACACGGACGGAATCCTAATAAATACTTTAGGATATCTAGATTATTTAATTCTATTGCGCAATGCAAGTTTCAATTGCGTAATAATTATTATTAACTATTATGCAGTAATTAGCAAGTATGTTGCTACTTATATCATAAATGCGAAATTTAAGTAATTTATACATTATGAAAATCACTCACAAGAATATAATCGTACATTCTTTTGTGGTTTTTAACCGACTTCAAAAAAAGGAGGAGGTTCTCAATTCGTCTGTATGTATAATATTTTTTTTTTTTTTTTTTTTTTATGTATGTTCACCGATATTTTCGTCAATTATAGACGGATTTCAAAAATTTTTTTTGGTTGGATACAGTTCACTTCCGAGGTGGTCCCATTTTCACCAGTCCCGGATCTGATGATGGGATCCAGGAGAAATCGAGGGCAACCCTCAAATTTTATAGGGACATGTACCGCGTTTTGCATATTATCTGAAGTTATATTGGCATTTGCTTCTGGAAATCATAATATTATGAGGCTGAGCTGATGATGGAAGGTCAACTCCTTAATACTTAGGAGTAAAAGGAGTAAAAGGATAATTCTTTCAATACTGTATACATATTAAGACTACTAGTTATAATATCAGTAGCATTATAGGTGAGCTGAACTAATAGGGTGACCAGTCTAGGATCTGATGATGAGATCCAGGAGAAATCGAGGGCAACCCTCAAATTTTATAGGGACATGTACCGCGTTTTGCATATTATCTGAAGTTATATTGGCATTTGCTTCTGGAAATCATAATCTTATGATGCTGAGCTGATGATGGAAGGTCAACTTCTTAATACTTAGGAGTAAAAGGATAATTCTTTCAATACTGTATACATATTAAGACTACTAGTTATAATATCAGTAGCATTATAGGTGAGCTGAACTAATAGGGTGACCAGTCTAGGATCTGATGATGGGATCCAGGAGAAATCGAGGGCAACCCTCAAATTTTATAGGCACATGTACCGCGTTTTATATATTTTCTGAAGTGATATTGGCATTGCTTCTTGCAATCATAATGTTATGATGCTGAGCTGATGATGGAAGGTCAACTCCTTAATTGTTTGGAGTAAAAGGATAATTCTTTCAATACTGTATACATATTAAGACTACTAGTTATAATATCAGTAGTATTACAGGTGAGCTGAACTTATAGGGTAACAAAAGATTTAACACTAAAAAGTATGAAAAAAAATTGTAAACAAAAAAAAACCGCCTTCAAAAACCCGACTCACTAAAAATTACAAAATAATATAATACGAACATTTATAATCATCTGGGTATGAATTTTATATGTTTTTGAAGGCGGTGCCAATCAAAATTTTGAGGAAAGTAAAGCACTCTGTGCTTGTCTGTATGAAATATAAACGGCACCGCCTTCAACAACATATAAATTTCATACCCAGATGATTATAAAATATGTTCGTATTATATTATTTTGTAATTTTTAGTGAGTCGGGTTTTTGAAGGCGGTTTTTTTTTTGTTTACAATTTTTAAAGTGATATGTACTTACGTGTTGTCATATAAATTACTTTGAATTTGAATTCGTCATTCGTTCATTCGGTACTAACACTACCTATAGTCTGGGGGTCACGAGTACGCCATATTTTTTCACCAAATATAATAGGTCACGTCTCAAAAAACAGACTATATGTTTGTTACAAAAAATACTGAACGGATTGGGATGAAATTTGGGAATACAATGGTATTAAAAACAAGCATTTATTTTAATTACCGGAACTGAAAGGTGCAATTCTATATGTAAGTAAGTATAAGCTATATCCCGCCGTTCACCGCGGTAGGGAAGGGCGGTAACAGATGGTGCGATTCTCCAATTAGCAATGATGACGTCATGTTTGCGGAGATACCTATAACATCCGTATTATACACGTACTGGTTTTTTTTTCAAGGCAATATTAATCTTTGTGAAGAGCTAGGCTTTAAAAATCGGCTTAGTCAAGTCGGATCGCGTGGGATGGTCTTAGGCAACAAACAATGAATAAGAATCAAGTTAAACAATAATTGGCTGGCTCGGTGGAATAGTGGTTAGTGACCCTGGCTGGAGGTTCCATCCAAGAGTCGTGGGTTCGATTCCCGCTCGGGTCAAATATTTGTGCGACGATGATTAATACGTGTGTGGGTTTGATTATCTATTTAAGTCTGTAATTATAAATATAGATGTATGTATATCAATCTCTGACGACCACAATACAAGCTCTGCTTAGTTTGGAGTTAGAGAACCGTGTGTAGAAATTTCCCAGATTTTTTTAAAAATTTTATTATAAACTATTCTTAAAGTATGTAACTAATAATATGCTAACATTTTTCTATAGTATCAAAATGTCTCCTTTGTTCGATAAAGGAAAGGTCTACATAGCACACACTGTACACAAGGCTTTAATACTGAAAAAGCATTTTACAAAGTAAACCAACCCACCTCTGCAAACTTCCCGCACCTTATACATAGCCTAGACTTAGGTAACAAACAAAACCTGAAGCAAATAAGCTGAGACTCAAAGCGTTCCACATAACGCTAAGCTTAAAAACCGGCCAAGTGCGAATCTGACTCGTTCTCAAAGAATTCCGTACTAAATTAAAAAAAAAATCACGTTTGTTGTATAGTATAGATGGTTCCATACAATACAACAAACAATTTTTTCATTTTTGCTATTGCATAGCTTTTATCGCGGCGCGGCGACCGAACCAAGAAATTCCGTAACGAAAAACCTCACAATCGTCTAACGTCGTTTCAGTTCGGTAGACTTCGGCACAGTGTTTGGGTGCGTGCGGTTAGACGTATTGTACGACTCTACGAAACTCGCACGAATCGAGCTATACCGCGGCAGTCCCCGAGTGCCACACGTCTTTTTTGTTTTAGTGGCAAATTGGCAATAAAAATAAATCATCTGCGAAAATGTCAACTGCCTAACTACCACCGTTCTTTAGATGCAGACAGGTGACAGACGGACGGATAACCATAACTCATAGTAATGTTCGCTTACACGATTGGTGTAAGTAACCCAGTCGAAACGTCGGGCAGTAAGTAAGTAGCATACTTACTGCCCGACGTTTCGAGTCTCAGCTTATTTGCTTCAGGTTTTGTTTGTTACCTAAGTCTAGGCTATGTATCAGGTGCGGGAAGTTTGCAGAGGTAGGTTGGTTTACTTTGTAAAATGCTTTTTCAGTATTAAAGCCTTGTGTACAGTGTGTGCTAGGTAGACCTTTCCTTTATCGAACAACGGAGACATTTTGATACTATAGAAAAATGTTTGCATATTATATTAGTTACTTTCTTTAAGAATAGTTTATAATAAAATTTTTAAAAAAATCTGGGAAATTTCTACACACGGTTCTCTAACTCCAAACTAAGCAGAGCTTGTATTGTGGTCGAGAATGATATACATACATCTATATTTATAATTACACACTTAAATAGATAATCAAACCCAGACACGTAATAATCACCGATGTTAATCGCACGAATATTTGTCCCCGAGTGGGAATCGAACCCACGACTCTTGGAACCGCCAGCCAGGGTCACTAAACACTGTTCCACCGAGCCAGTCAATAATTGTTTAACTTGATTCTTATTCAATATAATGTTGTCTGAGACTTCGCTGGCCTTTCGTCCTTCCGTTTGTCTGATACCAGGCTATATCTCTAAAATCGCGATAGCTATACAGTTGACATATTCATATACCGTTTTAACTGTATGTTTCCATGACATTTTTTATTATATTAGTATTCCGACTAGCACTAAGCCGATTTTTAAAGCCTAGCTCTTCACAAAGATTAATATTGCCTTGAAAAAAAAACCAGTACGTGTATAACACGTATGTTGTAGGTATCTCCGCAAACATGACGTCATCATTGCTAATTGGAGAATCGCACCATCTGTTACCGCCCTTCCCTTCCGCGGTCGGACGGCAGAATAGGGCTTATACTTTCATATAGAATTGCACCTTTCAGTTACGGTAATTAAAATAAATGTTTGTTTTTGATACCATTGTATTCCAAAATTTCAACACAATCCGTTCAGTATTTTTTGTAACAAACATATAGTCTGTTTTTTGAGACGTGACCTATATTTGGTGAAAAAGTATGGCGCACTCGTGACCCCAGACTATAGGTAGTGTTAGTACCGAATGAACGAATGACGAATTCAAAGTAATTTATTTGACAACACGTAAGTACAAATCACTTTAAAAACCACAGAAGAATGTACGATTATATTCTTGTGAAATGGTTTTCAGTAACCTATGATAACATACTTAAAATCCAAAATTTCAAGTCTGTTGGACTTATAGTTCCGAAGTTAAGCGAAAGCAAAATTTTCATAATGTATATATGCAACATACTTGCTAATTATTGCATAAAAGTTAATAATAATTATTACGCAATTGAAACTTGCATTGCGCAATATAATTAAATAATCTAGATATCCTAAAGTATTTATTAGGATTCCGTCCGTGTAGTTGTTTTTATATAAAACAATGCTCTCTTATAGGGTAGTCGATTAAAAAGTAGCTTATTAAGAAAATAAATCAGTCCCTTGTCTAACCCTGCACTAATATTGATAGCCAGAAACTCGTAACCGACGAGCGTGCATGAAGAGGTTGATGAATGTGGATGAAGCGAAAGTGGTATGCCAGCACCTTAGCACATGGCAGGAAGTGATCTCTGCCTACCCCTCTGGGAAAAAGGCGTGTTTTTATGTATGTATGTAGAAACTCGTGTCTAGATCTTTAACCGCTTAAATATAATACTGTTAAGAATAATAAGGAAGCAACGATTTATATAATTGTAAGTAATGTTGAAATAATGATTTTGTATACGAATCTTACTTGCATTTCCTTATCACGTGTCTGTTCGCATAATGTGTTTGAACCACTCACTCGAGTTCCAATTGCCCCTTTAGCCATATTCGTAACTCGAGTTTGATAATCTAAGTAAGATCTTATCTTTTAGGAGATTAGCGGGAACAAACAGACAGACAGACAAAAATGTTTTCAATTGTGTTTTTGTTATTAGTACCCGATATAGATTCATACCCAATACCCATTTAGTCGACCAACCCGCACTTGGCTAGCGCGGTCGACTAAGGCCTTATCGCTCTAGTTTAGGGTAGGCCCGTGCCCCAGCAGTGGGGACGTATATGGGTAGATGATGATGATGACCCATTTAGTAAAAACTCGGTATTTTAATATTACAAACAGGTACTTCAATTTTATTTAGTTGCAAGATAGGCAGATTAAACCAATAATTCTGCCAAAATAACTTTTAATACATAAATTTTTATCGTATCGATGACAAACGTATAAAATCGACATCTTAAGTTACTTTTACTAATGATTACTTATAAATAAATTTAGATACCTACTTGTTGTTAAAAAACAACCAGGCAAAGAGGTTTTACTACGATACCAACAACATATTAAATTCAAGTTACACAATGTCGAAATTCCAGTAAGAAGGAAAAACATTTCTCCTAAAACACTCAGATTCAGTTCGGCAACAAACTTTTCCGGGCAAAACTCATAATTCCAGTCGAATTGAAATATTTCTGACATTTCTATATTAACCAAGAGCGCTGTTTAAAATCCTAGCTGCAACTAAGTATAGTGAAGATCCGCTTATGTCGAAACCATTTTTAAATTTCGCTGTCGGAATTTCAGCAGCAATTCAAATAACCGCGAAGCATCTCAGTACCGACGAACGCTAAGATCCCTAAGGATTCATAATGTGTTATTTCCTAATATATAATTTTAAACTGTCATGGTTACACACATTAGAAAACTGAAAGTGAGCGAGCTCATTAAAACAAAACAACATGGTAAATATCCCGGACACTTTCAGTTTTCTAAAATGTATTTCCTACGCCTAATATCGCGTGTAGACCCATAAAGACTAATATTTAGTCTAATGGAACGCAAAAGTCTAAAATCTTTCATAGTGATAGAGGTCCCGTCTCTATCAAAAGGGCACGAAACCCTAAAAATCGGCAAAAAACCACCCAGAAACGGTCTCAGTGCTAATTCCGCGGGTGAAATGGTAAAACTGGAATATCGATTTCTACAAACAAGTCAATGACCGTCGCGATATATCGGTGGGTACGGGGAAAACTTGTGTCGGAGCGTGCTGTCATTCATACGCCTAATAAGGGCTTACTAAGTTACTACTCGGATACCGTGACATCATTTGGTTAGGATGAACGTCGACAATGTTGATTTAACTGCTAGTGAAGAACAAGGACTGACTTAAAATTTAGACTTTCGCGTTCCACTACACTAAATAATAGTCTTTATGGGTCTACACGCGATATTAGGAGTAGCAAATACATAGCTACTCACTGCCCGACGTTTCGACTGGGTTACACCAATCATGGTCGCGGGCGAACTGGCGCCGCCCGTCTTCGTCTGCCAGCGGTTGTGAATTTCTAAATCCACCCCCGAACTAGCACTAATGTCATTTCATTAAAAACTGACGTCATAGGTATAACTCTCTTCTCCTTAAAAGGGAAGTCCGAAAAGTTGGCTTTGTACTTTGATTCCTTTGCCTGTTTACATTCTTTAAAAAAATGTGTGGATGAAATCAAGGCGTTTATTGTCAGTGAAGTGAAATTCATACAAAACAGGTATCATTAAGATTAATGATTGCTTTTACTTGTTTCACGAGTCGAAATGTCATGAATTCAACAATACTGGATTATATTCACATAAAAATTTGACCACACGTCAGAAATTGACTAAGTCAATAAGCCATGACATGGTTGAACCTCACTATGCCTACTATGATCATACATAAGCCAAAACTCGTTTGTTTTGATTCCGTAATAAGCAGCTTAAGTACTTGAGTCACGGATATCAGAATCAACAGTCCAACAAAAAAACACCTAAAATAGATAGTAATACACCCAGACGAGGAACAAACATCACACAAATATTTGTCCCGAACGGGAATCGATCCCACGACTCCCAGCGCAGGGTCTTAATACGCCATCCAACCAGTCAGTAGTAAACTAGGGTATTTCCACGATTAGCGAATAACCCTATACTTTATAGTCCAGTCAAATTAGCATCTAAATTATGGGTAAGGTTGCATTAATTCCCAACAAGCTGGATTTTTGTGCAGGCCTTGAATACGTCATTACAAATGATATGTCAAAAGTCCCCATCGATCCGACGTGTGCAAAAAAAAATATCCATGGTCAAATGTCACAAATATCAGTTTTATGCACTCTTCAGCGAAACGGTAAGTTTTATCATAAAGTATGTATGACAAAATTACTTATCACCTAATTATCTATAAAAATTGTCTTACACTTTATTCCTAAGATTCACCATTTCAGAGATAAAGCGATGCACAAAGTTGAAAAAGTTGTATTTTCAAATGCTGCCAGGGCCCCGTGCGATTGTGCTAGACAGTTAAAATTTTCACGAATGATGTATTTCAGTTGGCTCTATAACATCTAATACTAAATACAACATTAAACTATCACTCAAGGTGGGCTTTTTTTGTTTTCTGTACCAAAGCTTTTTTTATTTGCTCGCACTTGGCCGAGTTTTTAATGTGGTAACCACGTTAAGCCATGGTCACCACGTTAATGTGGAATAGGTTTACTAGGGTAACCACGATAAAAAACCGTCCAAGTGCGAGCAAATAAAAAAGCGTTAGTATGAGAGCCCACCTTAAGTGATGGTTTTATGTTGTATTTAGTATTAGCGATAATAGAGGCAACTGAAATCCATCATTCGTAAAAATTTTATCTGTCTAGCACAATAGCACGGGGGCCTGGAAGCATTTGAAAATACAACATTTCAACTTTGTGCATCGCTGTATCTCTGAAATGGGGAAGTCTTAGGAACAAAGTGTAAAGACAATTTTTATAGATAATTAGATGATAAGTAATTTTTGTCATACATATTTTTATGATAAAACTTACCGTTTTGCTAAAAATCGCGAAAAACTCATTTTTTTACCTTTGACCTTGAATAACATTTTTTCCTTACAGGGGAAAGATGGGGAACTTTCAAATTTTGTTTTTAATGATATTTTAAGCAATCTTACCGATTTTCAGCTTGGTGGGAATTTACGTAACTTCGAATGTCTAAATTGACCGGACTATAACTACATCTAGGTGATGTGGCGTATGTCAGCAACGAAGCCATAAAAGGGTCGTCGATAAATATGTTGTCACGAGACGTCGTAAAATAGATCGTAAAGCAAAACACGATTTTCTACCAAGATCACTGTGTCCAACCGACTCCATCGTTTAGGGTACATGTGTAAATTGATATAAGCTTGTAAGTTCGTTCACACCTTTAATACTGCCGTGTTTTGGGCTTGTATGAATGAAAAAAAAGCGTCAACGGCCGAGTGGTTAAGGTCGTTGCTTGCCATGCGAGAGGTCGCCAGTTCCAAACCTTGCCATGTGCCTCTGTGTTTTCAAATTTTAAATGCATATGCAGTACAATTATTCGACGGTGAAGGAAAACATCGTGAGGGAACCTGTCATTTACGAATAAATTCTAAGGTTGAGTAGTCGACCAACGCGCACTTGGCCAGCGTGGTGGACTAAGGTCTGATCGCCCTAGTTTAGGGTAGGCCTGTCCGCAGCAGTAAGGACATATGGGCTGATGAAGATGATGATGAATGTTTGAAAGAATTCAATCAACCCTGAAGAGCATGCTCGCAACTGCCATTTTCGTAGTGTTCTTTTCTGAACTTGACTCGTGTTTGCACGTGGTTACATAGAGGAATTATTTTTTCTGATACGATTGTTAAGTCTTATTAAAAATAATTTCTTATTGCTATTTGCCCACGATTCCAATCGCGCGGAGGCGTTTATCGCGTAACACAATACTCCTTTACAATGACGTCGGCTAATATGTGCCTTATCTGTTCTCAAAGGTTAAGTTTTGGCGTGAAGAAATGACAGGCAGAATAACTTTCGCATTCAAAACATCAGTACGTAAACAGGGATTCAGCCTTAACATTCCATTAAAATGTCCCTTACCAATCCTGAAAATCAGAAAACATGTAACGGATCCAACTTTCCTGTAGCAAACACATAAATAATACGGCCGAAACGACCGGGTAGCATTAATCAAGTCTGCTCAATTTCTTCTTACAAACAAGAGCAAAAAGGCGACCGGCAGACGAGGGAAAGTGAAAACAAAAGTTGCACGCCCAATTTAAACAGAAAATGAAGTGCTGGCTTTTTGTCTTATAGCGTTTAAATCATAGCCATTTGTCGTGGGGACACCGTAATCGATGTTAGGCAGAGATTACGGTAATCGAGTAAATAGAGTCGATTATTCGGATCGCCGCGGCAGGGTGCACTGCTCATGCGAGAAATACATTTAATCTCCTCAGTCTTTACAAATATTTTTTTTTTATAAAAGGCTAACAAGATGACCTCACTCCACCTGATGGTAAGCGGTAGTGAGATCCAAATATGAGGTCGACAGGCACAAAAGATCGTATTGAGCCTGTCGCACTCACCCTGAAGGCCTGCTTAAATGCCGTTTCACGCCCCGCCTGAAGAGCCCGGGATCATAGGAGGGAGGGAAAACATGAGCTGGAAGGGCATTCCATGCCTTAATGGCACGGGGCAGAAATGAGGAGCTAAACCTCTTAGTCCGAGCCACCAGCGCCTGCATTGAATGCGGATGGCAGCGCTGTCCAGCACGTGTCGTTCGGGAGTGGAAAGGAGGGAAATATTTATATACCACAACTCATATCACGTACAATATTCCGATTCTGAAGTCACATTCTAAAGTCATCAGCCACTAAACAACAGTGGTATACACAAATACACTTCACTACATAGTATAAAGCAAAGTAGCTACCCGCGTCTGTCTGTCCTTAAGTATGCTTAAATCTTTAAAACTACACAAAATATTTAGATGCGGTTTTTAAATAGATAGAGGGATTCAAGAGGAACATTATATGTATAATATACCCGAAGCAAAGCGAGGATGAGTCACTTAAACATATAAAAATCACACCCATGGAACAAACACCGATCAACACACAAACGCCTCGAGTGAGAATCGAACCCACGACATTTGGCGGATAATGCACTATCCAATGCGCCACTAAGCCAGTCAAATAGACTCTATTCGGAGACACTCATGCGAAAAATACCTTTAATCCCCAGTCTGTGTTTACTGGTGCAAGTAAGTACTACTTACTTAGGCTATCGTAGTAACACTATACTACTTAGTAAGTAGTATAGTCTTACTACTATAGCGTAAGCATCTAAGTACTTAGAAACAAAGGAGACATCGATACATTGCATCGTCATATCAATAGAGTGGGTAGGTGGGTGTTACAATAATAATGTGCATAGTAATGTGTTCTCGATATTAAACGTTGGGTAACGTTAAACTGTACTCGGAGATGATCCATATCGAATTGGACACATAGGATTTAATAGTAAGTTCCTAATACGTTTGAAACTACTGTGTTGTTTAGTATACCTGACCCATACAAGAGAGCTATAGTTTCAACTTAATAAATAAATAAATATCTGGGACATTTCCACACACGGTCATCTGACCCGAAACTAAGCAGAGCTTGTACTATGGGCGTCAGAGACTGATATACATACATATATATTTATAAATACATACTTAAATACATAATCACACCCAGACACGGAACAAACACCGATCTTCATCACAAAATATTTGTCCCGAGTGGGAATCGAATCCACGACTCTTGGAACCGCCAGGGTCACTAACCACTGTTCCACCGAGCCAGTCTTCCCCACGCAGCCACAGTTCGATCTTAATAAATACTATTTATTTAATTTTCACATTGTCTTTTCACACCACACAAATATTTGTCCCGAGTGGGAATTGATCCCATGACTCTTGAAAACGCCAGGTAGGGTCAGTTACCACAGTCCCACCGAGCCAGTCAAGAAAGGTTGTCGCGAAAAGAAACTCTATTCTATGTTACGCATAGCCTTTACAACATGTTTAGTTTGTCAAGTGATGACGTTTTGCAAATAACTTCTTGCTTGCAGTTTGCTGGGACATGTTTTAATCAATTTTACTAATGTGATGATTAGATAATGTCATTGAATGGACATGCTGTTAACTTTATTTGTTTAGTTTGCGACTGCTGAAATATAAATGGACACAGAAGAATAAACTGGTCAACTGTGAGTCGGAACCCATCGTTTGTTTTTCCTTACTGACTATGATCATGGCTTGGAATGCCTGTAATCATCACCGGACTTGTAAGGGGGCAGATGGCTGTCACTTTTTCGAGAGTTCACAATATGATAGAAAAATAAAGAAAGAAAAAAAAACATTTATTGATCACATACATTTACATAGTTTAACAAACACACATACAGTAAATGTGATCAATAGGTTGTGCCCCAGCATGGGCTGCAGCGGCTGCTAGGACGCTACAGCGCTGATATTCTGGCAGAACCTTTATAATCAAATAAAAAATACATATACAAGAACATAGAAATAAAAGTCAAGAACAAGAAGTTATAGTTTGGTTGTTATGCTGGTGATAGAGTTAGCACGCAGTTATTGTCTTAGAGGTCGTTCGGCAGCGGCGACCTTACCTATTGCGAGGCTACGTGCGGCAGGTCTTTGCGAGGCCCTTTGTCATTCGTTAAAAGTATGTGTTGCGAGGCCCCTCCAAGAGCGAGGCCCTGTGCGATTGCACAGTTCGCCACCCCCTAAGGCCGCCACTGTCGTTCGGGTTCGAATCCCTGGTCACACGTTGTTGGTATGTCCATCTAATTTTGAATTTTACGTTAGTGCTTAAAGTTGCAATCCTAAACATTAAATACGAATATAATGCTAGTAGTTTTCATCTTACAACGACTACAGATTGAACACATAAAAAATCCTCCCAAAAATTCAACAGTTATAATGCAAGACCTAAGATTGCCATAACGAAACCGACGAACATTATTTCCATATCTCAACTCCACGGATTCTGTCTAAGTTTAAGCGGTAAGCACGGCAAACTACATTGAGATTCTAGATTCTAGATAATACATGCTAACTTTCGTTTAAAGTCGACAACAACAACAGAACTACACATCTAAAACTTTGGCACGAACACAATGATTCTATGTAGTTCAAGTTGTTCAGATACCTATTCGTGGTTCGATCGTGTAATATCTACGAGGTTACGATAAAACTTATATCCTAACTAATAATATTATTAGTAAAGATATAATATAAGTTTCATCGCCAAAGACAGACAGACTGCGTTAACGTAAGTAACGCTCAGTATGTTTATAGAAATTTCATGCTAATACTACTGAACCATATTATGTGAAATTTAGTGCAAAAATAGTCCAGAGCCTGGGAATGGATTTATACTGCCTATAACCGACTAAGTTAATGGAGTAATTTTATATTGTACTAGCTTTCCGCCCGCGACTTCGTCCGCGTAGATATGTTTAACGGGTAAAACATTACTTCTTTATAGCGCAGTCGGTTAAAAAGTAGCGTATGTCCTTTCTCAGGCTCTGGACTATATCTGTATCCAATTTCATTTAAATCGGTTCAGTACTCTATGCGAGAAAGCGTAACAGACACACAGAGTTACTTTCGCATTTATAATATTAGTAAGGATAAACGAATTCAAAAAAGTCACAGGCGAGAAACTTGTATTTTTCATAAATAAAGTCAAGTGAACTTTCCACCATGATAATTAATTACACAAGATCAAAAACATTCGTTCGATGAAACAGTAAAGTTATTTCAAGAAGATTTCAATCTTAAAATTAAACCATTCAGAACATTTCAGGAGCACCACACTACGAGATGACATATCATACGGGGAATCGTATTTGTAAATTTCGTGTCACACCTCAGCTTTATATTGACGACATGTTCATCAACTTGAATAATAGACGGCGCACGTGTTATATCAGGCAACCATCTGGTTGCCATTGACACATTGAAATATTACAGAGCACAAGATTCAAGCTACACCGTGGTTTCTTTCTATGGAAGGCAAAGGGATAGTGAAAAGGAACAAATGTCGGGAATAATGACGCGCAAGTCAAAGTTTGGAATAGAGGGCGTTTGCTCTTGTAGAGGGCTACAGGAGCAAATGATGAATGAACTTTCTATGGAAGGCAAAGAAAATAAATCAACTTCAATATTCACAATAATTATAAATGAAGTTTTGATGTTTATGGTTATTATTGACTTAATATTTTATGAATTATCTAATTTGATTTACTAAAGATATCCTGATGTTAAGTAATTTTACTTTAAAGGCCTTGTTGGTTGTTCAAATAAATCTATACTAATATTATAAAGCTTAAGAGTTTGTTTGTTTGAACGCGCTAATCTCAGGAACTACTGGTTCAAATTGAAAAAAAAAATATCTTTGCGTTGGATAGACCTTTTATTGAGGAAGACTAAAAATCTATAACATCACGCTGCGACCAATAGGAGCAAAGAAACAATGGAAAATATGTAAAGTGTGGAAAACGTGGACGAAGTCGCTGGCACAGCTAGTAAATTAATAAAAAAGGGATAATGAAAAGGAACAAATGTCGAGAATAATGAAGCGTAAGTCAGAGTTTTGGTAGGGGAAGACGGTACAGGAGAAAATGATGAATGCGATGTGGAGTGTACATGCCAAGAAGCTATAACGGTCCCTAATCATTCAAATGTGGCACTTGTTGCCGCGACATAAGCAATACACCTCTCGTGTATGACTGGAGATACATCATGTAACAGACAGGGAGAAATTACGGTCTTAATTTGCGATTCTATAAATGTAAACGATAGGATTTCATGGCATTTGTTACAATAAAAAACATGAGTGAGCATGAGTTTAGAAGAAAATTGTATTAAACAGATGAGGTTTCTTGTTCACGACAGTATGTTGGGGGGTATTTGTACTGTCCATTATTCACTCAAAAAATTGCACTTTTTACAAGCTTTTATTTAATATTAAATACTAAAGTCTATAGTCAAGTACATGTACCTCTGTGTGAATAGCTTTCACCACTAAAGTATTGAACAGATTTAAATTGAAAACAGCAGGTTATTTGTTACTTAAGTAGTAATTTTATTATCGACTCATATTGAGTCATCTATATTAATATTATAAAGAGGAAATATTTGTATTTTTGTATTTTTGTATTTTTCTATGTGTGTAATGAATTAACTCAAAAAATACTGGGCCGATTGCAATAATTTTTTCACCATTAGAAAGATGCAGTATTCAGAAGTAACATAGGATATATTATATTTTTTAAAAAATAGGGATCCTTAATAAAACTGCAATAATGTAACCCAAGGTGTAAAAAATAGACCTGAAAAATTCCTTACGTCGCCTTCGCTGCGAAAACTATTGAAGATAGAACAAAACCATTTACTAAGACTTTGCAGAACTCATCATTATCTACAAAACGTGTCGCGACAGCATATGTCTAAATATTATAGTTATGTCACAGCAAGCGGTTTTTTATTCTAAAAATTTAATTTATATGCCGCCGCTTGAAAGGGCTCTTTATTTGTACCTTGATATTAATCCTTATCAAAATAAATTACTTTATATTCAAGACGGCTTCAATACCTTTTTATTACTTTTTGAATTATTCAATTCGGACATTTGATTCGGAAGATATCACGAGTTTAAAAATGCAAGTATTAGAAAAAAGTCGCGTGGTTGCCGCCACCGCGCTCAGCTAGCCAGCATGCGATATAGGCTTCATGTAAGCGTCACTGGGGTACGGGGGATTCAATGTAATATAATAATATTATAAAGAGGAAAGGTTTGATTTTTTGTTTGTGTGTTTGTTTCGAATAGGCCGCGAAACTACTGCACCGATTTGAAAAAATCTTTCACTGTTGGAAAGCTACACTATCCCTGAGTGTCATAGGCTTTATTAGATAAAAAAATAGATTTCTCTTACGGGGTTAAAATATATTACATAGAGATAGAGATGTCCCCGAAGCGAAGCGAGGGCGGGTCGCTAGTTACTAATAAAACAGCAGATTCGGTTGAACGTTACTAACAGACTTTTATTTTAAAGAGAGACCACAGACAACAGTACAAATACAGATCACAGTTTATTTGATGTTACCATACACAAATTATATTTTCTAACTAAACTCGAACATAAAGCTACACGCTTGGTACAGAATCTATTTCAACCAAACTTGTTCTTTCTTCCTACGTCACTTGTTCCTTCCACTTCAAAGGAACTTTGTGACATTTCCAATAATATTTGAAGTCGTCTTCAATTCGGCGTTTCATTTTATTTTCCTTTGTTCATTCCTTCATTGGCTCTGACCTCTACACTTCGAACGCCTGTTGCTTCCGTTGTAACGAGCATTAAAATAAATAAGTATTACACAATATCAGATACTGCAACATACAGCATCTGAAATCGTGGCAAGTAGCTTAAGCACTTGTGTTAAGATATCAGGACCAACAGTGGATACACAAACATCTTTAAATATATTTAATAACAAACCCAGAGACGGAACAAACACCGATATTAGTCACTCAAATATTTGTCCCGGATGGGAATTGAAGCCACGACTCCCAGAACCGTAGGGAGTGAACCTGGGTCACTAACCACTGTTCCATGGAGTTAGTCAGCCAGCAGCAGCCAACATTGATTTATTGTAAGCCTCTTTAGATATATCAGGCGAGACCAATCGTCACAATCTGAGATCATTGTTGCTAGGTTTGGTTGGCGTGAAATTGAATACTTTGTGTGAACCAATTAGTAGGAAGAAGATAATAAATAACAATGTATATTCGGTTCTTGACCTATGTCTACCAGTCTATAGATAGTTGATTCTACGAACCATTTAACTCCACCAAAGAATTTCTTCTCAAATAGGCATGTTGTAATCACTTAGCTGGGACGAACGAACGATTGCAGTTGGCATAATTGTAGGGGTATTGTACCCGGTTTCTAAAGGTTCATGAAAAATAAAAGTAAAAATCAATGACAGAAAATCATCCTGAAATACATTTTGATTGAGCCACGTCACAAGGCGTTTAGGAAATTTTATCAATTTCTCTCTCAAACATTTTAAAAAGCGTTCTTAATAGTCAAAACATGCAAGATTTAACCAAAACAAGATACATTCATCCAGATTCCATGATTACATACTACAAAAGCTGTTAAAATGAACATGAATACCAATAAGCACATCCATTCATCGGTTCTACTAGTACCATTTATAGTCCAGTAAAATTCAATGGTGCCATTAATTCATGGCCATGAACATGAGCGATGCATCAGACGGCGTATGCAATCACAACAAACCCTCAGAGTGCAGTGGCCGTGCAACTCCATGACTCATAAGTGCACACACTGCAATAGGATTCAGTAAAGCAAATGCGTATGAACACACTGATGCAGATGCTGAAGTTAAAACAACAGTGCAGGCATGAATGCAACTGTCCCTGTATTACTTCAAATTTATTAACTAATTAAAATCACGCATAATGCTTTTCTTATAAATTGAAAGGAACCTGAATACACTTTTTTGACAAGTCGCAGTTATGAGAATGAGTCGGATTATTTTAATTTAATTTTTAATTGATATAAAGCTATCAATAAAATAAGTTTTATTTTAAAATTATCAATGAAAAAAATGATCCGCCGTCGCTTCGCTTCGGGTGGATTTTACATAAATACCTAATAAACGTTGAATCCCTCTATCTATTAAAACAACCGCATCAAAATCTGTTGCATAGTTTTAAAAGATGAAACATACAAAGGATGTATGCTTCTACTTGGACAGGGAAAGCGACTTCGTTCTATACAATGTAGGGACGAGTACTGTCTGCACAATTCATCATCATCATCATCATCATTAGCCAATATACGTCCCCACTTTCTGGGGCACGGGCATACCCAAAACTAGGGCGATTAGGGCGCGAGTCAACCACGCTGGCCAAATGCGGCACAATTCGTACACAATAAATTTTGATAGAATTTAACGTTCTAAAACTTCAATCACTATACTGTGCATCGTCTGTCAAGTGCAGCGCGAGCGCAGCTACCGAATTAAACCCAGATAACGTGGGCCGGGTATATTTAGAAAGGGAAGATGGAGTGCACCGATAAACGGAACGCGGTTGCGGCGAAATTTAAAATTTGGTAACAGGGACAGATTAAGCAGTATTAATGCTTTTGCATAAAGTCACACTAATAAGGAAGCAATAAAAAGATTTATTGATGAAATCGTTTATCATGTAAACATTAACGTTTATTCATATGAAGAAACTGATGAAATTATTTTGTAAACATTACTAATCTAAACCTCGCATCCTTCAAATACTCATACTTTGACTCATGGACATGACTAATGAGTGGTGACATTTTTCAGGTGTACGACTAACGTCCATAAAACATGAATTATAGTATAATTGTTTACAGAAACCACCTCCCTTTAAAGCAACGAATATAAAAAAATAGACTACTTTAGGGGTGAGAGCCATCCGCTCTCCTGCAAGTCCGGTGATGATGACGAGACTACTCCAAGCCATCGTCGTATGTCAGTGAGGAAAAAAAAGAGAGGTAGACTAAAAAGATATATAATATCTATATGCAGTAAGTCTACGGCAACGAATCGATACGAGCAGTTACCAAGTTCAGACTGAAAACAACAACAAGTTTCAAGTGACATTTACAACGCCAAAAATAAAAAAACAATTGAAATCAAAGACATAATTAACAACGAAGGTCGGTGCTAATCCTGCTCCTTGGGAGACCCCCATTAAACAATACATTGACGCAAAGGACAGCCATTACGGCAACGCTTATTCATAAAGCGGTCCATACTGAACAAGTCACCTTAATGCGGGAGTGAGACATCTAAATATGGCGCTACCACCGCTGAGTTCAAATCCGAGTGTTTCGCACTACACTCACCGAAATATTAACGACGAAACATGTGTGAATGATCCCGACGATTTTAGAGGAATCCTCGACGAAAACACGGAGTTAAAGAGAATTGGGATTTAGTGGGATTGTTATGACAACACGTAAATAAAATGTTTTCGGTCATTGGAGTATGATTGATAACATTTGTAATGATTTAATTTGAAAATATTAAAAACCGATGATCCGTTTAGAGAAATTGATAGTAATAGAAAGCAATATACTAACTACTTAGACTAGACTATTTCATGATTCAAGAAATAGAACTAACTCCAACTTTGTAACATCCGAAATGAACCGTCTTTTACAAATTAAGACTAAACTTGGCATTCTACAATGTATTTGGCACTTGCGAAGGATTCCACCTAATTTCATTTAAACTTAAGCAATAAGATGCAGCAAACTGAAAAGGTTAAAACATTTAGATGTTAATCCTTCAAACGTGTTCCTGACGAAAGTAATTCAATGAAATCCTACATTTTATATGCATTAGATCCAACTATACATAAGGTACTTATTATCATTGTCAACATTGTCTGATGATAACCGTCTTACAAACCAAATAATAATTTTATCGAAGACGTTACTAGCAAATCCGATAAAATTATTTAGGGCAGTAGTTGTATAACTAACTGCAGTCATAACCACTTTATTGTCAGCAATAGACATTCTTTCATCCTTTAAATTCTAAATATGTTTAGTTACCGAATTCTCAACTTCTTAAAAATTTTACAAAGTGATTTTGATATGGTCAATATGGTCTTGACTCATAACATCAAAAAGTATCAAGATATTATACTGTTTTATCTCCATTATACATCTATGTAATTTGCAAATCAAGGTACACTTTTGTTAATAAATGAAGAAAGGCGAATAAAACATTACCGCGCAATACCAAATCCACAAAATCCGAAAACACTATTCACCTTTCACAATTTTTAATGTGTCCGCGAAATATTTACTAAGAGCCACTTTGGAGGCCGAGTGAATTCTCCTTAGTTGAAAGTTTCCACTTTATTTCTACTCGCGAGGCTTAAGTTTTCCCGTGAAGGTTCCGACAAGGCGTACTCCACTCGGGAAGGCGAAGGCGTTTTTAATGGCAGCCACATTTTATATTTAGTTTCAGGATGCTCCACTCTATTTGGGTTAAAAGAAATTGGCTGGTTCAGATTCGCCTCTTACTTGGCTACTTTACTTTTTGAGTACTTTTTTAAGTTTAAGAAACCCTTTAATGAGTATTGAAATTTGAGTTGGCTGTCGTCAAACTTCCGCATACCAACTCTGTCTGTGTCCAAGACCACATTTTCAAGAATTTTACAGTTACAAAAAGTGACATCGATTTATAGGCGTGTTTACTACTTTCTTTTTACTGTCAAACTAATAGTAATTTATATTTACAAATAATTGTTTACTTTTGAGTTTGGACTAAAAAATATCTAGAGCAAATTTCTTCTAATTTATTGGTTCTACACTCGTAAATACGGTATTTCAGCTATTACAGCCACATTACAGATAGGCAGTGAGGTATCTCGATTATAGAGTGTAACGCATTTGTATCCAACGCATGACATCATTAGCATGTTATCTTGTGAAAGTTTTACGGCATCACGCACAATACCAAATTCAGCGAATTGAATTTGTGCATGCTTTGCATAGACTATATCTGGATTTATGGTTGGTCCTGGATTAGGTTTGAATTTATGTTCTGTAGAGATTAATTATGAGGCAATTCAAACTCGACTACGGACTAACATTGACAATTACAACTCGAAATTCAGAAACTTTAAGGGGCAAAAACTATCAAGCTAAGAACCATTGCCTTCTTCATATTTCAGTTTATTTAACCCTTTAACAACTTACATAAACCCTTGAACAATATCCAAGTAATCTAATAGTGGCGCGTCAATAGGCAACCAAAAGTGACCGCTTGCATTTGTAATACAAGCTATATTCCTGACTAATACTGACTCTTGAACATGGTCCATAAAGTACTCAAAAGTACGCATTTATTTCCATACTGTTATCTTCTGACTGTATCCAATTTCACATTACAATCGGTACCGATGACAATTACGAATAATCTGACGAGAACGATGCGTGGTATTCTCTAATTGGTCCGTTTTTACCAACGAGAAAACAAATCGAGAACATCCCAGACAGACGGATACTTTTCACCGTTCATATTGTAAGAGCAGAAACATAACAAAAACAAACATTTCAATTTTAGCTCATTTGCAACCCAGGATAGGTAAACAGAAGCTTATTTTCGTTGTGAAAAAACTAATACAACTTTTGCTTTAGTTCTGAACTAGTTACACTGGAAAAGTAAAGGTTTTTTTTGTTCAGCAAAACATGTTTTCTCGGAATAAGCTCTTTGGATAGGCGAAACAAGGCATGAACAAAACCTACAGATAGTACCACAAATTTAAATTGGATAAAAATCCAACTGGAATATCATTGGAAATACACTGCTCTTTATGATTAAAACTCAATTTTTAGAAAGTATATATCTGTTTTATTTTTACGGTCGTGGTCCCAGAAATATTTATATATATAACTACCCTGTTTATATTGTGAAAATATAAAGTAGACGATTACTCTCACCAATACAGATTTTATGGTCAAACATACTAGATGTAACTTCAATTCCATAAAGTACATCAATTTTACGAAACTCCTCACCGAACAACATTGTAATTGTCCCGTTTGGCTACTACATAGACCCAATCTCTCATCGAGAAAACACTGTCCTATAGAGTTTTACACAAATGGCGTGACATAAATCACCATTATCAGTATTACGCACAGCGTACGTCCAAAATGATTACGCGTGTGAAACTAGTCGGATCGTATGCGACCGCAGACTAGACGAAATTGCGTAAACGCATCACGATCTAGGATAAAACGGTCCTCGACTTGCTACATACAATAATGCGTTGGTCACTGACCTGGATTCAGTTTCGTTCGTAACCAGGCATTGGACATGTTCTTACATACTCTTGAATCGAAAAACAAAATTTCACAAAATGAAAGCCTAAATTATCAAAGGTATTATGTATATGTTATGGACCAAATGATAAATTGGGCATTATTCATACTGCCCGGTCCATATGAAAAATGCCCAATATGAGAGTGCAATTCAATAATAATTATTCAAATAATCACTTTGACCGGGCATTATACATAATGTTTATCACCTTTTGGGCAAAGTAATACAAACATATTATGTAGAAACAACTTTAATCGTTATTATCATTTGATATACAATAGTTTTATATAAAAAGTATTTACGCCTCTAAAAAATATTGTGGCGTGAAAAAATTGTCATAACAAAAGGGGGTAATGGACATAATTTGGCGGCGTAACTTGTAAGACACGCTATTATTCATAATTGCAATATAAATAATGGCGTTTACACCCAAAATAGCTGAACACATGAGTGTCATTATTATTGTTAGTATTGATGCGCGGGGGATTAAGATTACGGAGACATTGGCTATTTATTGTTTTTCCTCGTTTTGGCATTTTAAATCAAAGTCCAAACACAAAGCAAAATCAACGTCCAATAACGCGTCAAAGTCAACGTAACGGTCACAAAAAATAATAAATACACGGAGGAACATACCTAATCTATGCGCACATGTACGAAAATGGCTGAATACATAGATAAATGTATGGTCAATACACAGCAGCGGGGGTTACGAATGATAAAATTAATCGAATTACGAAAAAATATAAGTAAAGTTTCCCATAATACTTAAAATATTCATCCCATTCTAAAAATACGCAGTAAGTATTACCCATTCCGTCACTATGAATACGTGTCAAACGGCGTAACTTTGTAAAAAGCGTAATACAGAGTGGAAATTTTACGTTTTCTTTTATTATTAAATTATTTTAAAGCACAAAAGACAATTATTTACCTCAAATTACGCACAACTATCATATTGCCCAATCATCACATATCCATATAATAATGCCCGGGCATTGTGATAAATAATGAAGTTTAAATAATAATTAATCACTTGGCCCGATAGGGCTAGACATTATACATAATGCTCGGGCATTATTAATAATGCTCGCATTAATCACTTGGTCCATAACATATACACTAACAGTTTATTAATCATCGTGAGTGACTGATTTGATTCTATAATGTTGAAAGACTTAGCAATATTTTCTTTCAATCCTTGCTTTGGAATAGTTTGATACGTTAAATCATTATAGCTTGATAGGTGTAAACGGTGCCGTTCGATTCGAGATCGATTTTGCTGCATTTTAAAATGTTATCAAATAATAAAAAAACTATATTATAAACATTTTTCAAACTTTCCTAGAATCGAAATAACAGCAACTGTGGAATCATGTAATAAAACCAAGACAAATAAATCAAATCAAGAGAAACATGCAACTAGACGCACGCTACCAATCCGCTAACAATTTAAAATCCCATTTGAGTAACTCCAACTATAACAACTATTGTAACTTTAATATTACGTTCACAAACAATCAGCGTAAACGTTGGATTATCAAATAATTTGACAATTTTAACTTCAATGGGACAGTAAACACAGCTATACTAACATCACCGCGAACAATTGAATGACCCGATGATGCAACAGTCATTACCACGGCTGCAACTTGTTATTGTCTCGATACACCAGTTTTGCTTGATCCGGGTGCAAGTACGGGTGTCTATGCAGATAGGGTTCAAAATAAGATGGCCGCATTACCACCTGCACCAATCACAGGTGACCTCTGACGCCCCCCAAGAGCACAGAGAGAAGCAACGAAATTAATCAGCTCTAGAGCTCGATTTTAATTGGACAACGAACCCCGTTCGCAGTCACACTTGGCCCCTTTCGCAGAAACGCCATAGGGGTTTTGATCAAGATCAGATTCTGTTCTATTGTAAAGATGAACTCACCCACGCTGCCATTGTTAATGGTTGTAATTATACCGAAAAAAGATTCGGTTAATATCTCTATTTTTCCTATGGTGTTGTTCCTAATATGTGTGAGGCAAGTACCGTTTTGTGACTTATTTAGAATTCACCATCTTTTATCTTTCTGTTTATGGTAATATAAAAGTCCCCATCATCCCATTGGGTAAATCCACTTATTTGAATAATGTGAGTTATGTTACGGATGCTAAACTTGAAATCTAGCGTGAAAGATTCGTCAGGGGATTACTTGAAGCGATGGTAGTAGGACCACGCTAGTACAGTATACAAATCGTCGCTAAAATCACAACAGAAAACGGATAGATTCTCGGAAACTAGGGCAATAGAGCTTCTGCTGTGCGGTGGGGGCGAGTTATCTGTTCGTTGTACCGCATACTCCTATAAGTCGCATGTCGGATTACTGAGTTATACATCTTGTCAGCTTCTTGGTAGTTTCTCTTAAGGATATCACACTAGTATAACGTATTGTACATGTTTATGGATTGGAATCTTTCCAGATATTATCCAGCAATAATATTAATGTGTTGATGTTATTAGATTTTCATTTTACACTTGAGATAAATTGGCAAACTTACTCATATCATTCCCGTCATTAATAGGAATCACACCAATATTCATTAGCAACATGAATGTGTGTGTCTATAATGTGTAAAAAGTTTTCAGTAACTGAACAAACCTTGGTCATTAGAATAAAATTGTTTGATCAAATGTACATTATTCTACAGACTTATTTCATAGAGAGAAAATTTTAGTTTCTCAACTTGAATCTCCTAAATTAAACTTTAGTGTTTCATCAATAAACGTCATTAGGAGATACCTAAAACATTCTTCTACTCCGAGCCCGACAAAAGATTTACAAATGTCCATTATCCAGTCTTTTCGGATCAGGATTAAATCTAACGCCTTTTTCGAACATTTTATGCAGTACCACATTTGTCTGCGCCACGGTTCTGGGTTCGACAGTAAAAGCGTCTCTCGACCCAATCGGAATGACAATGACCGACATAGCAGTCCTTTTCACCATTGAGATCACCGTCTCGAATAAACATCACGTTTGGGTTACCGTAACGATTGATGGCTGGTCTACATTGAAGGCTGCTTAGGATGCTGATGTGTTGTCCACACATCTTATTATCATTACTCTCTTCAATCGTTCCCTCACTGCTGAGGATCGTGACTCCATTTGATTCCGTCAACTAGTTGTCGCCATCGGTCCCGTTCTGTGGCCTGGTGTAGAGCGTCGCTGACAGGCATTTCTAGTTCCTCCTTTATTTGGTCAGACCATCGTTTGGGACTTCTACCCCTAGGCCTTTTTCCCTCGATTTTTCCGGTCACGACAAGCCGTTCTAGGTTGTTGGCATCTTTGCGTGCGACATGACCAAAATACCGCAATGTTCGCTGTAGGCAGATTGTGGACAGACGTTGAGCCTTTTCTATTTTTAATTCTTTCAGAATAGATATATTGGTACGGTGGGCCGTCCATGGTATTCGTAGCATCCGACGCCAGCACCACATCTCAAACGCGTCGATTCTTTGCCTGTCTGTGGCTTTCAGGGTCCACGTCTCTGCACTATATAGAGCAATGGAGAAGACAAGGGTACGGACTAGGTGTATTTTGGTCCGATGCGTTATGTTCCGGTCCCTCCAAGTTTTGCTAAGTTGGGTCATTGCCGATTTTGCCATGCCAATCCTTCTCCGTATTTCGGGTTCACTATTTCCCTTGTTGGTGACTAGTGAGCCCAGGTATTGAAACTGGTATCATTTAGTTATTATTAAGTATATTTAAGTATATTTGTGTATCCACTGTTGATTCTGATATCTGTAACACAAGTGCTTAAGCTACTTACCACGGGATCAGATCAATGTATGTGATGTTGTGTAATATTTATCCAATCAAAAACATAAATGTGAAATGAGAGCCAAGTTCAATATTATGATAATTGCCTTGGTTGTTGACTTCAACGACAAAAGAAGTGAGATCTAAATGGGTGCCAAGTTCAATGGTCAACCCAGAAATTTATTTATAAGTAACACTATAACATACCTATCATATCTTCTTATAACATAAGATAATGTATGGTGGTAGCCTATGAAGGTCTGTCTTGGCTAGTTTCTATAAACCTACTATCGTATTATTATGTTCGCTCGCTAGTTTCTACCAACAATCCAAATTTTCGGAATTATAAAATAAAAACCGACAAATACTTGTAGGCTTAGAACTTGCGACGGCTATAATTCTTATATGAAAACTAGCCAAGACAGACCTTCATAGGCTACCACCATACATTATCTTATGTTATAAGAAGATATGATAGGTATGTTATAGTGTTACTTATAAATGAATTTCTGGGTTGACCATTGAACTTGGCACCCATTTAGATCTCACTTCTTTTGTCGTTGAAGTCAACAACCAAGGCAATTATCATAATATTGAACTTGGCTCTCATTTCACATTTATGTTTTTGATTGGATATCATTACTTTTTGTAGAAAAGTATGGGTGATTATTCAAAATTTGGTTAACTTGGTGTTAGTGTCAATTTTCACATATTTAATATTAATTTATTCAATATTAAAAACTACTAAACGATGTTAGAAAGTCCATTTAATATGCTCACTCATTTTGAGATACATCATAAAATTATTTATTTGCAAAAAATGCTATTTCATACACCAAATATCAGGCCCTAGCCATGTAAGATCTCCCAAATATGATATTCATTTCAGTGTATTTATAATTCTGTAAGAATAATTTTATTAAACTCCATTTAAATTCATTTACTATTACATTACTAACTTTATCATTTCAATTTAATTTTTTAAAACATTATGTTTTATCATATTATTTCAATTCAAAAAGTGTAGGCGATAAAAACTATCAGTCCCTAGTCATTTATGAAATTCAAAAATACACTGTATCCAAGCATGAGGCTCCTTCATAACTCACTCAATATGATAACATTGGTGTAAAGGTAGTTGCAAACTACGCCCAATCCGCGGCAGCTATTTTGGTATTAGTGTGATCGCCGACTTTGTTGTGCAACAACGTGCTGTGCCAGTCAACCTCTCAGGCCCTAGGTAAGTCGTTTTAAAGATAGTAAATAACAAATTAATATCATTACTTACTGTAAATATGAGTTTGGCCTGCCTGCTCATTTTGACCGCCTATTGGTTTTGTTGATGATTTTAAATAATGGGTTTCATTCAATTTTGTTTCGATTCGTCAGTCCCTAGACCATCAGGCCCTAGTTATAATACGGACTAGGGACTGATGCCACATCTAGGGACTGATGGTTAAGGGTGTTATGCATGGTTTTAATATAATATCGCAATGTATTTGTTGTAGAATATGGCGCCCAGAAAGAAAATAACTGACTAAAAAATAAATTGCAAAAAAAAAGGTCAGAATCGGCATCAAAGCAATTGGAAAAAATTAAAAATGAGCCTGTATTGCTGGCAGATTACAAAGAAAAGGAAGGACTCAAATACCCAAAGAAAAAAGAAAAAGGACAGCGCAAATGTGTAAAAGATATGACTTCTCAAACGCTGTTCAGTTGCAACAGGAGCTCCAGGCAGTTCGCAGATGCACCTCCACGGTTAGAAGAAGACTGAAGGAGAAGAACATAGTAGAAAACTCAAAGTGTCCGGGATATTTACCATGCTGTTTTGTTTTAATGAGCTCCCGATATTTCTTTGAGTTTTCTAATGTGTGTAACCAAGACAGTTTAAAAAAAAAGAACATAGTAGCCCGCAGAGCTGCTACAGGTCCAAAATTTACTGCAGCGCACCGGCGAGCCCGCTTGCAGTTTGCTCGTGACCATGTCTATTGGACCATTGAGCAGTGGGGAGCTGTTCTCTTCTCAGGCGAGACACGAGTGTGTCATTTCTGCAACGACAGACGAAGAAGAGTATACCGGAGGCAGGGTGAACGTTTCGCCCAAGCCTGCATCCAGGAGTCGGTGGAATATGGAGGCGGATCCTGCATGTTCTGGGGCGATATGTCGACTGCCGGCAAAACCGACCTTGTGTGCGTCTCCCGGACCGAGGGTGCTCGCGGACAATGGTCGCTGACTGCTCGCCGCTATATTACAGAGATTCTGGATGTGCATGTGGTCCCTTTTGCTGAATCTTTTGGCGAGGGGTTCACATTAATGCACGACCACACTCGCACTCACACTGCAGCCATCGTGAGCGACTTCATGCGGAGGTCCAAAAATTTCTGTTATGCAATGGCCAGCGAGAAGTAATGATCTGAATCCGATATCTCTGGGACCGAGCACCTCTGGGACCACCTTAAACATAAGGTCCGATCTCGGGATACGGCTCCTTTGACTCTAAACCGCTTATCCCTCAAGAAGAGCTCCTGAAGTTGGTCAGGTCTATAAGGGACCGTATGGAAGCTGTCATCAGGGCAAGGGCGGGTAACACTAGATTTTAAGTAAATTTTAAGACACTTTTTGTACATTTCTTTTTGTAAATTATCGATTGTTAATTATGACGTAATTAAGAATTTTTATTATTTTTACAATTCTTATGTTTATTGTATAATTTTAATTAAAAATAAAGATTAAACTTAATTGTTTTTTGATAATCCTTTTTGTTACCTTTTCAATGATACCTGGATAGTGTTCCTCAACATAAGGTTTAGGAATTTTTGAATAGGATTTTTAAAAGGTGCGATTTTTTTTAATCCGAATGTTATTCATAGATTTTTTTAACTCAAGAGATATTTTTTGTTACAGTTGATTTGCAATTAAAGTGTGATTTGATATAATAATCGTTTTTTACATCAGTCCCTAGCACATCTAATCAGTCCCTAGAACCCTGATTTTACAAAATCATCAATTTCTCTTAAAATATTAGGTAAAGTGACTGGCCCTTTCAGATGCAGTAATGTAGATGTTATACACACAGCATAGAATATAAACTTTACCAATTTTTAACTAAAAACACTACTTTCAAAATTAGGTCAGAAGTTAACCAAATTTCAAATATCCACCCATTATCATCGTAACGCCGTGGGTCCTTTGAAAAGGACAAATTCAAAACTAAAACTAGACCTTATGTAGGTACCTACCCTAAGTAATAAATATGAAAACCGACTATAAGTACCTACTCTTAATTGTAAATAAGTAAGTATACCTAAATATATACTTAGTGCTCTGCCTTCCCCGGTATATAGGCGTGATTAGGCACTAATTAGGTATTTATGTTAAGCGTTCATAATAGAACCTAACCTAATTATTAAAAAATTGCCAGTTTTTTATTTATTCCTTTGTATTCATGTAATTACCTATCTGCATACCAAATTTTAACTCTCTAGGTCATTTGGAACTGGGTTAGAATTTTGATCTGTCAGTCAGTCAATGATAAAAATGAGGATTTTTGGACATTAATATCTAAATAACTGTTTGAGATAAGCTTATGAAATTTAGAACACATATTTATCTCGCAAGTCACATTATATGAGCCAAATTTGATACGTTTATGTGAAATAGTTTTTGATTTATGAGGGGTTCAAAAGTGGTTCCAAATGGTTCGTGTAATATTACACACGGTGCGGCTCGCCAGTTCTGTTTCTTGAACTTGGCTTGACACGCTACCGCGTGTCTAGATTTATTTATTTATTTATTTAGTACTTACAAAGACCTAGACCTATATTGAGCATGTTGCAAGCAGAAGTTAATTGCGGTTTAAGATTTATCAGCGACAGGTTAGACACTCTTGACTTTCGGTACTTTACATCCATCGCAATTTCATAACCCCTAAATGTAATTTAAAACGCTTGATAGATTAGTTGGCTTAGCATTCTAATCCAGAAAAAAATTACAGCGCATCATCCCTCCATTTTCGTCTATAAAAATGAAACCCTATTTTTCTTGGCCACGAAATCATGTCTGGGCCAATTTCGTAGATTAATTTTGTGGTGTTTGTTAAATTGTTGTTTTGTATAAGGTTCAAAGAAACAGATAACAAAATAGCGCGGTTATAAAGTTAAAGAATTGTAGGTATAAAGTTCGCCAGGGTTCGCTAGTTCTGATAAAAAAAATATGTCCCCACTACACGCTGCTTTCAAACCTTGCCCTTAAATAAGTCGTGAAATCGCCGTCCACCCCTCTCCCAAGATGGGTAGAGGATCGTAAAAACTTTAATTGAAACTGAGAGGATGCCCTTTTCCTGGCTATATGTGACGGACGCACTTCTTGTTTCCACCCAATAAATTCCGGTGTACCTCAAGGTTCCGTTCTGTCGCCGACATTGTTTCTGCTGCATATCAATGACATGTTGTCACTAGGCAACATTCATTGCTATGCGGATGACAGCACTGTCCACGCACGTTATTTCGGAAGACCTGGGGTAAAGCAGACCGAAACCGAGGAAAAGAGGAACCTTCTTGTCGCCGAGCTTGACGGGGTCTTGGACCGCATTTCTGAATGGGGCTCATGCAATCTTGTCGAGTTCAATGCCAAGAAGACACAGGTGTGTGTTTTTTCTAGTAAAGTGTCTCCTTTCCTTTCCCATCCTACTCTTCAGAGCACCCCCTTACCAATACAGGATAGCCTTAGCATCCTTGGCATGGATGTTCGCCGCGACCTGAACCAGCGGGATTACATCGAGAGCGTCATTAGAACAGCCTCCCGCAAACTGGGGATCCTGAACAGAGTGCGGCGATTTTTCACACCGGTGCAACTGTGCCTTCTTTATAAGGCACAAGTTCGCCCATGTGTGGAATATTGCTGTCACCTCTGGGATGGCTCCGCAAAATACTTGCTCGACGCCCTCGATAGGTTGCAGCGACGTGCTATCCGTATTGTCGGTGATGTAGAGGTGTCCGAAACCATAGAGCCTCTCCAGCTACGTAGAGACATTGCCGGTCTAAGTGTTCTCTACCGTCTCTATAATGGGGAATGCTCTGAAGAGCTATTCCAGCTAGTCCCTCCCTCCCCTTTCCACTCCCGAACGACACGTGCTGGACAGCGCTGCCATCCACATACAATGCAGGCGCTGGTGGCTCGGACTAAGAGGTTTAGCTCCTCATTTCTGCCCCGTGCCATTAAGGCATGGAATGCCCTTCCAGCTCATGTTTTCCCTCCCTCCTATGATCCCGGGCTCTTCAGGCGGGGCGTGAAACGGCATTTAAGCAGGCCTTCAGGGTGAGTGCGACAGGCTCAATACGATCTATTGTGCCTGTCGACCTCATATTTGGATCTCACTACCGCTTACCATCAGGTGGAGTGAGGTCATCTTGTTAGCCTTTTTATAAAAAAAAAAAAAAAAAAAAATATGAAGGGCCGGCATAACGACATTTCCCTGACCAGTTACGAGACAAGAAAAAAAATTATAATTTTTTTAATTTCCGATGACAAGTTACAGTTCCTTGAAGGTTCTAAAATAATGTATTGTGTAGTCGGTAGCCCGCTGTTTTTCACCAGGAATCATGAACATTTGTATGACAAGCAAGGTGAATTTATTTTTTTATTGCATTTGTCTTTCCCTATACCTATTATGTTCGTTCTACAAATCCAACAGCGTGAAGTCATTTATCGCGTAAAACATTACTTTCTTATGGCACATTCGGTCAAAGTAGCCTCGACCTTTTACAGTCTCTAGACTGTCTGTAAACTAAATTTCAATAAAATTGATTCAGTAATTTTGGCGTGAATGCAAGACATACAAAGTTACTCACGCATTTATGATACGCGTATTAGTATCGATTGATCTTGTATTAATGTTGATACCAATTGACATTGTGCTCAGAATCAGATAATATGATGTTGTGAATAAAACATGCCTTCCCTTAAGCCTATCCTACAGGAAACCGCCTACATTTAAGACTTCCCAGCAAGAACAACAAGTCTCAATATCCCTGAACAAGGGAAGACAATTTGTGGCGTCAATTTGATAAGTAACCTTTCGTGCTTTCGTGATTCGCCGCATTCGTGAAGTAACATACAGCCTGAATACTGATGCTTTGTCAATATTTTATCTGAATGCCGCTAAGTAGAATACCTAAACAGACGAAGCGGGTAAACGTGGCGAAGACTTTCGTGTCTTCTTTAGACAATGCTAAGTTGAGCTTGTTTCATTAATGAGTCAGGGTAATGATTGGATTGAGGCTGGGTAGAGAGAACGTTTGTGTTTCCCTACACGCTTGCACTAGATTCCCTAAGCAGTTTGGTCTTCATTGAGACTATTTCGTCAACACTTGTACCCTTTCATCCTATTAATTAACACCCCAAACATACTGTTCTTTAAACACATTATTAATTAATTAAAATTACAGGCCTTTAAAATGCACTTTTAAGTAAAATAAATAAAAACAGTACAACTTGCTGTATTAGCGATTTATTTATAAACTAAACTAGAATCCATAATTCGGCGGAGTAGTTTGACAGATAGAGTGTTACCATGTGTTACAAAAAATTAATAGTGATGAGGTTAATGGTATATTTAATTATCGACAGAATTATCCGGTCTATGAATAAATCGCCGGTTATCTAACAACACCGCTTAATTTATTTTAACCAAATTAAAAGAGAGTGAAAAATGTCTGCATTATTTTAATAATTTTAAGAGGTATTGTATAAAAATGTTGGAGTTTAAGCCCTGATCAACTGAAAAACAAAACAATAAGTACCTACCTATAATATGCTACATAAACAGAGAAATACAATCGCATCAAACAATCCAAGGTACGGAAGCCGAATGATTTACAAATGAAGGTGAGCGTCATCATGTCAACCATTATTTCACTAGCCAACAGTAAGTACTGCTACAATTAATACTTTGGCTGCCGCGTAGGTCACCGGTGACCTACGATTTTTTTCTATCTTGAATTAAAAATTATTTATTTTTAGTTAGATATATGTAATATTCCACAATTAATAGCACGTTAGACAAGTCTAAATATATGTTCATTTACTTTTCGATTATTTTGATTTTTTAATTCACGATTTTTTTTAAATAATTTCATATGGTGGCAGTTAAAGTGTTAAGTTAATGCGAAATCGTGCCAGTATCTTTGTTTAAAAACAATCGAAATTTTCTTGATTAGTAAGTACATCAAGTCAATTTATTTCATAAAAATATAATATGGAGATTGCACTTAAATTTTTTAATAATAAATTAATACGAAAAAAAAAATCGATTTTTTGTTCTGATTTTGATCCGATTCGATATCGGATCAAAAATTATCGATGCAAACAACACTAGGCTAAGCCTGGCAACATAATGCGATTTGAAGTTGTCAAATTACTCCGTCGAATTACGGATTCTAGTATAGTGACCCGCCCTCGCTTCGCTTCGGGTAAATTTTACATAAAAACTTTCCTCTTGAATCACTTCTTTTGGAAAAAAACCGCATCAAAATCCGTTGCGTAGTTTTAAAGATTTAAGCGCACATAGGGATATAGGGACAGAAAAGGCGACTTTGTTTTATACTACATATGTAGTGATTTCGTTTTGGTGAATTATTTTGACCGAGAAAACTCCGGCAAGAAACTTGTAAACAGCCAAGTCATATTGGCTTACTACATTTGCTACCAATAAAAGAATCTAGTAAAAAATCTTCTTTATTTAGTTTACAGCAAGACTAGTAACCCGCCTTCGCTTAGCTTAGGGTAATCCTTTCTTAGCGGATGCCAAGGTCATAACATACATGACAAATTTCAACCCGATCCGTCCAGTGGTTTGGGCTGTGCGTTGATAGTTCACTATCCAATCAAAAACATAAATGTGAAATGAGAGCCAAGTTCAATATTGCCTTGGTTGTTGACTTCAGCGACAAAAGAAGTGAGATCTAAATGGGTGCCAAGCTCAATGGTCAAGCCAGAAATGTATTTATAAGTAACACTATAACATACCTATCATATCTTCTTATAACATAAGATAATGTATGGTGGTAGCCTATGAAGGTCTGTCTTGGCTAGTTTCTATAAACCTACCAACGTATTATTATGTTCGCTTGCTAGTTCCTACCAACAATCCAAATTTTCGGAATTATAAAATAAAAACCGACAAATACTTGTAGGCTTAGAACTTGCGACGGCTATAATTCATATATGAAAACTAGCCAAGACAGACCTTCATAGGCTACCACCATACATTATCTTATGTTATAAGAAGATATGATAGGTATGTTATAGTGTTACTTATAAATAAATTTCTGGGTTGACCATTGAACTTGGCACCCATTTAGATCTCACTTCTTTTGTCGCTGAAGTCAACAACCAAGGCAATATTGAACTTGGCTCTCATTTCACATTTATGTTTTTGATTGGATATCATTACTTTTTGTAGAAAAGTATATGGGTGATTATTCAAAATTTGGTTAACTTGGTGTTAGTGTCAATTTTCACATATTTAATATTAATTTATCCAATATTAAAAACTACTAAACGATGTTAGAAAGTCCATTTAATACGCTCACTCATTTTGAGATACATCATAAAATTATTTATTTCCAAAAATTGCTATTTCTTACTCCAAATATCAGGCCCTAGCCATGTAAGATCTCCCAAATATGGTATTCATTTCAGTGTATTTATAATTCTGTAAGAATAATTGTATTAAACTCCATTTAAATTCATTTACTATTACATTACTAACTTTATCATTTCAATTTAATTATTTAAAACATTATGTTTTATCATATTATTTCAATTCAAAAAGTGTAGGCGATAAAAACCATCAGTCCCTAGTCATTTATGAAATTCAAAAATACACGGTATCCAAGCATGAGGCTCCTTCATAACTCACTCAATATGATAACATTGGTGTAAAGTTAATTGCAAACTTCGTCCAAGCCGCTGCAGCTATTTTGGTATTAGTATGATCGCCGACTTTGTTGTGCAACGACGTGCTGTGCCAGTCAACCTCTCAGGCCCTAGGTAAGTCGTTTTAAAGATAGTTAATAACAAATTAATATCATTACTTACTGTAAATATGAGTTTGGCTTGCCTGCTTATTTTGACCGCCTATTGGTTTTGTTGTTGATTTTAAATAATGGGTTTCGTTCAATTTTGTTTCGATTCGTCAGTCCCTAGACCATCAGGCCCTAGTTGTAATACAGACTAGGGACTGATGCCGCATCTAGGGACTGATGGTTAAGGGTGTTATGCATGGTTTTAATATATTTGATTGGCTCGGTGGAACAGTGGCTGGTGACTCAGGTTCATAAACTACGGTTCCAAGAGGCGTGGGTTCGATTTCCACTCGGGACAAATATTTGTGTGACGAATATCGGTGTTTGTTCCGTGTTTAGGTGTATTATTAAATATATTTAAGTTTATTTGTGTATCCACTGTTGATCCTGATTTACGCAATACAATTGCTTAAGCTACTTACCATGGGATCACATCAATGTATGTGATGTTTTCTAACATTTATTTATTTAAATATCGCAATGTACTTGTTGTAGAATATGGCGCCTAGAAAGAAGTCAACTATGACTAAAGAAGAAATTGCGAAAAAAAGTCTGAAGCGGCATCAAGGCGGTTGGAAAAAATTAAAAATGACCCTGTATTGCTGGCAGAGTACAAAGAGAAGGAACGACTGAAATACCTAAAAAAAGAAAAAGGACAGCGCAAATGTGTAAAAGACATGACTCCGCGTGAACACAGAATGGCAAGAAAAAACTGGGTAGCCTATTCATCAGATTATAGAAAAAAGCAAAAAGATTCGTAAAAATTCCGATAAATACTTAGACCAAAATACGCCGCCGACATCAGAAGATGAAATTATTCCTGAGGTTCCTGTAATAAATAAAGAGAGAGAAGCTGAAGCAAGAAGGAGAAGTATAGTACAACGGAAGAATAGAAATAGTATACTGAAGAGGAAGGACTTACTCATTCAAAATTTGAAGAAAAAACTTGCCAGCGAACAACAAAGAAACAGAAGACTGAAACATAGAATGATAAAAAATAAGACAGCACATACACCAAAAAGTAAAATCATAGAAATGGCCAAAGACCCTAATCAAAAAGTAGAATTGATAAAAAAAGCCTTATTTGGAGAAGTTATTGAGAAGCAAATTTTAAACACAAAGATTGAAACACACCAAAAGAAAACCTGTTTAAAAACAATTTTGTCCAGTCCGCTGACACATAAATATAAGATATGGAGACTTGGAAACAAAGCTGTTACATATAAAAAGATGGGATTTAATCGATCAAAATATGAAACTAAGAAAAATAAAAAATAGTTGAAGAAACTATACAAAAAGTTTTATGAGGATGACAGTAATAGTCGATGCGCGGCAGGAAAAAAGAATGCATCACTCGTAATAAAATAAAAAAACAAAAAAGATATTTGATGGATTCCTTGAAAAACTTACATAAAAAGTTTCTCAATACGAGTGTGATGAAAATTGGCTATGGTTTGTTCTGCAAATTGCGTCCATTTTGGGTTGTTGTGCCTCGACTTACAGATCGTGACACCTGTGCTTGTGTATCACATGAAAACTTCAATTTAAAATTAGATGCCTTAAAAAATGCACATGTTCTTGACTTTGCAACACATCAAACTGCACTAGCATCAATTTGCTGTGATCGTTACTCGGAAAAATGCTTATCACGAACTTGCCAAGACTGCGCTATGAAGACTTTACCATACAAAGAGTTTGATAATAGTACGGACATTGCAGTCAAACAATGGAAGCATGTCAAGGAATTGATTAAAGACATTAAAACTAAAAAGGATCGATATGTCACAAAGTACAAGAAAGAGATGTACAACTTAAAACCCCGTGATTTAGTTATGCAATTAGAAGAGAATGATCTTCCAAAATTATTTCAACATGAACAGAACATCGTCCATCAATATAAAGCTATTAAATCTTTGAAAGAGTCGCTTACAGATAAGGATGCACTAATTCACATGGATTTTTCGGAAAACTACACTACTAAATGCAACCAAGAGATTCAGTCATATCATTTTGGCGGCTCCAGGACTCAAATTTCTTTGCATACAGTGGTGGTTTACACAAAGGATAAAATAACATCTTATTGCACTGTGTCATCAAATCTATCTCACAACGCTGGAGCCATTTGGGCACATTTACAGCCTGTACTGATAGGATTGCCGTCATCTGTAGAAAACCTGCATTTTTTGAGTGACGGTCCTGTAACCCAATACCGAAATAAAACAATGTTTTATATATTGGGTTGCAGAATCCAGGATTTCTATCCACTGGCTCTGAAATACACGTGGAATTTCCATGAGGCAGGACATGGGAAAGGGGCTCCTGATGGCATCGGAGCTACATGCAAACGTACTGCGGACCAACTCATAGCTCAGAGAAGCGACATTACAAATTTGTACGACTTTGTAGCAGTGCTTCGAGAAAGATGTCCAAATATTAAAATTTTTGTTATCGAAGATGTTGACATAGAAAATGTTGACAAAATGCTCAAGAAACACGAGCAAGAGCAGAAAGCATTTAAAGGAACTCTCTTAGTGCATCAAGTCTCGGGTCATATTTATAACACTAATAAGCTTGTTTTAAAGTCACTAAGTTGCTTCTGTGATAGTGATAATTGTAATCATTATAACTTGGGGACTATAACGTACCAAACCAATACTCAGCGGCTTCAAGTTTCTGATATTTACACGGATTCTGAAGATGATATGCCGTTAGCAGGTATGAGCCATATTGCGCAAGAAAAGTCTAAAACGAGCTATACCAGTGGAGATTTTATTCTAGTTAAGTTAATAATGGGGACAAAAGAACACCGATACGCTGCAATTTGCTCAAAATATGATGATGAAGATGGAGAGTTGACAGTTACGTTCCTTAAAGTTTGCAATGAAGATGGTACAGAATTTAAAATAAATGATAATGATATCGCCGACGTGCCTTATGAAGACGTTATAGAAAAACTGCCGATTCCTAATATAATCGTCAAGAGAGAAACAGTATTTTACAAATTTAAAAAACCCGTTAATGTTTTCGAGAAGTGAAACTCATAGTAATAAAAAATAAATACGAGGTATTACATAGGTTAAGTTTAAAATGTTGTGATCTCATAATAATTAATGAAAGTCTGAATATTGTGTTCAAATTAAAATTTAGTTACTACTTTGAAAGGCTGCTAGTTACTACTTAAAATAATTGTTATTTACTTAAAGTATTAAACCCAAAGTACAATATGATTGTTAAAATATGTATAAGAAAAATATAAATAATTTAAAAGACAAATGTTGTTATTATAGTTCATTCTTGATTATAGTTCGTAGATTTTTTTAACTCTAGATATATTTTTTGTTTCAGTTGATTTAAAATTAAAGTGTGATTTGATATAAAAATAGTTTTTTACATCAGTCCCTATCACATCTAATCAGTCCCTAGAACCCTGATTTTACAAAATCATTAATTTCTCTTAAAATATCAAGTAAAGTGACTGGCCCTTTTAGATGCAGTAATGTAGATGTTATACACACAGGATAGAATATATACTTTACCAATTTTTAACAAAAAACACTACTTTCAAAATTAGGTCAGAAGTTAACCAAATTTCAAATAACCACCCATATATCATCGTAACGCCGTGGGTCCTTTGAAAAGGACAAATTCAAAACTAAAACTAGACTTTATGTAGGTACCTACCCTAAGTAATAAATATGAAAACCGACTATAAATACCTACTCTTAATTGTAAATAAGCAAGTATACCTAAATATATACTTAGTGCTCTGCCTTCCCCGGTATATAGGCGTTATTAGGCACTAATTAGGTATTTATGTTAAGCGTTCATAATAGAACCTAACCTAATTATTAAAAAATTGCCAGTTTTTTATTTTTTCCTTTGTATTCATGTAATTACCTATCTGCATACCAAATTTTAACTCTCTAGGTCATTTGGAACTGGGTTAGAATTTTGATCTGTCAGTCAGTCAATGATAAAAATGAGGATTTTTGGACATTAATATCTAAATAACTGTTTGAGATAAGCTTATGAAATTTAGAACACATATTTATCTCGCAAGTCACAATATATGAGCCAAATTTGATACGTTTATGTGAAATAGTTTTTGATTTATGAGGGGTTCAAAAGTGGTTCCAAATGGTTCGTGTAATATTACACACGGTGCGGCTCGCCAGTTCTGTTTCTTGAACCTTGGCTTGACACGCTACCGCGTGTCTAGATGTCAGTCAGTCACCTTTGAGTTAAATACATCTAGATTAATACACATTCAGAAACATTCCCACCGAAAACGCATCCCAAAATCAATAGGACAACGTATCACATTTAATGCATTCTGCATTTGTTTACCATCTCAGAGTGTACCAGATAAAACTTTCATCGCCACTCTTATAAGATCGTAGTCCCATAAACAGCTTCGTGACGTCATCATGACTCAGGCCAGATGTGAAGATAGCATTGTTTGGAGTCGAATTTAACGGGCGTTACAAACGCATGTGCGGCACGGATTATAGACTAGATCGTGGTAAAAAAGAAATAGGACCGCGGCCATTGCCCTGGGGAAGGTAGGATTTGGCGGGCAAGCGGTCGACGGTTCGTGAAGTGATTAACTACAAGCGTACATAAGAAGTACTTTATCTTTACTAATATTATAAATACGAAAGTAATGCTGTCTAGGACTCTGAGAACTAACGTCGCCGAACGTACTAGCAGTCCTACAGTTCACCCGTGATCATGGCGCTTGCAACAGTGCCGAAATATCGGGAGCTCATTAAAATAAAACAACATCGTAAATATATCGGACATTTTCTGTGTGTGTAACCATGAAAATATGAAATTACTGTTTGTCTGTTGTTTGAAAGTGCGACACTTTCAAACAACAGACAGACAGACAAAATTAGGGCACAGATTGAATTAACATTTAGTAACAAATCTTCTAGAGCCTGAAGGAAAAAGGAGTAAGGACATACAGGTTACTTTTTAACCAACTACGATATAAAAGAGTATGTTTTAAAGGCATCGCGGACAGAAGTTACACATTATGTTAAATAATCAACATCTCATCAGACTCACTTTGGACTTTGTACTGTCCTTATGTCGGAGGCATAAGCGTTAATATCCAACTGTAAATGTTACGCCTAAAGTGCTGTTGCTACCTTCATAATGATGATATTTGTGAAAGTACTACAATTTGTTCTGTGCTTTTTACAATGAATTGGACATAGCAACTGAACATACGTATGATAGAACATTCAATTGGATTATCATTGAAATTTTGAGACCTCACACATAAATTACATAACCGACCATACCTGCGATGGAACATTCAATTGGATTTAAGTGTCCTTGAAATTTCGAGACTAGCTATTACAATTATTCCAGGAGCTAAATGAAGTCATCACTGATAATGACCACAAAACGAAAACACACGGAAGCCATTGTCAGATTACTAACTCACCGGTTGAGTAATACGTTTCAGTTACACTAGATAGCAAGTAAAACGCAATGTTAATTAGACCGCTTAAGAGACTGTGATTGCTGGTTAAGATCAGTTGAATAACAAGTGAAGATAATTATGTGTAGCAGTATGAAGTCGAAACTAAATGACAAACGGATTGAGTACTAAAAGTTCTAGTAAAGACGCAGGACAAGCATACCATGCAGTCACTAAATATCTGGGACATTTCCACACACGGTCATCTAACCCCAAACTAAGCAGAGCTTGTACTATGGGCATCAGAGACTTACATACAAAGATATTAATAAACACATACTGAAATACATATTCACACCCAGACACGGAACCAAAACCGATGTTCATCACACAAATATTGGTCCCGAGTGGTAATCAAAACCCATGTAGTACACTCACAAAATTTAGTAGACTGTAATTTTTCATACTACTTAAATGTATGTAGGTATTCCAATTTGTTTTGATCCTTATATTACAACGTCGTCGCGTCGTTTCGAAGACTTTCTCTTGAACAACAAGGCTTATAATTGTACATTTAAATGAAAAAATAGAAGATGAAATTACTTTAAAAAAATAGAATACGAAAACAATTCTACAACTTAAATCTAAACAAGGAAACTTCCGTCGTAATAAATTGCTTCTAAGCTTTTGTGACATTACGGGAAATTAATAGGAAGTTATGTAATCATTGGTTTTGCAAAACGTGACCGTATTACCGCTTAAACATAATAATACCTATCTACTGGTTACTCAAGTGTCGTAGAACTCAAATCTATATTCCACTGTCATCTTGCGGTAATGTACTTTAGAATAATGATCTTTGTATCATAATAAATCATATAGATCGTGCCTTCCAACAAATACAATACATTTACATGTAAGATAGTGTCTAGGAATAATACAGAAAATATTATTGAACGACTAAACTATCCTTTACTTAAGTACCAACTACTTACTGCTATTGTTACATTAAAAAGTATTTTAATTTAAGTAAGTACCTTTACTTAATGCTTATAATCCTCTACAGCAGAACAAATGGTTTAAACCTTAAGGAAAGTTTTACACCTTCAACAACCTTTGTTTAATACGAAATTAGCAATGTCGACGAGTGGGTTCTTTCTTCTTCAAGACCTAATAATGGGGTGAGAGCCATCCGCTCCCCCGCAAGTCCGGCGATGATGACGAGACTACTCCAACCATCATCGTAGGGGTGAGAGCCATCTGCTCCCCCGCAAGTCTGGTGATGATGACGAGGCTACACCAAGCCATCATCGCATGTCAGTTAGGAAAAAAAGCTATCACAAAAATAAAACACAATAAATCGCGTCTTGTTTTAGGATCTCGCTTATGGTGAACTGACCAGGTCAAATCCGGTATTTCAGCGACCTTATACGATTGCGCTCGCAAAGCTCTCCTGCAGTAGAAAACCTGCATATGACCCCAACCACTCTGACTAGACCTAAGAAGAACTCAAACCTACGTCCGTATTAGGGACGGCCCAACGACGCCCTGAGCCGAGGTCGAGCCCCGTTAAGGGGCACCCTCAGGCAAACGTCGTTTAAATTTATTTAGGGGTGAGAGCCATCCCCTCCCCCGCAAGTCTGGTGATGATGACAAGGCTACTTCAAGCCATCATCCTTAGTCAGTTAGGAAAAAAAACTGAAGAAGATGTATATAGGACTTTAATCTTTTCAACTTATCATATGCGTTTACAAAATGTTACCTTTCACATATTAAAGTAGATTAGATATTTTATAAGTTACTGGTGACAACTCTCGCTTCGCTTCGGGTGAATTTTACATAAACCTTCCTCTTGAATCTTCTATCTGTCTATAAAACCGCATCAAAATCCGTTGTGTAGTTTTATAGATTTAAGCATATATAGGGATAAGGATAGAAAACGCCTTTGTTTTATACTATATAGAGTGACTAAATGTTCAAGTGAAATAAAAGTTAAAAATATGTGGACCTAGGTATTTTACTATTGATTAAGTACCTACTTAATGCTGCATACCTATGCAAACTTAGTATGTGGTTATGAGTACATTCATAATACTAACATTCAGAACATTTACAGCCAAGGGTGAATTGATTATTCCATAGCAACGGTGACTAATCGAGGTAGCAACAATGATATAAGTGAAGAGTAAAGTTACATGGCAAATTGCTAATTTGTCCATTTACATTAACACACACATGTTTCATGGTTCTAGAATAAACATGGATGTGGATATTGCATTCCTATCATGTGAATTCACATTATTTAGATTTTTTTTTCGCTAACTGCTTTACGATGTTGGGTAGTCTTGTCATCATCACCAGACTTGAGGGGGAGCGGGAGGCTGTCACCCTAAACATTATTTTGACTGTGTGATAGACATATTCTGGAGCATGGTTCAATAACCAATGTTAAGCATACAAAATAGAATTCAATGGTCAGGATAAGTATAATATTTCTGATTATTTTAAGATTGCAAATCCTTTAGGTATAACTTTTAATTGAAGATTTTTTAACTAAAGTACTTAATGTTAAAGGTTTGTAAGTCTGCCAATTTCATATTTATAAGGTACTTAATGTGCAATAAAATGGTAACTTTGAATTCATTTCACATTTGGTTTGTTTCAAATAGAAAGTGTCAATATGGATTTCTCAAATGCTCAAACTACTGCATAAAAAACTTTACCCACACCCTCACTGTGTTGAGATCCAATAAACAAAAGTGGATATAGTTTGTTTAACTAATTTAAACAATTATGGTCATGGGGTGGGTTAGAAAACAAATAAGTAACATATCCTCTATGCATATGATTCCCATGGTATTCAGGTGTTAGAATAGTGAGATTTAATAATAATAAAATAAAATAAATAAACTTCATTTGAGATAATTTTTTTTAAATATTTTTAAATGTAGACCATTGGTAACACTGGTGCAACAAAAACGAATTAGATATTTTATACTATGAAACACTAAGGTTTAATTACTTAAATAAATTTAATTTAATATTTGAAAAAAATTGTATCCATGGCCCCGCTTGAACAAGGACTTGAACCACCGGACCTTCAGATATCCTTTTTTCAAATTTCAAATTTGTATTGAGCTTCAATAGCATTAAAAACAACAAATAAAATTAAATAAATTAAATTTATAAAGCCATAAATTAAATAAGAGAACTATTAAATATTTAAAATAACAGAAAAATGCCTGCTAATAAGAAGTTTTTAAATAAGTAATTTATCAATTTAATCAGGTAAGGATGTTTGCCATTTAAAATTACATGATTTAAACTAGGTTACATCTAATCCAAAGCAAAATGGATTAAAAACTTAAGAAATGTACTGGGATTCTACTGTAGGTACACAGTCGCCAAAACATTATAACTTGATGTAAAATATACAAAACACACACAGAGTACTCTCATTCACAGTTATGAAACAGAAGCCAGATGAGACCATTAGTAAAACACTACGTTTAATAAATTAATTCTAAATTTTAACTGTATCTTCAGTAACTGTACCGCGTATGGTACTCTTAACTTGCTAACTACTTACGTACAGAAAAAAAAACTACATCGTAAACAAAGAGTGAACTTGTAGTGTTGCGATTGATTATTCCGTTCCAGTAAGTGCTTAATTGGCCGGAAATAATAATAAGCCAGTGGGAATAACTCAGAAACGTTTCTTTGACTTGAATACAACGCTCAAGGCGTCTTTACGTCGGCCCGTCCAACGTTCGTGTAAGTATTAAGAATAACATGCGGTCTTAAATTACTATTGCACCTCTCAATAAAATAAAGCGTATTCCTATTGCACAAAATTTAAAGAAGGCATGCACTGATGACTATAAAAGGGGGTAAATATCGATCATACTCACCAAACATGATAAGCCGGCGAAGTCGAAGTAATCGCGCCGATCTACGGCTTTGGGTCACGATTTTACACAGTAACGTTCACTTAAATTCACAAACGAACACTGCACTGCAATCGCTTACTCATAAACATACAAATCGAAACTATTTTCAGTCACAATTACTTAGAAAAACACTGTTCACAGCATTTTCACGAGGATACTGTTTATTCTAGCTGTCACATCAACCCTCCTCAGCAATAGCGGCAACAGACTGCCTGCCTGCCAGATTCGTCCATAGACAGCAGCTTTGCTCTGTATCGACTACAAAATACTGTTCCGAATATGCGACCAAATTAAACACCCCCAACACTGTATAGAACTCCTACTTGAACACGACCATTTTGTTTGTACGGTTTATAACAGCGCCACCTAGTGTCGTATTATGAAAGCTAACAGCGTTATAACGCCATCTATCAGTTACTTTATAAAACTATGCACGCCATCTATCTAAACTTTGATATACTGCTTGATCTAGAATTTACCACAGCAATAAATGTATTGAGTGTTTCAGCTGTTTTGAGGTAGGGGGCGCTTTATAAACATTTTGATTTGTGAGCTTCTTTTCTACAACTTATTTTTTTTTAAGTTACCAACTGCAGCTATGAGATTGTACATAATAACTATCCAAACGTATTAGATTAGTTTCTTTTCTTTATTGTGGCAGTTTCTTTTTATCGCTGCAATAATTGTATTAACTTGAAGTGGAAATAATATAACAAGCTTTTATTTATTTCATTTTGGGTTTAATGCTTAATATCTTCCTCTACCTGTACTTTTACCTCCTTACTACCAACAGCTAGACTACCTTTAGTATATCATTTTGTACTGTTTCTCAAAACTGTAGTACTTAGGCGATAATAATAATATATTATTTATTTATTCTTAAAAGAAAAGTTTGTTTTTAAACATTAACAGACTTATAAACTAAAATAAAACACTCACCTAAGTACATGAAAAATAATATTTTTGTGAAAATACATCTTAAACTTATTACACATTTAGGCCGCGGCCACTGCACTAGACTCCAGGCCTGTAGGTACATAGAATCCAGAAATGTTTAACAATTTGTTTTTTCCAAATCAGACGACTTCTACATAGGTGACCATGACCATGCTGCATGCATAACTGTTTAGCAATAATTGTAGGGTTTTAAGTTTTAACTTGTGATGATGAAGCATTTGTTCATAACACAGGCCACCTACCACCTACAAATCTCGTGACAGCTATTATGATTGAAAACAGTAGGTGCCGTTAGCAAATAGGTAAACACGACGGCTGAACGCAATTAGTGTATCGTGTGGACCGGCCCATGTCTACTAATTATCACATCTCCCGCCTTATATAGATATTTTTGTTTTTTCTGCTCATCCACTTAATAACATTCTTCACGCTGCGGACAGGGAAGGTGTGGAGTCGTTTTGGATGCGTTTTTTTGGAGGAATAAATAAGATTTTTTTCAATCGAGTACCTGCAGGTAGATTTTAATGCAAATCGTCGTCTTTAGGAAGCTAAAGTGATTAAGTACTGAAGGTGTTTGATCTGTTTCAAATTGTATGAAAATATGCTTTCAAATAACTGTATCTTGAGATTGCATTAAGATAGAAGGGTATGACTACTACCTAACACGTTGTGTGTGTGCAGTATTATACTCTTTTTCATCTAAGATGATCCCTGTGACACTTCATTGTGTTCTGAATCACGCATTTTACGTTTGACAAACGAAAATAATTTTATTGAACATTTTTTTCATTTTAATACGGCGTCATTAGGAAAAATATTAAAATTAATCATTTTAAACTTTTAAAAGGGAAACAGATCGATTATAAACTAATCGATCTATTTAATGTAATAGAAAATTTAAAAAATACCTATGCAGTTTGTATACGTAGAATGGAATGTAGTAAGTTCCATTCAACGTATACATTACACAATGAAGTGTCACAGGGATCATCTTAGGTGAAAAATACTATAGTGTGTGATAAGAATACCTACATGTCTTTACGTGATTTTAAGGGTGAGAGCCGCTCCGCAGCAAGTGTGGTGAATATGACGAGGCTACTCCAAGCCATCATCGTATGTCAGTTAGGAAAAAAAAGTCTACATCCAAAATGGCTAGTTGGGATAAAAACCCATCGTCTCCACACATCTGTTATCCTAACACCCTAATGCCCTAGCGGTCACTGGGCGGAAGTTGCCCCACTCTACCACGGACCGAATCCAGCTTTTTTTTCCCCGATCGCCTCTTCTCGGAAACTTTATGGCGTAAAAAAAGTAACAAAAAGCCACCATAATCTCGGCCGGCGTATGGGAATGTTGCCTTTACTAAATAGGTGGAAATTTAAGAGGTGAGCGGGTCACACTTTGACCTCGGACTTGGATAACTTACTGTAATATTATGTACGGTAACGTTACTTGAAATAAGCTTTTTTTTTACTAACTGACATACGATGATGGCTTGGAGTAGCCTCGTCATCTTCACCGGACTTGCAGGGGAGCGGTTGACTCTCACCTTTAAGTTGAAATAAGCAATTTTAGCTTTAAGCGCTTCTTATTTGCGGCTAATCGCAACGGATTTTTCAATCATCAAAGTGCAAAGTAAAGAGTAGTAGGTAGGTATACACCGTGAAATTTTAGTGGTTGTTTTCCCGTGGCAGAACGATTTGCCTTTAGTAATACTATCGAAACATGCAAATTATTCCGCGAAAAAAAAAATTTTTTTTTGAAATTTTCAAAATAATAATTTTCTATCTCGAAAACGAGAGAAGATATCGTTCTTTTATAAGATGTGACGTAATCAGGTACTGCTTGCCGCATGAAATCGATGCTTAAAGCTAAAGAAGCTCTACACCCTAAGTCATAAAGCGGTTCGAACGTGCTTTCGAGTTACGGTTAAACCTTTCGTAAAACCGGCATTTATTGATTTTAACAAAAAAGAACTGCACACATCTTTTGTACTACTAAGATAGAATCATTTTACTGCGGGAAAACAACCACTAAAATTTCACGGTGTATATCGTATGCATTCGTCATCATCCTTGTGACGTCACAAGGATGATGACGAATGCATACGATATCGCACTATCAGTAGGTAAATAATGTTACGTTATTTCACAATTTATTTCCGACATTTAGATCGGGTGAAATATGGATCAGGTCAAATCCGGAATCTGTACATGTCTGTCGCTCTTTCTTACCTTACCTAACTTTTCCTTATCAAAACTGAGATTGAAACTTTGGCACATTTGGCATATTTTAACCGACTGCGCTTTGTGTGCGGCAGTAATGTTTAAATGGAACGTACTGATTGCAATAGAGCAACGCACACTTCCTGCAAATAGTCGGTCGAAAATATTATACAAAATCATCGGAAGAAAAGTCGGGTATTCCTTGCCACTGCCTCCGTCTTGCTACTATGTTACTAAATCACATTAAAATCGTTACCATAAGAACAAAAACTCGCCTTTTCTCCACATTCTGTGTCTCAAAGATTAAAAAATTCACACAAAGAAAACCACTTGCTGGATCGCCAATAAAAACGAATGAAAAATAGTTGTATATGAGAGTAATCGATGAGGCTCAATGGAATTAATAAAACATACTATATTGGTATTGCCGCGGTGTCAGATGCCACGGTAGGATACCAATAAAGCCTATTTGGATTTATTGGCTTGCCCTAAGTAGTGGCGGGCACAAAAGTTTTAAAGTTGAATAAAGAAATTCGATGAATTTTGTTAATATAGCTCCTTTATTTCTTGTTCAAGTGCTAGGTACTTAAAGCTCTTATGATAATTTTAGCAGAAGAATAAATAATTTGAATTGTTAATGTTTGTAAAACATGGAAAAAAGTTACTCGTAAAATTGCTTCGTTTTATATTTCACATCAAACTGTTATTGTTTGAGCACTTATTTATTATAATTGTTATTGTCAAAATATAATAGATTCTAATAAAAGTGGTTATCTAAAATATCTTTAATTGTTGTTTAAGGTTTAATAAAAAAATACTTAATACATAGATTATTTATCAACGTATTCAGTACGATCAAGGTATCTTTCTAATTTCTAAATATACATTTTTCTTCAGTATAAGATAATTTTTCACTTATTTAATAATCTACGTCCACTTATAAGTAGCCTACTTGTCACGTTAAGAACACTCAAGAGAAGTACTTAAAGTACTAACAATTGGATAATATTTCGAAGACTATTCAAATTTTGCTAAACACAAGACATTGGGACACGTCTTAACTTTCTTTCATTTACAAGCTCTCTTCTTGTTTTACAATGACATAAGCGCCTATTTTATTGCCTTTATTTCCACAAAATTGCCTACTGTAAGGGCGTATTATTGTCCAATATTGTAAGGACACCCAGCCTCTTTGTCACCAAGGACAATGAAAAGAAAAAAAAGAACTTAGGTAAGTGCGAATCTATCCAGGTAACCAATGGTTCTGTACTTCTGTTAGAATAGTGTTTTACAGGTACTTCATAGTTCGTATTGCAGTTTATTTAATTTGACTTTTCCAAAGTACGACAAGTTAAAACTAATTTTTGTGTTTTTTATTAATAAATGGTATTTTGGTGCATGAGTACATTGATAACTGTGTAGTTATTTGTTAGTAACTTAACATATTAAATTATATTGATACTGAAGCACCGAGTCCTAAATAGCAAAAGGACTATAGACAAAAGAAAAAATTAAATCACAAGGAACCCCGAAACGGCAAACCCAAAAAAAAATTCTGAGAAACACTTGTGTTTCCGATTGTCTCTACTCGTAAATGTGGAATCTTCGTTTTTGGTGAAAAAAGTATAATGTACAAAGGTCCCACTGGGCGATATTTATGACTTCATATGTTGCCCTCCCTTTCGTGTGCTGTGTATGAGTGTATATGAGAATATATGAGTCTGTATGAGGTGTATGACTCGGTTGAAGATCTGTGTCAGTTTGTGTATGTGGAGATCGCAGATTAAACTATGTTAATCAATATCTGGGCATTGTTTAATTTATATTATCATATCCGTAAACTACAAACTATGGGGTCACTGTAACAATATTGTTAGTCCAGTAAAATCAGACACAATTAAGAGCTTATCTTGCAAAACTGAAACTATGTTCTGAATATTTTGTTACACCATCTTCCCACCTATGCTAAATATGAGGTAGGTACACGTGGGACCACGATTTTTTTAGTTTTTCATATAAGTCCCAAACTATGCGCTTTTACAATTTAGGAATGAGAGCCATCCGCTCCCCCAGAGGTCCCGCAAGTCCGGTCAAGGCTACTCCAAGCCATGATCGTATATCAGTTAGGAAAAAGACGTGTGGCACTCGGGGACTGCCGCGGTATAGCTATTGCATAGCATCGTCCGATTTCGGAGCAGCTCGTCTCGATTCGTGCGAGTTTCGTAGAGTCGTACGTCTACCGAACTGAAACGACGTTAGACGATGTGAGGTTTTTTCGTTACGGAATTTCTTGGTTCGGTCGCCGCGCTCAAAGCCCGCGATAAAAGCTATGCGATAGCTTAAAAGCTTTATCAATATTACTAGCTGTTTTAGTTCTTGTGGAGTATAGAATATTTAATAATTCATAAAAATAGATAGTATAGCCGCTTCACAGACCTAGGTACTAAATACGCATATAAACTTTGGTAAAAATCGGTTAAGCCGTCTCGTAGGAGTACGGTAACTAACATTGTGACATGGAAATTTTATATTTTAGGTATAAATTAGCAGCGTATCGTGATTACCATAATCACGCCAAGCGGCTGATTGAGATTTCAGGTGACCGGAGGGCGGGCTTGTTCCTGGGTCAGCCGATAAGCCTCGCCATCCAAAGAGGAAACTCGGCCAGCCTCTTGGGCACTATGCCTATGGACAGCGATCTGGAACATTTTTTTTATTTATAAGAATGTATTTATCTAGAAACTAAGTAGGGTAAATGTAACTTAGTTATTTTTATAATATGTTACCTTATGAAATAGAAATGGAAGGAATTTTTGTTTAGTTACGAAACTAATAAATTGTATTTATTCATTGCTCTTATTTACATACCTTGCCGAATAGCTAGTTAACATTACCATACTAACTTGCAAAATGTTTCTCCACGCTTTATATGTACCTGTAATGCTATTTCAATTACCTTCAGACTACAATGTACAGTTTCAATGAATTAATTACAATAAATAACCAATAACCGACAGTATCTAGGCGGAAAGTTTTCTAGAGTTCTAGACTATTCTCTAATACAGGGCTAATGAAGTCTAGATGAGATTCTGTTTGCTCGCGCCCCCAACGCCCCCTTTCAGCGGTGGGCGGATTGGTAACTAACGTAGACTTGGTAAACTTAAGAACAGAATAACACAACCGTACACCGATGTTTATCATACAATTATACACCGTGAAATTTTAGTGGTTGTTTTCCCGTGGCAGAACGATTTGCCTTTAGTAATACTATCGAATCAAGCAAATAATTCCTCGAAAAAAAAATTTTTTTTTTTTCAAATTTTCAAAATAATAATTTTCCAACTCAAAAACGAGAGAAGCTATCGTTCTTTTATAAGATGTGACGTAATCAGGTACTGCTTGCTGCATGAAATCGATGCTTAAAGCTGAAGAAGCTCGACACCCTAAGTCCGTGCTTTCGAGTTTCGGTTAAACCTTTCGTAAAACCGGTATTTATTGATTTTAACAAAAAATAACTGCACAAATCTATTGTACTACTAAGATAGAATCATTTTACTGCGAGAAAACAACCACTAAAATTTCACGGTGTATACTGAGCCGGAAATCTACGTACGACTCTTGCGCAAGATAAATAGCACTATCGAAATTACCATCGAGTTAGTCATATACAGTTTTACCTACACTCACCACTGATCTCAACATAAATGATCAAACTACTATTAAAGTACGTATCCTTGCGTATCCTTGCGTATTTCGGACACGTTGTAAGGAAAAACGACGAAAATCTGGAGAGACTCATCATAGCCGGCAATACAGAAGGCGAACGTTCACGAGGCCGATCGCCGACACGATGGACAGACCAGATCAAAGAATCGTCAACCAGCAAGTTCCACCATGCTCGTTCGTGATGCGATGGACAGAAACCGATGGAGGCAAATAATTCGCTCCAAATGCACATCCAATGATGACCACGATCCTCAGTCATGTGGGGCCGACTACAGAGAGAGATTATCAAAGTAGAAATAGCCTATAACCTAGTATACGTGCCTTTATAAACGCGAATGGAACCCACGACTCTTTGACGTTTGGCACAGGACACCAAATGACCACCAAGCAAGGCAACAATTGGACTTTGGCCTTTTGGCCTACGTTCATGCCTTCATCTGTTGGTTTCTTATATCCTAAAACGTAACGCGACCGACCTACTTATTTCAGTAACCACCTAGTAATAATAGTAATACTAGCAGTGCCATCGACTTCGTCCGCGTGGCAGCATTTTTTAACATACCCGCGCCTACAAACGCCCAGCATATTCGATTATATAAATTAGCATAAGTTTTTCTATGTACTGATTGACAGGAAACACGAAATTTAAAGTAGAGCTCACCATAATTAATTATTTCTGCAAACCACATCTAGAACGGATAAGCCGTTTTTGAAATAAGTGTGTTCAATCGCACAGACATTTCAAAATTCATTGTTTTAAGTACTATTGCGATGGCAAAGGTATCCTATAGTATTTTTAATCAACATCCATACATACATAAAATCACGCCTTTTCCCCGGAGGGGTAGGCAGAGATCACTTCCAACGATCCACTTTTCACCTCTGTGGGAAATGTGGCGTGACGGGTTGTGGACCAAGGTCATTACGTTCCCACGAGTAGCAAGGATATTTATGACGGAGGAAGGAACAGGGGAGAAAGCGATACTATCGCCTCGGATGATTTGGACTGAGTCGATAGTAGCTCGAGGAGCCGGGGTCGCTTACCCGTATACCGTTCACCAACCACCGGACAGATAGTTATGACTGGTATCCCCTGACTTATTTTTAATCAAGTAAGTCATCATTTATTCACAAGCAGCGTCCGTTACATTTTTTATTACCTATTTTAGGGGAGAGAGCCATCCGCTCCCCGCAAGTCCGGTGATGATGACGAGGCTACTCGAAGCCATCGTCGTATTCAGTTAGGAGAAAAAAAAATTGAATCGTATTTAAACTCAAGCTTATTCTGGGTGTTCCTATATCTTCGTAATACGGGTATTCAGTAAATTGACCCGACACAGGTGTAGCGACTTAGCTCACAGGCAACGGTAGCCATTTATTTCAACACCGGTCTCCATTTTACGGGTTTCGCTAAGCAATTGCTTTTAACATATCCTGATTAGCATTTCGAGCTGTTAACTTGGAGAAGGGTAGCCTTCGATTATCATTTTAGAGTTTATATGTAATCTTTAGGAATATCATAAAAATAATAATATGTACTAGACATTATGTTCTGAGAATCGCTGCATATTATAAAACAAAGTCGCTTTTCGCGTCTGTCTGTCTGTATGTATGCGTATTTTGATGGGGTATTTTAATATATAGTTAACCACCCTGGCCAAATCGACTTCATTCACGATTGACTTCACAACCTTAGAATTCTTAACTGCCTCTGTTATATTATTAACTGGGTCGATCAACTTTTATTTGTCATGTCAGTATTATGTTGTGTCCCAGACCAATAATCGCAGTTCTAAATAAAATTCATTGGTTTTTGCCATATGTAGCATTTACATTAGAAATGAAAGCAATAAATGCAAGTTTAAAAATATGCTTAAAAGGCATTGTATGTGTATATTGCCTGAATATTAATTTATAATTTATATAAATATAAATACATATATTTAGTTATAAGTATATATAAGTATGTATTATGAAGATTTTAAAATTATATAACTCGCTGATCCTGCAGGCAAACTGTTAGACGGTTTTGCGGGACATAATTTAGTTTATAAGTCAAAATTGTTGTTTTTTAATAATAAATAAATAAATAAATAAATAGTATGCTATTGAGCAAATAAACCAGTAAATAATTTTTAAAAAAATCACTATTATGCTTGATTTTTTATGGTTGTCCGGGTGAAAAACCATCTGATAAAGTGATTTATTGTGTGTCCCCCAGTAGGTAAGTGAAATGAAACATTACTTTATACAAAAAAAAATATATGGGGCGATTTATTGCGCTTGTACATAATTATTTATTGCAGTGTTTATAATGTCTCTAGCATATAGATTTTTGTCTAATTAAAAATTTTATCAATTTTTAGGCATGTTCATTTTTGTCCCTCATATATTTGAATATCCTTATGTCCACCGGACAACGGCAAAAAAGTCCCGAAAACAAAACACAGGTGGTGTGATCAGTGCCTTGACAACAAGTCGATTAATTCATTGACAGCACTCACCCAACCGCCATTTCGAATTCATCTTTTCCGCGTCGCCAGTCGGCCGAGTGTGTCTTGAAGAAGTGGGTGGCTTTATTGTGTGTCTACCGGACAACAGGCATAAAAACTTAAGTATTTGACAATTCTCAGTAAATTAAAGTGAAAAATAATCTATTTAGTCTATATTCTTACTGCGCGTAGGACCTAATTCAAAATATCATTATTTATTACCAGGGTGCTCAAATACTGATAAATGTCACTCGGACAACCGGTCACTTGGACAACCAAAACCGTTGTCCATGGGACATTTTGGTTGTCCTTAGGACAAATTTAATAGAATTGGCATAAAAAAATACTTTATCTTCCATTTATTAGTCACGTCATTGAAGACACATTCACATTGTAGTTTTGTTTTTACATAAAAACAAATACAGGCGATTTCTACCCTAGTATTTCCTTCGAACTCCCGAGTATGTCCTATGGACAACCGTATATGTCCACTGGACAATCACTTTGTCCCTGACTCTGAGAGATACATTATTGTCATAAATACTTTTAAAAAACAGAGAGCTTTACAAAATTTTCATATATAAATGAAAATATAAACAGTGAATTCATAGATTGTTAAATATTACTCTATAAATTATTATTTTATTAGTTAAAAGAAAAGTTTGTTACATTTGAAGGTCATCGTTGCCCAGGGGACAATATTATTGGGAATAACTTATTAATTAAAAGCCATGTCATTTATTTGTGGATAAAATTAAAATATGTCCTATATTTAATGACAATAAAGTGACGATTTGCAATTTGACTGAATTTTTAACGTTCAGAAGCCTATTTAGTTCAGTTGTCCAAGAGACTACTTTAGCTAGAGTCATGTGGCTTTCGGAGTCAAATTTACTATTTTATTTTAATAAATTGCACTGCTCTATGTGAATTCTTAAAATATAAATAATAATCTAGTGCAAATGTGTAAAACAAACTTAATTGACGAATAAAATTTAAAAATGAAAAACTTTCACTGATGTACACTTAAAAGTTGATCGACCCAACTGCTTATTCTTAACTGTTCTCTGCCAGGAAAACATCGTGAGGAAGCCGTGCAGGTTCAACTTTAAAGCGTCGAATAATCGTACATTTGAATTTAAAATTTGAAAAATACAGTGGTAGGTACATGGCGGGTTTTGAACTTGCTCCTCTCACGTGGCAAGCAACGACCTTAACCACTTCACCATCGACGCTTTTTTAAATGTCTTAAGTCTTACCTATTGTATAGGAAGGGGTACGAGTATAAAAAAATCCTTACTATAATATTATAAATGCGAAAGTAACTCTGTCTGTCTGTCTCTCTGTTACGCTTTACGCGTAGAGTACTGAACAGATTTAAACGAAATTTGGTACAGATATAGTCCAGAGCCTAGAAAAGGATATAGGCTACTTTTTAGGCGCTATAAAGAAGTATTGGGGGGAATGGGGCCCTACCAAGATCTTTGGGCCCAAGCCAACCTCACGTGCAAGTACGTACCCCTGCTGACCAACGAACGAGGCCCTGGCACCAGCTTTCCCTCCGGGGTTGGGTGGTCGGACGGCAGTCGCTCCCGTAAAAGTGAAACACGCCACTTTAAATGGAAGGAAATATCAAGAAAAGTGCCAGGAATAGGGCGCCGCCGCAAAACGGCGCGCAGGAGTTTCGCCCGACTCCTGTGGCAAGTGGGCGAGGGCTACCGCGTTGGGGACGGACGCGGCTAAAGAAGTTAGCCCCAACCCCACGGAAACTCCGCTTCGCGACGTGGAACGTGGGCACGCTTACCGGCCGCGCGAGAGAGCTGGCCGACGTACTCACCAGGCGGAGGGTGGCAGTGGCGTTCCTGCAGGAGACTCGGTGGAAAGGCAGCAGATCCCGGGCCATTGGGAATGACTACAAGCTGATCTACACAGGAGCACCTAGTGGAGAGAACGGGGTTGCGGTAGTGCTGTCCGGGGAGTTGCAGGATGACGTGTTGGAGGTGAAACGCTATAGCGACCGCTTAATGGACGTAACGGTGCTTATCGAAGGGGTTACGACCCACTTGATAAGCGCATACGCTCCACAGGCTGGTTGCAGCGACACCGAAAAGACTTCATTTTGGAATAGACTTGGAGAGGTGCTGCGGGGAATCTCACCATCTCAGGAAGTCGTTCTGGGGGGCGATCTGAACGGTCATGTGGGTGAGGAGCCTGAGGAGTTCGAGCGTGTACATGGTGGCTATGGGTTCGGCAGACGCAACGCTGAAGTGGAGAACATCCTCCAGTTGTGTTCGGCTGCCGACCTGGCTATTGTGAACACGTTTTTCCAGAAGAGGCCTGAACATTTAATCACCTACAGGAGTGGGCGGCACGCTACCCAGATCGACTTCCTACTCACTAGGAGGCACCACATCGGCAAAGTAGTCAACTGCAAGGTCATACCCGGAGAGAGTCTCACTGCACAACACCGTCTACTTGTCATGGATCTCTGCGTGAAGCCCAAAGCCAAAGCTTTGAGCGCTGTCGGCGTCAAATAAGGTGGTGGCGGCTTGACGAAGACAAATCCCAGGTGTTCGTCTCAGCTATCGGCGACAAGTGCGCTGAGGCTGAGAGCGAATCAGTTCAGAACCACTGGGACAGGATTCAGGCAACCATAACCGAAGCGGCGAAGTCAGTGCTTGGCACGTCTAAGGGTGGACGCAAATTTGACAAGGAGACTTGGTGGTGGAACGACGCAGTCCAGAGGGAGACTAGGGTGAAGAAAGCCTTCTTTAAAAAGTGGCAAGCGTCCAACTCTCCCGAAGATCGCGACGCATACAGGTCCGCAAAACGTGCAACAAAGAAAGCTGTTGCCAGAGCCAGGCGAGCCCACCTACAGCCGCTCTACGATAGGCTGGAATCGTCTGAGGGGCAGAAGCTTATCTATAGATTGGCACGTTCTAGGGTCAAAGCGGCACAGGATATCTCCAAGTGCCGCTGTGTTAAAGACCCTCACGGTGACCCACTATGCGAGGACCTCGCGGTGAAGGAGAGATTGCGCTCTTACTTCCACGAGCTGTTAAATAAACAGCATAGAGAAGTGCAGCCACCGGACCTCCCTCCGAATCTTGGACTTGTGCCACCGGTAACGCCTGAAGAAGTAGAGAAGGCTCTTCGCCGCATGAAGAATCGGAAAGCTGTCGGAGCCGATGGAGTCCCCATCGAAGCCTGGAAGGCAATGGGTGGGCGTGGTGTGGGCATCCTAACTAACCTTTATAACCGCATACTAAGCACCGGCGGGATTCCTCGCCAATGGAGACTGAGTGTTATCACCCCAGTCTTCAAGGGCAAGGGATCAGTGCAGGAGTGCGGTAGTTATCGCGGTATAAAGGTCATGTCCCACACCATGAAACTATTTGAGCGGATAGTGGACTCTCGAATCCGTCAGGAGTGCACTGTCTCTGGATGTCAATATGGTTTCCGCCCCGGTCACGGGACTATGGACCCCGTTTTTGCCCTAAGAATCATCATGGAGAAATACAGGACGAAGAACACGCCTCTCCACTTCCTATTTCTGGACATGGAGAAGGCCTTCGACTGTGTTCCGCGTGAGATGATTTGGTGGGCCCTGAGGTCCAAGGGAGTGCCAGAAACGTATGTTGATATCATTAGAGACATGTACTGTGATTCCGATTCTGTAGTTAGGACCGCTGTTGGCGACACTTTGCCCTTCCGTATAACCGTCGGAGTACACCAAGGCTCCGTCCTGAGTCCGTTTCTCTTCAGCCTGATATTAGACGTATTGTCAGACAGCATCAGAGACCAACATGAGCAGCCACCATGGCTACTTATGTATGCTGATGATATCGCGCTGGTGGACTCGGACAGGGGACGGCTGGTGAGACGTGTTAACACATGGAAGGAATCGCTTGAGAACGGGGTCTGAAACTCAACGTGGCGAAGACAGAGTACTTGGCCTGCAACACTACAGATCCCATGTCCGTCCGCATAGGCGAAGACACGGTCGAGCGCACGGACCGGTTCAAGTATCTGGGATCTGTACTCCACGCGAACGGCGACATCGACTCCGACGTCAAGGCACGCATTTCTGCTGCTTGGGATAAATGGCGGGAGGTGAGCGGCGTCACTTGCGACCCTAAAATGCCGGTTAAACTGAAGGGACAGGTCTATAAATCCATCATTAGGCCTGTTCTCTTATATGGTAGTGAAGCATGGCCATTACTTGAGCGGCACAAGCAGGAACTGCGGGTCACGGAGATGAAGATGCTGCGCTGGATGTCGGGAGTTACGCGAGCTGATCGCGTAAAGAACTCCCGTATTCGCGGCAGCCTTCATGTCCGAGACATCGCTGATAAACTGCAAGAGTGCCGCCTACGTTGGTACGGTCATGTTTTACGGAAACCGGCAAACTACGTAGGGAACAAGTGTTTAGCCATGTCGCTACCGCCGGGTCCCGGCAGAAGGGGAAGGCCCAAGAAGGCCTGGCTTGACGTCGTAGTGGATGACATGCGTGCCAACAAACTCTCCGTAAAGGATGCCGAAGACCGTGCGAAGTGGAGAGCTAGAGTAGGAAAGCGGACCCCGGGCTCCGCAAGGATGCAACCGGGAAATCGCGAAGATGATGATGATGAAAGAAGTAATGTTTTACCCGTTAAACATCTCTACGCGGACGGAGTCGCGGGCGGAAAGCTAGTATTATATATTCATACCATCATAAACTTTTCACAATTATTTGAAAATAAAAAAGTTTCTCGTCTATTCCGATATATTTATAATTGAAAGTGCAAAGACATTGGCTAATTAAATAATCAAATCAAAATATAATAAAGCCATAACATGGAAAAGGAGTAGACATAGCGTCCAGTATGGCGTCCGTGGCCTCATAAAATCGTAGATAGATATTGGTGTCGGTTCCCGTGACATCCACACTGGTAATTGGGTTCCTATTAGGCCTATGAGGTTTGGAACTCTTTAGATAATGATGTGATTGTAAAATTTTGACTGGCTCGGTGGAACAGTGGTTATTAGCTGGCGGTATCTAGAGTTGTGGGTTCAATTCCCATCCGGGACAAATATTTGTGTGATGAACATAGGTATTTGTTCCGTGTCTGGAGTTGATTATTTATTTAAGTATGTATTTATAAATATCTATGTGTATCAGTCTCTGACGCACATAGTACAAGCTCTGCTTAGTATGAAAAAAAAAATCTGCTTTTATTGCCTACCTATCTAAGACATAAGTTAAAAGTTTTTTAATGCCGTAACACAAGTGCTTAAGCTTACTTACCACGGGATCAGATTAATGTATGTGTTGTTGTGTAATATTTATTTATATTTAATGTAATGGAACGCGAAAGTCTAAAATCTACTGTTTAAACATAATTTGGTTTACAATAATTTATGGGTTTTCTTAATTAACCGAATAATATCGATTCCATCGTTGTGAAAAAAAAAACGAAGAAAATATGATTTCTATTGTTGAACGCAAACATTTTATAAATACACCACGATACCACTTGCACAATAATGTAAATTAATTTTACAGTAGTTAGAATATAATATTACGATAAAAAGAAAAAAAACAGGAGAAACGTCATGCACTGTAAATATTAAAATAAAATAATAAAAGCTCCTAATCACGGTCCCAATAAGACCGTACCAATGGGCACCATAGGATTTTTTTTATAATCCATCGATTAACATAAATTCCAAAGGCGGTGTGACACTGGCTCTTATCAAATGTTTGCTTTTTATAAGGTTCCGAGTTAACCCTCTTAATAACTGATCGCTTATTTCTCGGCCCTTGACCGGTTTTGGTGAGAATTTTAGTGTTAAAAATAGGTGAGGCTTTTTTGTTCGAGCGTAGCCTTTTATTGTGATGGACTGAACATTGTAGATGTCAAGGTGAAAAATGGAATACTGTTAGATTTCGATTTATTATAGGAACTTAACTGTAGAAAAATTGTGTATCATCATCAGCCCATATGCGGCCCCAATGCTGGGGCACAACCTTACCCTAAACTATGGCGATAAGGCCTCAACCACGCTTGCCAAGTGCTGGTTAGGCGAACACACAACTTAAATATTTCTTCAGAGTACCGATTTCTTACACCGTTTAAGCGTCGAATAATCGTATATAGGTATGAATTTCAAATTTGAAAAACACAGTGGTACGTGGCGGGGTTTGAATTGGCGACCTCTCGCATGGCAAGAAACGACCTTGACCACTCGGCCATCGACGCTTTTTTCGACGATCGACGCGAAATTGTGTACCTAATTACAAACAAATTCAATTTAAGTTTGTCTTTTTTAACTGTAAAGATTAAAGTTATCTAAATAATTATGTTATTATTTGTTTATGCAAAGCACACACAGTGAGATGTTCAAAATCTTATTATCTATACACGAGTTACATCTGGTCATCTCTACATAGTATTAAACAAAGGTTCTTTGTGTGTCCCTTGTCTATACTTCATCATCATCATAATCATCAGCCAATATACCACAGCTGGGGCACGGGCCTACCCTAAACTGGGGCAATAATGCCTTAGTCAACCACGCTGTCCAAGTGCGGGTTGGTCGACTACACAACCTAAGAATATCTTCGCAGGTGTGCAGGTTTCCTCAGGATGTTTTCCATCACCGTTAAAGTGTCGAATAATCGTACATATGAATTTAAAATTTGAAAAACATATTGGCACCTGGCGGGGTTTATATGGGGTTATATGGGGTGTCTGTCTATGCTTAAATCTTGAAAACTACGCAACGTATTTTGGTACGTATTATTTTTGATTGTCGAACTTGACTTCGAAAGTATTTTTGTTTAATAGATAGAGGGTTTAATAAATAGAGGGATTTATAGATAGAGGGATTCAAGAGGATGAATTTTATGTAAGATTCCCACAAAGCGGAGCAAAGGGCGGGTCTAGAGTTAATTATAAAATGCAACACTTCTCCAAATATTTACTTCCATGTATCATAATATCTCGTATTACAATAAACATTCCCACAACTTACTGCCCACTCATATTAAACATACCTGTATGTTGTATGACTTCGCAGATTCACAGGTGTACGCATAAATGGCTTATTTAGCATTTGTGAAGAACGTTATTGCATTTAATACCTAATAAGCTATGATTCAGCCTCTTCCGATGTCTTTTCACACGTGAGAACAAGTTATTGTCAATCAAGTTCATATAATATAGCTTTCTGCCCGCGACTCCGTCTGTGTGATGTCGATTGAACGCAAAACATTACTTCCATACGTTTAGTTCAGCAAAGGCAGTTAAAAAACCAACCTTTATTTTCTCAGTCTATAGTTAGACTATTATTAAACCAAATTCCATTGAAAGGTTAGGTCAGATCTCTAGTTATGGCGTGAAAGCATGAAAGCGAAGAAATGCACACTCAATTTATTATTTTTTCAATTTATCCATATTAAACATAGATATATATCGCGTACCAAAAAATACAACAAAAAGACGTGTGGCACTCGGGGACTGCCGCGGTATAGCTATTGCATAGCATCGTCCGATTTCGGAGCAGCTCGTCTCGATTCGTGCGAGTTTCGTAGAGTCGTACAATACGTCTAACCGCACGCACACAAACACCGAAGTCTACCGAACTGAAACGACGTTAGACGATTGTGAGGTTTTTTTCGTTACGGAATTTCTTGGTTCGGTCGCCGCGCTCAAAGCCCGCGATAAAAGCTATGCAATAGCTTAAAAATAAATCTCACTAAATCGAATACCGAATAATCGAACATAGATCCTCGAAATAGGTCGAAAAGAAACTACACGCGAGAAAAAAAAAGCTTTACCAACACCAAACACCCTTTCACATTTACATCCGTTAATCCAAAATAATATTTTCAAGAAAGATGGAAACCAAACCACACACTGACCCGCGGTCGTAATTCTTCGAATTGTCAAAACGAGAAAGAAACGCGTTTCAGATGCTGAGCACATGCATAATTTTTATTGTGGCGGCAGAAAATGTGACAAACAATAACAATACATCAGACGGGGACCGCAACGAAAAGACTGCGGAGACACAGAAGGGATGGTTAAAAACGGGACCATAAAAATGGCCATAATAAAAAGCGTCGATGGCCGAGTGGTTAAGGTCGTTGCTTGCCATGCGAGAGGTCGCCAGTTCAAACCCCGCCAGGTACCAATGTGTTTTTCAAATTTGAAATTCATATGTACCATCATTCGACTCTTTAACGGTGAAGGAAAACATCGTGAGGAAACCAGCACACCTGAGAGATTTCAACGGTGTGTGAAGCCATGTCAGAGGCCTACGGGCGGTTTAAAAACTCTGACATCAGGTTGTTCATCAACCATACGATAAGAAGAAGAAGAGAAGAAGACGGGACCATTTTAAGTTTCCGTATAAATATAAGGCGTCCGACCGATTACGGCCATGATCTCAATGAACCCCCTAATCAGCCAACTGCGCAGGACATAATACCTATAGTGCACAAATGTGCGCGCAAACACAAGTGCACTCTCTGATCCATTACCCTCATAGTTCGGTGAGACGGCATCCGACATGACCGATGAGAGATCAAGCGCAGGACCACCGGCTTAACGTGCTTTCCGAGGCACGAGCGGGCTTCCACCAACTTCCTGATTTAGTAATTTCGGAACAGAAAAACTCACACTAATTTTGCCCGACCCCGGACTCGAACCGGGGACCTCTCGGTCCTACCGCAGCACTTCCTACGAATAGACCAACGAGGCAGTCAAGGTTCCGTCTGTATTCAAAGGGTAAACATGGTAAGTACCCTATTTGACTGACTCGGTGGACCAGTGGTCTGTGACCCAGCCTGGCGGTTCCTAGAGTCGTGAGTTCGATTCCCACTTGGGACAAATAAAACGTATATTTGAAAGAGAAAGAAAGGGTCCCATACAGAACGTGATTTTGTTCAATATTGGTACGAAACCCTTCGTACGCGAGTCCAATCGCACTTAACCGGTTTTGGTTTTAACGTGGAGAATGCTTGATGCACCTTCTGAGGTAGGGGTTTACCCAAGATAGGATGTTACGGTGCTCACGTTAAAAATGATCAGCAGTTGCCCCTTGGCCAGATATTCAGTATCACCACATTGCCGTTAAAGTTACGTTACCTTCATAGTGCATAACTTGCGTTTTAAATCTGTGCGGTGCAATTTTTTGACAATTCACTTATGAAACAAAATATTCAAAAAGTACGCAGAGAAAGAGAAGATAGCTATGTCACACACAAGGTGCCCGAATCAGGACACCTTCATGTCTCACAACTCGCACTTAAAACATTATCTGCCTCTTGTTTATTATAATATCATTGGTACTAAAGCTTTTAGGCGGAGAGATACAACGCTATGTATTTTATCATCAAAATTGCAATAAGGTAGGCTTTTATTACGCAGTACAGGTTTGAAGACCTTCTGTTATATTTGATCAGCCTTCAGAGAGGTCACACTTGTAAAATCGAGCGCAAAACTTCCCAAAGCAATAACGAAATCCGTTCGCTTTATAAATCTGCATTCTTAGGTCAAATATACATGGACCCACCAAAGGTGTCGGAGTAGTTGGCTCACTCACATTGTTATTCATTATAAATACACAAAATGACTTAATTAAAGACCGAAAACCGGCATTATAAGTCAGAAAAAATACACAGCCTCCGCTTCGGTCGGAGTGTCTTGCGTCTCGCTCGCACCCGTGCTGAAACTATTCCTGTCCCTTTTTGCGCCAGACGAACTTGTAAATTGTTCTTTTTACCAACTTCCCGTCTCTAAACGTCGTAAACACCAACTGCATTTTCATTTTCGACTTTGTTCAGATACGAATGGGGTTCTAAATTGCGTGGTGTCCAAATCCAGTGACGTTTAAGGTACTGGGATGCTGATCAAGTTATCTCTCTCAGACAAAACAAAATACAGCACAAGTCTTTTGAGCTTTCGAGTTAGTTCCCTTACCGCGATTGCTTTTTGTAGCCCCGTCCCTTTCTTGGTGCATTTCATTCGTAAACCAAACGGGTTCGATTTGAGATCCTTCTCGTCACCTCCCGAAGGAACTTAGACTTTACGCTGTCAGTTTTAGGAGTATTTTTCGTTTGTTTTTTGGGAATAGTGAGGTTGTTTAAACAGTTTTCGTGAAGTTGTAACTGTCACGTTCTATTCGATTGGTCTTTTTGGTATGCGCTTGCGCATACAACGCACTTTACGTTAGTTTTCGTACGATGCAAGTACTAATGCATGATTCATTTTGCCTTTTGCGGGTGACGTATAACCGTGTTGACTTCGACGGTCCATTGTTAATGTTGTTTGTGGAACCCTTTTTGTTGGCACAAATTCCGGATACTGTTTGTTAAATATTAATTAGGTTCCCTAGGGTTTAGGTGCTAGAATATTAAATAGATACGCAACATAGATAAGAAAGTTAGTAACATTGTCTTGTCTATAGACAGGAACTCTTTTGAAGAAGATGCGATCATGTATCAGATCAGTCTAGGTTCATGTGCAAAAAATAAACGTGAGCTTTTACTGACTTTTTATTTTAATAGCAGATCCTTATTATTTTCTATCCAGGAAGGAAGTGGTTATCACAATGAGTGATTTTTCACATTGACTGAAACTAGAAAAGCAAACATTTAATTACTGATATTAACTGGTGCTTTTACGCTAGTAAAAACATATAATTATGATAATCATGATTGATTTGATCATCATTATGAAATCCACGGATAGACAGTAAATAGTTCGTTAGATGTAAATTAAATCTGTCCCAAAAATGTTGGCCATATAATACCTAAGATTAATAGGATAGATAAGCGTTATAATTAAGCGATATAATTACACTAAATCGTGATGGTCACGAAGGACCATGATTGGTGTAACCCAATCGAAACGTCGTCGGGCAGTTAGTAGCTATGTATTTGCTGCTCTTAATATCGCGTATATACACCGTGAAATTTTAGTGGTTGTTTTCCCGCAGTAAAATGATTCTATCTTAGTAGTACAATAGATTTGTGCAGTTCTTTTTTGTTAAGATCAATAAATGCCGGTTTTACGAAAGGTTTGACCGAAACTCGAAAGCACGTTCGAACTCCTTTATGACTTAGGATGTCGAGCTTCTTTAGCTTTAAGCATCGATTTCATGCGGCAAGTAGTTCCTGATTACGTCACATCTTATAAAATAACGATAGCTTCTCTCGTTTTTGAGTTGGAAAATTATTATTTTGAAAATTTTAAGAAAAACATTTTTTTTTCGAGGAATTGTTTGCATGATTCGATAGTATTACTATTACTAAAAGGCAAATCGTTCTGCAACGGGAAAACAACCACTAAAACTTCACGGTGTATAGTAATAGACCTATAAAGACTAATATCAAATAATACCTGTTGATATTTTTGTACTTTGGTAATAGCCAGATACACTTGAGAAGGTAGGAAACAGTTAACAGGCTACATTCTTAACCGATAGCTAATACAACAGATATATCATCTTAACAGTATTACACTGCAAGACATAATTAGTAATTTCAAGGTACATTATTCAGTGCAGATTTGCTGGATTTATTAAGATATTCCTGAGAGTGAGCGATGTTTCTAACGGTTGGACCCGACATAATTCAACCCTGAGGTAATCTGTGCTTAGGTAGTTTATAAACGGTGCTATTAAAGATATCTAAAACTTGTTCAACATTTTGGATATAGATTTATTGGATATTTTCAGTCAGTGGCCAGATTCCTGCGAAAGAAATTAGGCTTGAATAAGTATTGCTTAAAACGATATTTTCTGTTTATAGAGTCTTGAAGTTTTGCAATACTTTGAGAATGATCAATATTATTGATCAGGTTACCTTGAATGGCTTCGTTGGTCAGAGTGAGTGTTTTAATAATATAATAATTACTTTTCTTTCTATAATGTTCATATAACCTTTCACCCTTATCTGAATAACATATGGGTGCAGCTTTAAAAGTAGGTCCCTTCATTTCAACTATGACTTAACGAGATAACAAATAACAGAACCAAATACATAGCTGCTTACATGACGTTTCGTCTATTAAACCTAAAATAGTCGCTCGAAATTATCTATATTATGTGTATTACGGAACAGATTGCTCTCAAATGGTATGATGATCTTTCAATTAAGATCTTTTTCTTCTTATAGTATGTTGACGAACGACCTGGTGTCGAGTTTTTATACCGCCCTTAGGCCTCTGACATGGCTTCACACACCGTTGAAAAATTTCTCAGGTGTGCTGGTTTCCTCACCATGTTTACCTTCACCGTTAAATCGTCGAACTCGAATGAAGGTACATATGAATTTCAAATTTGAAGAACACATTGGAAGCTGCCGGGGTTTGTACTGGCGAGCCTCTCGCATGGCAAACAACGACCTTAACCACTAGGGCATCGACATTTTTTATTTTACGATCAACTCTACTTTACTAAAACTTTCATCAACTAGATCACTGAAGTCACACAAAAATCTATTTGTACTAAAAACATCTCGGCTCCTGTATGACCAATGAATTTTTGTATTGGTTCCCAGAATCCAGCTTGAGCCATCATCGCCCTGTCACCGGCTCAGCAAACATTTGCTCAGCAGCTCTGACAAACACGAGCCCTGATGAGTGTTGACTAACCACTTCACAAATAGATAATTATTTAGACCGTCTTCTAGACAATGCTTGCTTATGCGCGAAGGTCGTGGATGGCCTTCGAGTTGTTTACTGGATTCCAGACTTTGCTCCGGAATCTTGAACAATACCATCCAAAGCATTTGTTCAAAATTGTCTAGCTTCGAGTCCGTAGAATTTATGAATTATGATTTGTTGATTGAAGATTGAATTCTACAGATTTCATAAATTATAATTATATGATCAGGGGCTTAACGCAATGATAAATTCAATAGCTGATACATAGACAAATGACATTAGTGTTAGTTTTAGAATGGATGGAGAAATTAACACCCGCTTGGCAAAAGAAGACGGGCGATTGAAGTTTGCTCGAGACCATGATTGGTGCAACCCATTGGAAACATTGGGAGTCGTCAGTAGTCTTCTGTATTCATAATGGTCGTAAATGCTATGACTTTGATGTTCTTGATAGTTTCTTGTTGTATTTCTATGTGATACATTTCACAGCGGTAGAACTCTCAATCTGTATAATTTCATAACCGAAATTAACTTCCAAACCCTTGTATTATCATAACCTTTATAGTGGTATTAAACTAGCTTCTCAAATTTTATTAGTAGGACACAACCTTAATTAATGTTAACTCTGTTCTTTTCTAAAATTATTCAGAATTCTCATGTCATTCTAATTATTCACAAATGAACAGGTTTATGAAACCTATAACAATCATAATAGACACAATTGTGTCCTAGGTCCAATAAAGATCCTAAACACCAACTAAGCCAAACATTGTCCCATAGTTCACATTCCAAAATACAATTAAAAGTCTATTTAAGCCGTGAACTTTATCTGTTAACTGACACGTGTAATTTTTCCAACTCTCAGCTAGCAACAAACGCATCTACCTTAATTAGATTTTAATTTACATTTCTTTATCTCTGTTGGTGCACCTCAAAAATAATATTTTCCCATTAAAGATAGCTTCCCGGTTTTTATTTGATAAGGTTATGTTTATTGTGCTAGCTACAGATAAACTTTTATTTGGTTACCTGAAGGGGCTTTCAAATATAATATTTGCTTTGGTAATAACTGGCTTGCTTGCTTTTGGATAAACATCTTTAATTGGACTGGAATAATTTTGAATGGTAGCTTTGTAACCGTCATTCTCATACTCGAGAATCCATGATGTGAAGAGTAGAATTAAATTGTATTAATTGATTAGCAGAGAGGTATGTTGTCAAATAAAATAAGGAGTCCGAGTAGAATTACCAAAACGTTCATTGTCTTAACAATTTTCATTAAAATCTTTTCACAAATAAGTTTTAAAAAAAATATCTGTTCCTAGAAAAATTTTCTTAGGATATTTAATTAAACGACTCTCTAACTTAGTTACAGTAATTTTTCCTTTCGTTTCGAAAGCTTCGAAATGGCACAATGTTTTGAGTTGGGTTCCTAAAAAAAATTACTGGCCGAAACAAAACACAGTAAATTTCGTAAGTTTTACAGCCACATGTTCCAAACGTTAAACCATGCATTTTAAACCCCTTCATTCATAGTCCTGACCGGCCGTTCCCATTTTGCCTTCGGTTATAGTAATGTCATTGACCTATCTCACTGTACTTAAGCTATGTTTAAGACTTCAACATCTCACTTATTTCTTTCCTCCCAATAAAAAGACATCAAAACATTTTCTCAACCTATACGTGATAAAAACTAACTACTGAATGCAATTGCATTTAATTAAAACACCTACCTCGTCTTAAGACCTCCCACAGCCGCCATATTTATTTACAAACTATACTCGTCCCAATAAAAAATCTTCATCACTCATGCAAATTCATGAATTATCATTGTTTATGTTAGTGCATCAGTCAACATAGCGCTAAGAAAATGAGATTAAGACATTATCTGGTTAGCACTATCCGCGCCAGAACGGGACGGACAACAAATACAACTGCATATAATTTGTACGGAAATAACTTTCGGTGTGAGTGGGATGGCGCGATTGAAATGTCAGAGTCGACGCGCGCATAATGAGAAAAGCGCCGTCTCTTTCCCTCCTGACGTCTTACAATAGTTTATTGTCATGTTACTGTCTCATTCTGACGGTTAAGATTGAGATGAAATTGCTGGCGGCTTGCAGTGGAGTCCACCCGCTATTACTATATCGGAGCGCAGCGCGTTGGCGACGGACGTGCCACCGTTTTTTTTCTTTTCTTTTCGTAATTCATCAATAAACAATCGTCATTTATTTTTTTAAACAAACACAGTGACTGTTGACATTGTTAGTGCGAGTGCCAGTGACTTTATTGATTTTTAAAAAAAATCTGTTGTGTTCAAAAAGTTTGTTAGCAAATTAACAAGTGAGCATGTGTTGTGCTGTATTTATTAATATGCGAATGGATTGCTACCGCTGCGATATAGTTTGACACGATGACCTGATAAATCGAGATAATTGACCGTAAGTTTTTTAAATATTTTATGCAGTACTTTAAGTTTCCCGAACCGGGAAGTTGGGTAAAAGTGCGATTCGTGGAATGCACCGTGGCGTTTTCGGAATACCGCCGGCGAGATTTTTGCGGTCGTCTTTTTGAGTCAAGTGACAAGTTTTCGTTTCAATAAAAGCTCGGAACATGTGGTCCACGGAGCGTATACCTGCTTTAGCCATTTCGAGTTGGGGCTGACTTTTTGTACGTTAAAAACAAAGCACCGGGCCAGCGGGGAGTACGGTGCTGCAGTGCAGTCACGTTTTCAGTCTTTCCCGGGAATAGCTGGAATTTATTTTATCGCCCCACCGACGCTTTTAATAAATGTGTGAATTTGTATTCTGAGCGAATGCACATTTGCCGGTCGGCTATGGTTGACGTGTAAATGACAACACTTGACATGTTTGTGGTTAGTTTTAACAAATTCAGACAAAATGGAGGGTTGTACGCTTAATTTTGCGGGTAGCCGGTTACGACTTACCTGAAAAAATATTTGAACTGCAACTTTTTTTTATAGAAGAATCCATATTTTTAACCCATTGAACAATAGTTAGGTTGGTTCTGTATTTTCAGAAAAATATTGAACTAATAATAAATGTGATGTAATCCTTAAATGGTATCAAAATGCGCATAATTAATATTACAATACGCCGTATACAGAATAAAAAACATATTGTTAAAAAAAATATTAATAGATTTAAGTAGAAACTCCTTCTCAAGAGAACTACCTATCTATTTAAACAAGCTCTCATTTATAATTATTAGCTTTGAACCAAATAAGACTATTTTATGACCCATTCCGCGGTAATTATAACGTAAATTCGTTTATAATCACATAATTTAATACTATCTACATACCTATAGATAACAAAAGCTGTATACTATCTTAGAGTTGCTATATATTTCCTTAATTACCATTGCATATTGTAAGTTTCATGATTAATTATCATATAAAAAGAATTAATTTAGCCAATTATTTTATTAATTAACTAAAAGAAGACCCTTTGTTCAGGTAACTTATCTAAGTTACTGTTGGGTTTGAATTAAATTATCTGTAAAAGGAGTAAGCAAGTTAATGTGTAGTAGATACTGAAGTATTAGTAAAGGGTTGTATTGACAACAAATCCTTACTAATATTATAAATGCGAAAGTAACTCTGTCTGTGTCTGTCTGTTACGCTTTCACGCATAGAGTACTGAACCGATTTAAGCGAAATTTGGTACAGATATAGTCCAGAGCCTAGAAAAGGATACAGGATACTTTTTAACCCACCGCGCTATAAAGAAGTAACGTTTTACCCGTTAAACGTCTTTACGTGGACGAAGTCGCAAGCGGAAGGCTAGTAAAATAATAGGATTACATAAACTTAAGTTTGCAAATTTGATCTGAATGTTATCTTTCTGAAAGTTACATACAATTTAAGCAACAGTTACCTACTTACAATAAGTTTATAATAGATTGGTCTCTTTGTCCAATAAAACAGACAAATTGTAACTTAATTACCAAATAAGAGTAAGTAATATTGCTACTTATTTTATCGATAACTTTATTTAGTTAACTGAAAAAGTCCACGCCATAACCAAGTATAAATCTCATAAATATCCCGGTATTTTTGAGTTTTCTAATGTGTTTAACTTTTACAGATTATACCTAGTTATATACGTAGATTGCTTTATTTCAATAATAAATTTTCTACAAAAATAAAATAAGTATAGTATTGTCTATTATTAGCGCGAACACTTCCTAAACAAAAAATAATTTTTTGGATTAAACTCGCGTGTTTTGTTATTCTAAACATATTACTTAGAGATCCGAAGTTTCGAGCTCTTTACAGCGTTTGTGGTCAGAACCTTGCCGGTTCTAAAATAAAATAAGTAATATACAAAATGCTAATCGCATGTATAAACAGGTAACAAAGGGACACTTGAAGCTTCCTTACTTGTATTAAAGTAAGGTGTTGTTAACTCTCAATGAAACTTAGTCAACTGCTAGTTTCTGTCCGGGCCTTCATTGAATGAAGTCGTTTGACGAAAAACATTACTCTTTTGTACCGAAGATAGTAAAATTTCCTATTTCGCACTCTAAACTATCACAGTGCAAAATTTCATTTAAATCACTTCACTAGTTTAGGCGTTGAAGTTGTTAAGGCATAGTTATATTTAGAACTAGCTTTTTGCCCGCGTCTCGGTCCGCGTGGAGTGGTGTATCGAATAAAACATAATTGCTTATAGTCAGTTAAGAAGTACCCTATATCCTTTCTCAGGATCTAAGCTAACTGTGTACCAAATTTCATCTAAATCGGTTCAGTAGTTTTGGCATGAAAGCGCGTCAAAGTCACTTAGGCAGTTACAATATGAGTAAGGATTTATAACTTACCATGTATGAATCAGTAACTTTCACGTGTAACATTGTTGTGAATCTTACCTTACATGTAAATTGTTGCAAGTTACCCATACGAAGTACCAATAATAATAACATTATGTTCACATAGGGCGTCAAGCCTGCGCACGAGTTACATCTTAACATTTCACGAGCACCGACGAAGGTACCCGAACTCGTCCGTAGATCACGATCTATGGAGTAATGATTTGTTTGTATCAGACAATCGATTGTTAAGGGTAAACGGCCCCAGAGACTGTTCAATGAACGCGGCAAAATATTGTTCGTTTCCAATGTTGCGTTTGTGCCAGTATTGTTATTTGAAGCGGGCGGCAAAAGTGTTATGTGTGCATTTTTGCCGCCACTACTTTTACTTTTTTACTAACCAAGCTGGAATGTACCATTAGTATTATTGAGTTTTAGCGATTTTGCTTGCCCCTTAAATCTATTCTAAGCCTTTGATAGGGGTGAGAGCCATCCGCTCCCCAGCAAGTCCGGTGATGATGTGAAGGCTACTCCATGCCATCATCGTTAGTCAGTTAGGAAAAAAAATGATGAGATGAGACTTGCATGATTGTAGTACCTACTGCGAGACCTTTACGGTTGTAACTTGGGAAATAAATTGTTTTTTTTAAGCATACAGTTGCAACGTCAATCCGTTCCTAGAAAAAGTAACTACCAAATTCCTTTTGCTGCAATAATAACCATAGTTGAACTTAGCTTTATTTAATTGTGACTGCAGCAAAATCCTATAAAGTCATATTGATATCAACCATTATTATATTTATGTAAGTAGAATAATGTTAGGGACAACGCCATCTCTTGGTGATGCAAATGCAACAAAAGATCCTAAACGACGAAATCCCAATTTGTGCTTCATTACTCTATTATTTCATATCGACTCCGGCGCAGGTCGACGACATCTTAAGAGCCGACGGGATAGGGCTGCCATCACTAACTACTCTTAATTATTTGCCCATCATAATGAAAGAACTACAGACCGACACTCGATTTCAACAAGTTGCTATAATAATTACCCTCAGGAGAAATCCTTTCACTGTTGGAATAAACTAGCTTTCTAACTGTGACTCCGTCCGCTTGAAGTCGTTCAACGCGTAAAATATTAGTAACCATTAGCTTCTAGACTATCTGTGCACCAAATTTCATTTAAATTTAAATCGGTTCAGCAGATCTGGCGTGAACGCGCGACAGATACAGAGTTACTTTAGCAACTAATACTAACAAGGAAACATGTTATCTTGCTTGTACACACAACTATGTCAATCATCACCATCATCAACATCATCAGCCCATTTACGTCCCCCTTGGTGGGGCACGGGTCTACCTTAAACTAGAGCGATAAGGCCTTAGTCTAGGGTAGGCCCTATTCTACTATGCATGGTTACTATGTTAATAAATATATACGTTATATAATCATACGTCATCTCCAGTGACAGCCCTAACCTATCGATCCTCTATAGACTTGATTAAGCAATTACCAAAACTACACGTTGCAAGCTATCATAAGCCGGCGGTTTCGTCTGTGCCACGGCTCATTATTGGTAAGCATAGAGTGCGGATTGAGACCGATATTAGATCTGTTTTTTACACGTTTTGGTTTTGAGTCTTTGTATTTATTGGAGACAGAGGTGCTATTGATAAGTTTGTTTTAATGACTGTTAGATTAAATAATGAAATAAAAACAAGGGACTTCAAGTGACGAAACAATAAACATTTTAATAACAATTACAATTTTAGGAGTAGTAGTACTAATATTTACATGCATATTCATATATGGACCAAACTCTCAAGGCAGTCCATCTCAATGGATATTATCCAGTGCAAGATATATCACTCTCTGCTCCTCAATCTCAAAGTTTGGTGAAACGGCAAACCGTCATAATAAAGGCGACAACAGTTTAAAGTACTTTTTTAAGCATCGCAACAATGCTGCTACATTCTGATTTGGGGATGAGTATTTTGTAAATACTCATACAAGTTTACCCCGACTCTGGATCCATACCAAGGATCTCTGTGTTATTAGTAGCTTTTAACACTAATTAATAAAACGGTAGCTAATAAGTTTCCATATAAGGAGGTAGTTGTTAGAAATACTTTACTGATCAAAGAGCCTAACAATGTTGAACCCAACGCAACTAAAATTCAAATTAAGTGTTTGTAAACAAAAGATAAACCCATTATACTGAGTCTCGAAGCAGATTGAGTAAATATTAAAAAAGAAAAGCCACAAACATACCCCATTAAATATGAAAATAAAATGACAAAGAGATTTAACGAAGAAACTGAAAAGAACCACTTAAAATAAATTGATAAAGCAATTATTGTTTTCATAAAAACCTTACTTTATGCACTACCACATAAAATTCTAAAAGGCAATAAAAAAATTAAGTGTGTACGTAAAGGGGAATACACAAATAAAAATGATTCCGAGAATGCCATAGATTACACATGTAAATATGCCTTGCTGGTCTAACTAAAAAAACAAATGGTACAAGAGAATCCTCCGTGAATTGCAATCCTAATAAAATTGAATGCAGCAAATAAAGCCACATGACTCCTGCGTAGGTTTTATATCTCCTATTAAAGATAATATTATTGCATACAATCAGACAGACAGGAACATTTTAATAAGTTTGTTTATGGCGCTTCTAATAATGGACAAAAACAAAGAAATTTGATAAGGTTATTTGGGTCAAAGGTGCTATGGTCATACTCGTATCTGTGAAGTAATTAATATAAATCTATAGAATTCCGATCGATTGTCCATTGAGAGTGCTAAAAACAGAATCAACACTAAAATAATATTAAAATTGATTGTTTAATTATGCTTCATCTTTATATTCTCTCTAAAAGATTAAATTGTTGATTAACAACTGATATCTTTATGTATAAGAATCGGTTAAAGATAAAATACATTTCTTTCCTGTGACCACTTACTTGAAAAAATTCAATCAACATTTTGTACAACATAAAAAAAGGAATTTAATAACAGTTTTCAATACTCATAAAATCTCCAAGTTTTAAATAAGGTTTGCCAACGACATTTACAATTTAATCAAAATCGAAATTAATACATATTTAAAGAAAAGTATCAGACATTTTCAATGGAAATTTATTCAGTGTAATCAGAAGAGTAGTCTCTTCTTCGTGGTTTGTGCATTCTGCCTATTCCATGCATAACATTTATCGGACAATAACATCCTATGTCTTATGAGTCTTATGATACATTTCAGTTAACATAGTCATAACAACATGTTGACGCCGTCATACCATCATGGCACATGTCACTAATAAAAGAAAAACACCATTCGATCATTCCAGCAAATATAAAAATCAAATTACAGCCCTGATGGCCAATAAAAACTGTGCTCCCCAGAACGAAAAGCGACTATCCCCGTATTTACATGTTATAATAGCACAACTATCTAAATTGAACGTCTGAGCTGAATTTATTGGACAATTTTATGCAATACAGACGAGAGGGGCAATAAACAGAAATATTCATACTCGGTTGGGGTAAAAAATAAAAGTGCACCGCAATTTCGCCGGTATCGTTAACTCGTTTAGTTATTCGGGCTGGCTATCCCTGGAACTGGTCGTGGATGGGTCAAACGCGGTCACGGCCTTAGATGAAGACATTCGAGAGGAACAGAAAATCTGTGGAGACTCCCCATTGATATTTCGGTGGCCATCTTGGTTTTGGGCAATTAAATGGTTCGAGTATTACGTTGATGGTTAGATGGATTAGGCATGTTGTGTTTTGTTGATTAGTTAATTCATATCAAAGGTGTTTTTTTTAGATCTCAGGCGTCATGACTGACAACAATTATTTAAATTGAGTTGTGCGATCATTTCTTGCATGGACTTTGTTAGAGTTGCTAATAACCAGTTCATTTCTTTGATGGCTAAAATAATTTAAATTGTGATCAGTTACATTCAGACAATATCGTTACAAATCATCAAGTACTTATGAAACAGAATCAATGAATGGGTCGCCAAAAATAATAGTAAAACTTTTGTATAGCCAATGATTGCTCAAACAATAATTTTGATTTGCTATACTCTCAGCCTCCACGCATTTTTGAACCATATTGTTATTAAGTATAGACTATAGGATGACCCCACCAAGAGTAATGATCTTTCTCCCACGACTTCATCAATTATAACCTCAACGAATATTGTTCTGCCATCAATTATATTGCTTTTGGTACCATGCCGCATTTCGTAAGACTTTTATAGCTTTCTTATTAAATTATCGTGTAGGTGAGAAATGTTTCAAAAGTTTTTGTTGATGCTACACAGAAAGACGTTTGACGGAAATTGGATCGAAATTATCAGTTATTGTCTAATCAAATAAAGTTATATTAAAGTTTCAAAGACTTGACAACATTTGGGGAAAAAAGAAAGATGAAGGAATTAAATTCAAACGATTTACTGAAGGTTTTGGAGACGTTGCTCATAATAATCTGAAACTATTGCAATTCAGACCCAAATAAACTAGACATCTTAGCCATTCTCACGATAGAATGGACAAAGTAAACATTTAGCACAGATGAAACCGTCCATGAAAGTGCACACACAAATAATGATTATCTCAACCTTTGTAACGTGAATGTAAATCTAAATAGTTCAGGGACCGTGACACGACCAGAAAATACGGGCCCAAAATATTTGTACAGTCAGCGTCGTAATAAACAGACAGGAGCGAGACGAATCCGGGTCTCTATCTACAAATAAAAACCGATGAAAAAAACTCAGTGAAGCAAGCGACGAAAGAGCCATCTTTCTAGGGTAGAACTAATTGGTGTTCGTTGGTTATAGTTAAAAAAGTTATTTGTTAAACTCGTAACACTATTTTGATTGATCCTTCGCGGGTACGTGAGGAGGCCGGTGGCAAAAAACAAAATTGACCACCGCGGTAAAGACCGGTCGAAGGTTTTGGGTTTAACACTGTCTTTGAAGTAATAATATCCAGGAGTTGTTCTAATAATAGAGCGGTTAATAGTGCTGTTGATGTTGAGGAAACAATTTTAGATGACTCAATGATAAAGGAAGTTGATAGTTAAGTGAAACCTATTATATTACCGTGATAGTATAATAAAGTAATAATTTTCTTTTTGCAGTCATTATTTCTTGATGCGACCGCCTGTAATTATGAAATTTGTATATAATAAATTGCAAATTCGTATTCAATGGAAGTGATAATGAGCATTAAAAATAATATTAGCAGACAAAGAACCTATCTGACCCTAAGATAAGGATTGCAACCGGTCCAACAATGCACCTGTATTAAATCCTGGGATATAAAGCTATCAATTACAGAAAAAACGGATAATCTTGTACATCTATGTAGATGATATGGCGATAGCTTCACGAGCTGCAGACAACTACCTGTATCTACCCATTTATGAATATGTAACCCTATTGTCCTCGAAGGTCCTATCCGAGGAGTTGCTAACAAGGGATTCGGAGAAAAAAAAAGCCAAATACACCAGATTTGTTGGGGAACAATAAGCCAGACGGTCAGGTAGAATGAATTCCCTATTGTTGCCTTCCATTAGGTCGTAATGCCTCAAGAATCCCGACGTAATAGATGCCATTGGCAAGCTTTTGAACGAACAGAACTAAAATTTATCGTCATTTTTACTGGGAATATTTCAAATCAAAGCGACCGATTGGTTTCAACTATAGGTTCGATTTTTGGGAACATCGTTGATTGAGATATCGAAAATGATAGTTGTTTAAAGTAACGAATTCTTAAAATGACAATTTTATTTGTATCTTCTACTAAATCATAGATTTCACGTCAAGAATTTAAAAGTTATTGAACCGTAGTAAACGCGACAGTTAAGGAAAAACTAAAAAATCCTCATACATACTTCTAAATCTCGAAACGATTAAAAATCCCATCTCCAAAAACACCGATACAAAATTGAGGATGATTTATACAAGAACTCTATTAATATTTCCACATCTTGATCAAATTCCGTATAATCAGATATCGGTAACATTAAAAAATAAATTTCTCTATGGCTACATTACAAATCATTGGGCAGACGCCCGACCGTTAAAATTAATGACATTTCTTTCACCGTTGCCCTGAAGAGAGGTTGCCCTGGGCCCTTCTACCTGCCTGACGTGTCTATTTAGACATCAAAATAAGTGTTTTTTCTCTTTCTCTCCTCTATATCTGTGAAACTAGTTTCGGGAACACAAAACAAGTCCTTTTGTTGGACCCTTTTAATGATTTTCGACACATTTTGGCGCTTTCTGCGAAACATGCGCGTGGTCTATTTTTGGGTGAAAAATGGAGGCAAGGTGTTTTAGAATCAAATGGGGTGTAATTTACGACTTGACGCAAAACGTGATAAATCCGGTACCGATGATACTTTTAGATTGTAGACTAAATTCGGTTACATATTGGGCACGTACAAGGTAGCTGTTGGTAAGAATTGCAAAGGGATTTCTTGTTTCGAAAGCCAACAATCAATACAGTACAGCACAATGATAAGAAGAGAAATACACAAAGATCACTTACTAGTAAGATTTTAAACTTAGCGTTCCATTACACTGAAATAAGTCTTTATGGGTCTTCACGCGATATTAGAAGTAGCAAAATTACATAGCTAATTACTGGCCGACCTTTCGACTGGGTTACACCAATCGTGGTCGCGAGCGAACCATTAGTGCTGGTTCGGGGGTGGATCAAGAAATTCACAACCGCTATGGCAGACGAAGACGGGCGGCGCCAATTCGCTCGCGACCACGATTGGTGTAACCCAGTCGAAACGACGGGCAGTAAGTAGCTATGTAATTTTGCTACTCCTAATATCGCGTGAAGACCCATAAAGACTTATCACTTACTTGCTCTACCAACCACTCTAAATTAAGTATGCCAGTGTTTGGCGAAGATCTTAATAGAAAACATGAATAATCTCGGATTCCCAACACCGGAAATCAAACACACAGTATTAAACAATCAAGCAATGGAGTGTGCTTTAGTATTATCTTATCTGAGACAGACAGACAGACAGGATGCGTGCGTTAGCCCCCATCTGAGTGACAGACGGATCTCGGGCTTGTTAGTGAATAAAGATGATTGCTCAATATTGTGACGAAATTTAAAAAGGACCGTGGTGCACTTACTTCATTAACTATGATTGCCGGAAATTGAGGCGATTTGCTTTTAGCTAATCGTATGTTAAACGAATCGAATGGTTAATATTGATTTGCATACCGCTAGCTTACTAAATTAGATCTAAGATTTCAAACAGATAAGATGCTACTTGGTAAACAGACTAAATTGTAAATGTATCCATGTTATTTTGTTGTGACATTAAAGTATTAGTTTAAATTTTCATTTACAGTGCATTTGCTATAACGATTTGTTACTTATTAATTTAGTAATAGATAGGTAGGTAGGTACGTACGTACGTATGGCTGCCGACCGCAACATTTGGAAACGCCTAACGGACCGCTGGATGAAGAATGGTGACCGCGATCTTCAGTCATGAAGGATCGACCACAGAGAGAGAGGTAGGTAGGTACTACTTTTTGAATTTTCGGGAATCAAATACTGAATAAAACTTTTCTAATTAAAGATACCTCTGAATTTCTGAACACTGTTGTCGCTGTCTGTACTGGATGTAATGTATCTTGCACCAAAAGCTCCGTGGATTAGACTGTACCCACCAAAGTCCAAACATCACCCTCGTAAGCTGTAGGTGATAATCACAGTTTACCCTGTCACTTAGCAAGAGCCTGCTAGCTACCGTGAGCTTCCACAATACAGCCAAATCCTGATACTACTTCAGCTTCCTTATTACCTTTACAATAAGGTCCAAATCCCTCTTCGAAATCTTCGAATGGAATTGTAATGTTTGAATATTGTTTCAATGTTCCAATATTTTGTAGTCTTTAAACCCGTTAATTTAAGGTTCATAATGGTAAGATTTTTCCAGCCAGCACCAATGTTTGGACGTTATTATTATCTTGACGTTGATTTAGGCTGCGTGCACGCAGGATTATATTATGCGTCGGGTGTATTGTTAGCTTTTTTATTACCACAGATAAAAAAGGAGTGTAGCACGAACACAGATCTAGGAATTGAACAGGACCTTTTATAAGTAAAACCTTTTTTGAGTGCAAGTACTAAAGTTGTGAAGCGGTCCCATTTACATCCCACAGAGTTATTTAGAATCTACTTTGTTTGTCGATTTAAAATAAGGTACACCAACAGAACATATACAAAACATTAAATTATAATATCTTATTGTACTAGTCTAGTATATGCACCAATTACAGGTGTACACAGCATTACTTAACCTATTACATATTACCTTATTACTATTACAATCTCTTCAAATCTACTTTGTTTGTCGATTTAAAGATATATTATTAAGAAGAAGAACTTTCTGTAACTTTTAAGAACTATAAGCTACTTTTATTACGTATTATTAATAATGACTATTTTATACAAAATAAATACAATGTTAAAATAAATAAAAAAACTATTTCGTTAACCGGAAAATAAGTTCAAAAGTCAAAGTGATGTTTTTTTAAATTCATTGCTAGATATTTTTTCTTCAAAAGTATACGTAGTTCTTAAGTTCACTAGTAAATCGAATAGCAATAATATTTATTGGACGAGTACTATAAACCGATCTGCAAACATAATACGTATTTTATATCGTTTCTAATGCTTCTGTTATAAAAAAAGTGGAGATATATTTGATTTTTTCAATTATCGATTCAATTAAATGGTACATTATCGGATTAAATCACACAGAAATAGTTTCCTGGCCAGTTTAAACTTGCTAAAAGGACAAGTGCCCATAAAAACACGAATAAATAAGTCCTAAGTAATGGAAACATGTACATACCTTCAGCTTTATTTATGTTCCAATAAAACCTAGGTTTCCTAGTGCCCTGTTTAGATCTAATATATTCCTCTTATTTGCTGGCCAGTGCGAGATAAAATAAATTTATTTTAGATTCGTTAAATGCATCTGCTGGTGACGTAGTGGAAAATTAAATGCAAGTATTCCGTGTGTTATTTATGGTGTGTATTTTCCGCTTCGGTTTGCTTTTTTTTTGTCTTTTATTTAGAAATGCTGAAGTTCTGGCTACTGTTTGTCATTTGTAATTTATACTTTTTTGTGTGACATTATTTGTTCTTTTCATGCCATCCATTGGGATGAGGATAGGTAGCGACTACGATAGGTAGCGGCGATTAAAAAAAAATAGGAATGGTTGAGCAAGCGAATGGATCGCAAATCACATAAATCGAGATGTTTCAGGATTACTATCGATCAAATCGATATAACGTTCTAATCGAGTGTGTCGAAGTGAACCCGTATCAACACGACCAAATCCATTGTTATCCTAGATTATGGTGTTGCACCATTGGCAGCGTAGAATATCTCTTGTTCAAACAACCGGGAATCGAACCTCGCCCACTCGCATTCCTAAAACTGGTTTTCGAGGAATTAACTTATTAGTGCATTGTAGAAATTTACGGTTCAGCCTAGTCTCGATATATGGACACGAGATGTTAGGAAATCCACAAAGGCCTAGACGTGACTCATTTCTTTTTCACCGGTTAATGTATGGCTTTATCAGTTATCTTAATGTACAGGGAGCGGAAGTGATTTCTGTAAAAATGAATATACTAGCTTTACGCCCGCGACTTCGTCCGCGTATAGACGTTTAACGGGTAAAACATTACTTCCTTATAGCGCAGTCGGTTAAAAAGCCAACCTTTCCTATAGGGTCTGGACTATATCTCTACCAAATTTAATTTAAATAGGTCCAGTACTCCATGCGTGAAAGCGCAACAGACAGACAGACAGACAGACTTTCGGATTTATAATATTAGTAAGCATTATGTAGAAAAAATAAATATTAATTTAGTTCTTACTTTTGGCTATGCAGAACTACCTGTATTTGTAATTATCCATAAATTTTCTTATAGGTACAAATAAAATTCCATTTATCTTTTTTAAACATATTAAGCCTTTGTCGTCTATACGGAATTACGGATGCCTGCAATGACAATTAATATAATAATATAGTAGTTTCTTTTAATATTTTGTGTTTTTGACCTAGACTTAGAAAAATTATACATATAATCATAGCAATACACATAATAAACATACGTATTTTAATCTATATGTACCTAATAACCGCTGTTTATTTATGTGAGTTGTACATAACGAAGCATGATACGCGTTCAACGCTTGAAGGCAAATATAAATTTGTGCTCTTGTGTTTATGGGATCCAACACATGATATATAGTATCGAAATCAAACGTATATGTTGATCGTAATATATGTGATCGACTCTCGGACCGGTTTTCATAAATTATAGACAAATGAAAATTTTGTATTTTTTTTTGATAATAGTAACATTATGGTTGTGCCTAAACTGGCTCAACGGTTGGCTTCAGTTCTAACAAAGACACTAGCTTACTTTTAGCCGAGCTATAAGGGAGTACCTAATGCGTTGTAAAACAAACGTCTTTATGCAGACGGAAAATTATTTTTTACACTTGACAGTAGACAATGTTTTGGATTTTAATAATTCCTAAACCATCAACTGTGTTTTCTTTCGCTCTCTCTCTAATGTTTTGTCTTTTAATAATTCCTAAACCATCAATTATATTTACTTTAAATCTCTCTTAATTATTTCTGTATGAAATCATTAAATATTTTATCTTTTCGGTAATACCTATGTTGTAACGGGACGCGATGTTATCTTCAGTTTTATCATTTTATAAATGGTTTCTAAACATTCCTATAAACGATTATAACGCTTTTTATTATGATTCCGGGAAGCATGTGATTTATCGTACTTTTTGGATCCCTCGTATTTGAAGCTGTATCTATTCCACTTCCAATATACTAAATGTTCTGACGGAGTAAAGAAGTTAGGGTTGCGGCAAGAGACCAAGATGATGTTGGTCCTACACCGAATCTGCATTTATTTCGGATTCCCGATAAAACTGTAAATAAGAAACAGTGCACTTCTGCGATATAAAAAATCCTTTTTACATATTTCAAGTCTAGATGTTTTGCTGCCAATAATATAAAACAGTTGAATTAAATTTTATTTGGCACACACGATTACAAAATTAAATACCATAAAAAAGTTGTCGCTAATACCTTATAATTGCAGGTATATCTGTTAAAAAAATGTTCAAAGACATCTTCATCACTTACCAACTGTCAACTCGCGGATCCATCAAAGCCTTATTTAGATTTAACAATCTAATATACGCGAAGTTATATCCCTTCAAATTCGTTGCAAAATAATTCTTATTACTTATACACATAAGATGAAGTTATCCTCGATATTCTGTCCTTAAAGTGTACAGATAATCCGACAGGTACTCATGGCAGGTACATTACCTGTCAAAAGACTCCCCTAAATACACTACACACTTATAATTTTCACCAATCCTCATATTCCATTGTCAACGGGTATGTTTAATCTGTCATACGGCTTTTATATGACAATGGGGACAATAGGAATCCCTATTGGGGCCACTTGTTCAAACAATGAAGATTTTGGAATATTTCCTTCGGTTGAGTGGTGAAATTGTGACAATAGTGTGTTTGTTGTTAGATTGCTGGCTGGTTATGGTTGTGAAAGGTTTAAAATAAAAATGAAAGTAGGAAATAAATCAAAATAAATATAAAATCCTATCGAATTCATTTAAAATAGGATCTTACCTACATAGTTACTTTTACTGATCTGAAAAAAATATATAACTCATACGTTTCTTTTTTTTTCAGAAAAAAAAAATCAATAAGTTCAGAGAATATGGCTATAAATCGATCAATATGTACCGTTAAAAAAAATATTTAGAAAACATGTTAAGTTCAAACAGAATTTAGTACATTTACAGGTTAATCACGCGATTTTAACCCATAAAAAACTTACATGTAATATGTACTTATAATTTGCACCTTTTAAATACAGCATTACTGGAATCAGCCAAATAAATCAATGACCCTTCAATATTCCGAGGTAATTAACCGTCTCTACCTTCCCGAAATAATCTTGACCGGAAACCTTGTATTGGTACCGATCATGACTGTACCTACACCTCGTCAATTAGTACCCAAACTACCTAGCCGAGTGTACTGTCGCTTACAACCTTATTACCTTCAAATAAGACCCTAAATGCCTTAGCAAAGTTAACCCTTGAATGCGCGCTGGAAGTTGCTTGACAATTATTTTGAACTTTGTACTAAAAAGCTTAAGGCTTAGATTTGAATGGTGGGGTATAGTAATGGCTAAAATAGAGTTTACCCACAATATCTCGGGGTAATACTAAAACAGTTTCTAAGAAGTTTTAAGTATATTCAATATTTACCGTGCGAAGCCAGGAGCGGACAGTAGCGTATTGATACTTTAGATCCCATGCGGTCAATATTAGCTCTGCTTGTTTGAACACATTTTAGGGGTTTAGTGGAATAGGAGAAAAATGAAATTCCTGAGATTTACAAATCTCAAGCATACTTACAACAGTTTTAGACTAAAATTATAAGATGTTTAAAACCTAACTTAAACGTTACACGATCTAGGTACATTTTGGTTTTCCTAACTGATAGACGATGATGGCTTGAAGTAGCCTCATCATCATCACCGGACTCGCGGGTAGCGGATGGCTCTCACCCCTAAATGCTAGGTATATTGTTTTGAATTTGGTTGCAAAGTCTAAAGTCAAAGTTTAAATCAGCAGAATATGTAATGGGATCAGTATTAAACCTGTCGATATTTTTTTTGTATTTCAAAAGTACGTATTACGCTATTATTATTATTTGTATTGCCTTTAATTTATACAAGTACAGAAAATCATGACATAAAATGCAACTCCAAATGTACCCTTTGAAATATCCAATCAAGTCCCCAATATTGACCCAAGCATAAAACGAGAAATGCTGTAGAAATGTTCTATCAGAGTCAATATTATCATAAAACCAAACCGTTGGGAGTCGTTGATGCACCTAGCCAAACACGATTCACAAAATTAACGCAAACATATCAGTATGTTTTAATAACTGACATATACTGGGTAAAAATTCGCTTGAACAAATATTGGCTTTTTGTTACTGATATTTTAAAACTTTATTCATAGTCATGCCTTGTTATTTTTGGGTTAACATGAATTTTGTAAGAGTCGCAACAAAATGTTTTCTTCTAATTCTTTGGGAAACATTTTAGAGGGCAAAATTAATAGAGAAGTAAAACTAAGAAGTATGTAATTTTTTTACATTTAATTGGTCAGAAATGTATTTTTGGTATTTTATTTTAGTTGAATGTAATTATTGTGTTTAATTCCGGCCGTTTAGAATTTCATGTCACAAACATAATTTTTATTTTAAGGTTCAAAACTCCTCCTGAAAAGTTCTCTGGGACATAATTCTTTTTATAAAATAAAATTGTATCATACTGATATTAATTATAATTAAAGCGTCCTATCCTCAGCCAAATCTTAGGCAACTTCAAACGCATTAACCCTAAAACGCAACGTCCCACCAAAAATACCCTCACACGCAACATCCCGTAACAAAAGCCCACTCCTGCGCACTTCACACGTCGCCTTAAGTCCACAGTCCACAAGTTACACTTTTACCACGATCGTGCATTATTACGTCGATCGCGTAAGGCAAACAGGTAAATATTGTGTGTGCGCGAGTTTGCGTTGCGCGGTTTACTCCGTGGGTCAATATTGACATAAATGCGCGTGCGCAGGGTTGGCGCTAGAGATAACTTAACCATACATAACGAACTATTCATGATCATCATCATCATTGTTGGGGCACGGGCTTAGTCTAAACTAGGCCAATAAGGCCTTAGTAAGAAAAAAAAAATATTAAATTAGGATAATAACAAACATTTGCAATCATTAATACATGCCGATTAGTCTGCAAATTTTTACATTATTTCAATAGATAGAGGGATTCAAGAAGGGAAGGTTTTTACGTAAAATTCTCCCAATGCAAAGCGAGTGCGGGTAAAAAAAATATAAAGGTATATTTATATAATCTATATCAACATGTACTTATATACATACAAATTTGTTCTCCAGTTCTCGTCTCATCAATATATAAACCGCCAATTGTATGTATTACAGTCCTACTCACTTTATCGTAAGTGGTGTTTCAACGAGTCCAATGATTTGCCGCCGGCCAAGCAGTAATACTATATAATTATACTTAGGCTTCGTCCTCGGGATTAGCAAATAACACTTGTAGTACCGCTCAGTGGTTCGCCTTTGTCACACTATATTTGAGGAAGAAAAAAAAATAATATCTTTGACGTTTGGTCTGTCACTCACCCGCTTCATTCGCTTTCTAGTGTCGCCAACGATCACACGTAGTGTCTTCATTAAAAGTGATTTTTTACAATGCCTTAGCTAAAAAACGGAAAAGTGAGGATAAATACGAAAATCTGTTTAAAACGTTTAGAAAATTAGAAAAGAAAGTTCTGCGAGAATCTCACATTAGGAGTAGATCTAAATCATAGGATAACCGGTCCGGCTCGGAGTCTCAAGGTCAGTCGTATTAACTTAAAACGTTTATTTTATCGTTATATGTTTAACCTTATTTTCAATTATATGCTGGTTTTTTTCGTGCCACACTGAAGATGTGACCTACCCACTAAAGCAATTTTACAAAAAGTATTATTGGAAGACTTTCTCTAATTAGTAAGCAAATCGTATTGTAATCAAGAATATTAAGCACATATTCATATTATTGTCATAAGTAAATGTGATAATGTCGTGTTATATAATGGGTTTTACCTGTCGTGGCAGGTTTGGGTATTACCCAACGAGTTAGTTTTGCGAACAGAACTTTGGTCTGTCTCTTAGCTAATCATGTACTTTGTATTTAATTATTACAATACACAATGCATTATTAATCCGAGAGGTCGTTGTTTACAAAATTGACTACAAACTTATGAAAAGTTTGAAGATTATTTTTGAAGGAAATGTGTTTTTATGGATAATTGCGAGTAAGTAAGTCGTGTTATATATACTTACCTGTTATGTGGGTTTGCATAATTCTCCTTGGAGCTGTAGGTACTACCTAACGAGTTAGTTTTGCAAACAATACTTTTGGCTGTTTTTTAGCAAATTAAGTACACTGTATTTAGTCATTACAGTACACAATAAATTATTATTTATCTGAGAACTCGTTGTTTACAAAAAGTGTCTACACACTTATGAAAAGTTTCACGACGTTTTTTGTGAAGGTAATGTGTTTTTAAGGATATTTCCGGGTAAGTAAGTCGTGTTAATATACTTACCTGCTATGTGGGTTTACGTGCTGCTCCTTGCAGCTGTACTACCTAACGTGTTAGTTTTTTGCGAACAGTATTTTGGGCTGTTTCTTAGCAAATTATATACACTGTATTTAATTATTACATAAACATTTTAAGCCGAGAGTTCGTTGTTTACAAAGTGACTACACACTTATAAAATGTTTGACGACGTTTTGTCAGGGAAATGTTATTTCCTTAACTAAGTCATGTTATATATACTTATCTAATATGTGGGTTTGCGTACTTCTTTTTGGAGCTGTACTACCTACTCTACTAGTTAGTATTGCGAACAATTTCTTGGGGTTTAGAAAACTGAGGCTGTCCAAGATATCTACCATGTTGTTCTATTTTAATGAGCTCCCGATAATTCGGCACTGTTGCAAGCGCCATGATCACGGGTGATCTGTAGGACTGCGTGAATGACGATAGGTCTAAGGGCTACTATAACGGTCTACCCTTTTTCTAAGTCTACAGGCGGGTTTGCGTACTTCTCTTTGGAGCTGTACTACCCAGCAATATAGCATTGTGAACAGCGCTTTGGGCTGTTTCTTAGAAAATTTTGTCCACTGTACTAAATTATTACAGTGTGTGTTTGTAAAATACGGGTTTGCGTACTTCTCTTTGGAGCTGTACTACCCAGCAAGTTAGCATTGTGAACAGTACTATGAGTTTTATTTTTTTTATTTTTTTTGCTAATTATATACACTGTATTTAATCATTACAGTGTGATGTGTTTGTAAAATACGGGTTTGCGTACTTCTCTTTGGAGCTGTACTACCCAGCAAGTTAGCATTACGAACAGTACTATGGGCTGCTTCTTTGCTAATTATGTACTCTGTATTTAATCATTACAGTGTGATGTGTTTGTAAAATACGGGTTTGCGTACTTCTCTTTGGAGCTGTACTACCCAGCAAGTTAGCATTACGAACAGTACTATGGGCTGCTTCTTTGCTATTTATGTACACTGTATTTAATCATTACAGTGTGATGTGTTTGTAAAATAAGGGTTTGCGTACTTTTCTTTGGAGCTGTACTACCCAGCAAGTTCGTTTTGCGAACAGTACTCTGGTCTGTTTCTTAACTAACATACACACATCATATGCAGAGCAAGAACGTAATAACGTTATAAAATTGCTTGGCCTTCCCCGCCACCGCGTTACCTACTGAGGAGGATTTAGAGTCCAACAATGCAATACTGGATCACAACATCCTAGAAATATTAGGAGACGACCCAAATGTTTCCAATACCTATAGTGCTAAAATTCATAAAGACCTGGCGGTCAGATTGGAGCATACTTCTACGCATGGGATTTCTAAAAGAACTCCGTAAGGAGTTCAATGAGAAATCATTACAGCCTTGTAACTGCAGGCTTATCAATGCACCTGTTTTAAGCGCAGAAATAAAGGCGGCTACCTCCGAAGTAAATACTTAACGCGATAAAAGTATCGAAATTAGGTAGAATCAAACTGCTACTGCCATATCATGTCTAAGTCGTGCAATAAATTTGTCTTGTATTCAAGGTTATACAATCCCGTTTATTGTGTCCTGTTACACAAACATCTGTCGCAAAAAGTAAAATTCTTTCTATACAGAAAAACTAAATTTTACAGAGGCAATTTTAATAGATAACTATCTACTACAGCCATATCCAGGTGTCAGCCAACAGAAGGACAGTTTTGTATAGCATATTTTTAGTGCCCGAGCCAAATGGTAAATACCGTTTTCATTTTGAAATTAAAAATTTAAATAAATTTATAAAGGCAGATTATTTCAAGATTGAAGGTCTACAGTACAGCTGTAAAATTAATTACAAGAAATTGTTACATGACAAAGATCGACTTAAAAGACGCTTACTATTTAATAAAAATTCATCCTGATTTCAGAAAGTATTTCAGATTTCAATTTGACCAATATATACATGAATTTAATGTATTAGCATTTGGTTGAGTGCAACGCCCTATGTTTTCACGAGGTAAACCTATAGACCGTTTTTACGCTCTGCCGAACTAATCAACTAATTACTTAGATGATTTTTGGCTAATAGGACAATCATACGAATATTGTTTGTTTTAATACAAACAAACTATTAATCTAATCACTTCTCTTGGTTTTATAATAAACAAAGAGAAGAATTTTATGACACCAAACAAGTCATGTACCTTTTTAGGTTTTATTCTGGATTCAGAAAATTTCCATGTCACAATATCTATACATAAAATAGACCGCATTAAACCGGAAATTGTAAATTTTTTTGATGTAAGATATGTGAATTTGCACAAATGATTGATTATTAGTTTATGTTTGTCCTGCTGTTGAATACAGCAGCTGGCTATATTCAAAACTTTTTTGAAAGGAGTAAATATTTATAATTAAAAATTAAATAACAACTACGATAAATATATTATGAACTTACTTACGGTTTTGCAACCTAATTTAATGTGGTGAAAAATCATTTTGTAGGATAAAAGACGATATACATGACTTGGAAATTTTCTCGGATGTCTCAAATACGGGGTGGGGGGCTACCTGTGGGAGAGAGAAGGATGGCGGGTTGTGGAGTGCTCAAGAAAAGATGTAGCATATCAAATATCTAAATATTCAAGCTTTTTTCGGGTTAAAAGTGTTTGTCGAAAATTTTACAAACCGCCAAATTTTACTACGCATTGAAAACACGACAGCTATCTCTTACGTAAACCGAATTGGAGGTATCCGGTTCCTTCACCCCATAAATATTACAAAACAATTATGGCAATAGTGCTAATGTCGCGAATAAAATGGGAATTGGCGGATTGGGCATACCAGAAAATAATCTTGAAGTTTGGGGAGCTCCAAGCTGACTTATTCGCTAGAAGTATCATAATAAATGTTAAAATTATGTCTCTCTGCATATAGACCCAGATGCCATGACAATCAATGCATTTTCATGGACGGATATGTCCTTTAATACTTTTCCCTCATTGATGATTATCCTAAAAACATTGAGAAAGGTAACTTCCGTAAAGCCAGGGGCATAGTCGCCATACCTCTGTGGCCATACATAGCCCTGGTACCCATTTTTTAACATTATCTTGTTATCTGACAAGATCATTTTCAAAGCATGTAGTTAACATCCAATTTTATCTAATCTATCGATTCTAATTCTAGCGATTGCGACATATAGACCAAGCTTACCCTGGTGGCAGGGCTCTTATGCGGACGGCGTTAAGGAGGAGTGTACCCCCGTCAGCAATTGATGTTATGTTGTCATCAATATCCACAAAATCCTTTAAACAATATGATGTTTATTTTGGGCGCAGGCTTCATTTTTGTGTTGTTTATAACATCGATACATTTAACGTCCCGATTGCACAAATAATTAAATTTTCTAGATCATCTTCATGAAGAGGGAGCTCAATATGGGCTCTTAATTCCTGTAGATCTGCAATAGTTCTTTTGATAAGAAATATAATTTAGAAGATGACAGAATCAAAAGGTTTTTTCAAAGGTTTTCTCATAGCTCTTGCACACAGTGTGCTGAAACTGTCAAAAAATAGTATAAATAATATTGAGATTTTCTCTACCAAAATAAATATAAAGATTCCTGATTTTCTTAAAACAACACGTAAAGGTTCCCTGTAACCTATTTTAATATTTTTCAAGGACAGGCCGAAATATGTGCGGCCAACTCCCTCTTCATTGCTTTTAGAAAGCTATATAAAGCAGTAGGCTCCCAGACCTTAAGTCGGTGGATTAAGGAGATATTGCGCGATAGTAGTATCGATGTAGACGTATTCACTGCGCACAGCACGAGGCACGCAGCCACATTCGCGGCTCATCGCCTAGGCGTCAGTCTAGAACAAATTAGGCGGACCGCTGTTTGGAGCGGCTCCTAGTATACATTCTGTCGGTTCTGTAATAGAACCACAAGTTATTTAAATGCTGATGAAGACACTTCTTTTGCAAGAACAATTGTTAATGGAACCTAATGATTAAGACCAGATGCTTGAATTGTTCCAATAGATTATGCTGATTTATATAATTAGATATAAACAAAATATTTCATTATTTTTCTCTCAAAGTCTACAAGTGTTATTTGCTAATCCCGAGGACGAAGCCTAAGTATAATTTATGATTAAACGAACTTACCTGTACGTGAAGTTCTATCATAATTATACGAAGGCTTCGTCCGAAGGGATTAGCAACCTCCCTCCTGCGAAAGCTTTCCCTTTAAATGAAATATTTTCAGCTATACTCGTACTCTAAACTTAATGAAGCGGGTGAGTGACAGACCAAACGTCAAAGATATTATTTTTTTTTTCTTCCTCAAATATAGTGTGACAAAGGCGAACCACTGAGCGGTACTACAAGTGTTATTTGCTAATCCCTTCGGACGAAGCCTTCGTATAATTATGATAGAACTTCACGTACAGGTAAGTTCGTTTAATCATAAATTATTATGAGTAACAATCAGCAAATAACTCAGAGAGAATTTAGTTTTGAATTTTAAATAATGCGTAATACTAATAATTATTTGTTATCCGTATTTCATATTTTAAAGAAAACAAAAGACAATTTTGCACACGAACATAATAATATTTAAAGATAGAGAGATTTTAAGATAAAGGACAATTATTAAAACGATAAAAAAAACAAATAAGCATAATATGTATTATTATTTGCTTTTATTAGGAGAAGCCTTTGCCCTGTAGGACAGCGAAGGCTTTATAAAAAAAAAGACGTGTGGCACTCGGGGACTGCCGCGGTATAGCCATTGCATAGCATCGTCCGATTTCGGAGCAGCTCGTCTCGATTCGTGCGAGTTTCGTAGAGTCGTACAATACGTCTAACCGCACGCACACAAACACCGTGCCGAAGTCTACCGAACTGTAACGGCGTTAGACGATTGTGAGGTTTTTTTCGTTACGGAATTTCTCGGTTCGGTCGCCGCGCTCAAAGCCCGCGATAAAAGCTATGCAATAGCTTAAAAAAATAAGCTTGCAAGACACTAAATTCAAAATGTGTTTCAATTAAAACTGACGAACCCAAAATACATCATGATATTTTCTTCGTCTTTCCTTACCATTAGATAGTTAATTTTTCGTACAAAAATACCCAGATTTTCCCAATCTCGATGAAACCGATAATCATATCATTGTAATAGCTAGAGTAAGGCAACCCTATATCGAATTTACCGAATGGAGACTTTCTAGAGCAAACTTGGCGTTCTGGAAAATCGGGAAACGTTAAATTACATCGCCACTTTAACAGCGATGCAAATATTACATTCTTTCTGCAAACAGGCAATGTATTGGTGAATATTTTAACAGTTTCTGTATAGCTTGTGGTGAAACTTGTAACTATAATATGGTTATAATATGGTTTATAATATGGTTTGATACGTAGTTCATTTATTGGCTTGCTTTATTCATGGTTATTTGACTAGTTCGATGTATTTATTTGGTACTTGGTGATGTTTTAATTTTACAATAAAGTAATTATTTTTAGTTCTCTTGTACTTTAATCGGTTTGAGAGACTTGCCTGGTTTATTTTAAATAATAAAAATATCTTGAAAGTTCTAAACCAATGAAATAAATAGCGAAGCAATGCATTTTTTTTCATATACAGTAGAACCCGTTTAAGACGATCACGCTTAATACGATTTCCCGCATAATACGCCACTTTATGCCGGTCCCAGCAACTTAAGATATATTTTCATACATTTCTTAACGCTTAATACGATTGTCATCCCGTTTAATACGCCTAAAACCGACAGATCGAGCGCTCTAAAAGCGCATTTTTATTTTTGAAACGCATGCAACAGGGCCCGCGTCGTAGAAACTTTCTGTAACGCATGCCGTAGGGTCTAATGACTGACGTGCTATGAATGGGAAGGAGTCCCCGAATGCCTTTCGACTGAGGGAAGTCCACTAATTCGGGCTAAGGTATGACTGATTTATCAACCAATGTGAATGTAGTGACAATAATGTGAACGATGGTAGTGGCGTCGTGCGTAATAAAAGACTGAGAAAGAGGTTAGACTGATATGTCTGCCCTTAGACCTACTGTCATTCTCGCAGTCCTACAGTTCACCCGTGATCATGGCGCTTGCAACAGTGCCGAAATATCGGGTCTCATTAAAACAAAACAACATGGTAAATATCCCGGACAGTTTCAGTTTTCTAATGTGTGTAACCATGACAGTTTAAAATTATAAAATGTGAATGTAATTTTAATTACACTACGTATTGAATGTAAATTATACGTACAATTTAATGCCTATTATACCGAAATTTTAAAATAATACATAATTATATATGTAGTTCGTGTTATTTTCCATATCCCGCTTAATACGCTTTCCCGCTTAAGACGCGTTTTTGATAGGGTCCCTGAGAAATCGTCTTAAGCGGGTTTTACTGTACTAGTAATTATAACAAAAGGAGTTTTCTTTTTAAAAAATATATGTGCAGCGAAAGACATTTTTCGCATACTGCCAAGTTAGAGTTGAGAATTTTAAACACACGCGAACAATCGATTCTGCTGATTCCGTTAATCGAATGATTATACTAAATCTGTAGTGTGTATGCGTCTACTAACAGTATAACGAAATCCGAGGATTTGCTAACTGTTAAACCTTGGACATGTAATACTAATGAGATATCCGGTGAAGAAGCTATAGGTTATTCCGAAAGATGATACCTATAGATAGATTATAGAGTTTAACAATAGTTAAAATCCACAATCTTATTTTAAAAAAAAAAATTCTATATCTTTTCTACTTTTTTAAAACACGTCATAACATAGATGATAGAGTTATGGCACAGTCCGATATTGACTAACTATGAACCATTTATGGGTTCTATAGATAGACAGACAAACATTAAATATTAGTCTTTATCGGTCTACACGCGATATTAAGAGTAGCAAATTCATAGCTACTTAGTGTAGAATGCGAAAGTCTAATCTTACGAGAGGAACAAACAAACAAACTTCCTATATAACTTTAGTATTTAAGGATGTATCGTATAATAATCCAACTCAGTTTGATAACAACAACAAATTAAGTCGCAACAACGAACAATAAACAACAGTCTGGGTTCGAACAACAAAACAATCGGGCACAATGAAAGTACCTACTAAACACGAACTTAATCGATAAAGCAAGGCTTGCTTTACACTATAATAGGCTGGGCGTGGCGCCCGCGCAGCAAAACGAACAAAAGTGAACAACAATATATATTAGTACGTGACGAATATATGTATGTAATGTTCGTACGGTTTGTATGTGTGCGTGTAGGTAGGGTTCTTAGTATTATAATAAAATTATGTATATAAATCAATGTATATATTTTCAAAAATTAATATCAATTTTTATTTTGATTAGAAAATTTTTTTTCTTTTTCAAATTAAATTTTTTTTTTGCATGTCACACAATACGAATACGTACGATTTGATAGAATTTTAATATAATATTATAATTTCAGACGAAACCATCGTTGACTACATCTTAAATGCATGGAAACTACTAACTCTTGCGTAATGTTTTTCCTGTAATATTTTTTTTTTAAGTTTTATTCATTAGACTGGCGCAAATTATTTCTATTTCAGTCATATGCGTACCAATATTGATTTCCCCAATTTTCAATGCAAACAAGTCCGATGAAATTATTGTCGAAAAAACGATTCCGAAAAAGCGTACCATAAACATTTATTTGTTTAACCCAAAATCCGGACACCGATCTTGTACTTATGCAATTAAGTAGTTACAATCGGCATTCCCCGAACGAATTTCATCCCATTCGGTACGTGAAATGATCTCGCGTCCGTTGTGTTTGCCACTCGTAATATTTTATCACTACGAAGTGAAACTTCAAACATAACAGTTTCCAGATCGAACGCCGATACTTCCCAAAAGCGTTTCTCGTTTATGGCTCAAAATGCGCACCCTAACTTGCCGCGCGGCCTTTAATGATAGTGATGCGCCCGGCTCTATATAATTTAGTACGGATTGAGTTATTAGTGTTGCTCGGTACGAACGAGTACGGATAATGCGACCACTTTTTGGACGACTTAATGTGATTTTGATACGACCGCGTTGAGTGTCGGTAACGCTTCCAAGACTCACGCATTAGCTGTTCCGTGATCAATTTTGTAGGGAATGTGGTGACGAAATTAAGATTAATCTAATAGAGTTAACTACGACTAATATGAGAATGTTTATGACGGTTGTTTCATCAGTGTTCGAAATGACTGCAGTGAGAGGGGAAATGACTTTTGAATGTCTCTAATGTCTGATGAAAGATACATCATTGAATTTTCTTTTTTTTGTTGTTTTCTAAAAAAATATTATCTTTTTTATTATACTTGTCCAAATCGAAGAAAATATAGTCAAAAGAACACTCATTACATGCACTTACTATTATTCACTCTGTTGAAGATAAGAAATTGTAAAAGTTACCGAATAAAATAATATTTAAGCTTTGCTTAATGACATATGACCCCAAAGTCATAAGTCAAAAAAAATTCAAAGTTAATAAATCGTTCCGGAAATTGAAACTGAGTCTATGGATTCCATACTTGATTTTATGATGAATGACAGAGCGCATTGTTTCATTGTGATTCTTAGAATTGCCATTTTTATCATTATAATCGTTGATGAACTTCCATGTGTTTCGGAATACCAGATATTGTAATGTGATAATAAAAATTTAAACTACTTCATTACAACCTCTTTGTCTCCTCTTTTTAACCGACTTCAAAAAAAGGAGGAGGTTCTCAATTCGTCTGTATGTATAATATATTTTTTTTTTTTTTATGTATGTTCACCGATATTTTCGTCAATTATAGACGGATTTCAAAAATTTTTTTTTGGTTGGATAGAGTTCACTTCCGAGGTGGTCCCATTTTCACCAGTCTTGGATCTGATGATGGGATCCTGGAGAAATCGAGGGCAACCTTCAAATTTTATAGGGACATGTACCGCGTTTTGCATATTATCTGAAGTCATATTGGTATTTGCTTCTGGCTATCATAATTTTATGATGCTGAGCTGATGATGGAAGGTCAACTCCTTAATAGTTATGAGTAAAAGAATAATTATTTTAATACTGTATACATATTAAGACTACTAGTTATAATATCAGTAGCATTACAGGTGAGCTAAACTATTAGGTTGACCAGTCTAGGATCTGATGATGGGATCCAGGAGAAATCGAGGGCAACCCTCAAATTTTATAAGCTTATGTACCGCGTTTTACATATTTTCTGAAGTTATATTGGCATTTGCTTCTGGCAATCATAATGTTATGATGCTGAGCTAATGATGGAAGGTCAACTCCTTAATAGTTGGGAGTAAAGGGATAATTCTTTCAAATCTGTGTACATATTGATACTACTAGTTATAATATCAGTAGAATTATAGGTGAGCTGAACTTATAGGGTGTAAAAAAATTAACACTAAAAAGGATGAAAAAATTGTAAACAAAAAAACCGCCTTCAAAAACACGACTCACTAAAAATTACAAAATAATATAATACGAACATTAATCTGGGTATGAATTTGATATGTTGTTGAAGGCGGTGCCGTTTATATTTCACGCAGTTTTCCTCAAAAATTTAATTGGCACCGCCTTCAACAACATATCAAATTCATACCCAGATTAATGTTCGTTGTATATTATTTTGTAATTTTTAGTGAGTCGTGTTTTTGAAGGCGGTTTTTTTTTTGTTTACAATTTTTTTTCATTCAAAATGTCTTTTGATTGCAGGCTGAAAAAGTCCAGATGTTTTACCTATTTACTATACGTATTTATCTTTAAGCTGCATTATTATCTACCTCTGGTCACTTTTGGTGTTACATAGCTACGAGTATGAAGTACGTAATGTTATTGAATTATTACCGCCTAAGTAGCACTACACTTTTGTGCAATGAATCATATAATGTCTACCAATTATTCACTTGCCTACTACTATAAAAACAAGAAAGACATATTAGTGAAAAATTAAACAAATTTCTCCACTGATGATGATAAAACGTACAAATTATTGCATGATTATAAAGCTGTAAACGGGGACCACCTTGTCTTGATCAATCTTAGATATTATCGCGTATAAATGGTGTACATTAAAGTAAGTGCAGTAAAATATACCAACGAATATTCACCCTGAAAAAGTTAAGTTTATCTACGGATACATTAGCTCTAATTATGTCGGCAGACATCTTAACGTCTAGACTCTATATCTGTTCTTAAACGACGCTACACGAAGCATTTCTTTTAAAATCTTTCCATCTAAGCTCATAAATTCTATCGCAGTAGTAATTAATATAATCTGGGTCATTATCTAAAGACATTTCTCCAATATTAAATATATTAGACACTATAACGATATCTATGAAGTTCACAGGCTAGGAAAGGATACCGATGTAACACACTATGCGTCATTTCCGAACTATAAATACATTTTTAAATTATACTGTGTGAAAATAAAATTCGTGTCTTAGCTACAAGTTGCTAAAACTTAAAGTAAGGAGGTTGATAGGAATACGAATTGAGGGATTATACGAAGATTTTTCCTTCACAAGCTCTACTTGACAAGTTTATGAAGTAAAGAGGTATGCATACCATTCCATGGTTAAGATATGGATGGGAACATTTTTGATCATCAGATAGATGCTTCGGAGAGCTTGGACGGTACTTTTGAAATGATGCTAAGTTAAAAGCCGGCCGGAGGAATAATGTTTGAAAATATAAGTTTTGTAATAAATTTTGTAAGCTGTGAAGATGTTACTAATAATGTTAAAAACGCGAAAGTAACTTTGTTTGCTTGTAAGCGCGACAGCTTTTTCACGCCAATACTATGGAACCGATTTATGTGATATTTGATAAACTAATTCTCGCTTGAGAAGGACAAGGGCTACATTTTAGCCAACTGCACTATATGGTAGTCTATCCATCTTTTATACAATGAAATACGTTAAGCTCACATTCACAAGTACACAGTAGCTATTGTGTTCAATATCGTGGTTAAAATAGCCACATTTATTTGAAAGGATTGAAATATATGTAAATTCATTAGCATCATCTGCATCAAACGTATCTACCCTCATATCTCCGTCTTAATTCCAATCTCTATCACGCTCTTTATTACACGTATCGTGAAAGTCAAGACAATTGCCTTAATTAAGTGTCATACCTTCGTTTTTTAGTTTACAAATTACCTTATTATTCTCTGATCCTGAGTTGTTCGTGGGCGTAAGTTCGTCGCTTTCTTATGGTCCCCTTGAATTGATTACTATGGTTTTTGTCTCTCTCCCGCATTGTAGGGTAATCACCGCATGTCTTTATCGTATTTAATGATCTCAGATTAACATGTTCTAATGGTGCCGAGACGAGGGCCCGATGACGGGGCCAAATCTACGATTGTGTTTTTAGAATACATTCTTAATAGATGGTGTAGTTCTGGTAATGTCAGTGGGAAGTTCTGGATTGTACCATTGCAGTGGTCATACATATGTATATCTGAATTAGATATAACTTCGTATGATAGCTAAGTAAAGTAATTTGTTAGTGCCCCTGTCTCCTGGGTCTAAGTTGTGAGTTGGATCTCTAATCTTTAAATATTTGTGTAATGAAATCAGGTCTTTATCGCGTGGCTGGCTGTTTTATTTATTGTATTCCTTTCTTTATTTATATCGTGGTTACAAAAATGTATGTCATTTTGTGATATATTTACTGTTGTCACTTTATTAATATCACATTTTATGCACATATTGTGAACTTCCCAGCGTATTATCCTATACTGTTGCAACTGTAGTATACTGTGGTATACTGATCTTTGTTGTTTTTTTTACATATATTATGCATCATCCACACGTGGTATAAAAGCTGGTTGAGTTGCCGGTGTTGTGTGTTAATCGTTCATTTCCGCTCATTCTTTCCCTTTATTTTTTTATTTGTGAGTTCCCACTTGACAATAATTTGTCAATGATTAAGGTGGGGTCAAATGTGACTAGATTAAAAAGTTTCTGCTTTACTAAATTGAAAGTCTTCATAAATATTGCCTCATATGACGTAAGCAATAATAAATTTTAATATGTATTTATTCAATATCTAGTATACCTACCTACCTACTCCTTTGATACTCCTTCGAAAATAACACAGTTTCGTATAAGTCTTATTAATTACAGATTGAATACCCCGCAATATTATTTAGATTTGTTTCTTTTCAATGTTCTTTAATCACACCACTTAGATATTTTTCTTTTATTATGATTTTTTTAAAGCACTTTAATTAGTGTTTGAATGTTTTATCAAAACGCATTTAACGTCCACTACCTATTGTATGTGTGTGCATCAATAAATGGACATTCTATTTAAAAGATTCTAAGCAGTCATATTCATCCTAACGGTTCTCAGTTGATTAAGAAATCATTGTGCGCTTACAATACTATACTTGCATTGTCATCCCGTATTTGTTAATTCCAACTCTGAAGGGTTCCTACTAAGGACGAAATGAGTTGCTCTTTCGAGAGCAATTAATTAATATTTTGAAAGCTTCCCCGAATACCAATACGGATTGTAAGGCTCAATTATTGGATCATCAAAATTCAGTTGAGGTCTCACTCAAAGAGCGAGCCAAACTAGTTATGTTGAACTGTAAAGCGATGCCAAATGCGAGACCACGAAACGAGTCTTAACGAACTCAGATTCCTTTTTTTCCTTTTCTGCTCTCCAAGACAGCATGTCGACGTACGAAACTCCTGCGGGCGATTTGGATATTTTTTTTCGCTCCATGCCCTCAGTGGTTGTTCTTGCCAGTAATGGCTTCATTATACCATTCGGAATCTCGGAAAGAAGCTGCAGAAAACCGGCTCGCATGTTTTAACCCCCAGAATAATAATGCTCAATGGGAATTGTTATCGTAATAGCTGTTGAGTTATTACGCAATTATCTGCTCAGTTTCGGGGTTTCAGGTTTCCGCAGTTTGCGGTTTCAGTCGGTGTCCGTTTGTAATTTGCCGCAATTTGGATTCCGGTGGCTTTCGATGACAGGTCACTGTTATTGGCAAATGGCTTGAATGGCTTGGGTGTTTTATGTCTTCCTGAAATGGGGTTATATTCCCTTGTAGAGTAATCGATAACAGTTGCTTAAAATGTACATGCCTCTATATTTTTTCACAATCTAAGATCACAATATTTGCGTTAAGGAAATCGTCCTAAATTCATGCAATTTGTTATGTTTTCTGTTATTACCGTATCACTGATCTGCTTACAACTAAGTAGTCCATTGCAATTGTCAAATTTTCAAAAAAAATTATGATAGCATAGTAAGCATAAGCTCTTTCAAAGAAGGAAAAGTAAGATACCTACTCAAGAAAAATATTAAACATTTAAAATAAAAATGACTTTTCAAAGGAACCGCTTTCTAAAAAGTCGTAAACGTGGCAATCTTAGAAATTGTGCACCAACTGAAATGCAAGCTGCAAGACCTATTAAGCTGGACTTCGCAAACATAGAGGCAATTGAGCTCATTCAAGGACAGGTTCCCTCGTAAATTCTGAGAGAAATCATCGTCGAATTTCTTACTTTAGTGCCTTCGAGTAGAGATGTGCCTTGGTTGAACAAGATTCGTGTTACCTCGAGTTGTTGTTCACTAAACTCAAGTTCAACTCGTCATTAGCTAAATAGTAAGGTTGTAATTTATAAATTTAATTTTCGGGTTCCTTCGATTAGGTAATGCGAAACTGAAACATGCGATATTTGCTTTAATTTAGTACGCATAGTTGAAAAAGTTGAAAAGTTTTCATTATTAAAAAATAAAACAGTTTATTGTAAATTGAAAATTATGGAAGAAATTTTAGAAAAAAATAATATTTCTTAAATTGTGACCTGATGTATTTTATTATTATTCTAACTTTTTCTACTACCCACCAGTCCATGTCTAGTTTCATTATGCAACTCGATTCACCTTTCAACTCGAGTTAGCAACTCAAGTGGTCCATCCCTACGGGCGGCCATTTTATTTTTCGCCTTATAATTAGGTATGCCGTTTCGTGCTGTGGATAACTTCGCGGAACCAATAATTTGTTACCGCGGAAATATAACCGCTGATAACTGCCCGGCGCATGATTACAATTATAATTTAAACGGTATTTTAAATTTTTAATTAAAACGTTTGTTTATTTAGTCGGTGCGGGTCGATAATGAACTGAGGACGATTTTTAATTGGGGACTGGTGTCAGTAAACTTTTTGGTCTCCATTTGTGCATTTGGGTGTATAATGATAATATTGATTGCTATCATCAGAATTCTGCATACCTACTCAATGATTCTGCACACTTCGAATGTAATTTTATTTAAAGGAAATAACATTTCGTTATGTAATACGTAATATTTAAGGTATGACTTAAAGGCTTGCATATGACATAGTCCATCCAAAAAGATAGCAATGATACCAAACCTCCTCATATAAGATTACAAGTAAAAATGACGTTATATGACAACAATGCGATTCCATGTAAAGAAAATAATCAACCCAACTAATACACCTCACTTTACTCCCATTTAACTTCAAAAACAAACAAAGCCTCCACTCCACAAATCGATTCCCTTAATAGATACCAGCAACAATGTTCAACACAAAAACAACATTAATCTGAGCGCAACATGTGTTTATCTCTATTCAGCCATTGAAAAGGCGCAATAAATATAGCTCGCACACGTATGCAATTGAAACGTACACTACTTAATAAACGATGGCATGCAAGTACGCGCGCGCGCACGACTCGTGTGGCCGCCGGCATCGATACGTATCCATCGGTATCGATGTTCCTAAATGCACATCACTAATTTTTGGCAACACTCTTTTGGTACCTAACTGAGATTTCTTTTCTCTGACTGACTACGATGATATCCTGATAAGCGGGTGTCTCTCATCATCTTCTAAAGTCAAAGAATTTATTTCCAACTTAGTGTCTATTTTAACAACAAAAGCGATAATATTAAATAAATATATTACACGACACGACATTGATCTAATCCCTTGGTAAGTAGCTTAGGCACTTGTCCTGCAAATATTAGAAACGACAGTGGATACACTTAATATAGGTACTTAATTATATTAATGACACACAAAGATACGGAACAAATACCGATGTTCATCATAAAAATATTTGTCTCGAGTGGGAAATTAAACCCACGACTCTTGGACCGTAGGTAGCAAGTCTGGGTCACTAACGACTGTTCCACCGAGCCAAGTACTCTACTGTACTTTCTTTTCCCTAACTGAAAGAAAGAAAAGATGTGCAAGAGTCAGATTTAGTGTAGAGACAGTCGAATACGCACTGGAAAAGGATTTACGGATCAAATGATCTCTATGAAGAAATACTAAACCGGATTTTGGTAAAAGATTATTGTTTTAACATCAAAATAAGGGTACAAATAAATAGTTGAGAGCAAGAACAGATATTTTTCATACAATAAAAAACTTCAAGAATGTTTGTTAGACTTATAATAATACGATTTGAGAGGTCCCCGTGTCAATTTTGAGTCTTAATCAAGTTTGAATTGTGATTTCATCAAATTTGATAAGCACTGTTTGTTATTAGACATACATACTGTGATTAGCAAAAAATATGTCTGAATATTTGACGGATGGTTTATTCATGTGTCCGTCAGTCAGTTATTAGAATAGAATTGCTACTAAACATTAAGGCTATAATATAACCTATTAAAGCATTTTCTATATTTACTTTGCAAGTTTTATAAATACAATAAATTTTTAGCACTTACAGAACTCATACAGACTACTATTATTACTACTATTGGATGTGATTTTTAACCCTTGACTGTTTTTGACGATAGGTTTAAAGGCCTAAGGACAGTTCAACTAAATTCAGGCCTTCAGGGTGAGTGCGACTGGCTCATTTGGGTCTATTATTCCTGTCGATCTCTTAGGTGATCCTCACGGGCTTGCTTACCATCAGGTGGAGTGAGGTCAACCTACAAGTATTTTACATATTTGTTCTGTGAAATAGATATATAAACTCTGAATCTGCAAATATACAAATTAAATAAAAAAAAACTTAGTACTTCTTCTTCTTATCGTATGGTTGATTAACAACTTGGTGTTAGAGTTTTTAAGCCGCCCGTAGGCCTCTGACATGGCTTCACACACGGTTGAAAAATTTATCTGGTGTGCTGGTTTCCTCACGATGTTATCCTTCACCGTTAAAGCGTCGGATGATGGTACATATGAATTTCAAATTTGTAAAAACACATTGGTACCTGGCGGGGTTTGAACTAGCGAACTCTCGCAAGGCAAGCAACGACCTTAACCACTCGGCCATCGACGATTTTTTTTTACTTAGTACTTAAAAAAGATATACACAGTAATTTAAAAGTATAATGGACAAATTACCAAGCCTTGTATCACGTCATCGCATCGTAGATTGTCGATTAGATCGATTCACACGCGACATCTCGATTGAAACAAAAACAGAATAATTGATACGGTATTTAGATAACGATATCTCGATTTCGGATCGATTTATTCTTAGTTTAGTATCGGATACAAGATTATTTCTCGGTGCACTGATAAAGTTGATGTTAATATGTCTCCGTGTAGATACAGGTTTATAGAATTAACGTTGATTTGTAGAAATACCTATTTTAATAGATTTTTATAGAATTTTGTAAATAGTGGAGTCATTGAAGCATTTTAGGTCCGAATTTTTTTACTGTGAACCGATTGGCATGAAATTTTGGATTTAGGTCCATATTACCCTTAATATCAAAAGTGAAAATGATTTGGACCCCGCAACCACACTGGGGGTGGTTGCTGACCCTTCTCGGCGGTGGATGGTTTTTTTTTTAAATAACTTCAGATATCGATAGAAGGTCTAATTTTAAGCAAAAATCATTTACAAAGTTTTTCGAAAAATCCAATAATTTTCAAGTAATTGGCCATTGAAAATTCGCAATTTTTGCATATTTTTCATCGGTTTTTAGCATATATCTCCAAAAATATACGATCTATCGAAAATTTTCCTACAACAAAATTGAAACAGGTAAAAAAATGAAAAATTTGGATATTTATAAAGTGTTCTAAGTGCAATATTAAGCTAGATATTAAAGATCAAAGTCGTTTTTCACTTTGTCTGAACTTTTATCGATGTGGTCAATGCCATCTAGCGGCGAGGAAATGCATTTTATGCATTCTAATAATAAAGGTTTTTGTAGCCCATAAAATAAGCTTTAAAACAAGTACTATTTAAAGTCTTTTGCACCTAAAATAAGTGAGCTGTATTGCAAATAAGCGGAGCATCTAAAGTTTTTTCTCCGAAATCAATGGGTTTCATACGTGCCATTTCCACCCAAATTGAGATTAATCGTATGCCGTCTAGAAATATCATTATAATAAAGAGTTTGATGGATTGTATCAGTTTGGATGCTTCAGGACACATATTGTTCAAAAAAGTCTCGATAAAGAAAATAAGAAAAATTTCAATTTTGTAAAAATCCCACCTTTCTTTCATAATATCTCAAAAATTACGACAGATACGTATAAAAGTGTAGAATATAAAAAAATAGGTATTTTTCTAACAAACAATTTGATTTTTTTGTTTTTTCTATCGAACAAAAATTGACGGAGATATGATTGTTTAAAGAGCGCGTGGCAGCGCAATCACAGCCTCTCTGAAGCCCTTTAACCCTTCCCCGTTTGTGTAAAGTGTTTTATACTACATATTGCAATACAGGATGTTGTAGCTCTCTTAATTACCTTTACAATCGTAATTTACAAACTGTGATAGCAAAAAAATTTAAGGAGTTATAGTCCAAAAACGTATCATATATTTTTCTACTCAGTTTTCTTTTTCTACTGAACATTTTCGGGGTGTGAATCTTTTGGTGCAACGTGAAAGTACGCAGTATATATGTTATGGACCAAGTGATTAATGCGAGCATTATTAATAATGCCCGAGCATTATGTATAATGTCTAGCCCTATCGGGCCAAGTGATTAATTATTATTTCAACTTCATTATTTGTCATTATGCGCGGTCATTATTATATGGCTATGTGATAATTGGGCAATATGATAATTGTGCGTAATTTGAAAAAAATAATTGTCTTTTGTGCTTTAAAATAATTTAACAATAAAAGAAAACGTAAAATTTCCACTCTGTATAACGCTTTTTACAAAGTTACGCTGTTTGACACGTTTTCATAGTGTCGTAATGGGTAATACTCACTGCGTAATTTTTAGAATAGGATGAATAATTTTTGTATATGGGAAACTTCACTTATATTTTTACGTAATTCGATTATTTCATCATTCGTAACCCCCCGCTGCTGTGTATTGACCATACATTTATCTATGTATTCAGCCATTTTTGTACATGTGTGCATAGATTAAGTTCCTCCGTGTATTTATTATTTTTTGTGTCCGTTACGTTTGTCGCGTTATTGGACGTTGATTTTGCTTTGTGTTTAGACTTTGATTTAAAATGCCGAAACGAGGAAAAACAATAAATAGCCAATGTCTCCGTAATCTTAATCACCCCGCGCATCAATACTAAAATAATGACATTCATGTGTTCAGCGATTTAGGGTGTAAACGCCTTTATTTATATTGCAATTTTGAATAATAGTCGTAAAGAACGTGTAAAGAACGTGTCTTACGAGTTACGCCGCCAAATTATGTCCATTACCCCCTTTTGTTATGACATTTTTTTCACACCACATTATTTTTAGAGGCTAACTACTTTTTATATTGAACTATTGTACATCAAATGATAAGATTAATTAAAGTTTTTTCTACATAATAACTTTGTATTACTTTGCCCAAAAGGTGATAAACATTATGTATAATGCCCGGCCAAAGTGATTATTTGAATAATTATTATTGAATTGCACTCTCATATTGGGCATTTTTCATATGGACCGGGCAGTATGAATAATGCCCAATTTATCATTTGGTCCATAACATATATATAGTATAATAGAGACCCAAAACTACTATTATGTGTATAAATATACATAACTAGCTGTGCTCGCGACTTTATTCGCGTGAAATATAGGATTTTACATCCAAAAGCTTTTTCCCGATAACTCCCGTTCTCATATGAATTTTGCAATATCGCGTTGCAAGTAAGCTTTACGTTCATTAGAGTACCTGCATGCAAAATTTCAATCATCTATCTTAGGCGGTTTAAATTTTTCATACAAAGATTTTTCAAGGTTTCAAGGAGTCGTTTTTAAGGTTTTAAGGGATAGTTACATGGGTTAAAAGGGGGTTGAAGTGTCATAATTATTATAGAGAATTTAAAATATTACTTACTCTATACTTACATCTTTTTATGTCATACCAAAGTATTTCGTTGTGATTTTCAATTTAAGGGTTGTTTGCAAGGGTTGTAAGATATTCAAATGGTTGAAAATTATTTTAATATGAGGTAATTGTGTTAGAAAACACTTTACAATTTTACCACTTATTATTAGACACGTTTTCTAGCGATAAAATGGCTCAATGTAATTTTTTCCATTAAGGGTTAGTTTTCACCCTTAAAAAATAATTGGCGGGGTTCAGATCATTTTCACTTTTGAAGTTAAGGGTAATATGAGACTAAATAAAAAAATTTCAAGCAAATCGGTACACAGTAAAAAAATTCGGAGATTTGACCGTATTTTACGCTTCAATGACTGCACTAAAACCAGTATTTTATTACGATCTCGGTAACTTACTTTATTTAACATTAGCTTTCCGCCTGCGACTTCGTCCGCGTAGAGACGTATAACGGGTAAAACATTACTTCCTTTTAGCGCAGTTGGTTAAAAAGTAGCCTATAACCTTTCCTAGGCTCTGGACTATATCTGTACCAAATTTCATTTAAATCGGTCCAGTACTCTTTGTAGTTAAATCTGTCCAGTACGTAACAGACAAGAGAGACAGACAGAGTTACTTTCGGATTTATAATATTATTAAGGATAGTCAACTAAATCTGTCATATCAAATGATATATTAAAGAATAACTTTACTTTTTTTACTTACTCCAAACATTCAGGATAACCTCATTCCACTTTCTCACTCTCTTCTCACTCCTGATGGCAAGAGGTCGTGAGTTCCACATAAAGTCGTCAGGGACGCCTATTGAGCTTATCTTCCGTACCTTAAAGTCTTAGCACTTTATGAAATACCTTTCGAACCATCAATTGTATGTCTAACCTTTGTTCATAGACACATTTACACTAATTACTTCTCAATACTTCCAGCACTAGATGAATCCTTCCCAAAGTAAATTTAAAAAAAACGCCGGCCCAAAATACATTTATTTTGGGCCGGCGTTTTTTTTAAATTAGATCTGAGCCATTGCTCAATCTTGAAATTCACCCCAACGTAATCGATTCACAATCGAGCGGGTGTGGTCTTTATCGATCGCCGATCGATTCAGTGGGTTACGATTATCGGAGCGCATTTACTTGTTCGTTCCCACCATATTTGACTTGCGAATACAGGTAGTGGTGGGCTGGTCGATTGTCGATATTTTTGTTCGGTTAAGCTCTAGTGAGCACACATTGATAGTATCAAGTAGATTGCTAAAGAATATTTTGTCGGATTAAGGCCTTATATTTATTATTGAATCTCACAAACGAGTACAAAAAAATATTTTATTTAGTACAAAAAATTGATTTATCTGTTCTTATTTGATTTAGGAGTGAACCCATTAAACTATCGATCTAAATGACAGACTAAAATAGTCCAATTCAAATAAAAAACTAAATCTATTAATCCTAATATAAAATACTGGCCATCTCTCATTCATATTTCAGTTAAAAGAGAAAATGACTACATAATATGCGCCGACGCTTCAACCACAGCTAATTCTAGTCGATTTGCGCACGTGTGGCCGCCCCGTATCGATTGCTGATCGGACGCATCGATATCTCGCGTGATTTTATTATCGCGACTTGCGTGTCTGTTCCCGCCAAGTTTATTTTATAGATGGCTAGTGATGTCAAGGGGTCGACAGTTGTGTTTGTCGATAGTAATTATTTTGACACGGGAATTTAATTGACGTATGAGTTTGAATTGTTTCTTCTTTACTTCTTTTCTACTTCTATACAATTTCAACGGATGATGATCGATCAGCTCATACTTTGTTAATTTTGTTTTGTTTTTTGTCAAGCTCAAGTTTAAGTACATAGAATTAGTAAAATATTCATTGGTCTTAAGGTCGAGGCTCTAAACGAATTTGTAATTATTTTATTTATACTTGCGGTGAATCAAAGGCCACCAGTATTAAACTTGATCACCACACAGATGTGTTCTATGAACTCTTGTTTAAAACAATACAATTGCTAAGAAGCCATTCATGCTAAATAGTCCACGACGTCATTAGGGAATCTATGGTTCCGGCAACTGAGCGACAAAGAAAATGAAGACACGTTTTGTCTGTGGTTTTTTAAAGTGTATTCTTCTGTAGGTACATAATTTCGAAATGCCTGATGTTGTACCTATTTTGAATAAAACTACGTTATACTTTATGAAAACCATATATAATATGATTAAAACATAAATAAGATAGACACAAATAGGTAGTAAGATTTTTTGTAGGTCGACAGTTTAAGTTGACTGAAAGTCTGCTAACCTATTAAGTATTGTAGCCACATATTTTTGGCCTTGTATAGTCAACATCTTCTGGTTTGGTTCTTGTGAGTACCTTATGACAATACAAGTCAAACAACCTCGCCTTGACATGTCGTACATGATAAAGTTTTTGGTGGATATCAGTTGTTTAAATTGTCTTCAGGTATTTGTACTCTTCAGTTGTTGAGGAGTTATGGGTAACTTATAACATGCTTCTGTATCAATATCAATACCTCAATACAATACGAGTCATAGAACCTTGCAGTGACATGTTATACATGAAAAAGTTTTTGGGGCATATTAGTTTTTTAAATTAAAATTAGTCTTTATGGGTCTACACGCGATATTAGGAGTAGCAAATTACATAGCTACTTACTGCTCGACATTTCGACTGGGTTACACCAATCGTGGTCGCGAGCGAACTCCTAAAATTAGTCTTTATGGGTCTACACGCGATATTAGGAGTAGCAAATTACATAGCTACTTACTGCCCGACGTTTCGACTGGGTTACACCAATCGTGGTCGCGAGCGAACTCACAATAAAGACTAATTTTAGTGTAATGGAACGTGAAAGTCTAAATCTTACAGTTGTTTAAATTGTATTCAGGTATGTACTCATTGTACTCTTCAGTTGTTGAGGAGTTCAACACTGTCTAATGATGCACTAATTAGCGTTGACACGTAGTGGTGTGACCGGTGAGAGATAAGCCATCAAGATCTTATCTGTATGCATTACACTGCACCGTCGTTGGTGCAAGTTGAAGATGCAGCTTTAAAGCTCTAATACTGAAACTATTATGTGAATAGAGTTGTTCGTCGCCAATGATATTATGATTATAATATGTCTGTTTACATCTTGGACTGGCTTTTTCTATGTAATGTATGTCAGCATTACTTAAAAACGCTCCCTATATCTCTTTTTATACTGGACCATCCCTATATGTCTATTCATAAAATCCGTGGAAGTCCGTAGTTTTAATTTTAAGCATACATACATACAGACAGACGCAGGAAGTGACTTTGCTTCATACCATTTTGTGATTACATATTTTTCTAAATGGAAAATCCAATTTTTTACCCTGGCGGAAGATTCTATCAGTTTTTGCTTTACCTAGGTAAAGGACACAACATGAAAACCTTAACCTCAAAATGTTCCCGTTCATTTCGTTCTTACGGTTCTCGCTCCCGCTCCCACTTAACCCTTCGAACGCCGACCGTTTCTTAAACACTTATAAAGCATTGTGCTGGCATTTAATTAACCCTGCAAGATTTATTGCAGTCACCCGGGCGGGTGTCACCCGTGATATAGTGGGGCCGGAGCGACCGGAACAAGGAATCGCAGAAGGGAGAGTTCGTGTCATTGATAACAGGTTCACTTAGTACAATCTTTATTAGGTCTTTTCTTTTTTTGACAAAAAAGCGGGCGTTTTAATCCTTACTTCCGTACTATTTTTTTTAATAATGCATAAGTACTCTGTCTATTGTATGTGCTCTAATGGTAATGTTTAACGCGATTTAGTTAGTATGAAATATAACTTTCAAATCACTATAGTACACTTTGTAAGATCGGAGTAGGAATTCCAAATTATTAGAAACACATCTTTGAAACTTTAAGTCTTCATTATTACTTTTATCTATGATATTCTTGCGGACTTAATCACTTTCGAAGACCTATGTTAAAAAACTTCAACCTCTAAATGTTATGTCTCCTAACTACCCTATAAAAGCCGATAGATTATCTTCATTCATAGGTAAAAAAGTGAACCATAAATCCATTGTAACTTCTGTACCATTATCGAGCATGGATAAAAACCCGGTTTTGAAATCGATTTCATATTAGGGTTAATCGATCTAAAGAATGATTAAGGCGTTTATTTTGAATTCTTAATTAACACAACGTACCTATGAAGGATTTATTTCACATATTTTATGGTAGGATTTAATTATCCGATCGATAAAGGCATTGAACTGCGGCGTAGAATGGGTTAAGGGTGATTTGGATAGATATAGTTTTGTTAACTTATTTATTACTAGCTTTCCGCCCGCGACTTAGTCCGCGTTTAACGGGTAAAACGTTACTTCTTTATAGCGCAGTCGGTTAAAAAGTACCCTATGTCCTTTCTCAGGCTCTGGACTATATTTGTACCAAATTTAATTTAAATCGGTTCAGTACTCCATGCGTGAAAGCGTAACAGACAGACAGACAGACAGAGTTACTTTCGCATTTATAATATTAGTAAGGATATTATTTATGAATTAGATTTTAAAAATAAAATACGCGTGTTGTTATACATCAATGTTACTTACCAAATCAGTCAACCAAAATACATAATATGATTATAAGAGGCCCATTAAGAAATTGTTTACAGTAAAATTTTGAGGTTACAATCATGATTGCTTTGCAATATACCTATCTATGAAATCTAACATAAACATACCTAATACTATATCATATATTACAACATATAGCGAGTGGAATACCATCTGTATTCCAGTTGTCTGTGAGTTGTCTATTTCCGATTCTTACCAACATGCCAACTTAACTTACCGTCACAACTTCGCTAACCATTTCTTCCTACGAACGTACGGAACCATTTCGACGGTGAAAGGTTCCAAAACCACGGACCCCCAATCCGTTGAAACCAGTAGCGAGACCGATCAATCTTCAGCTCATCGGCTTAGTGATTAGACCGTTTTATATGTTAATTGAAGCATAAGCCTTTGCCGCAATTAGTTGGAGTAGGGATGTCACTTATAATAAATTTTAAGCTATTGCATAGCTTTTATCGCGGGCTTTGAGCGCGGCGACCGAACCAAGAAATGCCGTAACGAAAAAAATCTCACAATCGTCTTACGTCGTTTCAGTTCGGTAGACTTTGGCACGGTGTTTGTGTGCGTGCGGTTAGACGTATTGTACGACTCTACGAAACTCGCACGAATCGAGACGCGCTGCTCCGAAATCGGACGATGCTATGCTATAGCTATACCGCGGCAGTCCCCGAGTGCCACACGTCTTTTTTGTCTGATCAACCATTTTTGCCGAGTACCTATGTGTTTTCAAATTAGAAATTCATATGTACGCTTATGCGACGCCTTTAATGCGAAGGAAAACATCGTGAGGAAACCTGCACACCTGGCAATCTCTTTGCTAGCGTAGTTGACTAAGGCCAGATCGCCCTAGTTTAAGGTAGACTTGTGGCCCAATAGTGGGGACGTATATGGCGATGATGATGATCCATTTTTGCTTACCTGACCATAATGACCTAATGGAATAAAACATCAATACATAGTATAAAACAAAGTCACTTTCGCTGTATGTCCGTATGTATGCTTAGATATTTAAAACTACGCAACGGATTTTGATGCGGTTTTTTTTTAATAGATAGAGTGATTCTTAAGGAAGGTTTGTATGTAAAATTTACCCGAAGCGAAGCGAGGGCGGGTCACTAGTACTTTATAATGCTGAATTTATGAACATTAATGTAAAGCTTTTTAACCAAGTTTCATCTGGTTTCAGTTTTCAAACTGTAAAACACGACTAATGCCTGTACTTACAGTTTCATTTTATCTATCTCATTCAAGAAGTGTACTACGTAAAGTTTAATATTGGTGTCATTAGTGAAACCAACCGTGGTAAGGGCAAGAAAAAGATGGCGCGTAACGGAAAAATGTGACGCGAAACCGAAAAAATCTGACGGTAACTTTTTTTCCAACGCCGATAAAGAAGTTTTACTTCAAAAGAATAAAGTCTCTTCCAGTCGACTTCTTCCAATTAAGTACCTGCAACTATTCAGCAAACACAATTTATACATACATTATGTATAAGCAAATAGTATTATGTACTAGTGGTCCCGGCTAATTTTATACCGCCAATACTGATTCTTTTTCTATATTTTCTCATTGAAACCTTCCCTGGACTACGACGAACATTTTAAAACCAAAATAACCTAAATCGGTCCGGGCGTTCTTGAGTTTTAGTCAGACTAACGAACAGCAATTCATTTTTATTTATAAAAAACTGGTAACCCTACCTACACGTCTATCATAAAGTGATTATGTTCGATTGGTTTCGTAATATACCTAATAGTTTCGTAGCTACTAACATACGTATTTGATTGGCACATTAGAAAATTGCCGTGGATTAAGAAATTGGTAAAAAATATATGACTAAAACATATAAGAGGTTAAAGCTCTCTCGAATAGCATACAACATACGATAAATCATATTTGAATGTGTCTTTATAGATATTAAAAAGTTGGTTGTAATTTATTTAATATTTTATTAAAAATAGTGCAGAACTTTGCTTGATTATCTGTGTGAGTGTTTAAGATTCAATATCATTTATATAAATAAATCTAACATAATTACACGAATACAATCATATTGCCCAAAATAAGTAATCATTTCATTTACTTGTCTTTAATTTTTTTTCTTTCTATTAATTAGAACTTATTAGTCAAATATTAACCAAAAAGCGCCCATATATGTTTGCAAACTAAATAAAATTATTGTCTGATTTTATTTTTATATTGATTTATTATATTAAATGATTATATACTAACAAAGTACCTTTCACATTTTAATAAACTTTCTTTCAAAAAGCTCCGAATCTCTACCCATAAAGCGATTATTACGTTTGATAGTAAGTTATGGTGAATACTAGTAGCCCATTGTTTAATAGTGTAAAGACATCTTTATAATGGTAACTCCAAACACCCGGTGTGAGTGCGAAGGCTAAGGCGGTGGGCACACAGCCGCCGATAATTAAAGAGGCCACTGGATGATAAATAACGAACTGTCCATGTTTTTGCCGCAGATGTCATTATCTCGACGGACTCTATCAGACCTCGTGAGATTACCACCCGGGCATGTGTATAGAGTTGATAATACCGCTGCGGATTTAATGGACTGGATGTTGGTGATGTTTTCAATGTCGTGTAGAATTTACTGGTATGTTTCTGACTCCATGTTTTCTTAAATAAATGCGTCTACATTTACTCTTACGACAGTAACTTTTTTCATACAATGTGCATTTCTTCTTCTATTTATTATTTTTTATTTGATCTCTTCATTCTCGCTAAAACAAAGCATTGGTTGAGTTAAATACCAAAGTGTTGGTAAAGGGATTACTTCGTTTACATCATGATTAATGTGTGTTGCATTTTTGATTGTGTTAGCATCATCAAAATTGTTCTAAATTGAGTTGCATTATTTCACGCGAACATAACCATTTGCACTGTTACATGTAACATAAAAGCTTCTTTAATACATCCTCCAGTCTTAAAACAACTATATTCTGTGGCTTCTTCTTCCTAAGACATCCTTCTATCCCATAACAACTACTTTGTCCAAAAAAAAAAAAACAGCCGGCGGTATAAACAGCTCTATACACTTCCACGCTCGCACGACAGCGTAGCGCATACATAATCGAAGTACGATGATGAGAGTGCGTGAGAGCTTTTTTGTGTGATGCGCCCGCGCACCTCGGCAAACAACCCGTTGGGCGGGTGATGCCCTTGTTAATTTTTAGATGGTATTTTTAGCGGGTGATCCGGCTTAATTGCTTAGGTTTAGGTGTTTTTTTAAAACTGTTTTTAATGATTATTTTTTTTAATTCAGGTGTGAATTTTTGTTTTATAGGATATTTTTTTTAAATTCAGGTGTGAATTTTTTCGCCGTTTTTATTGATGTTTACTATGTAAAATATTGAATTGGAATGGTGTAATAGACTGGTATAAAGCTTTGTTTTAATTAGGTAAATAGTTCGTTACAGCCCTATTTTCTTTTCCATAATATATTATCTGTAAGCAAAACCGGGTCGTTTTAAATTTTAATGTTCTATTAGTTGTGGAAACGTGTTACTCGTGTATGTACTAGAGTTCTTCCTGAAATATGAGGAATTTTTAAACATTGTACATAACATTTGTATCTTTGTCATTCTCTGGTTGTTCTCGTGATTCAATGCTACATTATATTTGACATTACTCTTGTGTATCATTAACCTCAACTTGTTGAATTGTTCATCACGCTGTAATACTCATGTGGAAAGCGAAAATTACAAAAAGAAACACACACACATCGAAACAGCTTTCACTACAATTGACACGGCATAAAGAATACCAAATATGCATAATCATAAAAATCACTGAAGCAACAAGAAGATAAATATCATAGTAATCAGCGTCCAGTGTAAAAACAATATATTGCGTTGCAAAAGTGCAATAAACAACGCGGGACAATCAGAAATGACTCAAATATATTAAAAAACACTATTTATGGTGCGGCAGCCTCGTGGGGATTGGTCACAGGGCCTCACGCCACACAGATGCGATTTAAGACAAAATGATTCACTCGCTAAGGTCAAAAAAAAAAAGAAAAAAATAATGTTAAAATAAATGAATAAAATAATAATAATTTATTTGCCAATCATTGGTGAAATACAATACATATTATGATATTAACATTATTTCTCTTAATTACATTGTTAAAATTTTAAAATTAATAGACACTAGATTTCAGAGATAGCAATGAGCAAAGAAAAAAGGAATTATTTGCTAGGCTATAACCGTAGATGAATATCCTAAGACAACATTCTCAAAATCTTAATACAAAAACACAGTCACACATTATAAATAGTCGTATATTTCTTTTAGAACCAAACTAAATCTATTAAAAAATACTTGCTTGATTGCTCTACTTAACCTTTTGTAAGATATAAATCAGCGCTTGTAATCTTATACTGACCCAAAATGGTGCTTTACTTCAAGTTAATGCAGTAATTAAAATCCTATAATGTTACATCAAATTCGTGACGAAGTAAGCTTCTGTATACAATTTTTATTACTTCAAGAACATTTTTATGAATTTATTATCAGATCCCGCTTCCAATTTTTGCAAGTATCTTTTTTATTTGATAAAGTTTGACTCTTTCAATACACATACATGGTTATCTTTCGTATCACATCTACCTACATCGACAAAGTGTTTAGCAGATGACAATACATTAGTAGTATTTATATGCGACTTTAATTACAGTTATTTAGTTAAGCGCACAACCGATCTTCATTTGTCATTTCAAATATGAAATTCAGTGAATTCTGTGCACTAAATGTTGATAAATTGATAAACATTATCAAGTGCATTATTTCCGGTACAGAAGTGATTAAAATGTCATTAAACAAAAAAAAAAAGAAAGTCTGTGGCACCCTCCGAGGCCCAGTGCTTAATTACACCAGCTGAAATGTTGTGTCTACATATCGCCAATTTCGAAATGAAAACTCATTTAAGTTTTTGTGCTAATTTTCGTTTGCCAAAAGAATTGAACGCCATTAAATATGCATTATTTTTGTTTCCAGATAACAAATGAAGACGTCAGCTTTATGAAGGACGAGGAAATGGTGAGTTTTTAATGAATAAAATGACTTGAAACGAATGAGTGGAAGGGAATGGCATACTTTTAAGAAAGTTTGACTTTTTTTTCAGATTTCTGATTACTGTGTTGACTTACACGTAATTTTTTTTTAAATTACTACACTGATTCTAATTCCCTGTACAGATAAATTTATTTAGAATTTGTAAATACCAAAGTCATTTTTTTTCATAACTGACATACGATGATGGCTTGGTCATCATCACCGGACTTGCGGGGGAGCGGGTGGCTCTCACCCCTAAACCAAAGTCATATATTTTATTCTTATTTTTTTATTTAATCCTTAATAAGTATAATAAAATAGTTAAGTTAAGTGCTTACTCATTTTTATTACTCAATAAGTGCCTTCCTTATAATAATAGGGTACAAATAGGCCAATTACAATTAACACAATTACTAACAAGTTATAGCAATAACTATTGCACCGTTTTGCTCTATTATATCGTAACTAGCAAATTCATTAACCTTTATGTGTTATAATTGATGGCACGTGTGATGGCTTGACGTGTGTAGATATTTTTTTTACTTACCACAAAAGATGATTAAATTACACCCTAAGGTTGTCAAGACATCTATTTTGGTAAAATTTGAAGAGTTGATATAGTCACAGCACGAAAAATTCAGTTAATCTGTTAAATAAGTTTTATTTGAAATCAGGTTACTTTTATATTTTTTTTATTTAGCCTTTCTTTCCCACTGCTAGGAAAAGGTATTTCATTCCAAAGCTCTCCTACAGCGGTTAAAAATGGATTTTTTTTTTAATATCCATTCTATCCTAAATTATAGGTTTACCTTATTCAAACATATTTAGATAAATTGGACATAGTAATTAAATAAAAAGTGTATTTTTGGTGCAATATAATGCATTTAGTAGTGTCTTCAAGATTACCAAGATTCTTTCTTGTGTTCGTTATCATTTTCTTCTCATGACTGCCTTAACTACTTCACTTACTCAAAGCCTCGTCATTATCAGCTATTTATTTAAGGCAATTGCAATAAAACATAATGAAATGCACCTGCATACAGCATGCATAGTCGCCACCCACAGATATAGCTTATGTTACTTATCAAACGAGTTTAATGATAAGGTAATGTCTTTGGATGCAACTATATTGTGATATCCGTTTCAATAATCTATTTTATATAAGTAAATGCTGATACATCCAAAGAAACGTAAAATAATCCTTACTACTTTTATAGATGCGAAAGTTAAATTGTCTTTTTATGTATCTGTCATGATTTCATGCCAAAACGAAAGAACAGAAGGGGGTATATATGCTATTTTTGATCGATTACGTTTTAAGGGAGTAAGGACTCTTTCAAAGAGTAAATTCATATATATTTTTTCTTTGAGAGAGTTCCTAAATCAAAAAAGTTGCAAAGCAATCCTCACCTGGCCTGATCCCCCTAGAAAGAACGTAATATGGACTGATGATGATGATGATAGAAAATATTTACCATTCTCGCAAATTGTCAAAAATACACTCCATTTGGTACAATGTAGCTGACTACCTTTTTCAGAAATAGAACTGCTCTATTATTGCTGCATTTTTAATGTATGCAGATGAGTATAATGGTGTGCCATACAATGAAGGGTGCATCGGTTAACTATAATTAGCTCCACACTATAATTACGTAGTTTGTCAGGCACCTATCGCCAACCCATCATACCTGTCAGATAATTCCTCAACTAATTGCACTTCAGTGCAACGAGGCTTAATTGATAATGCATACTGCACTTTTGATAAGTGTCAGACGTTATCTTTGAGTTCGCGTGTTGTTCAATTATGAGACTTTTTACTTTTTTTTTATAATTTTAATCGAGCTAAACTAAATGTTGTTGAACTACTCGCACTTGGCCAGTGGTTGACTAAGGCATGTGGGGCTACCATGAGTTTAGAACTTACGCGCTCGATATCGCCTACCTAGTTTTTCATAGACATATTTACGTAGGCGATATCGAGCGCGTAAGTTTTAAACTCATGGTAGCCCCACAGATCACTCTAGTTTAGGGCACGCGCCACTCGGGCGTTTAAAGGCTGTATTAAAATACTTTTTTTGTACACCGAGCATTTTCATATAACTTTTAAATGCAATGGTTACACATTTAACACAACTCAATCAACTAAATGTAGGAAACATAATAAATATCCCGGACATTTTCAGTTTGCTTTTCTAATATCTATTCCGGATGAAATCGAACATGAATTTCATGGCTTAATAAATAATATGTTTACAATAATATACACGCGAGTTTAATCCGTAATATTAATCTTCGAATGTGTAGTATTTGTGCAATTAATAGACATTACTATAAATGAGTTAGGTTTTATTAAGTATACATTTTGACTACATGATGTGTGAAAATCTTACGTTGATGATTTTGTGTCGGTAATTGAATAAATACTTTTTCATTCTTTCCACCTTACTGTCTTTATATAAGATACCACTATCTTATACCTCTACTATTACCGGTTAGGGGTGAGAGCCATCCGCTCCCCCGCAAGTCCGGTGATGATGACAAAGCTACTCCAAGCCATCATCGTTAGTCAGTTAGGGAAAAAACCTCTACAACTACCTCTAACTTAAGCCCCAAGTTTTTTTATATAAAAAAGGCTTACAAAATGACCTCACTCCACCTGATGGTAAGCGGTAGTGAGATCCAAATATGAGGTCGACAGGCATAATAAATCGTATTGAGCCTGTCGCACTCACCCTGAAGGCCTGCTTAAATGCCGTTTCTCGCCCCGCCTGAAGAGCCCGGGATCATAGGAGGGAGGGAAAACATGAGCTGGATGGGTATTCCATGCCTTAATGGCACGGGGCAGAAATGAGGAGCTAAACCCCTTAGTCCGAGCCACCAGCGCCTGCATTGCCAAGTTCCATACATATATAAATGCCGTTGTACCAAGTCTGTACAGACATACAGATACACAATCAGCCCGACATATAAATGTCATTGCTGTGTTTTATATTTATTTTATCGTCGATAAATCTCGTTCGCGGCGCGTTTTCGTAAATTATGCGTTTGATTGAAATAAGCAAAGTCGTTAAAAGTAATATATGATTGTGAGAAATGATTCCAATGAAGTTATGTGTTTGCATGGAGACTGTCATACAGTTTTTTTCTTTTAATATAGTAGTCACGGTTGTTTCCTCTTTAGATGAAAACGCAGGTATTCCTTTCGACATTATTTTCGACTAAACTTAGGTATTTGTTAAATAATGTTAGTTTATGATAATTATTACTCTTATCTCTTAACTCTTGGTCATCTCACAGTGTGATACTTTGGATTATATTTTTAAAGATAAACTTGTTTAACTTTAGTAACCAATTAGATACTGCGATACAAACCTGTGAGCCAAGTGAAATATGTAGATAAAGTATACATTTAACATTATGATTTTCCAAAGTACCTAAGAAGCTAAAGCACTTGTGTGATAGATATGGATATCCGAAAAAAGTGGTGTATATCTACAAGTATACTTAAATGTATGAAAACTTGGAATGGAACAAATACATAAATATTTGTCCCGAGTGGGGAACGAACTCTATAGCGCAAGAAAATACGGCTCTCTAAAAATATTAAAATCAGATCATCATGATCATGATCTGCCTCAAACATAAACCGATTATTTAGTACATACCACAGATAACGTAACTATAGTACATACATATTATAATACATAAGAATTAGTTTCAATTTACTTCAAACTCAACAAAGCGATAATTCCCGGTATTATTGTCCCGCGAAACAATTCGGGAACAACACAAAAGATCTTTTAAACTCCAAACCACGAATACAGCCAAGTATTAATTTAGTAAACATACTGTAAAAATGAACTGTGCGTGACTTACGGGCGTATGAAACTCGATACAATGTAAGCTGTTCAAAACATTGGCGTTTACTTGAACGCCCGAGGATTTGTCGGTACAGTAAACATTTGCCATTTTGCGTTACTACTAAGAATGGACTTCAGAAGTGTAAATATATCACACAACATCACATAAATAAAAGCGTCGATGGCCGAGTGGTTAAGGTCGTTGCTTGCCGTGCGAGAGGTCGCCAGTTAAAACCCCGCTAGGTACCAATGTGTTTTTCAAATTTGAAATTCATATGTACCATCATTCGACGCTTTAACGGTGATGGAAAATATCGTGAGGAAACCAGCACATCTGAGAGATTTTTAACGGTGTGTGAAGCCATGTCAGAGGCCTACGGGCGGTTTAAACTCTGACACCAGGTTGTTCATCAACCATACGATAAGAAGAAGAAGAAGAATAATTCACAACATCAGAAAGAATTACAGCTCAAAGTAACTAAACTAGACTACGAAGACACCGAGATATTGATGCCAAATAGATAAAATCGAACCCTTATACATTAAACTCCTGTATTTTAATTTAATTATATGTCTACTATGTTTGTTCTTTTGTCTATTCTTCTTTGGCCAATAAAAAAAGACGTGTGGCACTCGGGGACTGCCGCGGTATAGCTATTGCATAGCATCGTCCGATTTCGGAGCAGCTCGTCTCGATTCGTGAGAGTTTCGTAGAGTCGTACAATACGTCTAACCGCACGCACACAAACACCGTGCCGAAGTCTACCGAACTGAAACGACGTTAGACGATTGTGAGGTTTTTTTCGTTACGGAATTTCTTGGTTCCGTCGCCACGCTCAAAGCCCGCGATAGAAGCTATGCAATGGCTTAAAACCGAAATAAGTTCCAAAAGCTCTTGTGTTTGGGATGTCAAGCCGATACTAGTACTTACCGACACTTACCTACTCTCCCTGCCAACTCTGCTTGTCGCGTCTTTATATGTACAAAAAATACCGTTTACATAGTTAGTCTAGACCCTGAGAAAGTGCATCGCTTTTAAGCGACTGCGCTTGAAGCAAGTTATGTTTTAATCGATAAACATGTGGATAAATTCACTATTGTAATACCAGTAAATATAACAAACAAATACATAAATCAACTATCAATTTTGCCTCTTAAAGATAAACCAATAAAAAGTTTAAAGTAACCCCTATATCTTCTTGACTGTAGAATGCTTTTTCTTGATGCAAGACTACTTAGATAGTGATATTATCATGTCCACCTCATATTATGATTATGCTAGGTCTCTCCGGTCTATATAAAGATCCATTTACATACAAATAACTGATAGCTGGATATATACTAAGTGGATGACGTAAGAACATTCGATACAATGTAATATTATTATTGTGGTACAAAACTGCAAACTGAACATATGTTAGCATAAATAGAAGGCTAGAAAAACTTCGTAAGCGTAGCTTTGATCACTATTTTATTTTGTATAGCTTCTTAATATTTTTTTTCCGTAAGAACCTTCTTTATAGTAAATTAGAAAATTACAAAAAAATCAGCCAAATCGGTCCAGCCGTTTTCATGTTATGGCGTGACAACGGGAAACGGGGTTTATTTTTATTTATGGATACATTTATAGTTATAGATTTAAAATCTTCTGAAATTACCTCGCTCTTCCGAAATAGTATGCATTCAATGGTTATATATGTAATTGAAATCTCATACATACATGGGAACCATCATATTACATAATATCCAAACCGATGTCCCATTCGAACGGGTATTTTGTACAAGACGTACAAACACACATGACCTTTTCCGTTCATATCAAATAATAACTTAAAATATGTCAATTTACTATGTTCGAGTTTAAAAAATAGAAACGTCAAGCTTATACTAATAATCCTGTAACGTATGATCTCTTCTTACCTTCCGTGAACAAATTACTTGTACACGAAACCGTTGTTTTAAAATGAGACTGTATGTTGGAGACAATAAGGTTGTAAGTTGTTTGTGAATGGATGTAGTAGTGGAGAGGTAGGAATTTTGAAAAGCACAATAAATTGAGTGTCACTAGAGGTTTTTATCTTTGTTCCGAGAATCGGTCGTCGGGTCTGCGCGCGCGCATACCGTTCTAGCTACCTGGTTAAGGCGACGTCCAATACTCGACGTATCGATTATGGATATTTAAATAAATAAAAGAAATATTACACAACATCACATACATTGATCTGATTCCGTGGTAAGTAGCTTATGCATTTGTGTTACAGATATCAGAATCAACAGTGGATACACAAAATATGCTTAAATATATTTAATAACACATCCAGACACGGAACAAACACCGATGTTCGTCACACAAATATTTGTCCCGGGTGGGAATCTAACCAATTTGTAGGAAGATTCGGGGAAAGTAGTAGGGTACGGAAAGTAGGATGGTAGGTATGCTATAATTCTTTTAAATTCGAAGTACGGGATAGTCTTGCCCGTGACCACGAGCGCTGTAAAGAGCTCGAAACGTTGGATCTCTAAGATATGTTTAGAATAACAATACACGCGAGTTTAATTCGTTAAATGAGTTTTATTTCCAATGTGTAGTGTTCGCGCAAATAATAAACAAATACTATGTCTTCCAAATTCATTAAAATAAAAAAAAAAGATAAAAATAAAAGATATATGAACGTGTTGATATCACTGTCGGTTGGGGCGTCATCATCGCCTAAAGTTATAGAATATTTATTAAGAAGAACGGTTTTAATTGCGTCGCTTACTAATTGCGTAGGTAGCTTGATTGGTTAGAGCGCTATGACCCAAAGATTGTAGGTTCGAATCCGGATATATGCACAGTATCCTGCCGTTTTATCATAAAGTTAAATAACAAAAAAACAATTTTTGCACATTTCTTTTTACACGTTTGTACACAAAAATCGAACGTTTTAGTTAAGCTTCGCCTTAAGTACATTTGCTTATTACTTGCAAATGTAACAACAACATGCATTGATGACTCATATCATTGTATTGTAATAATAAACAGCCGGCATAATAAAACTGTGAGAATGAATAGATAAAGTGTAATTTTGCTGATTGGGTTTAATTCGATCTGACGGTTATGATAAGTCCTTACTTTACCAACTATACCTATTACCATAGGGTAAAAATACTACAGGTAAGTAGTTTAATCAACTTTTTTCATACACTAAAATTAGTCTTTATGGAACTACACGCGATTTTAGGAGTAGCAAATTACATAGCTACTTACTGCCCGACGTTTCGACTGGGTTACACCACACACACTGGGTTGGTCCCGAGCTAACTCACTTTTTTCATACAGTCAGAATTAACTATTTTATACAATATGTGTACATAAGTACATATAAACAAACGGATAACTTGCGTTTAATAAGATCACATAGGTACGTATTTTAAAACTACGACGTTTCGAATACTTTGGGATCGGATAATGAAAACCATATCCCTACTTACAGGTTTCGGAAACATGAATCCTTACTAATATTATAAATCCGAAAGTAACTCTGTCTGTCTGCCTGTCTGTTACGCTTTCACGCATAAAGTACTGAACCGATTTAAACGAAATTTGGTACAGATATATTCCAGAGCCTAGAAAAGGTTATATTGGCTACTTTTTAACCGACCGCGCTCTACGCGGACGAAGTCGCGGGCGGAAAGCTAGTAGTTTATAAGTTTTCGCAAAACGATTGAGATGATGGTAAATATTTTATACTCTTTAATATTTTTTTAAAAGGCCACACCCCAATTAAAATCCAATTTATAACAGAAAACCGTTTCCTATGAAATTCGATAAAAATCGGTAAAAAGTAGTACAAAATAGAATCCCATGAAAGATCTTTCACACCGGCTAATCTCTTGCGGTCACCGTTTTCACGCTTAGTTAAGTTCGTAAAAGAAACTAACTATACTACCACAGATAACATAATACTATACTACGGTAACTATACTTACGACCGCATGCACCTTCTATAAAACCGTATCTCGTGGTTACGTTCATATTATCATCGCGGTTGGTGCGCAAGAGTTTTATTTGATACGCCATTTAATGTTCGCAGTCAATTATAATTTTTTGGGAGTCTGTTCGTATGACGCATACTGATCTGATCAGCTAAGTAGAACTTCAAAATAGTGATGTTAGTCGAACTTTTAGTAAGTAACGTCACGCATTACTAAAAGTGTAATAAAAATTAACATTACCCTACTTTCTGCCCTATGTTGCTTAAGCACTTGTGTTGTGATACCAAAAAAACAGTGGTATACTAACGGCTCAGGCTTTTGACTAAATGTGTATGAATTTTTACTTACATTAGTTTCTTTCTTTTCTTATGTAAGAAGGAGCGGGATCTCCTAACACAGGTATTTGTACTTAAAAGGAGATCCCAGCCACTTGTTTAGCATATGTATTGTAAAGATACTGAATAAATATTATTCATTTTTTTTTCATTGCTCATACATACTTACATACATTATTATCAGTAGGTAGCTGTACCGTGAAAGCGCGACAGATAGAGTAACTTTGCATTTGTAAATTAGCAAGAACTTTAAAAGCTTACATTGTTATTAAGTTCCTGTCAATTTTAGAACATAGGTACTCTAATAAAAATAAGGCGTCCGATCGATTTCAGCCATGGCGGCCGATCTCAATTGAGATCAGCCAAGTCTGCAGGACATAATTATAGTGCACAAATGTACGCGCAAACACAAGTGCACTCTCTATTCCCTTACTCTCATAATTCGGGAGTCGGTGAGACGGCAATCCGACATGACCGATTAGAGATCGGGCGCAGGACCATCGGCTTTACGTGCTTTCCGAGGCACGGGCGTTCAACCGCCAACTTCCTAACTCCGGGCTGAGTAATTACAGAAAAACTCACACAAATTTTGCCCGGCCCCGGACTCGAACCGGGGACCTTTCGGTTCTAACGCAGCACTTGCTACCAATATACCAACGAGGCAGTTACTCTAATCCTACATTAAACATTAAAAGATTTGCAATATTATATTCGCATCTATGAAGGCCTCATAGCCCCACATCGTGATCGCTTCATCCTCGAGCTCAGCTTTCTAACTAAACGTGACAGGATCACGCTAATAGCCACGCAACCATTTGTATCACAATTTACGAGTATTTAAAGCGAGGAATGAACAGGAATGCGAATCGATTAACAATTCGGCAAACGAACGATTCCGACATAAATCGAAACGAAAACGATCGGAATACGATATCAGTTGCGGTAATTATCTAATCGATATTTTTTATGTGTCATTTGACGTTATTCGAAGCCAAAGTTTTGTTTTTTATGTTATTTTTCAATTGTTTTTATGATAGGTCATTTTAGTTTGAATAGTTATGCTAAAATCTTACATAGCTACTTACTGCCCGACGTTTCGACTGGGTCACACCAATCGTGGTCGCGAGCGACCAATTCTCGTTCCAAAGCTCGTGTAATTTGTTACTCCTAATATCGCGTGTAGACCCATAAAGACAAATTTTATTGTAATGGAACGCGAAAGTTTAAAATGTTTAAATAGTTATGATCTGTAATTCGTTGAAGGTACATGTTCCAAGTCTTATATTCGCCTAGAAACCCATAGAAAGAGATGCATACCTAATATAGCTAGCTACTTCAATGGTTCTGATAGTTTTATTTTTAAGTTTGCAGACTTCAGCAGAGTTTTTGAGTTTGAAACGAGTTCAGAAACAAGGTTAGAATTTGAGAAATAAGTTGTCTCAAAAGCGTCAATAAAAATCTTAGGTTGTGTAGTCAACCAACCCGCATTTGGCCAGCGTAGTTGACTAAAGCTTTATTTAGGGGCCCTAGTTTAGGGAAGGCCCGTGCCCCAGCAGTGGGTATGTATTACACTGAGTCGTCTGAACTGGGTAACAATTACGTGATCGCTCAATTTACCCGTAGGTACATTTCAAACCCTATGCCTTAAACAACACTTTAAGTTCCAAATTGTACTCCCGCTTCACACAATGTAAATTACTAAGGGTCATTCCCTTCGGCCCCAAAAGCAAAGTGAAAGACAGGTGATTTAACATATTCAAAATACACAATTAGTCACAAGTGCTTTGCATACTTTTGAGCATTGTTTTTGGATGTTTTGAAATGTACTATTTGTCGCGGCTGTCTATTTCTCCAAAGACAAATATTTGAAATTATCATTTGACCAGATTTTAGTGAAGAGTTTAAAGATGGCGGAACGCTGCTAGCGCCACTCTTGTTTACTCAACAGCCGATGTTATTGTAACATGAAGTTATTAAATAAGCTATAATAAAAGGAAAAGAAGACTAAGAAAAAGTGCAGTAAAAGCTTTTACGGAGTTCCAGTTTTGGTCTTTCGAGGAAAAGCTTTCATATAGGAAAGCTTATTTGAAAAACAAAATAAACATTGAAACATAAAGATGTCAAAAAACAAAAGTCACAAGTAATGAAGTTCAAGAAATGTATTCAATTAAAGTTCATTAATCTAGAGAGTACAGACCGCGTCTCGGCAAACGTAGTGTAGGACGCTCTCAGGCCAGGTGGAGTGACGATCTGCGCGGGACGGCTGGTAGGAGCTGGATGCGAGTAGCCGAAGATAGATAGATGTGGCGTGCATTTGAGGAGGCCTATGACCAGGAGTGTACAGGAATGGGCTGATGATGATGATGATGATGATGATGAGCTTTCTTATTGAATTCAAAACATCACACGTGTTACCCGGAGAGCTTTCTTTGCAAATGCATATCGCAAATAAATTGTTGATGAACTTATTATTATATTCTTGTTATTCAAACGGCATGGCCGTCAGCCAAGCTCCATTCTGAATCATTTTTATTAAGCCACCTCAATTCAGCATCGGTGATGTATTTATGTTTTATTTTATTAATAAAACACTTCTCTTGCATGAAGCGTGAGAGTAGCGATTGATTATTTTTTATAGTTATTGAGACTTGAGACTTTTTTTTATTGATATTGAGAGTGAAAATCACCGTATGCGTTTAAAATCTATTTTATCTTTAGTTGTGCATTGCAGAATGTGGTATATAAATATACAGGTGTCAAATACAAAGCTTCTTGAAGGATACATTCACCCTTCAGTGCATGCAAAATGTGATGTCAATAGTTATAGTCTAAGTGGCGGATTATATAATTATCAAGACTAAATTATCATTTATTTCTTTACTCAAACATTCTTATTCCATAGTCTATATAACTATTTACTACTCACCATAGAATATCTCTCTTATAAATAAAAATGAATCGCTGTTCGTTAGTCTGACTAAAACTAGAGAACGCCCGGACCGATTTAGGTAACTTTGGTTTTAAAATGTTCGTCGTAGTCCAGGGAAGGTTTCAATGAGAAAATATAGAAAAACTATCAGTATTGACGGTATAAAATTCGCCGGGACCACTAGTAAAATATAAAACTACTTACCATAGTTCATCATTAGAAATCTTTAGACAGCTTACGTCAAAACTTGAATAAACCAGTGACGTCTCTATAAGTCCATTAACATTCGTATACAAATGTATTGCAAATCATGTAGTAGAACAATGCTCACAACAACAGCACACGGGCCATCCATCACCCCGATTAAATATTGCAGACGCGTACAACACTGTTTTCATTCATAGTAAAGCTTTATTTATGTTTTCTAGCTTTTATGACCGTACGGCGACGACTACTTAATGCTGTAACGCCTCATTTACAAACTTAGTTTTACCATCACGAAAATTTTACGACTGAACCCATCGATACAAATGTACGCTTCCTCCTTTTAACTAGAATTCAATATGGCGTATCTTTAACTTCGTGGCCGTATGAAGCTTGTATTCTCCACACGAAATAAAGGAAGTAAAACGTCTAAAACTAACAGGCACGAATATAAAATCGGACAATAAAAACGTAGGTGAAACTTATTTGGGTTTCGATTTTGGGGTTCAGTAGCGCTACCATGAGTTTAAAAGCTACGGACTCGATATCGCCTACGTAAATATGTCTATGAAAAACTTGTACAGCGCCCCTGGTGGTTACGCTAAGAACTAAAATCGGTCGTATGTAAAAAAAACAACTCGATAGGTTTTTAACGTACCTACGTAAGTTTTCGATAGCCAACTCATGGTACCGCTACAGTACACAAAAATGGGAAAGGATGAGAGCTATCGTAGTAATGTGATAAGGGCAACGGGTAAAAAGTTCAAATGTCACATACTGGATATTTAGTTGTTGTTCACTTTGAGTGATTCATATTTTCGCTATTTTCTGCTGGATAATATTACCTCATATAACACTCATACAAAATAGTTTTTGTTAAATCGAAATATAATTGTACGGAGCCTTTTATGAGTTAGTCCTTCACACACTTGACTGATTTTTATTTTGGTCGCTCTATTGGTAGTCTGTTGGATTTATTGGCTATCTATAAAATAATAAAATCAACATTGATTTTATTACTTTTATTACACCTCACTCATACAGCGTAGCGTATTTCTAGAGATTCTTTATTAGATTTATATCGCAATCACAGGAAACATGCAAATAAAATCATCTATGGTACGAGCCTATCCTAAAGGCGAATTCTGTATTAGGGTATGCTTTTGTTAATATGTCTATTAATATAAATATTACTATATACTATATCTATTAATAAAAAAATAGAGACATCAAAAACGTTCTTTTGCATGCATGTAAAGTGTTACTACACCACTCCTGCTATGATTTGGAAGGCAAGTCAACCCTGTAAAACTGTTCAAAGCGGTAGTATCCTATTGTCCAGTCCTGTGCTGTATCCTGGCCTATTCCGTACATTCCGGACGCACGTCCTCGGATGCCGCAAGCGTCCAGTACTATTCGGACACAATAAAGCTAAATAAAAGTAGATTATCTTCAACTTTTCTTCCCAGAACGCTATGACTTTTGGGTCTTAATGAGAGTTGGAAAACCTTGAGTCTGTTCCATTAAATTCAACATAAACCGATATGGCTCTACCAAATATATGTCTTTATGGGTCTACACGCGACATTAGGAGTAGCAAACCAACTCTACCTACTAGAACTCTTACTCTTACATACTTCTGGACTCGGACCATCCAAAATAACTAGTTAGTTCTGTGTCCCGTATGGCGGTCGATTTCAATGGAAACCAGCCAAATGCAGAGGGCCAAACATTATTCTGCACAAATGAGTGCGCAAACACAAGTGCACAGAATAGAACAGAGTTCCCTTTTATACTTAGTTCAGTAACCGCAACCGACATGATAGATGCTCTACAAATCTTCCGGATTCCTCGCTCAGTAATTCTTGCCAAAAAAAAACCTCAAATTTGGCCCGAGACTCTCCCTCTCGGCATTGTCGTGCTTGCCACAAGTATACTACTAAAAACAGAACCTCTCCAATCCTTAGCAGTTACATATGGACTCAAGTTGTCCACAATGTGTCCCTCCACTTCACTGTCCCCCTTTCTACATTGTGTCCAGTCTCATTGTAATTTATGGACGTCCTCGCACAGCGCTCAACGAATGCTAAGTCCATGATGAAAGGATTAGCCGCGAGTACCTCACAGCCATATTTAAGTACGAAGGTACGATTTATGTCATACTTAAGTCTCGTCCAAGTATTGGGGGCGTTGCCCTGGATACTTGAGGGAATTGTTCGAGGCACTTTGAAGTTACATCCTATTATCCTATGGCGTGCAGAAGCGAATTATTATGTGAATGTTTATTCTACGTCAGTGGCTACCAAACTAGGCATGGTCCGGAATGTATTGGACGACTACTTCGGTTTTCTGAGAGCTCTGACTAATATTGTCAGGTTTCAAGATATAAGTAAAATGGGTAAATAAATATACTTTTTTTGCATTAGAAAACTGTAACTGACATTTCATGATCACGGCATAGCGCTTGCAACAGTGCCGAAATATCGGGAGCTCATTAAAACAAAACAACATGGTAAATATCCCGGACAGTTACAGTTTTCTAATGTGTGTAACCATGACAGTTTAAAATTATATACTTTTTCGCATTTAAAATCGCATAAATTTTTTTTCGTGTTTGACCTGTACTTCATTATTCTTTCATTTACATTGTTTAATAAAGAATAGAGAACACAGAGCAGGTCACATTCGCACTAAAATATGGTCAGTATAACATACAACTAACAACAGACTATCTTTTTAACCTGTATCCTACTACTGAGGAAAGGTCCCCAAACCAGTACTACTCTCTGTCTAAATCTAGGACTTGTCAGTTCTTTGATAATGCCTTAATAAAATGATATAAAATTCAAGAAGTAGCAATTTCCTGTGACATTGGCAGTTGTAGAAACCACGGCGTCACTTAACCGCCAAACCCAAGGCCACCACTTACCTAACCACTGATAAAACAATATCTACCCTCATCGCGTATACCGAAGCTAATAATTAACGTGCTATATCGCTCTCTAATCAACCAATTCACGTGCCGGACACACGGTCCCAAGCTGAGGCCATATCTAATGATGTGTGAGCTATTGTGTGCTGACTTATTCGTAATGTGGCGAGGAATGAGTCCGTGAGCCGACACCCTAATGTCCGATTATCACAAAGTTTGGTCATCGTGCGCCGTAAGCATAATGTTGGCGAGTGGACGCGACTCGGTTTCATTTGTAATTTTCGCACATTGTCCTTTTTAATTGATGTCGGGCGTGGCTTCGATTCGCAATCGTGTTTTTTGGACGTTTCGATGCCTTTGAGTGATGTGGCTTTTACTGATTTGACTGAAAATGGGATAGAGCCGTCATCTCCCTGCAAGTCCGGTGATTTTGACAAGGTGACGAAATCATCGGGTTGGAAGAGGTGAAAAAAATTATGATGTAATGTGTAAGTGAAAAAAATGACAAACGCAAAACATTTTTTACACATTATGTTTGTATCAATTTGGATATATTAATTTGTAAGAGCTATATTAAGTAATCAAAGTTTAGGATAACACTTTAGTTTCTAATTATTCTATATTTAAAAAAATGTTGATCCAAAAGTTTCATCGTATTTCTTTCTAACTTACTCAATTTACCATCTTGACAAGTGTACATTATGTAACTATACTTAATTAATCGTGTCTACAAACCTAATAAATGAGAAAGACATACTACCATTACTATAATCTTGCGATAGTATTATCATCTTTAAACAAGCTCTATGGTGAAAGTCCATCTCTAATCAATGAAACAAGTCTATCCACAGAATCTAATCAGGGATCTGTGAATCCAATGATGGTCCAGGTTAATAAAAACGCCAGAGTATACCAGTTCATTCGCTTCTCGGAACAATCCCGGGCCAAAAACAATTAAATTGTAATTAAAAGCCGCTTTAAGAAGGCTGGCATGCGCTCGGAACCGCGGCACTCATATTTTAGGGATAGTGATGTCACCAACTGCTGTCGATAAGGTATAAATAAAAAATACGTATACGTACTCGTAGTTAGGTACATTGATCTGATTGAGAGATAAGTAGCTGATGATTTGGTTACGAATATTAAATAATAAAAAGTTAAAAACTAAAACCCAACTACGACAAAAAACGACGCTGAAAAAGTATAAAACAAGACTTTTAGAACACTGAACTGAACAAAGTTGCTTATGTAGTTCCAAGTAAATGGACACAGTAGACTCTACCAAAATGCTTATGTTGAAAATTGACAATAATGTCATACAATACTATTTTGAAGTATGCAATATTTACTATGTAGAGATAAGTTTTCATGTTTGGAAAACCGCAGTCACACGTTGTCAAAGTGCTACGGTAGGTAGGTACTTGTGTATGGAACGTGTGACTACGCCTTTCCAAACATGAAAACTTATCTCTACATAGTAAATATTGCATACTTCAAAATAGTATTGTATGACATTATTGTCAATTTTCAACATAAGCATTTTGGTAGAGTCTACTGTGTCCATTTACTTGGAACTACATAAGCAACTTTGTTCAGTTCAGTGTTCTAAAAGTCTTGTTTTATACTTTTTCAGCGTCGTTTTTTGTCGTAGTTGGGTTTTAGTTTTTAACTTTTTATTATTTGTACTATTTTGGTGTTAAAGTGTATTTGTCTACGTTGCATATAGCATATACACGTTATTTATTTTAATTTTGTCCGCTAGAGGGCGCAATACTAAATTTGGTGACAAGCTATAAAGCTCATAACTAACAGAATATCAAGGCCCTTCTAATGGTACTGCAGTGGTCTTATTCTGTTAAGTAGTAAAGAAGCTATGAACGAAAAGATGTGAACTATATGCAATCAGTCCATGAATATACGTAAAGTCACATGCAAATGCTAGTAATATATATATATTTAAAATGTACAAGTAAAGCGCTTTCCAATGATACCAAACACGGCGTATTTATCTTAACTTTATTTTTTTACTCTGTATGTTTTGTCCGCTAGTGGGCGCCACATTAGATTTTGTGAAACCCTATATAGCCTATAACCAGCGGACAATTAAGACGCTTCTAATGATATGTCATTTGTCGAATTCTGACAAGCAATTTAGAAGTTATGTGGAAACAGATGAACATACATACATACATACAAACATACATACATACATACATAGCCTGTCAAAATCATAACCCTCCTTTTGCTTTGCCGTAGTCGGGTAAATATTGGTTAAGGAATCTTCAAATAGACAAATTTGCAAAACATACTAGAGAACAAACACAAATTATCTCAAGAAACGAAAGGACCATTCTTAGACTTGACTTTTTATATTTTCCATCTTTCATCATCATAATTTGATATTCGACTAAATTAGTAATAGCCAGCTTATTTAAAGACTAATACGATTACATACATAATTGTTACCTTTCCTGAACCTTTCCTAACAAAATCGAAGCACACGTTCCAAACAATAGTAATCTCAATAAAACTAGTTAACTCTGCATTAAGCGAACAACACGCAAAAGCTTACCCCAAGACCCGTAAAAACGTAATAGTGTTTATTGTACTTGCGATTAAATCAGTTTACGACGTTTTGAGTTTCACGTGTTATGATCCAATGTACCACAGTTGAACAATAAATCGCGTATAAAACAATTAAGCCAGTTTAATTTCCAGTGCGTTACGGGGAACGCTCAAAACTACAAAAGCTGTGAGGTAATAAAAAACGAGAACTCCACCCATTTATCGTGTCCATTCGAAAATTCGCGTTACATTTCAATGGCCGATTAAAACAGTAACTCGATACGCGCACCAATTTTGCGTACGCAAACATCGTAAATATCGTTCAATGAGAACGTGTATCGATATATCGATATCGAGTTTTAACGATCGTTTCATTACGCTACGAGTTGGTCTTATTAAGGGGACAATGCTTCGAGCTGCGGTCGAAACAATCACATCTTCATCAATTACGGGAGGAATTTTTCCGATGGTTGTCCTTTCGTTTCATGGTGCAAGATGTAAGCTTATCGTTTGAAACAATTAAACAATACTGAACCTCAAAAAAAAAATTAAAAGATCCTCTAGGACTTCGAATTTCACTTCTAGTGTGGTCTTGAAAGAATTAAACTGGACTTAACCATAATAAACAAAGTATTTATACTGTAGCTCTAGCGTTTCTTATATCTATACTTCACAAGACTTACGCTTTCCGCATACATCTCTATATAGAGTTCTAACCATATTTTGAATTACCTTTACGCGTTGGCAGATAACTCAAGCCTTCGTGTAAATGAAAATTTAGATGTCATAATATTTAATAATCTAATGATAATAATAACCCATGCTACTACCATCTAAAATCAATCTCCATTTTTCAACTATGTTGGCAACACCCTCGTAACGTATTGTCATTATCTGTTGCCAACATTTCCTTCCAACAACTCGCCAAACTCTGTTTCTCGTACATGTTGCCAACACCCTCGCAACATCTTGTCGCCTAGCACCACACTCCACCGGTAACATTTTGTCATTATCTGTTGCCAACATTTTCTTCCAACAACTCGCCAAACTCTGTATCTCGTACATGTTGCCAACACTCTCGCAACATCTTGTCGCCAGCACCATACACCACCGCCCGTGCTAATAGCGCCCGCTCAGCGGCAACGATTTGTCGCTTGCATGTTTTTGTTGCCAGCGACGCGCGCGCAAAAACCATCACTGCCGCAAATGTCTCGATTTTTGTATAATTAACATCATCTCCCATGACTTCGTCATGTTTATGGTAATTGGGAGAGAAATGGTGGGATTTGTTTGTCCGGTGAAATTCTTGATGAGGATTATAATCTTAATAATATATTATTGAACAAGTATAGGTATGTCAGAAACTAATATTAGAATCAAATTAGAATATAAATAAGGTCTATTGTACTTGTCGATGAATCATCTCTCACCTCATATGTGGATCACACTACCACATACCTGATGGTAAGTGGTAGTGTGATCGGATGGAGCGAGGTCATCCTGATAGTTCTTTTATAAAAAAGACTATGCATTTTTGTTAAAAAAGTACAAAACTATATGTTATTAAGGACATAAACTTGACTGATGCTTAAAGGGCTCCCATTCAAAATTTTGTAGTTAATCCCTTAGTCGATCGTGCTAGGTAGGACTCGTTAATTAACTTTTTTTTTTCCTAACTGACTTTCGATGATGGCTTGGAGTAGCCTCGTCATTGGGGTTGCCATCTTGCCATTGGAGCCATCCGCTACCCCGATGGCACTCATCACCTTTTTTTTCAGAACCTATGGTAGTTTGTAATACAAGGTGTTGCATGCTGAGCAACATGCCAACCCTATGTGAAGTATAATGTAAAAAGGACATTTGTGATTAGAGATCCAACCTATAAAAATACCATTTTAAAGATAGATAACGTACTGCATTTAACAACACATTAATATTACTATGTAAACACTTAGATATCGAAAGTCTACATCAAAGTAGTGGAATAGAAAGATAAGTTTATCACATAATACTGCCCAGCTTGCATTAACATTGCAAATAAAACGGATATATGCAAAAGCTATTTCCGAAAACACCTGTCGATAATTTTATCTTCATACGACAATTTAAAGTACTAACTATATGAAGATTAGACAAAATTAAAACGATATCAACGACAAAGTATTTTATTACCCTTGCAACCTTTTTATCTTTGTATATCTAATTTTATGCTAATCTTTTACGTTTTAACTTGTTGTGCAATATATATCCGTTCATGTACATATTTTTAATTAGATTATTATTCATTAACCATTTAAGGAAAAATTGTCATGTGTGTTGAATTTTACTTTATATTGTTATGAAATTATAGTAAAGTGCCTACTGTAAAACTAACAAGTACATTTAATAACTTGAAATAATGTTAACTAATAAAAATTGTAACTAGTAGATTTTTGTGTGAAACTTTTTAGTATGAAAGCATTTTAATCAGAACTTAAAATTAAGTAAGAACAGAATCATAAAACATAAACTAAACAACAAACGAACGTCCCGAAAGGTGAAAAACAAAGCACTTACCATAGTAATCAATTATGGAAGAAAAAACAAATACAAAAAGCTAACAACAACTAGTCTCGTGATGTTGCCTTAACTATCAACTATATTTTACAAGCGCCATACTTCAATCCTGCGAGAAAACTGCCTTCAAACCGAACATGCAAGAGAAACAATAAAAAACAATTTGCGTCGTAGCCCAACGCGTGCTCCACTCAATGCCAACAAAATGAATAATCTCTCCACAGCCCTAATATTAGTTCTACAGAAAACCGCCGCGAAGCCTCGACGTAATCGTTTCACTCACTCTTAAAATAAAGACATAATAAGGCAATTGAAGTAACTATCGACAGACACGCGAACTAACACAGACACCATTAGCCCTTACTGTACACGCGCAGAAAATCCAACGATTCGTATGCCAGCTACCGAATTTGGTGAAGCCGACACAATTAACGCCAATCAACTCTTTGTTTCAGGTACAAAAACCGGAAGAATGAGACATGCGATACAAGAATCCGGACACATGCACAACGATGAACAAAATCATAAATTATAGCAATTTATCAAGAACGCTGCAGAAAATGGATGAAATACGCCTCGAGTTGACCTGACAATAGATGGTGCTAGTTAATTAACTTTGTGATATAGATAGTGTTGTTTCTTGTGTAACGTAAGTGGGAGGACTAGATGATGTTGAAGTGTTAGGACTCAAAATAATGCCAGATCGGGAGTCGGTTGGAGGTCCTGGGACAACAGGGAGCGGTGGTTTCCTACCTTTGCAATTCCCTTCTGCATTTGCGGCGTTTCACGCGACTACCCCTCCAGGAGGCGCCCCCACGGCAGCCATGCATCACGCAACGCATTATCATCATCATGCCCAGTAAGTGCTATATTTATTTTGTTTTATTTACTTGAGAAACTGGAAACTAGTTTACAATAATTATTCACTTAAATTTCTAAATAGATTTGCTAAAGATTTTTCCACGAGTTGGTGTTAATATTATTTGTATATTTTCTCTCCTCTTTAGAGGTGTCACTCTAAATAACCCTTTTTACTTGTTTAGGTATATAAAGAAAAAAATATTTATCAGGATAACACTAGGTTTTAAGTAGAAACTAGAAAGATTGTGTGAAAGACGATAATAAAATAGGAATGGCTAATTTGATGGAAAAGAAAAATGTTAATGACAAAATAGAAAATTAAGATGCAGACACAGCACTTAAATTTGTCGGTAGTACTAAAAAATATCCATGAGTAAATACATTAAAAAGCTTTTGAGGACAATACATTTCTTAGAAATATTATAATTAGGTATTGTTAATTTCACACCACTTATTTATACCGTAACCGTTATCCATCGTTAGATAATGATTGCTGTGTTATTTACTAATTATAATTTTCATATAATAGAAATATATTTTGATATCGTGTAAATTGGTTGATTCTAAGCCTATCCATTAGCACGTTGTTAACTCGCTTACAGCAATTTGAGTCATTATAATTTACCCGACTCAACATAGTAGTCCAAGTTAATGGTTCACTCGCTAATTCACATTTATTATCCTTCACCTTACATCAGTATACCTGTTTTTGTTGCACACTTTTAACTTTATACTCTTGTTAGAAGCTCGCCCTTGGTAATAATAGCTCCAAGCTTTTATATCTAAAGAATCCATCTACATATGTAATTTTATTATCATTCGCTTCGATGCTAGGGCTATAGTCTTCAACTTCGTGTCAGGCAGTCGTTGCCACAAACAACCCGCTTTATTGGACTAGTCTAGTCTATAACCTAAAGTGCATCATTAAGCATATAACAAGAACACAAGACCTTTTATTTCATAATTGCACCGGCGACTTTTTCATAACATCTTTTCAATACACTAACTTTGTTGTTACCGTTTCAATTTGAAAAAAAAAAACTTGCACTTCTTTAATCGTCAATAAAATTCATATTTGCTTCTTGTGCACCTTTATGAAGATCCCGTTCCATTACGTTTATTACAAATTCAGTATCTTTTTTACTGGACGCTATTTCTGAATTTATATCAGGAGCAGGTAAAATTTTTTAGATTAGATTAGAGTCAGAGTATTAACCGTGGTTTACGGACGGCTATAAAGCCGGAGCCAGGTGAGACAAGGTGTTACTTAATGATAATTTATTGCACAACGGTGGACGCGTAAGCGAGCGGTTTTGACGACAACATTAATCTTCTGTAACTGGACACAATAAAACGCTATCGTAAACTTGAAAAAGGGATCGATTTGAATCAATGAGTTGCTGACAAACGACGGAGGGGATTGTGAGAGAGATTGAGACGTTTACAATGTTAGGACGTTAATAAAAGTACGATGCGTGGATTTTAACAAATGAGTTGGTCTCTCCACAAAGGGCGGGTGATGTATGGGCTGGCGGGTGCCGACTCGGCCCGCTGCTTTGATTAATACACCCCGTTCCCGCCTTGGGGTACCCCTGTCTCTGCTCACAGCGTAGCCTGAACTTTATAGGTATTAAAATCTGTTACTTTTAATGTAACATTAATATGCCGATTATGTTCAACTCAAAATATTCACCGGCAGAAATTTGGCTGGTGAAGGAAGACTTGCCAAAAGTATCAAAAATACTTTTAAAAGAATAGTCGATCGGTAGTCTTGTTAAAATATTTATTTTATAATCAAAACTCAAATTTAATTGCCAATTAGGGTTTGGTCATATAAGTATTTATATATTGAATATACTTTGCACTAACTTAAAGATACACCGTAGATACAATGATATACACATTAGCGTACGATTTAGGCAATCTTATAGCTATTAGCGCTCTCGTGTTCAATTCAAGTTCCTTAAGTTCCTCAGCACCAAGATGGATGCGTCGCAACCGAGCCAATTTATTTAAAAGCCCCTTACCTGTGCAATAAACTTGTTATTTTCTACGTCTTATTTATAGTGATTGCGTAACTCGTTACGGTGAATATAAAATCGGATATAAATTGGTGGGTATAAAGACGTTCCCTTTCTCGGAAGTGGCGCAATCCTTTATCCTACGGATTCCGTCGCCGGATGCCTCGGTTGGCCATTAACGACAGTCGCTTGGTGCCTCATTTAACTCACTGCTGCGATAATTGCCCCCACGTGTTTATTTTCAAGCTGCCTAATTATAGTACGCACAATGGGTTGGACAGGATCGGTTATTTTGGCTCCGTTCGCTCCGTCAAAGTCAATTTTGTCCGGCCACAAAAGAGGTGTTGCGAGTTGACTGTCGTTTGATTCATTAAGAGCCTTTAACTGATTGATCTTATCGTGTGCTTCACCTATCCATTCTGCTCACACTTTTTTGTTTTTATTCGTTCCTGCTCTTTGTGGGTGCTTTTTTCTCTTTCTGTCATTAGTAGTCCAGTTCGGTATTCGTACCAGATTTGTGAACTGTTTCATCTTGGTGTTGAGTAATTAAGCTATGTGCTTACGAACGAGTGATATTTAACACATCCCTTGGGTTAAAAAAACCTCCGTTAAATTTAATACCTTTTAGGTACGGTATTAAATTTTGAATCTTTGTAAACACACATTTAGTAATGTTTTTGATTTTTAATTAGTCTTTTAAGCATTTGTATGTTTATCAATGCAGGATAACTTAGGCATATTTATTTAGTTTTATCTTATCTTATTTAATATTTAAAGGTTCACTTACGGATCGGTTCGAATGTGATCTTAACACAGCTTTCCCAATGAAAACAATGGTGCTTCTAAGTAAATAACCAACTTCCTAATCCTTAAAAGACAAAGTCTTCATTCATTTACCCATACCCCACCACAATGGCCCCTAAACATAAAGTGCCATTCTCTCGCCCGCATGCCTGCCCATATTGTCCCACGTCCTGCGTTCACAAATCATCGAGACAAGAAAAAAGGCATTATTATTGGTCCATAGATAGAGACAAAGCCGTTTGATTGGGCAACGTGTGTGGTGCATGTCCACAACAATTAGGGTGTATCTTTATCAAGCTCTAAATCAAAGTTATTACATGGGTGTGAGATTTTTATCGGGACATCTAATACTTGCTAGTCTTTGACCGTTCATTTTGTGTCTTTATTGTCGGGTCATTCTCATGGTCTCTCATTTCTTGAAGGCGGTGTAACGACGTTAGCCGAAGGCGAGCCTATATTGGATGTCGACGGTATTAAAACATCAACGGAGATAAAAATATGGCGTATTTCACTTCGACGTATAAGAAAAGTCATTAAAGTGAATAACCTGTTGGCACTTTTTGGAAGGAGTTTAATATAGATGGATGAGATAGCCATGTTTGGAGGAGAGAACTAATGATGCAATACGACTCAGGCTGTAAATAAGCCATTTTTGTAATCATCACATGTGCTTTGGATAAATTGATTGAAATAAATACGATTTTCTGAAACAAATTTGGATATACGCAACAATTTAGAAATTGACGATGACTTTTTTGGATCCCGATTATAGAGGTCTGTTTCTGTTCCTGGTATTTAATATTAAGCTCACTAATAAGCTTGTCCGTTACGTTACAATTGTTTAACTTAAGTACATTCGCAAAATTATCAGTAGATCTTATTCTCATTATACTAATTTGCTTATCAACAAATTATCACTAACGGATTGCTGTCAAATTATTCTTGGCATAGAAAACGCCTCCTTCCATGATTTATTGGATTGCCCATTGGAAGTTTGTTTCAGTAAAAGAGGAATGGGCACGGAACGTCGAAAAACTAATTATTACCTCTCGCAAAATGGAAAAGAGATTTAGTACGACTTTTATTGTTAAAAACGAGTGAGCAGTCATTCCTGTTGGGCCTTTACGTGACTTTGAGGAACAGGTATTGTTTGTTGCGACATCCAATCCAATATTTTAGCGGACAGGTCAAATGTTTTACTACTTAAGGGATAGATGTTGAAATGATTTGAAGAGCTTCTGTTTTGTGTCACCCAAAATATTTTTGTAACTGTTAACAGTAAGTTATTACGAACACTTAAAGGAACCTAAGTAAATTTTTTCCTGAACAAAATCATATAAATAGTACATATCACTTCGTAACGAGTCATCTTTGGGGTGAGAGCTATCCGCTCCCCCGCAAGTCCGGTGATGATGACGAGGCTTTTCTAAGCCATCAGCGTATTTCAGTTGGGAAAGAAGAAAATGTCGTGTCATAGCACGCCTTTTAGAAGCATACATCACGTTTTCCGGATATTCTATAACTGTTTTGATTTACTATTATCCTTTCACCCATCCTTGTATGTTCTGAATAGGATCTTCCAATACTCTTCACCATTTTCCTCTGTGTTCTCTCCGATGATTGAGTCATCAAATAAGATTGTTGCGGTTCCATCCTTTCCGATCGCAAATGATTGTTTAAACGGTTCAGGATGTAATTTTTTACTTTGATCCCTTGCCGTGATTACTTCTTCCGTGCCGCTGAATGGCAAGTTAGATTTTTTTATTGACTCGTCCGCCAAGTATTATTGTTTCCCTTTCTCCAAATTTTAGTAGGTGCAATTAGTTTTGTTTTTTATATTATACTATTATGGAGTTAGAAGATGTTTTACAAATTCGTCTAAGCATGTTTGATAATTTGGATAGGATTTTTAGTTAAACTGAAACTGTCCGGGATATTTACCATGTTGTTTTGTTTTAATGTGTGTAACCATGACAATTTAAAATTATATATTTTTAGTTAAAGTTATGTGTTTACACATACACACAAATCAGGTACGAATACAATACTAGACTATTGTGTTTAAAAACCCTTTTTAAAACGTAATACTTTTTTGACATGACAAAATTGATGATGACAAAATCTACGTGGCGCTATATTTATTGCCAATGTTTACTTTTAAACACACAAATCTTCTTCAACTGCTATTAATTAAACTTATCAAAGTCTTAGTTAAGTATGTACCTATTGTGACGAAACTATTCATAAAACAATTTAACTTTATATTTTACTAAGCGTCAGTGTACGGTCACTGACAACATAATTGACATTTAGCACAAAGGATTTCAACATTCGCAAAATACGAACGTGAAATGTGTTAATGATTAAATCAAACATGTTTAAAAGAGATTTGACAGCAGCTAATCAAATGGGCATCATGGGTCATTGATCTTTATTTGCGAATTCTATGCTCTTTCACATAGAGATCTTTAGTTTGAGTTTGCAATAGTAGTATGTAGTGTATATTTACAATTTTTTTTTTTTTATTTTTTTTTTTTTTGTTATGATGATTTTTCACTGTAAGAGTTACAATTTAAAGTTCAAATTACCTCTCTCTTCCTGGCATAGAAAGCAAAAGCAACCATCCTAAGCACTCAGCCATTAGTTTCTTTTGACTTCCTGCACAAAAAAGCAGTAAGTATTGTTTATAACGATATAAGATGCAAAGTAGCAAATCACGAAGTTAATTCCAGACGCTATAATATTATTGACACACATACCCATAGCCATAGATAGACTACCGCAGCTACCAGACACCACGTGTTCCCTACCAATTGTTTTTTTTTCTATTTATTAGTGGGCAATCGGTCAATCGTCCCATAAAATGTATCCGGTCGTAAATCGACCGCCGACTTCCTGTGGGACCATTGTCACCGCAGTATAAATACATGCGGAAGAGTGCAGAGCGGTCTGGACACAGGGTATTTTAGGAATCTCGGGTTTCGATGTTATGCAAAATGCTAGTTGGGATTTCGCGCCGTGGACGGTTATGTATTTTTTAGTTTGAGAGGTTAAGACGTGACTGTTGAGTACCTACTTATATCAAACAGAATTGTTTGACTCAGTTCAATGGTGCAATGGATGATTCTCAAGAGTCGTATTTCAACTCAGATCAAGTATTTGTGAGATGAATACATCAGAATGTGACATCAAAATTCTGTGACAAAAAATTAAATTTTTGAAGCACTTTGTGCTAAATAAAGTTAGCACGACTCAAGTTCTAGTCGATTCTCCAGTCATAAAGCCGCGTAAAAGTAACTAAAATTTTCGTATTTCTTCTTGAATATGAGTTAAAAAATATGTTTTTATATAACTTCAAAACTTAACACAAGTTTTGAAGTTATATAAAAACATATTTTTTAACTGTTTCGCAAAAAGTGACAAAACTGAATAGAAAATATAGGTTAATCACCTTAAACTCGTCAAACTCACTGGCCCCCCACTGGGTGATCTAAAAATACTAACTCACTAATAGTTAATTACCAACGCTTATTGTAAGCAAATATGTTAGTCATAGTATGAAATAGCGACTGTGTTGCATATGAATTGGTTAATTGATTGCAATCAAAATGGCCAGTATGAGTAATAATGAAGGCATAAAATAATGGTACATGACTCTTGAAGTCAGAATGCTTCTAGAACGGTCCATTGTTATCCAAGTACTAGTTCTACTACTACTTAATTATAGTGATTGCAATAAAATTATTATGTTTTTTACGAATCATTTTTTTTTGTGAATTTCAATATTGTACTATATTATATTTCATCGTCCGAATAGGATAGTTGACGAACAAAATAAAAAAGGAAAATTTTAAAAATAAAAAAGAACGTTTTAATATGAGGGACATCTTCTATCATTAATGGTATTGGTTTTGGACGGGATGTTAAATTCGTTAATACTGTGCAGTATTAACGAATTTAACATCCCGTTTTACATTTTTTTTTTCAACATTTTATTTTTCACGGTGCAAACTCCCTTAAATCCTTATCCTCGAACAGTGTGTGGTGTAGCTCCAAAATTATAGTCCAATTAATTTTAAATATTGATCCCAATAAATCGAACCCGAAACCCCTCGCTAATGAGCCAGCGGACAGCGACTGCGCCGCTACCGTGCGCACGCGACGTTGCATGTGCGCGCGCGCATTATTTTTTTGTTTTTTTTTTTATTTTGGTGCAACATTTGCTTACCCAAAAAACCTGGCAACACAACACCCCATCGTGTTGTGTTGCCAAGTTTTTTGGGTAAAATTTTGGAGACGTCCCTACATATAGGACGGATTAATGAAAATATTATTAATATTCTAATACAAGAAACAATTAGGTAATTTGTGGATATTTTTACTTCACATTGAAAAAACCAAAAAGATTTTAACTGTGAGAATGCTAGGGTGGCCAGGAGCCCAGGTCTAAAACGATCACAAATAAAGAAGTTTTAACTCAAATCTGACTGTAAAAATTCCTTCAAATGGAACAATTTGTTTTAAAATAAATTTCGATTGGAACCAGTTAAATCAGGACACATTATTCCGAATGTTATTCTTGCCCCGATGTTTTCGTTCGAAAACAAAATATTTAAAAGCGTACACAGTTAACCCTGTAACACTATACGCTATCAAAGCGCGTTCGTTCGGAAACCACGCACCTGTTGACATGTTTACAAAGACAACAACTTTTGTGAGGGGAGAGGGTTAAGGCAGGCGATGTAGCGATGCGACAAACTTTAATAGGTTGTTGTCTTAAACTTAAAGTCTAAACTGTACCATAAACTTAGTTAGAAAAACAGAAAGTTAAAAAAAAAAGGATGAACGTAAAAAAGAATCCTGAGAAAAAAACAAAAGAAACAAATGAAAAAATATATTATATTTTTATTTTGAGTCACTTTTAGAAAAAGTATAAAAAACTGATTAAGTGTAAAATCAAAATTTAAATGGCGTAAGTTTTAAAAATTATTGCGTTACAATTTTCTTCTTAATTTGGCGCAGTCAAGAAAAATTGCCTATGGCCAATAAAAATACAACCATGTCACACATTTGGACACATCTTTTCACGGTCTAGCAACTGCTTTATTATTATTATGTATGTATCTGTGATCCATTGCCTTCGCTTATGATTTGTACCATGCGTTATGATAAATGTGGGTAAAGAAGCGTGAAGGGTCAAATTTGTAGAACACTCAAGTAAATGAGACGTTCATACACAAAAAAGAACAATTTGACGAATACAAATTTAGGTAATGATTCTAAATTAATATTGTTTCATGTGATTTTTATCTGCAACCCAATAGATTTAACAGCAATAGACAATTTGTACTAAATTAATATAAAATGATTCGCAATACTCATTCTGTATGTTTCATGTATGTAAAAGAAAACATTGGAATAAAATATTTAAAGAAAAAAATAAAAGCTCAACTTTTATTACCATTATAAGCCACTGTATTTAATTTAACCTTTAGTCCAGGGTTACTTATCTAAAAATTAAATTATATAAATGCAAAAATACTGCAGCGGTAGTAAACATTTTATTATGATGATTGGGCTCCTTTAATGCAACTAATATATAAATACCAAACTTTTATGATATTCGTACGAACCGGTATTATTGAACTTAACTGGATGTTAAACAAAATAAGGAGTAGATAAGGAATTTAAGTTTAATTCCTTGGAGTTGTCCCGTAAAAATTGGACAAAGAAACTCGACTTATATGTTTTAATTCTAACCTTAACTTAAGCCCTATCTAAGCTAATACCAAAATTCATAAAATGGGTATAATAAAATGCATGCACATCCTTTATTTTCGTAATTTGTGTATCTGTCAATTGTATAATGTTGATTCGGAACAAGAAATTATACATTTGCAAATATCGTGAAGGCGACAAAAAATGTATTAAAAATGTAAATTGGGCGCCGAACATGCCTTGCATTGTATACCAATAAAATACAATGATTATTGTGGCACTTACCCGAAAGACATTCATGACTATATTTTTATCGTAAAATATAAAGTGCAGTTATGTTCGTGAGACATTTAATAAAAATGTTACACCTCTTTTTTTCGAAATTGAGTCATGAGATGTAGCGTGTAGCGTTCTTAGGGGAAAATTAAACTTAACATTCTTTACTTTATTTATTTAAACAACTGACATATAAAAATGGAGTGTCCGGTTTGTTTTGGCCATGTTCTTCAGGACTACAGTGCATAAGTATGTGCGCAAACATGACCGATCAGAGATTAGAAATAGGACCACCGGCTTAACATATCTACAGAGACACGGACATGTATTACGGACAGTAATTCTATGGCAGACAAACTTACACAAGCCGAAAATTGTGACTGACAACGACCACGAGACAGGAACTTAAGACCCACAATTAGTGCTAATTAAAATATAAAGAATATTGCCAGTCCAAAATCGCTTCCGCTCATCACTAACGCCACAGCCAACCCCAACACGTAGGTATCCGGTTATTCGTAAATTGGCAGCGAATTTCGATATCGCATAATAATAAAATACTGCTTAACAATTTCATTATGGTATTGCGGGCGGTGTATTGACAGTGTCATAAAACCCCGACTTTGATACGAAGGCAAAATGCAAAATGCTACTCCTGAGTGACCTCTGTATCCCTTGTTAGGAGATCAACACGTTTGATTTTTATTTGCGGCCCTCATTTTGGGGGAATCGGCGTATTTCATGTATTTTGTTAGCATGAGCGTGGTTTGTAAGATGCGAGTTTTATGTGGGTAATGTAGGCATGAGTGTTGTTTGTTGCAATGCGGAAGTTTCACTTTTAAGGCTCGATTTACACTATTTTTTTGTGAAAACATCGCATATGCTCTCCAAACTTGAAATCAAATTGATTATTTGATATTTAATCTACCATCACACCAGACATAAACGGCATTAGTGTTTGCATTTTGCGTTGAGTTTCGTAGCTGTTCAAGAACTTTATTCTATCTAATAACACACAACTTTTTTGTATATATGTTAACGGAAATGTATGAAATCAAGGAATTGTATACAATTCCTAGGAAATGTGTACAATTCCTAAACTGTTTAGGAAATGTATAAAATATTGTTTGAAAAACTATTCAATGCATAGATATCCTAGGAAATGTGTACATTTCCTCGGAATTGTATAAAATTCCTAAATCGTATTAGGAAATGTGTAAAGTAAATGCTTTCTATAGTAAAACACGTTATTAATTAAAAAAAAAACCCGCTTATTACCTCGTTTTATTAGGTAGGAGACGTTTTGTCGACCGGTTGCTGTTACCACCATACAGTTGCGTAAAACCCGCCAAGTGACTCTGACCTCTCTCGGTCAGGTCGCGTTCCGGGATCAGCACTGTACGAACCGGAGCCAGGGGGGACCATTGCTGCGGCAAGCGCCGGACCAGTGGAGTCTTAGCGGCGGGATTGTGCGAGCGGAGCGGGTCAGCCCGCCGGCCAGGGAGACCCGTAGAAACGGGGGCCCTTCCGTCCGGCGGACTGGCCAACTCGGACCCGCACAGCTCAATACCAATGCGAGTCTCGCCTCTACACGCCTTGTCTCGTTGTTGCCGCAGCAGTGGTCTCCTCTTTATCGGGCTTTCAGGGTGAGTGCGACAGGCTCAGTATGGTCTGTTGTGCCTGTCGACCTCATATTTGGATCTCACTACCGCTTACCATCAGGTGGAGTGAGGTCATCTTGTTAGCTTATAATAAAATAAAAAAAAAAGGTTGGCCTGTATGTATGTATGTAAGAAAATAAATTGAAACATCTTCTTAAGATCGGAGGGTTATGAAAATTTACAGTCGTATGTGATTTTGATGACTATACAATAATATGGTACTGTCGAGCTGATCTGATAATGGAGCCGAAAGATATGAACTGGAACTTTATGATGGATGATCGTATCATAGCCTTATTTTGGACTGGTTGGAAAGGTATTTTAATACTGTGAGCAAATACTAAGAAGTGTAAAAAAACACTATTAGGTAAACTCTATATTAAATAGTGCACGTAAAAGTCAAAAATAAATTACGAGTCGTTCAAGTTGTCTCTATTCTGGGCTGGGGTGTAAACTATGTGCTTTTAATTATATTTTTGATTGTAAAAGCAGGAAAAACTTTCTTGTAAACAAATACATGAATAAGAACTCTATATTTTGCCACTGTTGACTGGTATTTTGAACAGATTGTTTAATGTAGAGCCTCCTACTAGTCGTGCTGCAACTCTAATTAAAGCACCGATCTCTGTAACCTGCTTCCTGAAACATCGCTTAACTTGATTTCTCAGCAAGGTATACTAAAAATCCTACCTGTTCCAGCGCCCCGCGCTTTTGCAATCAAATATAATAATTAAAAGCACATAGTTTACACCTCAGCTCAGAAAAGAGACAACTTTAACGACCCTTTATTTATTTTTGACTTTTACGTGCACCAATAGAAGCGTGTTTAAGTGTCTTATTTTAAAAACACAGATATCATGCTGTAGCACAGCTTGTATTGCAAAGGCACTTCTTAAATCCGTGGCCGGTTCCAGTGTATTACAAGTTGGCAACTGACCGTAGTGCAATCTCGGTACTCGTACATCGTTTGCATCAAGAAGAACTTTGGACACTTATTTAAGGATATTTAAGATACCGTTCTTGGTAACAATACCATAGAGTCCATCATCGGTTTTAGTCCAAACTACACCAATAAGAGGAAATTTACAAGGAACTTCGCGATCCCCCGATCAGGCAAACCTTCCGTCTCGCTGTCGCGTACTCACTAATATCTTAATTTTTTTTACATTTCCGATTGCTATTTAGGAAATGTATAGATTTCCTAGGAAATGTGTAATGTGCTATTTATTTCACACATTTCCGTGCGATTTTAGGAATTACATACATTTCCTAGGAATTGTATACAATGACGGATTACATACATTTCCGGTAACATATATGTATTAATTTCTTACGAAAAAAAATCACATTAAAAAATATAAAAGTAATATCAAATCCAAGTACCTACATATATTTTAGAACACTATAACAATATTGACTTCTAACTTGATTCGGTCGTAAAAAGTCAAAAGTCAAACCAGGATTGGTCCACCCTCTGAGCCAAAGGTCGAAGCCCTAACCAAAGGTCGTAGGGTCATAAAGCTCGTATCTCAATAACACAGCTACAATTCGGGCTACAGCATGGTTCTTTTTGCCTCTCTGTCTGTCTACACTTTGTAGAGCAAGACAGATGCACGAATGTTCACCGAAGACTGCTAATGTAGAGCTTTAAAGTTACCCCGACGGCCGTCTACTTTTACGATTGACAGGACTTATAAAACTTTCAGTAATAGTGTGTTAAAGTCAGTAAAGACAGATTAGTATAGCACATGTGAATATACGTATAGATCCATATATCACGATATATCTTTATCCATATATGAAACTTTCAAGACTAATTTACACAAACAATTTTGTTAAAATATTTTCATATAATTGTCTCATATTTGCGCGAACACTACACTACACAAAACATAAAAATATCATTAAGTCTTCACTTTACTAATCAATGATAGTGTTTGTTTAAATGTCTGGTATTACTCTTTAAATTGTATTTATTTAACTTTCTTATCATTTAATTTGCTTTCTAATCAATAGTGTATTCGAAACGCAATCTGAACCAAAAATCACGCTACACTGCCTTTATAGAGATGTAGTTTTATGCGCCAGCGCACATTTTGCAGCTATCTATGTAAATAGCGCATTCCGATTGGTCGGAATTAAAGAGTTAGGCATTACTGTTGGCCGCAATTAAAGAATTTGCGTATTGTGATTGGTCGCAATTAAAAAGTTGCAAGCGCGTTATAAGCTCAATTGAACGTTCGTTTTTTAAATTCCATGTTTTTCAGTTATTTTTTTGAAAGATTTAACCATAATAAGGGTTTAAGGTAAATTGTAGACTTCTCGATGATGAGATGAAGGAAATGTAAAGTTAGAGCTAATTTAATAAAATAGATACAATTTTGATTCCAAACCTTGGTCTTGCTTTGGTATTCTGTAATTTTGGGAACACTAGAGTGTGTTATAACTTTTTTTTTACTGTTTTAACTCAACGCGGGTAACCGGTTTTTTACTAGGAAAATGTCTTGAAAATACTGCTCTCTATCTAGGGCTAGAACTTGCCGGTTCATAGATAGCTGGACTGAATCATCACACCATCTCTTCATCTGAGATCCGATTGTATATAATAAACAGTATACTACTATACCTTCAAGATGCTAATCGTAAAAGCCTAACCACACACTTTTATAAGTGTTTTATGGTTTGTTTTACTTACTCCGTCGATACGCGAGCATAATTGCTTATACTTAAGTAATCATTAACGTGTATACTCAAGTATACTCAATAGCCTTATATTACACGTTTGCTGCAAATGCAGTCCAGACTTAAGCTAGGAAGTCACTATTACGTTAATGGTAATAGTTTATCATTTGTCTGTGTGTTTTTCCTGACATACGATGATGGCTTGGAGTAGACTCGTCATCATCACCGGACTTGCGGGGGAGCGAATGGATCTCACCCCTAAGCTTTGTGATTGTGTTTAGGGGAATAAAGTTGATAAGTAGCCCCATATTTGTCTGGAAATTTAAGAATGTACGAGTTCCTTAGCTTAGAATATCGTGAAAGTGTATATGGTTTAAAGTTTACCTAACGGCTTGAAATAGAAACGATGATTTAAAAAATAAAAAGTAAGTTTTAACAGAAATACTTTATTTTTCATGTTTTCTCTCCCTTCTATAATCCCGGGCTTTTAAGGCGGGGCGCGAAACCTGTCGACTTGGTTTCGATCAGGTGGAGTGAGATAATCATGAAAATCTTTTTAAATATTTGATTATCCTCCCGACCGCACTATACTATATATATAATATAATTTAAACTTATTTATAGGCTGAGAGGAATATACTCGTATTACTTAGGTAATTGTCTCTTAATGTGATCTTATCATAACCTTAAACATTACTATTTGTACATCACAAAATTACACACATTATTGATTTGTAAAAGATTTGAAAACTTTAAGAGAAGCCCTTTCAAGTAAGTAAATAACGGTGGAACATAATTATCTATAGTGAAATGCCCTCTGCTACTCAGAGTGGAAACAGTATAATATCTCATTGTTCTACATAGTCGTTTACGACGCGGAATATCAATAATGTAATGCGAAGATGCGCACTGCATTCCCGCAAATGCTATCTGTTTTACGACTGCATATGTATGACTACTACAGTCTAATTTGTTGCAGTATGAGCAATGTTAATAATAGAGGAAGACCGAAGAAGGCATGGATGTATTGTGTGAGAGATTATATGGAAGTGAAAGGAGTAGACGCAGAGCTGACGAATGACAGGCCCGAGTGGAAGGAGTATACATGTTGCGCCGACCCCACTTAGCGTGGGATAAGGGCAGGAGAATGATGATGTAGTGAGCAATTGTTGAACTCTTAATATTGTTTTGGTTCTTCAGTTTTTATGTTGGGATGCTGAAGTAGTGTTGAGGAAGTAGTTAAATAGTAATAGTAGTGCTCAAATGTGTGAACACACAAGCATTATGTGTTTCTTCATTTTCATAGTTCGTTGTTACGGCAATCCGACATGATCGATGAGAAATCGCAAGTCCACAGGCTTAAAGTTCTTTCTGAGATACGGGCGTGCTTCCGCCAACTTCCTTTTTTTTATAAAAGGCTAACAAGATGATCTCACTCCATCTGATGGTAACTGGTGGTGAGATCCACATATGAGGTTGACAGGCACTATAGACCATTTAAGCCTGTCGCACTTACCTTGAAAGCCTGCTTAAATGCCGTTTCACGCCCCGCCTGAAGAGCCCTGAAGAGTTCTGACTCAGGACTGAGTAAGTGAGTAATTTCATAACAGAAGAACTCCTACAATTCTGGGCCATCCCGGACTCGAACCGGGCGGTTTTCAAGCTGCGCTTGTTTCCAATAGACCGACGAGGCAGTTATAGACTGTGGTATACTATCACACAGATTAAAAATTTTGATACTCACATGGTAAAGCCTGAGAAAGCACACATACCACTTTATAACCATACATACACATACATAAATAAAATCACGCCTTTTTCCCAGAGGGGTAGGCAGAGATCACTTCCAGCGATCCACTTTTCACCTCTGTGGGAAACGAGACGTGACGGGTTGTGGACCACGTCGCCGCCATTCTGCCTTGTGCATTGTTTTAACAAGGCAGAATGGCGCAACGCAACGACTTTATAACCGACTGTAATATTAGGGAGAGTCGTGATATATGACAAAAATACTAGTTGTACTGACATTTCATGAACTGTGGATGATGCCTGCCATCTCCCATCGGAACAAGTGTCCCTCAATAATCATTTAAAGAGGCTGACGTCATTTCTAGAAAGTGAACTTCGGATCTAAATTTACATTCGAGTGACGAGACACGTTTGTCACTCGATATTTTGAGAGACATTGTGGATTCTGTTTCAGTGTTGAAGACACTGACATGTTTCAGCTGAAATACTAGCGCTGGTTTCAACAGTATTTTGTTATTGTAAAATAAAAACTCGAAAAAAATACGATTTTTGTGCCCAGTTGCGTAGTCGGAATGTATTAGAATTTGATTGTAATAAGAACCTAAAAACCGGAAAGTACTTACTTAAAATACAAAGAGACTTAAATACAGAGAAAATTAGAATACCACAACACAATAGGAAGAAGAATACCACATACATTTTTGAAAACACAACATTTGCACGATGTAAGAGATAGATCAATATTGAATTGAGACGCAAATTAGTGAAATATATTTAATTTATACAGTTTTGTTTATTTACTTAATGCTTGATTAAATCACAAATTTTAATAAGTCCCAAGTAGTCTAATCTGACTCTATTGCCATAATTTAACAATAAAAAGTTAAATAATGTTTTCCTTATTATATCACGACCATAAATTGGCAATTAACATGGAAATTCGATCGTGTTTGGAAATGAAATAACATATCATTGATGGCAATCAGATGATATCAGTGGGAATTCTTAATTTATTTATTCTTGGGCGCTTTATTATAGCTGCTATTTGAAATTAAATTCATTAACTTAAAGAGATTCTAACAACTCGGTAAACATAGAGATGTGGTTATATCCTCTTTTAAGTATTAGTATGTATTTTATTTTTAATTAAGTTCTTAGTTATTTAGTTTTAATTTTTCTGACTCATAATTCACCCGACACATAATATTTTATTATTTACAAACCTTTACAGCAAAAGCGCAACAAATTTATGTTATGTGACCTTCCATATTCATTGAATTAATATCATTAAAACTTGCATAAAACTATGTATACCCACAAAGACTTTCATTATAGATACATTATTAACGCTCTTTTCACGTATTAATAAATACAATCAGCTCTCGGACTATGAAACTCAATAAAGCTTCATTATGAACCAAACAGAAGATAACCATTTTATATCAAGTTGCAACAACAGTTATCATACTATACGATACTGTTTTTCTTGTCTATTAACATAAGCGAACATACTCATAAACTCGCAATCGGGAATACATGATTTATCACTAATATTTCACTAGATATCGCGTTCCAGAAATACTAGCTTCACATCACTATAGAGAACAGTGACTTCGTTTGCTGGCAAAGTTCAATATGCGTACGTTGACAGGACAAGGGCGGAGCAGATATAGATCTACGATCTATAGATCATTGATCCATACATATGAGATGAATCGATGCCTCAATTGACAACGTTTGATCTTTGTTTTCGTCTTGTTATACTTATTTATTAATGTTCCTTTGTGATGTTTTGTTTTAAATTTGTTAATGTGTTAATAGATGGAATCAAAGAGAGTCTATTTTGAAGTAATTAATGGTGTTGTGGTTAAGTATTGTATTTCCCTTTGAAAGCATTATGCAGTTTAATTTATATTTGAGATTTAAGGTGGAAGAAGTACAAAATTCTTTGATAACTATTGAATCTTATTCCTGAAAAAGAACTAAAAAGGTAATTTTTAGTTTATGATTTCTTTTGTTCGGCATTCGTATATGTATTATTGTGGGCGGGACCTGGAGTCCTGAAATACAGGGTGGCCCTAAATTAGGCTCCATTCACAATATTTAAGATAATTTCAGTATTGTCATTTAATATCAGTTTTTTTTTTCCCAACTGACTTACAATGATGGCTTGGCCCAGAAAACCAGATACAATAGAAAATCCTTTGTGTCTGTCTCGTGTGAGGACATTGGGCCTTATGAAGTATAAATAACAGTTATCAATCTAGGTCTATTAAAAAATAAAGACTACTTTAACACCCTAGATTATATCAACCAAATGTCACTGAGATCATACAATAATCTTGTGAAAGATATCTTAACGTTACTAAGTGACTCATGTGTGAAGCTCCATCAATTTTGCTTTCAGCCCACTGGTGGACAAAGACTCGTCTGTTTGCTAATTGTTAGCGTTGTGTAATCTATACGTGGGGCCATCTCTGCTCGACCTACGATACTGATAACATAGATTCTGTCTTGTCATACATATATACGAAAATGTAGGTACATATATGTTTGATCTTTGAGGAAGTGGAACGAAATTGATGATTGTGAGATTTGATTGTTCTTTGTTTCTGTAATTTGGTTTAAAGTTTCAGAGGACAGAATGAATGGTTTGGTTACAATTTTGAATCTATGTGAAATTTATTTTACCTAATAAAATAAAGGCTCACTAACTTTCAAACATTTGTAGTTCTCTGAATACACTTACGTGGTAGAAAATTTACCAATATTGTAACCAATGCCGTTGTCATCTTTAAAGAGGATTCTACCTATCAAAGACTACAGTTAACCCTTAAAAAAACATGAATTTCAGGAAATGTATTTATTTATTTATTTATTTATTATTAAAACAAAAATTTTGACTTATAAACTAAATTATGTCCCGCAAAACCGTCTAACAGTAAAAACAGTAAATGTATCCCCCTGCATTTTTTTGGATTTCAGGACATCAGGTAGGTACCTACTAATGAACAGCAGTTATACAATTAAGCAATACATCTTACAACTCAATAAACACCTACACATAACATCCAAATGTACCCATATTAGCCTATGTTTACAAAAGGTAACTGTTAAAAACACGTGCACACACAAAAACATAGCCTTATCAAGCTATTAACGCATTTATGGCCCTGAAAATAAAGATGCCTTAGCTTTGACAATCAGCTGTCCAGATCTTCAAGGAAGACTTCCGTTGTAGTCATATCCGTACCTAAAATAATTCCTTCATAATTCATAGGGAGCGATGACCCTTTGACATAAACTATGATTTGACAGGCAGTTTTGACCCCTATTGTTAAGTCTTTAAGGTGTAATGTAAGGTGCAGGGACTGGCGGAAGTAACTTTGGAGTATGCAGATGCAGGGTTGTCCTGAAACCAAGATATTGACATAAAACAGATCGATTTCATGATACTAATATTATTGTATGTATTATTTACTTTTGACAGATGTAAATTGTTTTTCCAATATCAAGATTAAGCATTTACAGAAAATTTATTTGCCATCAAAAGCACCACTTTTTAGCCAAATTACACTTTACTAAAGACTCGCCCTTCCGTTGAATTAGTTGTTTAGGACAACTTTATTCCTAACTTACTTAACTGCCTCGTTAGACTATTGGTAGCAAGCGCTGCGAAAGGGTAAAGAGGTTATATCCGACGTTCAGGATCTTACTCTACCTGGGGCGCCATCTTAGGCGGCGGTAAGGTCCACATATAAGGTCAATCGTCACAATAGAACCTCTTTAGCCTGTCCCCATCACGTCAAAAAACAAACAAAAACAAACTTTGAGAGATGATGGCAAAATCAAATGTATTCGTCCCAGTATTCGGCCACACGAATCGCGTTGTCTGAGGCACCCATTAAGACACTAGGTGAGCAGGATGCTGGACATGCGGGACAAGACATTAAGTGAAAGCCTTAAAGCCTTTATTAAGCTATTGCATAGCTTTTATCGCGGGCTTTGAGCCAAGAAATTCGGTAACGAAAAAAACCTCGCAATCGTCTAACGTCGTTTCAGTTCGGTAGACTCGGCACGGTGTTTGTGCGCGTGCGGTTAGACGTATTGTACGACTCTACGAAACTCGCACGAACCGAGACGATCTGCTCCGAAATCGGACGATGCTATGCAATAGCTATACCGCGGCAGTCCCCGAGTGCCACACGCCTTTTTTTTAAACGTAATTTTTAAATACTAGCCAACCCTACCTTCAGCTAACCTGGTGCAAGGCAATAAAATAATGCCAGATGATTTATTTGTAAACAGTCTGGATCGCCAGTCAACGCTTGGGTACAATAAGCGCATACACGCAGGAAATTGTGGACTTCGATCGATGTGTTTACTGCTCTATAGCTGTACGATTTTGTTATAGGCAATTCATGTGGATGGGTATTTCAGGTACGCATTGTGAGTTGCGATTGGAAAGCGTTTTGAATGGAATGGTGTGTTTTTGATCGCTCGCGTCTTTATTCTTGTTGGTTATCTTCTTCAGCTTTGTTTTATCACTACATAGTATGCTACTACTACGTAGTACGCGTCTGTCTGTCCGTATGTATGCTAAAATCTTTGAAACTACGCAATGGATTTTGATGGGGTTTTTTTTGGAAGCGAAGCGAGTGCGGGTTACTAGTTTAAGAATAAATCGTAATTACACAATTTTGCTTACTCTAAACACTTTATAGAAGGAAAAAAAATTACGGTATTTTTTAAATTATGGAATTGAAATCGATAAAATACCTAATAATCGTGTTGGTTGATACTAGTTTATTACTAAGTAAATATTTTTGACTTTTTGATTTAAACCAGCAAGGTTTAAATAACAAAACTATATCTAAATCAAAATTTAAAATACCACCACACCATCCTTATAATAATTAATCCTGAAAATACTGGAAATTGTAATCCTTCATCTACCACTGCTGTCGTGTGTACCGCAGCATACGGCGTTTGTTTACAATGCCTGATTCTGTTTATTTTCGCTGCATATGGATTAAAAAGCATCCAAAGTCCATTTTGGGAGTTTATTACCCGTTTTATTTAGATATCGCGTCTATTAAAAAACTGAGTAGAAACTGTCCGTGTGGATAAATTTCTAGCAACTTATAAGACTGTGATAAATAAATAAATTACAAAAAGTTTCATAGAGAGTTTAATACATAGAATAGTTAGAATACTTACCGTTTCTCTCAAGCACAGACGGTTCAAAAGTCCAAGTGTTTTCCCAGAATTCCAACAATCTTTACATCAAACTCTATCTAAATCGGTGCAGCGGTGAAAGACAGACAGACACACTTTCACAACTGTAATACCTATTAGTATGCGTGAAATCAGAGCTCCAAAAATATTCTAACGCGCGCACTCATATCGCCGAACTATATTCTCACAAGCAATAAAAAATAGAAACAAAACACTAATAAAAAAGTCTCCAATAAAAGTGTATGGCTGTATATCATGGACTGGTTAGAATACTGATTTCAACACATGTCTTCCACAGCAATAAAACGATTATTCGAAGCACCAGGAGTCAGTTTTATAGTTCCACCCAATTTGGTACGATCCAGTTGTAAAAGTGCTGGCCGATCGCAACTTGATAAATAATCTCACATTTGTAAGCTGTATTTTGGAAGGTTAAGCTGATGGTCCAGCGCCTGATATCTCCAAAGAGAAAGATAAGGGTGTGGATGTGTTTGAGAGAAATAAAGTATATTTGTTTTACTAGTTTTAATAATATTCCATATGGGTCTTCACATGATTAAGATAACAGCTAATGCATAGCTACTTACTGCCTGATAAAGACTAATGTTTAGAGATCATATCAAAGTTATAACTGTAACATTTTTTTTAAATGACGCATATTTGGCGCAGTATGAAGAAGCTTTTAACAACTAAGCTTACGATTCGGTGTCATTTGGAGAAAGTCCTTTCGATAGTTTGACGCGTCGTGTGTGACATAATAATTAATTTAATGTTTACTACTGTCATAAAATATTATATGACATACAGTGAATTGAGACATCAACTTTATGAGTTAATGACTCATCTCGAAATAATTGTTTTATTTCGTATGCAACTAGCCGGCCCCCCTTACATTGTTAATTACCCATTTACGTCCCCACCGCTGGGACTCGAGCCTAGCCTAACATCGGCGATCAGGCCTTAGTCAACCACACTGGCTAACTGCGGGTTACTCGACTTCACACAACTTTAGAATTTCAACAAAAGTTTCCTCACAATATTTCCTTCTCTCTTGATAACTGTTTCAAAGTCCCATTTTACCGTATTTACCCGACTGCGCGACGCAAAAGAGCGGTGATGTTTTCATCAGACTTTGTATGTATGTATTTATGCATGCGGTATGCACTTTATAGACGCCTAGGTCGAATTTTATTCAATCGTTTCGTCTCAGTCAAGAGTGTCACTAAAGCCGTGACGATAATGAAAATCCAATATGGCGACTACTGGACGCCATTTCCTTTAAACAGCACATTTATTTATTTATTATTTAGAACAGTACATCAAAGAACTCGCACGCGCTTCTAAACGCTTAAGACGTCATTAAAACGCAAAAATCATGTAAAGTATCTATTAATTGATAGCTTATCTCATTCATAAGCCATACAAACTTCGTAATATGGAAAATCACAAGTTATCATCCGTGAAAAGGTGGCGAACTCCGAACCTCTGGCCTCTACCGGATATCTTAATTACTTGTATACAAATAGGTCAAATAATATCGTCTTGTTATTAGGAAATAATTCATTACGTACAGACAGAATCTAATAAATTCAATTGTTATAGTAGAAAGTACAGCGGTGTTTGAGTGACCACCCACTTTGCAATCGATATTTGCTGGCATTCATGTTTGAATAATGTCATTGTTTGTTGAACAGTACATTATCATGTAATAAAGTTTCAGATATCAATAATATTCTAGTAAATCATTACGTAAATAAATAAATAAATATCACACAACATCACATACATTGATCTAATCCCGTGATAAGTATCTTTTAAGAACTTGTGTTACGAACGTCAGAATCAACAGTGGATACACAAGTATACTTAAATCTTTTTAATATCATACCCAACACCGCTATTCGTCACACAAATATTTGTACCGAGTGAGAATCGAACCCACGACTCTTGGAACCATAGGTAGTAAACCTGGATCACTGTTCCATCGAGCCAGTCAGTCATTAAGTCTTTATTTAAACTAAAGTTATTGCAAACCAAAATTTTTTTTTCATCTCTACATGCGACTTACAAGCTCTAAAAGATCTTATTAAGAAAAAGCATTCAATAAGCTTCTTTAATTATGACTAATTCTTAGTCACTTTTAACGAATTTTATTTAGGTTTCTTTTTCACTTTTTCTGCTCACATTGCTTGTCGTGGCAGCCTGTAAGTAGATCTGCATTTACCTAGTAGATACCTATTACCTAAGTAACTTCTGTAAACTGTTGTAAATTAGTGTAAGATTTGTTGGTTGTCCATAATAAATAAATAAATAATATAATAGTTAGGTTAACTCGTGCGTATTTAACTCAATTATATACGTTTACACATACAATTATAATTATCACACACCTGCAAAAGAAAAAAATGGTTTATTTAATTCTTTAATTAGTTCTCAAATTAGCGACGCACATTACTTGTGTAATTGATTTCCTCAAAGAGATCGTGAATTATTTTTACAAAATATAATTTTTATTTTATATAATTATATAATAAATGTGAGTAATTTTATTGATGTACTTGTGAACTGTAAATACTACATTACGCCTTTTAAGTATAGGTTATAAATAACTTTACCGAATGAGTCTTAAATATCTCAATTACTCGTCCTTGAAGATAATCTGACCACAATTGAAACGTGTTAGATTAATCTGATCAATTAAGAGGAATGTTGTTTCGGGCATATAATTGCTATGTGTTGTTAGGTCATCATCAATTATATCATCATTTGGTATGGAACCCTTTGCGCGAGTCCGACTTGCTGTTAAGCTAAAGTAAAGCACAACCCTTAAGTTCAAAGCACTTAGTTGACATAGTTGTCAAGAGATGTCGCTATCCTTTTTTGAATCGCGGTATCAATATTTTTCTCCGGCTCCATAAATACCGGAGCCTTTCCTTCAGTACATGTGTTCACTATCACTATCCAACTGTGTTTCAGTTCAGTTTGGGGTCATACCCCAAACATCATTTGACGGGTTTTTTGATAGGCGTAGTTTTGGTATCGGTAACTCACGAGAAACATAAAATGAGGACAATATTTTTCATGTTATCGAAGGATTGTCGCGTTGCCACGCCAAATCTACTTCACCGATTTGAACAGAATTTGGTACACATTGAGTCTATAGACTGAGTATGAATATAGGCTGCTTTTAACCGACTTCTCTCTATAGGAGTAATGTTTCTTGACTTCACATCCACAGAGACGAGGGCGAAGTTAGTCTTTTCATATCTAACTGTCGAATTTAAAAAAGCTATTATTATTGATGGCTACTTAATAATAAATATTACACAAAACAACATCAATGATCCGATCCCCTGATAAGTAGCTTAAGCACTTGTGTTACATATATCATAATCAACAGTGGATACACAAATATACTTAAATATATTTAATAACACACACCAGACACGGAACAAACACCGATGTTCGTCACACAAATATTTGACCCGGGTGGGAATCGAACCCACGATTTTTGGAACCGTAGATAGTGCCTAGGTCACTACTCAGTGCTTCGCCGAGGAAGTTCAATAAATAGCGTTTGCAAAAGAGGTCGCAACACTATCCTATGCTCCTCAATTTCTACCACACACGAATAACTGCACATATCTAGCAGCGGATCGGTGCATACTGACATGTCAATCTATGCCTGTTGCATAATGCAGTAGGATGCGTTTAGGGCTGCCTTATAGCCTTGCCAATTGGCAATGGCTACTGTTTAGTTCCTTTAGGAACGGATCGAAGCGTGAAGAAGCATTTTGTGAGATTGGTTAAGTTTACAGTTGACTGGGATCACGTAGAGCTAAGAAGACTTATGTCATGTTTTTCTTATACAAGGCAACTTTTGTTTGGTGAACCATAGGTGTCTGTAGGTTTAAATTTTCAGTCAAGTTCATTTCAACGTTCGTAGTTACACTAAATATTAGTCTTTATAGTACTTAGGCGGTGCTTACTTAGGCAGCTATGTATTTACTACTCCTAATATAGCGTGTAGAGTTAGACCCATAAAGACTAATACTTACGTTTATATGCGTCCTCATTTTCGCTTGTTTTCAGTAGCTTCCTAGCTACCTAACGCCTACTACCTAAAATCATTTAATCATCATCAATCTATAATCTTGACGAAAAGGTAAAATGTAATTTGCAATAATAACCCAAACATAAACACATACCTATCGACATACTAGAAAAAGAACTTTATTTAATCATTAAGTTCGACCAATATGGAAATCGAAAAACCAGTCTCACGGATAGAAGTGTAAATGTCTCACTCAACCGCTCCCAAAACGTTCCAAAGGCGTCCGTTCGCAAAAAAAAAGCACATTAAAAAAGCACCGTAAAACTTTTTATATCCTGATAATGAGTTAGACGATTGTCGTATCCGTGGTATGCGCACGTTAATCAGACTTTGGGGACAAATAACGAAAGCTTAATATCCACTTTAAACGTGCAACCTGATTTATCGGGCAGAGGGTAAGACCGCTAAATAAGATGAAAAAAAAATCGGTCAAGTGCGATCGCTGTTTGAGATTGTGTGTTCCATGTGTAGATTTTTTTATGTGATCGAGTCCTACCCCGTGACTAAGGTAATATAATATAATAATAATAATAATAGTTTGTTTCTGATAAAGTACACTTACACAATCTACTTAAAGAAATTAAATTTAGAACTTATCCAAAATGTATACATTATTTTGTTACAATACATAATATTTAGATACAATTTAATAGTTCGAACAGAATATAGCAGACAATGTAGGTATTTAAGTTAGTAACTCTTACCTCCCGTGCTAGTTTTAAACTGTGTTACGGCAAGGTAATAAAAGCTCTCGTCTCATGCCTGGACATCTCCCAAAATTATACATTTTTTTTTTTACATATTTTGATTTTAGAGTAATAATAATAACAACAATTAAGTATATTATATTTATACAATACATAAACTAAATAAAGTATAAATAGTCGCCTATTTTATATAATGTATTTTACGCTATTAAGATTAAATAAAAATTTAAAAAAAAGGTATGCCCTTCTAGCGCATGTTTTCCTTTCCTCCTATGATCCCGGGCTCTTCAGGCGGAGAGTGAAACTGCATTTAAGCAGGCTTTCAGGGTGAGTGTGACAGGCTCGATTATGTCTATTGTGCCTTTCGACCTCATGTGGATCTCACTACCGCTTACCATCAGATGGAGTGAGTTCATCCTGTTAGCCTTTTATAAAAATAATATGTACAAGGATTGCTTTTCTGTAAAAGTTATTTCTGGCCTATTACTGGTAATCAGTTAGCGTTTTTCGTTTTGTTTGGGAAACTATCAGGGGAAGAAAAATCAATGCTACGTTAATTCTTATTGATTAACTCGTCTATCTGACGCGGTCGCACTTTCACGCCAAAACTACTGAATTGATTTTAATGAAACAGAGCACACAGATAGTCTATTGTCGGAGTGAGTGAGAAAGGACAAAGGAAGGTTTTCTTTCGTCTGTTTGCGAGATAAAAGAAAACTAGTACAAAAGTTTACATATTTTGAAACTATCTCGTTCGGTTCAGTACAAAAAGTTCAGAAAATCTTAAAGGTTATATAGAACGCTGAAAATGGCGATATGTTATAACATGGAACCCCGTTTGACCCACAGAGTTATGGCGTTGAAATTTTGAACAATCGAATCTCATACAGGTTGAGAGGATTAATTTTTAAACTAAGTAAGTATTTTAACGCGCTAAATACGGCACGAAGTGTAAATACAGGTGGATTTGTAGAAATGTAGATAATTTTTCGGTATATCCAGTATCTTTGCAAATGCTAATACTTGCTTTGATTACAAAATTTGATTAATTAGATTTAAGGCACTGAAATAGTATTGAAAGTCAATATAATTTCAAAATGAGATTCATCAAGAACAAATATCATTAATTTTAATACCAGAAAAGTAAAAAAGGGTCATGTTGTACGACAAATAATATTTAAGACTGTTTCCTCGCCATCAATTATGATATACTAAAACATGTTTGAACAAGACATATCAGATAACCATACAAAATCATTATTACCTAAAAACATACACTGAATGACAGATCAATTAAAATTTGCCGAAGAGCGGACGCAATTGTGAATCATCCTGTATATCCTTCCAAGAAGGGTCCGAGTGGTCACCACGGGTGTCTTTCTGTCCTATTTATTTGACGCTCGTAAATTATGGTCACACTAGTCGACCGTAAGGTTTTTTTGTGTTTTTTTTTTGCCAAATCGGGTTCTCAGATATTAGCTTGTGAATTAAGACGTATTTGTGTATAATTGACATTCACGCTCGATATATAGATATTGCGGATAAATAAATTACAAATTGGCCGTTTGAATTTCAGAACGGTTAGTCATAAGTTGTTTTTTTTTACCTATTTTTTTAACTTCGGTGATTACCTGAATTCATAGGTCATGCGTTTGAGTTCTTGTTTTATTACGGGTTTGTTTTATAAGGATTTTATTGAGTATATTTATATAGACGGGTAAGATAATCTCAATCATTTATTTATCTTCTTATGATATTATCTAAATCTAGATACGTTTGATGTTCCTAGATGTACTTTAATCATTTATTGTTCTAATAATATTTTTCATAAATTTTGGATGTAGTTTTGGTATTTATATATTTGGGTATCTTTAAATGTAACAACCGATAACGTCTAAGTATTTTATTTCTATAGTTCAAGAAACTGCAACTTGCCAATTGTGCATTTGTAATGTTAGGAATCGCTGTACTAATTTCAATTACATTACCTTCCTCGGCATGCTTGTAATTAAACGCAATAAAATACAGAATTACGATTGTAATCATCATAGTCCTTAAGCAATCACAATTACACAGTAATTGCGGGAAAATGGATGGGATCATTTGTAATTTTATAACACGGGCTATTATTGGGAATCGAATAATATTAAAATACAATAAACAAATTGTGATATTTTTCTTCTTATATGAATATATCTTAATTAATTAAAACTCATAATAATACGGAAACCTTTGAAGAAGATGGGTTTATTTATTAACAATTAATATTAGGTTTACTGACCTAAACCTTACACCTTCTCAAATAACCTTATCTTCTTCTTTCATATTCACGTAAGACATTAAAACAACATAACAAACTACTTAACATTACAACGCCGGACATTTCACATAATTCCAGATTTCTTACATGCCTGCCGCACGTTAAAATAGACTCGTCCGAGTATGCGGCAGGGAGTAAGGACTAATTGGTCTTAACGCAAAAAAGCCAACCGTATCCCAAGAGTGGCGTACCTCACCCGGTATAATTGTCAACTGAACTGGTTCCATGAAACATTCATGATCAGATTGAGCCGTAAGCGTCGATGGTGAATTAGAATTTCAAAATGGCCGCTTGACAGTTGTCGAGACCGATCGATAGATTAATAAAATAAAATCAATAACAAATTATTAGACAAACTTGATATGTATTAGAGATAAGTAGCTAAAGCTGGTGTCGTTATTAACAGAACAGACATTTGTATGTAAGTATAAATAATTACAAAAAACAAATTATGTTTTGGCATATACTCACGAATGCATGCTAGAGACATTCATACAAGGATAAACATCAAAAACATACCATAATTATAAAATTTGAAAACAATACCTTAGAAAAAACGAAAAAAAAAAAGAAACGCGCGCGTAAAATCTGTAAAACTTGTTCTCTCAAGTAACAGATTCGAAAACTTTCTTCCTATTCGGAGTTACATCTCAGCGTAGCTCTGTCCCTGTCTAACCCGCGTGGGATTAACACTTGATCCTGTGTGCGAAAGGGACAGCCTACATGAAGACGTCACGCCAGCGCAGGCGCGCGATGTCTTGCGTTTATTTTATTTATTTTGTACGCCGCCATCTTTTTTCTTTCCTTTTCTCAAAGCTACGTCTTTGTTCGGTTCGGGGGCGCAATCGTTCCTGACAAAGAATTTCAGATGAGACCAGACGAGACAGGGGCGACAGGGCAACATCAACATCTAATGAAGGGAAATCCGTTTAGAGAAGGAAAATTAACGGGTTATTAATTTAATAATAATTATATTACTTAAATATGTTTCTGTCTATGTCCATATAAATGTCCATGTCCAGGTATGTCATAAGAAGGTTAAGAGTATTGTATTGTGCTTATTTTATTCAAGAAAAATAGACGATTTTTTAAATAAAACTATTAAACTGATACTTACGGGAAATTTTCAAAAGATGGCACATAAAAAAATTTAAAGCATTCTTGTTTTATTTCCTTCTCAGAATTGTATTTCACGTTGTATCAGTGTTCTCATAAAATTTAAAACGAAGATAGGCATTAATATCAAGTGTACACCCAACGATCCCCTCTCTAAATTATTCTATGACCCTGGTAAGTTGGATAATTTCTTTATCCCGGGCCACCCGACAATTTTCTACCCGTATTATTATGAAGTTGATTTGTTTAATAATTTTATTACGAAGCGCATTGCAAATGCACCATTGTTCAGTTTGAGTCGGTTTTGTTTACAATCGGTGGGAAAGTGTTTTATTTGTTGTCGGACATTCTGTTTACAATTTCTAATTGGTATTATAGTGAATAAGTTACAGGGCACATGGTAGTCTATTTTGTTATTTTTTTTTACTGAGCATTTATATACTGTTTATTAACTGTTTTTAAACAGCATTCCTTGGCTTAAATTTTTTCGATTCACAGATTCAGTTTGACAATGTTTTGAGTGATTTAAACGCGTAATCTTTACATTTCGTTTACCTTGGCTGAGATTACAGACACTAGACAGTTTCTAAAATGTATGTAAAATCTTTACATTGTACGAAACATATCGCTTTCTCTGTCCTTATATTCCTGTGTAAGTTCTCTTAATCTTTAAAATTATGGAACGAATTTTGATGCAGTTTTTTAGGAATTTAAGAGGAAGGCTTTGATTTTAAAATCACCCGAAGCTAATCGAGCGGGTCACTAGTCTCTGTACAATTAAATCCTTAGTAATACTATTGATTAGATTAGCAAACCTTTCGTTGTAAACATTCATCAAGATATCTAACTTTTTTTCCAACAACAACTTGGAGGTAACCTCGTTCTGGCTCCTCCAATATTTTGGACACACGTGTCCAGCTATCCAGGTTTTTGCGTTATCCGTCCAGACACATTACGTCACAGAATGCGGTCCGGAGCGTGCCCTTTTTGCCACGGAACCCCACAGGGCCTTGAGGTCTCGCCCTGTTGTCCTCCATCTATTAGGGCTACCAGAATTTTCTGGGGTTGTGCATATTTTTGCAAGTCTTTCTAAGACTCAGTCTGTAGTTATGAGCGCGATTGATTTTTGGACTAACAAATGTGTCCAAATCTAGACTAGACTGTAAGAGTAGACTGAAGTAAATACATTCTAATACACATATAAAAATGGATTATGAAAAAGAAAATATGTAACTATGATAACATAATTAACTCATGACATAAATAAATATATCGGACGACATCATACATGAATTTGATCCCAAAATAATAAAAATGAAAAATTTGCAAATAGTGTCTAAAAAGGCTTTTAAATTACCATACCAATTGTTTCTGAAGCTTAAAATAAATGTAAAAATAAATGAGGTAGCATTCTGGTGTCTCTAGAGACTGCAAAATGTTAAGAGGCATTTGAGGTGTAATACGTGTGATAACTACTCAGTCATAAATTGTACTCCTAACGTACATAATTCAAAACAAATTATCGCCAAAACTGCTAACCCTACGCCGAATACCTTGAACAGGAAGAAAAAAAGTAGAGATCCCTTTGTCCTCTCAGGGCTGTTGTGTTATTGTCAAGGGCCTGCATTTGTTGCAGTCACCGATACGATCTCGCCCAAGTAACTGCTTCATCTAAACAATCGGGAATGCGTCATATGACAACTGAAATGCGTTTGGAGCTCTGCAAATGAGCGAATCGTATTTCAAGTCAGTAAATTTTAATTTGTTCTCCAAAAAGAATTTTGTTAGTTGATAGTTTTATTTGTGCTAAGCTAAAGTTTCTATTACATTCATAGATGAAGTTCTTGTGTGTTGTTTTTCAAGCTTTCGCTTATAAATTTCAACGTTTTCACTAAATATCCAATTATTTTCCAACATTTTTCAATAGAAGGGATCGGTATGAACTTCGTTAAATCAAAACTCAAAATATCAGATGACAAGCTCAGACTGTAATTAACAAACTTGTTAAACCCACCACAGTAATATGATTTCAACCAAAAAGATTCAGAAGAATCGCAAAGCGCTGTAGAAAGAGATGGATTTTGCAGAACCACGATTTTTCAGCTAGAGATGGCCAAATTTGGTAGCACCCTTACTAAAATGGTTCGATTGATTTTCTTTTGTTTTTTTCTCGAGATGTTAAAGGTTATCTTTTTGTTTACAGGCTGGCGGCTGCAGCAGCCGCAGCGGCAGGTGCCACCAGCGAACTGAGCTACCTAGCAGCACTGCACCCTGCGTACCGCCCTGTGCCATACGACCATCCCCTCTACGGGGCTAACGCGTTACGAGGTAGGATCATTCAATATTAGTTGAGTGGAGACATTAGAGGAGTCCAAGCATGTCCGTTGTTCCCTATCTAAGCTTTGAATTACTAAATCTGCCTAGTATTTGATAGCTTCATCAGATCGTCATACTATTTTTGTTGGGCCTCCCTGCTCAGATAAAAACCTCTTCCGATGTTATTTGATAAATTTATATAAAAAAAAACGTTAAGATAAAGTAAGAAAGTATGAATTAAAAGGTATCAGACTATCCTTATGATTTTTGCCGCTAACTGATATCGCCTAACTGTAACATTAACTTCAGATACTGTCTTAAATTACTATCCAATTAACGCTTCAGGAATATTTGATACATTTTTATTGCTAAAAATGGAGTGTGAAGCAGGTCACAAAAGACACGTCATAAATCGTTTTTTTTCACCAAATTAAGGCCATGTTTATAACCACCGGTTGCTTCAAGGCAGTTTAACAAGTACCAAGTTGCGGTCGTGGTCACCTTTTCTGGTTAGATTACTGCTAATTAACTCATTATGAGAAATGGCTTGATTACAGACATTATGAGTATCAGCCTTGATATGTAAATGGGCGATTTTGGGCAGTAAATTGCTTTTAATTTCTTTTTTTGGTGGCGAGCGTTCGTACTTGGTTTGGTAGCTGTTTAAAGTTTGAATTAAAATGTTGTGGTCGTTGATTTGATACAGACGAGATTATCTGCGCTGATTCGCTTCCATAGTGTCAAAGATTTGATTTTGTCAGTTTTCTTTAATTTCACTAATAATCATGATATTAGTGAAATTAAAGAAATTGACCGTGAAGAAATTGACCGAAACATGACCGACGAAATTAGGATATCGATAGAGGTAATAAGTAATTTACCTCTATCGATATCCTAATTTCGTCGGTGCTGATAACTTCTTAAAAAAAAACCAACCATCCATTGCACCAAGCAGGTCAATCATAGCGTTAATATTTTCAATTCTTGCTTCTAATAAAGGATTGCATAAAGTAACCCAATCATGCAAAGAAATATCAACATCACAATCAACCCAAGGTGCAGCTCACAGTCCACATGCATCCGTTACTAAGAACAATAAGATTCGTCTTACATCCTCGTTATCGGTTGCATTGCGATGTAATGTTACCCCCGCCGGTGATAAAGCCGAAACACAACCCCGACGGTCGGATTTATACGCATTCTCAGACGGCATCGCGGATATTAAGTATCAAGATGATATTTTTATGTTTGCGATGCTGATTTATACCGGTGTTGGGCTCCGGGTAATCTTGAACTGTATGAATTTGCGATGTGTGATGATTGCGCTGGGGAATATTTTAATTTGGGGAAGGGTTAACGGACTTTACTGGACTGTCATTGTTAGTGTTGTGTTCTCTAGAGTTATTTCAACTAGTCCAACTCTCTCCTTCTCTCCAACTGGTTCTATTTTATTGACCTCACGGTAGCTGATAAGCTATATTGTAGTGATAACTAAGCGTAGAGGTCATCCTAAAGGTAAATATGTAAAAAAAAGGTCGATTTACACAGCGAAGATACCTTTGAGACCTCAAACGATGAAAGTTTCGAAAATGAGCTACTTATAAATAACTCCCCCAACTCAACCAAACATTCCGAAAACGAAATACATACACATTCTAATATTGCTACTGCAAAATCAAAACAAAAACGTAACTATCATCTCATAAAGGCCGCAAGAGTACACTATCGATGCAATTTATCTATACACAAAGTGTTAATTAGGCTTTGAACTCACGACTGGTAGCATTCGTTTCCAGACCTCTGCGAACTAAAAGAAACTCTAAAACTTAGTGGGCAAGGTGCAAAAATGATTGCGAATGCTTGAAGATGACAGATACGCAAAAGGGCTATTAAAGGAAAGCCTGTGTTTGAGTCACGGGCTGAAATTGGCATGGCTCAAATAACGAAGGCATTTCGACCTTCAATTAAGACGTTTATTCCGCCTTTTAAGACGCTGTTATTGTTAGAAAGCCGGTAGGAGATAAAATTTTATTTGCATTTTGTCCTTTTAATGGTACTATCTTTGAGCTTGAGAAATGCACTGACTGGTATTCTAGATAGTTTGGTCTGTTCAATCGGAATAGTGATTTACTTTAACTTTTTATACTGCCCTAAATTTCAGCCGAATTTCAGTCGTTGGTCCTTCGAGCCGGATACCTTTGAACCATGAAGAAATGAATGTTTATTTTACGTTTATGTTTAAAACTTGACTGTCCTGAAAGGAGAGGTATTTGAAACGTTTTCCTTATAAAACGCCTCCACTAATATTATCTATGCTAGACCGTGGCAGATGCAGGGACGCATTAATGGACTCGCCCTGCATTCTTGAGGCAAGCGATAGCGATTACATACAGTGCTTTTGTCTACATGAAATATTTTAGATTGCTCTATGTGGACAAAAGTACTGAAATTGAAATATTGAAAAACACCGAGAGCTTTTTGACCACGTTATAAGTATTTATAGCTTCGTCCAAAAGCAATGAAAAATTTAACGCGTTATGTCCGTTATGTTTAGAGATTATGACTTGATCTTTTTTTCGGGAGAACTAAGCTGGTAGCCTCAGACAGCTTCTGCAGCTTCACCAGACTGGCGGGGAAGCGGAAGGGTTACCCTAATTATGACTTGATCTGATTTATTGTGGGTCTACACGCAATTAAAGGCGTAGCTACATACTACCCGAAGTTTCGACTGGGTTGCACCAATCATGGTCTCAAGCTGACTCATCATTCTGTCTCGATCCTTTTCATCCGACTTTGAAAAGGAGGAAATTCTTAATTCGTAAGATTTTAGAATTTCGCTTTCCATTACACTAAACATTAGTCTTTAGAGTAGCCATATATTTGCTACTCCTAAGAAGACCCATAAAGACTAATATTTAGTTTCTCAATTTGACGGTATATATGCTTTTTTAACTGTTCGCTTACAACTTGGACGACAAAACTAAACTCCCTGGCGCACCAGCCTTCGCCCCACCGCACATTACCGATTCGACGTGGCCGATGCCGTTCCCATACAGCCATTGCTGAACTATTAATCAGATAGGCAAATAGAGTTTTGACACGTAGACCCTTTCATTGAAGACGGTATTGTCTAGAAGAAAAGAAAAAAAATGAAGAAAATTTTTTTTGTTCTGTGTTACATGGCAAAGGAAAAAGAAACAAACAACATTGCAAAATTCAACGTGATGCCAAAAGGATTATAATTCACAATATGTGGAAGATAACACTAAAGACAGATAATTAATCTACCAATTGAGGTGGTCTGACTATTGCAGTTAATAAAACGAAAACTGAACTTCTCTGTTTCGATTTTTTATAAAACTGTTCCCTCTTTAAAAGCAAAGAAAGTTAGCATACGTATTCCTATATCGCTATTGTGACCACATACCCATTTATTTTTTATTACACTACCCACAAACAGACATAGCACTTGCAAGCTGTGAAGTCTAAAAATAAACCTACCCCGTTTTATAGCTCCAACCAATATGAAACCTAACCCCCGCCAGAGGTGCCCGCACCGAAACTGTTTACGATCGAAATAATAAAAATAAAAATTAAAACGGAAAAAACAAAAATAAAAAACGGAATAAAAAACGGTTAGTCTAAAGCGGTGTCCGTTTACCGGAGAGGTCGGCTCCGCTTACGCGTTCGCGAAATGCGAATTGATAACGCTCAATTAGGTGCGATTTTTTAGCCGGTGACTCGACCGGTTTATGCAATATGGACAGATTCAGATATAGGATTTTTTTTGATTAAAAATAATTTACAAACGGTTTATCATTAAAACGTGATATTTCAAAAACTAAACAATAAATAATTAATGTATTACGCCCATATATTATGAGTTTTCTGCTCTAGTAGTAAGAGCCTCAAACTCATTCAGTTAATGATGACAAGACTCTTCCTAAAAAATAAATGCCAGTTGGAGAAAAAAAGTGTTATCCTTTTAGAGAACTTTTGACCTGCCCTTTAACTATTTCTATTTTTAATTGCTCAACGTCTCTTAAACCATATAAAGACATTAGGAATATTAAAAAAAACTTAAACATATGCAAACAGGCTGCGGTACGTTGGGCAAAAAACCAATCAGAAGTCGAACAATTTCTGCTTCGCAATTAATCGAGAATTCGCTCCAGTTGCTTAATTCGATTCAGGAATCGAATAGCTCAGCCTTAATGACTTCATTGTAAGTTGCCTTAGTTTTTAGAGATCCGCAATCATAACGAAAATGCATGAGATTGAGATCTGTAAAATACAAAACTGGGAATAGCTAATCAATTTTGCAAGATCATGCAATTTGTGAAATGATATTTTTTTTCTTTCAATATAACCTCTAAAACTCGTACCGTTTTATAGATATATTGCCGGACAAAAAATCTTCACAAATATCTATTTGTATACAAAATTCATCCGGACAACTCTCCGGAATTGCCACGTAACTTCAACCTTCTTACTTGACCGGTTTTAGTTTTATAATTCTGGGACATTTGTATCAGTAATTCCAGTTTTTTACACTGACAGGTAATTAGTTTCTCGTACTCATGTATAATTAGTCGCATAAAAGTAATGACCAACACCGCAGGGTGTTGTTGAGTTAATCGACAGGCTTTCCGGTAATATCGTATTTTCTGAAAATACAACTCTATTCGCTTTCGTTCGTTTTAGGGAATACAACTAGTTACATCTTTGCTTATATAAATTTTGAAGTATGTCACTCTGCCTGTCTGTTGTTTTCACGTCACGTTGAATTCGTCAACATTGTCATGTTTTCTTCAAAAGTACTGAACTGTTTGACCAAAATTTAGTACTCAGATAGTACAGAGCCAGAAATTGGGACATAGTATACACTTTAACCAACTTAGATATGATATTAAGCGCGATAAATGACTTCTCGCGAAGACACGGGTGGAAAGCTAGATAAAATAAAATAATATATTAAATAAAATGTTTTAACTAAATATTACTCTTTATGGGTGTACACGCGTTATTAGGAGTAGCAAATTACATAGCTACTTACTGCCCGACGTTTCGACTGGGTTGCACCAATCATGGTCGCGAGCGAACTGGCGCCGCCCGTCTTCGTCCCAAATAAATTCGCCCTAATATTTAGTGTAATGGAACGCGAAAGTCTAAAATCTTACAAAATGTTTTTACTTGCTGCGAACTAGAATAAACCTTTGGTAAACTATTTTCCACTATGTAAAAAAACGTCGATGGCCGAGTGGTTAAAGTCGTTGCTTGCCATATGCCAATTTCAAAACTAAAACTTAATTTAAACGGAATAAAAACGCTTTCGCATAAGATACACGTGAATAAATGGTTTGATTCATTAGCAGATTCCATCGAGATACATATATCAAAGATGTGAGGATTTGATTAAACACCCCTAATAAATACAAACTAGTTTATCGGCTACATTTAATGTTCGCAATTAATACTATATTGAACTACAAATTGAAATCATCGAGCTATCGTTATCAACTCAATATTAATTGATCAATATTATCTATACACCTTGGGTCATTTAAACTGTCTTGTTTTATGAAATTGTAGCATATTCTAGAACGTATGAACGATTGAAAAATGCACACGAATATGGATAAAAACTACAGATTAAACGATAGGGGGTGCCCCCAACTAGTGTAAGCTTTAGCACTTAAATTCTTTTAATTTACATTTAATAAGATGTCAGTTATAAAAGTTGAGTGAGTTAAATAGAAACTGTTAATAAGGATGAGTGATTAACTCTTTCTTTTTTTCTCCCGGAATGTACATTTCAATCGGTCTGTGTAACTTTTAGAAAATTCTAATAGACAACGTAGACACATTTTTTTCAGCTGTGTGTTAAATAATATCGTTTATACATCGTGCCTTTCTGTTTACTCACTACTCTGTTTTTTATGTCCTAGACCATTGAGTAACATAAAAAAACTTAAGGTAAAAAACTCTTGTTTCCATACTGTATGACGCCATCTTGAGTGTTTCGTTGGAAGTCGACAAGGATCGAATTTCGTCCATTGCACGGGTCACCGGTTGCACGCAGTACGTTCCACCGACCTATATATGACTATATAGGTGCAATACTGTACGATATAAGAAAAGTAAAGTAGGTAGTAAAGTACCTATATGAGAAAAGTTTTTTTCATCTTATGGCTGATTAATAAAACTATATGTTACACCAAGAAATACTATAATTTACAAAGCAAGCATTATAGTAAATAAGAGTTCAATTTAGGGGAACGTATCGGTATTAGCGTTTCGCTTAGGTTTGTTATTTACTACAATGATGCATCAATCTTTGAAGAAAACTACTAAATAACTACACCAAATTAATAAATCTTAGAGACAGTAACTACAGTTACAAATTAACATTACAAAAAGGAAAGTTTTTTTATTACTCGTTGACCAATACAACGCTTAAACAAGATTCCTTTGGACATATACGTTAAAAGGGCAAGTAATCGTGTAAAAGCTAGTTTTCACGTTTAAAATACCTTCTTGTCTTGTGGTAAACCGCAAGTGAGCCTACACAGTATTTAAGCCTGTGGCTCTACAACACACCTCTCTTAACGGCATAGGATGAAATTTCAAAATCCAAAGTAACACAGACCAGAAACTTCAAGTGCTATAAATGAGCAGTATGAATTTTGCACAAGAAAATATTACACACACCCAGAGTACCTTAATGATGATATGATAATGTAACTACCCAGAAACTCATTATAAACTGACAGATGAACTCTTCTACACACTTCTACCACATTTGAATGCAAACCTGTCTTGAATTAATGATGATATCTGAACTATCACCATAAATAACACATTAATAAACACATATCTTCAAATATCTACCGAGCTTCATCAATTAGTCAAAATCAATATTCATAAGTAGCTTCGTAAATAGATGCTGCTACTTATAAAGTTGATAATTAAGATATTCAATATGCACAGTCTACACATGGAGTAAAAAGAACTAGACTCGCTTGAATGCACCTCTCGCGAAGCTGCATCATCATACTGCAAAATTTCGCAACCGAAGTGACAAGCCGAAATTTAATAACTTACTCAGAAATGTTCCAGCAAATTGGGAGCCGACTCGTTGGACCGGCTCTGTAACTCTACACTGCCTAACCGAGCACCCCGACACATATAAATTGTATTTTTATTCAAATCGGGCCTACGTGCTGCGATAAAGCCTCTTTAAAACAAATAACTACTCATTCAACTACTGGTGACACACTAAAAGCAACCGTAACTAGTTTCAATAAAGGTGAAAGTAATACAACTGAAGAGAACCCTTAAGATACAGGCGACAACAACCTTTAGAGTTGCAGTAACAGAGTTGTAGTTTCAGAAGTAAGAGGTCTCGATACACCACTTTTAGCAGAACGTGTTAATGCACTAAGAAGATACTAAGTGCAAAATGTAAACAATGTAAACGCAGCTTTCCCAATAAATACACAAGAACGAAAGTCGAATGATCACAAGTATCAGATAACACAGCGAATGATGATGTAAACGCCGAGCTTATTCCCGAGACATATATAGAGGACAATTTAAAGGTTCATTGGGACAGTTTTTCACTCAATTTGTTGCCTTATCATTCTCAGTACAGGGATATGTAGACCAACAGGATACTTCTGACATTTACTGTTTTAATCATCAATGAAAAACAGATTGCACAACTAAAATGAGACAAGATTCAAGGATAGCTAGATTAAAATCATGTGTGCAAATGATATGCATTGCGTATTCCTTTTAAATAAAGTTGTTTGCACCGAGAGGGTTCATTACGCAGTTTTTCTCTCTCCGAAAATGTTAATCACCATATTTACCAGTCCTGCGTTTTTGCGTCGAGGAATCTTATGAAACATTTTAATAAAGCCACTAATGATACAGCTGCCAATCAAAATCCGCTTAAATTAAACCATTTTATGTCGTGTAAAGTTAATGAGAATAATAAAGTATTGGATTTCAATCTAAACTTATTGGCGTTGCAATTTGGCGACAGTAAAAATTTCAGAGAGTGCGAATATAAAATCTTTAAGAGCTGCAATCGTAAAAGTCGATGCACCGAAAAATTATTATAGGTGCATATATCGATACTTGTATATGTCTTCATCGTTCGATAATCGTAAATTAAGAACCGAGTCTCGTTTAACTGAGCGTAAAAACTGTGTGCGAGAGATTGAGAGTTCATGTTACTTCCAAAACGAAAAAGGTAAAAAAGCACGAGCGCTTCGATTGTGAAACGGAGAACGATAACAGACGTCAAAGAATCGAAGCCACTCGTTAAACTTTAATGGATACCACTAGGGACAGTTTGAGATGCAACTTTGACAGTTATTGATGATTATTGAGGCTTGGGCTGAGCCGGCATTACTAGAAAGTTACGAAATATTCCATAAATTGAATAATCAACTAAGCTGTACAAAGCTTCAAAAATGTAACAGTATAGGTAGATCATTTAGTTATAATTGTGGACATACATACGGGTAAAACTGTGAACCTGTGTTTTGAAGTCGGTTAAAATAGATTTGAACATCATTGAACCATCGCATAAGGTCGATTACTTTTTTCTCTGTTGATCAAAACGTATTAGACAAGCGTAATAAACCATTGAATCCATTTTCGTAAAACCAGTAGGAGTTTACTTTTTATTGCATCTCAGATTTGAGCCTCCGAAAATAGAAATGAACAAAATAATCCCTGACGTTCATCCTGTGTCCTTATGGACGTTAACCCCATCGTTTTTTCCCTGTGAACCTTGTGAGCTTTGCAATTTTTTGCCAACGCAACCAATTTACAAAACGTCACAAATACATCTGACATTCCCATTTATTTTTTCCAGCACCTTTGTCACACTGTTCTGAGGCTTAATCTTTGTCAACGAGGAGTCGAGTCTCGGTCCAGAACAAGTTTTAGAAAGAGATAGAGCGAGCGCCCGCGCATGACAAGTGACCGGATTAATGCATTTTAAACGAAGAAGGCTTAATTTTGATCTCGGACCCTTTAATTGAATGACTTTATGTTTAGATGTACCTTTTTGGATTTTTTCGAGGCACCATTACAAACACGGTACTTGTTAGTTTCGGGGTTTAATGATGATCAAGTTATAACTTTCGAAATCTTATCTCTGTAATTCTTCTTGTATCTTGTTTTGTATAGTGTGATAAATTCCATTCCAAAAAGAACTAGTATTCGATAATGCCAATATCGAAATAACGATATTTTCAAACCATTCCTCATTATCAACAACACTGCCGCACACAAAGCTTTGCAAAATATTTTCAATGTTCTTGAAATATAGGTCTTAATTATCACTCAAATAATGTCTTAAAATTCCTCCTTTTGAAAAAGAAGTACTCAAATTGTCCTCACCTCATTCCTCCAACCACAAATTTCCCTGTCCACTAGCGAGTGATGAAGTTATTGACATCAACAGGAGATCTCATGAGTATAAATTATAATTTGTAATCTATTTATCACTGGGTCTTTCATTGCACCGCTGGAGACCGCGGATAGATAACCTGTTCCAACAGCATGATTGATAACGGCCATACGCAAACCCCTAAGATAGTATTACCCGCTGCGTTTGAAGCATTCGATACATTTTAATAAATAACCTCAACATTAGCGGTGATGGCGATAATTTCTTTATTCCTACCTCGTGTATGCTTATATGAATGGAGCCATTTATATTTATCACTTTCAATACTTCTCTCGCGGTTAGTATCATCGGAATAACTGCGGGCCGTTTTTAAAGCCCGTTTGCTGGCTTAGTCAGTGTTGCTTAATTGTTTTCGATTATTGTTTGTTGATAACCTGTTATTAATAAAGCTCTTCGGTTTATCTTGTTAAATTTTTTGGCTGAAGGGATTTCAAGATACAACATGCTTTGGTTAAGAAATTTGGTGGGTGATTCATATTTTGAAAAACAAGCCAGTTGTTCAAAAGTATAAAATTAGACATTTTGAAGTTATTTCTTTCTGTATATCTAACTTTATCTGTAAATAACTTACCTGAACAAAGAAACCAAATGTACTGGAAAGCTGTCTTGTTATCATTGACATTTCTAAAAAATCCTTTGCAGCATTCATTTTTTATTGGCTAGCTTCTAAAATAGTTCATCTGCTAGATCTTAGTCAACTGTATCATCAGAACATCTGTATCAGACCCACTGATTTCCAAAGATCGATTCAGCAGCACGAACACAAAATCGTACTTCAGCGAACGTGAAGGCGTATCGTCCGATAATCTCGTACAATTTGTACGACGTGAACCTGTTCGATGATCGATGAAAAAACCCCGGCCAGTACTGATTGATCCGGTTCCGCGATTGAGACATCTTTGGAACGGGTTCCGTTCCGATGGTCTGGGTGATTTTTGGTCCAAGTCTTAAGATGCAGGCAGTTTTTGATCGACTGAAAATAAAAGTTTAATACTTTGGTATTTTAGGGTATACTAGCTTTGCGCCCGGAACTCCCCGTAGAGACGTTTAGCGGGTAAACCTAACTTCTTTATAGCGCAGTCGGTTAAAAAGTAGCTCATGTCCTCATTCAGGATCTGGACCATATATGTACCAAATTTCATTTAAATCGGTTCAGTACTCTATGCGTGATTGCGTAACAGACAGAGTTACTTCCACATTTATAATATTTGTAAGGACTGGCCTCCAAATAAAAACGTGCCAATGTGGTATTTTGTACAGGTTGGGTGCGTTTAGAAAACCTAGAAGACCTATAAATGCAACATCACAGACCATATAATGGGCTGTGGGTCTGTGAACCTGTTAAGTAACTACAGAGCTTTATTTCAGCTTAAAACTGAACATTTAACTAATATCTTTTATATACAATTCTTAAAGTTTCAGAAGCAATAGTTTTTATTCTTTGCATATTTGCGAATCTGACATTTTTTACTTGGATAGATTAGTTGCCAAATCTTAATTCTGATGAAGAGGGCATCGTCGGGTAATCATCTCGTCAATTCTAGGTAAAAACTTTGATGGCCGAGTGGTTAAGGTCGTTGCTTGCCATGCGAGAGGTCACCAGTTCAAATTTAGTGTTTACCTTTTTTTTAAATTTGTTAAATTTTTGCGACTTGGACCAATCTAGCACACCCACGCTACACTTAAATAATTGTTCCCAGAAAACTGATCCAAGTTTTTAATCCATGCTTAGCTTAACTGCGTAAACGGCTTTCTCGATTGAACTATGATTAGTTTTAAGGTTCCGTATAATATTGAAAATTGTAAAATAGTACGTTGTACCTATAGGAGCTGCACTAACTCTGAAGTAGAAATGTTTTTAACTGTATGAAAGTATCTTATTTATCTCAAACAGTAATGAATTTATTGCAATCTTCTTACTAAAGCGAAGCATTGAAAATACGGCAGTATCAAGCAATTTTCTTGTTTATACTTAATCATAACCTGAAAACTTTCTCACGAAATTGCTAGGAAATTCTGTAAGCGCGCTCAAATACCTACGTTATTAATATTTCAAAAAATTACGGAACCCTTACCATTGTCGCAAAGATCTAGTCTCACCTTGTTTTTTCACCCAAATGTGTTAAATTTGATTAAGTACTATTGTGTGTGGTAATCGATTAGTTCGTATCGATTAAGTTGTTATCGATATTAATTTAAACATTCGATTCGGAGTTGTAAAATTATTTATACGTCTTTATCCAATTATATGTCATCGGTCGAAAGCCGTAAATATTCGGAAAATATCGTTTGTTCGTTTATTTACTGTGTCACGACAGGTTTTCAAAATTTATTACCATTTTGCTTGCAAATTAAATTCAAATGATCGCTTTAGGTATTATAAATCAATTAAAATGATGAAGTTACGTTATTCGCTATACTTGTCTGCCCATGTGACGTGAATTTATTAGGTAAAGCTATATTTTATTACTATTGATGATCATATAAGGATAAGCTCTATATATTACATTTATGAACGAAACTTGTGTTTGATGAGAACTAAACTTAATCACAACTTGTTTTCCAGAAGCCAGTCAATATTTTTAAGCTATTGCATAGCTTTTATCGCCGGCTTTGAGCGCGGCGACCGAACCAAGAAATTCCGTAACGAAAAAACCTCACAATCGTCTAACGTCGTTTCAGTTCGGTAGACTTCGGCACGGTGTTTGTGTGCGTGCGATATGAAGTATTGTACGACTCTACGAAACTCGCACGAATCGGAACGAGCTGCTCCGAAATCGGACGATGCTATGCAATAGCTATACCGCGGCAGTCCCCGAGTGCCACACGTCTTTTTTTAATATAAACGTACTATTTTATGTGGTCCAACAAGGTTTCAAATTCTTTTATTATACACAGCAGTATCTTTCTGTTATCGAGAGTGGCCACCAATATACTTAAAAACGGCTCTTAATCATACATACAAAAAGTAAGACGTAACATTACTAAGTACCTGACAACTTAGGATATATTTAAACTAGCTATCCGCCCGCGACTTCGTCCGCGTAGAGATGTTTAACGGGTAAAACATTACTTCTTTTTAGCGCAGTCGGTTAAAAAGCCTATATTCTTTCCTAGGCTCTGGACTATATCTGTACCAAATTTCGTTGAAATCGGTTCAGTACTGAAAGCGTAACAGACAGACAGACAGACAGAGTTACTTTCGCATTTGTAGGTATTAATATTAGTAAAAATTTGTATTAATATATGAGAGATTTTGAATTTGGACTTACTTAATCGGAAAATCATCGTTACAACGTTACCTAAGGATGTAAAGACCATAATATCCATATTCCTTGCGCCATCTTAAAACCGGAACGAAAATACCGTTCCCGTTGCGCATTATTTGTTTTTCCCCTAATTAAACCCTGGAGTTGTCACCAAAACACGGCACGGGAAGCATAAATCATGCGCGGGAGTCGAACCTCGGCCCACACGCTTCCAGGAAAGCTAATTAACAAGTTAACACGTGTTTTTGTGTGAGCGAATTCCTTTGAGTTTGTTGGGAGAGTTTTTGCGGATTTGGGTGAAAGAAAACTACCTACTAAGGGGGGATTCACTTGAGTGCCTGAGTAACATTGATCGTAGTTTTGTGTATTATTTGCGTAAATACTACATTTTAAATCTTTTATTTTGGATTTTGAATAATTTCATAATTACTTTTAAAACCGATCTTTTACAAATAGGATATAATTTTTTATTTAAATCTCATAAAATTTCCGTATCTATCAATGTCATCATATTTACGTAAGATTATATCTCGTGAGATTGCAGATTCAAGGATATAATGTGATCATATTCAGATCACATTCAGATTGAATTACGCCACATAATAATTGATCACACCAGACTTGACATTATTATAGTAATCCTTACTAATATTATAAATCTGAAAGTAACTTTGTCTGTCTGTCTGTTACGCTTTCACGCATAGAGTACTGGACCGATTTAAATGAAATTTGGTACAGATATAGTCCAGAGCCTAGAAAAGGTTATAGGCTACTTTTTAACCGACTGCGCTATAAGGAAGTAATGTTTTACCCGTTAAACGTCTCTACGCGGACGAAGACGCGGGCGGAAAGCTAGTACTAAATAAAGTGGCTTAGATTTCATAGAAAAAGTAATAAAAGTATATTTTTGGATCACTAAAATCACACTATTTCCAAAACTTACACGGTTACAGGTCAAAAACCTCATAAACGCGATCTCATTGTGAATACCCATAAAACCTGCGTGGCGTAAAATTATATATCTATTCGTTAATTAAGTGATAAGCGAACACTTCTTCTAGATAGTAATTTACGACATACTAATTATGTATGTGCAACGCTCGTCAGTTTGTTTGTATGCCTCATAACAAACATAATTAGTAGAAAATGGACACCGCTTTTTTTTTCTTCACATAATGAATCATAGGTTTTGGTCTTGGACTCGACTTTGAAATTAAAAAATATATATTTGTGAGCATCTAAGAGATGATAATGTGTTTTAGGAATGTGTAGGGAAATTTACAAAGTTTCTCAGTAGCTTTTGAGTATTGGGTTATTTTTTTTCTATTATTAATTTATTAAGAACAGTGTTTAACTTAATATTACTACAGTATAATTGTTATCTGTGCTATAGTAGTCCCACAAAACAATTGAAATAGTTTGTCTGTGGTATCATCAATCTCAAACTTGCAAACAGGTAACAAAAAAAAACTAAAAAGTATTTTTTTATCGCGTAAATCATTACCCCCTTCTAGCAGAGTTGGTTTTAAAGTAGACTGTCCTATCTCAGCTAGACTATCGTCTATCGTGAAAGCGTAGAGTTATACAGTTCACACTTACATCAGTAGGGATAACTCAAAAATTATATAAATTTATTTAATGGGCTGAGTCCATCAGCTGTTCAATTTAATATATATTACTTCAACTCTATTTTTATATCTTTCTCGTAAAAGCCAAATTAATTGGCTGCAAAAGCCTAACAAGGTCACAAAATCGTAGTCTTGACTTGTTAACCCGGCCAACCCCGCACACCACTCAAGATGTTTAAGGGGCAGATAAAAATAGTAATTATTATCGACACAAACTTAAAACTGCCGGTTTCCTGTCATTATTGGTGGGTTTAATTGGTCCGGTTAATAATAGAACTGTTTGTTTGTGTGATGACTTAGAGTTGTAATTATTACATCGTACGCTTTGGATTTATGACGCGATTTCGAATTGGAATGGAAATAAATTATTTCTTGTTTATTGCTATAGAATTAACGTTAAATGTATCTATATATTTTACAGCCAAACTCTGTAAGGTTACATAACTAAAAATGTCAGGGATATTTACCATTAAAATAAAACAACATGGTAGATATCCCGGACATTTTCAGTTTTCTAAACTCTGTAAGATTTATATATTTATAATTTTGCCCAAACATGTAACTATTCGTTTTAAATAAATTATCTTCATGAAATAAATAGGGAAAAACGGAAATAATGTCATTTATATTTTCTTTGGAGCTTGAACATTTAAGCTTAATTTATAATTTACAATAATTACTACTAACACACACTAATGTTATTTCACGATTTTTTCCCTTTAACCAAAACGTACAACGGTATATTATAAAAAATCATACTTATCGTTTAAAGACTTTATCGACATTTTCAACAAACATAAATTTTTAGTCACACTAAACAAAAATAACGTTAATTCACCGCTAAACCGAATTTATAACATCCCCACACCAATTATTTTGTCCATATCAATTAATTCATAACTGATTCACATCCTGCATCCATGAATTTCTAATTAATCAGTCAATTTGATGCCCAGTAGTGCTTCAAATCACAGCTCGAGCCCTCTTCCAAGAATACTAAAACAAATAAAAGCAAAATGCTTTAACGTTTATGAATAAATCATCGGCATCTTCGCGAAATATAAACGTTAGAGAGAGATAGAGACTGATGCTTACACTAAGAGTGATAGAGACAACGGTAACTAGATATGTATAATTGTGCTGTTAAGGTTATAATTTTATGTTACAAAATCGTTTGTGTGCGTCAAATTATGGAGTTTTTTATGCATTTGTAGGTATACTAGATTAACACATTTTTATTTTATGCCCTCCGAATAAGATTGATAAAAGTGTCTTAAAAAGACAATATTTGACACTACAATAAAATTGGTGTCAATTATTATGTTTTTCTAATTTTTTTCGTTATTATCGAAGCGTACTTATTTAAATTTTCGAAACTTGGAGGAAGGAAATGTATTAATATTAATTAAAAAACATAGAAATGTAGGGAAATCTATGAATTTAATTGACAATCATGCACTACAATCAGATTTTTATTTCAAAGCAATTTTAATCATATACAATCCGCTTTCTGTAATCATATACCTACTTCAATTTGCAAAACAAAATTAAATCCTGTAGTAAAAAGCTCTATTTATGATACATTACATCAGACAAGTAAGTAAAATATGTTCTTGAATAATAATTAAGATAGTTCAGGTCTTGCTTTACATATGACCTCAGGATAATGTTATTAATATTATCTCACCATATAATTATAAGATATTTTAGTATGTATGTAATATTACTGCCCACGACCCAGGTGACCAACATTTTGAAATATTGTGGATATTCCGGATACTCTGACAAATAATAAAAAAATGTAAGAAGCAGAAGTGTAGTTGTTTTAAAATCATAAAAAAATGCTACTTGTGTTTTTTTAATGAATTAATTATGCAACATGAAATTACGTAAGATTCTCGATTTTATACGTATAATTTATATATCCTTACATCATATCGCGGCCCAGATGCGTAAAGTGTGTAATTAAAATCATTCTCCACAATTTCCTAAACATCCTAAGGGCACTGGTCGGCTCAAGTGTGATATTATCTCACCATATAATTAAAGGGTGAGTATACACCATCCTCTATTTCTGGGAAGCTGTCTCAATCTATGGGATACAAACCCACTCCCTACCTGCGCCAACCTTTGATTAAAGCATAAAAACCTCGTTAGAAAACGCCGGCGTTTTTTGCAAATCCCGACTCATGTCATACTAATCGCTTTATGACACATGATGGTTTAATGAATGACGGCTCCAACCTTTTAACACTGCACCACTTTGGGTGTTCACTCAAGCAGCTCCTTATTTAAAAGACAGATAATTGCATTTTTATTCACACCCGAAATTATGACATTAAAACTTAAAAAAACTATCAGCAACAAAACAATAAAAAAAGATCATAATATTATATCGCCCAACGTGAATACTTAAATAGGTGCCGTAAAAAATACCTACGCCATTACAAATTCACCTCTCGCCTTCATCTTACCGCACATTCGAATAACAACCAAACTCATAATTTACCCAAGTCTCATTAGTATACGCTGCTACAAAGTCAATGCGGCAAAGACGCCGCCCAACGGACCCATTGACATTCATATTTTAACTCCAAACGTGACCACTAAACCACTAGACTTCTCGATACTAATTTTACGCCCAATCGATTCTGATAAAAATTAATACATCAACTCGAAATCGAGTCATATCTGTGTAACGAGCAAAAAGCGACTCAATCGGTCTCGCCGATCGTTCCAGATTCAACTATTCGAAAAAAGACCATAAAGGCAGTTTTCGGTTGATGTTTTTGCGCGCGGTTACAGCAATGTCGTTAGGGTGACCATCGCGTTCTAATGGAATTCGAAACGGGTCCGACTTATGGGCATAAGTTCGATCGATGATAGGTATTTTTTCTTTTTACCGAAACATCGTTGGACTTTCGGTTCTCACAATGGATGAAGACATAAAAATTTCGTTCGGTCTCGGGCGCGGCACGTCAAAAACGGACCACATGCGTTATTTCAGATTTTAGGAAGCTTGGGGTTTTCTTGTTCGCTAAATTGGTGGTCGCTCACGCCTTTGAGAGCGGGCTATTATTTCGGGTTAAAATGGCGGGCTCGCTCGGCGAGCGTGATCAACAAATCAAAACTTTTTGTACTTTTTACGGATCGCCCGAGAGTGTTTGTTTTCAAGCGTATTATATGTGATTATTTAGGAAAATCGTGGTTGAAATGACGCCCGATGAGGAGAGGGCTTGATTAGGATGATTAATAGCCTAAAACTATAAGGTTGGGACGTTTTTGATGGAATTCAATTATGTTTTATGAATTTATCTTGCAACCAAAACGCTGTGTTTAGTTTTTGAGAGCTTTATTACTACTGATTGCGATTTTAAAAGGGTAAATGGAAGGAATTTTTGACAGCTTTGAAAGTTTTTTTATGAAACAGTATCAAAAACTCAAGGTACATATTTATTCCACGCTTAAAATTTTGCTATGGAAAAAGTTATTCATCTCTTATTATTTTAGGACTTTTCCGTGTAAAAATAATTTAACCTATTGGATTATAATCTCCGATCTCCATGTTGGTGGTAAATAACTTGAATTCTTCACAAACTACGCGTGTATCTGTTTCGGAATTCCACCAGATTCACCGCAAAAGGTAAAAATATGCGGTATTGGGAATGGATCGATTCTCGAGCGCAACATTGTCACTGAGCATAGGGTGACAAACAAATGTGCTTATATTTAGGAGACACTTTTTTTTCTAAAAAAAAAAATAAATGAATATCTTCTGAAATTAAAAAAAAAAACAATTTTGCTTAGCATTTTTACTAGGTTTCCTCAATTTTTAATTTGAAGCAACATGCTAATCGGCATACTCCAAGGATTTGACTCAACAATATACATAGTTCATTACCCCCGACACCAAGGCTAGTCCTGAATTTAGTTTCATAATCCTCAAGAAACTCATACATAAGAGACATCTGTCGCCATTATTAATAATAACGCGTTAAGTGACCACTTTATATTCAGCTTGTTCAACTTGTTGACGTCTCAATCTGCAGTTATGGCGCTAGGGTGACCAACTTAGCCTGATTTGTTGGCTTTAAAAGGTTATTTCTATGAAAATTACGCCTATTATCCCATGATTGGTGTGATGTGTTCATATTTCTTGTTGTTTTCTCAGTAGTGTGGTTTTACGACTGTGTACACTTGAGAGCGAGTTTGTGATTAAATGGGATTAGCTTGTTGGATTATAAAATCGCGATTCATTCGCTAACTTTGTATTTGTAATAAGTTATCTTAAGGTGTTTTTATCAATTTATGTGTTTATTTATAAATGCACGCATGATGGGATTAGGTGAGGAAATTAATTGATGGTGTTTATAAGTAATAATAAATAAACGGCGAAAATTTAAAATATCCGTACCGAATAAATGGTTATTCTAACAAAAGTATTATTTTTTTTTGTATTTTTTTAATTTTTACTTATTTTTTTCTTTTTTTAAGTGCCCTAAAACCTCTATTGTTTTTTTTTCTTTCAACAATGCCTTTGCAAGCTTTTAATATCTCTTTCCCCCACCAATGTCATTAGTCAAAAAGGTTTAAGTTTGAGTTATAATGAACACCTTTTTTTTATCTAGCCTGTAGTGCCACAATGGTCCGTTTCTGCCGATCTTTGGTTAGAGATGGCCATTGATAACCTAATTTTCTTTTTTAGGCTTTGTCTAATATTCTTTTTTTTTGTTTCAGGTTTAGAGTACTTAAGTGCAGCAAGAAGTCTTCACCCGGAACTACACGCGGGCAGTACTCTGGCCAGCCAAGACTTCCAACTAAGTTTAGAAGGTAATAATAGAACTGTGCTAATATTTGTGTTTTGCGAAAGGTCACGGCGTAGGTATAGAGTGCTAACGCTTTGCGTTGGTATCATATTCAATGTGCCAATGCCGGCATATTAGTCAGTGTTTGTAGAGGTAATAGATCGCGATCTTAAATTTGATTAACGCACTAGACGTTAGGGGCGAGAGCTGTCCGCTCCCCCGCAAGTCCGGTGTTGATGACCAGGCTACTTCAATAAGACAATGTCGGTAAGGAAAAAAAAGCGGACTAGAGATCGTTATTCACTATTAAAGGCCAACAACAATTAATTTATGGTCAGTTTTGAACCATTTTAGATGCTATTCATATGAAATATAATTTTTCATGTTCCCTGTTCCTACTGTACTAATTGAATAAAATTATAAGCAAACATTTAAACATATTATTGAATTCTGAAAAGATATATCATGTTTGGTTCATTTTTAGGTATGCCCAAAACGTGACTTTATATTTTTATAACAACTATTGAACATCATCAACCTATCAGTCGAAAGACGACCACTGCTCTTGACAATTATCCCATGACTAAAACCCAAGATCATTCTCCAACAGCATACTCCCTCCTTCCAGGGTCAAGAATAGCCTCCCCCACCCGCCTAAGGTTATCAGGTGGCACGATAGGGGCCTCAGTGAACCGGAAGAGGGCTGTCTCATGGAGCCCCTACTCGGCGGAGAGTTTGGACCTGGCTGCTGTCATCAGGGCCTCACCAGCCAGTCTTGCTGTGAGGGCGCCGTCTGCTGCGTCCACTGGGAGCTATGGACACCTTAGTGCTGGTAAGTTTAATTGGGAACTATTTCATATGCAAGCTCTACCCAGAGTGACTTTGTAGACAATATTATTACTCTACGTAGAGTCTTCCTTAGATTATCTACGTATACCGCTGTGAAACTTTACCGGGAATTGAAGTGACGGTATTGAATACGAGTAACCATATTTTGATGCATCATTAACGTTAGCCATCTTTTGACGCTTAATCACTTGAGCAGAGTTTACTTCGATTTCGATGACAGAATTGGGATATTTTCTTATTTTTTTGGGAATGATTAAAGTGAGGTGTTTTCCGTATTAAAAGAGGTCGTTACTAGTGGTTACATAAAACTATTTGTTTGGTTTACTATTTCATTGATCCACCCCTTGGCATTACAAGCTTGATGGATTTTTATGTATGCAATCTTTAAGTTCTCCACTTCTAACATAATCCTGATTTCTGAACTTCCAGGTGCAATCTCCCCAGCCCTCTCCCTCTCGCACGCCTCCTTAGCTCAGCAGCTGTTGGCTAGAGGGGGGGTCGTGGGAGGCAGTGGGGTCCTCGCAGGCGGGGTACTCATGGACCCCGCTCACCAGCAAGCGGCCGCCGCGGCGGCACAGCACGCTGCGCACGCGCATCTCGTCGCTGGCATTCACAGGTGAGGCTTTGAAAGAAATAATGACTGTGTATGGCTTGGTTGAACTGTGGTTAGTGACCCTGGCTGGTGGTTCTAAGAGTCATGGATACGATTCCCAAAGGGAAGAAATATTTGTCAGATGAATATCGGTATTTGTTCAGTGTATGGGTGTGATTGTGTGTTTATAAATATCTATGTATGTATATCATTCTCTGACGCCCATATTATGAGCTCTGCTTAGTTTGGGGGTCAGATGACCGTGTGTGGAAATGTCCCAGATATTTATTGTCCCAGATATTTATGGCTGGTTAAAGAGTCGTGCTTACCCCTTGAACAGCATATGAAGACGCTGACAATCTAGTCAAGTCAGTAACTTCAATTTGCATGGAAGAGACAACGCTTTCAAAATAGGCTAATCGATTAGCGCAATTCTAAAATCAGATTTTATTAGCACACTTATAAGATACATCAACATGAAAACTGCGGAAAATATAAGTACTACTTCATCAAGAATATTTGTGTTGAATCGTTGCCGAAAATGCAAGTAATTATTATTTAACTATGCGAAATGACGTTGCCTTTAAGCTGAATTTGCATAACTAATGATAATCTTCAGGAAATTTGTTGTCCATGAACCGTTTAATGTTATTATAAAATTAATTATTTGAAATACTCATTCAGTTGCCAGAAACTTAATAATGCATAGATTATGGATTGGAATATTATAAACACTAGCCAAAAGTACTTACCGCATAATCTCATAAAGTTATTTAGGGGGTAAGGTAATTAATAGGCGACATCCATCGTAGCAAAATTATAAACGATTTCTTAGTACCACAACATTATTTTTGTTATATAATCTTCACGTTTTCACATAATATAAAATAAAGTAGCTTCCCCTGTCTGTCCCTATGGATATATCTTTAAAACTACCTACGCAATTGATTTTTGATATATAGTAAATGTTTTAAGAGGCATATAAATGAATTATATTTATATTTTATACATGAATTTTATAATAGAAAAACACTGATTATTTTAATGCACCCTTGCAAAGTAAGGGTGGGTATGCTGGATATGAAAAAATATTTATTTGGATCTCATCATCTTCAGATCTCACATCTCATCTCCAACGCAATTGCTCATCGGTGCACCTGTGGACGTCAGACCTGGTCTGGGGCTGAACGGAACCCCTCCTCAACATCTACAACAGCCTCCGCAGCAGCCTGAAGTCACCAGCATCATGGAAGCTGATAGGTACTATGTTGTCTAGAGCATTGCTCTTATTTTCCCGTAGTTCAAACCGTTTACCCTTACTACTGTGATTTTTCGTGACATCTTTCGTGTCTTCTGTCCTATATTCTCAGCGTTTCTAATCAGATTGGGAAATTATGCTATGTTTCATTGATTGATCTGTACGGATACACAGAGGTAGAGCATCAAAGAAACCGAACTTTAAAAAGACATAACTAAAAAATTGTGACGTTCTACGTGTACAAAGAATTCCCATCTTGCTTCAATAAAAGCTCTACTAGATATAAGGTAACAGCTGAATCGATAAAGAGAAGCATAGAGCTGAATATATTAAATTCCTCCAGCTACACAAAACAAATTACAGCAAGTGGCAACCATTTTTTTTTCCAGTGCATCCAATATAACGCAAAGGAAGTCGCCGCAGAGCCTCATGTCCAGAGACAACATGCACAGCAACAAACCTTTATCAGCTGCCGCGGAGAGCACCGTCCATGATGGGCTGGACTCCAAGGATGAGCCTGGAGACTTCATCGAGACGAATTGTCATTGGGTACGTACTCCATCTTCAGTTTCAGTACACATTTCACAGCTGTCGATCTCATCTCAATTGAGATCAGCCAAGTGCGCAGGACATATTATAGTGCACAAGTGTACGCGCAAACACAAGTGCACTCTCTGTTCCCTTACTCTCATAGTTCGGTGAGACGGCAATCCGACATGACCGATGAGAGATCGGGCGCAGGACCACCGGCTTAACGTGCTTTCCGAGGCACGGTCGTTCAACCGCCAACTTCCTAACTCCGGGCTGAGTAATTTCATTACAGAAAAACTCACACAAATTTTGCCCGACCCTGGACTCGAACCGGGGACCTCTCGGTCCTAACGCAGCACTTGCTACCAATAGACCAACGAGGCAGTTAAGTTGGTGTCCTAGCGAAAACGGGGAAGTATCATCAATATACATTTTTCCCTTGTCGAACATGGTCTTCTTTTGAGTGCCTATGATAGGTTCTAAGATTAATTTGGGGTCATTCTAGTCGAACTGTCATTATTTTAGAGAGAGAGAGAGAAGGAGAGACAAGATAAATACAAAATTGTGATGCTAAAGTTGTCACTGATTCTAATTCTTCTTTTTATTTCTAGGTGGACTGCAAACTCGAGTTTCCAACTCAAGACGACCTGGTCAAGCACATCAACACAGACCACATCCACGCCAGCAAGAAGGCCTTCGTCTGCCGGTGGGTCGGCTGTTCCAGGGACGAGAAGCCTTTCAAAGCTCAATACATGCTGGTGGTGCATATGCGGAGGCATACTGGGGAGAAGCCGCATAAGTGTACCGTGAGTATCCTCACGAGATGATTTAAGCATCTAGAAATCTTCTATTTCTTGGATATGCCATAATTTGTTCTAAAAAACACCGAAAACAACTGATTCGTATTGCTGTCTCGATAATAAAAACATCAGCCCTTTTCACGACGTCCTTCTGAAGTACGGATTTTGCAACGTCAATTCATCGATATGAAAGTATTTTCTTTCAGGACAGTTTCTGATTAATCAATCAAAAAATACTACTATACTACATGCGTCATTTAATTAAGTGACGCATGTAGTCTGTTTGTTACGTGCTTGATTTGAATCAACAACTTTAGGTTAACCCTAAAATTTGCAAGACTAAAATCAAGTTTCTTACCCACTGAACTACCATCACCCTTAAACTACCTTATGAAAATGCTTGAACCAATAAATCCTGTATCAGGAGCCAAGTTTCCTTAACCCAATAGTTCAGCTAACTATTTTCACTTGGAAGTCAAGACCCACATCAGATCTTCGAGCCAGAGCAACTAAACAAGTTTTACCAAAACTCTACCATTCCCTTTCAGTTCGAAGGCTGCTGCAAGGCCTACTCCCGCTTGGAGAACCTGAAGACTCACCTCCGAAGCCACACGGGCGAGAAGCCCTACACCTGCGAGTACCCTGGCTGCGCGAAAGCCTTCTCCAACGCCAGCGACCGGGCCAAGCACCAGAACAGGACCCATAGTAATGAGGTAAGATATGGAAGATCCACTTACTTAAGCATTAATGCTGAAGACGTCGTGAGGAAATCTTCACACATACGAAGAAATTTTAAAGTTGTGTCGACTTGCACTTGCCCAGAGTGGTGGACTAAAGCTTGGACGCCCTGGGTTTAGGTAGTGCCCCAGCACACGGGGGAACGTACATAATATATGGACCGATGATGATGAATGGTCAGAGTGATGGCAAAGATCAGAAGAAGATGGCGCCTGGCAACTTTTACCAGTACCTAGATAAAAAGGAAATTTATAAAATCTAATTTTATTGGTTGTATAATTTTCAAATATAAAAATATATTATTTACATACTCTGAATGTCATTGGGGACTCGAACTTACAATCTCTGAACTATTGCGGCTAAAGTGTTCCTCCAATTGAGCTACCCATGTGCTTAGTAGTCAAAAGTCAAAATTTCTTTATTTATATAGTCATTAACGCACTTATAAATAGTCATTATATTAAATAAATAATTTAAAGATAAGTGATTCTACCACCGGTTCGGAAAGCTGTTCACAATAGTACTCTTTTGATCTGTACCTGGTTAAAGATACGAGTAGCTCTTCTACCGACTAAAACGACCTAACTTATAAACCTGATAAATGGTACCAAACCGTATCAAAAATATCGTCACTTTTTCCAGAAACCCTATGTGTGCAAGGCACCTGGATGCACCAAGAGGTACACTGACCCTTCGTCACTTCGGAAGCACGTGAAAACTGTCCATGGAGCTGAGTTCTACGCTAGCAAAAAGCATAAAGGTAAGTTCATTGATAATTTACTGAGATTTTTTCTTCGCGTAACCGACGATTTAAGATACAAAGTTAGTACAATTTCGTACTGTACGCTTCATACGAGATTTGAACGCAACCTTGTAACCTAAGCACACAACGTGGTCGTGGAACGCGCTTCTACTGCGCGTATACGCACCTCTACCGACGAAATCGCTCGTAGCTTTTGCGTTTTGATCAGACATTCACCAGGCGCCATTGTACAACTGGAAAGCAGTTGTGCAATGGCGCCTGTTGATACACTGTTGACGTAAAAAGTAAAAAACAAAAAATAAACGTGGCGTGACTGCGCATCCCTACTCTACGCTACGGTCTATCTAGTTAGATCTATACAGATGGACAGTGGCGTAACTATACCTGTTGAAGTCCGTGGCAAAATTCATCGGATGGGGCCCCGTGCACACCACGTTCTTTTTTTATCTTAATGTGTATGTGTGTTGGCAGTTGAGATTCTGCTATGATCCTTTCGGCTGGGGCCCCCTACCGGGGCCCGTGGCATTTTGCCGACTTGCCACCCTGTAGTTACGCCACTGCAGATGGAAGACTTAGACATACCAGTAGTAACACCCTCTCTCCCCCAGGTTGCAGCCGCGGCGATGACTCAGCGGAGTCCGGGGGCGGCGGCGCTGGCTCCTCGCCTCGGTCAGAGGAGGGCGCAGGCCCGGGCGCCCGCGGGCACACCTCCTCCGCCTCCGTCAAGAGCGAGAGCCCTGCCTCCCCTCTACCGATGGGGCTGCACACCCCGCAGCATCAGGTAAATTGAAGGAGTGTTTTGACAGCCTCGATGGAACAATGGTTCAATATCTTTGCGGTGAAATGCTGTTCGCACCGTTACTGGGAGGGGTTCTCTCCCAGTGGTGTGTCGGACTCCCCAGCGGCTTGCGAGAGCAAATATTTGTGTGACTTAGTTGTATGACAGTACAAATTACACAGATTGATCAAGTTCATCTAAGGGCATACACTGACAGCTTCAAGCAGTCAGGACGAACTGCAACTGCATAGTAAACTACAGATTCTACGTACACACATACACGGAACCGCTCGAACAGTCGTAACTGCTCAAAGCAGTTAGCAGCACGACGAAATCTCAAGCAGTCACCAAGCATAAGCTGTTGACTATGACTGCAAGAGCGGTCCGTGTATGTTGATCACTGGCTAATTGCTCGAGCGCTCCGTGTATGGCGGGCCTAAGACACCTACATTTTTACCACAAATCGTGAACATGCTCCATTATTTTGCAGCTGTCAGCACAATGTGGCGGAGAGCTGGACTTTGGCGGATCAGGTCTTGGCGGTTTCAGCGACGAGAACGGTGTTCCGTACTTCAGGATAGATGGAGAGGTATATTTACTGAAATACTCTCTTGGCTAGATCTGCGACACATTACTAAATTACTACAGGTGTTATCACTACATAGTATAAAGCAAAGTCCCCTCCCGCGTCTGTCTGTCTGTCTTAAACATTTCTATAGATTGTGTACAATCAGTAGAAATGTCTATAGAAATATTGGTAAAAGCACAGTTTCCAAAGCATTGTCAGGCATAAAAATATCTGCTGCAATTTTCTTACAATGCTGACTTTTTTTTGACCGAAACAAGACGTACAGATTTCAGTAAACAAAACAGTGAAGACAGACAGGAATACGCAATTCAGATAGATAGGCAACTCTATATGTAATACACCCATCGTGAAAACCATACATATTGATTTTCTTTTCATAAGTTTCTCTTCATTTCCTTATGATTATTAGTATGAGTTATTTTTGTTGTCACTAAAAAAACTTTTTCTTTCTTTCATTCATTTCTCACTCTCTTACTAACGCAACCCTTAACTTCCAGGTGGAACAAGAGGTAGTGGGTGAAGTAGGCCAGCTGCCTCTGATGCTGCGAGCCATGGTGGCCATCGGGGAGCCTCGCGCCCACCACCACACCCCTCGCTTCGGGACCAACAAGATGGGAGTGGGGAGGCTTATGCCGCCCGCCCACGTGGGCGATATGGGGGGAGGTAAATATTTGAAAGTATACTTCTATCTCTGTATACATTCCTGGTAGTTATTATTGTCCATTCTAAATAAAACTAATTTTGCGGATGAAACTCGCGTGGGTTATTATTCTAATTATATTATTTTGACTGGCTCGGTGGAACAGTGGTTAGTGACCCAGGTTCACTACCTACGGTTCCAAGAGTCGTGGGTTCGATTCCCACTCGGGACAAATATTTGCCGACGAACATCGGTGTTTGTTCCGTGTCTGGGTGTGTTATTAAATATATTTAAGTATACTGTTGATTCTGATATCTGTAACACAAGTGCTTAAGCTACTTACCACGGGATCAAATCAATGTATGTGATGTTGTGCAATATTTATTTATTATTAAGACACCCGACGTTTCGAGCTCTTTACGGCGCTCGTGGTCATGGACAAGACTGACTTTATCCATTCCTTAATTAAAAGGATCCATTAAAAATAGATAAACTTTATGAAATAAATACATAATTACCAACAGTTTATCGATTAATACAATGTATTGTACATTGCCATGTACTAATCCGAACTCGACGCCATGCGAGATGTCACTGGATAACAAAACATCTTTAAAAAATCCAAATTTTTAGGCCAAGTTTTAACTTCTTGCAGATTATGATAACTTAAAGGAAGTGAATGACAAATGTTAATCGTGTTTATTAGTTTTTAGTTATAGAATTTATAGTAATAAAAACAATGTACAGTTTATAGTAATAAAAACTTCTTCCTTTTACTAATAGTTAAGGCTTTTTCTCCAGTCCAGTTTTATAACACTGCTCATATCATACACTGAGCAAAGAACATATTCACTGGACCAATAATTAATATACGGATGTTTCATTCATCCAGGTGGAATACCAGGTCGGACAGAGCTTCACCACACCAGTGTAGCCGTGGAGCTGAAGACTGGCATCCCCAACACTAGGCGGGACTCCGGGATCTCGTCTGGTAGCAGCCTGTATAGTGCAAGGTAGGTTATTTTTTTTATTTCAAGTAACAAAACTTGGAATCTTTAAGATACATAATGGTGATTAATCAGCAGGATGGTTCCATGTTTGATTTCAATTCCTGGACTTTAAAGTTATTCAGGCCACTTACTATATGCACCGTGACATTTTAGTGGTTGTATTCTCGTTACATAATGCTTTTGCTTTAGTAGTACTATTGAATCATGCTAGTTATGTAAAAAACAATGTTTTTGTTTTGTTAAAAAAAAATCTAACTCTAAAACGTGAGAAGCTATCGTTCTTTAAGAGATGTGACGTTATCAGATATTGCTTATTATTATTAATCTATATTATTATCAATCGATGCTTAAAGCTAAAGAAGCTCTACTCCTTAAGTAATAAAGCGGTTAGAGCGTGCTTTCGACTTTCCTTTATTACTTTATAACTGGTATTTATTGATATGAATAAAAAGAACTGCACAAACCTATTGTGCTAGTAAGATAGAACAATTTTACTTCGAGAAAACAACCACTAAAATTTCACGGTGTATAGGGCAAAACCAGGGTGGAATACTGGACCATGAACCCCGATCACGGGGTGAGAGCCATCCGCTCCTCCGCTAGTCCGGTGATGATGACGAGGCTACTCCAAGCTATCATCGTAAGTCAGTAAGGAAAGAAAAGGTATACTGGACCATGATTCCCGAGCACGATCATCCACCTTGGCGGAAGATCTTCCCTTTTAGGATCACTCCTAAAGTACATTTGTCTTTATCGTCATCTCTTTCTACTTCAGGTCATCAGACATATCCCGAAAGAGCAGTCAAGCATCGGTGGTATCCGGAGCGGTCGCGACGACCACGGGCGTAGCCGGGGCGCAGAGGCTAGTCGCACAGCACACCGCCGTCTACGACCAGCTCTCGCCTGATAGCAGTCGAAGGTAAGAAGATAAATATTAGTCTTTATGGGTCTTTATCTAACTGACATACGATGATGGCTTGGAGTAGCCTCGTCATCATCACCGGCATGCCTACGGATGGCTCTTTATGGGTCTACATGAGATATTAAGAGTAGCAAATACGTCGCTACTTACTGCCCGACGTTTCAACTGGGTTACACTGGGTCGCGAGCGAACTGATGGTAGCTAATGTGTTAAGTAACTGTGTATCAAACGAATGGTACTTAATGTGTTAAGAAACTATCAATGTTCTCGGTTGCACATTTAGTAATGTTATATACGGACAAATTAATGCATGTTTTTTGTGAACCTCAAAAGTCGATTATGGAGAAGTAGGTCCAAATGTAATCATCTCATCTAATTCCATTTAAAATTCGTTAGTAAGTTGAAAGTTATAAGAATTTTGCAGAAGTAAACTTGTATAGACCCTCTTTCCTTTAGTTGTCAGGAAGTAAATTGTTGAATGTGCTTAAAGAGAACGGTTGAGACTTATAAATGTTGTTTTCTTCGCAGATCTAGTCAAGTGTCGTGTGTGGGCTACGCGCCGGCGCCTTCCTCAGCTCTAGCCGCTGTGCAGGCAGTGAGGACCTCACAAGGGAACCAGGTATGTGTCTCCTTGACTAACGATTGATTCTTTAAGACTGTAGTTCATCATCATCATCAGCCCATATTCGTCCCCACTGCTGGGGCACGGGCCTACGCTAAATTAGGGCGATAAGGGCTTAGTCAATCACGCTTGCCAAGTGCGGTTATCTGAGCCGAACCTAAGCAGTGCTTGTATTATTGGCGCCAGAGACTGTGTATATACATACAACTATTATGTTTTAAAATACGTAATCATACCCAGACACTGAACAAATAGTAGAATTCGAACCCACGACTCTTAAAACCGAGCCATGGTCACTAACCACTGTTATACTCGGTTAGTCAATTCCAAAATGCAATTGAAACAACCATCTTCTTTCTACAGGCTGTCCTGCTACGAGGTGTGACCTGTTCAGAGGTCCGTGCCGAGGAGTTGGCTCTGGAGCTGGACCCCAGCATCCAGGTGAAGGAAGAAGCTCGTCGCCTGTCGGAGCAGTCCAACCTGAGTGACCAGGCTCAGGGGTACCAGCCGTACCCTTGCGGCGATGATGTGGTGAGTTTCATTAGGTTAATGTCTAGCTGGGTGTTTTGGATAAGCTTTTTCTGCACTTAGACCCTGTACAGATGGCGCGTTTTTACTCGAACGTTTTGGAATCGCGCAATGGTAATAAAGTACTGAATGTTTACTCTAAATATCAGTCTTGATGGGTCTACACGCGATATTAAGAGTAGCAAATATTATACAGCTAATAATAAAGCTAATAATTCACAACCGCTATGGCAGAAGAAGCGGCGACGGCGGCGCAAGTTCGCTCGCGACCATGATTAGTGTAACCCAGACGAAACGTAGGGCAGTAAGTAGCTATGTAATTGCTACTCCTAATATCGCGTGTAGACACATAAAGACCAATAATAATTAGTGTGTAAGAACGCGATATTCTAAAATCTTATGAAAGTTAACACGTTCTGTCCACATGCAGTTGCGCGATTCAAAGCGCGCTAGAGAAATCTAGGCACGGTCTTAGCCTTATAATTTGACCAATACCAATTGTAACCTAACCTAATGACATTTCCATAGAATATTAGGCTTTCTCCTTCCTGTACAAGTGGTATCTAAAGTCACAAGCACATAGCTAGCTCATCCAAACAATAGCAGTTCAACGATCTTATTCCGGAAATAATACTTGTTTTTTTTTTCTAGGGTGATGCGTCGTTCCCGTTCAAAACGGAAGACGACCACGACACGGTGACGTACAAGGACTCGCGCTCCAACTCCACCACGACTGTGGTCATCACCACCGCTCAAGTCCACCATCCTAACCAGGAAGTTAACTTAGAACAGGTACGTACACTCTATGGAACAGGAATAATGTACAAGAGCTCCATGTAGCACTAAAACACAATAAAAAACACTAAACAATTGACGTTTGAGGGTTAACCCTTTAACCAGCTATTTTGAAAACTTAATTGATTTTGGGCCTTATCTTGAGGGAATTAGGCTCTAATTATGGTGGCAACATGGGTGCCATTACCAGTTAAATGGTAAAAGTTAGTAGTCGATAACAACATTTTATGGACTTCATTAATGTAGGCATTCTACATGCACTTATTATATAATCGTCAATACAGTATGTTTGACATGGTAAATAACTTATACGAAGTATATTTTTTATTAATTCAAACCTTTTTTCTTTTAAACAGGTTGCAGAAGGTGAAATGGTGGAGAACAAGCTAGTAATACCAGATGAAATGATGCAATATCTTAACCAATCAATATTGGCAACCGAATCGGCAGCACCAACCAAAACGGACTCCACCAATCCACCAGAAACCGAAACCAACCAAGAAACCGACGCCACCAAAGACACTGCGTCGAGTGACATACAAGCCAATACCAGTGACAAAATTAGTGATGTAGCGACCAGTGACGATTCTCTACTCAAAAACCTAGGTGCCATAGGAAGTGATCTCAATATAAGTGATATTCCAGTCGATTTAAGATCATTAGACGTTAGCATGTCCGGCAACAGTGGCTCCTTATTGGCCACTAAATCGCCGGAAGACAAGAATCCACTTCAAGAGCAAGTCATACCTGAAGTGAGTACTGAGAAGTGTGAGCAAGATTACGCTAAACCACCGAACGGTAACAATACGACAAATCCGTTGCAGTCATTACAGACGATGGCAGCGAATCAGACAGATCAGTCAAATAGGATGAGAATGAACCAGATACCTCAGAAGCAAACTTCAATGAGTCCAAAGACGATGGTGATGAGTCCACAGACGGTATTGAGTCCTCAGAACATAGCTCACAGTATGCTGAGTCCTCAAAGTATGCCTCACAGCAACATGAGTTCGCAGGGTGTTATGAGTCCGCACAACATTCCTCATAGTGTTATGAGTCCACCAAGTGTGTACAATGTTATGAGTCCACAGAGTGTGATGAGTGTTATGTCTCCCCCACATAACGCTATGAGTCCTCAAAGCATGCAGAGCCTCATGAGTCCTCAAATGCCAAACCAAATCATGATGAGTCCTCGTCACAATAACATGGGTAGTCCAATGTCTCAAAACATGCCTCCCATGGTGAGCATGGCAAGTCCAATGGCTCAGAATATAGCTAGTCCTATGAGTCATGGCATGCCAAGCCCGATGCATCCAGGATTACAAAGTCCGATGTCACAAGGCGTTCCAAGTCCGATGGTTCAGAACATGTCGAACATGACAATGAACTCACCACAATCTCAAAGCCAAAACGCAATGATGAATATGAACATGAACCAACAACCACAGATGCAAGTCCCTGGAAATTACATGAACAACCGCCAGAATTGCAATAATAAAATGCCTAATAGACCTAACAATGTTCCCAACCAGTACCAAAACCACAATTATAATCAGGCACCTCCTTACCCAATGCAGAATCAGCAAAATATGGCTATGAGGAGTCAGAATATGCAGCAATATCCGATGCAACAGTTTAGTCAAAATCAAATGCCAGTGATGCATCAAATGCCACAAAACCAAAATATAGCGTATAATAACCAAATGATGAACTACCAGCAGCCAATGAACTATCCGAATCAAAGTAATCAGATGCACCCGATGCAAATGTCAAGGTCTTCGGTGATGAGCGTTGACAACAGCGGGAACATGAGCCGAGGAGCTATGAACAGCTACTGTGAACAGAATCCTCAATACAACCAAAATCTACAGTATCCCCAACCGCCACCATACAACTCGGTCGTCAACGCAGCCAACGTGATGGGTCCTCCTCCTCCGAAGAACAACCATCAGTACAATCAAGCGATGATGAACAACAACCAATATTACAACCATCAGAGGCCCTACAACCAGTGGGACTACCCTGGCAACCAGTTCAACAAACACAACATGCAGAAATCTGTTCAGAATTCCGTCAACATGTCAACTGGCAGTCAAAAGCCTAACGGAGTGAGAGCATCAGTGAATTGTAACCAGATGGTGAAGATGAATGAACAACAGACTGACTGCAGCATGAACAGTTTGAGGAGTCAAAATAACCAGCCCAGTGATGTCCAAGTGTGGGATATATCGCAGTCACAAATCGAAGCTAGTAACGGCAGGAAGAAAAACCAGAATGGCAACACTACTATGAGACAGGAGACCTATCAGAGGACTTTAGAGTACGTTGAGAGTTGTGAAAACTGGAAGAGCTCAGAAATGGTTTCTAGCAGCACCCATCCTCTTCAAGGTGGCGATAACATGGTTGTGAATGATCTGCAGACGTCACTGTCTTCGTTTTATGAAGAAAACCAATACCTCCAAATGATTCAATAGCTATACAGAAACTGAGACTGCTAAAGATGTGATTTGTAAACGAGACAGCGGCATTTATATAAATAGCATTCAAATAACTAAACTAAATGTATTTACTTACTGTTTTGCGTCGTACGTATCTACAACTGATCTTAAAACTTCATTAGTGAAATAAAATTACCTTATCACTCTGTAAAAATTTCAGTCTCTAATTTTCCAGATGTGAATGCATGATATTGACAACAAAATCTTCTATTTCATGTTCTGCTTCCAGTTTATTTGGAGGTCAGTGGAAAATGCATGATGATTATAATACGCGGATGCAATAAATCAAAAATAATCATAAACTTGTTTTCGCTGCTAAATCTGTCAGGTTTTAGAGCTTGCTCGCCTGAATCCAATTTATTGCGTTTAACATTACACATCTAGGAAATTAAAGAAATTAACGTCTGGTATAAAGAATAGATTCTGCGTATCATTTGTGTTGATACAATGATCGGTTCTGTCTCAATTTTCATCCACAAATAAACAAAAAAAGTGTTATTTACAAAAAAAAGTATATCTATACTTCGTAGAAATATTATTTGATCTAGCAGATTCAGTTAAGTCTGTATTATCAAAAAATAGTCTCTATTTCTGTATGTATTTGTAAAACTTTTTGGCAACTGAATGGTGCAAATAGAAAATAATGGTTGTAAAAAACATCTCTTGTGGAGACTGATTAATTTTAATGTTCTTTCTAAATTTAGTTCCACTAAATAAGTACTATTTACTTTAGAACTAAAGTAATATTTTAAAAGACACGCACAGTTTCTAAATACGAGTAATGTAAATAATTTGCAATGTCTTCCACTGTTTTATAAGTACAATAATTAAATTAAAACTAACTTTGCATTTAATTATAAATGAATTAATTCTAGCATTTTTAATGTGCCTTAAATGTACATACATTGTACATAATTTATCAAGAAAATAATGTTGATTAGTATACATAAATGAATTTTCCTCAGTGCCTGTAACTTTTGTAAGCCTTCCAAAATTATGAATGTAGAAATAAATGTATCTACAGATCGTGTAGAATTCACCTATGAGATTATTAGGTAAATAAACAAAATTGTACAAATAGACATTTTTCTAGAATTTTTACAGTGTTGTTAAAGTTTTTAGTTGTAATGTAGACCTTAAGAATAGTCTGATAACTAACTTAGTACGTAGTATAATTAAAGCAATATATCTGATTTCCTCTAGTTCTTAAAACAGAATCTCCTAGTTTAAAAATTCTATAATGAGATTACTAGATGTAAGTAATTGTTAATTATTTTTTATTTAATTAATTACGAGTAATGAATCAACGCACAAGATAATTGTAATAGAGCAAGGAAATGTGTATTTTGTAATAAATTATTGTTTTTACTGTTCGGAAGGGAACGACTGTGGACAATCTGTGACAACATTTTAATGAATTTATCAAATAAAATTTACCTATCATGAATATCTGTTCTATTATTTCACTTCATTTAATGAAACCGTATAATCACGTTATTTAAGTACCTGGATGGTCTATTGGTAGCAGGCGCTGCGTAAGAAATGAGTTGTCTCTGGTTAGAGTCCAGGGTCGGGCAACATTTGTTAAGACGCAAGTCAAGTCTGTTAATAAGACTTAGCATGTAGACAGGAATGAATCTCATAGTCACACCCATGCCTCGGAAATGATGTTAAGCCGGTGGTCATGCGCCCGATCTCTCTTCGGTCATGTCGGACTGCCTTCACCCGTTCCATTAAGTTTTTATGATGGGGTCTTCTACTTATTTCTAGTTTATTAATCGTGGATACCTAGAACTAAATTAAAATTTACGTTCTTTGAAATACTATATAATGATTTTTACATATTTGCTTCGGTAGTCACTAACGATGTCGATAAAGTTCGCTTAGTAGGTACGTTTAATTCAGCCAGGTTACTCTATAAAGTTAAACTGTCGTGGTTAAAAACATTACAAAACTGTGTATATCCGGTATATTAATCATTTATCCTATATTTTTTATCCCGCCATGATCACGGGTCAACTCTCCCGTGACCCATGATCATGAAGCTTGCAACAGTGCCAAAATATCGGGATCTCGATATTTTAAGGGCAACTAGTTATTATCTCAGACATATTTACTTTTCTAAGGTTGTTTTATGTTAAATAACGCCAAGTATTTGTCACACACCACATAAATGTTTAGTTACCTACACATCTACAGAACCAACCTCTTACCCCAGCGGTGTAGCTTGTCCAATCTTTTAAATAGACCTATTTTATTGATGCCGTGTTCTCTGGCAACGTTTTCAGAAATAATACGTCTATTTTAACGCTTGCTGTGACGTGGCATAGTGGAATTCACACCAGTCGCTGCTATTTCGGGACGACTTTATGATTTTACGGGATGAGCTTATTGATATTGGTCGGTAACATGAGTTGAGTACAGTTTGGGTTCGTTTTGTCAAGTTGGTATGACGGCTAGTTAATTGTACATGGATGGTAGATAGATTTTTCACAAAATAAATACATTCTACATACTTTAACTGACTACGTGAAACGGGTGTGAAAGAACAAACACCTAATAATATATTAACCCAAATTTTACGAATGCAAATGTACTTAAGTAATTAAGATGGCAACTATGTCTGTTTTCTGTGCTTCCATGCGTATTTTCTTTACACTTTCTTTACATTTCTGTACAACAATAAAATTAAAGTCTGTTTGTAATGTCAAAGTAACTAAATGTAGGAACCTATACCAAGTACAAATACTTAATATTATTATAATACTAGCTGAGCCGACAGACTTCGTCCTGTCAAAAAAATGTGAAAAAGAAAAGGGCTGTTTTTAGGGTTTTCCCGGCAATTATTCGATTTTTTCTCGCCGTAAGAACCATCCTTCAACGAAGATTTAAAAAAAAGACTTGGCCAAATTGGTACAGGCGTTGATGAGTTATGCGCTTACCAACACATTTAGCGATTCATTTTTATATAATTGATATGCGAAAGTAACTTTATATTTTAAAGTTATTTCAACTAGTCCCTCCCACCCTATTCCACTCCCGAACAACATGCCTTGTCATCAACATACCATACAGGGGCTGGAGGCCCATACCATAGAGGTTCAGTTCCTCTTTTCTGCCCCTTGGGCCATTAAAGCACGAAATGCCCTTCCAGCTCATGTTTTCCCTCCTACTTATAAACCCCGGATTCTTTAGGCGGGGCGTGAAACAGCATATAAGCAGGCCTTCAAGGGTGAGGTCAACAGGCTCAATAGGGTTTAAGTTGACCTTACACGTGGACCTCACCACCGCTTACGGTTAGGTAGAGTAAGGTCATCCTGTGTGGCAGTACCACTTCAGGCCAAAACTAGCGAACTTTTATAAATGAATTTTGGTAAACAGACACTCCAGGCCCTAGAAATGAATGTTGGATACTTTTTAGCCGACTGCGCTTTGAGGTAGTAATGATTTATGCGATAAAATACTTCACGGGCGGAGTCACGGGCGCTAGACCATGATTTCAAAAAATAAATCTATTATCAGTAGGTACATATATAACGATACAGACTACCTCGGTGGGATAGACTGCCTTGTTGGTCTAGCTGGTAGCAAGCGACGAAGGAAGAGGGTCTCCGGTTCGAGGCCGGGGTCGAGCAAAACTTGTGTGAGTTTTTCTGTAATGAATATAAGAAGATAAAACATTTTTTCTAGCCTGTGGTGTACCTAACTTGTAATGTGACATGCAATAAACGATTTGAATTTGAAAAAAAATACTCAGCCCGGAGTTTGGAAGTTCGCGGTTGAACGCCCGTGCCTCGGAATGCATGTTAAGCTGGTGGTCCTGCGCCCGATCTGTCGTCGGTCATGTTAGATAGCCGTCTCACCGAATTATGCGAGTAAGGGAAGAGTGCATTATAATATGTCCTGCGCACTTGGCTGATCTCAATTGAGATCTGCTGCCATGGCTGAAATCGCTCGGACGCCTTGTAAGGAAACAAAGCGAGAATCTATTCACTTACAGTGGGGCATGATGATCAATCGGCACGTTGACTATTAATAATGATTGATATTTCGCTTACCGGATAAGCTAATGACAAATCCCCACTATATTTCTTTCAAGAGCGAGAGTGGGTGTTCTTAATGACATCTATAACGATCATGTGATGTTCAACAACTGGGAAGCGTTGCACAATGTTTTGTAAAAAAACATTTATTAGATATATTTTTATATTATTTATACAACAATTGCAAATTAAATCAATTAGATACTGATCAAAACTCATCATTGCCTGATGTTTTTTAACTTAATAACGTGATAATGTGATATAATTTGATTTAGATTTCGATCGCGATACTACTTTAAATCGCGACTGAGTCTACTCGAAGTGTTTTATCACAACATAATTATTCGGTTTAAAAGTAAATTCGATTTAAAAGTAAATGTCCTTTTTCAGCCTCTACTTCACTGCCTCCGTACCAAATTTAATGTATTTATAAGTCATTGTTTTAGCAATTTTGATGTAAAAGTCGATTAATACTACTTAGATACACCATTTTCAACACTCATCATTATCAAGGGAAGAGAATATAAGAAGAGAAAACATTAAACCAATCACTTTTTTTTTTATTCTAGCCTGTAGTGTCCTACTGCTGGGCAAAGGCCTCCCTCAGTACTCCATTGCTGCCAATCTTTGGTTAGAGATGGCCAGCAGTAAGGTCTTGAGCGCAAAGATCATCGCGCCATCTCTTTTTAGGTCTTTTCCATGGCCGACGACCATGGTCCGTTCGACCAACGGGACCTGCCCAGTGCCACTTCAATTTTGCTGTTTTGCTGACTTCTCAATTACATTATTAATACCATCACCATCTAACGAATCAAGTAACTTTTTTTTCCTAACTGACTAACGATGATGGCTTTGAGGAGCCTTGTCATCATCACCGGGCATGCGGGGGAGCGGATAGCTCTCACCCCTAAATCAAGTAACTAAATAAAAATCTTGACAATACCAAAACGGATGCTTTATCGCAACAAGACCAAGTCTTTAAGCCAATTAAATCCTATTACCCATGAACCTATTTGAACTCAAATCTAGATTAGCGCTTGGCAATCTACCCAGACGATCATTTAACGATTGAGTGAATTATCTATTGTGATGAATCCTTTATTAACCGTACTCGGTATGCTGAAAAGAGTTATGATCGTAAAAGCTTAGAAGCTAAATAAGGTTTCATAATCCTTACTCTTTGAACTCGTTAAGCCACTAAGATAAATTAGGTAAACCTTCTAAATTCTTCATTGTTTTCAGCAATTTCTTCTTTGTTACCAGTATTTTGAATGGCTGGGTGGCGCATTTCTGAGTGCCTCTTTCTTTTGCGACTACAGTTGTGGGAGGGTTTGATTTAGACAGTGGGACAAATATTTGGGTGATATGGTAAGTTATTTATATTATTTTGGGATGTATGTGTATGTGGTATACATATTCGTAATACAAGTGCTTATAAAACTACTCACAATTTTTTTTAACCCGGTAATTGAAAATGAGTAAATCTAATCGTTAACATCATATTATTTATTTCTATAATGTTTATACATATTTTCAGTGTACATGTATGCCTTTGTCTTGATATCAAGTACGATTGTCGCTTTCTATTCTCTATATTTATTATCTGTGCCAAATAAACGATTATTCCATTCTATTTGACCAGCACAAAACCAATTATCTAAAAACTTTATTCCCCTTTCTTTACAGGGTAAACTTACCAATATTATCCAGGTTGATAATAACCGGATCGATTGTCTAACCCCAACTAAAACAAAACATGATCAGCTGTCACAATTAAGCATCGCAAATTGATTCTCAGAATCGGAGTTTCGACAAAACGAAAGTTCCGCCTCTTGGCAACGATATAGAAGTCTCGGGAACTGTATAATTAATCGTACCGAGATCAAATTATAGACGGCAGTATTTAAATGTTATATTAGCTTTTACATCATCGGTCTGGTACATTCTGGAGTCGGCGGACAGAAATGAGAAACGAATTAGTTCTTTCTCTCAAAACACTGGTGCTATTGCATTTTCTTATGTTTTAAAAAGGTACCTATTTATTGTATGGCTTTGTTGTACGTCTGTCTGTCGTTCATGGTTATTTTTCTGTGACCCTTAATAGCTTATTTCTTAACTAATCTTATAAATACGAAAGTAACTCTTTTATATGTATCTAAAATTCGGTACACAATTATTACTCTAGCTAGAGTCTAGATCTGAGGCGTAACTACAGGGTGGCAACTTGGTAAGTTTTGCCAAGGGCTCCGGGTATGGTAATGCCACTAGACCATTAGAACGAACGTATTAAGTTATTAATGTTGATGTTGACAAAACCACTCCAATCGTCGAAGTCAGTATGAAAAAAAAAATTCAGCCTCCTGAAGTAAATCTTGGTCTCAACAATTCGCCACAGTTAATCCTTGTCAGGTCTTTTCAAGGCACATTAGCCAACAGAGAAATTAAATAGTATTTTATCATAATTGTGGCTAAAAGCACATAAGTCCTACTCCGCCCAGCTGTCGCCCGGCCCTTGTGTTCGCAAAACCACTTATATAACGTGTTACGACTAACTCCAGAATATAATCGGCGGTTTTGTAAACATAGCGCTCTTAATCTCAGGGCAGGGTTACCACTGTACTCCTTTAGCTCGAGATAACAGATTAAAGAACACTCCTGTGTGTTTTCTGTAAGATTGGTATAATAAAGAAATGGTTTTACATTTTTGAAATTTATTTATCACTACATAAAGTCGCCGCGTCTGTCCCAATGTATGATTAAAACTATGCAATGGTTTTTGACGTGGTTTTTATATAGATAGAGGGATTTAAGAGGAAGGTTTCCATGTATAAAATATACCCGAAGCGAAGACGGGTCACTAGTGCATAAATAAAACGCAACAACCCTATATACATATTTTATCATTATGAGCGATATCGGCAAACGTAGTGTAGGACGCCCTCAGGCCAGGTGGAGTGACGATCTGCGCGGGACGGCTGGTAGGAGTTGAAATCGAGTAGCCGAAGATAGACAGAAGTGTCGAGCATTTGGGGAGGCCTATGTCCAGGAGTGGACAGGAATGGGCTGATGATGATGATGATGATTAGCAATATAACCCACTGTTGAAGAAAATACAAGTTTCACAGGAATAGGTATGGACCTACTACGATAAAAATATATCAATATTAGTAGCGATCCTAACAAATCTAAAGATTGTGGTTACAAATAAATTGAAACTGTGACAACCCTCAGTCAGAAATACATCGAGTACGCAAACAGCCGGATGTTTGGAAGCTGCGAATCTTAATGTGGCGTTTCTGCCGCCATCTGTTCATTTGACACCTAACGCTATCCTTAAAATGACACAATCATTAATAATTCCCCTTTAACAGCCTCAGACTGAGAGGTCCCCGGTTCGAGTTCCGGGTCCGACCAAATCTGTGTGTAAAAATTGCTCAGCCCGAAGTTAAAAAGTCGGCGGATGTACGCCCATGCCTCGGGAAGCATCTTTAGCTGCCTGATCTCATCTGTTTTTTTATGAAAAAAACTTTCAGGATCACTTTACTCCATCTGATGGTAAGCCGCCGTGAGAGCCACAATCTATCGCGCATGTCGGATTGCTATCTAACCTAATAGTAAGGGAAGCCGAAGTAACGCGCACACTTGTGCACTATAATAAATCGTGCGCAGTTGGCCGATCTCTATGGAGATCCGTTCGCCAAAATCGGTTACTGACCGAGAAGTTAGTTATGTAGAGTTTAGTAACTGTATTGACCGAAGTTCCTAAGTCGCTAAGATTACACCTACCACATACCTTTTCTTATCCTAACAGACTAACAGACTACAAACTAAGCCACCTGTCTTGCAGTAGCCTTGTCATCGTCACCGGTCTAGCGGAGGAGCGAATGACTCTCAGTATACAAAAATAATAATGGCCACAGATAATAGTCCGGTCAATTTAGACCAAAAAATGATAGTGAAGTTACATAAAGTCCCAACAAGCTAAATTTCAGTGAAATAAATAAATAAATATTACACAACATCGCATACATTGATCTGATGCCATGGTAAGTAGCTTTAGCACTTGTGTTACAGATATCAGAATCAACAGTGGATACACAAATATACTTAAATGTACTTAATACACACCCAGACACGGAACAAACACCGATGTTCGTCACACAAATATTTGTCCCGAGTGGGAATCGAACCCACGACTCTTGGAACTGTAGGTAATGAACCTGAGTCACTAACCACTGTTCCACTGAGCCAGTCTGTCTGAAATTGTTCTAAATATAATTATAATCAATGTCTAGAAGTTCCTCATCATTCCCCAGTAAGGAAAAAAAATAATTCGAGGTTTGAGGTAAAAAAAAAAGAGTTTTTCATGATTTTCAGCAAAACGGTACCTTTTTTCATAAAATTACCTGAGAAACTCTCTAGAAGCACACCTGAACTAAGAGTTAAAAATGAAAACAATAACAACGTTTAAAAAACTTGTTTACGAGAAAAACAGCTCAGCAGGAACAATATCTGAACACTCAGTGCCAAGTACATTATTTGTTTGTTCGAGTCTATTAATTGGCCAAGTATTTTTGTCCGGCCTAAATATAACTGCCGTTAACTATCCAGGTGTAAGATGTATGAGTTACAGGGATCATAACATTGTTATATGTATTACAATACGTGAATATATTATCCATAAGCGTAGTAGTATCTTCTGAATGTGTTTTCTAATTCACTGACTAAATTTATTTGTTGTAGATAGCCGTTTTTGCGTATAAGAACAATACAACATGTTGCAACAAGAATCTATTCATTTGAATGTCAAAGGAAAGTTCCTTTATTACTTCTTTTAAAATGCCAAATTAACATTTCATTTTCACGCTGAAACCACAGAGCCGATTTTAATGAAATTTTGTGAACTAGAAAATGAGAAAGACCAAAGGCTACTTTTACGGACTGCGTTATAAGGGATCCTCAAAATAAAATGAACTATGCACACTTGTATATTTCTCTTACCATATTTCAAGGAAATATGCATACGTGTTTATTCTGATTTATATATGTATATGTTCTCTTGTTTTATTATGTGTTGCATTATTATAACAATTGTACTGTTGTGCACTGCGTGCTCTCCCTGATTAGGCATCTGCGGAAGACCAGCGTCACATGCTGAACAAATGCCTTTACAGTAACCAATTCTTATTGTGGTTTCTTGTTTATTATTTTCATTTTTTAAAACAATTCACAATTTGTTTTAAAATTGTCAATGCAATTGTGTTGGTACATGCATTACAAAAAATCACCCCTTTTTATAATATTTAATAATTTTTTAAATAAAATATCTTTCTTTCTTTCATAATATTAATATTATGCGATTACATCTAAACGCAGACGAAATGGCGGTCAACCTAGTTGCTTTAATAATTGTACCTATAAAATGGTCTCATTGGTTGAAATCTGTTGACTTTGCTATAAAAATGAAAAAATAATAACTTTTCTACCCAACTCCAGTACATTGCATTTGCAAAGGATTACAATAACGAATGTTCAGGTAATCTTTGCAATACCACATAGTGTTCAAAGCTAATTCCGTCAACATCCAACACAGATGCCAGATTACTAAACAATCGCGTCTATCTAGGCGTCCTAGGAACTGCCTGGATAGATTTAGCCTGCTTATAACAAATACGCACTAGTTAAAAATGTATCTCGGAAACATACGTTTGCATTTTAATGTTGTGTGCCAGATTAAACTTAGCTTGCACTATAAAACAATTTGATATATTAAAGCCTGGTTTCCAGTAGTTATAATAAGTCGCGTTAAATTAGTGCAGAGGTTGGCAACCCCTGGCTTACAGACGTCTTACTCGCGACTCTATAGTTATTATAATCCTTATTTATAATATAAATGCAAGAGAAACAACTAAATGAATTTTAATTTAATTTGGTAAAATGATAGACTAAGGGCCTTTAAAAGTACACTTGTACTTTTTACGCGATAAACTTTGCATTTAGCTTCATAACTAAGCCTTAGTGAAAGTCAAATTTCAGTACTTGGTCGACGGCCGAAAAAGCCTCCACAATTTTTTTTTAACCTTATATTATACCTATTAATCTGCCATCCACATACAATGCAGGCGCTGGTGGCTCGGACTAAGAGGTTCAGCTCTTCATTTCTGCCCCGTGCCATTAAGCATGGAACGCCCTTCCAGCTCATGTTTTCCCTCCCTCGTATGATCCCGGGCTCTTCAGTCGGGGCGTGAAACGGCATTTAAGCAGGCCTTCAGGGTGAGTGCGACAGGCTCAATATGGTCTATTGTGCGTGTCGACCTCATACCGCTTACCATCAGGTGGATTGAGGTCATCTTGTTAGCTTAGTATAAAAAAAAATCCCAGCTAGGTCTGGATGGTGCATTTGGTTGTGTCCCTATCTCTTATGTTATGTAAGAATAAGAAAAAAGAATTGATTGATTTTAGAGATACATAAAGGATAAGGAAACATAACAATAAAAAAAATATTGAGAGGAAACTAAAATCCACTCGGTATGTGTTGCCTATTCGACTCTATGCCAAATAAACTTGCTTGTGAATCAATGCTTGTTATATTAATTGATGATGATGATGATGATGATGATAATGGATGTACACGCAATCCCGTGCGACGCGAATTCAGCAGCAACTACATAGTTATTTATTGCCCGACTGCCCTAGAGTAATTGTCGAAGCGTACTATATGTGATGACGTGGGTATATTCATTTTATTTATTTCAAACCAACATGACGACCTCATTAAAACTGTAACACAACAACTACATACATCAGCATGAGCGCGGATGATCTATACAGTTAAATAAAATTGAAGTGTCCGTTTGTAATATTAAAATTACGACTAAATGGGTATGAATCTATCGGGTACCAATAATAAAAACATTTTTGTCTGTCTGTCTATTCCCGCTAATACGTAAGTTTTTAGAGTTTTGCGTTCCATTACACTAAATATTAGTCTTTATGGGTTTACACGCGATATTAGGAGTAGCAAATACATAGCTACTTACTGCCCGACGTTTCATCGTAGACCCATAAAGACTAATCTATACTAATATTATAAAGCTGAAGAGTTAGTTTGTTTGAACGCGCTAATCTCAGGAACTACTGGTTCGATTTGAAAAAATCTTTTTGCGTTATATAGACCATTTACCGAGGAAGGCTTTAGGCTATATAACATCACGCTGCGACCAATAGGAGCAAAGATACAATGGAAAATGTGTAAAAAACGGGGGAAACGCGAACGAAGTCGCTGGCACAGCTAGTTAAGAATATTTAGTGTTCCCGCTATTCCCCGAAACGGATGGACCAATTTTGATAGGACTTTCACTAATAGATAGCTAATTTACCAAGGTATATTCAATGAATAATTGCCATTGCCAAAACCATTTTCACGCGGACGAAGTCGTGGCGGCAACTAGTTTGAAATAAAACATCAGACTGTCGTCTCTCCACATTAGAGGAATGCGTAAATGTATAAAAATAATCCGTTTGCCGCATTGAAGAGGGAAACAGAAACAGATTTACTTACCTGAAGGTCGATGCTGAGTCCAAGTGTTACGAAATCACATCACACAACTTACTCTAGCCACTATTATACCTTTTTGTTGTCTTTGTAAAATGATTCAGCATTGTGTATAAGGCGTCCGACCAATTTCAGCCATGGCGGCCGATCTCAATTGAGATCAGCCAAGAGCGCAGGACATATTATAGTGCACAAGTGTGCGCGCAAACATAAGTGCACTCTCTATTCCCTTACTCTCATAATTCGGTGAGACGGCAATCCGACATGACCGATGAGAGATCGGGCGCAGGACCACCGGCTTAACGTGCTTTCCGAGGCACGGGCGTTCAACCGCCAACTTCCTAACTCCGGGCAGAGTAATTTCATTACAGAAAAACTCGCACAAATTTTGCCCGACCCCGGATTCGAGCCGGGGACCTCTCGGTCCTAACGCAGCGCTTGCTACCAATGGACCAACGAGGAAGTTATTTAGAGGCAGTTAGTTTTTATTGATAGGGACTGTATGGATTTAAGCCTTTTGTAAGCATGGAGCGAATAATTATCTATTAAATATGATATTACGTGACTTTGACTCCGTTCGTATTAGGATAACCCGTAGATCCAAATACTTACAAAAATAGTCTGGGATTCTAATAATGTGCTTATTTTGGGCCTTTGAGATTAAAAACAACTATACATATATGACTATTTTCAGGATGACTATCTCTCCGTTCAATCAGTTTTTTTAGGCCTTCTGTCTGGCCTACACTAGGCTTCAGGATAGGCTTTTAAGCCTAGTTTGCTGCGCTAAGGTGGGGTCACATAGCCAGTCGATAGTTTAATAAACATTGTAGCTTTTATGAAGATATCATTGGGAACGATAAGAGTCAATACTTAAAAACTGTTTAAATATTTTTTGCAATAAAGCTCAAATGAAGAAGGGCCGCTTACTTACAAATACATGTTTATTGTATCATACAATAAGTTTGAAAATATTTTACAATTAAATAATTTTATGTAACAGTCCACACAAGGACAAAGCTTTCTATCTATGACATTCATAAGAATAGCGGAACTGTAATATTCATGATCATGAACATTAAGATATTACGGTACAATTTAGAACACTCTTGAAGGACACGATATATTAAGATATTTTGGTAAAAAAAATCTCAGTTCAACTCTCTAACGCGTCTGCAGGCCGACCAGAATCTGAAAAGAAAAACTAACATAAATGAAACGACCAATCAATTTACAGACTTTTACTCTTTTTTTAACTTGTATTTCACAATAAGCCACTGATATCTGTTATATCTTGACATGACTGTTATCAACCAACTAAGACAGCTATAGGTACCAAAATTCCAACTAAAACGGCTGCGGCCGATGCGATTTTGTATTTATGCTTTCTGGCATTCACGTTCATATAAGCTTCGAATCTTTGGAAGCCTCTAACGTCGTAGTTCAGCCTTTGGTATTCCTTCAGTTGATTGACGAAGCCGGGATTCGGATTGATGAACTTCCGTCTCTGTTTCACGTAGAAGTAGGCCTGATCGAAGTTCAAACTGTACTTCTCCATGACATATGCGATAACAATAGTCGCGGACCTCGATACGCCGAAGTGGCAATGGACGAGGACATTTCCCTTCTGTAGGCCTTCATCAATGAAGGCGTTGGCCATTGGGAAGTAGGACAGGAGATTGGTCGAAGGAGTGTCCTCGGCCCGAATGAAGAGCGTGGATATGTTTGTATTAGCGAAAGTTGACTTTGGAAGCCGATGCGCCTCAACCGTGAGAACATGGGTGATGTTAAGTTGTCTAAGCACAGCTTTATCTGCTGCGGCTCTGGCATTGCTCAGGTAGAGGCCCGGGACTATCTGGCTGTAACAGGACTGAGTGCAGAGGTCCACTCTATGGTAGAGCGCTTTCCGGGACCAATTCTTCAGGCCGGTGATGGCAACGACAGGGTTCGGGATGCTCAGAAACGCCACAATGTAAGCGCTCCTAACCATCACCATAAGCAAACCTCTGACACTTATCATAATTATTCACCATGGCCTCACATTTTATGTTTTTTTTGAGTTTTTTTCGACGTTCCGTCCTTTACAATTTCACGAAATTTGGCGTGACATTTGTGAGCAGTCCGGGTGACGTTTGATTTATTCTTTTGTGTCAACTCCGCTGAGGTTGGGTTGAGTCATGTATTCTTCTTTCTAGTTATTTATATTGTATTCTTGTGTTGAAAGATCGTTGAACTGCGAAACTATGTGAGGCATGGCGACGAATAACTCGTTGATAAAAGTTCCATTAGTTTGATGTTTAAGTGCCTTCTATTAATAAAAGACATTTTCATGTTTCTCGGGTTACTTAAATAATCAAGTTCAAAATCAAGCCCCGATATATCTGTCGGTTATTAAATTATTCTTTAATTTTGATGACCATTTATTTCCAAAATTTCTAAAAAACAAACAATATCTATCTTAAATCCTACTATCCCGTTTTAAAAATTAACCTTTCTTAATCGACACAAAGTTCAGAATTTATAAAGAGAAAATAACCAATATCTTTTATCTTACATTTCGTCTAGCCTTTAGGATGTGTGATGATTCAATCTTCAGATATTCAGACGAGAGCTAATAAACGGCCAGTAAACGTCGCAAAGTCTGAAACGACGACGTTTGAAGATAGTATTGTGTGCTGCAATTCTAGAAACTCATTGCTTTGATGACTATACATACAGATAAAAGATATTTTTGCAAAATAGGAAGTAGAGAAAAAGTTTTCATGTTCACGCATTTAAAGAGAAAATTAAATTACTAAATACTACTGACTTTTTGACTTATACCGTCAATAGAAGGGATTGTAAGTTGTAGCACTCTACGAAACGGCTCATCCAGTCATTCAGTCACACAAAAACGACCATCTCACAACAATGAGAATAGATTCTTTAAAAAAAAACATGTCCCCTCTACAGTTACAATAGTTACAGAATAAACACCACCTGTAACGTCTCTGGACAAGTGAAGATGCGACCTAGATACGTAAGTGGGTCGTCTGGACGACATTGACTGTAGCGGTGCGCGGGCGCAATCTTAGGGCTGTCGGGAGGTGAGGCGACACACAAATAAAGATGGGATGGTTGACGATGGACAAAAGCGTCGACCAACATGGTTGAATAGGGCCTTATCGCCCTAGTTTAGGGTGCCCCAGCAGTGGGGACGTATATGGGGTGATGGTGATAATGACGATGGAGAGGATATGGTTACATGATTAACAAGCCCTAGTTAGACTTTGACTGGTTCGGTGGAGCAGTGGTTAGTGACCTACGGATCCAAGAGTCGTGGGTTCGAGTTCCACCCGGGCAAATATTTGTGTGACGAACATAGGTGTTTGTTTTGTGTATGGGTATTATTAACTATATTAAAGTATACTTGTGTATCCACTGTTGATTCTGATATCGTTAACATAAGTGCTTATGCTACTTACCAAGGGTTTAGATCAATGTATGTGATACTGTGAAAATAAAAAGATAATATATGAGAAAAAAACTCTCCCTGAATCCAAATATTATTGAGTGCTTAATTGCGCTGTAAGCTAGTCGATGGTCCAGTGGTTATGCCATCGCTTTTCATGCGACAGGTAGCCAGATCAAATTCCGCTACGTACCAATGTGTATTCAAATTAAAGATTCATGTTTACGATTGATATGTTATTCTACGCTTTAATATTGAAGGAAACATCGTGAAGGAATCTGCACATCTACGAAGAAATTCTAAAGTTGTGTAGTCGACTAACCCGCATTTGGCCAGCATGGTTGACTGACGCCTGAGCGCCCTGGTTTGGGGTAGGCTCGTGTCCTAACAGTGGGAACGTATATGGGCTACTGATGGTGATAATGATTATACATATATAAGTAGTTATAAACCTTACTCAAAATTACTCAGCTCTGAATGCTCAAAAATGAAATGCTGCTCAAAAATGACAGACTGTGCAGTCACAGTCTGTCATTTTGTACACAATGGAGCTCCTGAAAGACGAAAAAAAGACAAAGTGGAGTGCATTGAAATTTCAATAACTTTACCTATGCATTTTCTAGAAAGCTTTCGATACAATGGAAATTGTTACTGTGTCTTAATTTCGCAATGGAACATTATAAATTGGCATGATGAATATATTAGTAAAACGAATTTGCATTTTAGAACATGAAAGTACGATTTTTTTTACAATGTACTGCATGTTGTGACTTCATATCACTTCGTTCATTTAGTATTAAAACGGTCACAACTTTAAACTCGTTAACGTTAACTTTTTCACTTTTGGTTGTATGTTAAAACGAATTAAACATGTCAATTTCTTATAAATAAATAAATAAATGTCGATTCAGATAATCAAATAATTCAAAGTTACCTAATTACCTACAACCATTAACATTCTCCATTGTAAACTGAGTCAATGGAGCCAATAAATGGTGATTACTATTAGAGACTGTTACTCTGATATTACTATCAGAGTTACCACCTTTGATTTGCTAGATCAGAGAGTGTTTGATTCGGTATTCTGAAAAGGGGTGGCCCTTTTAAAATACCGAATTAAATAACCCAATAATAATAGTTCTACCAGTTAAAATACCAGTACAAACATTTTAAGACCTAGCTTTTTCAATTTATAACAATCATCTTACAACCCTATTTTCATATTTAAAGAGTTTAATGTGTTATATGTGAGACAGTTCTTAAGCCCAAACGAATTTATACCACTCATAAACTTTTGCCTAGAACCAGACTTAGCCTTAACGCCGTAAATACTAGGTATACTAAAAAGTATGAATTGCTGCTTCAAATGTCAGACGTTAATCACAGTTCGTTTAAAGTAAATGCTTTCATTATGTTGCAAAATAGTATTTGGTATTTACTTTACACTTTAGTATATTGCCATTCAAAAAGTAAAAAAAAAATATTTTTTTTATTATGCTACACTTTATAATCACAGCTTTCTTCAGCAGAGTAATTCCCTTTCTGGAAACGAAACTAAAACTATTGCAAAGTTTTGGGCATTAACAATTTTTGTAATACCTACTTGATTGCTCCATGTATCTTCTTTTAGAATATAATAGTATAAAATAATTGTTGTTTTAATGAATATGCACGATTATTCGAATCTTTAACCGTGAATGAAAACATCGTGGAGAAACCTGCACCACAACTATGAAGAAATTCTTAGATTGTATAGGCGACCAACCCGCACTTGGCCAGCTTGATCTAGTTTAGGACAGGCCCGTGCCCCAGCAGTAGGGCACGTATATAGGCTGATGATAATGATGACTTTTTAAAAGTGGCAAACTGAAATTTCACGCGAACGGAGTCGAGGACAGGCAGAGAGTTTAAAATAACATTGTAACAGGTACAATTGCTAATCAACACGTATTTTCTTCTGATTCTTCAACGTTACGTACTACTGCCAAGACTCTTCATCCTATGCACTAGTTAGAACATAAAACGCACAATAAAATTGTCACCCATTGTGCAAATAACTATTTGTTGTTGTAACAAAACAGCGTGTTCCTTATCAATCATAATAATTATACGTCGTTCCTACTTTGCCCTGTTATTATTTAACAAGTATGACAAATCGTACTATTAATCATTTCTTAAGTAGTCGCACGGTGTTGACAAAGGCTGGCTCAAAGCAATGTGAAAAGACAAACACATTTTAGCGTCTGCAATTACCAGTGTTTCTCTTGTGATTAGTTTACTTGCATTTAATTATGTTTACTGGGACTTCATACAGATATATGGACTTTATACGCGATAAATCATACTGTAGCTATCAAATTATAGAGTCAAATTTGAGAACTTTTTGGTCCACTTATTATTTAATCTTGCATACGACGACGATAGTTGACGACGTATCGGTTAGTGAATCGTTCGCACGCGAAAGGTCAGTAGCGCTACCATGAGTTTAAACGTTACGAACTCGATATCGCCTACGTAAATATGTCTATGAAAAACTTGTACAGCGCCCCTGGTTATTACGCTAAGAATTAAAATCGGTCGTATGAAAAAACAACTCGATAGGTTTTTAACATACGTAAGTTTTCGATAGCCAACTCATGGTACCGCTACTGATGACGAGCGGTGCTGTCGACGAATCGTACGCAGGCGAAAGGTTCTGTTGGCGAAGCGGCGATATACGAAATGTTGTGTCGGTAGGCAGTTCGGTGAAGAAACGAATGTCGCAGACCAGTTCCAGACTCTACCTTTGGGTTTGAATACCAAATCTATAAGTTTCAGAAGCATTTGATTACCAAAATGAACATATAAATTACTCTTACGTTACTTTACAAGAGTAGAAATATTCTGTAAACTTAGAAAATAAGAATTGACGTAATGTTTCATCATGAGCCCGTATACGTCCCCACTGCTGGGGCACGGGCTTACCCTAAACTAGGGCGATCTTAGTCGACCACGCTGGCCAAGTGCGGGTTGGTCGACTACACAACCTTAGAATTTCTTCTTAGGTGTGCAGGTTTCCTCCCGATGTTTTCCTTCACCGTTAAAGCTTCGAATGGTGGCACGTATGAATTTCAAATTTGAAAAACACATTGGTACCTGGCGGGGTTTGAACTGGCAACCTCTCGCATGGTAAGCAACGACTTTAACCACTCGGTCGACTTTTTTTTTAACTAAATGACGTAGTGTTTAATGTATTATATTTAAGAATAATTAATGTTATGCTCAATCTGTTGCCCTCATGTTGCAGTGCCTGGAAAAGGGCAACGGATATTAAACTCACATTTGTGTAAGACCTATACTGAACACTTAGTTCACAATAAATAATTTGACTTAATTCAAATTAAAAACATAAATTCAGCCTATTTACTTTATTTTACAGAATACCCCTAAGTATTTTTTCATCTGCTTTGATACATTTAAAACATTGCAACATTGCTTTAATTTATCAACATCAGACAGTATCGGGAAATTCGCCAAGAACAATTTTACGAATTCGCCTCATTATCCTATCTCTGTTGCATGTTTACTGAAGCTAATGTTAGCAAAAGCTAAAAAAAAATGTAACCTCTTCAATACTGATTCTATGCATTTTTTTGCTTACTTCTCAACCAGAGACTACAAAGCAATGAATCTCTACCTAGAATAAATTAAAATCGCTTACCGCGACTGTCCCTATGTATGCTTAAATCTTTAAAACTATGCAACACGCAGTTTTTCTATTGATAGAGGGATTCAAGAGGATGGTTTTTATGTATTATATACCCTAAGCAGGGTAAGCGAGGTCGCATCACTAGTACTTCTTCAAAAATGTGTAGGCAGCGGTAAAGATATAAGCTTCATTTTGAATTAATAAAAAAAATAAATGATAGCAAAACTTTCAAAACGTGACTTCTTGTCCTAAATAAAGGCTATGGCTTTTAAACAAACCGATCCCAATCCCAAATAAACCAGCAGTTCCCCACAAGTTAAACTCAACGCGAGATTAGCCCAACAGATTGCCACCGTAACTCAAAACTAGACCGAGACGTTTAAAATAGGCCGAATTGTGAACACCTATTGCATGCATTGCAGTGTACTACCGTCTTGCCGGGTAGTCGCGTGGTCTTTTAACCTCTGCACTTCTTAAAAGTATATTTAAATTTTATACTGAGTATTATAAGTGTTGTGTACACAATGTGGTGTATTTCGGGAGCGAACCGCTGTTAGGGTCCGTCCGTCTCAGTTGGCGATTAGGACGTGCGCGAACGCGGGCATACCACTGCCGCGACGAATAGTTCTAGTGCTATAGTGTAAGTGAATAGTGCTTATTAATCGATTAATGCTTGTGAGGAAGTGAAGTGGCTTCGGTGCTAACATACTAATGCATGCGTGGGTGCGTGGGAGGAAATTTGATAAGGTGTACGGGCGGGTTGCCACTTTTGTATGTGTCGGTCGGAGCGGAGACTATTTTTGTACAGGGCGGGTGCGTATTTCGGCTGCCACGGGCGGGAGCGCACGCGTTGATGCCGAGAAACATGCAATGTAATCTGTGTCTGTATGCCTGCTCTGTGCAAGTCTGGTCTGGTTGAGACGACGACCAAATTCTGGTTTGAAACTGCAAAGATTTCTGTGTCCAAATGGTCTGTAGATCAGGTCTCTACCACGATCTGAACTCACAAAGTTCCAGTGTCTGTAATCCTTATTTGTACATAGTAGATCAGCCTAAGATAATTGTGGTTTAAACCTGTGTCTACATGCTCTGTAGATTAGATTTTGTCTCTTTGATTCACTGTCTAAACTCGCCACGATCTCGTGTGTGTAATCCTTATTTGTACAAATGTAGATCAGCTTAAGATAACTGCTGAAAAGTGGTCTCTATCTGCACAGAAAGTTGTGTCTAAATGATCTACGGTAATTGTGGTAGATCAGACTCCTCCTCTTGTTCCATGGGCTAAACTCGCAACGTTCTAGTGACAAAAATCCTAATTTATACAGAGATAAATCAGGCCGAAATACCCCTGGATTTGTAATTTAAAACTGCAAGAAATCTGTGTCTAAACGACGTGTAGATCAGACACTGGTCAGATCACAGAATTTCTGGCCTACCCTCGAAATTGAATCTGAGCAAGTCACTCATATATGTATAGGTTACATTGTGGTTCTAGTACAAATCTATCGTCTCTAAAAAGTTTTATCTGAAGAATTGCTAATACAGTACTTACTTTCGTAGATAGATTACCATTATCATATTGTATTGAATTATTGGCCTACACGCAAATGTAATTTATTTGTTGGACAAAAATCCTTTGTAAAATGGCTGTATGACTACTCTATCAGGGTATACGCTAAGGAAACTATTCATGGTTTGCCGTGCAACTAACGCTGTTTCCATTGCTACTTTTAACTTCTGGAAAACTCTTAAATTCGTGGAAACTATCTAAATTATCCGGTCTTTGGAATCATCCCCGCAATGTTTAATTTGTCTGTTCTGGATGTGATCTTCTACTCTCCCCTAGATGGTTACCAAACCATAAATATTTAGGAAATAAAAGAGCGCCTAAGTTGTAGTATGTTGACTCGAGGTTTCTGTGCAGATTGAGACCACTCGAGTCCAGTATTTAAAAAAAAATGAAATATTTTATTTTCATTTATTTATACAGGGTGTCCCAAAAAGTAGTGTCAAGCGGAAGTCCTGAGATAGAACACCCCGTGGGGCATCCGAAACACCCCCATGTATGTTCCGCGATTTTTTATAGTTTTCGAGTTATGATATTTTTTCTAAAATTTTGGGAACAACTGACCTAACCGACTAAAAATATTGTAGAGAAAAAAGTATTTTACTTTTTTGAGTAATTCTTTTTGCAAATAAATTTTCATGAGTTTTTCTTTAATGCCTAAAATATTTGTCTCCATAACTTATATGGAAGTATTCAAAATTATGGTACAAACTGAAAAGTTACGTTCTGTAAATAATGTCTTACAATTTCAACGTTAAATTTAAAATATTAGGAGGTAGCTGCATGGCTCGTAAGTAACTTTAAAAACTGCGCTAGACTCTCAGCTTTCATAATCATTAATAAAAACTGGTACTTAATGGGCTACTTTTGCTGAAATCGGACTACAAAGACAGAGAGGTGGAAAAATCATAAAATTAGCCATTTGATGAACAAGCATTATTTGGACATTTTATTATTCCGAAAGTTAGTCAGTTTGTTAACAAACCTAAATTTAATACAGGAGCACTCAGTAGCAAACATTTGGATGCTTTTTTTGTTTAATTTAAGTTTCATTGCGCTAACACTGTTTTCACATGCAATACCTTTGTTATGACGAACTTGACGAACTTTGCTTTCTTTACGGACTTTAATAAACTTTTACTTATAAATTTTTTACAAAAAATAATCAAAAACGATAATTTTTCTTTTCAATAAAGTGCCCATTTTTAAACTTAATTAATTTTTTAAGTATCACAAATTAAACTTTCAAGTGGTTATTTCTTACCATTTCTGGTATAATTTTCATTGTAAACAATCTTATTAACTTTAGAAATAATAAAATGTCCAAATAATACTTCGTATTCAAATGGCAAATTTTATGATGTTTCCACCTCTCTGTCTTTGAAGTCCGATTTTAGCAAAAGTAGCCCATTAAGTACCAGTTTTTATTAATGATTATGAAAGCTGAGAGTCTAGCTCAGTTTTTAAAGTTACTTAGGAGCCATGCAGCTACCTCCTAATATTTTAAATTTAACGTTGAAATTGTAAGACTTTATTTACAGAACGTAACTTTTCAGTTTGTACCATAATTTTGATATTTTCCATATAAGTTATGGAGACAAATATTTTAGGCATTAAAGAAAAACTCATGAAAATTGATTTGCAAAAAGAATTACTCAAAAATGTCAAATACTTTATCCTCTACAATATTTTCAGTCGGATAGGTCAGTTGTTCTCAAAATTTTAGAAAAAGAATCATAACTCGAAAAACTATAAAAAATCGCGGAACATACATAGGGGTGTTTCGGATGCCCCACAGGGTGTTCTTATCTCAGGACTTCCGCTTGACACTACTTTTTGGGACACCCTGTATACTAGTGACAAAAAAATAAAAAAGTAAAAATCTTCCTCTTGAATCACTCTATCTATTGGAAAAAACCGCATCAAAATGCGTTGCGTTTTAAAGATTTTACATAGGGATATAGGGACAGAAAAGGCTACTTAGTTTTATACTATGTAGTGAAGGTACACATACAGGTTACAGTCACAATAGTTATGAAATAAACAGTAACTAATTATATAAAATGGCGTAAAAGTAAAACAAGAGCAGAGCAGAACAGAACATGGCTTGTCTTTAAAGCTTTGGTAATTAGGAAAACTAAAATAAATCAAATATTATAACTCTTACTTTACCTTAGAAAAAATCTGAAACAGGTCAGCTCTTGATTTCTGTAACATGAATGTTCACTGCTAACATATCCATTGAAGAATCCAATATGGGGGGTGTCCCCACCAGGTCGAGCAAAAAAGTGCAGCTTTTTTGTTTTTCTTGAAGCATGAATTGCTTGCCATTTCCGACCTTCTGTATCTTTGTTGCGGATAAAACTAGAAGACTGAATTTTCAGTAACCTTGCAGGCATTGTAAAGACACGGTATATTTCAAATTTCATCCAATTTGAACCAGTAGTTAAATGATTATAAAGGGTCAAATTTCTTAACTGTTCCACTATTGGGCAAAAGTCTCCCCTTAAACATTGCATATTTTACAGAATATAATTTAAAAGTATAATTGGACCATAAATATGTATAAATAATCCAGAACTATGTAGTTTTTCCTATCTGTTTGTATGCATGCACCGTGCTTAGGCAAAGTTGAATTTAGTACACCTGCATATTAAAAATACCCCTTGTTTATTCGCCGTATTACAATATTAAAAACATTTTTTAAATATAAAATCATACCTATCATCAATTACAATAATGAGAGGAATATTTATAATGATCATTACAGAAATCATTATTAAATATACAAATTGTAATGTTAAATTATCACTCAAGTTCTCGTTTCTCGTTTTCGTTTTCATTTTTTCTTGTTTCAATAAAATACTTTTTAATTTTCATTTTTTAATTTTTAAGTAATCTTGATAGATTATGAAATTCTAGACTCTTCATTAATTTTTTATTTTTTTATTTGATTACTACCTACTGATGAAGATTGACAATTGTTGAGCTACAATTTTAAAGTTTACTCTTAAAACTGGCACTGTAAGTCACAAATAAATATGTGCCACATTTTTAAAATAGGTAATGTTGTAAGGTCAACATTAAGTATTTTAATCTGATTTATACACCGTGAAATTTTAGTGGTTGTTTTCCCGCAGTAAAATGATTCTATCTTAGTAGTACAATACATTTGTGCAGTTCTTTTTTGTTAAAATCAATAAATGCCGGTTTTACGAAAGGTTTAACCGAAACTCGAAAGCACGTTCGAACCGCTTTATGACTTAGAGCGTAAAGCTTCTTTAACTTTAAGCATTGGTTTCATGCGGCAAGCAGTACCTGATTACGTCTCATCTTATAAAATAACGATTGCTTTTTTCGTTTTTGAGTTAGAAAATAATAATTTTGAAAATTCGAAAAAGAAGTTTTTTTTTCAGTGAATAATTTGCATGTTTTGATAGTATTACTAAAGGCAACCCGTTCTGCCACGGGAAAACAACCACTAAAATTTCACGGCGTATAATTTAATGACTTGTATAACGGATATTAGACACAACAATCGTGTATACAAATAAACTTATGAAATAATACGCCCAGACACAAGACAAACACCAAAATCATATATTTTATATGTATGTGCAAAATTTTTATATTTGGTTTAATACACCTGCAATATACTTACATTGATATTTTTTTTAGTACTTATTGGTTGTTGTAGTGGCTACAGAAATATCATTTGTCAAAATTTCAACTGTCTGGCTATCGCTGTTCTTCAGGCAGCCTAGTGATAGACAGACAGACCGACAGACAGTGAAATTGGATATGTTACCGGCCAAACCCGATTACAGGACAAACTAGGTTAGTCTAGGCCAAACGAGATTCCCCTAAGCCCGTTAGGATAAACGGGTATACCCTAGTCCAAACTAGTTTGTCCTAAGCCCGTTAGGATAAACCCGTCTAGACTAGGCCAAACTAGTTGATCTTGATACGCATTATCTAGAATAAGTTGGTATGATCTTTTCCAGACATTGTAATATGTCACGAAAGTCAAAATAAATAGATTATCCAAATAAAATCCTCCGCAAATGGAAAAATAATCATTTTTATTATACTATACATAATCTTATTTCTTGTTTTTTATAAAGATAGGATAAACAGATATGGCCTTCTGTTTGCAAAAATTAAATTTGAAAAATTGTGATAGCATGCAAATTGAAGGAGGTTTGGTCAAAAACTTATCATATTTTTCTCTACTCTGTAACTGAACATTTCGGCATGTGATTATTTGGAGCAATGTGAGAGTACGCAGTATAATATAGAGACCCAAAACTATTGTATTGTGTATAAATATACATAATTTTTTCAATATCGCGTTGCAAGTAAGCTTTTAGTTAATTATTTAAAACAATAAAAATAATCAGGGTTTCAAGGGGTAGTTTTCAAGGGTTGAAAGGGGGTAAAATTTGAAAATGAGTATAGACAATATAAAATATTACTTACTTTATACTTACACACTAATATATTATTGTTTTTTTTTTTAATTTAGGGGTTGTTTGCAAGGGTTGTAAGATGTTCAAGGGTTGAACTTATTTAAATATGAGGTCATTGTGTTAGAAAACACTTCACGACTTCATTACTTACACGTTTTTTAACGTGAAGACATGTTTTTTAACGATTAAAGTTTTTCGATTAAGTTGTTGTTTACACCCTTTAAAAATAATAAGCACAGTTCAGATCATTTTCACTTTTGAAGTTATGGGTAAAATCAGGTTTGGCCGGTAACATATATAATGTTCTGATTTCGAAGAATGTGACTTAATCATTTGACTTAACGATTGAAGATGTTTTGAGGCCTACATTCAACAGTGGACAGACTTATAGGCCGATGATGATGATGATATGGGTCAATTACCTCCTATTTAATAACGCCTTTTGTTATTTTTGTTGATTTTCCCACTCAACATATTACTTAAATAGTGCACCTGTGTTTATTTAGATTTTTTACGTGCATTTTCCTCGTTTATCTTAAACCATTAATTTAGTGGTAATTGTATAAAACTGTTTCTTTGTTATTTCGTAATATATTATACGAGTAGGTATTTTTATACCTACCTACATTGCTTTTACGGTGCAAAAACTAAGTAGATGAGATAATAAAATGAATAATGTCACCTTAAAGGTGAATAAACCTACTTACAAGGTAAAAAAATTGAAAAAAAACTTTCTTCCTAAGAAAGTATGTAGTATTTTTTCCTGTCAAGATGTTAACGAAACATCGTAATAATTACGAGAGAAGAAAGAGATCGGTTTTAATCCTAGTGATTAAAACGATCAGGCGTGGGACCAACGATTTAACATTTGTTAATGTATGATTGTTTGTATTACCATTTATTATCCATAATTTTTAACGAGATAATAATTGTTATAATTTAGACATTATTGCTTCTGAAAAAAAGACGTGTGGCACTCAAAGACTGCCGCGGTATAGCTATTTCATAGCATCGTCCGATTTCGGAGCAGCTCGTCTCGATTCGTGCGAGTTTCGTAGAGTCGTACAATACATCTAACCGCACGCACACAAACACCGTGCCGAAGTCTACCGAAACGACGTTAGACGATTGTGAGGTTTTTTTCGTTACGAAATTTCTTGGTTCGGTCGCCGCGCTCAAAGCCCACGATAAAAGCTATGCAATAGCTTAAAACCTTTATATCTTGCCAAATATAGTATGACTGTACGAATGAAAACTTTACCACGAATCATTATAAGAAGTAAGAAATAAGATTATAGTAAAATGAAAAATATTATTTTTCCAATTACGGAGGATTTTATTTGGATAATCTATTTATTTTTACTTTCTTGACATATAACAATGTCTGGAAAAGGCCATACCAGTTTATCCTAGATAATGCGTATTTATCTCAAGATCAACTAGTTTGGCCTAGTCTAAACTGGTTTATCCTAACGGGCTTAGGACAAACTAGTTTGGACTAGGCTATACCGGTTTATCCTAACGGGCTTAGGACAAACTAGTTTGGCCTAGGCTAAACTAGTTTGTCCTGAAATCGGGTTTGGCCGGTAACAGATACATATTTACGTAGGGAATCCCAAAAAATATAGTGCAAATGATTGTAATTTTAAAACCGCGCAAAAAATATTAATTACTAGCGACCCGCCCTCGCTTCGCTTCGGGGATATCTCTATCTCTATGTAATATATTTTAACCCGGTAAGAGAAATCTATTTTTTTTATCTAAAAAAAGCCTATGACACTCAGGGATAGTGTAGCTTTCCAACAATGAAAGATTTTTCAAATCAGTGCAGTAGTTTCGGTGCCTATTGGAAACAAACAAACTTATATTACATATTACATTGACTCCCCGTACCCCAGTGACGCTTACATGGAGCCTACATCGCATGCTGGCTAGCTGAGCGCGGTGGCGGCAACCACGCGACTTTTTTCTAATACTTGCATTTTTAAACTCGTGATATCTTCCGAATTAAATGTCCGAATTGAATAATTCAAAAAGTTATAAAAAGGTATTGAAGCCGTCTTGAATATATACAAACTTATTTTGATAAGGATTAATACCAAGGTACAAATAAAGAGCCCTTTCAAGCGGCGGCATATAAATTAAATTTTTAGAATAAAAAACCGCTTGCTGTGACATAACTATAATATTTAGACATATGCTGTCGCGACACTTTTTGTAGATAATGATGAGTTCTGCAAAGTTTTAGTAAATGGTTTTGTTCTATCTTCAATAGTTTTCGCAGCGCAGGCGACGTAAGGAATTTTTCAGGTCTATTTTTTACACCTTGGGTTACATTATTGGAGTTTTAGTAAGGATCCCTAATTTTTTTAAAATTATAATATAGCCTATGTTACTTCTGAATAATGCAGCTTTCTAATGGTGAAAAAATTATTGCAATCGGTCCAGTAGTTTTTGAGTTTATTCATTACAAACATACAAAAATACAAATCTTTCCTCTTTATAATATTAGTATAGATATAGACTAGTATAGATAATTATTAATGTGACAAATCCTTTGCCTGACGACAAAATTTTACCATTATACTCTTCCTTTTTATTTTTTTACTAACCTGTATCATCTGGTCATCACTGCTGGGCAAAGATCTCCTCCAAATCTGTCTATCCAAGACTACACTAAATAAATTTTATTTTAACTCAATACAAGGCACAAGTAACAAATCTGTCCCACAATCAAAACAAAGTTATAAAATGAGAAGAATATTGTCCACACTTGTCATAGCTTCCAAGGATTGTAACACTGGCCTAAATATTCTATTTTGATCGTTATACAGTATACAGTATACTAATGCAACTACAGTAGAGCGTCGATTATCCGAACTAATTGGGGGACGTGGCTGTTCGGAAAACCGGTATTTTCGGATAATCGAACTACCTATTTGTGTATTGATTCAGTCATACATATTTACGTACAGGTATGTAAATTAAAACCATAATATCATTTATCGACTAGCGGTTACTTGGAAGTGACATACGAGTACAATAACAAGTGAACGAGTCGCGACAAGTGCGCGAAAACTGAAGCGCGGGAGGCGCGCTAGGCGAACGCGGGGTGCGGGGGCGTTGACCCGCGCGTTACTACTGTTCCGGATAAGCGGTCGTTCGGTTGAGCGACGTTCGGATAATCGACGCTCCACTGTATATCATATGGCGAACAGTAGGGCTACCATGAGTTTAAAACTTACGCACTGGATATCGCCTACGTAAATATGTCTAAGAAAAACTTGTACAGCGCCGTTGGTGGTTACGCGAAGAACTAAAATCAGCCGTATGAAAAAAACAACTCGATAGGTTTTTAACGTACGTACGTTTTCGATAGTCAACACATGGTAGGCCCTCAGGTGACAAATATTTAATTATAATTTACTAGCTTTCCGCCCGCGACTTCGTCCGCGTGGAATCCCTATTCCTGCGGGAACTCCGAGATAAAAAGTAGCCTATGTCAAATTCTGGGTCTTCAGCTACCTGCATACCAAATTTCATCGGTATCCGTTCAATAGTATTTGCTTGAAAGAGTAACAATCCTCACATACAAACTTTCACGTTTATAATATTAGGTACCTAGTACGATTGTTTTAGTGCTATATTCTTAACTTTGAAGTTCCAGATCGGTGCCATAGAATTTTATAGCATAGCCTTCCTTTCGCAGGTTCGAAACTATCAGTGATTCAAATTTCATTCAAAGCTGTTAATTAATTTTGGCGTAGTAAGTGTTTCAATTATTGTTTTCGCTTTTGAGAAATTTACTAGATGGCAAAACGTAGGCGTGAGGTCCAACTGCAGCATGACTGGTTTTTGATGTGATGTTGACATATACACCGTGAAATTTTAGTGGTTGTTTTCCCGCAGTAAAATGATTCTATCTTAATATAACAAAAGATTTGTGCAGTTCTTTTTTGTTAAAATTAATAAACGCCGGTTTTACGAAAGGTTTAACCGTAACTCGAAAACACGTTCGAACCGCTTTATGACTTAGGGTGTAGAGCTTCTTTAGCTTTAAGCATCGATTTCATGCTGCAAGCAGTACCTGAACACGTCACATCTTCAAAAATAACGATAGCTTCTCTCGTTTTTAGTTGGAAAATTATTATTCTGAAAAATAGGGAAAAAAAATTATTTTTCGAGGAACAATTTGCATGATTCGATAGTATTACTAAAGGCAAGTCGTTCTGCCACGGGAAAACAACCACTAAAATTTCACGGTGTATGTACATAATTTCACCAATCACGTAGCAGTTAGACCTCATATCAACGACTTGCCATCCAGTACATACATACATACAATCACGCCTTTTTCCCAGAGGGGTAGGCAGAGATCACTTCCACGATCCACTTTTCACCTCTGTGGGAAACGTGACGTGATGGGTTGTGGACCACGTCGCCGCCATTCTGCCTTGTGCATTGTTTTAACAAGGTCATTGCGTTCCCACCAGTAGCAAGGATATATGACGGGGGAAGGAAAAGGGGAGGAAGGATAAGTACTATGGACTGAGTCGATAGTAGCTCGAGGAGCCGGGGTCGCTTACCCGTATACCGTTCACCAACCACCGGACAGATAGTTGTGACTGGTATCCCCTGAAAAATCTAGCTGCCATCTAGTAGATTTCTCTTATGAGAAAATCCTCATTGGATTGAACTTGTCATCCCAAATCATACTGTGTCACCGTCGTGTGAGATAGACTCAAATACGAAGGTTTAAAAAAATATACCCATTTGTTTTATTTTATTGCACTTCTTAATTTCTTTACCTTACTTTTGGTATTAAAATAAATTAATACGTCTTAGGTGAAAATGTCAACAGTCATGCCGACGTCATATAAGCTAGAGTCCTCTGACCGATACAGACCGATAGTAATAATAGGATTCCGTTGGCAACCTTCGTGTCAGGAACTGTAATGATGATCTGAAGTAAAAAACAGGACGTCTAACGCCTATTTTGAGCCGAAAATCAAATACATTTTAATTTGATACGAAGCTTAAATTCAAAATTTGATTTTTTTGGGTACAGCATGTTGAAATTATTCATTGATTTTGGACCATATTATGTCTAGTACCTAATCAAAGTCCAAATTATGGTGGGAATTTATACACCGAAAGGTTACTTCAATCAGCGCTCAAATATTTAATTATACATTATATCGATACTTTAAATCTCAAATGGCGTAACCACCAAAACACTACTTTTCAGGAGAGCAGAAAAACAAAAAAAAAATGATTTTTTAATTCATAACTTTATCAATTTTAATACAATGAAAATGTTTTATACATCAAATTTCTTAGAATTTTGAGATAAAGGCTTCAGTAGGAACTCTTTGTACCTAAATATTATATTTAAGAAACTAGAAGTCGGTTACGACTTGTGAAAATATTACAAAAAGGCGTTTACGCCCCATAAAAATCACGATTTTTAAGAGGTGAAGGTCGTATCTCCAATAAAAAATGTTTCTTGTGCTTTAAACTCATTTAATAATAAAAGAAAACGTAAAATATTCACTCTGTATTACGCTTGTACAAAGTTACGCAGTTTGGCTCTTTTTCATAGTGACCCAGCGTGTAATTTTTAGAATTGGATGAAAAATTTTGGAATATGGGAAACTTAACTAAGATTTTTACGTATCTAAATCGATTAATTTTGTCATTTGAAACCCCGCTGTGTATTCACGTGTATGTGTATTCACATACATTTATCTATGTATTCAGCCATTTTCGTACTTGTGCGCATAGATTACGTTCCTCGGTGTATTTATTATTTTTTGTGACCGTTACGTTGACTTTGGCGCGTTATTGGTCTTTGATCCTGATTTGTGTTTGGAAATTAATTTAAAATGCCGAAACAAGGAAAAGCAATAAATAGCCAATGTCTCCGCAATCTTAATCCCCCCGGGCATCAATATTAACAATAATAATGACAATCATGTGTTCAGCGATGTTAGGTGTAAACGCCTTTCTTTTGTATTGCAATTTCGAAAAATAGCGTGTCTTATGAGTTACGGCAGAAAATTATGTCACTTACACCCTTTTTTTTGACATTTTTTCCACGTCACAATAATTTTTAGGGGCGTAAACACCAAGTAAATTAGACTAAGCCTTTTACGACCTGTTTACCTTATGAAAAGTGTTCAAATCTATAAAAAACATTGGGTCGTAATAACCTTTTTTTGCGAATTTGAGGATTTTAAATATACAGATCGATAGAGAAAAAAACTGCATTAAAAAGTCATTTTGACCAAATTGGCGGTTACGCCATTTGAGATTTAAGGTAGCGATATACAACTCAATACTGGATAGTATTGAGTTGTTAGTTCCAGCGAAGTAATTAGACTGTTTTATCTTACGACATGGCTGACATTTCCTCTCTGTCGGTTCGCGTCTAGTTTTCGATGTCCGCCATCTTGGTTTTCCTAAAACCACGACGTTGATCGATAACCCGGTCGATCAGTGAACCCGAACCGTTGCCAAAACGCCAATCCGTCTTCTGCTTTCAATACATTAAGAAATATAGTGCAACGGGTTCATATGACTCATGATATCAATATCATAATATAATAAATGAGTTACTGGTCCCTGCCAATTGTTGAAGAATTTTATGAAAGTCATACAAAAGCAATACTTAAAAAAAACCTCCACGCTAATTTCACAAAACTTTATTAATTGATTGGACACAAAAGGAATCTAGCTTTCATTGTCAGCATTGTAATATTTTTAGATTACAATGTATGCGGTTGTTGAATAATTGTCATGACTACCTGAGTTATAATGGATAATAAATTAATATCTACCGAATTTATGTCGTCAATACTTCAAATTGTTAAAACTTTTCAACAAAGTTTCTTTTTAAGGCATGTATACTTTTATGGATCATACATTTGAGGACACATGTTCGTCTTGAAAGACTTATGAGTAAGTTCTAACTTTAACTTAAACTGTCTAATGAAATTTGTTCGTATAAGAATGTGTCCATTACTACTTTTCTTATTGTCTCTATTAAGGGAAGGACATGTTCTTGTCTTCACATTGAGTGGCACACACTTCACTTTTTGTCACTAATTTACACATAGTTAAATAATAATTTTAACGACAACCACTCATCATTATATTATGTAGACATATAACTCATAATAGCCATGACACAACAAACAAGCCAACTGATTTCTTGAAACACACCATTATAATTTACAAGTTTCTGATACGGTACATGACTTACAATACTCAGTATAAATCAGAGTAATAAATTCCTTTATTTTATTGGACGTTGTTATATGCACGGACATTTACGGTAATGACATCATTAAAATTTAACTGGGTTGGACTGTTAACTGAAAAATACGTCTACACTTCCTCATAAATAGATTCCTCATACTGATCTACACAAACTTTACGAATGGGAAAATTTTGTGTTTTGAAATAGACTCTCTAGACAGTCTCTAGACAATTTGTACGGGCATAAAAAAATATTATAGTAATGCATATTTGCATTATACACCGTGAAATGTTAGTGGTTATTTTCCCGTAGCAGAACGATTAACCTTTAGTAGTACCATGGAATCATGCTAGTTATTTCGTGAAAAAAATAAAGATTTTTTTTTCAATTAATAAAAAAATAATCATCCTACTCGAAAGCGTGCGAAGCGACAGTTCTTTTACAACATTATCAGGTACTGCTTACCGCATGAAATTGATGATTAAAGCTAAAAGAAGCTTTATGCTTTTAGTAAAAAGGCGGTCCGAGCGTGCTTTCGAGTTTCGTTTATCTATTTTGTACCGTGTAACCTGTATTTATTGATTTAAATAAAAAAATGAAACTGCACAAATATATTTAACTACTAAGATAGAATCATTTGACTGCGGGAAAACAACCACTAGAATTTCACGGTGTATCACATATCACATCTATAGTAACCTACCGGGTTTGTATTTGGGACTTGCAAAATTGGTTGTGTGCTGAAGTACTTCCTAAGAAGGATAAAGATTTTTATATACTGAACCCCGCATTTTAAGCGTCAATATCGTCTTATATGTGAAACTTGCATTGGCATACAATATCGTTTTTGGAGCTCCAAACTTAACTCCTATTTACAAACGGGTTTCTATATTACAAGCTTTTATTTAACTTGCAATGTATGTTGGTTCGGGTGAAATCTTACAACTCACGTACGTGGTCAATTTTTTCGGTACAGACAACACAGATATATTAAAAATCTTTTCTAGAAGTTTCATCATGCACTGATATCATCACACCATAAATCTCCTAGGAGACAATCCTTAACGAAATAGGCGTACAATTAACTCAACTGGTAGATTGCCAGATCCGTTAAGACACATTATGAAATTTAGCAATTAAATACTAAGAAACGGTCGTTGCTTCTAGCCCTCTTTGTAATAGGCCTACAAAGCCAAAGAAAGTGACTAATGCCAATTAAATATACGAGTATATCTTGTTGGACATCTATTGCAACAGTTCTGACTAACCCCACCAAAATCACATGCACTCAAATCAATTTATTTTTTATGTGTCTCACGAGTTGTATTTAAAAGATAACACTCCCAGTAGTAGTAAGCTTATGAATAAAATATTTTTCTTAGCCATGAAATTGATAAAACGAATCCACAAAAAAGTAATTGTAGAGTGAGATAGGAGACATAATTTAACCGCTTGTAAATTAAAAATAAAATAAAATGAAATAATTAAAAGTCGTGGCCCTCGTAATATTCCTTGAAGGACGGCATACATAAAATAACACCAAACTAAACATTTCTGCCCTTCAGAGTTAAAAAAAGGTTTGTGCTATCACCTGTTTATTATATTATTTTGCTTTTTGTGCAATACAGAGCACATAATGTCTGTTACATAGGTATTAACATACCAAAGTGAGTCAGTCAATAGCCACCGCAAATACGACGTCCGTTCACCTTAAAAATGTAGAACGACGAGTTGTTGGCAGTGCAATGGCATCCAATAAGAAAAGTTCCTATGATTTAGGGCCGACGTTGGGTTGGCAGGCGCGGACGCCATTTTATACAAAATTGACCTGTAGCAAGTAATTTTTTTATGAAATAACGCCGCGTAGGGCAACATTGACCCATATTGATAAGTGATATTCAGATTATATTAACAGCAGATATTTTCTATCGCCAAACCACAAGTCGTGTAGTTTATAACATATACATGTAACTACACTGAAATTGTGTTTATAACATTGACTTGAATTTGATAATTTTATTGCTAGATATTTCTGTCCTTTTGGCATATGAATTAATATTTAATGTTGTGAGAATTTTGATTATAAATAAACAGTAAAATTTATGTTTTGATTGTACTAAATACTTTGTTCATGATCTTCTTGATACCTGTTGCTTCAATCAATGTCGCCCTATATTATGTTGTTAGTTAACAAATGCACGGTAGTAAAAATTAGGAATGATTAATATTTCTTGACTTGCACTTGCAGTTGTTATTGAAACATGTTTCTTTTACCTTCTAATTATTTTGTAATAACTTATTTGTGTACCGTCAATTTCCAAAAGATAATTTTGTGATTGTAGAAAGTTCTTGATGTATAATTAACATTTAAGGTAGACAAACTAATTTATCTGTTACTGAAACACAGAATAGTTTTTGCACATGGCATGTACTGGAAAACAGGTATTCTAAAAGTGAACAAACAATCACAACCTGCATCCTGCACTTAAATTGTCCTGTCTTCTATCGCCTTTGCATATCTTGGAGTTAACCACAAAAATTGTCTAGCGAAAGCTAAACTGACAAACTAATAGCAAGTAACCTTCAAACAGTGGAACAAAAATAGCCAGCGACTGAACGGACCGACTATTCATAGACGAAATCATAGCAACAGAAGGCCTTAGCATAAATATTTTTCACACAAGATTATCACCTGTCCCACTCGCACTCAACCGAGACCATAACACTGTCTCTTTCACATGGACACAAGCCAACAAGTCGTCACTTCAGTTACGAAATATGAAATCTAATTATGAAGATCGTTATTAATAAAAACTGCATTTGTACTTTCGAACAAGTGCGATATGACACTTGTCGCGTTCCAATACAATTTAACTGGTGCGTAAAATTTTTCAGATGAAACCGTAGCTGAAAAATTTAATATGGTGTAATATTGTGAAACAGTCGAACGCACAGAAATAAAATCTTATTTTTTTCGTCAATGGCAATCGTGGACCTTTCTGTGGAGGTCACTGGTGCCAATGTCGAGTAGTTTACATCGTCTTTGAAAATAAATGAATTTTCTGAAATATATTTATTGCGTTTAAGTTACGTAAAGACCAATATCTCTCTTTTTAATCTGTCTCTCATTATTGAGTATCGTGACTCCTGAGTTTTTTAGACAGCTGTTTCCATCTGCTGCTTTCTGATGTTAGGTGATTCGGTGCTGATACTCGTTGGTGTTTCCAACCTCTCTGAGATTTGATCCCACCATATCGCTTTGGATTTAGGCCTTTGTCGTTCACTTTTTCTCTCACCAATGAATGAACAGGTTTAGCTATCCTTCTCAAATTATTTAACATTCACAGCTTTTCATACCATCAATGATTATAATTTCTGCCAGGCTTTATGCCAATACTACCATAATATCCTTATCATACATACCATTTCATCAGTACGCCTTGTTATTGTAGTGTATAACTGCTATACGTTTGAAAGAGTTTTTGAGTCAATACGTTTCTGTAGCCATATTTCCAATAATATTTATGGACTTATTTAAATAATTTTATTAGTGAACTGAGAACTAACTGTGCCAAAAAAGAGTAATTTTATTTAAGCCCCTGGCCAAAACCTACTCGTCCCTTAACATAATGACCACTAAGACTAATATGAGCAATAACATCGTAAAATGTACTATTAACCCTATTCTTAGCGATAGTACTCATCAAAAGAGCAATAGAACCAAGGACTAGTATCACTAGTGTAGTCGTTGACACTATTATTATATTTGTTTCAAGCAGTCATGGCACTTGTTCTACGATATCAACACGTGTCATTATTAAATATCCATTCCATTTCTATGAAAGCTGGGATCAGAAGAATCTATGTTCGATATGAGCATCCAAAGAACCCGTATTTAGACATAATTTTATGCATTCGTTCAGACTCATTGATATTATTTGACAGCAAAAAATCAGCGTGGTGTCTCTATTAATAATTGAAATTGTTCTAAATGGAAGGAAATCTTACAAGTGATACAAATCCTAAAAATGGAGAGGTTTCTCAATTGAACCATATATCTATTTTTTGTAATCACGGATAACTTTGTCTTTTATGATTCCGATGTTTTTTTTTTGAAATAGAAGTATTCGGGTTGCCACTCTTGAAATATTTCCTGTTCTCTGTTGAACAGGAAATATTTCAAGATTGGTCTAGATCTGATTATAGAATCCCAGACAAGGTGATCCTCGTTTTGATGAAAAATCGTAGAGATGACCGGAGCGTTTGTTCATTAGACATTTAAAATAGTTTTTTTTAGTTAACATAAAAACCTGAAAGAGCACTAATTATTCTAATTTATAAACCAACCCAACGACAACGTACACAACATTGCTGTGGAATGTGATCCCAATACATCTGTTCTCTTTTCATCCACTTTGCCCGTTACGAACACTTGGCATATCCTCCTTTTGCTCTAGTGGCAATAACCTGCTTGCTATGCCACTCGTCTCTACCGAAATCTATCTGGTCCCTGCTTCCGTAGATTTGATTATACGACCTCGATTTTTTTTCTCTTTATTTTATGGAGTTTTGTCGGCTATCGACAATGTCTTGACCACACTTGATTGATTTAACTATCTTTATTCTGGAAGTGCATCGAAATGTTGAACACGACACGCTACAGATCATCCTACCAATTCGCATCAGAACGCCCTTGCTAATTTTGCCACATCGTCAGACCACTTATTTTACTACATCGGTACATATTAAGCTGTTTTGGAAGAGTTTCGGCTGAAAAGTTAAAGCTAATGCATAATGGGTGCTAAAGCTCCATGAGACTGATTGACTTCAGAAGAAGCTTCCTCTATAAACAGAGTGACTTTATAGCCAAGATGGCCAGTAAACACAATAAACACTAGAAGTATTTCTGACATTTCAATGTGTCTGTCAATTAGCGGGACGAACGAAAGCTTCGCAATTAATTACCTGGCTGACATTTCGGAACAATTTTCTTCGTCTATTTTAAAAGCACAATAAGATAGTGCTTGTCCCGACCTGTTACCCAATTAGTTACAATGTCAGTGTTAATTTAGAAAATAGTTTTGGCACCGGTGTGGACTGTGTGCTTACTCATATTATTTACTTTATGATACGTCACCAAGGATTCTCCAGAAAAAAAATTGTGAAATTCTATATTCACTTAAACTAGATGTAATCACCGAAAGAAAAATCTATGAATGTTTTTGGATTTGATATCGTACTTTATTAATGACCTGGAGAATTTAGATTTGGTCTGGAGCAAATGCACGGTTGGTTTAACCCAGTCGAAATGTCGGGCAGTAAGAAGATATGTGCTACTGTATCTATTACCTCGTTAAGACAAAGAAGATTTAATTAAGCCGCATGCAACGCAAAAGACTCAAACGAATCTAGATTTGCCTGCACCAAAAAACCTCGTGACTCAGTTTCTTTCATACCGAAACAGTATTTGATTGCTTTTGGATATGTGCCTGGGGATAAATTGGGGCGTCGTAAACGATTTTACTAGCAAATTAACGCCAATTTTAATGTTGCATTTGCACGGTCCTGCTATTGAGTCTCCTTCGATTACATGAACGGATGTTTCTTTTACACATAAATATTTAACTGGAATGTTGTTAGTCGCCTTGATATCCAAACATTCTTGAACTATTTTAAATATAACTAATTGTACGGTTGAAATTGACGTATAATAAGATTTTAAGGTTTCCTGCTAACATCTATCGGGTTTCAACCGTAAAATTAGTTAATAATTTTCTTTTAGGTATGTGCAGTGTAAGGGCTTTCTTTTTTAATTTATAATCTATGTACAATGTACATTACTAAGCCAATTGACAGTATACAAAAACATCTCTCTGCCGCTCAAAGACAGCGCATTTGTTAATTTTCAGTCGCTATTGTTTTCTATTATTTGCACGAATACTGCCCTTTGAAATAAATATAATTTTCCGGATTGAAATCATATATTCTAATCATAATAATTTAGAAATCCGACGATACTAGCTCTTAGAGTACAGTGCTCGTACATTATGTATAGAATGATATTATATCCGAGTTCAATCCGTAAATTTAATTTAATTTCAAATATACAGTCCCTATCGCTTTCACCTTGCAATATAAAGATGGAACTGATCAAGCGCGTGTGTTTCCAAGAAGCGGAAACAGATTATCCGTATCGTCTAGATCAGTTTTACAGCACCTGGAAAACAGCAAAGCAACCAAATATTTACTGTAGCGTTCATCGGTGCAGCGGGGGCGTGACGCATTGTTGTTACCTGACGAGTTATTTCGACCACGATTTATGTATTGGTACAATACCAACTAGAAGATTCTGGGTGTATTTTGTTAACAGTCATCGCCAAAAGTAGATACGTAGAGCTAATAGGTTTTATTGATAAGAGAGAGATGTCGATCTAGTTCTTGACTGTCATATGCTAAAGTCGGAGCTGAAGATCCTTATTTACTTTCAATGTTCCATCAGATAAATTGCTTTCTCTTTCCTTCGACGATGGCTATGTGTAGCCTCGTCATCATCACCGGACTTGCGGGGGAGCGGATGGCTTTCACCCCTAATAAATTGCTTCAATTATGATTCCGTGCTACAAGACTTGTGTTACGGGTATCAAAAATAACATAAATATACTTCAATATCTAACACACCCAGACATGAAACTAACACGGATGTTAATCAAACAAAATATTGTCCCGAATGGGAATCAAACCCGACACTTGGCGCAGAAAATTAATCTAATTATTGATTTTTGAACCCAGGACTTTCCTTCAAGTGGCGCCTCCAATAGATCATCAGACTCTTGATGTAGGTACCTGCGGTCTATTTTAACGCTTCGCGGTTACCAATTACTCTATAAATACCTGACTGACGTTGATCAACCTATTTTCGTGACTGTGATTGATTACGTCTCGACGCAGGACTCCGGATGTAGATTTGTTTTATTTTTTTCAAGCCAAAACAGGGACAGACAGACAAGACAGACAAATCTTTCCGCTGAAGGCAGTCTTTATGTCTATAGCTGACGATTCATTAGGTACTATATTTTGATAAGATGTGGAACTGATTTCGGCAATTGCAGACGAATCTCGAACCGAAATCAGACAATTGCGCAAAATATGTTATTGTAAGTAGGTACACAAATACAAGTACCCTCTCTGATCTCTCACTCTCATAGTTCGGTGAGTGAAAGATCAGGTGCAGGACCACCGGCTTAACGTGCTTTCTAATGAACGGGCGTGCTTCCGCCAACTTGACGACTCCGGGCTAAATAGTTTCTTTACCGAAAATATCAGTTTTAAATGTTATTATAAGTTTCTTATTATAATATCCTATGGGATAGGTAGAGTCCATGAAAGAGTTATCATCATCATCAGCCCATATACGTCCCCACTGCTGGGGCACGGGCCTAACCCAAACTAGGGCGATCAGGCCTTAGTCAACCACGTTGGCCAAGTGCGTATTACGCGATTGCACAACCTTTGAATTTCATCGTAGTTGTGCAGGTCTCATGCTTTTACTCTTTAGTAAGCTCCTTGAATTACATTTAGCCTTAGGGGTGAGAGCTATCCGCTTCTCCGCAAGTCCGGTGATGATGACGTGGCTTCTCAAAGTAATCATCGTATATCAGTTAGGAAAAAACACTTAGTCTGGAATAAAATGGTTTGATTTACATATTTTTATAATGCTGTCGAATAGCTAGTCTGATTAATCTAGTGCTAGTGAGTAGAGCTAGTTCTAGTGACTAGGCAGTCTCGGAAGTATATGTTTGCATTGTCGATTAATCGATTGGACTCATTTGGCAATCACCTTGAATTTTTCATGAAACAATCGCTACATATGTTTGTTTGCTATTTACATTTGTTGCAATGCAATTTTTATATAATAATATGAAGTTACAAGGAAACCTAAGCCCAAAAGCTTTTCGACATACAACATGCAATAGGATTACCTATACACCGTGAATTTTTAGTGGTTGTTTTCCCGCAGCAAAATGATTCTAACTTAGTATGTAGCACAACAGATTTTTGCAGTTCTTTTTAATTCAAATCAACAAATGCCGGTTATACGAAAGGTATAACCAAAACTCGAAAGCACGTTCGACCCGCTTTATTACTTAGAGGGTAGAGCTTCTGTAGCTTAAAGCTTTTCTGTAGATTTCATGCGGCAAGCAGTACCTGATAACGTCACATCTTATAAAAGAACGATTGCTTCCCTCGTTTTCGAATTGGAAAAATTTTATTTTGAAAATATAAAAAAAAAATTATTTTTCGCGGAATAATTTGCATGTTTCGATAGTATTACTAAAGGCAAATCGTTCTGCCACGGGAAAACAACTACTCAAATTTCACGGTGTATAGTTCTGATTTTTTGCCAATCTTCTTCATCATCATCATCATCAGCCTATATACATCCCTACTGCTGGGGCACGGGACTACCCAAGACTAGGACGATCTCCCTTCACATACATACATTACCCATGCAAATGACAATGCAATTCAAGTTGTGCATTGAAAACGAATGATTGTAGATCATGGTGATCAATTTCCTTTCAACGCACTAAATGCGAACGATGTGTTCAGCTGATTTATCTGTTGTTTATTTACTTTAAGATCTCATACCAAGAATCAATGCATGTTCGTATGTAAGTATGTGTTGTATGATGTTGTGTAATACAAAAATATAATCTGCGTATTTCTATATAACAATCGTATTTATAAACACTACTCACAGTGGCTACGTCACATGAACGGCGTTGATGACAATATTGGGTGCTAAACTCGTATTGTTGGAGTGCTACTATTCTTGGAACAGTGAGCTGGTCTCCAGTTCTTAGTAGCTATTGTGTAAACAAGTTTTGTTACAATTGTAGTATACTGAAGTCGTGTGGTTCTTACCATCAATTGTGGTTTTTGTCATCATCTTTATCAGCCCATATACGTCCCCACGGCTGGGGCACTGGCCTACCCTAAACTAGGGCGATAAAGCCTTAGTTTACCACGCTGGCCAAGTGCGCATTACTCGACTGCACAACCTTAGAATTTCTTCATAGGTGTACACTGTACAGGTTTCCTTACGATGTTTTCCTTCACCGTTGAAGCGTCGAATAATCGTACATGAGAATTTCAAATTTGAAAATCACAGTGGTACGTGGCGGGGTTTGAACTGGCGACCTTTCACATGGCACGCACGACTTTTACCACTCGGCCATCGTCGCTTTTAAGTGTATTAATTGTGTTTATTTCTCTATTTAAGTATATTTGTGTATACTACAGTTATTTCTGGTATTCATAAAGCAAGTTCTTAAGCAGAACAATGTCTGATGTTGTGAGTTATTTATATTTATCTAAAATTTATGCTTACATTTTATTGTTCCACTTGTGCCAACAATCTCATCATCTTAATTGATTGAAAGTGGGCGATAAAAGTAACGTATAATCCAAACTGTATACAGAAACTATGAAGGAATGCAATTTGGGTGGCTGAAGTGTCATAGATAATATTGGCTTGTTGTTTTAATACTATTGCATCCATGATCTCAATTTCTTCTGACTCATTGGTTGCCAATTAGAAAAATCTCTTAACGGAAATGGTTCGTCCCACTAACATACTTAGGTATAAGTAGTAACAAGTAGGAATCTACTTTGGATATGCAAGTACACTCAGTACACTAATGAAAACTAATTTTCAACAAGGAATGTGTACAGCTGTACATGTAGTAACGTCACTATAAAACTAAATTAATAAATTATTTTATTCTTTTCTTCTTATCGTATGGTTGATGAACAACCTGGTGTAAGAATTAGCGGCGAAATGGTTCCAGTAAAGGATGGTACGGCAGTGTTTGCTTCGCACTCGACTTGGCGGGGGCAAGGATTATGTAATGATTTACGGCAATAGGTCGCGAAAAACTCATTTTCATGACGTTTTGACCTTTATAACTTTTTTAGTCGGCACGATATCAATGTCGATTCTTCACATTTGAATAACGCCGTAATGAAGGTCTATACAGAAATTCAGCTCACTAGGATTTATTCCGCAGATTGAGGTTCAAATTGCCTAAATTACTAGAAGTACTTCAGGAAGTCAAAGTATCCAAGAGCTCACACCAAAAGAATCATTGATTAATAGGCGACCATTCATAGTCCAGTACGTCTACGCAATATCCACAGATATCAGTTCCCTGCCAACCGAGGCATCTTGTTTATATATCCGACCGTTTACCTAAACGCGCCCGGCATTTGTGTTGATACTTTGTTGCCTTTGATAACAAATCTGTTTATTTCTAAGAACGAACCATTGGATTCCTCGTTTGAGAGTTTGGTAATGTTGCAGAACGTTTTCAAATGGAAGCATAGTTGCGCGTTAATTCTTAATGTCTTTTGGGTAAATTAATCTCGAAAGTATTTTTTTTATTTGCTTATAAGTATTCTTAGATGAAGAGCTTCTATGACCGAGTGGTTGTGGCCGACAGTTTCCATATGCGAGGTAGCCAATACAGACCTCAACACGTATTATTGTACATACATACATACATACATACATAAAATCACGCCTTTTTCCCAGAGGGGTAGGCTGAGATCACTTCCAGCGATCCACTTTTCACCTCGTGGGAAACGTGACGTGACATTGCCGTGTGCATTGTTTTAACACAGTCATTGCGTTCCCACGAGTAGCAAGGATATATGACGGGGGAAGGAAAAGGGGAGGAAGGATACTATCGCCTCGGATGATTTGGACTGAGTCGATAGCAGCTCGAGGAGCCGGGGTCGCTTACCCGTATACCGTTCACCAACCACCGGACAGATAGTTGTGACTGGTATCCCCTGACTATACTATTGTGTAAAATGTGTTCCGAATTTAAAATTCATATGTATGTTTATTCGACGCTCATACGGTGAAGGGAAACATCGTGAGGCGACCCGCACACCTGTGAAGAAATTCTTTAGTGGTTGAAATTAAAGACTAAGGCCTAATCGCCCTTGTTTAGGGGCGTAGTCCCGTGCCCCAACAATGGAGACGTATATGGGCTGATGATAATGAAGTACCGATTTTTTAAGTGTAGTGAATGCCTGTTTATGCTATACAGACGGTTATATCGATTAAATTTTTATGATTAATTTAGTTAACCCGAACTCTATATGGACCTATGATAGCAAATTACTGAAAAACATAAAAACCTGTATCTAACTAAAAGGAGAAGGGATGAAACATGCAATTTATACAGAATAGCGGCCCGTCCCGGCTTCGCACGGGGGGACTTAAGATTTTTTACATAGTTGTTCCACAACTATAGGACCTAGCGTAATATTATATAGCCTATGTTACTTCTGAATAATACAGCTTCCTAATGGTGAAAAAAATATTCCGATCGCTCCAGTAGTTTTTGAGTTTATTCATTACAAACATACAAAAAAACAAATCTTTCCTCTTTATAATTGTAGATTGACTTGGTCTAAGGTATTTAAAAAAAACACGTATTTACCTTAAGAGTACTGCATTTATATTTATTTTTATGTTGTTTTGTTTTGTATGTGTTATTGTGCCAAAAAAAACCTTTTTTTTGTGTAACTGTACATCAATCGTGGTTCTTGAGATATAGCCTGGGGACAGACAGACGGACAACAACGTTCTAGTAATAAAGTTCCGTTTTTACACTTAATTTGAAAAAGTCAAGGTAGATCCGTGGTCACACAGTGAATTGGAATCAACTGGAAATAACACTCACATACATCAATACTGGACCACATACTTTACATTGAACCAAAACCTCATTCGTAAAGACGAACATTATTCCCGTTTTATAGTCGCCTCTATCAGTGGGAGGATCACACGCAACGTCACGGGATAAGGCAAACAATTGTCGCCCACTCAGAAGTATTTCGGTGTCCGGACCAAACATCCGGCCGATTTCAGCTTCTGCAACAATGGATGCATAAGTATTAGTACTAAATATATCTCGAGCTCTATATAGATAGCATAACTATAATGCTATTGCCAATATAACGATAATACAACGTATCGAATTGGAAAGGTCTAAACCTGAATAAATAGTTAAATTTATGAAGACGCTACTTCAGTGAGCCAGTCCTAACAAGTTTTTAGTTACACCGTGATTTTTCATGAATACCCAATGCGTCCGGCCGATTAATGAAATTATCTCAATTGAGATCAGCCAAGTGCGCAGGACATATTATAGTGCACAAGTGTACGCGCAAACACAAGTGCACTCTCTATTCCATAACTCTCATATTTCGGTGAGACGGCAAACCGACATGACCGATGAGAGATCGGGCGCAGGACCACCGGCTTAACGTGCTTTCCGAGGCACGGGCGTTCAGCCGCCAACTTCCTAACACCGGGCTGAGTAATTTCATTACAGAAAAACTCACAAAATGACCGACCCCTCTCGGTCCTCTCGGTCCTTACGCAGCGCTTGCTACCAATAGACCAATGAGGCAGTTAATACCCAAAAAAAATCCCCAATGCAATTAATAAAAATTTATTACAAAAGTCCACCGATTTTTGTCACCACACCGACCAATTAGTCCGGTCAATTTAGACATTCGAAGTTACATAAATTCCCACCAAGCTGAAAATCGGTAAGATTGCTTAAAATATCATTAAAAACAAAATTTGAAAGTTCCCCATCTTTCCCCTGTAAGGAAAAAAAAAATATTCAAGGTCAAAGGTAAAAAAAATTAGTTTTCGCGATTTTTAGCAAAACGGTAAGTTTTATCATAAAAATATGTATGACAATTTTACTTATCATCTAATTATCTATAAAAATTGTCTTTATACTTTGTACCTAAGATTCACCATTTCAGAGATACAGCGATGCACAAAGTTGAAATGTTGTATTTTCAAATGCTTCAGGCCCCCGTGCTATTGTGCTAGACAGATAAAATTTTTACGAATGATGGATTTCAGTTGCCTCTATTATCGCTAATACTAAATACAACATAAAACCATCACTTAAGGTGGGCTCTCATACTAACGCTTTTTTATTTGCTCGCACTTGGACGGTTTTTATCGTGGTTACCCTAGTAAACCTATTCCACATTAACGTGGTGACCATGGCTTAACGTGGTTACCACGTTAAAAACCGGCCAAGTGCGAGCAAATAAAAAAAGCTTTCGTAGAGAAAAGAAAAAGAGCCCACCTTGGTGATAGTTTAATGTTATCAGATGTTATAGAGCCAACTGAAATACATCATTCGTGAAAATGTTAACTGTCTAGCACAATCACACGGGGGCCTGGCAGCATTTGAAAATACAACTTTTTCAACTTTGTGCATCATCTCTGAAATGGTGAATCTTAGGAATAAAGTGTAAGACAATTTTTATAGATAATTAGGTGATAAGTAATTTTGTCATACATACTTTTATGATTAAACTTACCGTTTCGCTCAAAAGTGCATAAAACTGATATTTGTGACATTTGACCATGAATATTTTTTTTTGCACACGTCGGATCGATGGGGACTTTTGACATATCATTTGTACAAAAATCCAGCTTGTTGGGAATTAATGCAACCTTACCCATAATTTAGATGCTAATTTGACTGGACTAAATCATACAGAAAAATAAATAAACTAACAGAGTGAGTCTAATAAAAGCATGTAAAAAATAAATAACATTGTTCCGATTCCCAAGTAAGTTGCCTTTGTGTTACGGATATTAAAAACACCAGAGGTATATACAAATATTAAACAACACACCCAGTCACATAATACATTAATAAGTAAGTCCCAAATTTACTCCATAATACGTGTCTTCGTGGACTGAACAATCTGTAGCAGAATTTGCGTGTCAACGTATTCAAGATCCGCGGTACCTATTCAAATGTCACATGACCAAACCTAAATATACCCGGTCTCGTGGTGGGACCGTTGTCACGGGGTTGTACCCGTGACCGCGTTGACGAAGTTTATTTTATTCTCAGTGAATTGGTGACGTTTATGCAATAAATTTATTAAAATACAGCAAAAAACGTTTCGCGTAATTCGCGATGTGCGTGCGAGCGTTTTGGTACGTTTTGGATGTGTGGTTAGCTTTAGCAATGTCTAGCGGTATGAAGCTCTGCTACTGATGTGTATTTATGAATAAAAAGACGTGTGGCACTCGGGGACTGCCGCGGTACAGCTATTGCATAGCATCGTCCGATTTCGGAGCAGCTCGTCTCTATTCGTGCGAGTTTCGTAGAGTCGTACAATACGTCTAACCGCACGCACACAAACACCGTGCCGAAGTCTACCGAACTGAAACGACGTTAGACGATTGTGAGGTTTTTTTCGTTACGGAATTTCTTGGTTCGGTCGCCGCGCTCAAAGCCCGCGATAAAAGCTATGCAATAGCTTAATAATAATCAAGGTTATAAATTGATTATACGTTAAAACAGTTGATGGAATTTAGACACCCATGAGTCAAATGTATTTGTACAGTTTAAAATACAAAAGTGTGTATTTTGTATAATATTCTCTATACGGTGACATAATTGCCACGTAAATTTTTAGATAATATTCTAAGATAAATCTCAAACTACGACCTAAAAGTGTAAAAGGCCTACAAAATTTATTAATTGAGTAGGTCGGGTGTATAGTAGGGTTAATACACTTTCATTATAGCTGCAAATAATGGTGAATACTTTAATCTTTGAAGACAATACTTCAGATTCTAAAGGTACGTCTGAATTTAAAAAAAATCATGAAAGCACTTCACATTTTGCAATTCCTAGACTGCAATATGTGAAATGTACTGCAAAAACATGAACACACGAAATCTTTGAATACTTCAAATCACACGTATTGTAACCTATTGTTTGATGCCAGTCATAACAATAAATATCATAGCCTGTCACACACTGTCTCAAGTATAACAATTTGTATTATAACACGGCCCAATTTCAGAGAACAAATGTTATTCCGTTTATTACTCATAAATCAAATGAGCCGTATACTTTTTGCACGGGCCCGCCTCTTGGCAACAACTGGAGAAGTCAGGTGATGTGGGAATGATGAACAGTGCGACATTGATATACGGGATGACGATGACCGTGATTCTGTAAATCGGGCAGATATAGAATATAATAAATATGTATTGGTCACATACAAAATTACATATTAAAACAAAAAAAAATAAAATAACAATATTTAACACAACATTAATACATAAAATACCTATTCCACATCAGTGACCAACAAGGTACGTGCCTCAACTTCTTCTTCTTATTCATCAACCATACGATAAGCGTACTGGTTCGATGGAACAACCTGGTTAGTCAGAGTTTTCAAACTACGGTTCCAAGAGTCGTAGGCACACACCGTTGAAAAATCTCTCTGGTGTGCTGGTTTCCTCACGATGTTTTCCTTCACCGTTAAAGCGTCGAATAATGGTACATATGAATTTCAAATTTGAAAAACACATTGGTACCTGGCGGGGTTTGAACTGGCGACCTCTCGCATGGCAAGCAACGACCTTAACCACTCAACGTGCCTCAACTTAAACTGCAGAAGCTCAAAAACTCCTGCAGCACGGGTATTCTGGCTGTACTTTTGGTTGAATGACGACACAGACAAAGTAAGATTATATATGCTAAATGGGGAAAGACTTGAACCCCTTGATAATTCTGTGTAATTTCTTGTATGTGCGAGTTTCATCCGTAAAATTGATATGGATGTGCGAACAAATAGGTCTTTAGTCTAACGTGTTATGGGCGTGAAAGAGTATCTGTCGGTATAATGATAATGGATATCTCTACTTTAAGGGATCCCTGTCCAAAGTACGAAGAATAATTGTTTTAAGTTTGGTTTATACTTTAGAGTTGGTCAAGACTTTTATTGTTCACCCAGTGTCTTTTTTATGCACTGATAACTAAAATATAAAATTCAAATAATTGTAAATAAGTCATAATATGAATGAAAATTAAATAAGTTTCCTGGTAAAAAATAAACATGACTTTTCTCTTAGCGTGTAAATATCATTGCATTCGTACAAATGTAGTACAAGCTCAATGACTGAATAATCATTGAGTTTGTACTACAAACCTATTTCAGCTACTGCATCAACGATCTGAATCACACGAATAAATCCGCTTACTGAAAGCGCACCGAAGGGCCACTTACACTCGAAACAATCCAACCATTAGATCAGCATCTATCTTCAGCGGAAAACACCTCTGCACCGCTACGTCACCGCTGACGATCAGTTATCCAACCACTGCATCGGCCTACGCGCATTCCTCACCGCCCGCCTCGGCTGTAAGCCAAAATTTTCATAGTTTAGTTACGATTTCGAAAACGACCCGACGCGTCCCGCCGCCGGCGACAAAACGCCCGATTTCTCTAACGAACCCCAGTTTCGCATTGCCTTCGTCAAGTTCTCGATTTTTCGCAACGGCTCTTGTGATTGTGTTTGACTCAGTGTATCGTGATACCATTGGATTATAAGTGTGCTTTTTAAATTCTAATCGGTATGTTTTTTGATATTTTTTACCATTTATTTTTAAGTAGCTAGATTTTTTCAGTATTTATTGCAAGGGTGTACCCCAAGGACCAAACACGGACCCTTGGGGTACACCCTTAGAAAATGACTCTGGCTGTAAAATTTTTAATATTTTTTTTGGGTTAAATATTAGTAAAATGTAAAGCAAAATTTATACAGAAGTTAGGTAATCGTAGGAAGTAGACGATGCACGTTATAAAAGTTCTGCGCCGCACAGAAACGCGAGAGCAGGAGGCCTTCACTGGATACAGAAATAGACCAAGACGTTTCGTTCACACTTGAGAAAATTTTAACACAGGACACCCACTCGCTTAAACTTCACCTTGCCGACAGATGGCGCTGACCGCCGCGCATGAGTCATTTAGTCTTAGACTATGATAGCTCAGCCAAAGTGCTTCGCTCGGGAAGCTTTATGATATATGGATTATGGCCGCAAACTTATGATTGATGATTCCGCGCCTGTTGGTGTGATTTAGAGCCTACATTATATGATCCTTGTCTGGGAGCGGTAAACAGTGTAATAATGCCGAAATAATCATGACATGAGATGACACACTTAGTTCTATTTTCACGATGAACATTAACCCAAATTTCAATCATACTTATTCAAAACTGTCTTATCATAGATGCATGATCTATTTATTTGTACTAGGAAATCACTTGTAGCATTGAACATTCTTCAAAGCTCTACATCACTTCTTTTCCAAAAATCTTTTAATTGTTTTTTACATGCATTAATGGGGTATATCCACACGTATTTTGGTTTATTTTCTGATATTTATTTTTCTGAAAAATATTTATTTTTCATTCATATTGAAAATGAAAATGAAAATGAAAAATGAAAATGAATTTCAAAATTAGGTTTAGCAAGTTGAGTTTGGAATCTCCTTTTAATCAATAAAATATTACATCAAGATATTTGCTAAGGTTCCAATTTGGTTTATGATTATGCTTTTATTATTCCATTAATGAATATTACAAAATAAAAATAGTAGTTTATTACCTAAACTAATCAATTCATATGTTACTGAATGACGGGCTCGGAGGAACAGTGGTTAGTGACACATTTCCAACTACCTACGGTTCAAAGAGTCGTGGGTTCGAAACGAACACGAGACAAAAAATTGTGTGATGAACATTGGTGTTTGTTCCGTGTCTGGGTGTGTTATCAAATATATTTAGTTCGTATATATTTGTGTATCCACTGTTGATTTTGAGATCCATAACACAAGTGCTTAAGCTCATTAAAACAAAACAACATGGTAAATATCCCGGACAGTTACAGTTTTCTAAAGTGCTTAAGCTACTTACCACGGGATCAGATCAATGTGATGTTGTGTAATATTTACTATAATTATCCCTTTACCTAACGGGGAGGTGGCTTATAGAGTAAAACATGCCCATGTTTTATTTCTAAGCTCTCAGAAGAAAATAATTCCTCTATTGTTGGTAATTTCTTAAACGTAGGAGAATGATCGAATAAATCTGATTCAAGAGAGAGGTGCGTTTGTACTGTCTGACTCGGTGGGACAGTGGTTAGTGACCCTGGCAACGATTCCAAGAGACGAGGGTTCAATCCCCACCCGGGACAAATATTCATGTGATGAACATTTGTGTTTGTTCATTGCCTGGGAGTGAATGAGTTATTAAGTATTTTCTTACAAATATCGATGTTTGTATATCACCTGACACCCAATGCACAAGCTGCCTAGTTTGGGGTTAGGCGACCGTGTGTGGAGATGATGACCCAAATAGTACTTTATTTTTAAGTTATAACAAAAATAGTAGCAAGTTCAATAAAGTACATAATATCTGTTCGATGTGAGTATTGAGTGATCAAAACTTTATTTTCAATGCAAAGTATTCTGTAGCACACCAATTATATCTGGAAAAGTTTTATTGACTAAATAAATGAATATTAAACGACATCCTATAATGAACTAATTACATGCTAAGTTTTTTTTTTTATTATACTAGAAACAACAGTAGGATACTGTTCACACATATTTGTACCGAGTGAGAATTGAACCTACAACTTTTGGCTCAAGAGACAGTGGCTCTACCAAATGCTCCATTCAGTCAGTTAATACCTTCGAAAATTGGCAACATCATAGATCATAAACAGGGACCCTAGGACATAAATTAACAAAACTGAATGAAGCGACAGAGATGTGGCAACATTATGCTATATACTAAATATAATAGCACTACCATGATTTATGACAAGACCTGTATCATCCAAACATACAATAGAAACAAAATTACATTACATATTAATGTATGCAACTATTTATATTAATATAAACCCAGTTTTCTCATGGCACAATAAATTCTGATGCGCCAAATGCATTAACCTATTTGGCATCATCGTTCCCTTTCGATTTCTGAAACGCATTTGTTTTGTTTTCAATTTGTATTGTTCATTTATTTAATTCTATTTTTAATCATCTGACTATTATAGAACTTTTTTTGTCATACTTCCTCACTTTTTATCGGCCTTTTAAATGTTAACATATCGTCTCTACAAAGGCCTTTGCTGAGGCAATCCCTATGGATCATTGTGTTCTTGTCTTTCTAAATACATTTTAATATAATGTTAAGTCATTCCTTTTAAGCTATTGCATAGCTTTTATCGCGGGCTTTGAGCGCGGCGACCGAACCAAAAAATTCCGTAACGAAAAAAACCTCACAATCGTCTAACGTCGTTTCAGTTTGGTAGACTTCGGCACGGTGTTTGTGGGCGTGCGGTTAGACGTATTGTACGACTCTACGAAACTCGCACGAATCGAGACGAGCTGCTTCGAAATCGGACGATGCTATGCAATAGCTATACCGCGGCAGTCCCCGAGTGCCACACGTCCTTTTTTGTCATACTCTCCACTTTTTATCGGCCTTTTAAAGGGTATCATGTCGACTCTACAAATGCATTTGCTAAGGCAATCCCTATGGATCATTATGTGTCATTGTCTACCTAAATATATTTGAATATAATGTTAAGTTATTACTTTTTCTTTCTGTATTTGAAGTTGCTTTGGATAGGTTGAAGTAATTATTTTCCTTTTAAGAATTTGCATGTCACTGAATAGGTACATATCGCCGGATGAAATTTGAGCACCATAATTATTTCTAATATTTTTATCGTAGTAGTAAAAATCATATACTTTATACGGTCAAATTGAGAAACCTCCTCTTTTTTATGTGAGTTAATAATGGTCTGATATATATAAGCCCCATGATACTTGTTATGCCAACTTCGTCTTGACTAAACATACAAGCATTAAAATAATGTTTTTATACTATCTTGTTGGTTGAATATATCAATGGTTATCCCTGTATGGCGTGATTAGTTAGCAGCTATTTAATGTAAATAGAATCTATTATTATAATAGATATTTGTATTTTCTTGACTTTCTTCTTCTAGCAACCTCTGGAGATTTCAGAGATATTTTTAGGTAGTTTTAATATGTTAGTTCTAGGTAGTTTTTAAACTAGCTCGTTAGTTGTAAAAATATATGTAACTCAAAGGTGACTGACATAGTGATCTATCAACGCACAGCCCAGACCACTGGACGAATCGGGTTGAAATTCGGCATGCAGGTAGATGTTATGACGTAGGCATCCTCTAATAAAGGATTACCCGATGCAAAGCGAGGGGGAGTCATTAATACTTTAGAATTGTCTAATTTTTTAAAGCATACTTTAGGTGTGATAGCGATATTGAAAGGAGAGTGAATGCTGGTAACATGGAGAACGGAGCGCTGCACACCTTGCGCATCAGAAAGTGTCCAAAAAGGCACGTCTGGCGGTTCATAGAGGAGTGTTGATCCCAATACTAATGTACGCAAGCGAAAGTTGGGTATGGCAGAAGAAGCACGAAAGTAGGATAAATGCAGTGGAGATACGAGCACTTAAAAGTATGCTAGGAGTGAAACTGAGTGATAGAATAAGAAACGAAATAATTAGAGAACGTTGTGGTGTGAAAGAAGATGTAGTGACTAAGGTTGAGAAAGGTATGCTTAGATGGTTTGGTCATGTTGAGAGGATGAGTGAAAGACGATTAACGAAAAGTATTTATCGAGAGGGTGTAATTGGAGATGTCGACAGGAGAAGACCAAGAAAGACCTTTCATGACCAAATAAACTTAAAGAAAGGTCAAATCAAAAGTACCCGTAATCGACGAGCGTGCATGAAGAGGTTGATGAATGTGGATGAAGCGAAAGTGGTGTGCCAGGACCGTAGCACATGGCAGGAAGTGATATCTGCCTACCCCTCTGGGAAAAAGGCGTGATTTTATGTATGAATGTATACTTTAGGTTAGCTTGTTAATGCTTTAAATATGAGTAATACTATGTTTCTCGTACTCAATGTCATGTCTTTACAAAACAAATATTAAGCTCAAGCCAAGGGAATGATAATTGCATGTGTGTGATTTTACCTAAGTAATCAATTTTAATAAGAATAATAATAACAAAAATTAAAAATGTCCTTTACGGACTAACGTTACGAATTGACGTAACTGTAAGGGTCATAATAAATGTGATTCGCGGAAGCACTTCGACTGTTAAATGCAGCGTTGTTCCTTAAAAACCTAACTTGGACTTATTTATAGGTTGACGTTTCAGTTAATGTAATTCTAAAGGACCGCAAAAGAATTATGTACCTCTTTGCAAGTCAACCAACCTCGTTCGTTTTAACAGCCGTTCCTTTTTGCAAGGCAATCATCCTCGTTCTTTTTTAAACAGCCGTTATTGTAAAGTCAACCAACCTCGCTCGTTTCTAACAGCCGTTCCTCTTTGCAAGCCAACAATCCTCGTTCATTTCAAACAGCCGTTCTTGTAAAGTCAACCAACGTCGTTCGTTACTAACAGCCGTTCCTCTTTGCAGGTCAACCATCCTCGTTGACGTGGCCTCTTCACCACAGTGATGAGCAACAGCTAGCGTCATGGGGGTGACTGACGACTTGGCCCCGAGCTTCACACAGAAGCCACAGCTCAGGCAGGAGGACGACGGGAACAAACTCGTCTTCGAGTGCCAGTTGGTGGCGTCTCCAAAGCCCGAGATCAGCTGGTACCGCAGCGATGAGCTGCTCAGTGAGGACAATAGGACTAAGTTTAAGTGAGTATCTGACTAAGTGACTAGGTGCAACTCGCGCATACACGTAATCACGATAAAACAAATGACTACTAGTCGAGTAGTTTGTTGTTTAATCGTAGTTTTGACATACGTTTAAGTACTACTCGTATGTCAAAAACAACCACGCCACCAATATGTTTTCAAACTTGAAATATATACTTTTTCTTAATTTATAAGACGCTCTAAGAGCTCCAAGAAATACCCGTATATCTACAGGTGTGAAGAAATTCTAAGGTTGTGTGAAGTCAACCACTTGGCCAGCGTGCTTGACTAAAGCATAATCACACTTTTTATGATAGAAACGTATTGACATATCATCTTTTTGATGACTAGACTACTATAATAAATTTAAATGCCAGAAAATTGTGACTGAATGATCAGATACATGAGTAAAAAGACAGAACAAGGCTTTCAAAGCATGAATACATACTATGTTTTAGTATAAAAATAGCGGTAAAATTTTACTTTTCATTGTTACTATTCCAAAGTTATTTCTCGATATAAGTTGACATAAGGATGGTACTGTAACACCACAATTTATTTAACCTAAAAATGGTGAGTAACCATCTGTAACACACACATGATAGGCTCCAAAATAAGCGTAATAACAAACTGAGAAATAATATGTAACACTATAATGTGTAGTTAGTATATCTTTTATTTATCTTGACGGACTAGTTTGATCGATTACGTTGAGTTATTTCTTGTGTTACATAAGTCTCAACTTACAGTTACCACGCCATCACGAAAAATCTATGCTCCACTACTATCAATGTTATAGGAAAAAAAAGAACAGAACATAATTTTCGATGTATCTTTTACCGTCACTGCCGTCACGTAGTGAAAATTCGTTTACATCTACGTTCTGGTCTCTACACCACAACATTTAGCAAGAATACTAGCCCACAAATCATAATAGAGTCGACATTTATCAGAGTATTGGGTCAACGATCGCCACCTTGGGCCTAGTACGGTTTATTTGCTACACCGCCGCCTTTGATGTATCATGGGAGCGGCGACACACTTGGCACGAGTTAGAACTCTTTGGAGAAAGACTCGGTGAAGGAACATTCGAAACTTTCCGTAATTGACACAGTCAACTGTTTCAGTTTCGGTGAGACGGCGATTTGAATCGGGCTTTGAATGTTTCGGGTTGCTATCGTAATTTTTTTTCTCTTGGATAACATGTTGACTTGACCGTCAACTGTCTAACACTTAATAGGGCACAGTATTATGGACATTTTTTACTGATTTTGGAGGTATTACAACTGATTAAGGTTTAAAAGGATAGGATTTATTTGAACTTTGCCTTACTACCAGGTAATAATTATGACAGTGAATTAAATTGTTAAAACTTTGAAAATTTCCCGAAGAATATACCGTCAATTATTTTTTCTTTTGCATAATGGCGATTTAATTTATTCTCCATTATTCGCGCGTATACTACTCATTTAAATAAAACGAAATAAGTTTACGGATAAAACTCGCACGTATTGCTATTCTAAACATATTATTTAGAGACCCAACATTTCGTTTCGACCTCGTAGTCACGAGGGCTGTAAAGAATTTAATATTTGAGCATCAAGAAACTAGCACTTATTTCGTAGCTGCATTGCTACGACGTAGCAGTGTACGTAGTATGTTACTACATAATGAAATGCCTGACAGAATTTAATGCTACGCTTAAAGCAGAGGTCTGTTAGTGCCGGTCAAAACATATTTCCGTATATTAGTCAAAATTTTCTTCAATAATAACAAGACTGGTGAAGAACGTAGTTATAAGGTGACTTAGTTAATCAAATCACCATAGAGTTCCATCTTTAGTTTATTAATAACTAGTTAAATACTCGTTGCTTGTAAAAGGCGTGATTTTATGTATGTAAATACTTGTCGCAGCGAGCACACAGTGCTGTTGCTATCATTTATGGAAATAGCAAGTAATAACTTGTATGAAGTCGAAGTCGTCGGAATAACGCACTATCGATACTGGTAAAGTTGGGTTACTTTAGCCCTTGAGGGTAACATTGCCTACCCATAAATCACAGTTTTATTAAATTAAATTGACATATCTAATAGCTAATAACGGATCATATTAGATGAATAATGAAATCAAATTATTAATAGGCCAATTTCAAGTTCACTCATTTTGTGATTTGTGGGACTGCATATGTTATATGTTGTGCAGTCTGATGACGAACGCTAACATATGACCATTGACCATCCTCCGTTTATTTACTTATACTTATAACTTGTACCGTAGTTACATGTTATATTAACTATCGCAGTTTTTATAAAAAAATATCGAATAAAATGTATAAATGCGTGTTTAATCACTTTTAATACTTTTAATTTCAAATTGTGTAACTGAAGAACTAATTTTAGAAGACAAAAAATATGATAATATTATGATAAAACGTTCAATGGATTTCACGACCAAACCATTGGTTTAGAATTCGATTTCCCAATAATCAAAACTATGCTACTCCTAATAACGCGTGTAGACCCATAAAGACTAATATTTAATCAAAACTAAGCCACAAACCTATCCTAAACTAGTGCGATCAGGCTTTAGTCAACTGCGGCGGCCAATTGCAGGTTGGTCGACTACACAACCTTAGAATTTCTTCATAGGTATGCAGGTTTTCTCACGATGTTTCTCCTTCACGATTAGACCGTCGACTACACTAGCGTGTGTTTAACTGCCTCGTTGGTCTATTGGTAGCAAGCGCTGGTAAGGACCGAGAGGACCCCGGTTCAAGTCCGGGGTCGGGCAAAATTACTCAGCCCGGAGTTAGGAAGTTGGCGGTTGAACGCCCGCGCCTTGGAATTTCCAAGTTGGAAAGCACGCTAAGCCGATGGTCCTGCGCCTCTCCTGTCGGATTGCCGTGTCACCGAATTAAGAGAGTAAGGGAATAAAGAGTGCACTTGTGTTTGCGCGCACACTTGTGCAGTATAATATGTCCTGCGCCCAGGTTGGTCTCGATTGAGATCGGCCGCCATGACTGAAATCGGTCGGACGCCTTACACTAGCGTGTACTTATAGTAATGCTTTCATTCTTCATTCTCCAGGATCCAGAGCATCGCCAACAACAAGTTCCTGGTGGTGCTCGAGTTGGACGATGTGATCGAGAGCGATGCGGGGCTTTACAAGGTTAAGGCTAAGAACAAGATGGGCGAGGTGGCCGCCTCCATCAATCTTAACTTCAGCCGTGAGTACACTGCTTTATATTGCTCTACTGTAGCGCTACCATGAGTTCAAAAGTGAAAGATTCGATATCACCTATGTAAAACATGTCTATGAAAAAATGTACAGCGCCTCAAGCGGTAACGCTTAGAACTTAAATCGGTAGTATAAAAAAAAACAATTCGATAGGTTTTTAACGTACTATCAGCAACGCTGGCGGTCGACCACCTATAAGGTGAAAATCGCTTGGCGCTTACGCGTCTGTCAGAACAAGCCCCGCCCCATTATGGTCATGGAGCTGGCAAGAATTTTTGGGTAGATATTTGAAGCAAGCTGAAAACTTGTCCTGTACCTCTCCTATTATATCCCAACACTAAACCGCAGACCTGGCTGAGTAGCGGGGCTAAACCAACCCCCAATTTTGTTTATTTAAAAACTAGCGACCCGCCCTCGCTTCGCTTCGGGGATATCTCTATCTCTATGTAATATATTTTAACCCCGTAAGAGAAATCTATTTTTTTTATCTAAAAAAAACCTATGACACTCAGGGATAGTGTAGCTTTCCAACAGTGAAAGATTTTTTCAAATCGGTGCAGTAGTTTCGGAGCCTATTCGAAACAAACAAACAAACAAAAAATCAAACCTTTCCTCTTTATAATATTATTATATATATATATATTATATTACATATATTTATTATATATACATATATATATTATATATATATATATATATATATATATATATATATATATATATATATATATATATATTACATATTACATTGACTCCCCCGTACCCCAGTGATGCTTACATGGAGCCTACATCGCATGCTGGCTAACTGAGCGCGGTGGCGGCAACCACGCGACTTTTTTCTAATACTTGCATTTTTAAACTCGTGATATCTTCCGAATGAAATGTCCGAATTGAATAATTCAAAAAGTCATAAATAGGTATTGAAGCCGTCTTGCATATAAAGTAATTTATTTTGATAAGGATTAATACCAAGGTACAAATAAAGAGCCTTTTCATGTGGCGGCATATAAATAAAATTTTTCGAATAATAAACCGCTTACTGTGACATAACTATAATATTTAGACATATGCTGTCGCGACACTTTTTATAGATAATGATAAGTTCTACAAAGTCGTAGTAAATGATTTTGTTCTATCATCAATAGTTTTCGCAGCGTACGCGACGTAAGGAATTTTTCAGGTAATTTTTTTACACCTTGGGTTACATTATTGGAGTTTTAGTAAGGATCCCTAATTTTTTTAAAAATATTATATAGCCTATGTTACTTCTGAATAATGCAGCTTTCTAATGGTGAAAAAATTATTGCAATCGGTCCAGTAGTTTTTGAGTTTATTCATTACAAACATACAAAAATACAAAAATACAAAAATACAAATCTTTCCTCTTTATAATATTAGTATAGATATATTTTTATAATCCAAAAAAATATAATTTGTCAGCTCACCTGACAGGTAGAAGTTCCATCGAAATGATTTGTCTTAATGAGTCTTATTTTTTAGTTATAAATAAAAAGATGAAAAATATTTTTGGGGGTTTGCTTTAGCCCCGCTACTCACCAGCCAGGTCTGCAGTTTCGTACTGGGATATAATAGGAGAGGTACAGGATAAGTTTTCAGCTTGCCTCAAATACCTACCAAAAAATTTTTGCTAGCTCTCCTACTATTGGAACGTTTTTGCTTGGATTTTGACAGATTTTCTTTAAGTGCTCTTCTATTGGCCAGTGGGCGGGGCTAATGACGTTTAAAGAAATTTGTTTGAAAAGTGTACTACCGCCAAAATTTCCGGTTGTACGTTAGTTTTCGATATATAGATACATATTTCGATTTAAAGTACAAGTATATGGTCTATTGTGCCTGTCGACCCCGTATGTGGATCTCGCTACCGCTTACCATCAGGTGGAGTGAGGACATATAGAGCCTTGTCATCATAGTTTTGGGTCCATGATAATTATTTATGTCGACCTATTGTACTATTGGACCAAGATCCCAGGGCCGCCAGACCTACGTCATTTTAGCAAAGCTAGATTTTCCTAGAATAGAATTTTCTAGTATGTACTTAGGAGAGTTCGCGTACTCACTTGCTTGAAAGCGGGGCCGTTCCACAGGAAGCGCAAACTAAAGGTGTCCCAAAACAGAGGCAAACTACGTCATTTTAGCAAGCCTAAATTTGACATATATAACTACGTGGTACTATTTCCAGACTTATTGTAAGCAGCCAGACCAATCCAATGGGCCAATTATTCTCCCAGACACCTCAAAGGTTCCCTGTGAGTGCAAGCTTGAGGGCGCTTTTAGCCGTTTAGGCTGTGCGTCGATACGTAGTTTGCCTCTGTTTTGGGACACTTTTAGTTCGCGCTACCTGTGAAACGGCCCCGCTTTCGAGCAAGTGAGTACGCGTACTCTCCTAAGTACATACTAGACTATAAGACATGAAAATTCTAGCTTTGCTAAAATGACGTAGGTCTGGCGGCCATGGGATCTTACTCTATATGGTCTCGTGTTTGTCCGCGTAGATTATTTTATAGAGTGTCTAATCAATAATAATGAAAAGTTTTATTAAAATCCATTCAGCAGTTGTTGCGTGTATGTGGTACAAACATCTATTCAGGAGTACTATTCAGATTAATAAAATCAGTAAGGTAAAGCTGTCAAAAAGAGCTAAATCAGAGATCAAACTGTCAAATAGATCTAAATTAGATGTCAAACGTCACTACTTTTCAGTATTCCGGCGACAAATGAACGGCTCAATGCTATAATAATATTTACAAGTAGCTTACATTAAAATAACAGTGTACTCATGTAACATAATGTAAGCTACTTATGAATGAGATGAAAGAATCAATCTCATCTCAATCTATATTATGATGCCATAATTTGCTGAAAACTTTCTCGATACAAATATTCTACGAAACGATACCAGGGTTGATACCAAACATTTGTCATAACATCCACAGTAATTCAATACCGGGCCAATAAAAATACCTTCACAAATAACAGTGTTAGTCATAGACAGAAATAAATGTCTGCAAAAAATGAGTGTGGCGGAACCCACGCCTCGGTGGAGAGCCAAGATGACTTGGACGTAGGGTTGTCACTATTAACTTCAAATTTAATTATAAATTAGCCACTAACTTTCATTTTAATCAAATTATATTAAAAAAATATCAAAAACGTGTGATATGCAAATTGCTTGATTTTAAGTCTTAAGAATAAGGGGTTAAAGTGTTAAATGGAAAACATTGTCTTTTAACTACATATAAAAACTCAGTAATTTAAGGACAGATGAACTAAGAAATCATATTGTTATTCGACTTATAAATATTCAGTACGTGTACATGATATGTAATTTTATTCGCATAAAAGTCTTAAAAAGTCGTTTAATTAGTCGTGTTCTCAAGTTTAAAATCCCAAAAAAATATCAAAAGAAAGCACAAAAAATGTCTTTTACTCATAAAAATATGACGCATCGCGCAACATACTTGATCCATAGTCCTATATTCATAGTCATGTCCACGACTAAAGTGGAAGAACGTATATTCTAAAATATGTACACAAAAACTCAACCACGCCTACTTTTCATGCAATTAATAACACAAGACTAATTACTATTCCTTGCGACAGCCCTAGACGGCGTCTTGAATGTCAAACTGACAAACGTCAGTGACAACTGACTAAAATACAAACTTTGTAAACAACGATGGCGAAAGCATCTCATTATTAATGAATCATTACTCATTACATTGGCATCTCGCACGTAATTAGGGTATTAGATCACCGATATTTATAACACTGATATTCATGCTTTCAGACATGTATGTGAAACAAAATATCCGTGTGTATGTTTGACGATATCTGTGGTTCAAAATAGACCCGTATGTCAAGACAGGCTCGAAATTGGGTCATATTTACCGGATACCAAAAAGGTTTTATTTAAAAACACATTTGTGTACTATTGTAATATATAGTAACAGAGCCCACGACCAAAACCATGTCTCATAGCAATACAGCAAAAACCCTATGAAATCTTTAGATTGTATGATTCTGAACCCGACTAGGTATATAGTAACGGTCGAAAGTGTAGCAACTGCGTGGGAGGCCATTTCTGCTGTGTCAAAAAAAAAAGGCAGTCGGTATTATAGCAATACGTCTGATAGTGATAATGTACATAGATTTTATAATTGTATTACGAAAAAGTTTGTTTTCAGACATTTTGTGCGTAGCACATAGCCTGAGCGCATTTTTGAAAATGTCAACAAATTTAGCCGACCTGTATCATAGCAATACGGATAATTTTTTTTTTAACTTTTCGTTTTGCTGCCTTGATTACCAAAAACCTGTTTTCAGACACTTTAAGTGTAGCATATGGAGTATATGCTAAAACGAAAATAACAAGTGTGCTTTAAATAAAACCAAAACTATCAAATCAATCAGTATTTAATTTCAACAGCCTCATCGCTTGTTACGCCCCTGCCCCTTTCTTACTATTATTCATTGGTTTCATTCAAGATACCTCAATACGATTCTTAAATGATATCTGAGTATCGAAAAGTTGTCTGATAGAAAAGATGCTACACTTCATTTGTCTGATATAAATTTTTTGCACATGTGGACAACTTATTCTATCATGTCTAGCAATTTTCAGACATATTGCTATGATACCGATCGGTAAAATTTGTTAACATTTTCAAAACGGTCTCAAAATTTTATGCGTCCACATTTCCGTCTGAAAATTGTTTTGTTCGCATCAAATAACCAAAATTTACTAATAAAAAAGATTTTCAGACGTATTGCTATGAGACATTTTTTTGTCTCATTTTTAATCTTTTTAAGTGATTTTACGGGTTTGCGCTACACCACTAACGTCTGAAAAATATGTTTCCGGTATCTCAGAATCATCATTTAACTACAGTCTGCAAATCAGACATATTGCTATGATGCAGTTCGGTAAAATTCTTTGACAATTTTGAAAATTCGGTCAGATCAAACGCTACGCGGAAAATGTCTGATATTGGTATTTTCGAGTTCAGAATAATCTTATCTATCGATTTGATGCGGTTTTGGCCGTATTGCTATGAGACAAAAATTTTGGTCGTGGGCTCTGTTACTAATAATATTATGTATAGTTGGGTAATTTCTAATTATATTAGCCCCTGTAACCGAAGAATCTATTTATTCAAAACTACGCCCATGACATCGTCCGCGTGGAAATGGTTTTCAAGCAATGATTATTTAAAATAGCCTATATTGTACCTTGTACAATTACCTATTTATTAGTAAAAGTCCCGTCAGAATTGTTCCAGCCGTTTCGGAGATTACCGGGAAGTAACAGACAGACAGACAGACAAGATTTTTTCAATTATGTTTTTGTTATTGGTACCCGATATAGATTCATACTCATTTAGTAAAACACCGTAATTTTAAAATTACAAACAGACACTTCAATTTTATTGACTTGTATAGATAAAGATAATCATGATGATTTTTTTTTAAATGTGAGTATATTTTCAAATGTCAAAGTAAATAAAGAATGTAATGGGTTTTTTTATAATCTTTATTTATATAGAGGCTTTGTCTTACGACATGTCAGCCCCATCGAACTTAATTTACTTACATTTTAGTTACTGCGGGAAAAAAATGTAATCGTTAAATCATACCTACGCTTTACTTGCCTTAGTAGATTGTTAAACTGAAAACGCAAAGTTCTCGGCACATAGAAATTATTCGTTAAACAGGTCAGATATCAAAAATACACGTAACTATTCCAGAAATTATCACTGGCTGATGATTTCCAATGTTTACGTCTGCCCCATACTATAAACATACGGTTCTATTTCGAATGTAAAACATTCTTAACAGCTGTAAGACTAGGTACATTTGTTGAGATACTAAACTTCGATGAAATCTAACTGTTCTGTTTTTATTTTCAGCCGCTGACGAAGAAAAACAGAAGTGAGTATATCCGCTAAACTTTTTCTAACCGCTCAAGACTTATAAATTTTAAGAAAGTAAAAGTTAAGAAGCTTTATTCTTCACTAAGTAGGGTTCCAAGTTTTTTTGCCAAGTGAAGTGGTACTAAATAGGAGCACAACTTCATAATTGCTTGGGAAATAAAACTAAGTTTGCGGTTTAAACTCGCATGTATTGATATTCTTAAATTATTATTTAAAGACCGTTTTTAACTACACACGAGTCTAATCCTTAAACTTGGCTATAATTGAAATGTTCGCGAAAATAATAGACAATACTTTGTTGTCGTTATTGTAAAATGATTGCTTGTTGAAATAACAAGATAAGACGTCAACATTTGCAACACATATGTGTTCAGCTCATATGAGCTTGACTAGTATTACTTTGTATCAATGCAGAGCAGTATCGTAAGATTGGGTCCATCGACAAACCACAAATCGACGTTACCGAACCACTAGAATTTAGGGGTGAGAGCCATCCGCTCCCCCGCAAGTCCGGTGATAACGAGGCTACACTGTTGGAGCTAGGACTGTTGACAACTTCCATCCGTTTAATTTGCATCTAGTCCAGTCAAATTAGGAAAAAATCTCGGAATTCGAGATACCCAGCTGTAAGTCTGTAAATACTTAGATATTGACACCCTAAAAGTTGTCTCAAAACCTACATATTGTAGGGTGTACGCAACTATAAGATTTTCAAGGTCAAATGTCACAAATATCAGTTTTATGAACTTTTAAGCAAAACGGGACGTTTTATCATAAAAGTGTGTAGGAGAAATTTACTTATCTTCTATTTATCTATAAAAATTGTCTGTACGTTTTATTCCTAAGATTCACCATTTCAGAGATACAGCGATGCAAATAGTTGAAAAAGTTGTATTTTCAAAAGCTTCCAGGCCCACGTGCGATTGTGCTAGACAGTTAAAATTTTCACGAATGATGTATTTTAGTAGCCTCTATAACATCTTATACTAGAAAAAGCTTAAAACCAATGTTTAAGTGGGTTCTCATACAAAAATTGTGTTTTTTTTTCTTACACTTAGCCGGTTTTTAACGTGGTTACCCCAGTAAACCTATTCCAGACGACACCTTTTATACATGAAGAACACATGTATTGAAATGGTAAATCTTAGGAATATAACGTAGAGACAATTTTTATAGATAATTAGATGATAAGCAATTTTCTCCTACACACTTTTATGATAAAGCTTCCCGTTTCGCTCAAAAGTTTATAAAACTGATATTTGTGACATTTGACCATGAAAATTTTATAGTTGCGTACACCCTACCATATGTAGGTTTTGAGACCACTTTTAGGGTATCAATATCTAAGTATTTACAGACTTGCAGCTGGGTATCTCGAATTCCGAGATTTTTACCTAATTTAAGCTTAAATGACTGGACTAATCAGCTAGTCTATTCTAAAGGCAATTTCCCGTATTTTCCAGACAAGTGGACGGTAAAGCGCCCACGTTCGCGCGCAAGCCGGCCATCCGGCAGGAGGACGACGGCAAGCGGCTGATCTTCGAATGCCGCATCGAGGCGGAGCCCCTGCCCACTGTGGCATGGTTCCACAACACGGAGGAGGTCAAGCAGGGAGCGAGGCATAAGGTAACTTGGAACTTGGAAATCCTCTCCATAACAATTATCAGCGTACTTACTCAGCAAGATAGAGTGCCGATTAGCGGTTACCATATCTGGCAGGCGCTGGTGGCTCGGACCAAGTGGTTTAGTTCCTCTTTTAAGGCATGGAATGCCCTTCCAGCTCATGTTTTTCCTCCCTCCTATGATCCCGGGCTCTTCAGACGGGGCGTGAAATGGCATTTGATCTGGCCTTCAGAGCGAGTGCGACTGGCTCGATGTGGTGTATTGTGCCTGTCGACCTCATATGTGGATCTCACTACCGCTTACCATCAGGTGGAGTGAGGACATTTTTTTTGAGCTTTTTATAAAAAAATCTGATAAAAAGTGACACAAAAGGTAAAATTCCGATTAGCAGTTACCATGCGACGTTAGGTCCTGAGAGTTCGGTCTATTGGTGGCAAGATGTGCTCAAAAATTTCCTATATCCCACATCAGGCATTTTGGCCTGTTCCTATAAAAAGTTGGAGTCCGCGGTCCCAGAATTGGGATACAGCCCGCTATACGCTACGGTACTTAATAGTCAGAAAATATGTTTCACATGCATTCTTTGGAAAGAAAAATGAGGATCCGGTGTGACATGTGTGAATTATGTTAAACCAGCAGACTGAATATTTCATTTCAGTGACCGTTCAATCCATCATTTCTTGTAAAAATATGCAAATTAATTTTAAATATCTTAAACTGAAAAATAAAGACACGGTCTCCCAGATATTTTCTTATTAGGAGGCTACGGAATACTTTCACGGACTTCTAATCGAGAAGCTTTCTCATACGTTGCAACCGTTGAAAATAACGTATTGGCAGAACAACCAAATCTGCATACACGCCCTCTTCAATATCAGTGCAGTCATATTTCACCGACCAAAAATACAATATAGTCCAGTCAAAATAGACATTTAACCTAGGAAAAATTCGCATAGAGCTGAAAATTGGCATGAATGTTGGGAACACTATTACAAATAATCTGTCAAAAGTCCCCATCGATCCCACGTCTGCAAAAAAAAATAATCAAGGTCAAATGTCACAAATATCAGTTTTATGCACTTTTGAGCGAAACGGTAAGTTTAATCATAAAAGTATGTATGACAAAATTACTTATCACGTAATTATCTATAAAAAATGTCTAAACACTTTGTTCCTAAGATTCACCATTTCAGAGATATAGCGATGCACAAAGTTGAAAAAGTTGTATTTTCAAACGCTTCCAGGCCCCCATGGGATTGTGCTAGACAGTTAAAATTTTAACGAATGATGTATCTCAGATGCCTCTATAACATCTAATACTAGAAACAACATGAAACCAACGTGTAAAGTGGGTTCTCATACAAAACCTATGTTTTTTTTTCTCACACTTGGGCTGTTTTTAACGTGGTTACCCTAGTGAACCTACTCCAGGTCATATGTCGATCAAAAACTATATCAACAGATGAATGCATATTATGTAAAAAATGAATTTTCTAATTATTAAAACCACGATATCTCGCGAATGGTGAGTCGAAAAAGAAAAAGTGACTGGACCATTTTTGTAGAAAATTTTATGATCTACAACTTTTGTTTGACCTATTTTTACGATAATACTTACTATTTTCGAGAAAAATGGAAAAATCCTTAATTTTATACTTTTGACCTTGAATAAATTTTTTTGCAGAAGTAGGATTGATGGGGATTTTTGATATTTCGTTTATTATGATGTATTTAACGTCTCTGGCAATTTTCAGCTCTATGCGAATTTTGTCTAAGTTAGCACTTATTTTTGTCTATTTTGACTGGACTAATAGTGATGTCACTTGCAATGACAAAGTCTGAAGAACCGAAATAGCCTTACAAGGGCGTCAAAAGGAAAAAACGGCTGCTGAAAACGAGAATGTGTCAAGAAGAGTGATGGGAGCAGGTGGTCCTATTCTAGCTAGACCAAGGATGGCCTTGACCCCGTTTTAGTTGGCTCCACCTGGTAGCTCAGTCTCCGCACAACGACCTCTCGCCCTGAATATTCGTTATTAATCGACATATCATTTTTCAAATCGAGCACCGATCCGCTTTTGTTTTGATCGGTAGTCTATTAGTGTTTGTTGTTGGAACTAATTTTAGTAACGTAGCCTTAATGGCTGTTGCCTTCGGTTTATTTTGTAGCACCGTGTGATATTGTTGGGACATTCTATATTTATAACATGGATCGAATTGATAGGAACAATAGTTGTGTTTTTTTTAAAGAAAACAAGTATTGAAATCTAAGTTTGTTATCAGAATTCTTCAAGAATGAAAGCTTTTATTTCTTATTTATCAAAATTCACATAGATGCCACATTTATGTTACACAAATCAAACGGTTACATAGACCAACAATTTATAGCTGGCAATTTGCTAATATAATCATACTCCTATCACTCCATATAGCTGTTTCATAATCAGTTCAAAGGTTTTTCTTAAACACGATAATAACACTAGCATGATAAACTACGACATAGAGTGCTAGTACAAAACAATTTTTCGTAGTTAACATTACTAAAATAAATTAAGAGTAAGTACAATGAAGCCGATCTTATCGCTATTACTTTTTTTTTTTAATCTTTACATTTCTTTCTTCGCAGTTGACCGTAAGCAAAGAAGGCAAGTCATATTATGCCTCACTCGAGATCGTCAACGTGACCGTCGAAGACGCCGGCAAATACCGAGTGACGGCCAAGAACGAGCTCGGCGAGAGCAACGCCACGATCAGCTTGAACTTCGATAGTAAGTCGCAGACACACACACAGAAACACAAACACTCACACTTCGTTATTAGTGACGGACACAGAAACTCACAAAGAGATTGTCGGACACTCACATAAAAATTTGGCTCGTCCGTTATAGGATTGGGCTTAAGGTTTTCGCTGTGTTACTCGGGGCTGGGTCCGTACAAAGTTCCCTCGTCGGGTTAATTTGTATTAGGTCGCGGCATGAGGCTGCATAGCGCAGCGATAGCCCTTAGTATCAAGTAGACTTGATCAAATGCATTTGGCGCATAAAGATAACTTTATATGGGATTACATGGAATTAGAGCATCGAGCAGCTAACTGGACTTCCTTTTCGATTTCCCAAATCAGAAGAAAGAAAAGAAAGAAAAACATTTATTGATCACATACAAAAAGCACGAGTTAACACACAAACACACATACATAATAGTCATCACATTTACTCGTTCGAAACGTTTGATCAAATAAAGTTCATACCAAGCACTTTTAAGCATCTTGCAGACCAGTTAGCTTTTAACAGACGATAGACTTGTAGACCAGTCAGTTTTTTATGGTGACGAGGGCTTTTGCAAGCTCACCATCAGGCTTAGAGGCAATATTTCGCGTCAACATTGTTAAAAGCTAGCTGCAAGATGTCCACCAGAAGTGTATAAAAAAAAGCTCCGCTCCCTTATACACTTCGTTCAGGAAACAGTTCCGAATATGGAACTGATGTCTCTTTCTTAACATCAGCTAATGTAACAGTTACTGCAATATAAATTGTCCAATTCCGAATGTTAGAAAACGTTGTTATAAGGGGGCAAGCTTTGTATTTTGACGATTTCGATGACTAGGAAATAAAACTCTGTTGATAAAAGTCAGGATTCAAATCAAAAAGCGAGCACTGGCAAGCATTTGCATAGCTACTTAGTATTAAATAAATGAATATCACACAACATCACATACATTGTTTTAACTCCGATCTAACGGACTTGCGGGGGAGCAGATGGCTCTCACTCATGCGAATCTTTATGCGGCGTAGAATTATTGAACACAATACTTATTGTTTATTGAACTCAAATGATTTTTGAACGTTGTAAATGCTTACCAAAGCACGCGGTTTGTGTGAATTCTTGCTTTATTCTCATTTTCATGTTTTATTATTTACTTTACTACATAGATTTTTGTGTAACTGTGGACCGTCCGTATTAGATTTTATGTTGAAAATATGCTTTAAGTTTTAATTTACACTTACATTTATTGTTTCGTGTGCTCCTAATCATTAATTAAGGTTTATAATTTAGAATTTGCAGCAGGCTTCTGTAATCAATCGACTAATATCTTCGATTTATGAATTACTCTACATAATACACTGGATATTTACGTTTACATCGTTTTATTTATGAGTTCTATATTAATTTAAGATGTTTTCTTATTTTCTATGTCTAATATTATTTTGTTTACATCTTTACACTCTACACACACTCTCACTTCTATGATATTGATGACACAATTAATTTTACTTATTATTATTATTCTTATACTTCTAATTTTCTTGACACACTACACTATATTTTACATTATTATTTATCGCACGTATATTAAATATTGATATTATAATGTATTAATGTTACCAAAGCACGTTTATTTATTTAATAATAAGTAAAATTATACGTTCGTTTTGTTTATAATACTTTTCGTTGCTACTCCGCTTATATTAACAAGTAATTATCCCGCATAGAGTATATTTTTGTAGTTAGACATAACCTTGAGGCTTCTGCCATTGCACATAACGAGACCATTAACAGGGAGACTGTAATGCGTACTGGTTTTAGATATGACGTAGATTGAGGATATTACACGTATATAAATTTATATCATATGTATCTATTGGACTACTATCTATATTTTCTTATAATCCTCCTCGATTAACTTTATTAAATACCAAAATTAATATTGGTCTATGATTAATCTCACACAAAACTAAAGAAAACATCTTAAATTTTCGACCAAGCGGCTGCTGCAAATATTTGGATATATAATAAATATGTTGGCGTTGATACTAATGATTGGATTCATGACGTAGGCGACGAAGCGCCCGTGCCTGAGGACTTTATCAAACCGACATTCACGGAGAGACCCGTCATCAGGCAATCGGAAGATGGTACCAAAATCACTTTCGAATGTCGATGTGTTGGCAAACCGAAACCAACCATCGCATGGTAAGACACAACACATAAATAAATATAGACACAGTATTAAAAACAAAACCATCCACTAACGCTCTGTCAACAACACAGGTACCATGAAAAGAAATTAATAAAAGAAAGTAGTCGATACAAAATTACGCTAGAAGAGGACCAAACGTTATACCATATGGCGCGACTAGAAATCTTAGGCGTAGAGAATTCGGACAGAGGAGAATACAGGGCATTGGCGAAAAACAAACACGGTGAAGGCGTAGCAAAGATTAACTTAAATTTCGAAGGTGGAGGCAAACCTAAGTAAGAATCTTTTTCTATAAACTTTCCTTAAATACTCCATAAGTAGAATTAGCTACTATTAAATTCTTTTCGTCTTTCAAACAGAATCCCCGACGGTAAAGCACCGAGGTTTCCTAAAAAGCCTACAATTAGACAGGAAGGGGATGTGCTTATAATGGAATGTGTGTTAGAAGCATACCCGTTACCGGATATTACGTGGTTCCACGGTGATAAGGAAATCAAAGACGGGGCAAAAATGAAGATGTCTCGAAAAGCTATCGGCAAAGATACATTTAACTTGACGTTAGAAATTTTAGGTCCCACCAGGGAAGATGGTGGGAACTATCGATGTAATGCCTTCAACTTGTTTGGCGAGAGTAATGCGAATATTGCTCTCAACTTCCAAGGTAAAACAGGATTTTATATTTACCCCTATTCATAAGTACGCATACAGTACCGGTAGCATGTAAGGCTTTGTGCTTTTGAGCTGCATGATATTCCAAATGAGAGGGGAACCTTTCATTAATCAATGTGTTTGTTTCTTAGGTGGGGATGACGAGAATGGTTTCGCACCGTCGTTTATCGAGAAACCTCGAATCATTCCCAACGAAGATGGAACACTCATCACAATGCGTTGTATTTGCAAGGCCAAGCCGGCGGCCGAAGTCACGTGGTACCGCGGCACGACCGTCATCAAGGCTAGCAGTAAGATCCAAATCAAGTCATCGGAAATGGGCGAAGACGTTTACGAATTGCTATTGCTTTTGACTAACCCCACTTCAGCGGATGGTGGCGCATACCGCTGTCACGTGAGGAACGAATATGGCGAAAGCAATGCTAATTTGAACCTCAACATTGAGGCCGAGCCTGAACCAGAAGGCGAAGGCCCAACGTTTGTTGAGAAGCCCACGATCCAGTCCAAGGACAATGGAAAACTAGTAATAATGGGATGCAAAGTAAAGGCTAACCCAAAGCCGACGATCGTATGGTACCACGAGGGCAAAGAGATAAGGGACTCGTCGAAAATAAAGACCAGGGTCGAGGTCATAGAAGACATTTACACAATAACTTTGGAACTAATTGATCCTGGTATTGAAGACTCCGGATTGTATAAATGCAATATCAAAAATGAACTTGGGGAGCTCAATGCAAATCTTACGCTCAATATTGAAAGTAAGTAAACTAAAAAACAAAACCCTATACTATCGTGCCGTTTGGTTACGTTAAAATCTAACTTAATTTTATTTTTGTTTACAGTCATTCCAGTAATCAAAGAGAAACCAAAGGTCATTAAGATAATCAAAAAGAAGACTGTTATTGTTGAATGTAAAGTATTAAGTAAATTTGCGCCAGCTTGCACGTGGTTCAAAGAAGCTAGTGCTGTCAAGGAAGACTCCAGGCATACTGTGCTGATCGAACCACTGAGAGAAGTGAGTAAAATACTGATAAAGTAGTCCTAATTTTTAAAATAAATAATGTAAGTTATGTAACTTTTCTAAGGCCTACATCCAAAATTATTTCTATGATGACTTAAAATATTATTTTCTCAATTTCAGGGCGAATTCACAGTTAAATTGGAAATCTCGAACATTTCACAACAAGACAAGGGATCGTACAAACTCGTTGCCAAGAACGAGAAGGGAGAGGCGACCTCTCAGCTCGTCGAAATCCAGGACATACCAGAGGAGAAGGGCGACAAGCCCCAGATCATCAAACACTTCAGGAGTGTGGTAAGTACTCAATTAGATCTTGAGATATCTGGAGGATGTTTGAGAAAGGAAGTTTCCTTTTTACGATATTATAGATATTGCAGGTCAGTTATACATTGCATAATAGCAAGAAAGTTATAAAAAAGTTATTATGTTAGTTATAAAGTAATAACATTCATTGGTGACTTTAAACAATTAGCAATTCAATTTATAACAGCTGTTTAAGTCGTTATACGTCTATTAAGGGTCCTAATAGACATTATTGTGTACATTCACAGGCACGAGACTAGCTGATGTTATAACATTCAGGATTTAAGACAGACTATCAATTGAAATCATGTTTTTTATAATTTACAGGCAAGGAAGGAAAACGAGGAGGCCGAATTCATCGCCGTCCTCAAAACCTCAGACCAATCGTGCAGATGCACTTGGTATAAGAACTCCACTGTCATCAGGGACTCCTCCGAAGTCAACACCTCATTTGACGGCACCAGTGCCAGGCTGATCATCAGGAAGGTGTCGTCCAAATACGTCGCCAACTACAAGGTCGTGATCAAGAATGAGTTCGGCGAGGATGAGTCTAGTGCTGACTTGACCCTCGTTGAAGAAAAGGTGAGTTGAATTTGAACTACTTGATATATCGCAATTATAGATTTTGGGACGTTATTTTATTTAGAGTAAAGTTTTCTAATCGAACATTATGTACCATAGATTTTCATTGAGTATTGTACAAAATAAACCTGATACAATCTTGTGTAAAAAGTTTAAAAGCAAAATATTTAAGTATTTGTATAGCAGTAACACAAATGTGTTACTGCTTTTATAAATTAGACGCTAGCAGAATAACCGAAATTTATTTCACCTCAGAAAAAGAAAGAGGAGGAAGAAGAAGAGAAAACTGTTATCGAAGAATCTGAAGAAGAAATGTCGATAGTAGAAGAAAAGTCCATCGTTGAAGAAAATCATGTTGAAGAGAAAAAGAAGGTAAGTTCGTTTGATTGTACCCAAAAACGTATGTAAGATATTTTTTAGAAAGTGCTCAATATGTGTTTTACTGCTATTTATTAGGAAGAAGAAAAGAAATCAGCCAAGAAGGTTGTAAAGAAAGAAGAAGAAATTGAAATTGAAGCCAAGAAATCAGAAACTAAAGTTGAAGCTAAGAAAGTCACCAAAAAGGAAGAGATCACACAAAAGGCTGAAGAAGAAGCCAAGAAAGTGATCGAAAAGAAAACAACTAAGACGGAAGAGGAGAAAAAGGCTCTTCTCGAAAAAATAGAAAAGAAGAAGACAGAACCAGAACCAGAAACTAAAATAGAAGGCATTCCAAAACTCAAACCAGTCAAACCTAAAGAGGAACCAGTTGAAGAAAAGAAGGAGGCCGCCCAAAAGACTGAAAAGACCGTAAAGAAGGTCGTCAAAAAGAAGGTTGTTGCAAAGAAAGAGGAGGTAAGTACGCATTTCAGCTGATTAGGTACAGATAGCAGCGATGTAAAAAAGCTTATTTAGAATAAACATAGTATTTTGTATATAACTGTACATTCTAGTTGGAAGTCATTAGCTTTAGGAACGAACATAGATGTTAGCTGTGATAAATATTTAGTTATGTTAGATTCAGATCAAATGCTGGACAAGTACTCTTGATCTGTTCGTAAATGACATTATTATTGTTTATAACTTATTTTTCTGTTGTGTGTTCGTGTTAACAACCAACGTGCTAAACTGTGTTTAAAAATAGGACGAAATCGAGTTTGTCGACGATTACGAGCGTCCGGTTTTGGAGAAGTATGAAAAGATTACACCGACGCCACTCGATAAAAAACCCAAAGAGGATGTCACTCCTAAGGTAATCACACCACACTACTTTACACTGACATAATACACATGGATAGATAGGGTAATTTTATATCATATATCGCTAAAAATTAATTATTTACGTAGGCCAAACGAGCATCGGTATCTGAAAGTGTTAAAAGTGAGCAAGAAAGCGAAGATGAGCCATCAGTCGCTACACCGGCTCCTGAGAAAAAACCTAAAGTACAAGAAAAGGTATTTGATCATTTGAGTTTCCCCACTTTAAGGTTTCGAGTCTTTTCTATTTTGAACATAATTGTAACACGTCTTCTCATAACTAGGTCGAGGAAGAGAAACCTGAGGCCAAACGGCCTAGTATCAAAAAGGGTATTCGAAAACCGGAAGAACCGGTCGATGAGATTTCTCAAGTTAAACTCTCTAAAACTCCAACTAAACCAACGGAGGAGACACTTGAGGAGTCCCAGGTCGCAAAGGCTAAAAAACCAGTTAAAAAGGTAAATTATCAATTAAAATACAGTCAAATATCGGAATAGGAATTTAATAACGATTTATTTAATTTAATCACTTCTTCATAGCCGGAGCAAGAAAAAGAATTTGTGGATGATTATGAAAGACCGGATCTAGAAAAGTACGATAAAGTATCACCTACTGCCACAGATAGACCTAAAAAGCAAAACGGTGTTCAGGAGGTATTTTAAATTTATTCTATTTTTTGTAATTTATTGTTTCAACTTTCAAAAGTCATATTGATTCTGTTTCTTAATAATATATCTTACTTACCTTCCTTGAGATATTCAAACACATTTATATTATAGCCGGAAAGCCAATTTGTTGACGATTACGAAAAACCTGAACTCGAAAAATACGAGAAAATCACTCCCACACCGAAGGACAAACGTCGTCCTAGTGATACTAAGGTAAAGATTTACAAGTATCGTTACAAACATGTTTGTTTCATTTCTATGTACTTAAACTCAAAGGCAATAACATAACATTTCCTGTAGGACGACAATGAAATGATGAGAGGAAAAATTAAGCCTAAAGAAAAAGAAGACGAACCTGAAATGCCTTCTCTTCGAAAACGTTCAGTCGCAAAGGACAAGGTACTCTTTAATATAATTAAAATATAATTCATAATTTGTCGTAAAGAAGTTGTATTTAGTAAAATTATATTTGAATAGGAGAAAGAGAAGAAGCCCGAGGACAAACCGAAGGCTAAAACGACAAAAACGGATGAACTCAAAACTAAAAAACGTGGTTCCCTCAAAGAAAAAGAGGTATTCAAACATATTATTGCACTCTACTCTTCTGCTGTATTAACGAGTGGATTTATTGAGCATTGAGGTTTATGAATCTTTTAACACACAACTACACATATAAGCTTCACTTTACACAATTCGCAATAATCCTCTGTCGCGGCAAACATTCGGTTATATCTTTTCGTCTTCTAAAAAGTCTTTAATCTTTCTATGTCATAAAAATGTCGGCTTGCATGAAAAACGCTGTGAAATGCTTCGCTTTAGACGTTAAATTTCGGAGTGTATTTTAATCTTTTAGTTCTATTGAGAGTTGGTGAATATAATTTATAAATATTCATAATTAAAATTACGTTTATAATAAAAGGTTGCAGAAGAAGAGTTCATTGACGACTATGAAAGACCAGTGCTCGAGAAATACGAGAAACTCATACCTACACCTACCGATAAACAGAAGGTACATTAATATCTTCTTACATACACACATACACAATATCCACACATTCAAATAATATGTATATTATTTATATAACTATGTTATTTAGGATGAGGAGAAAAAACCTAAGGATAAGACACAGACGACACCTACAAAGACAGATGAAGTACAAACTAAAAAACGTCCCTCACTCAAAACGAAAGAGGTAGAAATATTGATTAATAAACGATGGCTTAATTTTAGCAATCTTCTTGGCTTTTGTTCACTAGAAACAAAACCTTCCTTACTTTTTCATTCTACTCAAAAGATTGCTGACAGAAATGTCTAAGTAGATTTATAGTCTTACTTGGTTCATAACTATTATTTCGTAACGTTTGATTATGATTCTGTTAGAAATAAAAGTTATGAACTAAATTAAGGTTAAGTCTGAATATAAGGCTTCTGTCAGTTAATCTCGATCTGGTTCTTCTTTCTTTACTTTTTCGAGTTTACATTTCTTGAAATGACAAAGGAAACAAAATTTCAATGATGTTTTGTTGTTTTGTCGTCAAATATTGAATGTTCTTATCAGGAGGAAGAACAAGTAGAGGTTAAACCAAAAACAAAACCTACCAAACCAGAAGAACCGGAAGCTGCTAAACCCGCAGACAAATTAAAACCAATACCTAAAAAAGACAACGACGCTCAACCACAAAAAGCTAAATTGGATGAAGACATGGAGGTACACTAAGCACTTACTCACATGCACACTGAGGGTCTCGAGTGATTGACATTGCAACCTTTTTAATTTCTACTTAACTCACACACATTTCTGAAAGCTTCACAACACAAAACTCTATGCAATAATCGCGCAGTAGATTTTGATAGGCCATAATCAAATTCTCAGAATAATTAATATATTATACGTATACTTGGGAGGCTCTTTGTCATGCATGATGATGACATTGAGCTGATGAATGCGGAAGAAATATTTGTGACCAAATTATAGGTTTACATGAGAATGAATGTTAGAGAGAATGACATTGAACAAAATCCTATTAAATATTTCCTTTTCTGACTAGAAATAGGAAAAGTTAAATGAATTCTGTAAATATTTGCATGCCGCTGTACAATGCTTCGCTTTAGTCTTCAATTTTCCAGGGCAGTTGTTTGAACATCTAAGAGGTGTTTATGTTTTTTAGTTGTAAGAATCAACGTTGTTTTATTGGTTAACATTGACATAATTTTGCCAATGAGAACGTTTGGCTACAGTACAGTTGATTTATTGACACAGTTGAACGAATGGGTTCAAAAATTGTATGATCTGGTCTGTTAGATTTAGATGTTGATAGTGGTCATAATGAACATTTCATTGGCCTAGCTAAATGTTTCAAAACCGGGGTTCCAAAATTCGAACATGTTCAATATTAGTTTAAAAAATATAAATTTGGAAGCACATAGTCTTTTCACAACACAATGATAATGAAATCACTCAATATAAACATAAATAATGTAATTTCAAAGGTTGATGAGGAAGAGTTTGTTGACGATTACGAGAGGCCGGTTCTCGAGAAATATGAGAAAGTCACACCTACACCCACAGAGAAAAAGAAGGTATACACTCACAAGTCTAACAATACATGCACCTATTTAGTTGAATTTGCACATTTTGTAGATCTAAAAATGTTTACTCCAGCCGCTTAATTCTTTACATACATCATGCGTTTACAAATGTAATAAAAAGATAATAAAGAAATAACTAAAATACTATTACTATTAGGTTGCTGACAAGAAACCGGAAGAGAAAACTAAAGTAGGTCCTAAAAAGGCTGAAGAACCGCACGCTAAAAAGCGTTCTTCTATTAATGATGAAGAGGTATCGATGATATTATTTACCGCTATTTCAAAAAATAGATTTATAACAGCTTTATGCTACGTAAAAGGCACAATAATGAAAATGAAACTCTCTATTTTAAGCTTTTTCTCTTGCTTTTCAAGATATAGTAGTTCGGCTATTACAAAGATATTGCTGGGCTGGTAGCACCTTGATTGCTCTTAGTTATTCATTTTGTATTTCTGGTAACTTAGGAGGAAGAAATAATTGAGACAAGTAAGGATAAAACAAAGATAACCACCACAAAGAAAGATGAACCCAAAAAGCGTCCTTCACTCAAAGAAAACGAGGTATTAATTATTTAATTACTATTTCAGTAGTATTGAGAAACATTGCAGAGTTCCTCTAAAATCAAATTATTACTTGAAATGTAACAGTTTCATTAATCGATATGATGCTTTTGTTCATAAATACTATACAACGTTAAATTTACGCTTATTATTTCATTCGAATTACTTAAAAGGGTTGACGGGAGACGCACACACACACACAAACATTCATACACACACAACATTTAAAGACTACAGTTATTTTAAATTAAAGTCACTTTAATATTATTAGGGAGATGATAAGAAGATTGACAAACAAGTAAAGGTAACACCCACTACGACAGAGGAACCTAAGATCCAAAAACGAACCACGCCCAATGAAAAGGTACACACAATTTATACACATACACACTACACACTCACACATAACATTATCACATGACATAAATAGAGCGTATTTTTATATGGTTTTTATAAACGGACAATGTGTTTTTTTTTTACTTAAAACAAATCGTATATGTTACGATAAAATTCATTATCATTAAAATTCTGCTTCAATAGGGAAATTTGCTCATATCTGAGGAAACATCAAACACAATTCTCAAAAAGATAAAGGAGCCTCTTATTGATGAGAAATCGTCAAACAAAAAACAAAAGGTACCTATACTATTAAACCAATGAATTATTATAATGTTGCCAGGTTCTCGTTATTTTAAATTAACTTTTAATTGATTTGTTTACTTTACTATTCATAGGACAATGTGGAAACAGTAAATAAAAACGCAAAGGTTACTGAAAAGATAGATGATACTCAATCTCAACAACAGCCTTCACCTAAAAAAGAAGAGGTATACATTAATCTAGCTTATGATGTTTAACATCAAATTATTAATTAAACCGACCATAATAAAAAATATTTTGGTTTAATCAGGATACTAGCACAACAATAGAAGAGGTCAAAACGAAAAAAGGAATGGTAGATAAAAATAAACGTGATATAAAAATACAATCATCACTTAACGTTGAAGAGATATTAAAGATACACTATACACACGCACACATATACACACACACACACACACACACACACAGATAACAACGCACGCATACATTCTCACACACCACTTTATCGGCCAAATTAATTATTTGGCTTAAGGTTTAAAATTTGCTTGAGAGTTATGAATAACGAACCTCCATAAGGATTATGTTATAGCAACTGGCATTCGGCCATTACTTCATACATAAACACTCACTCACACAAACAAGCACACATACTTGTCATACATTCACGCGTTTGTTTTTCATTTGTGTCTCCACGTTTTTAACTTACCCTCATCGCGTCAAAAAATTATATTTATACAATATTTATACTATATATTTGTGAATAGGATGTTGAACTACCAGAAGAAAAACCAAAGGCAATACCCACTAAAACAGAGGAGCCTGAAATAAAGAAACGTCCTGTGCCTAAAGGGAAAGAGGTAATATAGCGTTGTAGAAGTATGTTTATGTATTTATCAATCTCAAAGGTTTTCTTCAGAACGCCTATAATATTAAATAACACATGGTCAAGTTGATGTAATATTCCAACTAGTGATATTAGAGAAACTTTCACAGTTGATTAACGTGTTCATAGTTCAACGGAAGCTTTTATATTTGATATCAATTACTGATTTTCATTGAGTCATTCAGTTAAACCTCTTAGCTGTATGAATGTAACAAAATAACTTCAACATTGTCAGGAGGACGAGGCAAAACCGGATGATAAACAAAAGGCAACACCCACAGAAACAGAGGAGCCTATAATTAAAAAGCGACCTTCACTTAAAGATAAAGAGGTATATTCAGTTCCTGCTATCTCGTTTTTCTTATTTTTATTAAATTTCTGAATATGTATTTCTGGATATTTCATAAACTTCTTATACAAAATCTTGTGAAGACATGCTGTTCGCTTTATTCTGATTTCCGATTTTTTGAAATCTTTCTCTCTTTACTATCCTTTTATTATTACTATCAGCAATACCGTAGTTGACTTTTTGGAAATTTCATAAATATGATTGTTAGGAGGAAGAGAAAAAACCAGAGAGTAAACCTAAACCAAAAATATCAAAGGCAAAGACTGATGAACCACAAGCCAAAAAACGACCATCGATTAAAGAGACTGAGGTATCCACAATTACTATGCATACGGTGTGTGACTTTCTAATTAGGGCTTTTAGCGATAACGGAATATAAAGAAGGATTTAGATTCTAAAAATTCTTATACGTATTGTAATATATACCATCAACACTCCAAAACGTGGATTTCAAGGGATATCCTTCTGTATATTTCTCAATCAAATTTTTAAATCGGAAGAAATAACTTAAGCTTTTAGCAATCAATCAAAGTTTTTGCACATTACATTGTTTATTAGATTATGCTTCATATCACGCACACTACGCAAATAATCTATATTACCGCAATATATTGAATGACAGTAAATAGTAATGTCACAACCACATAGTGGTTTCCAAAAAACCAGTAAGTAGCTTCGGAGCAATCGCATGATGCTGTAAAATGCTTTGCTTTCAATTGTCCAGCGTTGCAGGTTAGGAAATTATTGAAGGTGTAAATTATTTCAATACAAACGATTCTATAACAAATGTAATTTAAAAAATAATTATGAGCATTTTTGATGATTAAACAATCTTCAAACATACTCATTACGATAAAAACAACAACAACTGTAACTAAGCCCTATAACTCACACAAAATATACATTAAAGGTTGCAGAACAAGAGTTCGTCGACGATTACGAAAGACCAGTACTCGAGAAATACGAGAAAATTACACCAACTCCACTCGAGAAGAAGAAAAAGGTACACAAACTAATATGACACACTCGCTTACATTATATAGCTTATTATATGAACACAATACTTACTCAACAATATATTTGTTAGGACGACAAAAAACCGGAGGAAGAAATTCCTTCTGCCACAGCGACTGCAAGGCGTCGGTCTGTCAAAGACAAAGATAAACCAGCGGAGGTAATCCTTCACTTCATAATTTAATAAAATAATAAACTCCTTTAGATCACGTATCTAACTCACACATGTTTCTGTAGCCTATGGACGTCGACGAAGAGTATAGCATGTCTAAGCCTAAGGCACCAGCTAAGCCAGGAAAAGAACCCGAAGACGTATCACTTACACACAAAACACCAGCTGAAATTAAGCCAACGGTTCGTACTTTTATCAATACTTTACAGTCTTACACCTGCTTATAAAACATAAATCATATCGCTAAAAATTTGCTAATAACACATACAAATTCTTAAATAAACTGTACACTTTAGGAAGACCAGGCTGAAGCTAAACTCAGTGTTAAGAAACCTGAAATCGTGGAAGAGAAAACTCTTAAGAGACCGTCGGCTAAAGCAAAGGGTCCAAAGGTAAAGTAATTAATAATTATTACGCTTAAAAATAAAACAATACGCTTTTAAGTTAATGGTTAAAACGAAACGGAGATAGGAAAACAATAAGTCAAACGATAAATTATCCACAGATAGAAACCGTGCCAATGAAAAATAGTATTATCGATTCTTCCCCGTCTGTTTTGAGAAGACTTTTAATACTTGTTAAGGTATTGGCAATTAGAATAAATGTGGTAGTTATAGTTTAGGGATAAAAAATATAGAACATGTAGTTGTATGCATAAAGAAAGTTTTGAAATGCACTTTTACACAATATATCTTTAGCGACACCACGGCACAGTACAACACTATCTACAATTCTATTTTCCTTCTTGTGAATGCAAAGCATTTTGAAAATGATTTTTTGCATTGTGATCATCATGAACGAGTGTCTTATCTCCCGTTTTGACTTCAAAAGCTAATACAGCATCTATACTTTATTTATGTTCCCTATTTTTCCTGTATTAACTTCATTTTTTTGGTCACGGGGCCAGGGTGAGGACACAGAGGAGGCTGTCAGTCTCTCTAAGCCCCGTACTAAGACCAGCACCACCGCTCCTGGAGAAGCATCCCTCACACAAAAGACTCCTGCTAAGAAAAAGCCAACGGTACTGACCCTTCTTTTTATAATTATCTCAGCACTACTTGTAAAAAACGATATTAATGTTATGATGTTTAAAAGTTGTAATTCATCAAAACATGTTGGTGCAATTGGAAAACTTTATTTTATAAATGTTAAAATTGTTATAAATGCTTTTCTGTAGGAGGGATCAGAAGCAGCTCAACTTAAAGTCAAAAAACCAGCTGTTGTCAAAAAAGGAGATGATGATGAGGTAGAAATACGCTTGGAAACTAAATTTTTGGACACATTCACAATTGGCTTGGTAGACATTTGGCGGACCCAACGGCTGAGATATTTAAAACGTGTTCACTAATACGTTTTCAGTTTTCTAGTTAGTCTAATCGTAATCTAGGACCTACACAATTTTTGATCGCACTACAATCTAACATGACTGGTACGCATTAAACAAACGCTTATAGCAAACCCGTTAATGCTTTTTATACTTCCCTAGGCGCCTCTGCTAGTACAAGGTGGTAAATTCGAAAAGCCACAACTCAAGAAAACTGTTAAGAAGACAACAGATGAGGCTAAAAAGGCCGAAGTCGGAACTAAAATGACCAAGGACGGGGTAAACATGTATTGGTTTATGAATCTTCTTCGTGACGTCATGTTTCTGTCTCTATTATAAATACTATTTCACTCTGTCGATCTTTCACGTCTGTTTCACTGTGTATAGCCTAATGCACATCCACACCCTACACGACAACCCCACCAAATAGTGATCTGATTCACTCTACAACACCCCTTCTATCTAATATCTTAGGTACGGGGTATATGTATGAAAAATTTATTATGTCCGACGTCGTTTAAACAGGTTTGTATTGATCGCAGGTCGCATGTTGCTTGATTTTTGTTAATTGTTTATCAATAAATTTTCAAAGGTGAGTATTATTTAAATATAAAAAATCGATTTTTCAACCTATTCCGGGAAATTTTGAGGATTTAATTATTACAGCATGGTAAGTTATGTTAGGAGTAGTCAAACTTGGAGTAAAGTAAGAAAAATATTATTTTATTGACAGACTTTTAATTGTTTAATACCCGATTATTTAAAAATCACTGCAAGAAAAGAAAACACTTTTCTTGTTTAAAACCGATACCTGCTTGTTTTAGAAATTATTAACTCGGGAAATCAAATTTTGTAAAATAATTACACTATCCTTTATAATTCACAGCTTGAACTGGACTTCGTTGATGACTACGAAAGACCAGTTCTTGAGAAATATGAAAAGATCACACCCACACCTACGGTGAGGGAAAAGAAAGAAAAGGAAACTACTAAGGTAAGTGCACAACTTATAAACTCTCGAACTTCGTATTTATATCTTGTTTACAAAGATAACTACGGCAGTCGTAGCATTGTCTGTAGCATACATTGTAGAAGCTCGCGACGTGGGACTAGCTACGAAGGCTATATTATTATGTAGTTACAAAAAAACTACAAAAACATTTTTGTTTCGTAGCCTTTTATTCTAAGACTTTTTCTTATTGTATCATTTTCGTAAAAATGGACGAACAATGATGCAAATTAATTTATGAAAATTATAAATCAATCTAATTTACTGACCATTGATTAGAAGAGTTTCCAATTTGTGGTAGACAGTAATTCCTGGAACAAAGAATTTAACATTAACAACATTTAGTGACCAATTTTGATAAAACAGGTGACGATGATTGCTCAACAACAACAGCATCTTGAAATAAAGGTAGAGAAAGAAAGAATAGCATGGCACCTCTTTGCAATCAAAATGAAAATGCAATCCTATTTGATTTGAACCTTAGCCCCCACTTGCCGATATCCTTACTTTTTAATGACCTTAATTTACCAATGATCGAATGTGCTAATACGTTTTGTGGGTTACACAATACTGTATTGCCATCATTTTATAGAGCTAAACATGATGTTACCCCTACCCAATTCTCGGCAACTGTGTATATATGATTTTTGTCAAAATTATTCCGGAATTTAGCTGTTGTTTGACCTACGTGACCTTGACCTTGACCTATGTAAATATAACCTTGTTTTAATATAGACATAGGCGTCGTTATATATCCATGTGCTAATATATTTCTTTGTATCCCTAGACTGAAAGCCGTAGAACATCGATCCAAGAGGTTTGTATAGATATGAAGTTTAGAACATTGCTACTTGAATATGTTTGAGCTTTACTTTTTTTGTAATCTTTTTCCTTAAATCGATTTTAATGATTTCAAATTTATTTCTTAGGCTAAGGAAGAAGTTAAGATTGAGAGCAGAAAGGCTTCGATTGTTGAAGACAAATCTCTCAAAGTAAGTTAACTTATTTTAACATCTAGGTCCAAATCTTGGGAAGACAATAAAACTTTTAATTATATATTTTTTTACTAGTTGACTAAGGAAACTGCAGAAAGCAGGAAGTCATCAATTGCCTCTGTCGCTGAGAAGCAAGAGGTATCGACTCTCAAGAAGACAACTGCCCAAAGGGTACGTGTTATTTCATACTCATTCAGATATTAAAACAAAAGAAAGTGAATCACGTGGCAATGAAATGTTTTTGAAGAATTTTTGTGTAGATCCACATGATTCGTTAAATTGTATGAGTCGGTCGAAAAGGAAACTTAATGTTGTGCTTAATTCTTACAAAACTTAATTCTACAGAATTGTTTTAATGGCTTTTTTTTCCTTTGGCCACCTGGTGGATGCTAAACAAAAATTTTGAGGCTTTCTTTTGTTTTAAAATTAGCATTTAAAAATATATAAATAGTGAAGTGTTTAGTTTGTAGTTAGTTAATTTTGTAGCAACACCTTGCAGTCACTCAGCTTTGTAGTATACAATGTCGTAGATTTTTATTTATTTGCACCAAAGTTCCTCTCTAAATTTTGTAGTTTCAATTGTTTTTAAGTATCATCAAATATTTGGAGAGGATTTATGTAGGATTTATGTAGAATTTATGAATCCGGTAGATTTAGATTCCCTGTTAATGCGTTTATATAGGAATTTGTACCCAGTATACCCTGTAAACACTGTAGATTCAGTTATATAGATCTTTTAGGTCTAAATGTCATATATTCATGACATTTTATTTCTAAACGCTACACAACAGTTCATCATCAGCCCATAATACGTCCACTGCTGGGGCTCGGGTCTACCTAGAGCGATAATCCCTTAGTCCACACGACAGTTATTTCCTTTAAATTCAAACTACCTAACTTGCACCATTGAAAGCGGTTTCCATAGAAGATCTATACAACTGATGGCTTTACACGCATCCCCATTACGCTTATTCATATTCCAAATAACTTGTGATTTTAGCCCAGCATTAAGGAACCGGAAACTGCCGAATTAGGCCAGATTAAACTAAAGGTAAGTCGGGATAGAACGATTTATGCATGTTCTCTATTCTATCTCTATGTTCAAAAAAAGAAACGATGGAACAAATTTCTCTTCTTTTTTAAATTCTTTCTATGTATAACATACAGAAATGTGATCATACTTTTTTATGTTTTCTATTGTATATAAAATCTTTTATATAAAGTTTCTTATTTTACATCGTGTGTCAAGTGAATAACTTTATTGTTAATAATACACGTGATAACAGGAGGATAGGTTACAATAATGATCCAGGTGTAAATGCAGACAATGTATCATAGGTAACATTTTATTTTTGTAAATAGGACGACAAAGTAGTGACGATAGAAGACAAGGTAACGACTGAAACTGTCGATAAGCCAACAGAAAAAACCTATCCATGGCGACCTACGAAAACAGACACACAGGTATACATACACACACACACATACACAATCATCATAGCATCATTCGCTTTGTTTTTTTTATAAAATATTAATTAAATGTAGATAGTCTATGATAAAACGTAGTAGACCTAAATTATCCTAGAAAACAAGGGAATCACAGAACCAAAACGATAACGTAATATAAAAAAATATGTTACTTAAAATGGGACAAATAAACTAAGACCTCAGTTATCCTTGGGGTAGACTCAGTTAGAAAATTGGCAACAAGTTAACGGTTAATGTAAACTTTTCATAAATAGAATATTTTTTCAAACTTTTCAATAATTTACTTACAAAAGCTCTTATGAACAGGAAACAAAAGACACGAATAAAACTGAAAAGACCGAAGTTACTCAAAAGACGTCTGTAGATGATAAACCTAAAGAACCAGAAGCTGATCCTTATCCTTGGCGTAGTTCATCAAAAACGGCTGAGGTATTAGATGTTCTAGTAGTTGCACTCAACTAGGCAATAAACAAATTACTATAAGAATTATGAATTAACTATAACCAAATTGTAGGTACCAGTCGAGAAAAAAGACGAACCAACCGTGGTAGCCGATGACTTTTGGTCTACTGCAAAGGTAGTAATTTCTTTAAATTCATTAGATACCTAGTCTTAAACAAAAAGGGTCTTAATTTAATTGTACAATGATTTCAAATTCGTTTATTAGGAACCGGAGACACCCAAATCACCGGCCAAACAGTCTCCATTCTTTGGATGGAGGAAAAAATCGTATGCCAGTATAGATGTGAGTTCGAAAGTATTAATATAAATCTAGTATACAAGTACTATCTTTGGATAAAATTAAAAGTACTTACTTGAGTTTTGTACATTCTTAGGAACCTGAGGAAGAAGAATATAAACTACCTGAAACTACAAAAGATGCAGAAAAGCCAAAGGTAGATTCTGTCAAAATAAAATTATTTAAATTCTATTTATTTCGTACTAAATAAAAGTTATGTTACTAGGAACCTATTGAGAAACCGGTTGAAAAACCTATTGAGAAACCGGTAGAAAAACCAAAACAATCTCCATTCTTGCCATGGTTGAGGAAACCTAGCATAGAAATTGAGGTTAGTATCGTAAAAAACTATACAAGGCAATTACACAAATTATACAAAGAGCTCACAGATAATTTTTTTATTACTAGGAACCAGATGAAACACCCAAAGTTAACACTTTACCTATAGAAAAGCCTGTACAAAATCAATTCCCTTGGAGAAAACAATCAGTTGAGGTAAAATACAAAAATTAATTAAGCAATTGTTTTGAATTATAAAATTAATATATATTAAGACGCAAAGTATCTATGTATTATGTTATAGGTACTTTTCGTCTTAATACACATTGTATTTAAAAAAATATGAAAGACATAAACAAGTAAACTATGTCGCTTATAATAAACTTTGAAATTCAATAAATATTGGTAAACATTATTTTGCCTAAATCTAATACACACAAGCACATTCATATACAAAATGCACACAGCACGTTTGAACACTAACACCGATTACATAAAACATAAAATACATAATAATACAATTCATCAGGTACCAAATAATGTTCCTGAGAATAAACCAAATGAAGTACCATTCTCATGGGATGTCATTCCTGAAATACCACAGGTAGATAAAATAAATAATATAGCTTGATATTAAATATACACGAAAAAGAGACTTAGACAATGATTTTTAAATTCAGGCCGAACAAACACCAGAACTTGAGGATAAATACAAACCCACACTTCTAGAAACTACTGATTCCAGTTTACCTTGGAGAAGACCAAGATCTCCACAGGTACACACACATACACACATAATACACATCTTCATTGAAGTCCAAATGTCAACAATCATCTGGCAAAAAAAGTCACTCAACACACACACACATTACGCAAAGCACTCTACATTCTACACAATCATGTTCCTCTTGAAATTATACAAATTTAATTTGACATTTCAACAAAACGTATGGTCTCAAGAGGAAATTCGATACCACACTACACTTCGTAAGGTCGCCATTAATTACATTTTTCTGTAGGCTGAGATGACGGAAGAGCCTAAATCGAGCACATTAGGAATTCCACAGCCCGCTTTTACCAGCAAACCCGACGAGGTACAGACATCAGCACAATGGAACGCTATTGAGCACTGCACCAAATTTAAATTCACAGAATTTTTGAGCACCAGCACTTATTTCACATTGGCACCAAACAACTTGTGTTATGTCCGCACAAACACTAAATTTGATAATGGATGTATTTTATGATATAACCTTTATCAAATGAATCAATGCACTATTAAGTTTTTATGCCTATTAAAGTTAATTAGGCATGTATATAACTGTGTAGTTGTAAGAACGTGTACATTTACCTCTGCACATTTTTATGTTTACTTTTAGAACACGAAAGAATAAAAAGCAATGTTTGCATAACATTAATCGTTCTATGTATCTACACTGTCCTTTTTATGTGTTGCTAATCCATTTCCTGCTTTGCTTTGCTTATTAATTCTTATTTCAATGCACTTATTAGAAATACACAAATAAACCGAATATCATACATTATGTATTTCAATTTTATTGTAATGGTAAGTATACTTTTATTATTATTTGATTTATTTACTAAAATCGTATGAACATATATTTTTACCAGAAAAAATATTCTTACTTCATTAATTTGAGTCAAGTCATTTTTGTCGAGCCAAACGAAGACGAATCAATATTTTATTATAGTTATTTAGAATTTTATCATTATAGTTCGTATTAAAATGTAACAAATAATGTATTTTCTTTTACATATTAAACGTATTAAGAGAAGATTGAAATAAATTTAAAAACCCTAAATTCGACCCAATAATTCAAGTTCAGGAAGTTTCCGGAATACAATATAAACCATTTAGGCAAGACATTATTACTATACGTCAATTACAGAAAGTGGCTGTCAAAGAAGAAAAAGTGGAACAGGAGGTCAAGAAAGCCAAGGTCACGTCAGTCAAAAAGAAGGCAGAGGACCTGCCTGAAATCGCTGACTATGATAGGCCAGATCTCGAGAAATACGAGAAAATGTCTCCAACACCCACTACTAGAGATAAACCAGAAAAAGATAAGGTAATCATCAGAAAAATATACACTCTAACCAAAGCTGTCTTCTTTGCCTCTTTAGTCTGGTTCATAAAAACGAAGGGACTATTGATAGATATATCTATGTCATTTCAACGAGTGTTTATTTTCTTATGTAGCCTACACCGAAGGTGCCAGAAATCAAGGCTCCTGAAGAGAAACCGGCAGCACCGAAGATCGAAGTCATCCGAGAGAAGTCTCCGAAACCGGACATGCCCAGGAAACCATCATTGGTTCCTGGAGCACCGGTCGGAAGACGCGGCTCCCTCATCCCTCCACCAGAGGAAATGGGAAGACGTCCTTCCCTCATCATCAGCGACGAGGTATGTGATCGCAACATTTTGATGACCATAAGTTTTGCCAGTAATTTCGTATTACCAACAATTATTATTGTTTTATCAATCGTATCACCAATTTCAGTCAAGGTATGAATACATGAGTAGATTTTTTGTTTATTGTGTCGTCCAGAAAGTAGTATAGTTCATTTTTTTTTTATTAAGATTTGTGTTGATATCAAAACTATCACCGTACTGTTAGTTACGATTCCAAGTTAATTTCACGACACTTATTGTTCGTATTGTTTTAGTTTTGATATCAGCACAATAGTACAAATATGTTTTAGCCCTTCTTTGTAGCTTAGATCCCTATTATCTCAGGCCGAACCCATAACATAAGAATGCCCCCAAATTTCCCCTTTATGAACATGCCTACAAATAATCATCTCCAGAACGATGAGCTTCATATTTACCACCTCAGCTTACGTAGAAAAATACTGTATTTGATTCACAATGAGTTTATATTAGTTCCCCTTTTCCCCGCTTTTAGAATAGAGTTAGCCTTTTACACTTTAGATTCTAAAAACACTATTTATTAGACCGTGTATGTAGTTATTCTAAATACCGTACAAACCAATCCACAGGAGAATAGAAAACTAAGACCTGGTGAGGTGGTCGAAGAAAAAAAGGTAAAAGCAAAAAACGCTAAAAAATATTACGTGAATGCTGTCCGTTACATTGCCGTGATAAAAGTCTTAACTGTATCTTAAAACAGAGAAATGATTGCGTTTGCATCTGACGCGGTTAACACCAAAACTGGATAATTGAGAGATGTGTCACTGGATGTTAGAGTGACCGATGAATTGTCCAGACTTGGTCCTCAAATAAAACTTGTCGTCGAAGCACATATAAACTGCACACACTTGTGGACATCGCGCACTATGCACAGCTTGTACGCACGTATCGCACACATAACGGTAACGGCGATTGTTCGTGTCTAAAGAGTCGAAACTTTTGGCAGGAATTAACTCGCATACATGGTGTGTCTAAGAAAGCTTTTCTTACACATCATAATCTTGGAACGGACACTAACAAAATTGATTAACACGAAAATGACGCAAAACATAACGAAATAACTCGTGCACACGCTGAGAATACGCACCAAATAATAAAAACTCTTATTAGGGAGGTAGGTACGAGTAGGGTAGGTTCGGCAAAGGAGATACTAGGTGATATGGTTTTTAAGGGGTTATTATCAATGTTTTTTAACAACAGGTCAACAAATTACGTCCTGGCGAAGTTTTAGACGACAAAAAGGTGAGATCGACTGGGTCTGGAAAGTTTTAGGTGGACGCTGCTCGCTTTTGCAAAGCATTTTGATTTTTAGATGTGTTTCTTCTTTTTTACACACAACATCACGCACAGTTAGTGATGTCAGACAAGAAAAATAGTTTTTTAAAAATATTATCTGCTCTTTTTAACTGCTACAGTATATTCAAATGTCACTACATTTAAAGTTTCGAAAGAGAACTTTATTAAGCTCTATCAGCCCTTACAATATTACATTTGGAACAAGATCTATTTGACAATCAACAAAATTGTTCACACAGTAGTTATCACCATCCTTTTGATGTAGACCCCTTCTAGAATTCAAATTCAGTAAATCCCCCCTCAATACAATACATGATTCCTTCTAGATGTTCTATCTTAGTTTAGTACACCGCTTTGCTGTCCAGCGAAAAAATAGTACTGTGACGCTGGCGCAATAGTTTGACTTTTCCGTTGGTAAAAGAATCAGTGAAACGAACAACTAAAATATCAACCCTTATAAGCTCATCCTTATTCTACTTAATTACTGGTTCTATTATCAACCTCGCTTTCTAGTTGACTTTTAGAATGGCTTAGTTTTCCGAATTCCTGATAACTGGGTTTTAGTTTTAATTTTCTGCTAATCCTTTTAGTTTTACAATTTTACTTGCATATACACACAGTTTTACAAAACAGAAACATTGGATTGTATAACATCTACAATACACATAACTACTGGTATGTACAGACGACACTAAATATAACACAACTGACATATTCATTCGACAGTGCTATATTAAATTACGAACCAAAATATAACAGACACCCACACGTTTACACCTACACATAATATATTAAAAACACACAAGAACACAACTACATACTTTAATTATACTTATACATAGATTTAATATAATTCCATGCACATTAACAGAGAATGATTCACTAAAAAGTATATTTTTTTCCAAAAAAAGAAACGCAGCAGGCCCGGTGAAGTCAAGGATGAGGTATATAATGTGTGGAAAATATATGTTTAGATTATATGTGATAGAAGAAAATATTAGAAACGTGGCTAACATAGATTTTTCTCCAGTGATTAATAAGAAGATGAGCCTCTAGAACGCTGCCTTAGAAAAGAAAAAAAGATAAAAGAGACCAGTCATAAAATAACAAGTAATATTTTATGACTTGTTTTCGCGGAAAACTATAAGAGATGTTAGGAACAAGTTAAACGTTATTGTAAATACAATTAAACTAGTTAATAGCGCTCTTAACCCCTTGTCATCCTAACTTTTAACTGTTAAATTATTATGTAACAATAAAACGGACGACGATAATATTGACGCATGTTCCAATAATAAAATAGCTGTGCATGTTAATAAAATCAATCCTTAACGCAAATATAAATTTACATGGTACGAAGATACAATCCATGGTAATTTCTTTCATCTATTAATCTTTTTGCTAACTTATTTGAACAAGAAATAATAATTGCGCACAACAAACAATCGTACTTTGTAAATTTATTAATACTAACAATAACCGAATGCTCCAACACGATAACAAGTAAGAACCAAATATTATAAATTTAGATGTATCGTTTATGAGTGTACTGTCAACAAAATCTGACATTTAAAGTCCGAAAAATATCAATTTGGTTGATTTAAGCGGTCATAAACGGTACACATGCGGAGGTGTCACAAAACTTAATATGACGTTATACAACCATAAATTGCACGCTCAAATGATTTCTAATTGTGTCCCAAACAATAATTATAAATCAAGCACATTGAATTTAGAAGCGGAAGCAAAACAAAGATTCTATAATTAGCTGCCTTCAAGACCAGGTTAGGAGCCAAGCTTCTGTAACTATGACGCGAATATGTAAATCATAACTAAGATGATAATGCCAGTAGTATAGGCGAAGTAACTGACTACAGTTCAAAAGCCAGCCGAAGAACATTTGCGAAAATAAACGACCTTAAAACCCGAAATAATGGTCAATGAAAATAAAATGAACATTAAACTGCAATAGCATAAAATAACAGAATGTAACTGAGCTGTAAAATAAAATAAGCATCTAGACATCAAAGAAGAATTTAATTTCACTAAGAAAAGATGATAATATTGCCAATCTGATAACTATAATACAGTTGTAAAATCAAGTAAGAAGCAGAGATAATTTAATATTAGAATAAACTACATAAGTATTTCGTTATTGTATCTAAAACGAATCATATCTAATGTTATTTTTACGCAATGTTCTTTTATACTTGTACTAAGCTAGACAAGACCTTTAACTCTTCTGTAAATTTTATCGATTCAGGTATTTTGTCTATTGTCTATTGCTACTCTGCGGCTCGGGAAATACTATCATTTATTTAAAACGAATGCTTTAAGTATTATACAATGATATGAAAATCACAAAAATGAAATTTGGCAGTTGACAACCACATCCCACTTTGGATCAAATACGTTAAACTGAACATAATAAATTACAATCCTTTTAATCATGAATTCACCTCGCCATAATGAGGGGTTTATAATAGACACTGTTAAAAGAAATTGATCTCCTCACATTAAGATGAGACTATTAGAAATGAACAAGTAGACACACCTGTCTTGTGACGCGAAAGCAGAACGTGCGCGCCCGCAACTGACGAACATTATGATGGATTGTCATTCTTATAAATATGACTTCAAGAATTAGGCCAAGAGCAAGCGGTCTTGAAATGTTGACGCCTATAACAGCGACCCGATGCCAGCACCGCTGAGTTATGGCAACTTCGTATTGTTAAAAAGATATACGTCTTTTGAAAAGCCACCTGTCGCTGGGAACATTGTAGCTAGATATCTGACGATGATGAAGCACGATAATCGTCAACAATAAATCGCTGAGTCGAAGGGATTATATTGATGTATGTATGATGTCTTCAGTGTAATAGCTAGGGATTAAAAAAAGAATGTTGAATGAAATGCCAAGCCCCTCACAATGGCAGAGGTTTAAATGTTATTCAAGGTTAACCACGCAAACATGCAAAACGGTAAATAAATCCGAATCTTTATGGAATGGATTCGTGAAATTAACTGTAGAAAGCGGGATTTTTTTAAGTTATAAAAAATGTTCGTAGGAGGATTGCAAAACAGAAATTTGGCGCAACGAAACATTTCAAACAACCCAATCACACGTGTTGGGGACAATAATTTATAGTATGGAACGGACTGAGAATAGCCGCAAACGCGTTTGATTGACATATTGATGTGGTAGTCTTAGGAATACCTGATAGGACGGGCGTGGGTCGCCGCGGACGCAGAGGCAGTGGGCAGACGGAACCCTCCACCGCTCTTTGGCAACCGTCACCAGATGACTCGCTATTGGCTCCAATATTCCCATTAATCAACAGATCGGCAGGTGCTAGTTTTTTAAACCGCATCGCTCGCATATCAGAAACATCACCAACATTCTATTATACACGTTATTCGACAGCCAAAGAGCACAATTCGGTTATTAATCACCTACCGACTTCAATACACAGTTAAAAATACTTGACAGTGTCGATACCACGAAATTTGTCGCCTTGTTAGCGATTTGTGGACCTATTTGAAGAGCGGACGCGACTGCCAGCGATGACAATACTTTGAATAATTAACATATGCATTATTTCGGTGCCAATCAATCTTTCGATTGTCTTGCGCAAGCTTTCAATCTCATGTAATTTATTAATATTTAAACAACATCGACGGTTCAATGGCTAACTTTTTGTGATGCTGGGAAATTTTGTAAAGAATTAGGTGCGAAACGCAACATTGAATCGATGTGTAGTGCATTGCTGAAATCCAGCTGTGAAATCCTATATCTGAGTCATATCGCAAGTATGTCAGCGATTACGCAGAGCGGATACGGCCGGCCAGTTATGCCCTAGGGTCCAATAATATCACTGTAAACGTGCGGCCGAAGACAACTCCACGCATATATTTACGCCGTCGACCAAGAACACGCTTCACGGATAGCTCACCTTAATCTGATAATTAATTGAAATGGTCTGCTGATTTGTGCTGTGCACAAATAGAAGTTTCCCCTCCCCTGCGCCGCCCAGCGGCCGAGTGTACACGACCCCTTGTTCAGTCTTTTGACATTCGCGCCCATTTTTAGATGGAACGATACTAACGAACTGTCCCAAATCGAGCCGAGCGAAAAAATAAAAAATAGGGTGTAACACTTTGAAAAAAAAAAAAAATATTTACTCTTAAACTAAGCATTTAATGTTGAAGCTTTTGCAAATATGATTCGTCCGCAAACTGGACGACGGAAAAATGTCGATGAACATTGCTTTTTCGAGTGGCGTACGCGGTTTTAGCTAGTGTAATAATGAGTCTGTGATACAATTAGATAATTTTAAGGAGACTTTGTTATAATTTTGAGAGACTGTTTTGTGACATCTTTGTTTTTATGTGATTAACACAATGGCAGCGGTGGCTAAAAAACCATCACTCGCTACCCCTAAAACCAAGGATGATCCGGTAAGTAAAACTAAATGAATTTAGAAACTTTGGTCCGATTTCATTTGCAAAGGTCATTCAAATATACCAGTGAATAATTTTACACGACACATACATTATTTGTACCTTTTTATTAGTGAGTAAGTATTAACTAGAGAAAACGGGTTTATATCCTCAACCTACAGAAAAAATATTTTTTTAAGTTGTATCTTCATTCGTCCAGTTTTTTTTTTTTGTAATTGTAAATTATCGTTGGGTAAGTATGAATTTATTATTAGGTAAATTTGTTAGTTTCCTGTTTGATGAAATCCACAAACTATAACAAGCGATAGAAATGAAATAGAAGAAAATTTTAAATCATATCTTAAAATTATATTTTTGAGCTAAGTATAATTTCAGTCCATTTTTATGTGGTTTATGCCGCATATTAGAAAATAATATAAATATTCGAAATATTTACTCCACAAAAAAATCAATTTAACTTGTTACATAACGCCGAACAAGTTTCAATTGGCGTTAAACTGTGGAACTTTGAAAAGAGTTTGGCAAAAATTCTTGAACATTTCACGAGCTTTCTCAAAATCGAATTTTATTTATTTATATGTAAAAAGGATTCCGGTTCACATAAACAATTACAATTATCTTGTACAATTTCAATTCACACCTTCATTAAACTACGACCAAGTGTTGCTATTGGTCGGTCCTCCCTCCTATATTGAGTCAAACCTTATATCCGTTATGTTTACGATTTTTACGTTTGTATGTGTCAGTATTGTATGTTAATTTTAAGTATTTCATGTAATTTTGTCTGACTGTGAAATAAATAAACAAAAAGCACTGTAAGTACAAACAGAACAATAATATACTCGCAAACACATTCCAGTTAACATTCCGCAAATATTTCAGTCAAATTTAGATTGGTCACAAGACTGACGTAACATAATATACACCCTATGTGCCTTTGAGCTGTAACCATTATTCTACTCCTACGCACCCACACGTAACGAACCACACTTGTGATTGCGAATTTCAATCATCTTCGGGACGCAATTACTTTTGTTAATTAACCGTTTTGATTTAAAGTTATTGCTGATCAAATCAATCTTACCAATGACACTATTGCTCACACTGTGATGCACGAAGTTACATTTGTAACAGCTGATGGTCTATTTATAAGAAGAGCACTTTTAGATCAGGTTTGAAGAAATTTAGAAAAAGCAGATTCTTTGGAATGATTAAGCTGTGCCAAAAGGTGGATAATAAAAGAGACTTTTCTGGTACAAGTAAAAAAAAATAATAGTAATTATGTCGTTGCTGGATATTTCGTACTTTTTTAAATATGTGAATACCCAAATTCTAGCTATCCTGATAATCGAGCACCCTAATTATACCACGAGGTACAAGGGTACCTAACTGCTTTATGGGTAAGAGCCTTCCGGTCCCCCGCAAGTCTAGTGATGAGGTCAAGGCTACGCCAAGCCATCATCGTAGTCGGTAAGAAAAAATATGTGCTGCCCTTCGATGTTGATCGTGAGATGAAATCATAATCAACAATTCAAATCAGTTCGGTATGCGGCTAATTCTATGCCGGCACATAACTCTACGGTTACCCCTTTAAATCGCCTTTATTATTGCATCTCAATTTTAATCTGATAAGTAATCAGCGTCCGACAGTTCCTGAAACCAAATATAAGTATTTCATTAATTAGACGTTCATACGGCGTCGGTTCTTAATATACTATTATCATAATTTCATAAGAGCAGACACGCCACTTGTGCAACACTTGTCAGGAAGTCCAGCTCTTCATTGTCAAACCATTTGGCTACAGTTCTTAATGTATCGCATCTGTCATAACACAACTAATGTATCATGTATAAAATTTCGTTATATTCGCGTCACGACGCCGGCTTTTATCAAACTTCGTATGTTAGTCATGGCTATCGCCTCGGCGCCGTATCAAATTAAAGTTTGGTGCAAAAAAAAATTTGGGTTGAATGCCATCCGCTTTTCCAGTGATGATGACAAGGCTACTCCAAGCCATCATAGTATGACAGTTAGGAAAAAGAAAGAAAAAAGGTGCAAATAAATTTAAAGTATATGCAGTTCCACTTCTTATGCCTAGAGTATTTTCCAATTAAAAACAACATTTTAAGCATTTTTTTTTCGAATCGATGTGTTGAAGTCACTGAGTGATCAGTATGTAGGTTGCCGGACACACGGACACAAGGACAAGGTCTGTTGTGATAAAGCACATTGACAACAAGAAAGTTATCCTTGATTAGAGTCTAAAAGAATAAACACATACATAGTAGAAGTAAAAATGCCATGGAATCGTGTAATTCCATGAATCCTATCTGAGAGCTGAAATTTATTGTAAAAACCACAAAGCCAAATCATAAACCTTTTCTACTGACACTATTTAACAAAATATAGAAGGCTTTATTGCCATTCAAGCCATTCAATAAAGCTCTATGACTAGTTCTATGACGCATTTGGTGGAGCCTCTGTATCTGGTGCCAAGAGTCGTTCGGATTCGATTCGGACTCAACAAATATTTGTGTGATGAACATCGCTGTTTGTTCCGTGTATGGATGTGTTATTTATTACATACACCGTGAAATTTTAATGGTATTTTAGTGGTATCTATTTTAAGGTCTTTGCTTGCCATGCGAAAGGTCGCCATTTCAAACCCCGCCAGGTACCAATGTGTTTTCAAATTTTAAATTCATATGTAACATCATTTGACGCTTTAACAGTGAAGGAAAACATCGTGAGGAAACCAGCACACCTGAATGATTTTTCAACGGTGTGTGAAGCCATGTCAGAGGCCTACGGGCGGTTTAAACTCTGACACCAGGTTGTTCATCAACCATACGATAAGAAGAAGAAGTGGTATATAATATTTAAGTATACTAATTCGTAACACAAGTATTTGAGCATTAATCTCGAGACAGAAACAAAATCGAAAGATCTGAAAATCAACAAAAATCGAAAGATCTGAAAATCTGAAACAAAAATCTGAAGATCTGAAAATCGGAAACAAAATTCAACAAAAATCTAAAGGCTTCAATGCCATCAAAACATTTTAATAAATGAAACACTATATAAAAACCAAATACATTGCAATGTTGCTATGTTACGGCGTTTTTTTATTGATACACGAAAGTGAATTTAATATCTAAAGACACACTCACTAGATGCGACATTGGCAATATTTAAATGACCTTTGATAAATTGATGCAATCAATTTCACCATCTTCGGATTTACAATTTTTTATTATTAATTTTTTGTATATCTTTTATGAATTAGAAAATGTGTTGTGTATGATAAACAGAGTATTGTTTCGGATACATCGTAACGTTTATTTGATAGTTTTATTCCCTCTTTTACTAGTCAATCGATTTGATTGATTTATTTATATTAGCTTCTAGATTTAAAAACATCTTAAAAAAGTTTTTTATACTGGGTAAAAGTTTTATCCTGAAGACTAACTTAATTATGTTCGGGTGGCACAGCAGTGTCCCCGACAAGTCGAGCGCGAAGCACACACTGCAGTACCATCCTTTACTGGAACCATTACAATAAACGTAATAGATCACTTAATCTTCATGTACTATTCAAACTATTACAATCTGTTTATCAAACACCCTTAATGTCGATTGGAATCGTGATTAACCATAATGACACATGGTACCGCGCACCGCCGTGGTTGGTGGTTAAGCGGATCTCAAGTTGCATTAGCTTCTATTAAATCCGTTGATTCCAAACACACGTACATCGTCCAACCGCGCGGTCGAGCGATGCTCCTCGCCTTTACGGCCTCTGCCCGCCGCGTCGGTGCGCGATACCGTGTGTTAATCGCCTTATCGAGCCAATACCAAAGCTGTCACTAACGTCACATTGATGATGTAGCGCCGTAAGTCTGGCGACGCAAGGAGGCCGTCCATCCAGGACCTTGAGGACCTCATCAACAAACCCTCGGTGCCGCTGAAGCCTCTCGGCAATGAGGGACCGCCGGTTATCGTCGATGTGCAAGAGAGCTACTCGGCTGTTGAAGGTGAGACCAGAGATAGTATTTTTAGGCGAAGTTGTAGAAGGTGATTCATGCTGAGTAAACAAATGCAAAATTAATTAACAATGGATTTCGTAACCGCGTTATTGTACACAAAAAATGTGTAGGGGAGAGTGGGGGAAACGCGAACGCGGGGTAATGCCGAATTCAATGATTCTAGTATGTTAGAAAGAGATAGGCATATTTTACTTGCCGGCATTTTAGAGATCACGCCACCACTAGTGCCAGTCAACAACACGGGAGACGCGGACGCACGTACTTGTCAAGGTATGCAATATTTAATATTTTGTAGGTTTTTGATGTAATTTTTTGGTAAATTCAAGTAGGTGTAGCTTTATTTTTATCTACAATAGTAATTTAGCTTTTACATAGCGGAATAATCACATATTAATCAGCTAAATGACAATGACGCAGTTAGCAAAAGAAATATAACCTAATTTGTTTTTTTGCCATTTGATTATTTTCGATCCCGCGGGGTAAAGGCGAACACTCCGTGTCGGGCAATCTCGAACGTTCGGCATTACCCCTAACCTTTTTTACATAACCTTTTTTTATTATTGTTTTAGATGCCTCGTACTTACAAAAGAAAGACCGAACTGAAGTACAATTTAGAAAATCTCAAAAAGGCTATATACGATGTTAAGACCAAAAAACTTACTCTCGGCAAAGCAGTAGAAACTTATAATGTTCCAAAAACAACCATTTTTGACCACCTAAAGAAAGAAGTGATAAAAGTGCCAAGGTCTGGACGAAAACCTTTATTTACAGACGATCAGGAAACACAACTTGTCGATTATATCATTAAATGCAGTAAACTCTATTATGGCCTAAGCATAAAAAAAATTCGCCAAATCGCGTACCAATATGCCGAGAAGAACAAACTTCCGCACAATTTCGACCGAGTGAAACAGCTAGCTGGAAAAGACTGGTACTACAATTTCATGAAAAGACACCCCAGCTTATCTCTGAGGACACCTGAGGCAACTTCACTGAATCGTATCACTGCGTTCAATGAACCTGAAGTTAAAATTTTTTATGATAATTTGAAGGCCATACAAAACAAACATCATATTCAACCTGATAAAATCTTTAACGTCGATGAGACAGGTATATCAACGGTTCAAAGAAATCAGAGAATAGTGGCAGTAAAAGGTCAAAAACAAGTTGGTAAGGCAACGAGTGCTGAAAGGGGGTCTACAACAACAGTTGTTTGTGCATTTAGTGCAGCTGGCCAATACATTCCTCCATTTTTTATATTTAAAAGAAAGCGTATGAATCCACAATTATTAAAAGGTAGTAACCCTAATATGGTTGGGGCTGTATCAGACTCTGGATGGATAAATGAGAGCCTATTTGTGGATTGGCTACACCACTTTATTTCATATGCAAAGCCTTCAAAGGAAAACTCCGTTTTGCTTATTTTAGATAACCATGACAGTCATATAAGTCTTGATGCATTCTCACTCTGCAGAGATCAAGGAATCATTATGCTATCTTTGCCACCACACACCTCACACAGACTCCAACCCTTGGTCTTGACATATTTTGGCCCTATCAAGGCTGCATTCAATCAAGAATGTGAGAATCACATGGCAGAGCGATCTGGACAGCCCATTACACAATACGACATAGTCGAATTGTTTACAAACGCTTTTAACCGTTGTAGTAACCTTGAAAAAAGCTGCAAGTGGCTCTAGTGCCGCAGGAAGATATCCCTTGCGCCCCGCTCAGATCGATTTAATTCAGCCATATACCGCACAAGAAACAATAAATCCGACACAAAACATTCATATAAATACCCAACCATCAGATAACCAAGCAATTGATGTTCAACAAGCTCCTGACGCTCACAATCATGCCGATGTAACCGCAGCAGCTCAAGATCACCGTGTTGAAGACCATGATGACCAAGCTTCCGATATAGGTCCTGTTAATTCACCAAGCGATGATGCAAGCACGCTTGCAGTTTCCCTATCAGAGATCGTTGAATTGCCTATTATTTCTCCAAAAATATCAAAACGCAATATCAGGAAGAAAAAATCTACTATTCTTACGAGCACACCCATAAAAGATCAGTTAGAGGAAAAGGAAAACAGAAAAAAAGTTAAAGCAGAAGAAATCAAGAAAAAAACGGAAAAAATGCCAAAAAAAGAAACCCAAATAAAAAGACTGAAATATAGTAAGAAGAAACCTTCAAACAAAGAGATTAAAAGAGTATTAAAGAATTTCGAAAATATAAAAGACTTTAGTGACTCTAATCAAAATACGAAAGAAAAAGAAAAGGGCGAAAAGGAAAATGAAGACTACTTTTGTATATTTTGTAGAGATAAATATATTCATCCCCCCACTGAAGACTGGATTATGTGCTACGTGTGCAAAAAATGGGCTCACGAGAGTTGTACGGACGGACAGTCAACATCGTTGGGTTTTAAATGTGATCTCTGTCGTTAATAATGTTAGTTCGTAATTACCCCACTTGGTGTTCGTATTTACCCGACTAATGTCGGGTAAAGCCGAACACAAAGGGTTTCGTTTTTCTTTCATAATGTTGCAATTTATTAAAAAAATATAAATGTTGATTAGTGAATTTGTTAGACAGATAAGTAAACTTTATAATTAAAAAAATAAAGAAACTCTGTGATCAAATTCCACTGTTTTATTTAAGTTTTCCCTTAGGTGTTCGTATTTCCCCCACTTTCCCCTAACTTTGGCGTTTTGATGGACCAACTTCCTTGTTAAGTCTTTCAACTCATTTTGACCATCGACGATACGAGTTGAAACTTACGTGTTCTATCTTAATTCAATATTTTTAACGCAATATTCTATTCCAAAACCCAAATGAAAGGGTTTCCATACCCTTTCGTTACTGATGAATTCGCGTTTAAAGACAACGAGTTTTATGTTCGTTGGATAGAGCAACATTAATTATCGCTCGGTTGTACGATTCAAAATCAATACTAGTATGTAAGATTTTAGACTTTCGCGTTCCATCACACTAAATATTAGTCCATAACACTAAATATTCGCGTTCCATTAAACGAAATATATGATTTTTTTTTAAATATAAATAGGCTTATACACGCACAAAATTTTGCCATCGACGCAACAAGAATCCGAATACGGAAAACAGTGTAAATGTCCCCACAATTCGGAGTACTGTTTTTATCAAGTAAAGACAAAAACGTAATAAACTTGCTCCCCCCTCCAGATCAAACCGGCTACCTCACGGTACAAGTGGAGGGCAACCCTCCGCCCACGTTCAAGTTCTACAAGGGAGTCACTGAGATCATTGAAGGTGGCCGCTTCAAGTACGTGACCGATGGCGAGACCGGTCTCATCACCCTGTGCATGAGGAAGGTCAAGCCCAACGATGAAGGCAAATACAAGGTCGTGGTCAGCAACATCCACGGAGAAGACTCGGCTGAGATGCAGCTGTATGTGTCTGGTAAGTGTTATAGACCAAATATTTGATTTTCGACAAAGTATGTGTATGATTTTCTACAGAGACGGTTTTTACAACTGAACTACATGGAGACTTTTGGGGATTGCTAATTCTAATGAGTCTAAACATAACGAAAAAACTTTCAATAGATGTATAGAAATTATTACGAGGTGTTACATTTTGAGGGTGATTAGGAAATAGCCTAAGAAATATCTATTTTGGATTGACGCCAACTGATCATACAGTTCTCGCAATAATATGAAATATTTAAAAGTTAAATGGTGAATGTTACGGTTATGATGAAAATGAAAGCATAGTAAGTGTTACCTATGGAAATCTATAAAAAATACTTGCTAGACCAGTCTATGGAAAATAGTTAAAACTGAGATAGCCCCAGGGCTATCTCAGTTTTAACTATTTTCCATCTCAGTAAGAGAAACTTTTTAACTTCTTACGACACTAGTTTAGCAACCCAAAATACACGCATGATATGCTGTTGGTAGCATTATCCTAATACAATAATTGAAATGAGCATCTTGTATCCAGACTCCAGTGGTATGGACTTCCGAGCTATGCTCAAAAGAAGAAAGTACGCCAAATGGGCTGAGAAGAAGGAAGACCCCGACTGGGATCTTAAAGAGACCGAAAAACCTATTCCACCACTTAAGAAGGTCGAGAAGGTAAGCGTCGTTATATTACATTCAATTAAGAAACTCTCAGTGATAAACACAGCTCTAAAAATTTTATTAAATGTCAAGATACACTAAAATCTAAATGAACAATAAAATTATTAAAAAACAATACAATCATAACAATGCAGAAAATATAAATATATATACTCCTGATAGTCCTGATATTTGAAATTTATATTATTTGCATTGTTTTGAAACATAAAAAATTACAGCTGTAATAGCCAAGGCAACTCCATCAAGCAAGTGGCACGATATAACATAATGTAGTCTATTTTATTCACTTTTGTAGTTAGTCGTTTTCCCCGTATCCCAAAATAACTAAACGTCTCTAATATTTAAAATTGATTCGTATTAATCCAATTAGACTTAACATTATTAAACAGAAGGTGTTTGCAAGGTAATATTGTATATCCTGTGAAATAGCATCGTATGCATCATATATTTGGTCTCTAGGGCTTAGAAACCGGATATTTCGAGGAGGACGGCTTCATAGTGGTCGTCTCTGAAGGCAAAGAGATGTGTAGATTCCCTGCAGACAAACGCAGGAACTCTTCAAATTGGTCCTGGTTCAAGGTCCTCAATATTCTAGAATATTATCATCGTTCATTCCATCTTGCATTCAGTTATTTCTTTTGTTTCTTACCCTGACGATACTTGACTTTCTTTGTTTTTAACATATCTTGTATCTATTTTAAGTTTATTGGATATGCACGTAAACTTGGAATCACTGATTCAAACTTGAAAAAAGAATTAAAATCTTTTTACTATCGTCCTAACTCATTTAATTTTCACACCATTAGTCATGATGATAACACATGACGTCAAAATAACTAGATGTCAACATTGTGTAAACACAGTTGCTCAGTTCTTCTAAATCATTGGATAATTCGCAATGGCATCTTCTGAAGGAGGATTTCTAAGAAAATTTTGTAATTCATTGAGATTTTTCAACTTTTCTGTAAGTGAAAATCTTAATGACTGTTCATTTCATCAAGAAAAATTTGGGTGTTAAATATTCACTCCTTCGTATTACAAGATGATTTCCATGTTTCCTTTCGAACCATCATACAGCAAATGTGTTGAATCAAGTACCCATCTCATCTGAATAATCATATACATCTGATTCATACCACTTTGCTTCGGTCCGTTCCGCTTCCCTAATTTTGCTACAAACCATTGCACTTTGTCTCAATCGGTACTTTTTATCCTATTTTGTAACATCTGTTATCGATTCTAGGGTATATATGAAATAAGGAGACGTATGTCTCTCCCTGAATTAATACCTGATTGGCCATCTTTGATGGAGGCTGCCAAAATAAAGGTTCGATAAAAAGGACGTCTAAACCGTAAATCGTATAAAATCAAGATGTTACTGCCCTTTTGAAAATTATATTTTTAACATCAATAGAAAAGAGAAATAAATAGATGGTAACATTAATCAATATTAAAACATCTTACTTATGTTTTCAAAAGGACAGAAATACTCTTTTAAATGAATGAACTTAAACAATGAATGATAAACTAAACCAAAACTAAAATTATCCTCTAAAATTGCAGACTTTAAACTATTGTTATCTTCAAAATTAAATTAATTTAGTAAGAGGAGACTTTTCATAAAGCAGTGGACTTGACTTGATGAAGTTAATATTTTATTAGAGTTTTCTGTTGAGGTCTGTAATTTCTGAGCGATTTAAATAAACAATGCATTTAAAACTAAAATAAACTATAACTCGCACAGGGTGTTTGAATCACCACTTCACGTTTCTTTAACTTGAACATGATTTTCAGGGAATGTAAGTGGAATGAATTTGATGATTATATCACTTTTGGTATTTTGTCCGTTCTCTGTATTTCCAGGTTTTTTTGACGTCGGATTGAGGGGCTTCTGTCACGTCATTAATATCAAAATTTTGTCCCCACTTAATTCATTATTAATTTCAGCTGATGCATCCGATGTTTTGCAGATGTTGGAATTTGTTTTTTTTATAATATCAATAATTAATGGTGTGTAATTATAATTTTTAACGTAACGTTACAAAGTAACTACACACTGTACAAATGTGTTCTTAATGTTCTCAATGAATTAACGCTGCAAAGTAAATAGTATTCCTGAAATTACTCGTCTAAGTTTGAACTAAGGATGAATGGATATTTTATAGAGATCCCATAATAGAAGACCGTCACTGGCGGAACTGATTCCGGACTGGCCGGTTCTTCATTCATTCAAAAGAGACGAGGTTTGCCAAAACATGACCATAGGTTCACCGAATATATGCACAGAGCACTCTCTATTGTGTTCACCGATGTAAGATATTTGTCGCACAAATTATCGTCCAGTACCACTGTAGTGTCAAATTATAAATATAATATCTGTATTTTAGCTCAATGCTTTCAAACCTGCCTTACGAAATATAAGTAACAAATTAATACTTACCTTAAGTGAAAAAATGACCTTACAGATATTATATTGTTCCACTACAGATGCTGGAAATTCTAGCGAATAGTCAATCCACAAATAGACGAAGCACATCTATGTCACTCTACTTTCTTCTATTTAAGATCCTATGGCAATTTTTCTGTGCACTCCTTCGACGATATGTTATTAGCAGCACAACGCACCATTATGTTAAATATTATGCACATTCAATCGATGTACTAGGCGTTGCTTCCAAAAATGATGCAGTTCCTTAATTAGGAATAAGCATAATTTTTGTTAGTCTAAATGACTTACCTGACGCCATTTGTAACGATAAAGAATTCTGCACAACTCTCTCTTCAAACACACGAAAATTCCAATTTCTGTACAATAGCATGGATTTTGTGAGTGACGGTGACGAAGAATGGCTGATGAATCTAACGCCTCGGCTGATTATAACGGTTACTAGACAGACTACAAAGTTTTCAACTTCTGCATTTGATTTAACTTGCCGAGTGACGTTGACAGCGATGAGGGTGGATCTGAGGGTGTCTTCATGGTTAGCACCTGAACAGCTTTTTGTATGGAGCACTTTTTTGTGTCAGCACCGTTTGAACACTTATAACTATAGGTATATTAATGGGCACTGGACATTGTTTTCAGAAACAAGAGTCGTTCTTGAAGCCCCTCGTGGATCAAAACGCGAAGGAAGGCAAAGACAAGAAGGTGACATTCGAGGCCATCTTCAGTAAGACAAACTCGAAGCCGAAATGGTTCTTCCGAAAGGACGTAAGTACATTTTAATACTTTAATATTTCTAGCCTGTAAGAATAAAAATATTATCTTCGTCATATCGTCACTGGGCATAGTAGCTCATTAGAGTCTTCTAAGTTTAAAGAGTCTGCAAATCACTTTGTATGATGCAGCCCAAACAAAACCTAAACTCGTAATACGCAATTGGCCTTAATGGTGCGTTAACTCTCGTCTACTACTACTATTCAATTCTTATCTATTTACTTTCCGCTTGAAGGAGCTGTTTCCAGGCTCAAAGTACAAGATGACAAACGAACAAGACTCATACAAACTGATCATAATGAACCCGAAAGTAGAAGACACGGGTAAGATCACAATTGAAATCGGTGGAATCACTTGCACGGCCTTCTTGCAAGTCGATGAGCCTGATCCGACGTACTCCTTCACGAAGCCACTGAAGAAGGTCACAAGTGGATACACGAAACACGAATGCGTGCTTGAGTGCACAGTCTCCAACAGCCTTGCTGTCATATCTTGGTGGAAGGGAGACACTAAGGTCGAAGATGGTGAGGAGTTCCAAATCTCCAAGGATCTGTCTGGTGTCTGCAAGCTGGTGATCAAGAGCGCTAAGTTCGAAGACGCCGGCAAATACTCGTGCAGGATTGAGAAACAACCTGACAAAACTGAAACTGAAGTCAAGATTGTAGGTGAGTAAACAAACATCAAACATAACAATTGGTTCCCCTTTTAAAGTTTTGAGATCACTGGATACATAAGGACCATAAGGTTTGAACTTCATTTACAGTGAGGCAGCACCGATATCATTCTGATGTTATCGTGTTGATATGTGAACCTTTGATCTCAATAAGTTGTATAACACAACAAATAATTAAAAATTCATACTATATAAAAATATTTCTTTGCAGAATACCCATACAAGTTCACCAAGGTACTCAAGTCACAGCAGGCTATTGAGAAGGACACCATCACACTGCTCTGTGAGCTCGATGATGCTGGTGGCGATGTGAAATGGTAAGAGGAGTTCAAACTTTAATTAACAGCTATAATTTCAAACAGCCACCACATCTATAACAAGCAAGTTGGCAGATGCACGCCCGTGACTCGGAAAGCACGTTAAGCCGGTGGTATTGCGCCTGATCTCTCATCGGTCGTGTCGGATTGCCGTCGATGAGAATAAGAGAACAGAGAGTGTTCTTGTGTTTGCTCGCATAGTTGTGCACTATAATATTCCTGCTGGCTGATCTTAATTGAGATCGGCTACCATGGCCGAAATCTGTCGGATGCCTTATTCGCGTCGGTACTCTTTGTAGATAGCATATATTTTCTAAACCTTAACCCGACTTTCTTCGTAGGTTCAAGAACGACGAACCCCTAAAGGTGGACAAGCGCATCACGGTCGTGAAGGAAGGCCGCAAACGCAAGGTGGTCATCAAGGATGCGAAGGTCACAGACGCTGGCAACTACAAGTGCGTCAGTAACGCCGATGAGACAGCTTGCGAGTTGATCGTCAATTGTAAGTATTGGTGTTGGTGGAACATATGAGGATTTTTATCCGACTTAAAAAAAATGGAGAAGGTCCTTGAGTAGACAGTATTGATTTGAGACTATAAATTAATATAGATACAATATGAAACTGTCATGGTTGCGCACATTAGAAAACTGAAAATGTCCGGGATATTTACCATGTTGTGTTGTTTTAATGAGCACCCAATATTTCGGCACTGTTGCAAGCGCCATGATCACGGGTCAACACCCGTGACCCGTTGACATTTTCCGTTTTCTATTGTAGATACGATTTAAAATACCTAACTCTTATAAACAATGATATGATAAACTATTTCCTCTTGTTTATTGTAATATCATAGCTTTCATCAATGTATAAAGACAAAATGGTCGTGCGCAGCTACTAGACGAAGTTAATATAAAATTTTCTGCTTCCTCTTTTCGATAGTCTAACTTGATGAAAGACCTTTCCACTCCTGACTAGGCACGCATCCCATAACATAAATTCGCCTTCCTATTTCAGACTCGAATCGCTTCAACAAGAAGTTGAAGGACACCGAAGCAATTGAGAGGGACAAGGTGGTTCTGGAAGTGGAACTTCAGGACCAGACAGCTGAGGCCGTCTGGTCGTTCAATGGACAGCCTATTGTGCCCAATGAGAGGTAAATACTGACAAAATAAGGATAATCTTGTAAGAACTAACATTATTAAGGCTGCGTCCCCAGTAGGCAAACTGTTAGCGGCCGACTGAGTATGCGGCGTACCGATTTAGTACGCCCTTCCATATATTTGAAATGGAGTGTCCACATTCTGCTAGTTTTGCGCTGACTATAGCAGTGAGCGGCCGACTCCCACCAAAACAGAGTCTAGTCGGCGACGGCGACATGGTTGTTTGGCGAAATTGATTAGGGTTTGCAGCTAACTCAAATTTCAGTCTGCCACAAATTTGCGGCTAACTCAGTCGGCCGCTAACATTTTGCCTACTGGGGACACGGCCTAATACAATGGAAGGTAAACCAGAAGGAAGTAACATTATGAACGCCTGAACTCTACTCTTCCAATTTATTTTAAATATCAATGTGGACTTACTGACTGAATTGTATTTGGAGTTAGTAATGCGAAATATAATATGTATAGTAAAATTAATGACAAAAGTCAGTTGGATTTGAACGCCATAAGATAATTTGCTATAAAATTTTGACCAAATACTAGTTTCTTCAGTAGTTGAAAATGATGACTTAACTTAAAAGTAATTAATTATCAGATTTATTTGTCTTGGATGCATCAGATATTATCATGAATACGTTGGATGACGGTTGCTGAACACTTTTCTCTATAATCAACTTGGCTGCATATTTAATTAAATAAATGATCCGTTCTTGTTTAGTATATAAAAGGATATAAATAGAAATATAAATGTCTTCCTTACCTTAATTTTGTGCACAGCAGCCAACGTCAATATAGATTAATCAAATGCAGGACATTTATGATCCACCTGTACATTGAAATATATGTTATGTATACCTTTCTGGCGAGAATGCAATATATCTGAAAATAATACGAGAATTATGAAAAAGAGTTTTTTGTTTTAATCTATAGCGAAAAACTTGTTTAACTTAATAAATGAGAACAGATAACGGCAACGAATCATCCTATTACACAACAAAAATTTATAAATTTATCTGCCCATATGCAGCACTTAAAACCTATCGACTTTATCCTTTACCCAGAATTGAAATCAAGAACCTGGGTGGTGGCAAACACCAGCTCATCTTCAACAAACTGGAGATGGAAGACGACGGTGAGATCCTATGCGAGTCGGGCAAACTCAGCTCGTCTTGCAAGCTCTCCGTCAAGAAGGGAGAGTCAAAGCCAGCCATCGAATGTCCGGACGATTTCTATGGACCAGCTGGCCAGCCGTTCGTCATCGAGGTGCCTTATAAAGGTGAGTTCATAAGCTTGGTAGGCATTATCTTCGTCTTAACACTTGTAGATATGGACTTGGTTAATAGGAGGTCTTAGATGTTGAATTGGTTGCTACCATTCAACAGATTTCGACTGTGTTGATCTTTACTTGTCCTGTTATCTCAATTTTGCTTTTTTTCGTATTTTAGTTACTGGCACTCGACAGACGCCAATTGAAGCGAAATTGTGGAAAGATGGCAAGGCCCTGCCCATCAAGGAAGTGGAGGCAGTGGTTGAACAAGAGAAGGTACTCTTCAAGATCAAGAAGCCGACCAGAGAAGGTTCCGGCAAGTACCAGATCAAGCTGTCGAACGCCCAGGGAGAAGATTCCAAGGACGTCACCATCACAATGCAAGGAGTGCCAACGCCTCCCCAAAACGTGGAGGTGGCTGAAGTCTTCCAGACATCTTGCGTAGTGACATGGAAAACTCCTGAAGACGATGGTGGTTCTGCTATTGTGAAGTACATCATCGAGAGACAGGTAAACTGACAATAAACTTAACACTGTACAGCTTTGTCAATGTTGACCCTTTTATCAGCAAGAATAAGAGCAATTTACAACCCTTTTCTCAGTTGATCAAAATTAAATTCACAACAAGCAAAAATTTTGCCTACATAAATATTATTCGGGATCGATGCAAATTTGTCATATAAATATAGAGTAGTAAAATGTATCTATAAACTGAAGCATTTTGAGAATTCGTATAAGACTACCTGTAACACTCTAAAGAGCCAAAGTAAAGGCAAAGACACTAATGTAACATTTACGTTACAGGATATGTCGCTGAAGGCAGGTTGGGACAATGTTGGCGAAGTGCCGCATGGCCAACCAACGAAATACAAAGTTGAAGATCTCATCGCTAAGAAGACGTACAAATTCAGGATTCGTGCTGTCAACAAGATTGGTTCCAGTGAGCCTGGTCTTTTCGGCAAGCCCGTGCTTGCTAAAGATCCATGGGGTAAGTTTTTGAACCAGTTTTTATAAAATTGAGAAGAGTCTATTAAATAAGAGCCTCTCAACAGTGACTATATGTTCTGTTATACTTATCTACACAGTTATGCCCAGTTGCGGATTTAAAACATCGTTCCACCATAATTACCAAAATGTGTTACAATTAAACCCCGGATTATAAAGACAAAATAGATATGGGTACCATACTATAATAAACTATTAATACCCAACCAAACTTGTTTAACTTGTACATTCTTCTTAGGGTTTCCGCTCCCCCGGAAGTCCGGTGATGATGACAAGGTTACTCCAAGCCATCAGTTCGGAAAAAAAAATCTATATGGATGACATTTTTCTTACAGACGAGCCATCCAAACCGAAGAATGTGGAGCTCACGGACTGGGACAAGGACCACGCCGATCTCAAATGGCAGAAGCCCGATAACGATGGCGGTGCACCAATCACCGGATACGTTATTGAATACAAAGTACGTGACAGTTAAAAAAGAGTGGATTTTGAAAATATGACTTGTCAAAAACAGATTGATTTAATTTTGAATAAGGAATGATTGTAACGTATCACATTTTTTTATGGTGGTGCCTGTTATTGGCATTTTATACTCGTTCACATTATTGTCACTCAGAATTGATCCAGACACACTACACTCACGGTATCACTTCCTCGAAAACGGACACATTTTTATTTTTACATAAACGTATCACTGGATGCCATTTTTCGCTAGTTGAAACCCGTCTTCACGATTGAAGAGAGAAAGAGGGTAGACCGATATGTCTGCCCTTAGTCCTACCGTCATTCTCGCAGTCCTACAGTTCATCCGTGATCATGGCGCTTGCAACAGTGCCGAAATATCGGGAGCTCATTAAAACACAACAACATGGTAAATATCCCGGACAGTTTCAGTTTTCTAACAGATGGGTTGATTTTGATGTCACGCAACTCCTCGTGGAGTGAAAACATATATGTTCTATTTTGTTTGTCTCGATAATTTAGCCAATGTGTTAATGCTTATACTGTTTTTGTGCTACATTGAGATCTACTAAACAAATCTAATTCGACGTGACTTCATCCATCTCACATCCATCAATGTATAATTTTCCAATTGTAACAACTCACAAAATTCCAGGAGAAATTCGGCAAAGACTGGGTGAAGGGCAAGGAGGTGCCCGGTGATTGCTTCTCCGCGACCCAGGACGGGTTGAAGGAGGGAGGCACGTATGAGTTCAGGGTCCGCGCCATCAATAAGGCCGGCCCTGGCGAGCCCAGTGACACCACGAAGCCGATTGTTGCTAAGTGCCGATTCGGTGAGTAGAAATCTAGGATATGGAGTGAGAGGATCATTACCCACAATTGGGTTATTTCCATTTGACTCCTCTTAACTTTGACACCTTTGAGGTTGCTGCGAGTTTTTCTTAAAAATGTCACATGGAAACTCATGTAGAGGAGAAGTCTTAAGTAGAGGAATATGGGACGGTTCAAAATTTTGTTCAAATATTGGGCAGATTGACCATTATTCAGACAAGGGTCGTAGTGGACCTCAAAAGAAACAAAGCTTAGAGAGGACAAATGGGAATAACCCTTACAATTTACTACTGTAAACGAACTTGGTCGAGACAGACAGAACGTCAGATAGTATTGTCTATTTATTTGCGCGAATAAAACACATTTGAAATAAAACTAAGTTTATGGATATGGACTAAACTCACTTGTATTGGTATACTAGACATATTATTTTGAGACTCGACGTTTAAAGCTCTTAACAGAGTGGTCATCGTAGTCACGGACAAAACCACGTGCCCTGTGATTTAATAATATGAATCTGCTAGTTTGACCACCACATTATAAAATAATTGACCAAACTTTAGCAAGTAGCGATTTGACATACGCCATAAATATTCCAGTTATATATGTTACCGGAAATGTATGTAATCCGTCATTGTATACAATTCCTAGGAAATGTATGTAATTCCTAAAATCGCACGGAAATGTGTGAAATAAATTACACATTACACATTTCCTAGGAAATCTATACATTTCCTAAATAGCAATCGGAAATGTAAAAAAATTAAGATATTAGTGAGTACGCGACAGCAAAACGGAAGGTGTTGCTTCGCCTGATCGGGGGATCGCGAAGTTCCTTGTAAATTTCCTCTTATTCTACATTAAACAATCTGTTCAAAATACCAGTCAACAGTGGCAAAATATAGAGTTCTTATTCGTGTATTTATTTACAAGAAAGTCTTTCCTGCTGTTACAATCAAAAATATAATTAAAAGCACATAATTTACACCCCAGCCCAGAATAGAGACAACTTGAACGACTCGTAATTTATTTTGGACTTTTACGTGCACTTTTAGTGTTTTTTTTACACTTTTTAGTATTTGCTCACAGTATTAAAATATTCTTTTCAACCAGTCCAAAATAAGGCTACGATAAAGTTCCAGTTCATATCATTCGGCTCCATTATCAGATCAGCTCGACAGTACCATATTTGTATAGTCATCAAAATCACATACGACTGTAAATTTTCATAACCCATAAAGATGTTTCAATTTATTTTCTTACATACATACATACAGGCCAACCTAATAAAACCAGGTAACTAAAACGGGATTTTTTAAAATTAATAACGTGTTTTAGTATAGAAAGCATTTACTTTACACATTTCCTAATACGATTTAGGAATTTTATACAATTCCGAGGAAATGTACACATTTCCTAGGATATCTATGCATTGAATAGTTTTTCAAACAATATTTTATACATTTCCTAAACAGTTTAGGAATTGTACACATTTCCTAGGAATTGTATACAATTCCTTGATTTCATACATTTCCGGTAACATATATACTCAATAAAGTCTCTTTGAAATTTAAGAGCATCGTTAATTAACCTAATGATTTATTCCACAGTCAAACCGTACATCATTGGAGATGGTCTCCAGAGCATAATCATCAAGAAGGGACAAGTGATCACCTTCGATATCAAATATGGCGGTGAGCCCGAACCTGAGGTCAAATGGTTCAAGGGTGAAGAGGTAATTAAACGAAATATTAATGTTTATTCTTTGATTTTATCATTTTTATACATGCAAATTGGATGGAGAGTAAATGAAGCTGCAGAAAGGATTCCAGTTAGCAGATGAAGATCAAAAAGAATTTCTGAAGATTTTTCAAATGCTAGTGATAGCTTTATTTTTTTATTCGTTCAACAAGTTAACTATGTGGTTTATAATAATATGGTTATATTCGTCTACAAGTTACTTAGTTCATATCAAACCGATGGTAAGGTCAAGTCATAGTCTGAGCCAAATAATTGTATATTACAAGATCAGTTTAAATCTTACTTTGGGACTTACGCAAGGTGATGTATTGGGACCTATGGTTTTAAAAATATACATGATTGGTTAACCATATTCATTGAGTAACTTCTACTTCACAATATGTATTTTGGTAAATTGGAACTTAAAGACATGGTATTAACGCAGATTTTACTTTTTTCCAAAAAAAGAAACGCGGAAAGCCGTACACGGAGAAGGTCAGGGTGAAACTGAATGTTGTCTAGCTCTACTATATGTTCTAAACTATACTTATACCAACATTTTATTATTTCTACATATATGTGGCTAACATGACTACACACTTTACAAATATGTTACATGTCGTTGGAATGAATTTTCTTTTTTCATTATCGAAATGTTAAGTCAAACATATTTTTTTACGAAATTGTATAATAATACCTACCCTTTTTGTAAGAGCAATAGTCTCAATTAAAATATTTTATTCACAATGAAAACTGAAAATTCGTTTCAACTGAAAACCTCAAACATCGCAATAAATGCGATAATAGAATGGCAAAATTCTAAATTTATATTTTAAAAGCACATTCTGCAACAAATCAATTTCGCTTTCAATGTTCTAACACCATACGATTATGTTTAATAAAAAAATATAGATTGCACCTACTTGCACAGTAGTCACGATAATAATTTGAACTGTTATTGGAATCTTGGATTATTTTCTTTATGATCCACTAGACTACAGAAATGGTCAATGGTTTATAACACAATATGCAACTTTCTCAATATGGAAATAAATCTTTACATTCACAGCATTAAAATTGTAATAACACTATTTACTTGACAGTGAAATCTTCGAATAAGACTGTCAACATAAAACTTATTAACAAGACATACTCACAGAAACTCATTACCACTAAACACCTTTAACTTTTATGTTTATTATGTTGGGATAGAATCTGATCACTCAGAACATTTAAATAAACAGTACACCTTGCATATGCACTTGCTTTAATTCCATCACATTACTCCAAGAAAAACCTTTGTTGACGGCTAGAAGATAAAAAAATATCATAATATAATTTGAACATTAACATTAATTAATTGCACTTTGGTATTTAAAAAGATCACACCAAAAGTCGTCATTTCGAAAATTTTATAACCCAATTTTCACAAAAGTTTTATTTTAGGAATTATTTTTCATTTCACGTAACATGAAGGATACCTTAGTATCTAATAAATAAAATTCATTTATCATAAACTATTAAATATACCAAAGACTCACGTTCACACACGCATTGATCAACATCACATTAAAATCAAGATACTTCAGTGGTTCCAAATTTAACAATCAAGTGCATTCCACATCCACAATCATACTTCAAAGATCAGATTCCGTCCCCCCATACCAGTTACTGACTGAAGCTCTTCAAACAGGAGATCCGCGATGACGGTGACCGTATCACCATAGACAAGTATGAGAGGAACACCGTGATCACCGTGAGGAAGACCACCAGGCCGGACAGCGGGAAGTACAAGTTGGTGCTGACCAACTCGTCTGGTACCTGCGAGAGTATTGGGGATGTGGTTGTGTTGGGTGAGTGGATACGACTCTTCTTTTTCATTGCGTCCTGGTACTTTTGTGGAGGAATTAATTGGCCTTGAAATCCTGGTATGTTTTGGAGGAAATGACCTTAAAATACTGCTTCAGCGATATAAGCTGTCAACCAAAAGCATTCCTGCTCATAGTACTTAAATTAGAACTATCTTTTATAATATAAACACCTAACTTACTTTAGGAACTTTCTTCATAGAATCACCCTGGAAGGCACTGAGTGATGAGTGAGACTTTCTCACCCTTAGATACGACTAAATCAATTTTCTTTCGAGTTATTTTTTTTGAAAATCTGAACTTTTCAAAAGGATTCGATGACATTAACCTTCCTTTCATGAGCCAAATAGCTTCTACTGAATCTATTTGAGCTCCTAAGAATCAATTAACTAAAGCATGCTATAAACGTACAGTACTAACGTAGATATTCACATTCCACAGACAAACCGAACCGCCCCAACGGCCCCATCGAAGTGGTGGACATCCGCGCCGAGAAGGCGACCGTCAAATGGAAGAAGCCAGACGACTGGCAAGGATCGGACATCACCGGGTACACCCTGGAAAAGATGGACATGGTGAGTAGGATACAAGTTTTAATTCTACTAGGGTCCGTTAAATAAATCATGTAAACCATGGAAAGCGCCACCTAGTTTGAAAATTCGTTTTACCTCGCTAACTTTCAACGCAGATACATTTCTCATCTAGTACTAAATAAGAATCATAGATGTCGCTATAAGGGACTTTAATAGCATTTCGTTGTATTTAGAATAGATGGCGCTGCTTACCAGATTTATTTATTTCCTAAAGAAAACTTTTCCGAAAACACTTATAAACAAAATCTAATAGCAATTCTGCGGACATTATCTATCAAAAATGAACGTTAAAATCTGATTCACATTTATTTATTGAAAAATAAAAAAATCTAAGAATCAATGAACAAAGTCATACCTAATTACGTAGGCGATATCGAGTCCGTAACTTTTAAACTCATGGTAGCAGTAGGGTTGCCAACTATACTGTTTTAAACAGTATTATAGGGGAACCTGTTGTACCTAGGCCAGTTTTTGATATTTTTATTTTTTAAAAATTAATGGTAGGAATAAGATCCGTCAAATGTGGAATAATGGAAAGATCAGTTACTCAACTATATAATAAATTCATAAAATATGAGGATTTTGGGTAAAGCTGGAAACAAAAGCAACTTGAAAAAAAAAGGGAAAACTGTCCAAGGTACAACAGACCTGATGTACCTTGGACCGTTCCAGTTGTACTTTGGACATTCCAGGGTAGAATGAAGATAAACACTAGCAATTGCAGAAGGGAGTTTTATTTTTAATATAGGTAAGTACAACAATAATGCTTATACCTGTAATCAACAAAAACATTAATGTAAATAGCTAATTAACAGTTATCTTAATTAATAGTCTCTTGTCTCTTTATTTTGTGACAATAACATAACATATGTTTACATATTTAAATATTTATTTTTTGTTTTATATAAATAGATTAAAAATGTAATAAAAAATATGTTTTTCTAAGGTTAAATTATCTATATCAAAATTATCTATCTATTATCTATGTCCAAGGTACATACTCAGTTGGGGGGCCAAGGTACAACGTCATTTAAATTTTAGGTTACAACTTGTTTAAACACACTTTTAATTGAGGTTGGGTTCTCAAAACTATACTATCTAAAACCTTAATAAACTGAGATTATATCGGAAGTAAAAGACATTTTATAAATACATATCGTGACAAATTAAAAGGCCATAAGTAAATTCCAAAAAACGAACGTTTAAGGCAAAAAATAATAAATTTCCTTTTTTAACTGCATTGACGCGGCGCCGGCGAATCACAACTAACTTCACGTGAGTATTATCAAAGCAGGCTTCGACTGCCATATACAATATTTTTCTAAAGCGCGGGAGTTTACAAAAAACTACAATTGTCCAAGGTACAACACTGTCCAAGGTACAACAGGTTCCCCTACTGTTTTTCCATCAATTATACTTTTTACTGTTGAACAAAAAAAAAGTATACAAAATACTGTTTTCCGATCGAAATGGAAACACGAAGGACGCTCACACAAATTGATTTTTATTCCGTCAGACGGTACTCACTGCTCAGAGCAGCGCAGCGGAGAACCTCAATCAAAATTAAGATACTGTTCATTTTCCTAAGATACTGTTTATTATTCTTCACCGATCTGAATATACTGTTTTTCTTGTAAAATAAGTTGGCAACCCTAGGTAGCAGAGTAGTACTCATTCATTTTTTTTTAAAACCCACAGGACACCGGCAACTGGGTGCCATGCGGCGAGACTGGTGCGGACCCAACCGAGTTCACGGTCAAGGGTCTCACCCCGAACCACAAGTACAAGTTCAGGGTGCGCGCGGTCAACAAAGAAGGCGAGTCGGAGCCTTTGGAGACCGACTCGTTCATCGTGGCTAAGAACCCATACGGTAAGTTGAGAAAACCTTTTGTTACATACCTACCTATGCATCCAAATATCTGTTCAAAGAAAAGAAATACAAAAAAATACTTGAACCCATGGTTTTCTATTCCTTTTACCTTAGTTACCTTTTAACAGATTTTCTGATTCTTTTTGATACAACAAAATCATGAACATGGCTGATAAATTGGTATTATAGCTGGAGAGCTAGTGAACCCTGGGAGTAACGGTCTTCCTGTAAGGTTAGAAATTTGTATACTGACGGTTTATGGCATGCTAAGAGCAATAGCCAAGACCTGGCAGGCGTCAGCCCTGCACGTCATCAGCCCCTTTATTTTTCAAACTGTTAAGTAAATGGGGTTTCAAAACTTGTTCCTGTAAGTTTGAAAATTTAATAGAATAAAGTTATTTTATTATACATCTTAAAAATAAATTGACAGGCGATTACAATAAGCAGAAGTATACGCCAGGTCAATTAGAAAACGCACAGTTGATGAGGTAAAAAAAACTTTATCCTGTATACTTAAAATTTTTATATGTTTTTCAATAGACTTCTCAGAGTAAATATGTACAATGCCAGGCGGTTTTGAACAGCATAAGACCTTGCCAGGCGAGGGGACAGCTGCTAAAGGCGTGCGAGTGAGAAGTGTTACATGAACGCATACAGCAAATGTAAAGTATTTTATTATGTTTTATACAATGTACATTATTTTTAACACTCATTTTCTTCAGCATCATCCGAAATTTCGCTATCACTGTTTTCATCATCATCTGATTCTTCAACAATGTTTTCCTCATCTGAAAATAGTAAAATACATTTTTATGAATCAATATGGTTGTTGAGAATTAAATATTAAGTTCAACGCATAGGACTGCATATTAAATGATACAGAATAAAATAGTTGTATGTTACCTGAAATGCATTCCTCAGTTTCAGTCGATTGTGCTGTGGAAGTATCAGCATGTTCTTGTAAAAGTATGTCGTATATAAACGATGGAACCGTATTCCCCTCAAACCAATTAAAATGGTAACGATTATCAATTAAGTTCCAACCGTTATTTTCAGGTGTAATAATTGTTGGTTCTTTTAAATGACAATTTCGCCATATATTTGTAATGTAGGCAGTTCTCAACAATTGTTGATGTAGTTCACGTTGGCAGGGTGGTAAATTCGATGAATCATAGCTTACTACTTTTTTCATAAACACTTTAGGATTAGTTGTGTTGAGCGTAGCAACGAACTTTTCATATAGTGCATTTTTAATTTTGAAGATTTCAAACCATACATTTGGCATACAAATTTCTCTACTATCGGGATTTTTTTTTCTTTCTTTTGTACTATTTCTGCGTTTCCTAATTTTTTGAATGCTTTCTGATATATACTCGATTTTTGCAATATTTGGCATGGTTTTTCCTTATCTCTTCTTGAAAAAGACGGATTGAAATCGCAACCGGTTAATGGTTGAAATCCAGGTTAGCTTTGCCATATAGAAGGTCCCAATTTTGTTTATAGTTCAGAAATATGTATCGATTTTTTACAATTATTAGTGCCATATTCCATATAGATTTTTAAATTCTTATTGTGGAGATGGTCCATGTTTCCGAGCAGTAATATTAAAATGTCTGTGTCACATGTATATGTCACGGTAAAATTGTAAATAACGCTTGATTGCTATCTACCTAGCAAGATTGTGAACCGCCGAAAATTCGTAAACCATAACCTACTGCTTACAATTTAACGTATTATTATTCGTCAGTTTGCATTTCATCGATTGAACATTGTATAAAACATAATAAAATACATTACATTTACTGTATGCGTTCATGTAACACTTCTCACTCGCACGCCTTTAGCAGCTGTCCTCTCGCCTGGCAAGGTCTTATGCTGTTCAAAACCGCCTGGCATTGTACATATTTACTCTGAGAAGTCTATTGAAAAACATATAAAAATTTCAAGTATACAGGATAAAGTTTTTTTTAACTCATCAACTATGCGTTTTCTAATTGACCTGTCGTATACTTCTGCTTATTGTAATCGCCTGTCAATTTATTTTTAGGATGTATAATAAAATAACTTTATTCTATTAAATTTTCAAACTTACAGGAACAAGTTTTGAAACCCCATTTACTTAACAGTTTGAAAAATAAAGGGGCTGATGACGTGCAGGGCTGACGCTTGCCAGGTCTTGGCTATTGCTCTTAGCATGCCATAAACCGTCAGTATACAAATTTCTAACCTTACAGGAAGACCGTTACTCCCAGGGTTCACCAGCTCTTGGACTATTATGAACGAGCGTTCAAAGGTTTTTTAATGTATTTTATAGGGGAAATACTCTTTTTAAACTGAAAATGTTGTGCATCGTTCACGTATGTAAAAGTTCAAAGTCAACACAACGAGCGAGTGGAACGCACCCGTTACATTAAAAAAAGTTTGACAGCTGTCAACAATTCGCATAGCGCCAACTCCACATGATTTTGATTTTTGTTTACAAACAAATCTTATGAGAAATTATTCTATTCTTTTGTACAATTCTTATCTTAACAATGGTTCTCAATGATTATTTTGTCCGCCAGACCCGCCAAAGGCGCCAAGCAAGCCGAACATTGTCGATTACGACAACATGTCGGTTACCCTGCAATGGGAGCCACCGACAGACGATGGTGGAAGACCAATTCTGGGCTACGTGGTGGAGATGAAGGACAAGTTTGCTGCTGACTGGATAGAGGTATGTTCTAGAATAGTTTCTGATGTTAACAGTGGAAGCTAGAGGCTTATAATTTGGATTGGGTACCAGAAAGTTTCACCTTTAGTCCTTTGCAATTAAAGTGAAGATATTAAGTAGCTTAAACAGTATTCTTATTAGAATCAGTCAGTTGGGTCTTATTATACCATCAGCTTTGAATAAAATGAATCTTATAGTCCATATAATATTAACACAAGATGATTTTACTTACATGAAAACAGTCTAGCATCAATCTGCAATCTAAAGTAGGAGAATGTGTATAAATATAAATAAATAAGTATTACACAACATCACATACTTGATATCAAAATCAACAGTGAATACACAAATATACATAAATATATTTAATAATACACCCACACACAGAACAAATACTGATGATCTTCACTCAAATATTTATCCTGTATTGGAAATCTTCGACTGTGACTCTTCAATCCGTAGCTTACGAACCTGGGTCACTAATCACTGTTTCACCGAGCGAGTCAAAAAAATGGAAGCCCTGGAAACAACCATTTTTTTTTAAATAGGTGACAAAGGATAGCCCTCAAATTAATTACATATTTAACACAATTGACACTATCTCACATTATAATTAAACTCTATGCTGTTGATGCAGGTCACCAAGACAAATGACACCAAGACGGAGTACAAGGTAGAAGGCCTCAAAGAAAAGATGGTCTACCAGTTCCGTGTGAAGGCCCACAACAAGGCCGGAGTTGGTGAGGCTTCGCAGCCCACCGACAACCACTTGTGCAAGCACAAGAACTGTAAGTACTGTGTTAATTTGATCTTTCTTTAAACATATCCAATGACCTATACACCGTGAAATTTAAATGGTTGTTTTCCCATGTCAGAACAATTTGCCTTTAGTAATACTATCGAATCATGCAAATTATTCATCAGAAAAAAAAATTCTTTTTCTAAAGATAGAATTATTTAACTACGGGAAAACAACCACTAAAATTTCACGGTGTATAATAATATGTTACTATTACTTATTAAGTAAAATTTATTTGTATTTTTATAAAAGACATTTGTGTTGAAAGCTCTTAGACACAGAGCTGATGAATGACAGGCATGAGTGGAAGAAGTATATGAGTTAGCTAAGCATGGGCCAAGGGCAGGAGAATGATGATGATGATGATTGGGGTTGAATGCTCTTGCATCAATGGTTTGTGAAAGTTAAACTAATATCAATAGTTGTGAAAGTTTTATAAAAAGTCCTATCAGACAGTCAGTCAGCTTATAAGATTAATATGGTTCTCATATTGTCGTTCATACATACCGCCGGGTTCGGCAGAAGGGGAAGGCCCGAGAAGGCCTGGCTTGTCGTAGTGGATGACATGCGAGCCAACAAACTCTCCACGAAGGATGTCAAAGACCGTGGGAAGTGGAGAGATAGGAGTAGGAAAGTGGACCCCGGGCTCCGCAAGTATGCAACCGGGAAAACGCGGAGATGATGATAATGATTGCGGTGCAAACATAATTAATTGAATGAAATAAACACCCCATGAAAATTTATAATCTCAAATGGCAGATGCAGATCATACAGGACCTTTTGTGTTATTCATATTCTTTAAATGACAAATGAATGATTGCCTTGTTGGTCTATTTAATTGCTAGCAAGTGCTGCGTAAGATCAGAGAGCTCCCTAGTTCGAGTCTAGGTAGGGCTTGGGTGATCTTAATTGAGAACGTGCAGCTTGGGTGCCATGGCTGAAATCAGTTGGACGCCATTTTTATGAATTTCTTAAATGAATTATTCCTTATATTTGTATGTTACCTAATTTGGTTTGTTACTAGATTTATTTCATGTGAATACTTAAATATAGCCATTGATTGCTAAATAATGTCGGTAAATGCTAAGGTACTCCTATTTATGTTAGCTGAACATCTAATTTATAAATGGGTTTTGGATTTGCTATCACGGCAGAAAGATATGCTCTAGCCTGAATACTTATGAATGTATTTAATTAACAGTGAAGCCTCGTATCGAGCGCAGTACATTCAAGTCCATCATCATCAAGGCAGGCCGCACACACAAATGGTCTGTGGATGTCATCGGTGAACCGCCACCGGAGATGTCATGGTAAGTGTGTCAATCTTATATCTGTCTTCTTCGTTATAAGAACAATCTTTATAATAATTCGTCCATTGATAAATGACTAGATAGAGATGGAGCCCAGCATTCTTCTAATTAAAAACAATAACTGAACTTTTTCTATGTTAATGGATTGAAATTTACCTAAGAAAGAAACATTTCATGTAAAAAAATAATCTTATGTATAAAAATGAATTGCTGTTTGTTAGTCTGACTAAAACTCGAGACCGATTTAGGTAATTTTGGTTTTAAAATGTTCGTCGTAGTCCAGGGAAGGTTTTAATGAGAAAATATAGAAAAATAATCAGTAGGTATCGGCGGTATGAAATTCGCCGGGACCACTAGTTATGAATAATATTTTAATGTTAAAGTTCTACTAAAAGTTACCTATTATTTGAGTTAATGTCAAAACCTTTTAAAATACATAATGAATGGACAAAGTAAAGTACAGTCAAAGTTGGCAAAGATAAATGTTTCATGAGAAACTTTTTGAATTATATAGATTCAACTTAAAGTTTCTTAAAGCTTTGGTTATTGTGGATTGTGGCTCCTACAACAAGTTTGTTCATTTTATTGATTATGTCCTGGTTACTTAGGAAAGCACTTACTTTGACTTTGGACTATAGAATAATGATACAAACATCATAGCAATTCCCTAAATAGTATTACCACTAATATCAAGACCACTTACTCTGTTTATTTTCTACATTTAACTTCAGAGAATCAATTTAACATATAAGCATTTTAAAATGGAGGAATCAGAAACATTAAATTTCCCTCAACTCCCTGTAGATGTCGCTGCTCAGTTTAACGTCGGTCATAATTCTGAATCGCGGTGACAACATTTTTCTCCGTTGAATGACGCTCCCGGGGCGCGCTTGTCAAAGCATACTTACCTGGCGTAGGGGACACCGTGATCATGAAGGCGGTTCCCCAGGGCGAGGCCTGGTCATTGCACTGCGACCGGGTTGACCCTTGCGATTATCCCTAATGTGGATAACTCGGACGCGTAATTTTTGGTAGTGGGGACTGCGTACGCGCCGTCCCCCTCGTTAGAGCTTGAACATGTGGAACTAGAGTAATAGTATATTGAAGGTTAAGCTGCTTTTTTCAGCACCAAGACTTCATTACGTCAAGTTGAAGATATCCGGCTTGTCCTCTAATCCCTTTAAAGTACCTACCCATAATTCTTGTTGTAAATTCAACTGAGTGTTTGATGAACCTTTCAAAAATATGATTGATTGATACTATGAATCACATTCCCAGGATTTGAAGAACCATTTTAATCATCAATGATGGATGACAAGCCATATAGGAGATAAGTATATAAGCTTTAAAGCTCCATAATTTCAATAATATAAATTAAGGCATTTACTACATAACCGTTTCCTTTATGTTTATTTTATTTTAGCTCTTAATTGTTACATATTCTACTATGACATCTCCAGTAGTGGTTCACCGATTACATCCACAGACTGTATTTGCTAAATCTGTATGTAGATAATGGTTATTGTACATTTCTATGGCACTACAAGGTCATTTGATTGAACCTTCCATATTTAAACATCCCAATCACAGTTCTGTATAATAGTTATCAGTCTATACTAATATTATAAAGAGGAAAGATTTGTATTTTTGTATTTTTGTATTTTTGTATGTTTGTAATGAATAAACTCAAAAACTACTGGACCGATTGCAATAATTTTTTCACCATTAGAAAGCTGCATTATTCAGAAGTTACATAGGCTACATTATATTTTTAAAAAAATTAGGGATCCTTACTAAAACTCCAATAATGTAACCCAAGGTGTAAAAAATAGACCTGAAAAATTCCTTACGTCGCCTGCGCTGCGAAAACTATTGAAGATAGAACAAAACCATTTACTAAGACTTTGCAGAACTCATCATTATCTACAAAAAGTGTCGCGACAGCATATGTCTAAATATTATAGTTATGTCACAGCAATCGGTTTTTTATTCTAAAAATTTAATTTATATGCCGCCGCTTGAAAGGGCTCTTTATTTGTACCTTGGTATTAATCCTTAAAAAAATAAGTTACTTTATATTCAAGACGGCTTCAATACCTTTTAATAATTTTTTGAATTATTCAATTCGAACATTTAATTCGGAAGATATCACGAGTTTAAAAATGCAAGTATTAGAAAAAAGTCGAGTGGATGCCGCCACCGCGCTCAGCTAGCCAGCATGCGTTGTAGGCTCCATGTAAGCGTCACTGGGGTACGGGGGAGTCAATGTAATATGTAATACACTCACAGGCACAATTAACCGCCCACCTTGTATTTGCTTGAATTTTCGGAAATGTGCAAACATAGACCACATTTTATGAATTATCCGTTATAAACTTTATTTAAGGCAAAAAATAAAACAAAGGTTTGATTTAAAAAAGTCATTTAATAGGGCATTATTACAAAAATCGATATTTTCAAAGTATCGACGAAAAATGTAATTTTCGAATTTTGAGAAAAAAGAAGGTCAAAGTAAAACAATATAAAAAATTTAATAATGGGTGTTGCTCCCCCTAGCCCTTACGACTTCTAGGAGGCGGTATGATAGTCCATTCATGACATCTTGGATATCTGATTGGGGAATAATGTGCCACTCCTCTACCGCAGCCGTTTTGAGCTCTCCAATAGACGTTGGGGCTGGTAATCTTGCTCAAATACGTCTTTTGAAGTTGTCTCATATGTGTTTAATTGGGTTGAGGTCGGGGCTGCGTGCAGGCCATGGCAAAACTTGAATTCCGGTCTCATTAAGGTACTCAGTAACCAATTTTGCGGTATGGCAACGTGCATGTTATGCATTAATCTAAAGTTGTCACCAATAAATGGTGCGAACGGTATGACATGTCCTTGGAGAACTTCTTCCACGTATCTTTAAGCATTTACACTGCCTCTGTCAAACAATACAAGGTCGGTACGAGGCTCGTAAGAGATGCCTCCCCAAACCATAATAGACCCTTCCTTGTAACCCACTGTTTCCGATATCGCGCAAGGAGCAAACCTTTCGTTTGGGCGTCTGTAGAAAGGCTGGCATCCATCTGGACCTTTTACTATCAGGAAGGCGAACTTTAGGCGGCGTTTACGTAACTTTAAATCAACACACAAACTACGCACATTTAAATATTATAATACACTACACATTTTTCAACATTATTCCTACCTCTAGTCCTTATACACATATTTCACTATGTACAATTACACCTATTCCATTTATTTTTACTTTAATTAATCTATACCTATACATATTTACATATTCACACTTCCTTTAAAAAATCTGAGAATTGGTTTGTTCAAACCATCGCTAGATGGCGCTCTTTGCCCCGGCGCGCTCAGTCCCTACATCGCGGTGACAACATTTTTCTCCGTTGAATGACGCTCCCGGGGCGCGCTTGTCAAAGCATACTTACCTGGCGTAGGGGACACCGTGATCATGAAGGCGGTTCCCCAGGGCGAGGCCTGGTCATTGCACTGCGACCGGGTTGACCCTTGCGATTATCCCTAATGTGGATAACTCGGACGCGTAATTTTTGGTAGTGGGGACTGCGTACGCGCCGTCCCCCTCGTAAAAGCTTTAATGTCCACTGTCCATACTAGTTAATTTTAGTATCAAGTACGGTAGGTAATTTATCTAGCGTTTAAAGCTTACTTATTATATAACTAGCTGAGCCAGCGACCTCGTCCGATTGCCCCGTTTTTTACACATTTCCTACTGTCTTTTTGCTCCTATGCTCTGAACTGCTAAGCCTTCAGGAGTTACACGTGTTATTGTGAGTCAACCATAAAAGATGGACATATGTTGTTTCGGGATATTTTTTAGACAATTTATGTAGAATATTTCCGTCACACATAATTTCTATGTAACTTTAACCATTAAGGCTGCACACGCGACCGATGTTTAAAAAATGGAGTAATCTCCCTTTTTCCCAACATTTCCCTTCACTACTCTGCTCTTATTGATTGTAGCGTGATGAAAAGTATCATATAACCTGCCCAGGAGTACGAAGAATAATTGTACCAAGTTTCATTAAAATCCGTTGAGTTGTTTTTGTTTCCATAAGGAACATACAGACAGACAGACAAAAATTTTACTAATTGCATTTATGGCATCGATCACTTATCACCCCCTGATAGTTATTTTGAAAAAATATTTTATGTACTGAATTTTTGACCTCTCTACAGATTTATTATAAGTATAAATTATGCTCCTAAATTACCCACAGAATAATGCTATAAATAAAATTCAACTGATGTTTTGATGTACCACTTAAAGACATGATACTATGAACTTTCCCTGGTTTTGAGGAACCATTTTAAGCTAAATGAAATTTGTACATTAACTGTGTTGAATAGGTTTCTAAATTGCAGGTAAAATTTTATAGATTTTTTTAAAATTTTCTATACAACTGATGGCTATTTTACATAAGTGTGATTGGGACATATAAATATGGAATGTTTAAATGTCTTGTAGGCCCATAGAAGTGTAGAATAACCGTTACCTACATGCAGATTTAGAAATGTAACAATTAAGGGCTCAAATAAAATAAACATAAAGGAAATGGTTATGTAGTTAATGCCTAAATTTATATTATTGCAATTATGGAGCTTTAAAGCTTATATACTTATCTCCAATATGGCTTGTCACCTAAAATCGCTAGATGGCGCTCTTTGCCCCGGCGCGCTCAGTCCCTACATCGCGGTGACAACATTTTTCTCCGTTGAATGACGCTCCCGGGGCGCTCTTGCCAAAGCATACTTACCTGGCGTAGGGGACACCGTGATCAAGAAGGCGGTTCCCCCAGGGCGAGGCCTGGTCATTGCACTGCGACCGGGTTGACCCTTGCGATTATCCCTAATGTGGATAACTCGGACGCGTAATTTTTGGTAGTGGGGACTGCGTACGCGCCGTCCCCCTCGTTAGAGCTTGAATATGTAGATCTAGGGTAATAGTATATTGAAGGATAAGCTGCTTATTTCAGCACCAAGACTTCATTACGTCAGGTACCCATAATTCTTGTTGTAAATTCAACTGGGTGTTTGATGAACCTTTCAAAGATATGATTAATACTATGAATCACATTCCCTGGATTTGAAGAACCATTTTATTCCAATGAAATTTGTTATCTGTGTTAGAAAGGGTTTGATTTGCGTGTAAAATTATATACAGACTTTTTTTTGTAATTTTATATACAACTGATGGCTATTTTACAGAACTTTGATTGGGATGTATAAATATGGAAGGTTCAAATGACCTTGTGGTGCCATTGAAATGTACAATAACCGTTATCGACTTACAGAGATTTAGCACATACAGTCTGTGGATGTAATCGGTGAACCACTACCGGAGATGTCATCATAGTAGAATATGAAACAACTAGATTCTATCAAATTGTATTTTAGTACATTAACAATGCGGTTTCTAAGATTATTGTAAAAGATTAAGAGCTAAAATAAAATAAAAATAAAGAAAACGGTTATGTAGTAAATGTCTAAATTTATATTATTGCAATTATGGAGCTTTAAAGCTTATATAATTATCTCCTATATGGCTTGTCACCTAACATCGCTAGATGGCGCTCTTTGCCCCGGCGCGCTCAGTCCCTACATCGCGGTGACAACATTTTTCTCCGTTGAATGACCGTCGCAAGCCGCGCTTGCCAAAGCATACTTACCTGGCGTAGGGGACACCGTGATCATGAAGGCGGTTCCCCCAGGGCGAGGCCTGGTCATTGCACTGCGACCGGGTTGACCCTTGCGATTATCCCTAATGTGGATAACTCGGACGCGTAATTTTTGGTAGTGGGGACTGCGTACGCGCCGTCCCCCTCATATATGGTTTCACATGTCATCATCATCATCATCAGCCCATTTCTGTCCACTGCTGGACATAGGCCTCTCCAAATGCACGCCACTTCTCTCTATCCTCGGCCACTCGCATCCAGCTCCTACCAGCCGTCCTGCGCAGATCGTCACACCACCTGGCCTGCGGGCGTCCTACACTACGTTTGCCGAGACGCGGTATCCACTCCAGAATCCGTCCGGTTCCGGTTTCACATGTAGTTAAATTGAATGACTAGTTTTCTAACTCTAGTACTAAAGGACCATCGCAGTTCAAGATGCGTGGTATCAATGTAATGGGTATATTTACGGGTGAGGGCCACCCGATCACCTGCAAGTTCGGTGATGATGACGAGACTACTCTAAGCCATTATCATTTAGGAAAAAAATCAATGAATGAGTAAGGACCCATTTACTTCGCTGAAATTTGTAATCTGGGATGAATGAGTTATAATTTTCTACTAAAATGTTATTTACAATATTGAACGACAGCTTAAATAATGATGTAATCAAAAGTAGGACCAATATTATTTAAGTTTTTTTTTATATTTAATTTTTTTATGAACGAGGGATTTTAGTATTAGTATATTTTTAGTATGCTTTTAAGTGCAAGCTACCCTTACTGATTATAGACCAATCGCCTACTAAACACAAACCCCCCCCACAGGTCATGGCGTGAAAACATAAAGCTAGTCAACACAGAACGAATCAAGATCGAGAACAAAGAGTACCACACCGACTTCACTATCGTGAGTGCAGTCCGTCGCGACACCGGCAAATACAAGTTGCGCGCCGAGAACTGCAACGGATTCGACGAGGAGACCGTTGAGCTGACCGTGCTGAGCAAGCCTAGCGCGCCTAAGGGTGAGTGGATGACATGGAGTTTGTTAACCCTTGATCAAATACAGCATATAGAATTTTTTCATTGGTTTTCGCCGGTATTACAACTACATAAGGTTCAAAATCTGGTGGGAACTATTTTCCCCGTGTCTTATTAAGGGTTGAACTTGAATTTATTCGTAGATATTTTACCCTTTAGCAGGCAGAGGGAGATATATTCCCACCAAATTCTAGACCTTATTCACTTGACATAAGTTCCAAAACCAATGAAAATTTTTAATATGTAGTTATGCCCGTTAAAGAGATAAAAAAAACTTAGTTTTTTTAATTGGCAAAGGCTTATTATAGTAGGTTAGTTAGTGTAAGATGTATTCTGCTTATGTTATGTGAATCTATTCGAATAAATGCTTGTTTTTATGTAAAATTAATGTTATAAGCCTAAATACGTATGGTAAAGGAATTTTAGCACACAAATAAAATACAATCTAATATTAGATTCAAATTCAGAATATTGTTTTTACCACGAAAATATAGAACGAATTTAAATGAGGCTTTTATGATGTACGCTTCATGGAACAAGTCAAGTTTATTGGTTTTCAACTAGGTCCTAAGACCTAGATAGATGAATAGAGTAAAATATAATAGAATAAATATTTAGAAGATTTTTATAGATGAAGATGACATGTTGTGACTGAAATATTTTTTTCCCATCTTGCTATTACAGCAGCCTGATAGGCCATTATAACATCATGTAATCGTAATAAACTTAAGGTCTTTTAACATGCTTTTATTAGGTTTTATGTAATCACATCTTTTATTTTTTATTGTGTAAATCTGTACAACATTATCTCATTGTATACATTGTATAGCTAAGGAAGAGCGGAATCTCCTAACACAGGTGCTTATGTGCCTAAAAGGAGATTCCAATCACTACTATTGTTTGTAAACCTATGAGATAACGAATAAAAGATTTATTTATTTATTATTATTATTTACATCTAAGAAAATTAATTAAATTTTCTTTAACATAATGTATTACTCAACCCTATGCTATTCGAATCTCCAGGCCCGTTGGAGGTGTCGGATGTGTTCGCCGAAGGCTGCAAGGTCCGCTGGGAGAAGCCAGAGGATGATGGTGGCTCCCCGGTCAAGGAATACGAGGTCGAGAAGATGGATGTTGCTACTGGCAAATGGGTGCGCGTCGGCAGGTCAGTAGAATACAATTTCTTAAGGTATTGTAACATCACGTCTAGCCCTATGTTCTGTGGCTAAAGCGAGATGCGATAATTAATCAATCACGAATGCTATCGCATTGTTGTGCCTTAAATTTTTTCCTTAAATAATAAATTTTAAAATATAAGCGTTTTTAAGCGCTCATTTTATCTAGCATATCTCTATTTGTTGTTGCGGTTAATTTTTCTCCTGTAAGCTTTCTGAAAGATCATTAAACTCTACAATTCTGACGTTTAATCACAAGTGTCATATTAGTTGAATCAAAGTGTCTGATTGTTCCCTTCTGTGCCCAAGCAAAGTTTTGAACTTGTTTCTTTAGGGTAATAATGAACATTTTATCTAGAAGACATAGACACTCTAACAACAGTGTATGCTATAAAGAACATCTCAATCTTCACCCTCCAAAAGAAATCCTCTCACCTAACCCCCACTTCCTTCAGAGTGGCCGGCGACAAGAAACCCCTAGAAATGGACATCACCGGCCTGGAGCCAGGTCACCAGTACAAGTTCCGTGTGACGGCGTGCAACGACGAAGGCGACTCTGAACCTCTTGAGACCGAGAGGGCTACACTCGCTAAGAATCCGTTCGGTGAGGAGGCATTTTTTTTTTATTTATCTTTTCTATTCAGTCATTCTATCCAGTCAAACTCAGCTGGGTATATAAACCTCTTTGTTGCGTCTTTCATCACTATTATATTTATTTTTTAAGTAAGTATTTAGGGGATATGTTAATAAGGAAGATGTTACTCCGAGCTAAGTGCTCTGAAATCGGAGACTGAGGTCAAAATGTTCTTAATCAATTCGACCTCTGGTCAGTACTTAATTAATTGGTACGTGAAAATATTTTTTATCGCAATAAAAATAAAGTGCTACCGCGATGCAGGTTTTCTATTTTGCTGTTAGTAAAGAGTCTGTCTGAAAGCGCCATCTATTGCTTGATGTTGAACAAAGATACAGTCACATTTAAATCCTCTCGAAATCACGATCGCTCGACATCTCGGGTTCCAAATAAGTCTTTATATTAAGATTATCTACTAGGTACTCGATTTGTTATACTAATATTTCTATATCATCCCCAGACGTGTCAGACAAGCCTGGCAATGTCGAAGTAGCTGACCATGACAACCAAAGCGCCGAGATCAAGTGGGACCCGCCCGCATCCGATGGTGGAGCGCCCATACAGAAGTACATCATACAGAAGAAGCCGAAGGGCGGCGATTGGGAGAACGCCGCTGAGGTATGTACAGACATACAAAGAAATTGTAGTATTGGGAACCGGCGTAGTCGGCGTTAGTCTTTAGATAGAAGTTATCTAAGTTTAAGCAGTCGTTATCCAGTCCTGTAATAAATTCACAACATATATTTTTTTTGGCTGGCTTGGTGGAAGTGTTTATAGGCCTCCCCAAATGCTCGTCACTTCTGACGTTCTTCGGCTACTCACATCTAGCTCCTAGCAGCCGTCCTGCGCAGATCGTCACTCCGCCTGGCCTGAGGGCGTCCTACACTACGTTTGCCGAGACGCGGTCTCCACTCTAGAACTCGTCTACCCCAGCGGTTATCGGTTCTACGGCTGATGTGGGCAGCCCACTTTCCCTTAAGCTTGCTGATGCGATGAGCTTTGTCGATTAATTTCGTAATGTAACGTGATCTATATATATTTAATCCCTTTCTCTTCCACAGGTGCCCGGCACAGCCACGTCAGGCAAGGTTGAGGGTCTGCCGGAGGGCAGCGAGTACCAGTTCCGCGTGATCGCCGTGAACAAGGCCGGGCCCTCCGAGGCCTCCGACCCGACTAAGATGACTACCATCAGGCATAAGGCTTGTGAGTATCCGTTGTGACGATAGCCATGGAAATATTAGTCTTTATGGCGCTACACGCGATATTAGGAGTAGCAAATATTTAGCTACTTACTGCCCGACGTTTCGACTGGGTTACACCAATCATGGTCGCGAGTGAACTGATGACATTAAAATGCTTAAAATCATAAGTTGATCGGTTTTGAATTTTGATTTAGTTACTGGAGTAGCCTGAAGATAACAGCGATGTTTGTATTTTAACGCATTGGTCCAACACCTAGGATAGAACGTAGTTAGAGCGGGTGCAGTACAATTTCTCATGGATCGTGGGATGATGTTTTGTTTCTGGTATAACTCTAACAATAGTCGACCAAAAGCATTGATGTCTGTCCAATCGTAAAGTCTTATGTAGGTATTGTGACATGTGTGATTATTTAAAGATTATACTACAAAAAATAAAGTCTTTACTGTGTTCTCCTTTTATATATTTAGATATAGATCTGTATTGACAATCTCCTTTATCTTACAGTGAAGCCACGCATCGACCGCACCAACCTCAAGCCGTTGGTGGTGCGCGCGGGCAAGCCGATCTTCTTCGACGTCAACGTCAAGGGTGAACCGGCACCTAAGGTGCAATGGTTCCAGAAGTGGAAGGGCGAGGAGAAGGAGGTAAGGAATAGCAAAGCGTAGTATTTACATACGGAACACGCGCATGTCGCTTGTCCTTGTCCATCGCGATTTGCCATGTCGAAACGATTGTGCAGTTTCGAACATAAAAAAAATTATTATTATTTATCTAATTTCTAACTGAATTTTAATGTTTTATTACTATTTATTTGGCTTAATTATGATTATAATTTTCTTCTTATTTTAAACATGAACGTATAACGTTACATTTGTTATTGAGATAGCTCTGTGTTTGAGTAAGATCTGACGTTATAGGTTTAGGCTCAGAGAGAAGAAAATAGAGATATAGAGTTTGTAAGAGAGAGAGAAAAAAAATGTAGGTGTAAATGGAGAGGGTGAGAGAAACTATTAAATGTTTCTAAGTTAAGATTGACATCAGAAATATGTTATTTATAAAAATATAAATGAAAACGAAAGACAGGGAGAAGGCAAGAGAGGAGAGGAAAGATAACTTTGCCTCCTTTTCCCTTTCTCGCTCTCTCTCTCTCTCTATTTTTTTCAGTACACTCTAGACAAGTGTGGTTTTGGCCCTGATCTCATCTTATCCAACTATGAGAGACTTGTGCTCTACAAGATGTCCTGCACAGTTGGCTAATCTCCATTGACACACGTCACCTTAACCAAAATAGTTACAAACCATTATTATGATTACTAATTACTGTAAACACCATTCAAATGAATACAGAACTAATCAAACACCTTCTATCCCAGGTCACAACCGGCGTAATAAACGTGGACTACAACACCAAACTGGACATCAAGGAGGCCGCTCGCTCCATGACCGGCACCTATAGAGTGTTGGCTACAAACCAGCACGGCACCGACGAAGCCGAAGTAGAGATCACAGTTCTATCCGCGCCGGGCAAGCCGGGTGGACCGCTGAAGGTCACAGATGTTACCAAGGCTGGGTGTAAACTGGCCTGGAAGAAGCCGGAGGACGATGGAGGTGAGTTGGTGGTGGGATTGAGTGTATATTCGTGCAGGGAATCCCCTGTGAATGTCTCAGGGGAATCCCTGCATAGGGGTATTGTGAAATAAGCCTCTTTGATGATTAAAGATAATATAACACAACTAGCGGCCGGCCATGACTTCGTCCACATGGATAGGTGGAAATTGAAATAGCCCATAATGTACCTTGTAAAATTAGCTATGTATAGTCTAGTGAAAGTCCCGTCAAAATTGGTCCAGCCGTTTCGCAGATTAGCAAGAACAAACAGGCAGACAGTCTGACAGACAAAATTACATAGGTGCTTGAAATTTAAATAATAATTTAATGCATTAAGCGCATTTAATAGTGTCTCAGTCACTTATGGCAAGACTGATTCTATCTCCAATGGAGGCAATTATTGTATGAATACTATTTAAAATAGTTATACCGTAATATGTTGTTAAATTAATTGTACTGTGTAATTATCTATAACCCTAGTTTACGAACTAACTTACTCCGGGTACTTAGACACGGGATGAAAACAAATGTGATGTTAAGAAATATTAATTTATTATTGTCATTTAACGCCACCTGTCGGCAATCTCTGTAAAACATTCAGCGCCATCTCTTACCAACACCCAGAACTTAATCCTCAACTTGTTCTTAGGCAAACCGGTGACCGGCTACGTAGTAGAGAAGCTCAACAAGGCCACCGGCCGCTGGGTGCCGGTCGGGAAGACCGACGACACCGAGATGGAGGTGAAGGGACTGCAGGAAGGCGAGGAGTACGAGTTCAGAGTGAGGGCGGTCAACGAGGAGGGCGAGTCGGAGCCGCTGAAGACCGACCACTCGATCATCGCGAAGAACCCGTACGGTGAGTGTGTGGTGATGTGTGATGATCATCATTGGTTATGGTGCAACGGGCTGATATCCGTAACTCGATGTCAATGCGCCTATTTTGTGTAGACAATAATAAAGATGATCATAATGAGATGGGCCATCTCCGATAATCGGTGACCGATTTTCACTGATTGCAATGGAGCAAAGCACACACATCCTACAAAAAGTCGGTCGATTATTTTATACAAAATCATGGGACGTCAAAATCGGTCCGGCTATTGGCCCTACAAAAAGTTGGAAGTGGGCTAACCTTCAGTTTATTTTGGGTTTAGGACCTTGTATGATGGTTTTTATGTTGAAAATGATGTGATGTTTATTGTTACATTGCTAAGTTTAAGGGTCAACTTCATCTTGACACTTTTGGTTACCATTTATTTTGTGTGTTATGAAAAAGATTGCGAATAGAGAATAAATTACTTGGCCTCTATCATCTGTTGGCTCTTAAACTCTTCGTAAATTGCTATGTACTAATAGAACCCATATCTTCGCAGACATCCCCGGCAAACCATCAGTCCCCACAATCGAAGACTGGGACGTCGACCGAGTCGACCTCAAATGGGATGCGCCAAAGAACAACGGTGGCGCCCCCATCACCGGCTACGTCATCGAGAAGAAGGAGAAGTTCGGCCAATGGCAAGAGGCCTTGGTCACCAACACTCCTGAGTGCAAAGCTCGTGTTCCCGACCTTAAAGAAGGCAATACGTACCAGTTTAGGGTGCGGGCCGTCAACAAAGCCGGGCCTGGCGAGCCAGGAGAGCCTACGCAGCCGCACTTGGCTAAGGCCAGGTTCTTGAAGCCCCATATCAATAGGGACAAGATGGTGGCCGTTAGAGTTAGAGCGGGAACTACGATCAAACTGGACGTCGATATCAAGGGTGAACCGCCACCAACGAAGACTTGGACCTTTGCTAAGAAGGTAGGTTTTTAAATTTTGAAGATAAGTACATAAACAGATATAATACAGATTTTTCATATAATTGGTGTTGTACCAACAAACCTGGTCGGATTTGTACTTTTTTTTGTAATAATCCAAATAAAAACACACAGAGGTTAACTTTAAGGCTTCATAATCAACGTACAACGTATAAACAAAGGTGATGATATTGAAAGTCAATGCAGTAAAATTATCCTGCTTTTTAGGCAAATTATAATTCATAGAAAATATACCTATTTCTTTGAATTATGATTGTCTAAAAAAGCGCATACTCTTACGCAAACACCCTGTTTTGGAAAGTTTTTATAAATTTATTTCTTATACAAATTGAAATGCCTGATAGGGGCGGTTAAGTATTTAAGTCCAATGTACATTTACAATGTTTGTACCCACTTACCATTTAGTAGGCAATAAATTCTTTCCCTTCAGTGTATTTCTTCATTTCATACAAAATAGTGTCTCATCAATGTATTCACCGTCTCCCAATCTCGCCAGGTCATCGAGAACGGTCCAGAAATCAAACTGGAGAACGAGGACTACAACACGCGGCTGCAGATCGTCGACTCGTCGTGGGCCAACTCCGGCGTGTACACGCTCAAGGCGGAGAACGAGTCGGGCGTGGACGAGGCCACTGTCGAGATCACCGTGCTGGGTGAGTGAATGAACGGACGAGTGAGTGAACGAATGATGATAACGTTAAGGGAGTAGGTGCCAGGGCGGAGCCCCTAGTCGTTCGTCACTTGGGACTGCCACTCCCGAAACCAACCCATTGGTTCAGAGAACCAGCCTTCATAGTTTCGATACTTTCACTGGCTTGGTGGAACGGTGGTTCATAGACCATACCATGCCATGGGCCACCCACGGTCACTGTATACGTTTCCAAGAGCCGTCGGTTCGATTCCCACCCGGGACAAATATTTGTGTGACGAACATAGGTGTTTGTTTAATATATTTAAGTATGTTTGTGTACCCTGTTGATTCTGATATCCGTAACACGAGTGCTTAAGCTACATATCACGCAATCATATACGTGATGTTGTGTTATAGTTATTTATTTATTCATCCCCCAGACAAACCAGGCAAGCCTGAAGGTCCATTGGAAGTGTCGGACGTCCATGCGGACCACGTCAAGTTAAACTGGAAGAAGCCGAAGCACACTGGCGGTCTACCGCTCAGCGCCTACGTTGTAGAGAAGATGGACACGCTGACCGGGAAGTGGGTGCCGGCCGGGACCGTGGACCCGGACAAGACTGAGGCCACTGTTACTGGTGAGTTGATAGAATCCTCTTTATGGTCAACTAGCTGCTTCCCGCGGTTTCACCCGCGTCCCGAAGGAACTACTTCCCGTCGTGGTGGAGAAGATGGACTCGCTGACCGGGAAGTGGATAAGACTGAGGCCACTGTTACTGGTGAGTTGATGTAATAGTTGCGTATACCCTAAGATATGTAGGTTTCGAAACAACTTTAAGGGTGTCAATATACAAGTATTTACAGACTTACAGCTGGATATCTCGAATTCCGAGATGAATGATTACTATAATGACTGTACTATCACGCCTTATTCCCTAACGGGTAGGCAAAGATCACTTCCTGCCATGTGCTACAGAGTATAGTGATTCAAAATGTATCGAACCTAGTTTCACAGCAAAACACAACAAGTATTCATTCCCCGACTTTTATTCGAATATAAACATCAATTAATTAATATTTCACCCCCAGGTCTCGAACAAGGCCACACCTACCAGTTCAGAGTGAAGGCTCTGAATGAGGAAGGCGAATCCGAACCTCTGGAGACAGACCATGGCATCCTCGCCAAGAACCCGTACGATGTGCCAGCGGCACCAGGTCTACCGGACATCGTGGACTGGGACGAGAAGAGTGCCAAGTTGAAGTGGGAGCCGCCGATCAGGGACAACGGGGCTCCTATCACTGGATACATCATCGAAGTCATGGATCGGGATAGGGGAGAGTTTGTTAAGGTGTGTTTGATTGACACTTTTTTATATAAAAGTCTTTCAGAATGACCCCATTCTGCCTGTGGTAAGCAGAAGAGGTCGGCTGGCATTATATACCAGGTTGAGCCGATAGCCCTTACTTTGAAGGCCTGCAATGATGTGGTTTCACGCTCCGCCTTTTCAGGCTCACTTTAGATATGTCACTGAAACTATTGCCCAAAGCATTGTATGTGAAAGTCTGATATCTGTCACTAGGATCACATAAATCATGATAGCTGTAATTTTTGTAATGATTCTGTTATTCTGTCGCCACCTTACATGATCTAATCATATGATGGACTGGACTGGCTCGGTGGAACAGTGGTTAGTGACCCTGGCTGGCGGTTCCAAGAGTCGTGGGTTCGATTCCCACTCGGGACAAATATTTGTGTGATGAACATCGGTGTTTGTTCCGTGTCTGGGTGTGATTATGTATGTATTTATAAATATATATGTATGTATATCAGTCTCTGACGCCCATAGTACAAGCTCTGCTTAGTTTGGGGTCAGATGACCGTGTGTGGAAATGTCTCAGATATTTATTTATTTTATTCATTCATATTTAAAAGCTTTACCCTTGAGGGTGGAGCAATTTCTTCTCCGAACTCTGCCAGCACCTTCAACTCCATTACATAATGATGTTCTTATCCCAGGCCGCGGAGATCCAAGGCAACATCTGCCAAGGCACAGTGCCTAAGTTGGAGGAAGGCAATCAGTACCAGTTCAGGATTCGCGCTGTCAACAAGGCCGGCCAGTCCGAGCCTTCGGAGAACACCAACTGGCATACGGCTAAGGCCAGATTCTGTGAGTATTTTGTCACTACATTACAATGCATGCATATAGGGAGTGAGACAGAGATAAGGGAGAAAGAGATAAAATTTGTTCTAGTACAAACAATTTTGTTATACATGATACAATTATGTATATCTTGGCTGGCTCGGTGGAACAGTTGGTCCAAGATCCCAGAGCTGCCAGACATCACTTATTTTCTAATGGACGAAATATATACGATTGAGTAGTTTTGGGGTGTACTATCATCATATGACTAGTTGCTACCTTGACCAGACGGCCATTTTTCAGATATCAACCAATCAAGGTACATAGAAACACTGCTCACCTCACTTAAATTCTGATGGCTGATTTTAACATATATTTCACACAATATCATTAAAAATCAGGATTCATTACTCCCAGACACATGCGGTCGGCGGTTTTACCTTACAGACGCTTTAAAGCTATGAAAAAATTTTTACTTTTACTTATTTTCTGATGCTTGATTTTTATATAATGTTATTCAAACAACTAAAAAGTGCTCATCTGACCGCAATAATTATAGAATTGTACCTTACAAACTATTTTATTAGAAAAACTTAACTAAATTCAATTTAAAAAAAAAATCTAAAACAGTTGGGTCTGGTGAATGTTTGGCACCTTGGATCGGTCTGTCCGTTTGCAAAACGTTTTAAAATAGTTGTTTGAATAACATATATAAAAATCAAGCATCAGAAAATAAGTAAAATTAAGTAAAAGTAAAATTTTTTTCATAGCTTTAAAGCGTCTGTAAGGTAAAACCGCCGACCGCATGTGTCTGGGAGTAATAAAACCTGATTTTTAATGATATTGTGTGAAATATATGTTAAAATCAGCCATCAGAATTTAAGTGAGGTGAGCTGTGTTTCTATGTACCTTGATTGGTTGATATCTGAAAAATGGCCGTCTGGTCAAGGTAGCAACTAGTCATATGATGATAGTACACCCCAAAACTACTCAATCGTATATATTTTGTCCATTAGAAAATAAGTGATGTCTGGCGGCTCTGGGATCTTCCTCTAAGTGGTTAGTGACTCAGGTTCAAAACCTACAGTACCAAGAGTCGTGGGTTCGATTCCCACTCGGGACAAATATTTGTGTGACGAACATCGGTGTTTGTTCCGTGTCTGGGTGTATTATTAAATATATTTAAGTTTATTTGTGTATCCACTGTTGATCCTGATTTCCGTAACACAAGTGCTTAAGCTACTTACCACGGGATCAGATCAATGTATGTGATGTTGTGTAATATTTATTTATTTTATTTATTTATATAGAAATTGCACAATCATTTAGAGTATTATTAGTTAAATACAAAAATTATACTTGCATGCAAGTACATTTTTTAAGGAGACCTAGAGACAAACAGCAATTCGTAGCTAATATGTAATTTATTATTAATAGTACTATAAATTATCTTTTAATAAAATAATATAACTATACTCCATTCACTTTGGCGAGCGACAAAATGTAAACAAATCAAAAAATGATATTTTTATAGGTCGTCTTTGGAAAGAGTATAAATAATTAATTTTTTTTTTATGAATAGCCATGAACCATTATGTAAAAAATATTTAAAATACCAAGCTTGTATGTACTAATAAGAAAATTAAATCTTATATTTTAATGCTCAATTTATATGATATTTTTTTGTATATTTTCGTTTTTTTCTGTCAAAAGTATTTCGACATCGTAAGTTGACATAAAAAAGACCTAAATAAAAAACAATTCTCAAACTTCAGGCGGCCATTTTTACTCAGCCGATAAAGCTGTTGACGCGAGTGTGCATTTCCCTGATTTTGTTAATTTCTTATTCAGACTCCTTGTTTTAATTGTTACATAGTTAAAAGTAGTACTTTAATTGTTTTCTTTTGTTGTGGAATTGTTATTCGTGGCTAAAATGTGTTGTGGTTTTTTTGTATTGTAGGTATCTACTCGTTTCATTATTTAAAAGTTTGAGAGCCGTAGATTCATTGTTTACATTTTGTCGCTCGCCAAAATGAATAGAGTATATTTATTCTGCCACTTCTTGGAATGCTGTCTCCACAGTCATCTCTGTAGACATAGCTTTTAAGATTGTACGAAACTGATGGTCACTCCTTTGATAACAAGCAGGCAACATAACTAACTCATGCATGGGTATAAACAGTAATTTTACCAGGCAATAAATATAAAACTATCACCATATGTCGCGGTAACATTAATACAGGCAACATAACTGACTAATGCATGGGTAAAAACGGTGATTTTACCAGGCAATGGATATGAAACAATCACCACATGTTGTAATAACATTAGTTAATTTAATGCCCTTTCCACAGTGAAACCGAGAATCGACCGCACGAACCTCAACCCGATCACAGTTAAAGCTGGTCTGCCGGTCTCCCTCGACGTCAAGGTCTTCGGAGAGCCGCCGGCCACCGTCACCTGGACCTTCAAGGGCACAGAGCTGAAGACAGGGGAAAACCTGGAGATCATCAACGTGGATTACAATACTAAGTTCCTGATGACTAAGAGCAAGAGGGCTAACACTGGCAAGTACGTGATCAAGGCCAAGAATGAGGTTGGCGAAGATGAGGCTGAAGTCGAGATTACTGTGCTTGGTGAGTGGGAGTTATAATATCTTTTTTTTTTATTTGTATAAGTACATGTGAATGTAACATTTAATTGCTAACACTGAATTTTGAAATGAATTGTTAGAACAATCTATTTAACAACGGGTAATGATAACGCAAAATTTAATTTTACGATTAAGCAAATAGAAGACAATTATAATATACTGTAATAATAACGATGCTAAGACAATTTGCGTTAGTTTCTGCCAAGTGAAATGAACGATTAGATAAATAGAATTACTAAAAATATTTAGCCAATATAATACGAGTATATTGTATATATTTTATATTGGTCACAAATAAGCGTTAACACTCAAAACTATGTCTTAAACTGCAATAAATTTCTTAATTTTAAAATTTACTTTAGCTCTTAAAGTAGCACTAAAACAACAAAAAAAAGACATCTTATACCTTTCTGTTGTTTTTTCAATTTTACTTAAGTATCCTTTTATTAATGTATCTCTTTCCCTTCACAGGCAAGCCTTCCAAACCCAACGGTCCTCTGGACGTTTCTGACATCACCAAGAACGGTTGTACCCTGACCTGGAAGAAACCTGATGACGACGGCGGTTCGCCGGTCGAGTACTACGAAATTGAGAAGCTCGACCCGCTTACTGGTAAGTTTAGTCTTATATAAACTGAAATAAACGTCACATTTTATTAAAGAACGATAGCTTCTCTCGTTTTCGAGTTGGAAAATTAATATTTTGAAAATTCGAAAAAAAAAACTTTTTTCTTTGCTTATAGCTTAATATTAGCTAATCTAAAACATCCCGAGGAAACCTGCACAGCTATGAAGAAATTCTTAGGTTGTGTCAACTACACTGGCTAAATGCGGGTTGGTTTACTATCAACCCGCATTTAGCCATTGTGGTTGACTCACGGCCTGATCGCGCTAGTTTAGTGTAGGTCCGTGCCCCAGCAGTGGGGACATTTAAGTATATGGGCTGATGATGATGATGATGATGATGAGGACTTAATATACTAATGTATTTCTAGGCCAATGGATACCGTGCGGCACCGCCAAGGACTGCAAGGCGAACGTGACCGGCCTGCAGGAGGGCAAGCCGTACAAGTTCCGCGTGAAGGCCGTTAACAAGGAGGGCGAGTCCGAGGAGCTGGAGACGGAGAAGCCGATCATCGCCAAGAATCCGTTCGGTGAGTAGATACATACATACATACATAAAATCACGCCTTTTTCCCACAGGGGTAGGCAGAGATCACTTCCAGCTATCCACTTTTCACCTCTGTGGGAAACGTGACGTGACGGGTTGCGGACCACGTCGCCGCCATTCTACCTTGTGCATTGTTTTAACAAAGTCATTGCGTTCTCATGAGTAGCAAGGATATATGACGGGGGAAGGAAAAGGGGAGGAAGGATACTATCGCCTCGGATGATTTGGACTGAGTTGATAGTAGCTCGAGGAGCCGGGGTCGCTTAGTATGACAACGCCAATTAATTACACAGATTCAGTGATCATAGACTTCTTAGCTACATATTTACCTAATATAATGAACTTGGGTCAATTGTCCCGTGATCATGGCGCTTGCAACTATGTCGAACCGTTGCGACTTCGTTGATTTAGGGAAACATGGTGAATATCCCAACATATCCATTTTGACTGTTGACTGGCTCGGTAGAACAGTCGGTAGAGCAGTGGTTAGTGACCCTGGCTGGCGGTTCCGAGAGTCGTGGGTTCGATTCCCACTCGGGACAAATATTTGTGTGATGAACATCGGTGTTTGTTCCGTGTCTGGATGTGAATATGTATTTAAGTATGTAGTTATAAATATATATGTATGTATATCAGTCCCTGCCTCCCATAGTACAAGCTCTGCTTAGTTTGGGGTCAGATGACCGTGTGTGGAAATGTCCCAGATATTTAGTTATTTATTTCTAATTTCGCAAATGATAAAAAACAATGAGAGTTATCGCGTATGAGAAATTCATTTAGACGTGTCTTCGAAGTGTCAGTTTGTGGGGAGATGATAGTTCTCGTTCATGATCATGTTTGTTGTCCCGCAGACGAGCCCGGCAAACCGGGACGTCCCGAGCCCCGCAACTGGGACAAGGACTTCGTGGAGCTGGAGTGGAGCCCGCCCAAGAGCGACGGAGGCGCGCCCATCACAGGATACATCATACAGAAGAGGGAGAAGGGTGGCAGGTGGGATATCTTGCCTTATTATATTATTTATTTACTTCTTTATGTGTTGTTTTGATTTTCTTGTCAGTAGAACGCGATAATTTAGAGTTTATCTATTACTTTTTTCTATTTCGTTCATCATTTGAAGACATTTAATTTATGTTATCCCTTTCCTTCTTTATTTACTTCCCTTTTTACTTTTTTTTCCGGCTTTTTCTCATATCTTTTTCTTTCTCTCAAAAGCGCCTTTGTCTTTCCTTTTTTCTTTCCTATTCTCCTTCCTTTACTCTTTCCCTTTCACTTGCCTTTCCTCTTACCTTTTAACTTTCCTTTTAGAAAAGTGAAGTGCCCTTTTCCTTTTCTCTTTCCATGTCTTTATCCATATCTCTTTCCTGGTCCTTTTCTCATTCCTTTTTATATTTTTGTATCTTTTGATGTAACAAACGTACTCAAACACAAAATCCCCCCGACAGGTCATGGCAAGACTGCCTCCGCACCAGCACCGACAGGCCGACGGGCCGCGTGACCGACGTAGAAGAGGGTCACGAGTACGAGTTCCGCGTGATGGCCGTGAACAAGGCCGGGCCGGGCGAGCCGTCCGACCCGAGCAAGTCGGTCATAGCGAAGCCGCGCTTCCGTGAGTATCTACCAGAGGGACGCTTCTGTTGGAGCTAAGGTTGCTAGACCGCCGGGAAATCCGGGATTGTCCCGGAATTTTGCCTCTTGTCCCGTGTCCAGTAATTAGCGCTTATTGTCCCGGATTTCGGAAACTTTATTTAGTTTATTGCTATTCAATTTGTCATTTAGTAGGTATTCATTGTGTACCAAAGTTCTTTATTAACTACTACAGTATTTTATCTTATAATTATAACAATAGTTAATTATGTACTTAGTATAGACATTTAAGATATTTTCTATTATAACCACGAGCCAACATTGTTTTAGTAGAATTGTCCCGGATTTGATAAGTTACCATCTGGCAACCCTAGTTGGAGCGCGACAGGCCGTGTGGCGAACGTTTACACGGACAATATCTGTCCCACATAACCGCCTTAACGTTTCTTAGCAATACAAAATGAAAAAGAAATCTCTGTTAGTCATTAATTACAATGAATTATACTTTTTTTCGTAATTTAATAAAAAAATATATTTAGAAATTTAGAAGTAATCAACTACTCTACTACGGGACGTGGATTCGAATCCACGCCATTCTGAAAATCACGTTCAGACGTGCATTGACGACAACACACTGAGACAGTTGTAAAAAATTAAGTTTATTGGAACTGTTATTAGAGCTAGGGCGTCTGAGCTTATGGTTAATAGATCATAGAACCTTTTCTTGATGAATTCGCATTACAATACTCTTTCTAACCCAACAATGTATCAACAGTGGCGCCAAAGATCGACCGCAAGGACCTGCAAAAGCGCAAGGTCAAACTGGGCCAGCCGCTCAAGTTCGAAGCAGACGTCAAGGGTGAACCGGAACCGGCCATCACTTGGACGTTCAACGGCCAAGCTCTCAAGCCAGAAGAACGGCTCAAGATCGAGAATAAGGATTACCACACGTCTTTCGCACTACAGAAGACTACTAGGGCTGATAGTGGGAAGTATGTGGTGACTGCGAAGAACGATTCCGGAACGGACACGGTTGAGATTGAAGTGCAAGTTGTTGGGAAGCCGTCTAAGCCGAAGGGACCGCTTAAGGTTTGTTTTGATTTTTGTAATTTGTACTACATTAAAATATGTAAGATGGGCAAGCGTGATGATCACATGTTTTAAGACTATTAAATAATACATTTTATTACCTCTAAAAATGGTACTAAATGTGAAAAAATAATGAAGCCAATTGCATCATGCGTAATTTTTCGTGGTAGTTTCACCAATGGTACAAAGTAATTTTAGTTCAAGTAGAGACACTTTTTTATAAATATTATTTCTGCATTTACCTTGAGTTTGGTGGGAGTATTGCTCTGTTGAGCAGTCATATTTTTTTTCCTGACTGACGTACGATGATGGCTTGGAATAGCCTCGTCATCATCACCGGACTTGCGGGGGAGCGGATGGATCTCACCCCTAAAGAGCATTCGATCCTGTGGACCAGAGTATAGCAACGCTTTGTGTCTTGTCTCTGCCCGTTTGCTAGAACATAAAGAGGCTCATCTATCGCAAGCAACAGCTGTCGAAAATTAAATAAATAAATAAATAAATATCTGGGACATTTCCACACACGGTCATCTGACCCCAAACTAAGCAGAGCTTGTACTATGGGCGTCAGAGACTGATATACATACATAGATATTTTTAAATACATACTTAAATATATAATCACACCCAGACACGGAACAAACACCGATGTTCATCACACAAATATTTGTCCCGAGTGGGAATCGAACCCACGACTCTTGGAACCGCCAGCCAGGGTCACAAACCATTGTTCCAGCGAGCCAGTCAAAAATTGGTTTTCATTACGCTTATTCTTCGTTGCCCAGGTTTCGGACGTGAAAGCGGACGGCTGCAAGCTCAAATGGGAGCCGCCGGAGGACGACGGCGGGGAACCGGTCGAGAGCTACGTAGTGGAACGTATGGACACCGAGTCCGGGCGCTGGGTGCCGGTGTGCGTCACCAAAGTGCCCGAGGCGGACGTCACGGGCCTCAACGAGGGCAAGGACTACATGTTCCGCGTGCGCGCCGTCAACCCGGAGGGCGAGAGCGAGCCGCTGGTCACCGATACCGCTACCACGGCCAAGAACCCCTATGGTGAGTGTTTTTTTTATTAAATTCCTCCCTCTACTTTATGTAAAAAAAAAATGCAATAAAGGTTCGCCATTTCGGTTGAAAGCGTAGATGATACCAGCTAATGGTGCAAAGAATCCTTAGGGTAACTGTCAATGACTATATTGAGACATATTCCGGTCGATTGGTGCTGGTAATCGTGACAAAGATGAGTGTGACTTACTCCCGCCATTCAATCAAGAGTCTAGGTATAGACACAGTCCGGCTGCTATATGCCGATGCGAGCCTCAAAGGTGAGCGTGACGTCATTTCCCTCTATCGAAAACTACGTCGAAGAAGGTGGAGGAAGGTGAGTGTTACTTTACTGACGCCTATTTTTATAGTTTTCTCTCCCCCCCCCCCCATTCTGGTCTTATTAGTGAGACCAACTCGGGCAAGCTGAGTCTAAACAATGAGGGAAAAGACTAGGATGTGAAATAAGGACAAAGGTTCAAGTTTCATTTATTATCAGATAAATTGTTCAAAGATTACAAGATGGCACTAGCAATAGGAATTTCACTACTTTATAATAAGTACGCCATCATTCATAACTTGTATTTCATTCAACAGGCGAACCGGACCCACCGGGCAAGCCCGAATTCAAGGACTGGAGCAAGGATCACGCGGACCTCAAGTGGGAGAAGCCGCCGAGCGACGGTGGCGCCCCCATCACCGCTTACATCGTCGAGAAGAAGGACCGCGACACCGGCAAGTGGGTGAAGGCTGCTGAGGTTAGTATTGACCCTTTATATGGTAACGGCAACCATTTTGCTACCATGATTTAATCCTTATTCTTTAAGAATAAGGTTCAAAAATTGTAAACAAAAAAAAAACCGCCTTCAAAAACACGACTCACTAAAAATTACAAAATAATATAATACGAACATTAATCTGGGTATGAATTTGATATGTTGTTGAAGGCGGTGCCAATTAAATTTTTGAGGAAAACTGCGTGAAATATAAACGGCACCGCCTTCAACAACATATCAAATTCATACCCAGATTAATGTTCGTATTATATTATTTTGTAATTTTAGTGAGTCGTGTTTTTGAAGGCGGTTTTTTGTTTACAATTTTTTTTCATCCTTTTTAGTGTTCATTTTTTTTACACCCTATTAGTTAAGCTCACCTATAATTCTACTGATATTATAACCAGTAGTATCAATATGTACACAGATTTGAAAGAATAATCCCTTTACTCCCAACTATTAAGGAGTTGACCTTCCATCATCAGCTCAGCATCATAACATTATGATTGCCAGAAGCAAATGCCAATATAACTTCAGAAAATATGTAAAACGCGGTACATGTGCCTATAAAAATTGAGGGTTGCCCTCGATTTCTCCTGGATCCCATCATCAGATCCTAGACTGGTCAACCTAATAGTTTAGCTCCTGTAACGCTACTGATATTATAACTAGTAGTCTTAATATGTATACAGTATTAAAATAATTATTCTTTTACTCATAACTATTAAGGAGTTGACCTTCCATCATCAGCTCAGCATCATAAGATTATGATAGCCAGAAGCAAATGCCAATATGACTTCAGATAATATGCAAAACGCGGTACATGTCCCTATAAAATTTGAAGGTTGCCCTCGATTTCTCCAGGATCCCATCATCAGATCCAAGACTGGTGAAAATGGGACCACCTCGGAAGTGAACTCTATCCAACCAAAAAAAAATTTTTGAAATCCGTCTATAATTGACGAAAATATCGGTGAACATACATAAAAAAAAAAAAAAAAAAAAAAAGAAAATATTATACATACAGACGAATTGAGAACCTCCTCCTTTTTTTGAAGTCGGTTAAAAAGCAATGAACATTTCAAACTAGTATACTAAAGGGTTAAGCTATCTGTCTACATATATATTTAGGTCTTTATTAAACTATCTGTCTACAAACATATTTAAGCCTTTATTATACTGGTGGCCTGTTGCCACAGGTTTCAATACAAAACCTATTTCAGGCACCAGTCCTTCACACTTGGGCTTAGATCGACTGTTCTTAGACCTAAGTAGTATTTGAAATCGTCTGAAGGGTCAGGGAATGTAAACGTATTTTTATTAAGATAGATAACTGAGGGAAAAGAAAGTGCATATGTGTTTGTGCACACATTTATACAGTGGCTGGTTTCTATTTGGTTCCAAATATCAGTCTTTATGGGCCTATACATATTAGGAGTAGCAAGACATCGCTTCCTTTCTACCATTTAATCCAATTGCCATGGCCAAAATGGGTCGGACGCCTTGTTAGATTTAATTTATTTATTGTCAGATAACGAGATCCATAAGGTTAGTTACAATGTGTCTTATAGTACTATGTTAGTAATACTCAAAATATAGCTTTGGGGAGTTCCAAGAAAATCTTACAACCCAAGGTCTTAATAATTTTCATCCTCCATAGGTACCCGGCACCAAATGCGAAGCTCGCGTACCCGATCTGATCGAAGGCAAGACGTACCAGTTCCGTGTGAAGGCGGTCAACAAGGCCGGCCCGGGCAAACCCTCCGCTGCTTCGGAGAACCTGCTGGCTAAGGACAGGTTTGGTGAGTAGTGCTCTTTTATTTATTAGGCCAACTACTTATTAAAGGCCGATTTCAAAGAAATCCTTCTTATGTTGGTATGTGTCTTCATGACGCCTTTCTGTCGTTCGGATTCGAAAAATCTATACTCTGCCAATGAAGGTTAACGCGTGTGAGAAATTCACTAGATGGCAATACGTAGGCGTGGGGTCCATCTGCAGCATGATTGCTTATTTTTGACGTGACATTTACAGACAATTCAATATTCACCAACCATTCTGCAGTTGGACTTCACACCTACGTATTGCCATATGGAGAATTTCTCATACGCGTTAACATTATATCAATCGTTTAGTGTAAGGAAGTGATAGAATATAGCTTCCGATTACGAATCTCTCACCGAAACGTTGTGAATAAGGAAACAGGATTTTGCTACTCAATCCACCTGTCCTGTAAATTGTGATTTATTTTCCTTATCCATGGCAAATAATATGAACGATTTTAAAATTATCAATTTATATAAAAAAAAGTTCTTATTATTGTTTCATTCGTTACAGCGCCGCCCAAGATCGACCGCACGAATATGCGCGACATCACAATCAAGGCGGGACAGAACATCCGCTTGGACATCAAGGTGTCCGGCGAACCGCCACCGACAAAGACATGGTGAGTACCTTAGGTCCAAATAGGTAACTTTACTATACCAAAGCCGCTCTAAGTTGGCCGATTTGACACTTTTTATTTTAAATTTTGCATTTATCCTTGTTAAGAGGAACATATTTAGCGAATCATAAAAAACAACTTTTAAAAATAAGACGTTAATTCAAAATGTCAAATGCACCTAATTATCTAATTATTTGTCTTTTATTACTTAAAATAATTGAATTATAAAAAGAAAACGAAAAATGTCCATTCTGTATTACGCTTTTACAAGGTTACGCCGTTTGACACGTTTTCATAGTGACGTAATGGGTAATACTCACCAGGTATTTTTTAGAAATAGGATGAAGGATTTAATAAGAATTGTATTTTAAAAATAAATATATTTTTAAATAAGAAACTTCAATTAAATCTTCTGGATGTGAATAAATGTTTTTAATAAAAAAATGTTATAATAGGGTATTTGATATTTTTTTTATTTTGATATAGTTGGATGGACCATTTGAACACAAAGGCACTGTTGAAAGTATCACTTTGATATCTGGATAACTCTACGAGATATTACAATTTTAATTGCACATTATTTGGGCGAGCTCAAAAGCGCTCCATACAAACGTCGACTGGCTTGTGACGTCACACGTTAGTTTGTTGTATGCAGCGCCTAAGAAGTTTGTTTTCATAATGAAAGATGTGACTAATTTTGTTATTAATAAGATGACAAAGGAATTTTAAATGATTTTCGCAATTTTGAAATGGACTTGCCCACCCAACTTTAAATGTCTTTTGTAGTCTCATTTCGCAAAAACATTTGAGTTTCGATTTCATTAATAATATTGATTTACATAAATCTTACTGATTTTCATAAAAATACCCTATTAGACCTTGCTTGGTTATAAAGTGGAAATAACTGTTACTTATATACTTCGGCAATTTTACCGTTGACCCTCACTAGTGCAGTCAGTCTGACATGTGTCAAATCGGCCAACTTAGAGCGGCTCTGGTATACTATTTATTTAAAAAAATAACTAGTTATCACCGTTCTTGAGATACTTTGGTTAAGGACCCTAAAAAGAACACCTAAAGCTGAATCCGTTTATTTGTATTTCATAATGTATTTTGAAAACAGTAAATATCCAATTTCAAATAATGTGGACAGCTGTGACTTAAACTTTTACTTTTTATTTCATGATTTACTACTATAATCTAATAAGCGGGGGGTTGTCTTACACATATTACAATTAATAATAATTCTGAGGGCAAGTCACTGGACCTGTAGAGGGCAAGTCACTGGACCTGTACCTCACACATCGTACATCATTATTTAAATATTGTTGAATGTCCCCCAGACAGATTGCAATAATAAAAAACAAAAAAAAAATACTAATTCTGGAGTAGTCATAATTATAGTTAGTGTCAGCATACATACCCACAACTCTTAAAAATAAACCAAAACACTGATTCAAAACTCATTTACTATTTTGTTTCCCATGCTAATACTTGACCATAACTGATGTCTCCACCCAGAGTGTTGAGTATATAAGACGTCTAAAAGCGTCGATGGCCGAGTGGTTAAGGTCGTTGCTTGCTATGCGAGAGGTCGCCAGTTCAAACCCCGCCAGGTACCAATGTGTTTTTCAAATTTGAAATTCATATGTACCATTATTCGACGCTTTAACGGTGAAGGAAAACATCGTGAGGAAACCAGCACACCTGAGAGATTTTTCAACGGTGTGTGAAGCCATGTCAGAGGCCTACGGGCGGCTTAAACTCTGACACCAGGTTGTTCATCAACCACACGATAAGAATAAGAAGTATATAAGACCATTAAACTGTAACCTCCTTTCCAGGTTCCACAACAAGGAACGCCTGTCCACCCGCGACGACCTAACAGTAGACGCGGAAGACTACAAGATCAAGCTTTCAGTGGTAGTCGCCGCTCGCAAGCACAGCGGCACGTACGTCTTGAAGGCAGAGAACAGCAGCGGACGAGATGAAGCCACCATACAAGTCAACGTGTTAGACGTGCCTGCCAAGCCGGAGGGACCGCTCAAGGTAAGGAAGGAGATTTGGACAGTTCTTTTTTTATAATAGGCCTTGGCGATCGATCTGCGATCGACAGCTTTGGAGTGAGGCCTTTGCCGAGCAGTGGGATAGCATAGGCTAAATAATAAAAAAAGAAATAGGCTAACAAGATGGTCTCACTCCACCTGATGGTAAGCGGTAGTGAGATCCACATATGAGGTCGACAGGCACAATAGAATATATTGAGCCTGTCGCACTCCCCATTAAGGCCTGCTTAGGGGCGTGAGCCATTCGCTCTAACAAGTCTAGTGATGATGACCCTGGGCTACTTCAAGCCCCCATCGTAAGTCAGTTAGGAAAAAAAAGTCCTCACTCTACCTGATGGTAAGCGGGTGAATGGGTGTTGAGGAAAGGCCGCCATTATCATACCAATTTGAATATTCGTATGACTTCTTTATGGGCGTGAGATCTCATCGCTCTAGCAAGTCTCTGCTAGAGTACTCTGGGGTACTCCAAGCCACCATCCTAGTAACTTAGAACAACAAATATATGATTTCTTACTTTGAACATCTTTAAACAATTCGTTCAGGTAATACTGGTTTAGGAATACAGTACTTATATAAATATAAAAATCCAAACAAAACCATAAACTAAAAAACAGTCCAAACAGCAACCAGATTGACACCCCTAAACACATTATAAAACATCCTCACCTCCCCACAGATCTCCGACATCCACAAAGAAGGTTGCACACTCAAATGGAACCCGCCGCTAGACGACGGTGGCGCCCCCATCGACCACTACGTCGTCGAGAAGCTAGACACAGAGACCGGCCGCTGGATGCCGGCGATGAAGACCAAAGACCCGAAGGCGGAGGTGGAGAACCTGGTCCCGGGGCACGAGTACAAGTTCCGGGTGTCGGCGGTCAACAATGAGGGCGTGTCGGAGCCTTTGGAGGCGGAACACTCGATTATCGCTAAGAATCCGTTCGGTGAGTTTTGTTATTGTTTTTTTTTAATTAAAATTAAATTAAATTAATCTTTATTTCAGACCATTGATCCATAGTTTGGTTTTATATCAGTTCACTTGTGAATAAGTCATCAGCTGCGTTTATTGGACTCTATCTATTGGAATCAAAAAGTCGAATTTACCACGAGTTTTAGTGTGTTACCAATTTTACACTTAAGTAAATTTTTCCCCGCAATGCGAACCTGTGTATAGTATTGCCGAAAAGAATACAAGATTTCATTGTTTCATACTCCTTGACTAAATGAAAAGATAGATGATAAATATCGAACGCTTGAATTTAAAATCCCTTGACGTTTAGAGATATTATTTCCATAACCATTTCACTTCAATCGCTTAACAAACCTATACCAATGAGAAGTTTCATTAGACTGTGTTTATAAATTGAGGTAAAGGCTGATAATCATCATGACCAGATAATTAACCACACATGTATCCACAGACGAGCCCGGCAAACCAGGCACACCAGAAGTGGTGGACTGGGACAAGGACCACGTGGACCTCAAGTGGGAGAAGCCGATCAACGACGGTGGCGCCCCCATCACCGGCTACGTCATCGAGAAGAGGGTCGTCGGCTCGCCCAAGTGGGTTAAGGCTTGCGAGGTGAGATCATGTTCAGTTTCGGTGACTGGCTCGGTGGAACAGTGGTAAGTGACTCAGGTTCATAACCTACGGTTCCAAGAGTCGTGGGTTCGATTCCCACTCGGGACGAATATTTGTGTGACGAACATCGGTGTTTGTTCCGTGTCTGGGTGTATTATTAAATATATTTAAGTTTATTTGTGTATCCACTGTTGATCCTGATTTCCGTGACACAAGTGCTTAAGCTACTTACCACGGGATCAGATCAATGTATGTGATGTTGTGTAATATTTATTTATTTAATTTAAAAATGGACATCGGTAGCTACATCATAAAATACTACACTTCAGTTGATTGCTAGATAAGTAGTAGAGTAGTTCAGATCGTTACCTGCCATGCGAGAGGTCGCCAGTTCAAACGCCACCACGTACAGTAAGCTAAAAATGTGGTCTACCACCCTACGGTTGAGATTCGTTTGAATCAACAAGGTCAATTTTCCCCGGCAACAAGATTGTGTCAGTGAAAAGTCAATCTTAGCGATCGTTACATCTCGCAGAAGCTTTCTTTGAAAGTTGTAGATCACTTTCTTGGCTGACTGTACCAATGTGTTTTTCAAATTTGAAATTCATATGTACGATTTATTAGACGCTTTAACGGTGAAGGAAAACATCGTGAGGAAACCTGCACACCTACGAAGAAATACTTAGGTTGCGTAGTCGACCAACCCGCACTTGGCCAAGTTTGTCGACTAAGTAAATAAACCACCAGTTACTGATTTTGATAAAGATTTTTGATACATCGTCTGGATCATGGACCATTGTTACACTTGTCTTATTCTGTGGTTTATTCATTATGATTTTCACCAATAGAATGACTCCAATTCAAAGACTCAAATAATTAAATTATAATGTATTCTCACAGGTCGGACCGTACGACAACGAGAAGGCAACAGTGCCGAACTTGGACGAGGGAACGGAATACGAGTTCCGCGTGAAGGCGATCAACGAAGCCGGCCCTGGCGAGCCCAGCGATGCTAGCAAGTCTGTCGTTTGCAAGCCTAGGAGACGTAAGTATTATTAGATTGATAGATGTTAATAAGAAATGTGTATATTTCAACCAAGATTTGACCCCATATTTAATAATTATCTGATTAGGTCCAATATGAAAGTAGGTTTTCGCCTGGAGAAATTCATTGGTATTGTCATGGCAAGCCGTAGATCTTCAGTAAGGCCTCATATCTACATCTTGCCACCAATCACGTGTGTCTATGTGATTGGTGAATATTGACGTGTCTGTCAATGTCACGTCAAAAATAACCAATCATGTTGCCTCAGTTGGACCTCACGCCAACGAATTGCGTATAGTGAATTTCTCATTCGCGAAAACCCCCACTGAAAATGCTTGAATCGATTCAAACGGGAATAGTTTATTGCTTATCATAAGCCAATGGTAATACATAATCTTTATCATTGTCTTTCTTTTTGGGCAGCTTACCTGGAAAGGATTGAGGTAGACAAGTATTAATTAAAATCTAATAAATTAAATAAATTTTAATATTTCAAATCGTGACCCCACCTGGACGGGGACTTAAACCACTGGTCTTTAAATAGCGCGTCTACTGCTCTAACCAATTGAGCTACGCAGGTGTTGAGTCATAAATGCGTATTTGCATCAATTTCTCCTAACTAGAGTAGCTACTCTTCATTGTAATGATTTGAATTTTCTTAAATCTCAATATAGTAAAAACACAAATATATTATTAAAACTAACTCTTAGCATAATAAATGTAATAACGAAAACTTGTTCCCTTCTCCAGTGGCTCCCAGGATCGACCGTCGCAACCTTCGTGCCATCAAGGTCCGTGAAGGCGAGCCGATCGCGCTGGATGTCAAAGTCTCCGGGGAACCCCCGCCAGATGTCACATGGACGTTGAACGGGAAGAGCGTGAGCAGCGGCAATGGGTTGAAGCGTGAGTTGTTTTGGTTATTTATTCCTGTTGTATTTAGAATTAATATAGCTGTGCCAGCGACTCCGTTCGCGTATCCCCCGTTTTTTACACATTTTCCACTGTATCTTTGCTCCTTTTGGTGCAGCGTGATGTTATATAGCCTAAAGCCTTCCTCGATAAATGGTCTATACAACGCAAAAAGATTTTTTCAAATCGAACCAGTAGTTCCTGAGATTAGCGCGTTCAAACAAACAAACAAACTCTTCAGCTTTATAATATTAGTATAGATTAGTCTTTATGGGTCTACACGATATTAGCAAATACTATAGCTACTTACTGCCCGACGTTCCGACTGGGTTACACCAATCATGGTCGCGAGTGAAGTTAATGTGTGTAATGGAACGCTAAAGTCTAAAATTGTTAGATACCAACATTATAACTTGTAAACTACACTAATCTACTAATCTGTGGACATCGCTGTTGGTTATGCATTTAATTTATATGCATGTAATTATAACTTTTTGTTTCTTATGTAATGTGTAGCTGTTTGTAGTTCTTTGCTGTCCCACTGCTGGGCAAAGGCACTCCAATGGCACTCCAAAGCTGTCGATCTCCGGCCAAGGCCGACCAGTTCTGATTATGGGCATCCAGATGATCTTGCCATCTCTCTGTTGTGTTGTTCTTAATAAAATAAAATAAATAAATTAATAACCATAACGTTTGTCCTTCCCAGTGGTGAACGTGCCATACCTGAGCAAGTACCAGCATTCCAGCCCGCGCCGCAAGGACTCCGGCACCTACAAGATCCAGGCCGTCAACAAGTACGGACAGGACACCGCCGAACTAGAGATCATTGTCACTTGTGAGTATTGAACAGTATTATTACATTATACACCGTGAAATTTTAGTGGTTGTTTTCCCGTGATTTGCCTTTAGTAATACTATCGAATCATGCAAATTATTCCTCGAAAAAAAAATTTTTTTTTTTCAAATTTTTCTGTATAATAATTTTCCAACTCGAAAACGAGAGAAGCTATCGTTGTTTTTGAAGATGTGACGTGTTCAGGTACTGCTTGCCGCATGAAATCGTTGCTTAAAGCTGAAGAAGCTCTACACCCTAAGTCATAAAGCGGTTCGAACGTGCTTTCGAGTTACGGTTAAACCTTTCGTAAAACCAGCATTTATTGATTTTACCAAAAAAGAACTGCACACATTTTTTGTACTACTAAGATAGAATCATTTTACTGCGGGAAAACAACCACTAAAATTTCACGGTGTATAAATGTCTGCAAATATACATAAAAGTTTGCCAGGTAGACGTTTTCTGTTAAGTGAGAGAAGCACATATGCCAGAAAGGGTACCTTAACACACTGTCACATAAATGTTCAAAATTACAAAATGCAATGTAAAATCTACCTACAAGTACAAGGAGAAGCTGACTGACTGATATAATATAAGCGTTGGGCATAAACAATGAGTGTTAAACTGAAACTCAAAATATTGCTTTTCCATAATGTACAAAAGATGTTCTTAAAAAGTAAGATTCAATTATAGACCCTGTCGGGCACCCTGTTAGATACTTGAACGTTTGAATATAACCCCTATTCTTTTCTAACTTTAAGGAGCCCTAATATAGAATATTTGCAAATTCACTCCTTCATCATCATCATCATTCTCCTGCCCTTATCCCACACTAAGTGGGGTCGGCGCAACATGTATATTTCTTCCACTCGGGCCTATCATTCGTCAGCTCTGTGTCTACTCCTTTCACTCCCATATCATCTCTCACGCAATCCATCCATGCAAATTCACTCCTTAAAGGGCTAAAATAGAGGCCGAACTAGTCTTTTGTGAAAGTGAAGCTGTTGCGGAAAAGTGCCTGAACTTTTCCATATTTGAAGTTATTCGAATAAAATTCAGTTTGAAGGCTCTACCACTGAAAGTTGTGAAACCCGTATTAAAATATTTCTAACAGGTTCAGTTAACATATGGTTAACATATTTGAAGTGAATTATAATAATTCTAATTAATCTAATTCTCGCAAGCGAAACACGTGAATGCGAAAATGAGGTTAAAAAAACAGATATATCAGTCGCGACTCTTCGCCTATTCTTGATTATTAAAGAATTTATTAAGAACAAACAATGTTTAACTTCAAATTATAACCGTAGTCCCACAAAACTAATTGCATAGTAAATTAATGATAGCCAATACTCTATCGTCTCATCCACAGCGAAACCCGACAAACCGGAGGGCCCGCTAGAAGTGTCCGACATCCACAAGGACGGCTGCAAGCTGAACTGGAAGAGGCCGAAGGACGACGGCGGCGAGCCGATCGAGGCGTACCTCGTGGAGAAGTACGACACCGAGACCGGATCTTGGGTGCCGGTCGGCAAGACGCTCGGCAACGTGCCCGAGATGGAGGTAGGTTAACTAGACTTAACTATCGGCCTGACCAAGTTACCTAGTACAATCAGCCAAAAATGTGGACTACCACACATCTCGCAGATACTTTTGTCAAAAGTGGTAGACCAGTTTCTTGGCTGACTGTACTTACCCATCATCAGCCCAATAGGACCCCACTGCTGGATCACCTACCTTAAACTAAGGCGATGAGGCCTTAGTCAACCACACTCGGGGTATGTTTGTTGGTAGTCTTCACAACCGTAGAAATTCTTCATAAGCTGGTGATCTTCTACGAAGATTTTTCAAAGAGTTTTCGTCATGGAGATTGAGGTGAGCTGGCTGGTGGAGTAAGATCATCCTGTAGATTAAAAAAAAAAGAACTGGAAGAGGCCGAAGGACGACGGCGGCGAGCCGATCGAGGCGTACCTCGTGGAGAAGTACGACACCGAGACCGGATCTTGGGTGCCGGTCGGCAAGACACTCGGCAACGTGCCCGAGATGGAGGTAAATCACTAAACACAGTCTCCTTGCCTGCACTAATATGTTACCTAGACTTGACTATCTCCTGCCCAAGATACTTGGTACTTAACCATGTTTAGCCGGTGATCCTGCGTCTAGTTTCTCTTCGATCATGTTTGATTGCCGTTTCACCGACATTACAGAATGAGAGAATAGAGAGGTAGGTCTATTGTGCCTGTCGACCTCATATGGTATCTCACTACCGCTTACCATCTTGAAATGATGGTAAGCGGTAGTGAGGAGTAAGGTCATCTTGTTAGCCTATTATAAAAAGAAAAAAAATAATGCACCTACATTTGCGCGTACACTGTGTACTATACGTCCTGGGCATTTGGCTGATTTACACAAATTGGCTGCCATGGCCAAAATTGGTTTGACAACATTATTATTCTTCGTTGAAGATTGACGATACAGCTGACATCTGTTGGGCACATTTGTTATCATACTTCTATTATCGCGTAGCAAACACACCTGCTATTATACCATTACCTATGTGACAAACATTGTTATCATCATTTCAGGTGGACGGCCTCATTCCTGGACACGAGTACAAGTTCCGCGTGAAGGCCCTGAACAAGGAAGGCGAGTCGGAGCCGTTGGAGACCTTCGGCGCCATCGTCGCCAAGGATCCCTTCAGTGAGTGCCATTCATCTGTTACTTCTTCTTTGCATGTTGATGGCAAACACACATATGTCCGGCCAGTATTAGGTACTGCTAATCGTGTTGCCAGTTACATTTTATATGAAAATATTGTCAGAAAACATATTCATATGCTTTCAACATTTGAATTCTAATAGTCCATCACTATCGATCTTTTAGATTAAAAAATAATTTTGACCCAAACACACAAATAAGGTCGAGCTAAATAAAACCGTTTAAAAATAGACAAGACGGAGTATTGTGAATAAATAATTAGGAGGCTGGTCAATGGAATATAAAAATGATTTTCTTTCCCAAAACAATTTAAATTTTTTAGAAAAATATGATGAACGCGCTGTTCCGGGCGTTTACCTAGTTATTATTATTTATATAATCAAAATACTCATCCATGATTTAAAAGTTGAATATAATTTCGAAACTGCAACATTTTCGCCAACGACCATCTCAAGTAGCACTATGCAATGGTTTCGAGCAATTTTCCTAATAACATTTTCCCACAGCCGTGCCCGACGCGCCGTCCGCCCCCGTGCCGGACGACTGGTCAGCGAGCCACGTGGACCTCAAGTGGGAGCCACCCATCTCGGACGGAGGCTCGCCCATCATCGGCTACATCGTGGAGAAGAAGGACAAGTACAGCCCGCTGTGGGAGAAGGCCGTGGAGACACACACGCCCACCCCCAGTGCTACTGTTAATGGGTGAGTCTTAGATGTTATACTTACATACTGAAAATCACGCCATTTTCCAGAGGTGTAGGCGGAGATCACCGGTCTTTAGATATCGTCGTCGTCGTCTGCTGCTCAAACCACTGAGCTATTTATTTATTTATTTGGACATCCAGCAGCTTTTACATTTCAATTATATATCTAAGTAACATGAACAATTAAAATAATGTGGCACAATGCAAAGCTTTTAAAGGTGTCACATCATGCACACAAAAGTCATACTGACAACACTATTTGCTATTTAGGTGTTGGTTCAAAAGCAGCTTAATGAGTTACATACATGTCATCTCTGTGTAATCCACCTACAGTATCCCATACTAAGATATTTAAAAATATTTTATATTGGTGAAGTAAGGTTTAAAATTTATGCATATTCCCTATCATATCAGCCTCTTATTCTGATCTAGTACGCCAACCTACGCTCTTTTACTGTCTTGCCCGAAGCCAAGACAAATGATGAGGACAATAGGTTTCAGTCGAAACCAAAGCTACCCTATACTATACCTATTTCGCGCCAAATGCGTACAATCTAATATTTTTTCGTTGTTTCAGCCTGATCGAAGGCAACGAGTACCAGTTCCGAGTGGTAGCCATCAACAAGGCCGGTCAGAGCAAGCCCTCTGACGCAAGCAAGAACTTCATCGCCAAGCCTCGCTTCTTGGCTCCCAAGATTGACAGGAGACATCTGCGTGACGTCACCATCTCTGCTGGCACTACGCTCAAACTGGAGGCTTCGATTACTGGCGAGCCCGCGCCGGCTGTGGAATGGAGGTAATGAGTTCGATCTTATTTATTTATTGGACCACCAGAGCAAATTACATTAGATGATACTTAAAATTAACATACAATAGTGACACATACAAAAACGTAAAAATGGTGTTTGTGTTTAATGTTTTAGTTTGAAATCAGGACCTTAATCCCTTGAGATAATGTCTAAAATCAGTGAACAATTTAATAATTTGCCCGTTGGGGGATGAATAGATCACTATCAATTTCGGTGAGGAATTTAGGTTCCTTTTAAGACGTGGTTCAAAGAATGTTAGTGTGCTGCTTAGTATTGAATGAGAAATGCTATATACCTGTAAAATGTAACTGAGAAATGTGCACAAAACGTACCAAACGACGTTATCATTGGTTAAAGGAATACTGTGTTGTGTGTTATATTACAATTTGTACGTTGAGTACACTGTGTAATCTATGAGATCATTTTGTGAGATTGTCAACTTTTTCTTTCTTCACTGAAGTCGGTTATTAGTACTGATTTTCACCAGCGCCATTGTACAAGAATGTACGTATATACAAGTAATGTAAGCCATCAAGATATTTATTACGTTCATCAATAAAATAAAAGCAACATTACTTATCAATTATATTATCTTCCAGATACCAGAACATGCCTCTCCGCCCATCGAAGGCGGTATCCATCGACTCACCGGACTACTTCACCAAGCTGGTGATCCGGCCGACGCGGCGCGACGACTCGGGCGAGTACACCGTCACCGCGGTCAACTCCAGCGGGAAGGACACCGTCACCGTCGCCGTCGTGGTCACCGACAAGCCGCTGAGGCCCGAGGGACCGCTGCAGGTAACCGGTGTTACAGCATAGTGATGTTAACAAAGGTCGCTCTAAGGTAGCCTATGAGGAATGGCTGCCATGCGAGAATAGCCGCCATTCCAATATGGCTGTCATTCTAAAATGGCTGCTATTCCAAAATAGCCACCATTCCGATATGGCTGTCATTCTAAAATAGCTGCTATTTTTAAATAGCTACTGTGGCAATATGATAGTCATTCTAAAATGGCCGCTATTCCAAAATACCTACCATCCCAATATGGCTGTCATTCTAAAATGGCCGCTATTCCAAAATACCTACCATCCCAATATGGCTGTCATTCTAAAATGGCCGCTATTCCAAAATACCTACCATCCCAATATGGCTGTCATTCTAAAATGGCCGCTATTCCAAAATACCTACCATCCCAATATGGCTGTCATTCTAAAATGGCCGCTTTCACAAAATACCTACCATCCCAATATGGCTGTCAGTCTAAAATTACCGCTATTCTAAAATGGCGACCTTCTTAATATGGCTGTCATTCTAAAACGGCTGCTATATCAAAATGGGCGATATTGTACTAGCCCAGCTTGGTAACTACACAATGGCGTACACTCCAAGGTAAGTACTCAGGTCGTCCATCCAAGGCGGTCTCCATCGACTCCCCCGACTACTTCACCAAGCTGGTGATCCGGCCGACGCGGCGCGACGACTCGGGCGAGTACACCGTCACCGCGGTCAACTCCAGCGGGAAGGACGCCGTCACCGTCGCCGTCGTGGTCACCGACAAGCCGCTGAGGCCCGAGGGACCGCTGCAGGTAACCGATGTTACACCATAGTGATGTTAACAAAGGTCGCTCTAAGGTGGCCTATTGGGAATGGGTGCCATGCGAAAATAGCCGCCATTCCAATGTGGCTGTCATTCTAATCCCAATATGACTGTCATTCTAAAATTGCTGCTGTTGTAAAATAACTGCAAGCCCAATATGGCTGTCATTCTAAAATGGCCGCTTATCCAAAATGGCGGCCATCCCAATATGACTGTCATTCTAAAATGGCTGCTGTTCTAAAATAACTGCAAGCCCAATATGGCTGTCATTCTAAAATGGCCGCTGTTCCAAAATGTCGGCCATCCCAATATGACTGACATTCTAAAATGGCCGCTATTCCAAAATACCTACCATCCCAATATGGCTGTCATTCTAAAATGGCCGCTATTCCAAAATACCTACCATCCCAATATGGCTGTCATTCTAAAATGGCTGCTATATCAAAATGGGCGATATTGTACTAGCCCAGCTTGGTAACTACACAATGGCGTACACTCCAAGGTAAGTACTCAGGTCGTCCATCCAAGGCGGACTCCATCGACTCCCCCGACTACTTCACCAAGCTGGTGATCCGGCCGACGCGGCGCGACGACTCGGGCGAGTACACCGTCACCGCGGTCAACTCCAGCGGGAAGGACGCCGTCACCGTCGCCGTCGTGGTCACCGACAAGCCGCTGAGGCCCGAGGGACCGCTGCAGGTAACCGACGTTACAGCATAGTGATGTTAACAAAGGTCGCTCTAAGGTGGCCTGTTGAGAAATGGCTGCCATGCGAGAATAGCCGCCATTCCAATGTGGCTGTCATTCTAAAATGGCGGCCATCCCAATATGACTGTCATTCTAAAATGACCGCTATTCCAAAATTGCGACCTTCTTAATATGGCTGTCATTCTAAAATGGCTGCTATATCAAAATGGGCGATATTGTACTAGCCCAGCTTGGTAACTACACAATGGCGTACACTCCAAGGTAAGTACTCAGGTCGTCCATCCAAGGCGGTCTCCATCGACTCCCCCGACTACTTCACCAAGCTGGTGATCCGGCCGACGCGGCGCGACGACTCGGGCGAGTACACCGTCACCGCGGTCAACTCCAGCGGGAAGGACGCCGTCACCGTCGCCGTCGTGGTCACCGACAAGCCGCTGAGGCCCGAGGGACCGCTGCAGGTAACCGTAGTTACGTCATAGTGATATGAGCAAAGGTCGCTCTAAGGTAGCCTATTGAGGAATGGGCGCCATGCGAAAATATTGCCGCCATTCTGATATGGCTGTCATTCTAAAATGGCTGCTATTCCAAAATAGCCACCATTCCGATATGGCTGTCATTCTAAAATAGCTGCTATTACAAAATGACGACCATCTCAATATGGCTGTCATTCTAAAATGGCTGCTATATCAAAATGGGCGATATTGTACTAGCCCAGCTTGGTAACTACACAATGGCGTACACTCCAAGGTAAGTACTCAGGTCGTCCATCCAAGGCGGACTCCATCGACTCCCCCGACTACTTCACCAAGCTGGTGATCCGGCCGACGCGGCGCGACGACTCGGGCGAGTACACCGTCACCGCGGTCAACTCCAGCGGGAAGGACGCCGTCACCGTCGCCGTCGTGGTCACCGACAAGCCGCTGAGGCCCGAGGGACCGCTGCAGGTAACCGATGTTACAGCATAGTGATGTTAGCAAAGGTCGCTCTAAGGTAGCCTATTGGGAATGGGTGCCATGCGAAAATAGCCGCCATTCCAATATGGCTGTCATTGTAAAATGGCCGCTTTTCCAAAATGGCGACAGGCCCAATATGACAGTCATTCTAAAATGGCTGCTATTTTTAAATAGCTACTGTGCCAATATGACAGTCATTCTAAAATGGCCGCTATTCCAAAATACCTACCATCCCAATATGGCTGTCAGTCTAAAATTACCGCTATTCTAAAATTGCGACCTTCTTAATATGGCTGTCATTCTAAAATGGCTGCTATATCAAAATGGGCGATATTGTACTACCCCAGCTTGGTAACTACACAATGGCGTACACTCCAAGGTAAGTACTCAGGTCGTCCATCCAAGGCGGACTCCATCGACTCCCCCGACTACTTCACCAAGCTGGTGATCCGGCCGACGCGGCGCGACGACTCGGGCGAGTACACCGTCACCGCGGTCAACTCCAGCGGGAAGGACGCCGTCACCGTCGCCGTCGTGGTCACCGACAAGCCGCTGAGGCCCGAGGGACCGCTGCAGGTAACCGGTGTTACAGCATAGTGATGTTAACAAAGGTCGCTCTAAGGTAGCCTGTTGAGAAATGGCTGACAGGCGAAACTAGCTGCCATTCTGATATGGTTGTCATTGTAAAATGACTGCTGTTCTAAAATAACTGCAATCCCAATATGGCTGTCATTCAAAAATGGCTGCTATTACAAAATGACGACCATCTCAATATGGCTGTCATTCTAAAATGGCTGCTATATCAAAATGGGCGATATTGTACTAGCCCAGCTTGGTAACTACACAATGGCGTACACTCCAAGGTAAGTACTCAGGTCGTCCATCCAAGGCGGACTCCATCGACTCCCCCGACTACTTCACCAAGCTGGTGATCCGGCCGACGCGGCGCGACGACTCGGGCGAGTACACCGTCACCGCGGTCAACTCCAGCGGGAAGGACGCCGTCACCGTCGCCGTCGTGGTCACCGACAAGCCGCTGAGGCCCGAGGGACCGCTGCAGGTAACCGACGTTACAGCATAGTGATGTTAACAAAGGTCGCTCTAAGGTAGCCTGTTGAGAAATGGCTGCCATGTGAAAATAGCCGCCATTAGCTCTAAAATGGCCGCAAAATAGCCACCATTCAGATATGGCAGTCATTCTAAAATGGCCACTATTTCAAAATGGCGACAATCCCAATATGGCTGTCATTCTAAAATGGCTGCTATTTTTAAATAGCTACTGTGCCAATATGACAGTCATTCTAAAATGGCCGCTATTCCAAAATACCTACCATCCCAATATGGCTGTCATTCTAAAATGACCGCTATTCCAAAATTGCGACCTTCTTAATATGGCTGTCATTCTAAAATGGCTGCTATATCAAAATGGGCGATATTGTACTAGCCCAGCTTGGTAACTACACAATGGCGTACACTCCAAGGTAAGTACTCAGGTCGTCCATCCAAGGCGGACTCCATCGACTCCCCCGACTACTTCACCAAGCTGGTGATCCGGCCGACGCGGCGCGACGACTCGGGCGAGTACACCGTCACCGCGGTCAACTCCAGCGGGAAGGACGCCGTCACCGTCGCCGTCGTGGTCACCGACAAGCCGCTGAGGCCCGAGGGACCGCTGCAGGTAACCGATGTCACAGCATAGTGATGTTAACAAAGGTCGCTCTAAGGTAGCCTGTTGAGAAATGGCTGCCATGCTTAAATAGCCACCATTTTAATGTGGCTGTCATTCTAAAATGGCCGCTATTTCAAAATGTCGGCCATCCCAATATGGCTGTCAGTCTAAAATTAACCGCTATTCTAAAATTGCGACCATCTTAATATGGCTGGCATTCTAAAATGGCCGCTATTACAAAATGACGACCATCTCAATATGGCTGTCATTCTAAAATGGCCGCTTTCACAAAATACCTACCATCCCAATATGGCTGTCAGTCTAAAATTACCGCTATTCTAAAATTGCGACCTTCTTAATATGGCTGTCATTCTAAAATGGCTGCTATTCCAAAATACCTACCATCCCAATATGGCTGTCATTCTAAAATGACCGCTATTCCAAAATTGCGACCTTCTTAATATGGCTGTCATTCTAAAATGGCTGCTATATCAAAATGGGCGATATTGTACTAGCCCAGCTTGGTAACTACACAATGGCGTACACTCCAAGGTAAGTACTCAGGTCGTCCATCCAAGGCGGACTCCATCGACTCCCCCGACTACTTCACCAAGCTGGTGATCCGGCCGACGCGGCGCGACGACTCGGGCGAGTACACCGTCACCGCGGTCAACTCCAGCGGGAAGGACGCCGTCACCGTCGCCGTCGTGGTCACCGACAAGCCGCTGAGGCCCGAGGGACCGCTGCAGGTAACCAGTGTTACAGCATAGTGATGTTTACAAAGGTTGCTCTAAGGTGGCCTATTGGGAATGGGTGCCATGCGAAAATATTGCCGCCATTCTGATATGGCTGTCATTCTAAAATGGCTGCTAATCCAAAATGACTGTCATTCTAAAACGGCTGCTGTTCTAAAATAACTGCAAGCCCAATATGGCTGTCATCCTGAAATGGCTGCTATTCCAAAATGGCGGCCATCCCAATATGACTGACATTCTAAAATGGTTGCTGTTCTAAAATAACTGCAAGCCCAATATGGGTGTCATTCTAAAATGGCCGCTATTTCAAAATGTCGGCCATCCCAATATGACTGTCATTCGAAAATGACCGCTTTTCCAAAATGGCGGCCATCCCAATATGACTGTCATTCGAAAATGGCCGCTTTTCCAAAATGGCGGCCATCCCAATATGGCAGTCATTCTAAAATGACCGCTATTTCATCCCAGTAATTTTACGCCTACAGTATTCCATACTAAAACTGATACAATCTTCGCAGATCTCGGACGTGCACAAGGAAGGTGCCACGCTCAAGTGGAAGAGGCCGAAGGACGACGGCGGCACTCCCATCGAGTACTACCAGATCGACAAGCTGGACACCGAGTCCGGATGCTGGGTGCCTTGCGCTCGCTCCGATGAGCCTAGTGAGTTTTATTACCATTAAATCTATATCTTGATGGGTGAGGCATTAAAGTAATTCCTTCAACAGTACCACTATTATTGGTCCGTCTAGAAAATAGAGATTTAAAGTCAGCTAAAATCATTACAGTCTATCTAACTATTACAGTCAAAATCTAAATGAAAATGACTTTAATTACATATGTTTACATGCAATTTACTTGCACTTTTAAATCGTCACATTACTAATAATAAGATTCTACCACCGGTTTGGAACGCCGATTCTACCGAGAAGACTCCGACAAGAAACGAGATTGTTACTCTTTCTCTCAGTATTTACAATAACTTCGTAACATATCATTTTTCCTGTTCACATTGCTTGTCGTGGTAGCCTGTAAGTGAATCTGCACTTACCTAGATAGATACCTATTGACTACCTACTCTAAACTGTTGTAAATCAGCGTCGTGGTCCCGTAGGGCCGCGGCATAATGCTGAGTGAAAACCTTTTTGGCACATTCTGCTTTAGTTTTAAGTCTTTTTTTTATTTCTATTTTTGTTACTGTGAGAATGTGCTAAATAAAATATTTTTCTTTCTTTCTTCCTTTCTCAATTAGTGTAAGATTTTAAACTTTCGCGTTCCATTACACTGAAATAAGTCTTTATGGGTCTTCACGCGATGAGGCTCGCGACCACGATTGGTGTAACCCAGTCGAAACGTCGGGCAATAAGTAGCTATGTAATTTTGCTACTCCTAATATCGCGTGAAGACCCATAAAGACTTATTTTAGTGTAAGATTTGTTGGTTATCCATAAAAATAAATATCTAACTGTACCCCTCTCTTTCAGAGTGCGACGTGACCGGCCTGACTCCTGGCAAGGAGTACAAGTTCCGCGTGTCCGCCGTGAACGCTGAAGGCGAATCGGAGCCGCTCACCGGAGAGGAGAGCATCATCGCCAAGAATCCGTTCGACGAGCCTGGTATGTGGGACTTGAGTTTGGTTTATGAACGCCATCTGTTGATAGGGACTTGGTACATTTTGTGGGGGTCATGAAGGCGAGTTTATACGAAACTATAGTTTTGTCAAAGACTCGCTGCCCGCGATGCCATAAATCATCTGTATGCAAGGGCGGCCCATGCGCATAGCGCACTTGTCGATGGAAGTCATCGACAAATGCTTTCTTCCAAAATAATGTACGTTGTTATGTGCGCATCGTGATTGTTTAATAGGTATTTGCGCTGGCAATGATAATTAATTAGTAGGTAAATTATATTGTCTGAAACTCAACTTATATATGTTTTAAAGAGTACGTAATTTACGAATTAATTCACTAATAACGATAAACTACAATTAACATACCTATATTTTTATTTTAAAAATAATTGCATAATCATTTACTCCATAACTTTTATTACTAAGTATACAAAATATTTATCGTATTAATATCGACACCACACTGGTGCAACACTACGCCTCCCCATAAGACCTGTAAGTGCGACAGAGAGATCAATATTCGCTGTCGTAGTCCCACGTTTTATTGCCCCGCGAGCAGCGAGTCTTTGACACAACTATAGTGACCCGCCATCGCTTCGATTCGGGTATACGCGGTTTCACCCTCGTCTCGGCGGAACTACTTCACGTACCGGGATAAAATATAGCCTATGTTACTCAAGGTGAATGTAGCTTTCCAATGGTGAAGGAATTTTAGAAATCGGTCCAGTAGATTTTGAGTTATTTACGAAAATACAAATATTTCCTCTTTATAATATTAGTATGAAAGTTTGGATAAAAACCTTCCTCTTGAATCCCCCTATCTATTAAAAAAACCCCATCAAAATCCGTTGCGTAGTTTTGAAGATTTAAGCATACTTTGTACTATGTAGTATTATCCCGATATTATTACTGTTGGACAAATTTTAATACGCAAAAAACTGGGTAAAAATTGGATGGAAAAAAGGAAGCCTTACATAGGGTAAAAGTACACCGATCACGATCAAATCACAAGATGTACAAACGTACGATTTATATTACTGATATCTCATTTATCAAAATTTGGGCAAAATTTGTGTGAGTTTTTCTGTAATGAAATTACTCAGCCCGGAGTTAGGAAGTTGGCGGTTGAACGCCCGTGTATGGAAAGCACGTTAAGCCGGTGGTCCTGCGCCCGATCTCTCATCGGTCATGTCGGATTGCCGTCTCGCCGGATTATGAGAGTAAGGGAATAGAGAGTGCACTTGTGTTTGCGCGTACACTTGTGCACTATAATATGTCCTGCGCACTTGGCTGATCTCAGTCGAGATCGGCCGCTATGGCCGAAATCGGTCGGACGCCTCATTATACATAAAAACCGTCCTCTTGAATCCCTCTATGTGTATAAAAGAACCCCATCAAAATCCGTTGCGTAGCTTTAAAGATTTAAGCATACAGATAGACGCGGGAAGCGACTTTACTTTATACTATGTAGTGATTATCCCGATATTATTACTGTTGGACAAATTTTAATACGCAAAAACTGTTTAAAAATTGGATGGAAGAAAGGAAGCCTTATAGAAGGTTTTTTTTGTATAATGAGCTAACAAGATGACCTCACTCCACCTGATGGTAAGCGGTAGTGAGATCCAAATATGAGGTCGACAGGCACAGTATACCATTTTGAAATAATAAATAATAATAATGAATAAAGTGCATTTGATGAGGGTAAAAGTACACAGATCACGATCAAATCACAAGATGTACAACAAGATTTATAGGACTGATATCTCATTTATGTATCTAACAATGTTAATCCCCCCTTCCAGGCGCGCCAGGTACACCAAGCGTAACGGACTGGGACAAGGACCACGTGGACCTCAAGTGGTCCCCGCCGCGCGACGACGGCGGCGCGCCCATCACCGGCTACATCGTGGAGAAGAAGGACAAGTTCGGCAACTGGGAGAAGGCCGTCGAAGTGCCCGCCGACAAGACCACCGCCACCGTGCCTGATCTGATTGAGGGGCAGACTTATGAGTTCAGGTATGTTGGGGTCGTGGAGTTACGAAGAGTTTTATAAGGCTAACAAGGTTACGGGTACTTTTGATCTGACCTTTCCTTAGTAATCGACGAGCGTGCATGAAGAGATTGATGAATGTGGATGAAGCGAAAGTGGTGTGCCAGGACCGTAGCACATGGCAGGAAGTGATCTCTGCCTACCCCTCTGGGAAAAAGGCGTGATTTTATGTATGTATGTAACAAGTTTACCTCACTTCACCTGATGGTAAGCAATAGTGAGATCCACATATTAGGTCGACTTGCACAATAGACAAAAACGTAGTTATTATATTTCGTTTTGGAGCTACGGATTTGCATTTGGCAGAAATGGGAGTAATGGGTATTGTTGCTGAGCGTCGGGATAGTCCATAGATCGTAGGTTGGAGGAACAAATAGGTTTTTTATTGTCAACTTGCATAAAACAACAAGCAACTAGCGGTCTAGAATAAAAAAAAACTGAAACTGATACAATGTAATTATAAAAAATATTGTTTAGAATTTTATCCAATAATACTGTTAATCCATGTGAATTTGAATGGTTCGGTGGTACTGTGGTTAGTGACTCAGGTTCACTAACCATGGTTCCAAGTGTTGTGGGTTCGATTCCTACCCGAGACAAATATTTGTGTGACTAACATCATATATTTGGAATCTACTGTTGATTCTAAGTATTCAGACATCCGTAACAAGAGTGCTCAAGCTACTTACCACGGGATCAGATTGATGTATGTGATGTTGTGGAATATTTCTTTATTTATTTAATCTTTTCCTTGCAGAGTCCGAGCCGTGAACAAGGCAGGCCCGGGCGACGCTAGCGACAGCACGCACCCGATCGTGGCGAAGCCGCGCAACCTCGCGCCCAGGATCGACCGCACCAACTTGATCGACATCAAGATCAAGGTCGGACAGAAGTTCGGATTCGACGTCAAGGTGAGGCAGCACAAGGGAGCATTGTTTATCTCTTAGTTTGTAGTGTTTTTAGATTCAATCCAGTCAAAAAGTATTTGGATGGTGATCAGTGGGTCACGAAGCGAATATTGAATAAGTTTTTTTTAAAGCAAAAGTAATACATAGACAATAGACATATAGTCTGATATGTGTTCGGGATGAGAGCAATCCGCTAAGTTTGTACCAAAATGTTTCGTCTAAAAACTCCTAAATAAATTACACTACGCTGATCAGACCTGATTCTTCTCATATTTGAACATAATTTAACTTATTATCTTCAGGTTACTGGTGAACCAATGCCGGAGACCAAGTGGTTCCTGGCCAAGAAAGAAGTCAAGTCTGGCGGAGAGATCAAGGTTCAACACTCCGACTATAACACCAAGATCAACTGCAAGGTAAATATTGGGCAATAAAAGCAACAGATAGAGACTTGTTATATTCACAGTATGTTTGTATGTATAAGAACTTCAAGAAGAAATTAAAATATCCAACGGGCCCATTTAATCCCCTTTAACGCAACAATAGAAACAGATAGATTTTGATATTCACAGAATGTTTGCTTGTATAAGCACTTCATAAACAAATCTTAAAATTATAAGTGCCGAGACCGCAAATCATAAAAATTTTAGTCTCGGCACTATTTTGGCTTTTTGTATGATTAAATTTGAAATAAAACAACTATAGTAATGACTGTTTGTGTGCCAAAATAGGGAATATGCATAAATCTGCAATCTTTAATTTTTCAACAACTTATGAAAAAAGGTTTAAACATATTATTATACTAAAATGTGAAATAAAAATGAAAATCGGTTCACAAACGAAGGATTTATAAGGAATTAAAGTTAATTTTCTATCTCTTTCTTACAAAACGGAGTTTTTTATGGTTCGCGTATGGCCGTAGTGTAATTGTGACGTCATCTGCCATATCGGATCTCTCTGTCCACCCGGGAACTTTAAACAGCTATATCTCGCTTATCGTTAAAGTAAATTGAAAAATAGAATTACATTCATATTTCTTCGATATTAAAGATTGATTTCTATAATAAAAAAAAAATGTGTGCATATTCCCCATTAAAAACAAACAAAGGAATCGCCTCTTGCACGTCTTCTCCTATGACATTCAATATTGTTTCTTCTGCCACATTTAAACTTGTTTCTTCTGCCACTTCCAATCTTGTTTCTCCCGCCACGTCTAAACATGTCACCTCCCGTTCCCAGGCGGCGACCCGCGCCGACAGCGGCCGCTACACCATCACAGCGGAGAACTGCAACGGCAAGGACGTCGCCGAGGTCGAGGTCATCGTGCTGAGTGTGCCTAGTCCGCCGGGCGGGCCTCTCAAGGTACGTAAACCCTTTAAATCAGTGGTTCTCACGAGGGACCATTTTACCAAATGTTTGTTTTGCCGGGGACCACCCTTTATTTTGGGTGACCGTTGTTTTACCAAAATTGTTTGATACAGAAAACAGGCACAATTTTATAATTAGCACTCATTTATTAATTATTTGGCAAATATGTATATAACAAAATAGACAATACTAAATATATAACAAGGTACAAATAATAATTAAATGTGATTTTGTGACTGTATAGTCTATGGGGCATTTCACGTCAAGCGGACAACCAAAAAAAAGTGAGGTCGTGAATTTTGTTTATATTGTGGTTAGTTATACTTCTAGTAGACATGGATATGTACACGCATTTTTTTTTTCGTGTGGTGATTTAATGCGTAGTTATGAGCCTTTAAAGTTTTACTAAAAATTAAGTCAAGCATTTTTGGATGCTTATTATATGTATCATTACATTTGTAATAAAAACTAAAAGGTATTGATTCTTATAGTTAAAAAGTTAAAAATTTAAATTTTTTTGGCGAATTCTAAATTTGAATTTTTTTTAGTACAGTAAACCGGAAATGAATATTTAAAATCGATTTTTGAGTAACTTCGACCATTTTTATTTTTAATATTTTGACTTTAAATTAAAGCTTTAAATGTACTTATTCTTCACAAAAAAAATTACAACGTGATCTCTGATAATTTAAGACTTAGAGCATCTAGAGTACATACACATACCTATGAACATTTTCCAACCAATCAGCTTTATGCGTTAACTTGCTAAAATACTAAGGTATTAATATTTTATTCCTTCATTATAACGTATAAACATAAATAATAAACGATTTAATCAATTCTTTACAAAAAAAAATAAGACAGAGCGGATTTAATCATTGATTTGATTGATTCATTCTTTCTAACTAAATAAAGTTCCTAAGTCATTAAGAAATAGTAACGCGTCTAGATGAAGAGCGGTCAAAATTTCAAATAAAATAACAGACGCACATTACCTAATGAGACAGTTCGGAGTCATATAGCTGTCTCTTTCTGGCAAGTAACAACAATTGGCTAGATACTTTTTATAGCTACGAGATGGCGTTAAGGGCATCGAGCCCGGGTTTACCCGGTCCGAAAAAAACCATCTAGTGATCCGTTTATTCATCTGCCACCCATTATCATCATCATCAGCCCATTTCCGTCCACTGCTGGATATAGGCCTCCCCAAATGCACGCCACTTCCCGTTTTCCTCGGCTTCTTCACTCTAGAACTCGTTTACCCCAGCAGTTGTGGGTTCTATGGCTGATGTGGCCAGCCCACTGCAATCTCTTTGCTGATGCGATGAGCTATGTCGATCACTTTGGTTCTCTGCTGGATTGCCAAATTTCTGAATCGATCCCGCAGAGAAACACCGAGCATAGCTCTTTCCATAGCCCGCTGAGCGACCTTGAACTTGTGCACCAGCCGTGCTTCAGTGTCCACGTTTCGGCTCCATACATAACGGGTAGGACGCACTGATTATAGACTTTCGTCTTTAGGTTTTGTGGGATTGATGATAAGAAGACTCGGCATAGTTTCCCAAATGCCCAGCTGAATTCTTCTATTCACCTCGTCCTTAAAGATGTTTCGACTCAATTGTCTGCCCAAGGTACACATATTTTTGAACAACTTTGAAGACGGTGCCGTGGACGTAACGTTGGTTTTGTCCAAGTTCATCCGTAGGCCGATACTTGCAGAAGGTTCCGTCTTGTCGTCGACTTTGTTTCTGCTGCATATCAATGACATGTTGTCACTAGGCAATATCCATTGCTATGCAGGTGACAGCACTGTCCACGTACGTTATTTCGGAAGACCTGGGGTAAAGCAGACCGAAACTGAGGAAACTTTTTTGAGGAGGAGAAGACTTTTTTGAAAAAGTGTCTCCTTTCATTTCCCATTATACTCTTCAGAGCACCCCCTTAACAAAATACAGGATAGCCTTAGCATCCTTGGCATCGATGTTCGTTGCGATCTGAACCAGCGGGATTACATTGAGAGCGTCATTAGAACAGCCTCCCGCAAACTGAGGATCCTGAACAGAGTACGGCGATTTTTCACACCGGTGGCGCATTTTTGCAAGCTTGCACCAGGCGCATAAAAGGCTAGTTACGAAACTTCTAGATTATCGACAGCACGGATAGCACGTCACTGCAGCCTATCAAGGGCATCAAGCAAGTATTTTACTCTTAAAAATAGCTTGTAGACGTCGTTTAAGAGGTAAATGGGTCGATAGTTCTTCAAACGGGTTTTGTCACCCTTCTTAGCCAGGCGACGCCTACTCCCCGCAATTTTGTCTATATAAAAATCTATGTTTAAAACAGATTTTATGCCTTTTTTATTTCTATTACAAAAAAGAACAAAAAGCTCGAAAAAGCTCGAAAACTCGGGTTACCCGGGTTTCAGTTACATTGGAACCCGAAAAACCCGGGTTTTGAAAATTGAACGGGTTTTCGATGCCCTAGCCGCGTTAACTCTTTCACCGTCTATTACAATTTTTGAAATTACTTTTTTGTTTGTACTTTATTATTACCTATTATGATAAAATGCGTATATTTATATTGATAATCATATATTATTAAAAAAAACGGTTAATTTCTTATGTTTATACGTTATAATGAAGGAATAAAATATTAATACCGTAGTATTTTAGCAAGTTAGCGCATAAAGCCAATTGCTTAGAAAATGTTCATAGGTATGTGTATGTACTCTATATGCTCTAAGTCTTAAATTATCAGAGATCACGTTGTAATTTTTTTTGTGAAGAATAAGTACATTTAAAGCTTTAATTTAAAGTCAAAATATTAAAAATAAAAATGGTCGAAGTTACTCAAAAATCGATTTTAAATATTCATTTCCGGTTTACTGTACTAAAAAAAATTCAAATTTAGAATTCGCCAAAAAAATTTAAATTTTTAACTTTTTAACTATAAGAATCAATACCTTTTAGTTTTTATTACAAATGTAATGATACATATAATAAGCATCCAAAAATGCTTGAGTTAATTTTTAGTAAAACTTTAAAGGCTCATAACTACGCATTAAATCACCACACGAAAAAAAAAATGCGTGTACATATCCATGTCTACTAGAAGTATAACTAACCACAATATAAACAAAATTCACGACCTCACTTTTTTTTGGTTGTCCGCTTGACGTGAAATGCCCCCTATACTAACTTCAATTCACCAGTGGCATCCAACCGATTGCGATGCTTGTTTTAAATTAATTAGATTGCCTCGCGGACCACTTGGAATGCTTACAGGGACCACCAGTGGTCCGCGGACCACCGGTTAAGAACCACTGCTTTAAATAGTATGATGTTTGACTGCCTCGTTGTTCTATTGGTAGTTCTTTGGTTTTATAGGCCTTATCTTGATTGAGTAAGGTTATAATTATTATGACAATATGGTTTCCACTACTATGTGAATAACTAAATAGATAAATATGTACCAAAAAATTTTTTTTTTTAAATATTTCTTATTAAAAAAATTATTTAAAAAATTTAAAAAAGCTAAATAATGTATCAAAAGGATGCATATATCCATTAAACCGACAAGTTAGTTGGTAGATAATCGTATGCCGGTAGTTCGTCTCCAGTAATATATTTTTGTGACATTGACAGACATTATATAATTTTAAACTGTCATGGTTACACACATTAGAAAACTGTAACTGTTCGGGATATTTACCATGTTGTTTTGTTTTAATGAGCTCCCGATATTTCGGCACTGTTGCAAGCGCCATGATCACGGGTGAACTGTAGGACTGCGAGAATGACGGTAGGTCTAAGGGCAGACATATCGGTCTACCCTCTTTCTAAGTCTTTTATTACGCACGACACCACTACCCTCGTTCACAATATCGTCACTCCGAATTCGATCACAACACACTACACTTACAGTATCACATCTTTTTTCGAGAACGGACACTTGTTTATTTTTATTTTTACATAAACGTATCACTGGATGCCATACATTCGACAGTTGAAACCCATCCTCACGATTGAAGTTTTTGAATTTTTTAATTTCAATTGCTTCCCTCACCAGTCGTGGTATATAATGCCGAATCTATAAGATGTTGAGCAAATTGCTCAACATCTTATAGATTCGGGAACGAACCACTGGATTGAGTTACATAACCCTAAAGTACTTTCTACAGAACGCCATTATATACCACGACTGGTGAGGGAAGCAATTGAAATTAAAAAATTCAAAAACTTCAATCGTGAGGATGGGTTTCAACTGTCGAATGTATGGCATCCAGTGATACGTTTATGTAAAAATAAAAATAAACAAGTGTCCGTTCTCGAAAAAAGATGTGATACTGTAAGTGTAGTGTGTTGTGATCGAATTCGGAGTGACGATATTGTGAACGAGGGTAGTGGTGTCGTGCGTAATAAAAGACTTAGAAAGAGGGTAGACCGATATGTCTGCCCTTAGACCTACCGTCATTCTCGCAGTCCTACAGTTCACCCGTGATCATGGCGCTTGCAACAGTGCCGAAATATCGGGAGCTCATTAAAACAAAACAACATGGTAAATATCCCGAACAGTTACAGTTTTCTATTGACAGACATGTCAATATTCACCAATCATGCTGCAGTTGAACCTCACACTTTACGTATTGCCATTCCTCATTCGCAACAACTCACTCGTTAGTTCAGAGCAGTCAAATACATGAGGGGTTGTCTCAAACCATCCTTTTCCCTGCAATCCTATGACGACGAAAGGCTACTCAGTTATCAGGCTACTTAGTAGTCAGACAAATTATTTGGAGTGTTCTCTAAAACCATAGTTGACCATGAGATTTTATACTTTCGCGTTCCATATTATTACATTAAATAGTTGATGTATATGTTTTTATACGACTTAAGTCAAATGTTCTGTACTTTTACATCCTCGAACTGAACCTCGGTTGAACTGCCTCGTTTGTCTATTGGTAGCATGTGCTGCGTTAGGACCGTGAGGTCCACGGTTCGAGTCCGGGGTCGGGCAAAATTTGTGTGAGTTTTTCTGTAATGAAATTACTCAGCCCGGAGTTAGGAAGTTGGCGGTTGAACGCCCGTGCCTCGGAAAGCACGTTAAGCCGGTGGTCCTGCGCCCGATCTCTCATCGGTCATGTCGGATTGCCGTCTCACCGAATTATGAGAGTAAGGCAATAGAGAGTGCACTTGTGTTTGCGCGTACACTTGTGCACTATAATATGTCCTGCGCACTTGGCTGATCTCAATTGAGATCGGCCGCCATGGCTGAAATCGGTCGGACGCCTTAATTGTTACACTAGTAAATGTATGTATACAGTATTTCTTAACTTATTGCTAAGTGTACAATAATAGGTCGGTAAACACCGCATGCAGATAGGAATAATATTTTTTAACTATTTGATATATTTTTTAAGAACACAGTTCAACTTATTTTTACAAAATTATTTTACATCTAGTTGGTGTAGTTGCCATTTCAGTTTATGAATGGAAATGCAAAACAAATCTATTTGACTGCTATATTTATTGTGTAGCTTGCAAAGTCTGGGGACAGGAGAGTTACAACCTAGTACAGTACAGTATGATGTTGGACTGCCTCGTTGGTCTATTGGTAGTTCTTTGGTTTTATAGGCCTTATCTTGATTGAGTAATAGTAACAGAGCCCACGACCAAAACCATGTCTCATAGCAATACGGCAAAAACCCTATAAAATCTTTAGATTGTATGATTCTGAACCCGACTAGGTATATAGTAACGGTCGAAAGTGTAGCAACTACGTGGGAGGCCATTTCTGCTATGTCAAAAAAAAAAGGCAGTCGGTATTATAGCAATACGTCTGATAGTGATAATGTACATAGATTTTATAATTGTTTTACGAAAAAGTTTGTTTTCAGACATTTTGTGCGTAGCACATAGCCTGAGCGCATTTTTGAAAATGTCAACAAATTTAGCCGACCTGTATCATAGCAATACGGATAATTTTTTTTTTAACTTTTCGTTTTGCTGCCTTGATTACCAAAAACCTGTTATCAGACACTTTAAGTGTAGCATATGGAGTATATGCTAAAACGAAAATAACAAGTGTGCTTTAAATAAAACCAAAACTATCAAATCAATCAGTATTTAATTTCAACAGCCTCATCGCTTGTTACGCCCCTGCCCCTTTCTTACTATTATTCATTGGTTTCATTCAAGATACCTCAATACGATTCTTAAGTGATATCTGAGTATCGAAAAGTTGTCTGATAGAAAAGATGCTACACTTCATTTGTCTGATATAAATTTTTTGCACATGTGGACAACTTATTCTATCATGTCTTGCAATTTTCAGACATATTGCTATGATACCGATCGGTAAAATTTGTTAACATTTTCAAAACGGTCTCAATATTTTATGCGTCCACATTTCCGTCTGAAAATTGTTTTGTTCGCATCAAATAACCAAAATTTACTAATAAAAAAGATTTTCAGACGTATTGCTATGAGACATTTTTTTTGTCTCATTTTTAATCTTTTTAAGTGATTTTACGGGTTTGCGCTACACCACTAACGTCTGAAAAATATGTTTCCGGTATCTCAGAATCATCATTTAACTACAGTCTGCAAATCAGACATATTGCTATGATGCAGTTCGGTAAAATTCTTTGACAATTTTGAAAATTCGGTCAGATCAAACGCTACGCGGAAAATGTCTGATATTGGTATTTTCGAGTTCAGAATAATCTTATCTATCGATTTGATGCGGTTTTGGCCGTATTGCTATGAGACAAAAATTTTGGTCGTGGGCTCTGTTACTATAAGGTTATAATTGTTATGACAATATGGTTTCCACTACTATGTAAATAAATAAATAGATAAATATGTACCAAAAGGATGCATATATCCATTAAACCGACAAGTTAGTTGGTAGATAATCGTATGCCGGTAGTTCGTCTCCAGTAAAATATTTTTGTGACATTGACGAATGCTGCTGTTGAATCTCACACTTTACGTATTGCCATCCCTCATTCGCAACAACTCACTAGTTAGTTCAGAGCAGTCAAGTACATAAAGGGTTGTCTCAAACCATCCTTTTCCCTGCAATCCTATGACGACGAAAGGCTACTCAGTTATCAGGCTACTTAGTAGTCAGACAAATTATTTGGAGTGTTCTCTAAAACCATAGTTGACCATGAGATTTTATACTTTCGCGTTCCATATTATTACATTAAATAGTTGATGTATATGTTTTTATACGACTGAAGTCGAATAAATATCTAATAAATAAATATCTGGGACATTTCCACACACGGTCATCTGACCCCAAACTAAGCAGAGTTTGTACTATGGGCGTCAGAGACTTATACACCGTGAAATTTTAGTGGTTGTTTTTCCGTGGCAGAATGATTTGCCTTTAGTAGTACTATCGAATCATGCAAATTATTCCGCGAAAAAAAATATTTTTTTTTTTCAAATTTTCAAAGTAATAATTTTCCAACTCGAAAACGAGAGAAGCTATCGTTCTTTTATAAGATGTGACGTAATCAGGTACTGCTTGCCGCATGAAATCGATGCTTAAAGCTACAGAAGCTCGACGCCCTAAGTCATAAAGCGGCTCGAACGTGCTTTCGAGTTTCGGTTAAACCTTTCGTAAAACCGGCATTTATTGATTTTAACAAAAAAGAACTGCACAAATCTATTGTACTACTAAGATAGAATCATTTTACTGCGGGAAAACAACCACTAAAATTTCACGGTGTATACATACATATATATTTTTAAATACATACTTAAATACATAATCACACCCAGACACGGAACAAACACCGATGTTCATCACACAAATATTTGTCCCGAGTGGGAATCGAACCCACGTCTCTTGGAACCGCCAGTCAGGGTCACTAACCACTGTTCCACCGAGCCAGTCCGTATGTTCTGTAATTTTACATACACGACTTTGATTATTCCAGGTTTCCGACGTGCACGCGCACGGCGCCAAGCTATCATGGAACCCGCCATCGGACGACGGTGGGCAGCCCATAGAGAAGTACATCGTGGAGCGCATGGACGAGGCCACCGGGCGCTGGGTCACCGCCGGCGAGACCGACGGGCCGCAGACCAGCCTGGCGGTGGACGGGCTCACACCCGGACACAAGTACAAGTTCAGGGTGCGAGCGGTTAACAGGTTGGTTACTATTCTTGTTTATTTAACCCTTAAATGGACGGGAATTGTCATTGGACGGCGGCCAGCCCATAGAGAAGTACGTCGTGGAGCGCATGGACGAGGCCACCGGGCGCTGGGTCACCGCCGGCGAGACCGACGGGCCGCAGACCAGCCTGGCGGTGGACGGGCTCACACCCGGACACAAGTACAAGTTCAGGGTGCGAGCGGTTAACAGGTTTGTTACTATTCTTGTTTATTTAACCCTTAAATGGACGGGAATTGCCATTTGACGGCGGCCAGCCCATAGAGAAGTACATCGTGGAGCGCATGGACGAGGCCACCGGGCGCTGGGTCACCGCCGGCGAGACCGACGGGCCGCAGACCAACTTAGCGGTAGACGGGCTCACACCCGGACACAAGTACAAGTTCAGGGTGCGAGCGGTTAACAGGTTGGTTACTATTCTTGTTTATTTAACCCTTAAATGGACGGGAATTGTCATTGGACGACGGTCAGCCCATAGAGAAGTACATAGTGGAGCGCATGGACGAGGCCACCGGGCGCTGGGTCACCGCCGGCGAGACCGACGGGCCGCAGACCAACCTGGCGGTGGACGGGCTCACACCCGGACACAAGTACAAGTTCAGGGTGCGAGCGGTTAACAGGTTGGTTGGACTTTGTTAATGTTCTCGTAGATGTTGATTTAACCCTTAAATGGATTGCCGACAGAATGAACCGATGATGATGATTTTAAAGCCATGGATGAGATAAGAGCGAGACCAATTACTATGAAGATCATTGAGAAACGTCCATATTAGCAATGGTCTCATCAATTCATCTCTTTGCTCTAATCCTTTGTAATAAAATATAACCTAGTCGAAAAGTTGGGTTTAGCTATGTATGTGCTGTCATAACACAGTATATAAGCATGTCGTTTCATAATGTACCTACTGTAACTTTGTTAGTGTGTGTAATAAAAAAAAAAAAAATTATACATTATACATGTGCTACTTGAAATATCGCGTGTAGACCCATAAAGATGAATATTTGAAATATATTGGGTAATGCGATTAGAACGAAAATATTATATCGAGTTTTTATCAGAATTCATATTTTTTTTGTGTGATATGATTGATTATTAATGTTTCATGTCATCTTCTTCACAGACAAGGCAAATCGGAGCCTCTCACGACCCCCCACGCCACCGAAGCGAAGAATCCCTTCGACCTCGCCGGCAAGCCCGGCACGCCCAAGATCAAGGACTTCGACCGGGACTTCGTGGAGCTGGAGTGGACCAGGCCCCAGACGGACGGAGGCGCGCCCATCACCGGATACGTTATCGAGAAGAAGGATCGGTTCTCGCCTGATTGGGAGGAGTGTGCTCAGGTAAGAGGAGTTCGATTAAGGCTTGAAATAATCGAGACGACTAAAAAAATGTAATTAGTCCGTTATTTAGATTATTTAAAAATGTTGTACTCGTATTTTTTATTTTCTTTCACAAACAAGAAATTATGAAGATATAGTGCTTAGAAGTTTCGTATGACGTCACGTTTACGTACAATTTTTGCGTAACTGTGACGTCACAAGCCCCCACTCCAGAAGTTTGATAAGCTATAATTTTGTCATTTTTCAATCAATTGAATAACAAAAAAATACGTGTCTCATATTTTTGTATAAACTAACTTACGGACTAAATAGAACAATAAGATTTTGACCCAGTCGTCACGCCATTATGGGATTTCAAATTGTTAAGGTAAAGCCACGAGGATAGGACTATGATGTTCATATATTATAATATAGAATAACAGGAACATCTGAAACAGCATTATCTTGTTTCCTAGATAAGCCATGATAAGATGTCTCCTTTTTCACACTTTTTTTTCAATATGCAACATGTGTAAAATGTATGAAGCAATAAACGTTGTAAAGCGCTGTAAAGAGCTCGAAACGTCGGGTCTCTCAATAACGTGTTTAAAATAACAAAACACGCGAGTTAAATCCGTAAAATTAGTTTTATTTCAAACTAGTTGACCCGACACACTTCGTCCTGTCAAAAAAATAGAAAAAAGAAAAGGGCTGTTTTTAGGGTTTTACCGGCAATTGTGGCTAAACCTTAAAGGATAGACATATGCTATTGCAGACTTTTTTATAGAACTTTTTGAGAAGAATAATTCCCCCATACATTGTTATTCTGTATTTTGAGTTATTTCAGCAGCGCACGCAATGCAAGCCTCCAAAAAGCTCGTTTTTCTTCCGTCCGTCTGATAACTGTTACGATTACTCTAATAATTTCTTAAGTAGGTACACCTAAATTATACACCTATAGAATCCCTGGAATGTCTTCTTTCCATTATTGAAAATCGCATAGCTATTGATATAGTACTTTTTGAGATCCTAGGTAACAAACACATTTTGGGCGCCCTTCGCAACTTCATTTTATACTATGTATAAAATGAAGTTGCGAAGGGCGCACACATCTAGCGCGCAAATAATAGACAATACTAAACTCTTATCTTATTCCGTCAGGTGGAAGGCGACGTTATAACCGGCAAGGTGCCCAACCTCATCGAGGGCAACACGTACGAGTTCCGCGTCCGCGCCGTCAACAAGGCCGGCAAGGGCGAGCCTAGCGACGCCACCGCGCCCCACCTGGCCAGACCCAAGAACCTGCCCCCGAAGATCGACAGGAACTTCATGTTCGACATCAAGGTTAAGGCCGGACAGAACTACGAACTGGACGTACCCGTCGCCGGAGAGCCCACGCCGACTAAGGAATGGCAACACGGCGACAACTTGGTACTCAACTCTGATAGAGTTAAAGTTGTCAATGACGCGCATTCGACAAAGATAAGAGTCGTCGACGCGAAGAGAGGCGACTCTGGCACCTACACGCTCAAGGCGAAGAACATCAATGGTGTTGATACGGCCACAGTCAAGATTACGGTGCTGGATGTGCCACTTCCGCCCGAAGGTCCGCTTAGGGCCGATGACGTCACTAAGTCTGGATGTACCCTTCGCTGGAGACCGCCTAAGGACGACGGCGGCAGCGAGATCTCCCACTACGTCGTCGAGAAGATGGACCAAGAGAACATGCGGTGGATCCCCGCTGGCGAGGTCCAAGCCTGCAGCATCAGGATCGACCACCTCATCGAAGGACACGACTACAACTTCCGAGTCCGCGCCGTCAACAAGCAAGGGGAGTCCCAGCCGCTCATCGGCCACGAACCGGTCACGGCTAAGGACCCCTACGGAACCCCGGACAAACCTGGAACCCCCGTCGTCAAGGACTGGGACAAGGATCACATGGACCTTGAATGGGTTCCGCCCAAGAAGGACGGAGGATCACCGATTACTGGCTATATCATTGAAGCTAAGAAGAAGTACGGACCTTGGGAGGTGGCAGCTACGGTACCTGGAAACAAGACTACAGCTACTGTGCCTAATTTGGTAGAAGGAGAAGAGTATGAGTTCAGAGTGATTGCAGTGAACAAGGCCGGAAATGGTGAGCCATCTGACGCGTCCACGCCTCAAGTGGCTAAGGCCCGCTTCTGCGCTCCTCACTTCGACAAGACCCTCCTCGCCGACAAGACAGTTAAAGCCGGACAGAGGATCCAATACGAGATCCCTATCGAGGCATCGCCTAAGCCGACAGTCGAATGGCAGATCAACGGAAAGGTCGTCCACGCATCAGACCACATCGATATCCAAGTACTACACAACAGAGTCATTCTTGACATTCCATTCTCGGTTCGCGCCGACGGAGGTGTATACAAACTCACCCTCAAGAATGATTTGGGAGTATGCTCAGCGACCGCCCAAGTTACCGTCCTAGATAAGCCTTCCAGGCCTGAGAAGCCTTTAGCAGTCTCTGACGTCACTAAGGAGTCCTGCTCGCTGTCATGGAAGGTGCCGCTCGATGATGGTGGCTCTCCCATCCTGCATTACGTCATCGAAAAGATGGACCTGTCCCGTGGAACTTGGTCCGATGCTGGCATGAGCACTTTCTTGTCTCACCAAGTGACAAGGCTTATCCACATGAAGGAATACCTGTTCAGAGTCAGCGCTGTTAACGCTATCGGCCAATCAGAGCCCTTGGAGCTTGATAGGGCGATTGTAGCTAAGAACGAGTTCGACGAACCGTCGGCGCCTGGCAAGCCCGAGGCCACCGATTGGAGCAAGGACCACGTGGACCTACAATGGACTCCGCCCAAATCGGACGGCGGATCACCAATCACTGGCTACATCATTCAGAAGAAGGAGAAGGGATCGCCATACTGGGTGAACGCGGTTCACGTACCGCCCAAGCAGAATAAGGCGACTGTACCAGATTTGACAGAGGGTCAAGACTATGAATTCCGCGTCATTGCGGTCAACCAAGCCGGCCAGTCCGAGCCTAGCGAACCGTCTGACATCATCACAGCTAAGGACAGATTCGTCGCGCCTAAGATCATCACACCGCTTAAGGAGATCCGCATCAAGGCTGGTCTCATCTTCCACTTGGATGTGGACTTCATCGGAGAGCCAATTCCGGAAGTCACATGGACGTGCGACGGTAAAGCAGTCGTTGCTAACGAAAGAACGACTGTTACTTCAGTCGGTCATCATACGATTATTCACACTGTCAACTGCAAGCGCTCAGACGCAGGCAAATACAACTTGAAGCTTAAGAACGACTCTGGCACTGATGAAGGTACATTTGAGCTTATTGTTCTCGATGTGCCCGGAGCGCCACAGCCTCCGTTCGAGTACGAAGAAATCACAGCGCAATCCGTCACGATGTCATGGAAACCGCCTAAAGACAATGGCGGCAGCGAACTGACAGCTTACGTCATTGAGAAGCGTGACTTGACACACGGCGGCGGATGGGTGCCAGCTGTCACATACATCAACCCGAAGTACAACCACGCCACTGTGCCTCGTCTCACTGAGGGCACCAAGTACGAGTTCAGAGTGTTCGCTGAGAACTTGCAGGGACGCTCCGAACCTTTGGTCACAGATAAACCAATCATCGCCAAGAACCAATACACTGTACCTGGTAAGCCTGGCAAGCCTGAGCTCGTGTCTGCCGACAAGGACCACATCAAGGTCAGATGGTCTTCACCCATCTCCAACGGCGGGTCTAACATTATCGGCTACGATGTTGAGAGACGCGACAAGGCAACTGGCAGGTGGATCAAGATGAACAAAGACCCAGTAAGGAACAACGAGTATGAAGACGACAGGGTGCAAGAAGGCCACCAGTACGAGTACAGAGTATCCGCAGTTAACGCCGCCGGACCTGGTCAACCTTCCGATCCTTCCAACGTCTTCATAGCCAAGCCTATGAAGGAGAAGCCCAAGTTGTGGCTCGACCATCTCATTGGTCGCAAGATCAAGGTCAGGGCTGGCGAGCCAATCAACATTAACATTCCAATCACTGGTGCTCCCACGCCCAAGATATCCTGGACCAAGGGATCGATTCCTTTGGTGCCTTCGCACAGACTCTCAGCGGAAACTAAGGCTGATGAAACCAAGCTCAGCATTGAGAAGTCTACAAGAGACGACGCTGGTAAATACACTATCACAGCTACGAACGATCACGGAAAGGATTCGGCTGATATCGAAGTCATTGTTGTTGACAAGCCAGGAGTGCCTAAAGGACCTCTTATTTGCACTCCAGTTACACACGACGCTATCAGTCTCACATGGCACCCGCCTACAGACGACGGCGGCAGTGAGATCACCGGCTACGTCGTCGAAGTTGCCGAATTCGGAGTCAACGACTGGAGAACCGTCGCCGGATTCTGTCCGAAGTGCTCCTTCACCGTCAAGAACCTCACTGAGGGCAAGAAGTACGTGTTCAGGGTGCGCGCTGAGAATCTGTACGGAGTCTCTGACCCGTTGGAGAGCAAGCCTATCGTGGCCAAGTCGCCGTTCGACCCGCCAGACGCGCCCGACACGCCAAAGATTGCCGGATACAGCGCCAACAGCTGTTCCCTCGAATGGGAACCGCCCGCGAACTGTGGAGGAAAGCCAATCACCGGTTACTATGTTGAGAAGCGTGAGCGCGGAGGGGAATGGGTCAAGGTTAACAACTACCCCACACCGAACACCTGCTACACTGTCTCCGACTTGCGTGAAGGTAACAGGTACGAATTCCGCGTCATCGCAGTCAATGAGGCCGGACCAGGCAAACCGAGCAAGCCCACTGAGCCAATCACAGCGCAGACTCAGAGGCTGAAGCCGAGCCCGCCTGAGGCGCCCAAACCGGACAGAATCACCAAGGACTCCGTCACATTGTCTTGGAGGCCGCCCAAGAGCGATGGTGGTGCTAAGATCAAGGGATACATCATCCAACAGAAGGGCAAGGGTGACAAGGACTGGAAGGACGTCAATGACGTACCGGTGCCGAGCCTAGTACACACCATTCCTAAGCTGAAGGAAGGTGCCGAGTACCAGTTCAGAGTGATCGCAGTCAATGAAGTCGGTCGCTCAGACCCGAGCAAGCCGACAGCTGATATCACCATTGCTGAACAGCCGAACAAACCTTGCATGGACCTCGGTGGCGTCAGGGATATCACTGTACGCGCCGGAGAAGACTTCTCCATCCACGTGCCATACACCGGCTTCCCGCAGCCGACTGCATCCTGGTTCGCCGAAGACAACCTTCTCGACGTCGACGGTGACTCCAGAATCTTCCAGAAGATCACTCCCGAGTCTGCATCGCTCGTCGTCAAGAACGCGAAGAGGTCAGACGGAGGACAGTACAGGCTGCAACTGCGCAATCCATCTGGATACGACACGGCTACAATCAACGTACGCGTGCTGGACCGCCCGGCTAAGCCAGAGAATCTTCGCGCGGACGAATTCGAAGGAGAAGCGCTTACATTATACTGGAACCCGCCGAAAGACAATGGCGGTGGCGAGATCACCAACTACGTCGTTGAGAAGCGCGAGGCCCGCACACCCAACTGGACCAAGGTGTCCGGTTACGTCACAACACCGTTCTTCCGCGTGAAGAACTTGACCGTAGGCAGGGATTACGAGTTTAGAGTGATGGCGGAGAATCAGTACGGACAGTCTGACCCAGCGCAGACAACTGAGCCTATTAAGGCTAGGCATCCGTTCGACCCGCCCGGCGCGCCTGGCGCTCCTCGCTCGGTCGAAACGACAGAATCATCCATTACCATCACTTGGACGAAGCCTCGTCACGACGGCGGTTCGCCTATCACAGGATACGTCGTCGAAAAGAGGTTGATAACCGAAGATAAGTGGACTAAAGCGTCTCACGCTCACATTCCAGACACGACGTACAAGGTTATGGGATTGATTGAGAACCACGAGTACGAGTTCAGAGTGGCAGCCGTTAACGCGGCGGGTCAAGGTCCATATTCGCAGAGCTCGGACGCGATCCGTGCTTGCGCGCCGCCCAACAGCCCGAGGATCACAAGCGACCTCAGTCTTAGGGATATCACGGTTATTGCTGGAGAAGAGATCAAGATCACTGTGCCGTTCACTGGCAACCCCAGGCCTAAGGTGAGGATTATTGTTTACATCATGTTATTTATGTCAAACAAACCAATTTCGTATGAAACTACTAATGCCACTACTTCATATCCAAAGCAAAGGCAGTATAGAGTTAAGCAATAAACACACCTTTCTTTTCCTAACTGACTACGATGATGGCTTATGGATTTCAACATGGGCTCATGCCTTAGTTAACACATGTCGTAGAAATCCATCATTTACGTTTATACCTTTTTTGGCTATGACCTACTCTATCCTTTATACTAAAAGAATACTATCAGGAATGTATGCCACTGACTTCATAGTGAACTCATCAAACTCGGAGCACGTTTTTAGGGAAGAGAGCCATCCGGTGATGATGACGAGGCTACTCCAGCCCATCATCGTAAGTCAGATAGGAAAAAAAATCAGAGCATGCACCTAAAAGCAATCCTAACATAAATGCCTTAACCTTCCTATCCTTGATAACCGATACAAGAATTTAAAATAATACTTAAATAAATAGTACCAAATACTAAATGTAACTTCCTCAATTCCTAGGTGTCCTGGCTAGTAAATAACGAAGAGGTGTTCCCGGACAACCGTATCCGTTTCGTCACCTCCGACGTGGACACCGTGTTCCTAAACTCGTGCGCCAAACGCTCGGACACGGGATCCTACACCATTCAGCTGGTCAACAGCGAGGGCTCTGATAGCGCTACTTGCAGGGTGAGTAGTTTTGAATTTTTGTATGTGTATATATCGACAAATATCGTAGTATTCTTTTAAATATGGAAATACAAGCGTTTGAATCCATTGAGCTAAAGTTAACTCTAATTCACTTAAGTGAATATGCTGTTAAAGTACTCTGCATACAGATGCAGAGTACTTTAACATGATTTATGATTACAGAATCATGTTACAGGTTTATCCGTACATTAAAAATGCTAGTGATTTTTTCCGGGAATGTTGTTTGGAAGTCTTCCTTGCAATATCACAATTGCCTGTTAGCTTTGCTACACTGATATATTTTTGGAACATCATCATCATCATCAGCCCATATACGTCCCCACTGCTGGGGCACGAGCCTACCCTAAACTAGGGCGATAAGGCTTTAGTCGACCACGCTGGCCAAGTGCGGGTTGGTCGACTACACAACCTAAGAATTTCTTCTTAGGTGTGCAGGTTTCCTCACGATGTTTTCCTTCACCGTTAAAGCGTCGAATAATGGTACATATGAATTTCAAATTTGAAAAGCACAGTGGTACCTGGCGGGGTTTGAACTGGCGACCTCTCGCATGGCAAGCAACGACCTTAACTACTCGGCCATCGACGCTAACGAACTATCGACGCTAATTTTTGGAACGTCTTCATTGAACTTCAGTGTTAACCAATTTACTTCTATGCTGTATTCCGAGAAACACATAATAGAAATTGAATTTCAACATGATATTATGTGGTCATTATATGTGTCGACTGAGAACTTTTGAACAAAATCCCAATTTTTGTTCATCAGGTCCTGGTGGTAGACAAGCCATCGCCACCGGTCGGTCCACTGGACGCGTCCGACATCACTCCCGACACATGCACGCTGAGCTGGAAGCCACCGCTGGACGATGGCGGCTCGCCCATCACCAACTACGTGGTGGAGAAGATGGAGAGCACTGGAGTGAGTATTGAACGAGTGAATGATTGAGGATTGTGTGATTTGAACGAGTGAAGATAATATTCGTGTTCTTTTTAAAGTGAGAACCACACTTTCTAGATTTTTTTTCCTAACTGACTTACGATGATGGCTTGGAGTAGCCTTGTCATCATCACCGGACTTGCGGGGAGCGGATGGCGTTTACCCCTAAAACTTTTTTAGAGGCATCAAAGACACCAAAAATACAATTACTTTATTAAAATCAGTATTAAAATCTGTACAGCCAAATGCACATAATCATAGACACAGATTAAGAAATCTCTCTAATCTATCTTCAATGATCTATTGGTATCCAGAACCTTTTTAAATTAGTCTGTGTTAAACATAGAGTAATCAGAGAGAGGTAGAGTGAGTGAGTTAATGAACGAATGAGTGAGTAATTGCGAGAAGAAGAGTAGGGAAGAGTCTCAAAATAATATGTTTAGTATAACAATACACGAGAGTTTAATCCGTAAAATTAGTTTTATTTCTAATGAGTAATTTAGCTAATTAACAATGAGTCAGTGAGTATGACAGAGATAATCAGTTCGACCAATTATATAAGGACTCTATCTAAACTTACTTTCCTCAACAGATCTGGACAAAGATATCCTCGTTCGTCCGCAACTGCCATTACAACGTTATGGGTCTTGAGCCCAACAAGAAGTACACGTTCCGCGTTCGCGCCGAGAACCAGTACGGCGTCTCTGATCCACTCACCATGGACGACTACATCACCGCCAAGGTATGTACTAACTAGTACTGGATTTCTTCTAAAATATTGTGTTGTAAATGCACAATTTGTTCAGCAGATATTGGGAAAAGAGTTATATTAACAGCATAATACATTGGGCGCTTTTATTAATAAGAGGTTGTCAAAGAATGGGTGGACTTATATAATATTTCTCACCACTTTTGCTTGTACCAGTACAACAGGGTAGTTAATATGATCAATTTAAAATCGACATGCTATGTTAAAATCAAAGAAAACTTTCGATCATGTTGTTTTGAATTTAATTCATACTTTAATTTTATTTCTCCTCTGATCGTGATAAATATGACTTAAGACCTTACCAATAGAGTGAATATCACTTACTTAAGTTGCGCGGGCCTATTATTCGTGAGTTGCCCCAACGCTAGTTATGAAAAAGCATTAAACAGTTTGAGCTTGAGTTTGAATGATTGGCGTTTACTTGAACTCCACTACTAAAATGAGGGCGGGGGCCTGGTGTTCTAAAATACAGGCATTCTACTTGTCTAGTTTAGACTCCAGTCTCCCACAAACACTCAATGCAATGTACTACTAGTTTTTATCAATATTGTACCTTTTTAGTTTGTGGAGAAAATGAATTATTATTATTTATTATTATTACTCCACTTGAACATGGCAACACTTCTTTAACGTCAACATTTCCCACAGTTCCCGTTCACGATCCCGGATCCGCCGGGCACGCCGCGCGTCACGGACTGGGACGGCTCCACCGCCACAGTGGTGTGGGACCGGCCCCGCTCCGACGGAGGCGCGCGCATACAGGGCTACAAGGTCGAGTTCAGGGACGTGCAAGACGGATTGTGGACCAGCGCCGACTACCTGCTCAAGGACTGCAACTACCAGGTCAGTAGCAGCTAGGCTAGGCTATCCGACATACTCTATGAGAGTGGACTCTGAACTAGCTGGACAAGAGTACTATCTGCTCAAGGACTGCAACTACCAGGTCAGTAGCAGCTAGGCTAGGCTATCCGACATACTCTATGAGAGTGGACTCTGAACTAGCTGGACAAGAGTACTATCTGCTCAAGGACTGCAACTACCAGGTCAGTAGCAGCTAGGCTAGGCTATCCGACATACTCTATGAGAGTGGACTCTGAACTAGCTGGACAAGAGTACTATCTGCTCAAGGACTGCAACTACCAGGTCAGTAGTAGCTAGGCTATAGAGTGGACTGGGACGGCTCCACTGCCACAGTGGTGTGGGACCGGCCCCGCTCCGACGGAGGCGCGCGCATACAGGGCTACAAGGTCGAGTTCAGGGACGTGCAAGACGGATTGTGGACCAGCGCCGACTACCTGCTCAAGGACTGCAACTACCAGGTCAGTATTGAAATTAGGTGTCAGCCAGACCGCATGCCAGTGTACTTAGTATTAGCCAAGCGTTCACCAAATTAAACCGAGTAAATAGGACGCATCGTTAGCATCGCAGTTCATACAAAAGTTTAATTGTTTTGACTGGCTCGGTGGAACAGTGGTTAGTGACCCAGAATCACTACCTACGGTTTCAAGGGTCGTGGGTTCGATCCCCACCCGGGACAAATATTTGTGTGACGAACATCGGTGTTTGTTCCGTGTCTGGGTGTATTATTAAATATATTTAAGTATATTTGTGTATCCACTGTTGATTCTGATACCCGTAACACAAGTGCTAAAGCTACTTACCACGGGATCAGATCAATGTATGTGATGTTGTGAAATATTTATTTATTTATTAATTATTTATTTGTTTAACTCTATCTATACAAATAATTTCTACAATCCTTTTGATGCGATACCTCCGATGTCGGCCGGTAGACGCCTACGCCATCCGGAAACCGGTCTATTCCCCCAAGATGTTGGGTTATATGCAAGATATTCCTCGAAAACATCAACAGGCAGTTTTTTTTTAATATTTTAAAATAATTTACAATATCTCCTTCCCCAGGCGTACAACTTGGAACCGGGTCACGAGTACGAGTTCCGCGTGCGAGCTCAAAACGCCGCCGGCCTCAGCAAGCACTCGGGCACGTCGCAGCGGTTCCGGGTGCGCGCGCGCATCGGCCCGCCCGACGCGCCGCGCTCGCCGCGCGTCACCCGCGTCGGCAGGACCTACGTGGACCTGTCGTGGGACCCGCCCGCCAAGCTTGGAGGTACGCCTTCTGCAGCTATGAGTAGCCTTAACCTAAGGCTTCTTAACTTTCCTACCTACCTACTTAACCTTAGGCTACTCTTGGCTTCAGTCAGGGGATACCAGTCACAACTATCTGTCCGGTGGTTGGTGAACGGTATACGGGTAAGCGACCCCGGCTCCTCGAGCTACTATCGACTGAGTCCAAATCATCCGAGGCGATAGTGTCCTTCCTCCCCTTTTCCTTCCCCCGTCCCCGGCGACGTGGTCCACAACCCGTCACGTCACGTTTCCCACAGAGGTGAAAAGTGGATCGCTGGAAGTGATCTCTGCCTACCCCTCTGGGAAAAAGGCGTGATTGTATGTATGTATGTACTCTTGGCTTGGAGTAGCCTTGTCATCATCATGCGGGGGAGCGGATGGCTCTCACCCCTAATACTATAGCCGGTCCCGGCAGGCGCACTATAACCGGTCCCGGCCGGCCTCGGCCAGCACTCGGCCGGACAAGTTAGTTCCAAACGCGACCAAGAGATGGCGCTTTTCGGCAATTATCGTTCTAGAAGCAAAATCCTAGAACGCGTAGTAGGCAGTAGATAGTTAGTTTGACTATTGGTAATCAGACGTTCAGGTTTCAGACCTTGCCAAATTGTTAAGTAAGTACATTACAGATAAACTTGTACAAAACAGGACTTAACTCGATAGTGATATTAATCCGTGCCTCGAAAAGCACATTAGACTATCACTTGTCACTACACCTGCCCCATCTATCGTGTGGGATGACAGTCACACCAAATAATAAGAGCGAAGTAATAAAAAATGCAGCTGGGTTTACTAGTACACTTGTACAATCAGTTTTATTCCAATTTATTAAATATACTACATACACACACTGTTGATTCTGGTACCCGTAACACAAGTGCTTAAGCTACTTACCACGGGATCAGATCAATGTATGCGATATTGTGAAATGTAATGTAATTTCTATCATAATTACCCCTAATAATAACACTATTTCTACAGGCTCCCGCCTCACCGGCTACATCATCGAGCGCAAGGACGCGAGCAGCTCGGTGTGGGTGAAGTGCAACGACTACAACGTCCAGGACACCACCTTCTCCGTGCTGAACCTCGGCGAGAAGCAGGACTACGAGTTCAGGATCATCGCTGTGAACGCCGCCGGTTAGTATTAAATATCGACTTCCTACCCAACTACCTCTTGAGTAGTACGTCTTTGGTATTAACTAATATAGCGTCGTCCCAAAATGAGTCCAAGTAATATACGACTTCGAAATTCACAATTAAGATTATAATATAACTAACTTTACGGACTAAACTCATTGTATTGTTATTCTAAACATATGATGACCGTTTTGATGTTTCGAGCTTGTTTAGTGTTGCCCGTGAGTACGAGCGCTGTAAAGAGCTCAAAACGTCGGGTCTGTATATAATATGTTTAGAATAACAATACACGCGAGTTAAATCTATGTTGAATTCATTTTTCAACTTGGTCCATGATGAAATATGGCGTCATACAACGTACATATAATCTGGCCAATTATGGTTAAGCGAATTGAGTACACTTTGAGTGTCGCTCGTTGTCGTCATAGCATAAGTGTGAAAGAGTTCACTAGAGTTTTTGCGAACACTTTAGTTTTGAGAATGTATGTGTGTGTTTGTTATTTCGGGAAACTTTTCTGAATGTTATCCTTCTATCATTGCAGGCAAATCCGAGCCTTCAGTGTGCACTACACCAGTGCGTACAGGCGAGGAGATCGGAGGAACCAAACCGGAATGGGTCAAACCTGTGCCTCCGCATCTAACAGCTCCGCTCGGCCGCGCCGCCACCATAGAATGCATCGCTACCGGCAGCCCCGCGCCCGTCGGACGCTGGATGAGGAACGGCAGAGAAGTCGTGCTGGGAACCAGGTAACTAGAACTATGAATCCCTAGATTGATAGAAAAAAAAGTGGTCCACACTCGGACCATGGTGTTGTAGACGTCGATTTTAACAGTGTATAAAAATAAGACAAGAAGCAGCTTCAAAGAAACAAGTTAGTATGAACTCGTCATAGTCCTTGGTTCCAGAAAATAATTACTTACCTATATAAATCATGAGTAAAGAGTGTCTTGCCAAGCCTAGCAGATTTTAGGTTACTAGGTTAACGGTACTAGGAACTCATAGGTGGTGCTTAAAGTTTGTAGCTTCATATAATTAAGTGAGTATGATCTCTTTACCATCCATCCTGGTTCCGGGAAATAATGGCCTCTATAAATGAAGCTGGTATGAGAAAAGAGTGTCCTAAAGCCTAGCAGCCTCTAATGGTACCAGGAGCGCATAGGTAGGTAGTGGCGTAGTCAGTAGACGCAAGGGAACCAAACCGGAATGCCGCCACCATAGAATGTATCGCTAACGGCAGCCCCGCGCCCGTCGGACGCTGGATGAGGAACGGCAGAGAAGTCGTGCTGGGAACCAGGTAGGATATACTGTAGGCTCATGGTAGGCTTTAGGAGTAGATTAGATGTAGGACTTGATTATTTTAGACCCACCCATACGGCTACAAGGTCTCTTAAACCACGATGACGCCCGGGTAGACTGTGTCCTTGATATATCACTTATACCTTCATATATCACTAGAACAAGTAAGTATGATCCCTTCATTGTCCATGCTGGTACCAGGAAAGAATGATTTAAATAAATCATACTGGTTTGAGTAAAGAGTGTCTTGATAAGCCTAGCAGCATTAAGATACTAGGTTGATGGTACTAGGAACTCATAAGTAGCAGCGCTCAAAGATTGTACCTAAGTATGATCTCTTCATAGTCCATGCTGGTACCAGGAAATAATGACCTCTATAAAGCTGGTTTGAGAAAAGAGTGTCTTAAATCCTAGTAGTATTTAATGGTACTAGGAGCGCATAGCTAGGAAGTGACGTAGTCAGTAGACGCAAGGGAACCAAACCGGCCCCAGTCGGACGCTGGGTGAGGAACGGCAGAGAAGTCGTGCTGGGAACCAGGTAGGATATACCTTACAGTGAAGTTAAGGAGTAGATGTGGTGAAGGCCTCGACCATTTTAGACCCACCCATACGGCTAAAAAGTCACTTAAACCACGATGACGCCCGGGTAGACTGTGTAGCTTAATATAACAAGCTAGAACAAGTAAGTGTGATAGCTTCATAGTCCTTGCTGGTACCAGGAAAGAATGATCCAGATAAATCATACTGGTATGAGTAGAGAGTGTCTTCCGAATCCTAAAAGCATTAAGATACTAGGTTGATGGTACTAGGAACTCATAAGTAGCAACGCTCAAAGATTGTACCTAAGTATGATCTCTTCATAGTCCATGCTGGTACCAGGAAAGAATGACCTCTATAAAGCTGGTTTGAGAAAAGAGTGTCTTAAATCCTAGCAGTATCTAATGGTACTAGGAGCGCATAGCTAGGAAGTGACGTAGTCAGTAGACGCAAGGGAACCAAACCGGCCCCAGTCGGACGCTGGGTGAGGAACGGCAGAGAAGTCGTGCTGGGAACCAGGTAGGATATACTGTAGGCTGATGGTAGGCTTTAGGAGTAGATTAGATGTAGGACTTGATCATTTTAGACCCACCCATACGGCTAAAAAGTCACTTAAACCACGATGACGCCCGGGTAGACTGTGTCCTTGATATATCACTTACTAGTGACCCGCCCTCGCTTCGCTTCGGGTAAATTTTACATACAAACCTTCCTTAAGAATCACTCTATCTATTAAAAAAAAACCGCATCAAAATCCGTTGCGTAGTTTTAAAGATCTAAGCATACATACGGACATACAGCGAAAGCGACTTTGTTTTATACTATGTATTGATACCTTCATATATCACTAGAACAAGTAAGTGTGATAGCTTCATAGTCCATGCCTGGTTTGAGTAATGAGTGTCTTCCGAATCCTAAGAGCATTAAGATACTAGGTTGATGGTACTAGGAACTCTTAGGTAGCAGCGCTAAAAGATTGTCGCTGTATGTAAACAAGTAAGTATGATCTCTTCATAGTATGCTAGTACCACGAAAGAATAACCTCTATAAATAAATCTGGTTTGAGAAAATAGTGTATTCCGAATCCTATGAGCATATAAAGACACTCTATGACGGCTCAGAACCATCCATACCCCAGATGACCTATAGATTAATAGATTATTTCAACCAGTCAGGGGATACCAGTCACAACTATCTGTCCGGTGGTTGGTGAGCGGTATACGGGTAAGCGACCCCGGCTCCTCGAGCTACTATCGACTGAGTCCAAATCATCCGAGGCGATAGTATCCTTCCTCCCCTTTTCCTTCCCCCGTCATATATCCTTTCTACTCGTGGGAACGCAGTGACCTTGTTAAAACAATGCAGGCAGAATGGCGGCGACGTGGTCCACAACCCGTCACGTCACGTTTCCCACAGAGGTGAAATGTGGATCGTTGGAAGTGATCTCTGCCTACCCCTCTGGGAAAAAGGCGTGATTGTATGTATGTATGTATGTATTATTTCAATCACTTTTACCCTTCGTTCGCAGGTTCATCGCGGAGTCCCGCGAAGGCACCCTTCGCCTCAACATCACAGAGGCGCGGGACGAAGACGAGGGCGACTACACGTGCGAGGCGTCCAACAGCCTCGGCTCCATCTACAGCACTGGACACCTCAAGATTGGAAGTGAGTTTGCCTTCTTTATGTACTCTTCGACGCTTTAAAACTTTTTTTTTCACAAATTCAATGTTTGTATCCGAAGCTTAGAAAAAATGTGGTTACTGGTCAAAATTTTATTTTAAGCATGTACAGTGGGGCTACCATGAGTTTAAAACTTACGCGCTCGATATCGCCTGCGTAAATATGTCTATGAAAAACTTGGTGGTTACGCGAAGAACTACAATCGGCCATATGAAAAAAACAACTCGATAGGTTTTTAACGTACGTAAGTTTACGATAGCCAACTCATGGTAGGCCCTCAGTACACCCATAAGATCTCTATACTTGTATAGTATACATATAATAGACGGATAGGTATAACTAATGTGACCATTTTTTTTTTTGGCTTTTGGGCCCGAACGGGACATTAGCGAAAAAGGCTTGTTGCGTTGCTCTCTGGGCAAAAGTGTACTTGTTTTTTTTTTAACAGTTTGCTCCTCTTTCTTTCCCAGAAATGTTTATTTAGGCAACGGATTTGCTACAAAAGGGACAATTTTTGTTGTATTCCACGAGGACACATTACTTCAAAACGGGACAATCCCTTTAATAACGGGACGCCTTATAACCTACAATAAACTCACCAATTCATCTTCCCAGGCCCGCCCCGCATCGTCCGTATGCCAGGCGACATGCACCTCCCGGAACACGACAATACCAAGATCAAGATCCTCTACACCGGAGACCAGCCCATCGACGTCGTCCTCACCAAGGACGGCCACAAGGTCACCGAGTCCGCCAGGCTCAAGTACACCGTGTTCGACGACTACATGCTCATCTTCATCAAGGATATCAGCAAGGATGATATGGGTGAGTGGTTCTATTCCTCCTATCTCCTCGTCTCTATACCGGAGACCAGCCCATGACGTCATCCTCACCAAAGACGTCCACAAGCATCTTCATCAAGCATATCAGCAAGGATGATATGGGTGAGTGGTTCTCTTCCTGAGGCTGTGTTCCTCCTATCTCCTCATCTCTATACCGGAGACCAGCCCATCGATGTCATCCTCACCAAAGACGTCCACAAGCATCTTCATCAAGGATACCAGCAAGGATGATATGGGTGAGTGGTTCTCTTCCTCCTATCTCCTCATCTCTATACCGGAGACCAGCCCATCGACGTCATCCTCACCAAGGACGTCCACAAGCATCTTCATCAAGGATACCAGCAAGGATGATATGGGTGAGTGGTTCTCTTCCTCCTATCTCCTCATCTCTATACCGGAGACCAGCCCATGACGTCATCCTCACCAAAGACGTCCACAAGCATCTTCATCAAGGATACCAGCAAGGATGATATGGGTGAGTGGTTCTCTTCCTCCTATCTCCTCATCTCTATACCGGAGACCAGCCCATGACGTCATCCTCACCAAAGACGTCCACAAGCATCTTCATCAAGGATACCAGCAAGGATGATATGGGTGAGTGGTTCTCTTCCTCCTATCTCCTCATCTCTATACCGGAGACCAGCCCATCGACGTCATCCTCACCAAAGACGTCCACAAGCATCTTCATCAAGGACATCAGCAAGGATGATATGGGTGAGTGGTTCCATTCATGTGGCTGTGTTCCTCCTATCTCCTCGTCTCTATACCGGAGACCAGCCCATCGACGTCATCCTCACCAAAGACGTCCACAAGCATCTTCATCAAGGATATCAGCAAGGATGATATGGGTGAGTGGTTCCATTCATGTGGCTGTGTTCCCCTATCTCCTTATCTCTATACCGGAGACCAGCCCATCGATGTCATCCTCACCAAAGACGTCCACAAGCATCTTCATCAAGGATATCAGCAAGGATGATATGGGTGAGTGGTTCCATTCATGTGGCTGTGTTCCCCTATCTCCTTATCTCTATACCGGAGACCAGCCCATCGACGTCATCCTCACCAAAGACGTCCACAAGCATCTTCATCAAGGATATCAGCAAGGATGATATGGGTGAGTGGTTCCATTCATGTGGCTGTGTTCCCCTATCTCCTTATCTCTATACCGGAGACCAGCCCATCGATGTCATCCTCACCAAAGACGTCCACAAGCATCTTCATCAAGGATATCAGCAAGGATGATATGGGTGAGTGGTTCCATTCATGTGGCTGTGTCTCCCTATCTCCTTATCTCTATACCGGAGACCAGCCCATCGATGTCATCCTCACCAAAGACGTCCACAAGCATCTTCATCAAGGATATCAGCAAGGATGATATGGGTGAGTGGTTCCATTCATGTGGCTGTGTTCCCCTATCTCCTTATCTCTATACCGGAGACCAGCCCATCGACGTCATCCTCACCAAAGACGTCCACAAGCATCTTCATCAAGGACATCAGCAAGGATGATATGGGTGAGTGGTTCCAGTCATGTGGCTGTGCTCCTCCTATCTCCTCATCTCTATACCGGAGACCAGCCCATCGACGTCGTCCTCACCAAGGACGGCCACAAGGTCACCGAGTCCGCCAGGCTCAAGTACACCGTGTTCGACGACTACATGCTCATCTTCATCAAGGATATCAGCAAGGATGATATGGGTGAGTGGTTCCATTCCTGTACCTTTGTTACTACAATCTCCTCGCCTGTTCGCACTGGTGTAGTGCATACTGAAGGCTCGGATTTGCATGCAATGATAGAAGCGTAACAGTCAAAAAAGTTAAGATATCTTATATAAAGATATGGATGAAGAAAAGAGAATATATTCTTCAGGTGGCTGGTTATATAGCATTTTAATTATTCCTAGAGTTTATTTTCTTAAAGATTACATTAAAAATATTATTTTATACGATATTGACACACATTCTGCACAATGAATATTTACTGCGCTGGTTATGGCTGTACAAAAGTAACTACAAAAGTCAAAATCTGATTGACTTGTCATGTCAACAGGTTGATGAACAAGTCGCCTATTCAAATCCATAGTACAATGGAACTACATCAACCAATTTATGACATACTAGCGACCCGCCCTCGCTTCGCTTCGGGTATATCTCTATATCTATATAATATATTTCAACCCCGTAAGGGATTTTACATACAGAAGTTATTTCCCAATAACTCCCGTTCCCATGGGAATTTTGTAATATCGCGTTGGAAGTAAGCTTTACGTTCATTAGGGTACCTGCATGCTAAATCTCAATCGTCTATCTATATCGCGGTTTAGATTTTTTCATGCAAAAGTTTTTTCCCTATTACTCCCGTTCCCATGGGAATTTTACAATATCCTGTTGCAACTAAGCTTTTAATTTATTAAGGTACCTGCATGTAAAATTTCAAGCGTCTAACTTATGCGGTTAGTATTTTTCATACAAAAGGATTTTCCCGTTATTTCCCGTTCCCGTGGGAATTTCGGGAAATCCTGTCCTAACGGATGCCTAAGTCATAACATCTACCTGCATGCTAAATTTCATCTCGATCCGTCCAGTGGCTGTGACCTCTTTCTACGTCCGCGTAGAGATGTTTAACGGCTAAAACATTACTTCTTTATAGCGCAGTCGGTTAAAAAGTAGTCTATAACCGTTTCTAGGCTCTGAACTGTATCTGTACCAAATTTCGTTTAAATCGGTTCAGTACTTTATGCGTGAAAGCGTAACAGACAGACAGACAGACAGACAGACAGACAGACAGACAGAGTTACTTTCGCATTTATAATATTAGTAAGGATGAACTTAATATAAATTTAACTTTCTTATCCCCAGGCACATACAAGCTCACAATCAAGAACAGCTCAGGCGAGACATCCGACACGTTCTCGGTTACCGTCACAGGATTACCAGGGCCGCCCCAAGGTCCCCTCGAAACGACCGACATCTCCCGACACTCCTGCACCCTGGCCTGGAAGCCGCCCGCGTACGACGGCGGCGCCCCCGTCACACACTACGTCATCGAGCGTAACGACACGTCGGGAACCGCCTGGATCACTATCGCCTCGTCGGTGCGAGACACGAGGTTCACTGTGCAAGGATTGGTGGAAGGACACGAGTATAACTTCAGGATACATGCGGCTAACGAGAATGGTGTTGGGCCCGCGTTGGATGGTGCTAATCCTATCAAGGTGGGTGTTTATAGTTTCAGTAGTATTGTTATAAATTTAAACGTTCATGGCCTGACACACATATTAGAAAACTGAATATACATACATACATAAAATCACGCCTTTTCCCCAGAGGAGTAGACAGAGATCACTTCCTACCATGTGCTACGGTCCTGGCACACTACTTTCGATTCTTCAACATCCATCAATCTCTTCATGCATGCTCGTCGATTAAGGGTACTTTTGATTCGACCCTTCTTCTATATTTTACCTATTTGGTCATGGATGACCACGGTTGGACCATTTCGTTTTATCGAATGAGCTCTCAATATTTCGGCATTGTTGCAAGCGTCACTATAACAGGTTAACTTCAGCAGAATAGATATTTGAGAGGAACAAACAGTACATATGACAAAGAGTTTTTAGTAAAACTCTTTGTCATATGTACTATTATTCCAGATTTTTGTTCTTATGATTAATATGTTTTTAGGCAAAGGCACCATTCGACCCGCCATCAGCACCTGGCATTCCTAAGATCCAGGAAGTCGGAGGAGACTTCGTGCACTTGGAATGGGACAAGCCCGAAAGCGACGGAGGATCTAGAGTTCAAGGTAATTGTATTTATTTACTACAATTTTACATCTACACTACTTCTTTATTTCCCTTAGTGTTAATTATACTTATTCCCCTATAAAAATACAGTCCACTATAATTAACCACTTCAATTTGGTACATTTCTGCCGATCTATACTGTTACGACCACGAGAGACCGTGCAAGCGGAATTAGTCTTATCGTCGTATGGATAAGGTCTATATTCGCTTGCACGATACTACGCTACACACTCTGGTAGGTTGTAGCGAGCTCTAGTGTGTTCTAAAGTAATAATAATATTACGACCTTGATAGACCGTGCAAGCGAAATTAGTCTTATCGTCGTATGGATAAGGTCTATATTCGCTTGCACGATACTACGTCACACACTCTGGTCGGTCGGAGCGAGCTCCAGCGAGTTCTAGAAATTTCGATCCCCGCGAGAAGATTCTCGACGCCACGCGAAGAGCTGCGTCTCTGGGTATAAAAGCGGGATGTACGACGCGACGGGACAGTTCCGATTTGGAAAGCGAAGCGAATCAGTCTCCTGCGAACTAAGAGTGATCGAGTGCGTTACCTGCGAATAGTCAGTGAAATTCAGTGTTTTAGTGTGATTCAGTGCTTTAGTGTAATTTAGTGTTCCGTGTTTAGTGTTGTAATTAAGTGTTTCTAATTGTGTTTTTAAGTGTTTAATTGTGTAATTGTTAGTCGATAAATAAATTAATTGTCTTTTGGTGACTTTTGGCGTATCTTGAATTTAACGTACCCCGTTCCCGCAACAATTGGTGTCAGAAGTGGGATTCAAGATGCCTCTTACACCACGAGAAGACAGTGAGGGTCGAGTAACAAGGAGTCAAACCGCGGCCCTGCAAGAGGGTGAAGGCACTTCTACGGAGGGATCAATTCAAACATCAATTGGGCCTGTGGAGCTTGCAGACTTATTTAAAATGCTGCAGACACAAGCCAGCCGCCAGGAGGAGCAAGCCCGCCGCCAGGAGGAGCAAGCCCGTCGCCAGGAGGAGCAAGCCCGCCGCCAGGAGGAGCAAGCCCGTGAGCAAGCCCGCCGCCAGGAGGAGCAAGCCCGTGAGCAAGCCCGCCGCCAGGAGGAGCTAGCCCGACTCCAGGAAGCACAATTTGCTAAACTGAGGGAAGAACAAGCCCTTCGCCAGGAAAAGCAAGACCTTCGCCAGGAGGAGCAAGCCCGCCATCTGGAGGAGCTAGCCCGCCGCCAGGAAGAGCTAAGCAAGAGTTTGTTGGGGGCTATTGAGAAGAAGCACGAAGTATTAGAAAAGCAGATTGATGCTCTCAAGGATGATGTGCTAAGCGTCAAGACCCAACACGAAGATCGACTCACCCAACACGAAGATCGACTCACCCAACATGAAGATCGATTCACCCAACATGAAGATCGATTCACCCAACACGAGGATCGATTGAGCCAGGTGGATGCTGAGATGCGACAGCTGCATACCAAAATGGCAAGAGTGGGGACCCGGGGTGCTACGGTAGTGCCAGATTCTCCGAAAATCGAAGTACCCCACTTCGATGGAACGACGTCTTGGGCAGCATTTTGGTATCAGTTCGAGACGGTGGCTAAAGGAAAGGGGTGGAACGAGGAAGAGTCCTTGATAGCTCTGACTCTGGCTCTTCGTGGAGATGCCCTGCTCACGTTGGAAAACCTGCCTTCGGATAACAGAACTTTAGGTGCTCTCCAAAGAGCACTAGAGGGCAGGTACAGCGACAAACACCTGGAACACGCGTATAGAGCACAACTCCGCGATCGACAGCAGAAGCCTGGTGAGAGTCTGCAGCAATGGGCAACGGAAATCGAAAGGCTAGTCAGACGTGCGTACGTGTCATGCCCGACAATGGTGGAATCAATGATCCCGCAAGCTTTCTGTGATGGAATTAGAGACGCAGACGTCAGACACACCGTGAAATTGAGCCATCATCAGACCTTACAGGAAGCTCTAGCCCATGCTTTGGAGGTGGAAGCCGTGCGTCAAGACGCTAGAACTCAACGACTTCGGGAGGTTGTGGTGAAGGAAAAACCTTCTTTGGGTCCGATGTGCTATGGCTGCGGCGAGAGGGGCCATATTCGGAGTAGTTGCCCCAAGCGAAGATGGCCACGTAGAACGACAGTAGCGTCCTCTACACAGGTGGACGCAGAAGAGCTGTCGTTAAACTAGAAGAAGCCAGGGCCGTGGGGCGGGCGCTGGCTGGTCAACATCGAGCCCCTACCGTCACTGTTTCACAGATTGGTAATGGGAACAACCTTACAGTGGTTGGACAGCTGAACAGCGTAACGTGTCATTTTACTATTGACACCGGTGCTTCAAGAACAATAGTGCGTCCGGAGCTATTGAAAAGGACTATTGTGTGGAATCAGAGACCATCCGTTCAGCTTCAAACAGCAACAGGCCAGCCAGTTACCGTCTTCGGTGAGACGATGGCGAAGATAACCATTGGAGAACAGACCTTTGAATACGGTGTACTCGTAGCAGACATCACGGACGATTGCATCATCGGATTGGACTTTTTAAGAGACCAGAAGTGTGTTGTAGACCTCGCTAAAGGAGTACTTAGTTTCCCCGAACAAGAAGTATTCCTAGAGGGAGCGAGATCATGCGCAGTTTACTGCCTGAAAAATACGACCCTACCGCCGAGATCTGAAACTCTGGTCAAAGTTAAATTCCCTTACACTGCGTGTCAAGGGCGAAGCGTCGTCATAGAAAACTGCGGCGACCATCCGAGTTGGATCACAGCAAGAACTCTGGCAATGACCGGAAAAGGAGCGCTGGTGCGAGTCATCAATCTTAGTGGAGATGAAGTGCAGCTACGAAGAAACTGTGTCATCGGACGGTGCGATGCAGGTCAATCCATCAGAAGGCTGAAAAGGGCCCGGGAACCGGAATCCTGTCAACAAGATGACGTCACGCCGCTCCTAGCAAATTGTAAGGACAAGCTATCTGAGCGGGAACTTCAGCAAGCTAAAAGGTTGTTGCTGGATTTCAACGACATATTTTCGAAGGGTGACCATGATTTGGGAAGGACAGGTCTCGTTAAACACAGAATAGACACGGGAGACGCGCCACCAATCAAGCAGCGGCCTAGACGCCTTCCATTTGCCAAAGAGAAGGAGGTAGCAGACATGGTTGCCGAGATGCAGAAAAACCGCATCATAGAACCTTCCACAAGCCCGTGGTCTTCGCCAGTAGTCCTAGTAAAGAAGAAGGACGGCAGCACCAGGTTTTGTGTGGACTACCGATTGTTGAATAATGCAACGAAGAAGGACAGCTACCCTCTGCCCCGTATAGACGACACACTGGACATGTTGAGCGGCATGAAGTGGTTCTCAACAGTGGACCTTAAGAGTGGGTACTGGCAAGTTGACATCCATCCAGAAGACAAAGAGAAGACGGCATTTACGACTGGAACTAGGAATGGATTGTGGCAGTTCAACGTCATGCCCTTTGGCCTTTGCAACGCTCCGGCGACATTCGAGCGATTGATGGAAAGGGTACTGGTTGGACTTCTGGGTGATGCATGCCTGGTCTATCTGGATGACATCATTGTCATGGGTCGAAATTTTACAGAGCATGTCAGTAACCTGAGTAAGGTTTTCACCAGAATACGAGAAGCAAACTTGAGACTCAGCCCAAAGAAATGCACGTTTTTCAAGGAGGAAGTCGCCTACTTAGGCCACATTATTTCATCGAAAGGTGTAAGGACTGACCCAGAGAAGATAAAAGCTGTCCAAGAATGGCCTATACCAGTTAACAAGACCGACGTGAGATCATTTTTGGGTTTATGCGCATACTACCGGCGCTTTGTAAAGAACTTCTCTGATATAGCGAAACCTCTTCATCGGCTCACGGAAGATAAACGAGTATTCGCCTGGGACTCGGAATGTGATCAAGCCTTCTTCAGATCACCTCTGCACCAGTCCTATACTTGGCTACCCGAACAGAGAAGGAAGGTTTATCGTGGACACCGATGCCAGCAATACTGGCATAGGCGGAGTTCTGTCGCAAGAGCAAGGTGAACGAGAAGTGGTGATCGCCTATTTCAGTAAGTCACTTTCAAAACCTGAAAGGAACTACTGTGTGACTCGTAAGGAACTGTTGGCGGTAGTAAAGACTCTACAGCATTTCAACAAGTATCTCGTTGGAAGACAGTTTACCCTGCGGACAGATCATGCTGCGTTAAAATGGCTCTTGCAGTTTAAGAACCCTGAAGGACAAGTGGCGCGGTGGCTAGAGCAACTACAGGAGTACAACTTCACAACAGAACATCGGAGTGGTAGAACGCATTTGAATGCCGATGCCCTATCAAGGAGACCTTGTCCTGTGGCCTGCAGTCATTGTTCTAAGACGGAGACTAAAGAAGAAGTCCGGATGATTACCACCCAGGGACTTGATAATGAATGGAGCGAAGACGCTATCAAAAAGGCTCAAAAAGAAGATAGTGACCTGAGGAAAATATTTGAATGGAAAGAAGTAGGTCAAAAACCTTCTTGGAGCAATGTAGCATCATCAAGCCCCATCACGAAAAGTTACTGGGCACAATGGGACAGTTTGGAGATTAAGGATGGAGTACTTTTCAGGAAATGGGAAACACCAAAAGGGGATCAAACGACACTACAGCTGATTGTACCCCGTAAACAAGTTGTGTCGCTACTGAGGTACATACACGATGGGGTATCCGGGGGACATTTAGGCGTGAAGAAGACCCTAGAGAAGCTGAGACAGAGGTTCTACTGGATACACTGTCGGGAGGATGTCGAAGACTGGTGCAAGAAATGTACGACTTGCGCATCAGTAAAGGGCCCACAAACCAGAAGTAAGGGCAAACTCAAGCTGTACAACGTCGGCGCTCCATGGGAAAGAATCGCAGTAGATGTAGCTGGCCCCTTTCCAGAATCCGATGAGGGAAACAAGTACATCATTGTGGTCCAAGATTACTTCACAAAGTGGCCTGAAGTCTTCGCTACGCCTAGTCAAGAAGCAAAGACGGTCGCCAAGAAGTTAGTCCACGAGGTAATTTGCCGATTTGGTGTGCCTCTTGAGATACATTCTGACCAAGGAAGAAACTTTGAGTCAGCACTGTTCCAGGAGGTCTGTCAACTGTTGGGTATGCATAAGACCCGTACTACACCAGCACACCCGCAATCCGATGGCATGGTCGAGAGATTCAACCAAACGTTGGAAAACCACTTGGCCAAAGTTGTGGACGAGCATCAACGAGACTGGGACCAGTACATACCGCTTTTCTTGCTGTCCTACCGATCTGCGATCCACGATAGCACCAGCGCAACCCCAGCAATGGTAAACTTCGGTAGAGAAATGCGGCTTCCGGTAGACGCGTTGACTGGGACACCGCCAGAAGCTCCGAAACCAGTAACCGAATATGCGGCTGACCTACAGAAGCGCCTGGATGAAGTACATGCTCTCGTCAGAGACTGCAGTCTAAAATCCAGCGAAAGAATGAAAACCCGTTACGACCGCAAAGCCAACACCGACGGTTTCGATGAAGGGAGTCTGGTTTGGTTACACAACCCACTCAGGAAGAAGGGCAAATCACCGAAGTTCCAGCCAAGGTGGGAAGGACCATACAAGATCATCACTAGGCTGAACGACTTAACCTATCGGATCAAACAAGGGACAAGAGGCAAGCCGAAAATTGTTCACATTGATCGATTGGCTCGTTACCATGGGTCAAATGATGCTCGGGACGAGCATGACTAAGAGGGGATAATGTTACGACCACGAGAGACCGTGCAAGCGGAATTAGTCTTATCGTCGTATGGATAAGGTCTATATTCGCTTGCACGATACTACGCTACACACTCTGGTAGGTTGTAGCGAGCTCTAGTGTGTTCTAAAGTAATAATAATATTACGACCTTGATAGACCGTGCAAGCGAAATTAGTCTTATCGTCGTATGGATAAGGTCTATATTCGCTTGCACGATACTACGTCACACACTCTGGTCGGTCGGAGCGAGCTCCAGCGAGTTCTAGAAATTTCGATCCCCGCGAGAAGATTCTCGACGCCACGCGAAGAGCTGCGTCTCTGGGTATAAAAGCGGGATGTACGACGCGACGGGACAGTTCCGATTTGGAAAGCGAAGCGAATCAGTCTCCTGCGAACTAAGAGTGATCGAGTGCGTTACCTGCGAATAGTCAGTGAAATTCAGTGTTTTAGTGTGATTCAGTGCTTTAGTGTAATTTAGTGTTCCGTGTTTAGTGTTGTAATTAAGTGTTTCTAATTGTGTTTTTAAGTGTTTAATTGTGTAATTGTTAGTCGATAAATAAATTAATTGTCTTTTGGTGACTTTTGGCGTATCTTGAATTTAACGTACCCCGTTCCCGCAACAATACTTTAATATGGCCAGTATATAGGCTTTTGGCGGAGAGATCATCTTGTCATCTCTCTTAACCCTTTATAAGGCTCTGGGAACTATATAGTGCTACCATAATTTGAACCTTATTACCTTAAACTCGCGTGTATTGGTATTCTAAACATTATTCAGAGATCCGACGTTTCGAGCTCTTTACAGCGCTCGTGGTCACGGGCAAGACTAGTAATGTTTAGAATATCAATACACGCGAGTTTAATCCGTAAAATTAGTTTTATTACCTTACCTTATTGTGTTGAGTTAAGGTCCAAAACGAATAAAATATTTCAACATTCTATGCCTATTTAAGGGTTAAGACATTTCCTTTAGCCAAGTTATTTATTTATCCATATATTTCCAGGTTACTGGGTGGACAAACGCGAGGTCGGCAGTAGCACCTGGCAGCGCGTGAACGCACTCCTATGCCTGCCGAACCAGCTCAACTGCGCCAATCTGATCGAGGGCCGCCAGTACGAGTTCCGCGTGACTGCGCAGAACGAGGCCGGCCTGTCGCCGCCCTCCGCCGCCAGCCAGGAGGCCACCGTTAGGGATCCTAAGGGTAAGAATCAATATTTGGTCTGTATAAAAGTTTCGTCATCAGCCCATATCACAAGTGCACCCTAAACTAGGGCGATCGGACCTTAGTCAGTCATTTAATAAAAACAATTTTTAGTTTAGGGTAAATTAATTTTAGACATTCAAAGTTAACTTCAAAATCGTATAAATTAGGTCTCTGTTCACTTATTCAGTAACGAGCCGCTAGAGGCGCTTATTATAGCGTCACTATACACATATTTTATGTCACTGATTGAGTATAGCCTATAAAACTTATTATTTTAACCAATATGCTTAGGATTTTGTTACAATTTAATAAAATCCCCAACAATTACACTAATAAATATTTAATTCCCATATTTCTCAACAAAACATCCTAACATATCGTTCATTCCCGCAGCGGCCACTCCGCCAGAGATCGTCAAGCCACTGAGGAACGCCAACTGCATCCAGTACCACAACGCCAAGTTCGAGTGTACCATCACTGGTTGGCCGAAGCCGACCATCACCTGGTACAAGGGTGAGTACATATTATATTATCATAAGTGAGGGTTTGCAGAGATCACTTCCTGCCATGTGCTACGGTCCTGGCACACCACTTTCGCTTCATCCACATCCATCAACCTCTTCAGGCAACTAGACAGATCACTATTGTTTTATCCTAAACATGTTGTTTGTCCTTTTAAGGCTAAGCTCTTAAAATCATAACGGCATCCTTAGGACAGATACATACATAGTATTACGCCTTTTCCTAGAGGGGTAGACAGAGATCAGTTCCTACCGTATGCTACGGTTCTGGCTCACCAGTTTCGCTTCTTCTACATCCATCAACCTCTTCATGCATACCCGTCGATTACGGGTACTACTGATTTGACCTCTCTTTAAGATTTTTTTTTAATTTTTATTTTATTGTTATTTATTTAGGTAAACCAACGACAGTTACAACAACCATCACATTTTGCACACGTAAACTTAAGCTAATTGCACTATCACTTAAAGGTCAACACAGCTATTTAAACAACAATTGTTACTTAGTGATTAATTAAAAATATTAGATTAAAACATTAGATTAAATTAGATTAAAGATTTACCTATTTGGTCATGGAAGTTCTTTCTTGGTCTTCCCACTTGAACTCAAACCGAGAACATATCGGTCCTTACACAGCGCTTGCTACCAATAGACCAACGGGGCATACTTTGTATAGTATAGAATATAACTATGTATTATATATACTCCAGGTGCCCGCGAGATAACCAACGGCCCCCGCCACCGCATCTGGAGCGAGGGGGACACGCAGCACCTGACCGTGGTGGACGTGTTCGGGGAGGACGCCGACGAGTACGTGTGCCGCGCCGTCAACCGCGCCGGCGTCAAGAGCACCCGCGCCGAGCTGCTGATCATGAGTCAGTACAGTATAATACACCCTGTGCACGGTACTAATAAGGTCCAGTTTGGTCTGGAGCGAGGGGGACACGCAGCACCTGACCGTGGTGGACGTGTTCGGGGAGGACGCCGACGAGTACGTGTGCCGCGCCGTCAACCGCGCCGGCGTCAAGAGCACCCGCGCCGAGCTGCTGATCATGAGTCAGTACAGTATAATACACCCTGTGCACTGTACTAATAAGGTCCAGTTTGGTCTGGAGCGAGGGGGACACGCAGCACCTGACCGTGGTGGACGTGTTCGGGGAGGACGCCGACGAGTACGTGTGCCGCGCCGTCAACCGCGCCGGCGTCAAGAGCACCCGCGCCGAGCTGCTGATCATGAGTCAGTACACTATAATACACCCTGTGCACTGTACTAATAAGGTCCAGTTTGGTCTGGAGCGAGGGGGACACGCAGCACCTGACCGTGGTGGACGTGTTCGGGGAGGACGCCGACGAGTACGTGTGCCGCGCCGTCAATCGCGCCGGCGTCAAGAGCACCCGCGCCGAGCTGCTGATCATGAGTCAGTACAGTATTACACACCCTGTGCACTAGGGTGTCCCTTATAGTCTGAAAATTCCTGTAGTATCCAAGGTTCTAGTAGAAAAAAAAAATTTTTTTTTTCAATTCTAATAATGCGTACCTTCTTAATTTGTTGTCAATATTATAGCATATTCTATTTGGATACAGCAGGTAATTTTCTGAATGTAAAGGACACCTTACTATGCACGGTACTAATAAGATCCAGTTTGGTCTGGAGCGAGGACGACACCTTGAGCTGTTTATGAGTCAGTATAATGAGCCTTAGTATAAGTAGATTAAGGTCTAAATTCTTCTAGTTTCATTTGATTGTGACCGGATTCTTTTGTTTCCGAAATGTGTCCATATCAATGATGACTGTATTTCTTATCTACATAGCTAACAGGCCCGCTAAATATTAATTGAAAACATCGTATAAAGTGCTAAGTCTTAAGGTCTTTAGTCATCTCGACTCTATTTCAGTTCTTTTTTGACAAAAACAAAAATTTATAACCCCTAAAAAGAACTACTTAGATTTTACCAACATTAATGTTAACCTCTCAATCCCACAGCCGCACCGAAACTGAACGTGCCACCACGCTTCCGCGACACGGCTTACTTCGACAAGGGAGAGAACGTGGTCGTGAAGATCCCCTTCACCGGACATCCGGTGCCGAAGATCACCTGGGTACGAGAGGGAGAGACCATCGAGTCTGGTGGACACTACCACGTCGAGAGGAAAGGTGAGATGAGTTCGTGGTTCGTCGTAGAGTTTAACCCTTTACATGGTAATGGCAACCATATTGCCACCATAATTTGAACCTTATTCCCTGAAGGTAAGGTCCAAAAGCAATGAAATATGTTTTGACAGCTACTACCACGTGACAGGTAGAAGCTAAGTCGAGATTAAGACCAGCATAGAGATGGTATGACAGCTGGTGCCGAAAAACAGATTTTTTTTTTATTTAAAGTTCTCAGGTTGACCTCATTCAAGCTGATCGTAAGCGGGCGTGAGGTCTTCATATGAGGTCGATAGGCATAATAGACTTGAGTCTGTCTGACTAGTTAAGACGCAAGTCAAGATCTTTTTTTTTTTTAAATGACATACGATGATGGCTGATGGACTTCGTCATCATCACCAGACTAGCGGGTGAGCGGATGGCTCTCACCCCTAAGGTCAAGACCTGCATTGTAGTACTTACCCAAAGGTCGAAAAGAAGAGTCTATGTTTACCTTGCCCTCTGATTGTAATTTATTGTAGTTCAGAGATGCAATCCGATTCAGCATCTCTACTTATGATTATAATGACATATATGTGATTAATATTACAAACTAGCTGACCCGACAGACTTCGTCCTGTCAAATAAATGTAAAAAAGAAAAGGGCTGTTTTTAGGGGTTTCCCGGCAATTATTATATTTTTTCTCGCCGTAAGAACCATCTTTGGACTTCAAAGAACATTTAAAAAAAAGAATTGGCCAAATTGGTCCAGGCGTTGTTGAGTTATGCGCTTACCAACACATTTTGCGATTCATTTTTATATATATAAGATATGACGACAGATGTCTATCGCGACTTTGTATACTAAGAACAGCTTAACTAAGTGATCCTTTGTGTTAATTTCAGAACGCCACGCGATCCTGACAATCAGGGACGCGAGCAAACTGGACTCCGGCAAATACAGAATCACGGCTGAGAACGAGTTGGGACAGGACTCCGCTATCATCAACATTGAGATCAGCGGTAAGTACCTACGTCTAGATCAGAGCTAATGAAAGACAAATCTAGGTAACACTGGATAATTTTAAACTGTCATGTTTACACACATTATAGAACTGAAAATCCCAAAATGTCCGGCATAGTTACCATGTTGTTTTGTTTTAATGAGCTCCCGATATTTCGGAACTGTTGCAAGCGCCGTGATCACGGGTCTCGGAAGTTGACCCGGTAAATATCCCAGGCAATTTCAGTTTTCTAAGGTAACACTGGTCAACCAAAGACCATGGCATAGAAGCTCGATTGACACCAATTAAAAAAACTTATAAGAAAACCAGTAAATCGTTTGACAGTTGTGGTGGCATTAAGTGTTGATCACATGGTTCACTATTTTAAGCCATTTGCTGTTAGTACTAGCTTCTTGAGGTAACATCATGGGCTGTGATTTTAATGCCGTCTTGCAGATATACCGCTCTTTGGTTCAGTTCCATGAGTCATTGGTCCGTAAGAGCCTTCCTTTTCCACCAGCCCAGGAAAGCTGATAAAGCCTACCAGCAGGATATCAGCACGCATCAATGCCAAAAACTCAAAAAAAAAGGATTTTTTTCTAACTTTTCTTCGTGTGTTCTGTACAGATCGCCCAGACCCGCCTCGCTTCCCAGCGGTGGACAACATCGGCGTGGACTCCTTGGCTCTCGGCTGGAAGGCGCCGGTATGGGACGGCGGCTCCGACATCACCAACTACTTGGTGGAGAAGCGCGAGCACCCCATGTCAAGCTGGATACGAGTTGGCAACACCAGGTAAAGAGGATTTACTGTCCTTTCATAAGCTATGCGTCCTTTCATAACCTTATGCATTACAAAAAACAACTATTCTATTCTATACCAAGAGACACACATACATACAATATATCGGAAATTAAACCACAAATGCCCAAATGACATTCATGTGTGTCGCCATAACCAGACAATTACATAATGAGAACACATTATTTTAAAACTTAATGCCTCGACCTAAAGTCCAAAATTAAATGGTTCGTCTTTATCTGGCTTTTTGGCTCGGAGGAACAGTGGTCAGTGATCCAGGTTCAGTGGTTAGGAAACCTGCACTCCAAGATCTCAAGATCATATCTTAGGTTGTGTAGTCAAACAACCTGCACTTTCTAGCGTGGCCTACCTTAACGCCTTAGCTTAGGGTAGGCCTGTACACCAGCAGTGGGGACGTATATGGGCTGATTTTTTTTTATAGTAAGCTAACAAGATGACCTCACTCCACCTGATGCTTACGATCAGGAGTGAGATCCAAATGTGAGGTCGACAGGCTCAATATACGATATTGAGCCTGTCGCACTCACCCTGAAAGCCCGCTCAAATGCCCTTGGCGAGTTTTACACAACTGTATAGTGGTAACAGTAATCGGTCGACAAAATGTCTCCCACTTGAACAAAATGTAAGATCATAGGAGTGTAGGTTTCCTAACCACTGATGGTTAGGAAACCTGCACTCCTATGATCTTAGGTTTTTTAGTCAAACACCCTGCACTTGCCCAGCGTGGTTGACATACCCCTAGTCTAGTAATATATGGGCTGATGATGATGAATGTCATTCTCTCCCCCAGATTCACGACGATGGCCATCACCGGCTTGGTGGCGGGCAAGCAGTACGAGTTCCGCGTGTACGCGGAGAACATCTACGGACGCTCCGAGCCCAGCGACACCACCTCGCTGGTGCAGACCAAGGCCATCGTCAAGAAGGAGTTCAAGAAGAAGGAGTATCCTGGTGAGATATACATACGTAAAATATACATACATACATAAAATCACGCCTTTTCCCCCAGAGGGGTAGGCAGAGATCACTTCCTGCCATGTGCTACGGTCCTGGCACACCACTTTCGCTTCATCCACATTCATCAACCTCTTCATGCACGCTCGTCGATTACGGGTACTTTTGATTTGACCTTTCTATAAGATTTGACCTATTTGATCATGAAAGGTCTTTCATATACATATGTGAATGAAGGTTAACACTATATGGCAATAGATAGGCGTGAGGTCCAACTGTAGCTCGATTGGTTATTTTGACGTGACATTGACAGACGTGTCAATATTCACCAAGTCAAGAAGGAGTATCCTGGTGAGATATATTACTAGTGCATTTGGATAGAAATAAGATCGCGTAAATACATACAAAACTAACTAAGGGCTTGTCCATTAGACTTGATTTCTACCGAGTACTTACATACCTTGTACTTACTAGAGTGAAACTTGAGTATGTTATCATGCTGTAAATTTGACACCTGAGGCAAAACAAAACCGCTTTAAATTAAATATGGGGAATAGTTTCATAAGTTACGTTAATTCTCAGCAACTCATTTGAAATAAAACTAATTTTACGGATTAAACTCGCGTGTATTGATATTCTAAACATTATTTAGAGATCCGACGTTTCGAGCTCTTTACAGCACTCGTGGTCTCGGGAGACCAAGTGAGTCTTGCCCGTTTAGAATATCAATACACGCGAGTTTAATCCGTAAAATTAGTTTTATTTCAAATGTGTAGTGCTCGCGCAAATAAAAATAGACAATACTATCTCAGAAACTCCTTCGATATAGATATCAAAAGAGAGCTCTTGACAAAAATTTACAATACTCAGATCGTTTAAATCACACTCGTATCTCTAAAACGACTTTCATAAAAACATGTTTAACATATCTATTTCATGATCAGAATTTTGCTCTATCAACTAACTTTAACCATAATCTCTATTCAACAGTGGACGAGACGGGCAAACGCATTCGCACGAACGCTGACCACGGGCCAGTGAAGGACTACGATAGCTACGTGTTCGACATCTACAGCAAATACGTGCCGCAGCCGGTCGACATCAACACTTGCTCTGTATACGACAAATACGATATACTGGAAGAGATTGGTGAGTTTCATATTTGGTGTAACTAAGGCCTTATCGCCCCAGATTAGGGTCGGCCCGTGCCTAATTATGATGTGATGATATTTGGTGTAGTGTTGCATGTGGGGACGTAGTTCGTAGTTAACGAACGGTAGGGCCCGGTCTGAAATGTAAAAATATGTAAATAGATGCAATGATAAATGTTTGCAGAGACGCAAGTTGACTTTAGGGATGTGAGCCATCCGCTCCCCCGCAAGTCCGGTAATGATGACAAGGCTAGTCCAAGCCATCAACGTATGTCAGTTAGGAAAAAATTGTATTTTGACCCTTATCATAAGTAAAGAGGGTTCACAGAATTTATATATTTTATTCTGTTCTATGCAACGAGGGGTTTCGCTTAAGCGAAATTCATTAGATGACAATACATAGGCGTGAGGTCCAACTGCAGCATGATTTGTTAATTTTAGCGAGACTTTGCCAGACATATTCACCAATCATGCAGCGGTCAGGCTTTATATCTACGTTTTGAGATCTATTTTCCCTGCCTGCTGATCTATTTTATTTTATTTTTTGCGTATACCCTCAAAGGAAGTCTTTAGTGATTTTAAACACGTAACACACAAAAAACGTTCAAGGTACAAGATCGATCGTTTGTAACTAATATTATGTGCTTACGTTGACTAGCATCTATAAATCTTTATAAGATTTAAAAATAGCACGAAAAGAAAACTAACTGATAAATTATGTACTAACATATAAAGAAAAATATATCACTCTCGAAGTTGCTTGCGATTTAATCTACGTACAAGGTTACCAATTCATAAGGTTCAATCCAACTAAATGGCATTTAATTACAACCATCCTCACAACAAACATTATAATGTTTAAAATATCAAAACTGCTTGTTCCAATGGAAAAGGCATTTGAATCATAGTTAATCAAAGTCCTGACTTCCCTAGTAATCATTATTTATAACAAGTAGCGTTTGCCAAACAAATATTTTCGGTTCAAATATTCCTAAGTAATCTTTTGTCACCATCAGTAGCATTTCCAAATCCACTGTTGAGATTCAATAGAATATTTTAATTTAAATGAGCATGTTAGATAACTAATTACTATCCCTACCTTCATCTACCAAAGTAAGATTTCCATAAAAGTTTTCAGTAACATAGAAACACTAACAAAGTAGAAACCAACCTTAATACAGTACACATAAAGATGAATTTCGCAGGTGACTTCGTGAGAGCCTCGTCTAAAAGGAAACGGCGGGAAGGTCTGTGTGTGAATAGATCGATGTAGTGCATCTCTCTCTCTCTGCATCTCTCTGTCTCACACGCATACTTTATTATATATATTTATAAATATATATAGATAGATATATAGCATGCGATGAACTTTCGGGATTTGATTATGTGAAGTAGATATTCGGCACTTGGATTTATTATCGCGTCGATGACATTAGAAAAACAATCGTAATCTTATTATAACTTTTACCTTACTATTTTGATATAATACGTTTATTAATTTAACAACTTTTTAAAACTAAAACATATATTATTTAATATAAGACTATCATAGTGTTTTTCTAATGTAACAATATTAATTCGATATATAAGTATTGATATACTATAATATGTATGTACGGTTGTCTAGATATTAATAAGAGTAGCTAAAACTTATTTAAAAAAGTTAACTATTATATGGGCCAAATATGCATCAAATTTTTAAATCCTGCATTTCAAACTGGAATATAGTTTTAAAACCTTGATGAAGGGCCTTTATGTAGAAATTAAGTGCACGGTTTTAGCTTATTACAATATTTATTTATTGAAGGAGAAGAATATATATAAAAATTAACAGGAATGTGCGTCTTCCTAGTTATAATAATGATTGATTATCTTATTAATTAAAGCGTAGTATATATTACTGTAGTTCTAAAATAACTTCACTGAATTCGTATTTGCACTATTGGTTTTCAGATTAGATCGAAATTAAAATCTACTTTACTACCAGTAGACAAAAGACACCATATACGTTATTAAAATAAATATATTTTACATTATTATTTCAATCAGAGCTAGCATGCTAAACATGGCAAAAGTCTGAAAAAATTTACATAAAATACCATTATTTTTCATGGTGAGGTTGAAATACTCCACATCATTGGTTTAATACTGATCGCATCGTACGAATGCCACGCGAATTCCAACCTTCATGCTTAACCAATAAAGCACAAACGATTAGATACACATCTGTGATTTATGTATCTAATTGTGTCACAAACATTGAATGTTGGTCTCGCGAATCCCAACCTTATCCCGAAGCAATAAAGCACAAAAACTCAGATGCATGAGGTACCATCCACTGTTGTAGGCACAGGCGCGTTCGGCGTAGTCCATCGCTGCAGGGAGCGTTCCACTGGCAACTACTTCGCTGCCAAGTTCATCCCGGTTACCGGAGCTATGGAGAAGGAGCTCATCAAGAAGGAGATTGATATCATGAACCAGCTCCACCATAGGAAGCTGATCAATCTACACGACGCGTTTGAAGATGACGACGAGATGGTGCTGATATTCGAGTTGTGAGTGTTTTTTTTTTCTTTGAATGATGTTTTATGTTGAATTCACTTATATGGGTCAGCTGATAGGATAACAATGCACACAGTGTGTCCATTGTTAGATATTTTGGAAATCAGAAAAATAATGGCCTCTGTCAGTGATGTTTCTGTTTTGGAAACTGAAATCACTTCCAAGTGACACTTTTATGTATAAAAATATGCTGAAGTAATTCTATAAACTCTGGATTTCTAAAAATAAGTCTTTATTGGTCTACACGCAATATTAGGAGTAGCAAATACATAGCTAATTACTGCCCGACGTTAAAAGACTGGGTTACACCAATCATGATCGCGAGCGAACTGGAATTCTAAGTCTAAAGTATACATAATAAAACAAGATGATGATAGATGTTTTCAAAATGGATGAGTTCAACAGACAAATAATTAGATAATTAGGTGCATTTGACATTTTGAAATAACGTCTTATTTTTAAAAGTTGTTCTTTATGATTCGCTAAATATGTTCCTCTTAACTAGGATAAATGCAAAATATAAAATAAAAAGTGTCAAATCAGTCTTCTAAGAACGGCTCCGGTATAGCGACTATAAGTTTGCTATAACTGAACTCCTTTTCCAGCTTATCGGGAGGCGAGTTGTTCGAGCGTATCACCGAACCTGGCTACAACATGAGCGAGGCCGAAGCGGCCCACTACATGAGGCAGATCTGCGAGGGCGTGCGACACATGCACGAGCAGAACATCATCCACCTGGACCTGAAGCCCGAGAACGTGATGTGCCAGACCAGGACCGGGACCGATGTCAAGGTGGGTGATCTACTTCCTTTTTTTTTATAAAAGGTTAGCCTTTTAGCCTTGTTAGCAAGATGGCTTCAGTCCACCTGATGGTAAGCGGTAGTGAGATCCAAATATGAGGTCGACAGGCATAAACCATATTGAGCCTATCGCACCCTGAAGTCCTGCCCTGGATCATAGGAGGGAGGGAAACATGAGCTGGGAGGACATTCCACACGTGGCAGAAATGAGGAACTAACCTCTTGGTCCGAGTTACAAGCGCCTGCATTGTGATTGCCTACTTCATCCTCATCATCCGCTGACCTGCTTTTCCACAGGAATAAGTCAATAAGGGTCAAGTCATCTACGGGTTGGTCGACATGCTGCAAGTTTAGAATTTCAGCATAGCATAAGAAGTGTACCTGGTCTGCTATTGTGACTACCTAAGGGAGGATATTTATCTTAAAGTGTGTGGGCAGCCGTCTAAAAAAATATTCTAAGGGACTGGACTGACACTCACCTGTAGACAAATAAAATTTCAGTTAAAATACGAGCCCTACCTCTTTTTGTTTGTAATTTAACTCTAGTGAGATCAGTACAATGTTATTAATATTCTGTGATAATAATTCATCTATCTCTTCCCCCAGATCATCGACTTCGGCCTAGCCACCAAGTTGGACCCGAACGAAGTGGTGAAGATCTCTACCGGCACGGCCGAGTTTGCTGCGCCTGAAATAGTAGAGCGTGAGCCTGTCGGCTTCTACACCGACATGTGGGCTGTGGGAGTGCTGTCTTACGTGCTGTGAGTATATAGAATTACTCCAACTCCAGAACCAGAAACATTTCCATGTAAAATACAATTTCACATTTTTATTGTCAGTAAAATTTCACGGTGTCAAATGTTAGTGGTTGTTTTCCCGCAGTCTAATATATTTTTGTGCAGTTTTTTTATTCAAATGAATATAACCGGTTTTACCAAAGGGATAAACGGAACTCGAAAGCACGCTCGAACCGCTTTATTACTTAGGGCGTAGAACTTCATTAGATCATCAATTTCATGCGGCAAGCAGTACCTGATTACGTCGCATCTCTTTAAAGAACTATCGTTTATATTATATTTTTTTGAGAAATTGGAAAAGTATGTTTATTTTTTTCAAGAAATAATTAATTATGCTACAGGTAAATCGTTCTGCTACGGGTAAACAACCACTAAAATTTCACGTTGCTGCGTTGCTTACACTGTAAAAAAAGTTATCAGATCTCATGTTGAGCCAAGATTCTTGATCTATGCGTTCTTACTTTACCAGGCCTTACTTATTTTAGGCAAAATATTTATTATTACCTTTTCTCCTCACAGGCTCTCCGGCCTATCACCGTTCGCGGGCAACAACGACATCGAGACCCTGAAGAACGTGAAGGCTTGCGATTGGGAGTTCGACGAGGAGGCGTTCACGCACGTCTCCGACGACGCCAAGGACTTCATCAGGCGGCTGCTGGTCAAGAACAAGGAGTAAGTGTCTAGGGAATATGGGTCTTGTAGAGTCTGTAGTAGGGTGCAAAGTCGTTTAATAGGACCCTGAGGAACGTGAAGGCTTGCGATTGGGAGTTCGACGAGGAGGCGTTCACGCACGTCTCCGACGACGCCAAGGACTTCATCAGGCGGCTGCTGGTCAAGAACAAGGAGTAAGTGTCTAGGGAATATGGGTCTTGTAGAGTCTGTAGTAGGGTGCAAAGTCGTTTAATAGGACCCTGAGGAACGTGAAGGCTTGCGATTGGGAGTTCGACGAGGAGGCGTTCACGCACGTCTCCGACGACGCCAAGGACTTCATCAGGCGGCTGCTGGTCAAGAACAAGGAGTAAGTGTCTAGGGAATATGGGTCTTGTAGAGTCTGTAGTAGGGTGCAAAGTCGTTTAATAGGACCCTGAGGAACGTGAAGGCTTGCGATTGGGAGTTCGACGAGGAGGCGTTCACGCACGTCTCCGACGACGCCAAGGACTTCATCAGGCGGCTGCTGGTCAAGAACAAGGAGTAAGTGTCTAGGGAATATGGGTCTTGTAGAGTCTGTAGTAGGGTGCAAAGTCGTTTAATAGGACCCTGAGGAACGTGAAGGCTTGCGATTGGGAGTTCGACGAGGAGGCGTTCACGCACGTCTCCGACGACGCTAAGGACTTCATCAGGCGGCTGCTGGTCAAGAACAAGGAGTAAGTGGAGTTGATTAATGACCTAAGTAGTAGTGGTCAAGGTGGACTTCTAAAAGTATATAGAAGAAAAATCTTCTATGATAAACCGGTCAAGATCGAGGCCTGGAAAAATTGTTACAATTTTTTGGTGGGGATTCGACGAAATCAGGCGAAATTGTTTCTGTAGCTTTTGGTCGAGTAGATTCTTGGAGTCGAGTGCCAATGTCAAAATAGGTTTGTCGATGTGGTGAGAAAGAAAGTGCACAGCCTTAATTGCCTAGGAAAGCATGGTTATTGTGACTAGAAGGGGCTCTAAATTATGATTTCAAATTGGCTTCTTACTCTTAAGTGGTATAGTGAAGAGGTAGGACAACTATTTGCGTGTACAGTTAATTGCAAGTCTTTTACAATGATCTTCAACGCCATCGATCTATGGTCTATTTAGGCTTAAGATATGTGTCTAAACTGAGCATCTTCCTTCACAGGAAACGCATGACGGCCCACGAGTGCCTCATGCACAAGTGGCTGTCGGGCGACGCGGCCGGCGCGCGCACCGCCACCATCGAGGCGCGCCGCTACGAGGCGCTACGGGACCGGCTACGCGCCCGCTACGAGCACTGGGCCTCGTGCGCCCTGCCCATCGGCAGGCTCGGAGAGTACTCCTCCCTCAGGAAGCTACTCATCGAGAAGTGGAAGATCTACGACGGACAGTTCGGTGAGTTTTTCGTAGTTGGATAGTTCGTAGCGCTTAGTAGAGGCTACGGGCCCGCTACGAACACTGGGCTTCGTGCGCCCTGCCCATCGGCAGACTCGGAGAGTACTCCTCCCTCAGGAAGCTGCTCATCGAGAAGTGGAAGATCTACGACGGACAGTTCGGTGAGTTTTTCGTAGTTGGATAGTTCGTAGCGCTTAGTAGAGGCTACGGGCCCGCTACGAGCACTGGGCCTCGTGCGCGCTGCCCATTGGCCGGCTCGGGGAGTACTCCTCGCTCAGGAAGCTGCTCATCGAGAAGTGGAAGATCTACGACGGACAGTTCGGTGAGTTTTTCGTAGTTGGATAGTTCGTAGCGCTTAGTAGAGGCTACGGGCCCGCTACGAGCACTGGGCCTCGTGCGCGCTGCCCATTGGCCGGCTCGGGGAGTACTCCTCGCTCAGGAAGCTGCTCATCGAGAAGTGGAAGATCTACGACGGACAGTTCGGTGAGTTTTTCGTAGTTGGATAGTTCGTAGCGCTTAGTAGAGGCTACGGGCCCGCTACGAGCACTGGGCCTCGTGCGCGCTGCCCATCGGCCGGCTCGGAGAGTACTCCTCGCTCAGGAAGCTGCTCATCGAGAAGTTGAAGATCTACGACGGACAGTTCGGTGAGTTTTTCGTAGTTGAATAGTTCGTAGCGCTTAGTAGAGGCTACGGGCCCGCTACGAGCACTGGGCCTCGTGCGCGCTGCCCATCGGCCGGCTCGGGGAGTACTCCTCCCTCAGGAAGCTACTCATCGAGAAGTGGAAGATCTACGACGGACAGTTCGGTGAGTTTTTCGTAGTTGGATAGTTCGTAGCGCTTAGTAGAGGCTACGGGCCCGCTACGAGCACTGGGCCTCGTGCGCGCTGCCCATCAGTAGGCTCGGGGAGTACTCCTCGCTCAGGAAGCTGCTCATCGAGAAGTGGAAGATCTACGACGGACAGTTCGGTGAGTTTTTCGTAGTTGGATAGTTCGTAGCGCTTAGTAGAGGCTACGGGCCCGCTACGAGCACTGGGCCTCGTGCGCGCTGCCCATCAGTAGGCTCGGGGAGTACTCCTCTCTCAGGAAGTTACTCATCGAGAAGTGGGAGATCTACGACGGACAGTTCGGTGAGTTTTTCGTAGTTGGATAGTTCGTGGCGCTTAGTAGAGGCTACGGGCCCGCTACGAGCACTGGGCCTCATGCGCGCTGTCCATCGGCAGGCTCGGAGAGTACTCCTCTCTCAGGAAGTTAGTTACTCATCGAGAAGTGGGAGATCTACGACGGACAGTTCGGTGAGTTTTCGTTAGACAGCTGATTAGTACGTAGAGCATTCTATATAGTATTTTACATGTTGTTTCCCGTTCCTGAAGCTAAAGAAAACGAGCCATGGAAACTACCTACCAATTTAATCCAGTCGATGGTAATGATTTGCCTTTGAAATTTTTCCTTGAAGAAGAGACAGTTTTTAATGTGTTTTTATTTAGATTAGGGCAACTATGTGGCCGTTGTCTCATAGCGTTCATCGTCATATTCGCTTCACTCTAGGTGGAGCCACTAAATGAATTCTACAGCAATACTAAGTATATTTAGCCGTCAGGGTGAGTGCGGTACCCTCAATATGGTCTATTGTGCCTGTCGACCTCATATGTGGATCTCACTGCTGCTTACCATCAGATGGAGTGAGGTCATCTTGTTAGAATTTTATAAAAAAAAATAAAAAAATATACTAAGCATTATTTGTGTTTTTTGTGCTTATTCTATTCTGACGTTATCTTCTCCCCAGACCGTCGGCAAGCGGCGCCCCGGTTCGTGATCAAACCCCAATCGGCGTTCTGCTACGAGGGCCAGTCGGTGAAACTGTACTGCCGCGTGATCGCGTGCGCCGCGCCCACCGTCACCTGGTCGAGGAACAACCGAGAGTTGAGGCAGTCCGTCAAGTTTATGAAGAGGTCGGTATATAATACGTGGACGTGTTGGACTTGTTGCGTTGGTCATTGGTCTCGTGGGTTCGATTCCCATTGGCGATGCAAAGATTACACAACAACATCACATACATTGATCTGATCCCGTGGTAAGTAGCTTAAGCACTTGTGTTACGGAAATCTGGATCAACAGTGGATACACAAATAAACTTAAATATATTTAATAATACACCCAGACACGGAACAAATACCGATGTTCGTCACACAAATATTTGTCCCGAGTGGGAATCGAACCCACGACTCTTGGAACCGTAGGTTTTGAACCTGAGTCACTAACCACTGTTCCACCGAGCCAGTCCAATCCGCGCGCCTCTATCGGCCAAATTTAGAAGCTGTCTAATAACGACACTTTGACGGTTTTCAGAAAGAATACGTCACATAAATCTGAGTCGTATTTAATAAATACATTTTCTGCGACGTTTATTGTATCGAAAAACTGCACTGACAGTTTTTCGTTCTTAGACAACTTAAAAATGTTGTCACTAGAGGCGCTAGTTAGAATCTTTGCTTCGCCAATACGGGACAAGTAAACTGTCAATATCACATGGATTTTGCATTTGAATTCCGGGTCTGCTTGTGGTTCTTTTTTGCTTCTTCATATTTGTTTCCATATCCGTAAAAATCTCGAAATCAGCAATCATTAATTTATGAAAATAGAAGACCTAAATGTGAACGACATCCTCCGAGGTACACAGTCATGTTCAGGGACCATGTTCAATAATTATACGCGTGTCTTATAAATATTCAGTAAATAACGTTATTTTGACTGCGCAATGTAAGCTTGAATTCGTTCTTGCTTTAGCAAGAAGATTCTCTGAAAGCGCCGCTATATATAAGCTATAATTTTACCATTTTTCAATTAATTGAAAAGCCAAATGATATTATTTATTGTATTATTACTAAAATCAAAAATTTTTACTTATAAACTAAATGATGTCCCGCAAAACCGTCAAACAGTTTGACTGCAGGATCAGCGAATTACATAATTTTAAAAACTTCTGCATAATACATACTTCTAAAACTCTGAATTTTAATTTTACATAAGTATAAAATCTATGTATTTATATTTATGTAAAATTAAAATTCAGGCAAAATAAAAAAGGCGATCCATATTTTTGTATAAAGTAACTTACGGACTAAATAGAATAATAAAAAGTTGACCCACTCGTCACGCATATTAAATCATCATCGATGTTGATGATCAGGTACGCCGGCGACGACTACTACTTCATCATCAACCGCGCCAAGTTGGAGGACCGCGGCGAGTACATCATCCGCGCGGAGAACCACTACGGTTTCCGGGAGGAGGTGGTCTTCCTCAACGTGCAGCGTGAGTACCTTGACACATACATACATACATACAGACATACATACTTAAATACATACTACCCCTCTGGGAAAAAGGCGTGATTTTATGTATGTAAATAAATAAATAAATATTGCACAACATCACATACATTGATCTGATTCCGTGGTAAGTAGCTTAAGCACTTGTGTTACAGATATCAGAATCAACAGTCGATACACAAATATACTTAAATATATTTAATAATACACACATGTATGTATGTATGTTTACATAAAATCACGACTTTTCCCCTTATAATACTTATTTTGTAGGTGTTAGACGGATTTACTTTCGCACTTATCATATTATTAAAGATCAGAAGAAAAGAAAAATAGATTACTGTTTAAACGGGAACTTGAACTGTTAGTTCCCTTGGAAATTTCAATTAAACTGCTCAAGCTCAAAAAAAGTAGTATGTTTGTGTATCAGGCATATTTTTCCTATTAGGTATGTTCCAGGAAAAAAATATTAGTAGATAGGTAGCATAGCGATCCCGAAATATACTACCTTTACGCGCCTGATTGTAAAATCATCCAATCCTAACACATGAATCAACTCGAAACAACACATACGAAAATATGAAACTATAAATCACCACATTTCAAACGTAAAATTCTCCACCTGCAGCCTAACTAGAATACATACAATTTTGATACTTATCGTCATCAGATTAAATGCGACTTTCAAATGAAATCGGCATTATAATTGACGTCACAAACAATCAAACACTCTTGCCGCCGTGTATAAAACATTTAAAATAATCTTTGGCCTAATGATTGTAAAACTGTCAGTTCAAAGCCGATGGTACAAAGCAAATCGTTCCAACGATATAATAGTTTAATCCGAACAATTAGGTCACGAATGCTAGATCTATTCTCGTTTGGACCTAGGTCTAGACTGTAGTTAGTCTGCATTTGTTTACTGTTGGATACTGTATTGTGTTGGTATAGAGGTGAAATTTGTGGCGTGTTGAGAACTTAGTGGATTGTCGGTGCCGTTAAAAGGTTAATTTAATTTAGTAAATTATGTTAGGTGTTTTGTTTGATATACTGAAATTTGGAAGTGTTAATGTTAACATTAACACTTCCAAATTTCAGTCATTTTGTTTTTGGATCAAATCCAGCTGAGTTTCATTTAGGCTTGGACTTTCAAATTCTTGTTACATTGTTTACAATGAGAACTGTATATTTTAGAAATTCGGTCTAGAAATATTTAAAAGTTAATGATATTCCTTATTAAACTAATATGTAATATTGACATCACATACATGGAAGCAACATTTAAGGTGGTATCATGATCATATTTTGGCATATGTTGATACTAGAACTCTTATATTCGATCTCCACTTAAAGTAATATGTATGAAATGATTTTAATTTTTATCCAATGTTTCTCTTACTTGTTGATTGTATGCAAAGTAGTTAACCCATCTGGGATAGCATTCTCTAATTCAAGATTTTACGTCTTACGTTACCAAAGTGCTGGTACACTATAGCTAAGTCCGTACGAATAGATGGCTAGAGAACGTTCGCTTTGACGACTAGAAAAGAAACTACGATTGTTAATGCCCTATGAATAGATTGTTGTCCAGTAGTACTTAACTACGTGATAAAGCAAATAATGTTTTAAACTGGGATTAAGTTGTTTTAGGAGGTTCCTAAGACTTGTCTTTATCAATGTACACGATCCACCACGTTCCCATGGTCCTTCCCGTAGGAGCACGCACTCATGTACTTGCGTCATGGCTCTTTATTAATGTACAGCAGAATCTAAACCACACGTTTGTCCTTCCGCAGCGGTGCCTAAAGTGCAACGCCAGCACTTGCCCGAGGAGCCGCGCCGCCGCGCCGCCCTCCCCTACACGTTCTGGCAGGAGTCCAGCGAGACGGCGCCCGTGTTCACGTTCCAGCTGCGGCCGCGCGTGATGCAGGCGCGCGACACGTGCAAGCTGCTCTGCTGCCTCAGCGGCAAGCCCACGCCGACCGTCAAATGGTACGTGTGTCGCTCCCACACCTGAGGCAGGAGTCGGAAAAGCACACCTTCTGTGTATACGTCTGGGTATCAAATGGTTGGTTATTATAAAGGACTCCTAGGATGACCACACTATACCTGAAGGTAAGTGGTCTTAAGGTCTGCATATGACCCTACGGGCACCGTAGACCCTATTGAGCCCGTCGACCTCCCTGAAGACCTGTTTAGATGCCTGAAGAGCCCAGGATTATATGAGAGAGGTTAAACGTGAACTCCTTCTGGCAGGAGTTCAGTGAGATGGCCCCCGTGTTCATGTCCCAGCTTCAATATACGTCAACATACCTCAAGACACTTGATTAAGGCATTTTTATAAGTGAATTCTGCACTAGATCAATCGATAGTTAAACGCTTCGGAAGTATTCCACGTCAGCCCCCATTTTCACAATGTGCCGGAAACGGATTCGAATTCTGAAACTATGCTCTGTATCTTTCTTAATCGGAAACCCCCTAATGCTCCTAAAAACTAGCATAGATTTTAGGAGCTTCGCCTTATAAGTCTATCTATCTGCCTATACAGAACACAAATTCCAAAGCCGAACGTGTAAAAACTATATATCTTATCACTGAAATTGACTGATAATTCTATTTTATTACGTACTAGTGGTCCCGGCGAATTTCATACCGCCAATACTGATTCTTTTTCTATATTTTCTCATTGAAACCTTCCCTGGACTACGAAGAACATTTTAAAACCAAAATTACCTAAATCGGTCCGGGCGTTCTCGAGTTTAAGTCAGACTAACGAACAGCAATTAATTTTTATTTATAAGAAGATTATGTTTCAGCCTTACGATTGGTTTGAGGTTGTAATAATAATTGAAACACTTTATTAACAACATCTTTTACCTCCACACAGGTTCAAGGACAGAAAGGAGTTGTCGAAGTACGACTACGCGATGACCCACTCGGACGGAGTGGTCACTCTAGAGATCATCGACTGCCGGCCCGAGGACAGCGGCAAGTACAGCTGCGTCGCGACCAACGTGCACGGCACCGACGAGACCACCTGCGTCGTCATTGTTGAAGGTGAGACGAGATGAGACTTTTTTCTTAACGGGGGGAATGCTTGATGCACCGTCACCTTGGGCAGGGGTTTACCCAAGGTGGTGTGTGGGAATCCCGGCTGCCGGTACTGAGATGGAAGAGACCGGCAGCAGCTCCTGGGCTAAGGTGCAATGCCCAGGGGTGTACCAACTAAACTCCGCGGCATACTTCATCGCCTATTGGTGGTGCCGTGGTACCTGGCAGAGCCTTCACTCACAACACCGCTGGCGGACAGCCTCCAAGGGCTCCCGCAACGAGATGACACTTCCTCAACCCCCCTCTACCTCCCAAGGGGTGGCCCCCTTCCTCCTCGAAGTCTTCTCTACCTCTCTAGGGTGGAGGTAGAGAGGTAGACTTAACACTAGAGGTAGACTTTGATACGATGATGCCTTGGAGTAGCCTCGTCATCATCACTGGACTTATGGGGGGGAAGGTAGATCTGAGTATAGTGAACGTGTGAAAAGAGAGAAAGAAGAGGGGGGGGGATTATCCAAGTAAGATATATGGGGGGAGATAGAGAAAGAGGTTGAGAGGGATAAAAGAAAAGTAGATTGGCCCGATGTAAAGAGTGATGGGTAAAGAAGGGGAGATTAATGTGGTAGGAAAAACCGGTAGGAGGAGTGGGGCAAATGCAGACATTAGAGATACGTACGAATAAGATAGTTTTTATACACCAGTAAATACTATAATTTAATTTTTTTTCCCTAACTGACATACGATGATGGCTAGAGTAGCCTCGTCATCGTCACCGGACTTGCGGGGGAGCGGATGGCTCTCACCCCTAAACCATAATTAAGTGAAAATCAGTACACGCTTTAAAGTACTTTAATAGTAATATAAATAAAAATCTATCCGAAACAACGACTGTATCTGCTTCTACAATTCGCAGGCGAGGTAGTTTCCCCCGAGCAGGCGCAGCTGGCGCACAACTTCCTGTACTCGGGCGAGCGCCGCTACATCGAGAAGCCGATCAAGCCCGCGCCGCCGCCGGTCATCACCAAGACCAAGGTATTTATAATCTTTTGTATATTTGTTTCTTTTATTAGAGAAACAAACAGCTTGATGTTACACATGCGAACATAATAACAATTTCGTAATTCATTAGTCTAATTCGTTTCTACAAGTGGGTTGATACAATTCAGTTGATTAAGAAACGTGCAAACAATAAAAAACAAATGAAGTCCTTAATTGATGGCTAAATCGCCATTATGATGATTTACAAAATACCGAAATTATCAATTCTAATAGAGAATTACCTACATGGAACTGGCATGAAAAGTAGTTATGTTATAAGGTTGCCTAAAATAATAAGCCAGAATATTTTTGTTAACATATCCGATTATCCGATTGGATTGATAGAAAAATTATGCCCGTTAAAAGTGCAATACTTATAGAATATGTGGGTTAAATTGCCTAATAGTCCAACCAATCCTACTAGAGATTGCCTATAATTCAACACAACAACGTCTGTTTTTAGCCGAAATAATAAAAAGGAGGTGTTTTTTTATCTGTTGCTACATTTTCCGATTTTTAAAACTTACAAGGAATTCGCTGACATTTAGCACTATCAACTTACAACTCAACATAAAATGTGTTGCCATTAGATATTATTAATCTACTTTGTACTTCCTGACCTGATAAAAAACTGACTATTCATATGTGATGTCATTAGATATATAATCGTTTTTTTTCTTTATATTTCCTCGTACTAAACCGACCATTCTTACAGGTGACAATCGACCCGCCGACCAAGTCTCACGCGGCGCCGCGGCCCAAGTACTCGCCGCAGTCGTCCGTCGACGCCAGCAGGAAGAAGTACGGCGCCAAACTCGACTCCGACGCGTCGTCGAGGTCCAGGAGCACCACCAAGGAACTAGTTTGTGAGTGTCGATTGAAAATGTTGTTAGATTTCAAAGCAAACTATTAAAATTCAGTTAATTTAAGTGATATAATGTATAACAACAATATAATAATCCTTTATTGAACTAAATCAAAACGATACATTCTCAATAGTATTCATGTAAACGCAGATTATATAGTGGGAAGCTCAATTATTACAAGATATTATCAATTGAAGATGTTGTCAAGTGATTTGCTATTAGGTGTCAAATGATTTATAAATCTACGCAAGGATTCTCTACCGAATCCACATGTATTTCTTCTCGATTACTGGTGAGAGGTGGGCTAAAAGCGGAGGATCTTTCTCTGAACTAGGTGATAAATAATTACTGAGAGCTTGATGTCGGTTACGTTTATGTTTTACCGAACTCCATGTGGTCGACTGGCTAAGTGGAGGAGCTTATTATCGGAGGCCAAGACTCATTTTGAGTCGCTGCGCCAACCTAGTTAGTTAGGTTTTTTTTTATGTCAATTACCGGTTGCAATAAGAATGAAGTTTTTTTACTTGGCATCTGTCACCGCACCATCAACGGCAAATACTAAACTCTGTCGTCTTTATCTCCAGTGCCAGCATCAGACAGTAGCATGTGCGCGCCATCGTTCGCGCGCTCGCTGCCGGGCTCGCTGGCGGCGCGGGACGGCGCGCCGCTGCTGCTGTCGTGCGCCGTGCGCGGCGACCCCGACCCGCGCGTCGAGTGGCACAAGAACGGGAAGCCGCTGCACTCGTCTGAGGTGAGGGTTGAAAACTACCATCGGGGATGGGAACTACCATGGAAGTAACCATCGGGGACGGAAACTACCATGGAAGTTACCATCGGAGACGGAAACTACCATGGAAGTTACCATGGGGGATGGAAACTACCATGGAAATTACCATTGGGGATGAAAACTACTATAGAAATTCCATCCATAATATAAAACTACTATAGCGATTATGCAGTAAGACGGAAACTACCATGACAATTACGCTCTAGGACAATTACTACCATGACTACGCTTCTAACTGACTATGATGATGGTTTGGAGTCGCCGTGTCATCATCTTACTTGCGGGGGAGCGGATGGCCCCTAAAAAATAGTCTAAATTGTCTTGGCGTTGCTATACTACCCCATAGTTCCAATTGCTCATACCTTCGACTGGCTGGGTGGAAAAGTGGTTAGTGTCCCTGGCTAGCTGTTCCAAGAATTGTTCGATTCCCACTCGAGACAAATATTTGTGTGAGACATGAAAGAAACAACGATGTTATGTTCTGTTCTTTCAATGTCTGGGTGTGATTATGTATTTAACTATGTATTTATAATAATTATAAGTATGTGTATCCATAGTACAAGTTCTGCTTAGTTTACGGTCAGATGACATACATACATACATACATACATACAATCACGCCTTTTTCCCAGAGGGGTAGGCAGAGATCACTTCCAGCGATCCACTTTTCACCTCTGTGGGAAACGTGACATGACGGGTTGTGGACCACGTCGCCGCCATTCTGCCTTGTGCATTGTTTATTTTGACCTTGTCAGATGACCGTGTGTGGAAATGTCCTAGATATTTATTTATTTACTCTATACGACTAAAACTTCCACCAATCACAAACTAACCATTCCTCTCTCACCCACAGGTGGTAGACCTCAAGTACAAGAACGGCGTGGCCTCGCTGGCGATCAGCGAGGTGTTCCCGGAGGACGAGGGCGAGTACTCGCTCAAGGCCATCAACAGCCAGGGCGAGGTGGAGACCAAGTGCAAGGTCACCGTTAAACGTGAGTCTCTTATGTCTGATTGTAGTCAACCAGTTACGTTTCAGCCTAATGACAGCTGCTGTCACTTTCATAGAGAATACTAGAAAAATATTACATTATTCTTTTTGTAAATAAAACTTGCGTGTATTGTTATTCTTAACATTAGAAAGAATGAAAAAAATATTATTTAGAGATCCGACGTTTCGAGCTCTTTACAGCACTCGTGGTCACGGATCACCACGACCACTGTAGAACGCGAACACGACCAATGTAGTGTTCGCGCAAATAATAGACAGTTAATTATTTTTAACCTCTCGGTGTGTGTGTGTGTGTGTGTAATATTACTTTGAGGTGTATTTATGATAGTTGTATCAATGCAGTGGAGACAGTATGTGGATTATACACTCCATCTGTTGGTTCCTGGTGGAACTTGCCAGTCGGATGTCCCCATAATAACGTTCATCGTATTTAGTATTGTCAATTATTAGTGACCGCGAGCGCTGTAAAGTGCTCGGATGTCTAAATAATATGTTAAGAATAACAATACATCAGTCCACTGCTGGACATAGGCCTCCCCAAATGCACGCCACTTCTCTCTCTCCTCGGCCACTCGCATCCAGCTCCTACCAGCCGTCCTGCGCAGTCCAGGGCGTCCAAAAATAACAATACACGCGAATTTAATCCGTAAAATTAGTAGTCGTAGTAGTTGTTATTTTTCATGTTCATCGTATGCTTACACATCTCTATCTCTCTTCTAGCCATGGAGAAGGAGAGTACAGCGGCGCCGGGCCACAAGGGCGGTGACAAACCGCCCAGGATCGTGGACCACGCGCTTTCACAGATCGCCACTGATGGAGATGCGGTTACGCTCTCCTGCAGGTATGAAATCATACATTGTTAACGCCTACCCAGGCTTTTGTACAATAGAGCCCACATTATTTTGGACCTTAAACACATCAAGAAAAGTCCATAACCAAAGAAAAATTACAGCATTCTGGGCCGGGTTAAGGGTTAAAGTGTATTTACTATTTAATATTGAATTAAAAGAAAAATAGAGTGTAAGGTTTCTTAGCAAAAGGTAAAGGCTTAAGGTATCGCAATACACACTGATGCTATGCCGCCGACTCAACCCGGGGGCCTGCTATGAGAATCATGAGTCAAATGCCAAATCGGAAGTTGCCGACATCGGACGGTGGACCGGCGGGCTGTATGTGTATTGCGCTTTTCACAAAATATTTATAAATGTATCAACTTTTCTTCCAATACTAAAAATGTGCCAATAAAGGTTGAACTTATAAATATAAAACTTGGGTGAATTCAGGCGCTCTTAAACAACCACAGATGAGGGATAGTATTTTTTAGAATCAATGGGGTAATGATAGATAAAAATAATACAATGTGAGTTTCTATCCTCACTCTATCATTCTGGACATTTATCCCAATGAATATTTCAAAAGGTCTAACTATCCTAAAATGTCTTCAAACCAATCCCAACTCTAACCAACACATTTACGGTACAGAATCGTGGGCGCCGAGCGTTTCGACGTGGTATGGCTTCACAACAACAAGGAGATCAAGCCGTCGAAGGACTTCCAGTACTCTAGCGAGGCGAACATTCACAAGCTGCACATCGCAGAGATATTCCCCGAGGATGCTGGTAAGAAATAAAAGATAAAATGAAACTTTTACTTGGATCTCCATATTGCTTTAAATACCTGACTATGTCAAAATGATTGTTATTGTTGAGTGTTGTTCATTAAAGGCTAAATTTGTATGAACTTGTGCTTAGGGACCACTTTTGTAGCGTTAGTTGTCCGTAATGTCAAAACGGAATTACAGTACACGGGGTTACATGTGTAGAACAGAATTACGTAACACCGTACTTTGAGAATGGAGAATCTTAATGATTTTAGGAAATTAGGTAACTAAGAAGAATATTACGATCTGAATCGACATGTGTAATTCGTTTCGACATACAACTAAAATTGAAAAAGTTAGACGTGTTTAAAGTTCTGATCGTTTGCACTTTTTATACAAAATGAACGTGATATAGAATAGAATAGAAAACGTTTATTGACCACATAACATAAACAAATAGGTATACAACAAATTATATCAATACAAAACACAAAACTTAAGCAAAAACACACATATATGACAGACAAAAGAAGTACAAAGAATTAACACGAACAGATAAGGACAGGATGTGGTCAACTAGGTACAGGCCTCAGCATGTGCTACATCAGCCTGAGGGCAGCTGCAGCGCTGGTATTCTGGCCGTACCCCGAGTGACATAATATACTATGATAAAAAAAAATACTTTCATAAATAATAAAACAATAGATAATAAAAATGCACACATTTAAAATTATACAAAACGGCTAAAACAACATATAACATAGTAACAAAAAGATTGAAACAAGAAAAGAAAGGACAACAAAAAAAATAATAAATTACAAACACGTAAGTTTAATAGAAACAAAAAAAAAAATATTAAAAAGGGTGAAACTGAACGCTCCTCTATGTGCCACGTTCAACACGACTGACTCTCTGTCAGTCGTGTTTGACAGAGAGTTAGTCGTGTTGAAGACAAAAACAAGAAGTTTAAATAAAAGAAAGTAAACCACGTTTGCCACGTCATAATATCCATAAACTTGTCACATCGACCGTGATATGACGTCAAACCTCAACATGCAGTGCATTATAAAACAAAATCTTTTTCATTTTTCAATAACAATCTACCCCATTTCTCCCCAGGCGTATACACGTGCGAGGCGTTCAACGACGCGGGCGAGTCGTTCTCGTCGTGCTCGCTGGTGGTGCTGGTGCCGGGCGAGGCGCCGGCCGCGCCGCAGTACCGGGCCTTCCCCGCCTCCGCCACCGCCGCCTCCGCTGAGCCCGTCGTCTTCAGCGCGGAGCTGGATAAGGTGAGAGAGGATAAATATACTATGGGGGGAGAGACAACTATACAGAAGTTGGGGAACGGGTGAGAAACTATACAGTGATTAGGAAAGTGGGACACAACTATGCAGTTACTGGAGGGAGGGGACAAGTATACAGTAGTGTTGGATGAGCGGAGGCAACTATACGTTGATTGGTTGGAGACCACTGTACATTGGGAGGGAATAGACAACTATTCAGTGGATGGGAAGGGAGGATACTATACAGTGGTTAAGAGAGGGGGGGGCATTGGTTGGGGAGGGGAGACGACTATACATGTTAGGGAGGGGGAGAGACAACTATACACCGTGAAATTTTAGTGGTTGTTTTCCCGTGGCAGAACGATTAGCCTTTAGTAACACTATCGAATTATGCAAATTACTCTTTGAAAAAATTCTCAAATTATTCTTTGAATTTAAAATAATAATTTTCCAACTCGAAAACGAGAGAAGCTATCGTTTTTTTTATAAGATATGACGTAATCAGGTACTGCTTGCCGCATGAAATCGATGCTGAAAGCTACAGAAGCTCGACGTAGGGCGTCATAAGCGTCAAGTCATAAAACGGCTCGAACGTGTTTTCGAGTTTCGGTTAAACCTATTATAAAACCGGCATTTATTGATTATAACAAAAAGCAACTGCACAAATCTATTGTACTACTAAGATAGAATCATTTTACTGCGGGAAAACAACCACTAAAATTTCACGGTGTATACTTCTACTTTAAACTGCAACCACTGTTGGGGAGGGGGGGTGGAGAAGTGTAAAGTAGTGTAGGAAGGGCGGAGGCTACTATACAGTATTTGGGGGGGAAGAAAGTATACAGTAATGTGTGAAGGGCGGAGGCTACTATACAGTGATTGGGGGGACATAAGTTTACAGTAGTTGGGGAGCGGGAGAAACAAATATATACGGTAGTTGAGAAAGTGGGACACAACTATGCAGTAGTTTAGGAGAGACGGATGCAACTATACAGTGATTATGGGGAAAAACTGTATAGTGGGAGGGGATAGATAACTATACAGTGGTTGGGAAGGGGGAAACAACTATACAGTGGTTTGGAAGAGAGGTGACTACACTGATGGCTTAGAGTAGCTTGTCATCATCATCGGACTTGACGAGAATGCGTATGGCTTTCACTCGTAAAACGCACCCTCGAGTGAGTGTAACGTAATTGTGTTTGCACCATCTATGATAAATGTGCATAGTGCATCAAACAACGTCTGTGTAAACGTAGCTCTTGTGTGATGTTGCTTACAAACACTAGCTGATTTGGCACATGTGTTTGTGTGCATTTATTTATAATAGGTATTATTTATAACGGGTATGCAAACAGATTAGTTTATTTAGAGCTATGAAAATGATACAATATTCTGTAAATAGCATACACACACTGCACGCTCCATACATTAAGAGTCTGGGTAATAAAAATAGGCTATCAAGTTTCTAGCTCCCTTGAAGATTCCTCAAAATAAAAATATTGTCTATAATCTATAAAAACATTATTTTGTCTAAACACATAGTTTGATTTTTGTGTAGCGCCCAGCATTCCATATACGAAAAGAAAGAATATTAACTAAGATTTACACGCATGATGTAACCGTTATTTCTAAGTATCTGGTTCAGATAGATTACTGATAAAATAAAAATTGTATGTACGGTCAGCTATTCAATAACGTTTACATACACACAATTCAATGTTATTTGTATACTGATTGTAATTTATTATTTGCAGCCACCACTCCAACTCCAATGGCTGAAGGACGGCAAGCCGGTCGACGAGACATCGACCCGCTACAGGTTCACGATGGAAGGCACGTCTCGCTACAGGTTCGAGATCGCCAAGGTCTCGCCCGACGACAGCGGCCAGTACCAGGCCCGCGCCGTCGGCTCCAAGGGAGACTCATTCGCAGCCTTCTATCTTAACGTCAGCGACATCTAGACTAAACCCCCCAAAGGACTGACAAACATAAGAAAAAACATGGGACCCAAGACGCCACCTTGAGGTACCCCACCCCAAAAATTATAAATGAATGATTCGAATATTGCGTACGATTTTTTTTATACAATTCGGAGTCGTAAGTGTGTAAAGGAGTTTTTTTTATATTAAATTATTTATTAATTTATTAAGTATCTTTAAGTGTTACACCCTATCGAATGCCTATGAGAAGTCGCTTGGACGGTATCCTCGCTCTCTAGTCACTGTTAACGTTTAAATGTTAATTTATTTATCTTCGAATTTATCCGTTGTTATTATTTTTTTTTGTTTATAATGTATGTATCGTCCTGGCCTAACCGATGTTTATCAGCTTCGTAAAGTTTAAGCTTGGTCAGTTTGCGGGCCGCGGCCGCCCCGAGCGCCACCGACGGGCGGTCTCCGAACCGCAATCTGTAATAATTATTTTTATATAACTGTATTATTTAATTGTACATAATTTAATTTATATCATGTGACCGCGTAATTTATAAATAAATATGTATACCTAAAAATAAATAGAAGTGTTTTATTTTATTCACACATGCAGCTATTTTTGATAAATTATACTTCTGAAACATACATATTGATAGACACATGTTAACTCTGACAACAGACGTAAATATTTTTAAAATACTGGTTTAAATAACGTAATACTGGCTTCCATAAAATTATCACTTACACATAGAGTTGACTATAAGCGTAAATTTCAATCGCACTTAGTATGAAGACATTGGGTGCGTTTAGCCGATACAAAATCTTGTCAGCACAGAAAGAAAAATGGCGATTGCTGAGTAGCATAGGCTGACGCGGCTGAGGAATGTTAAGTGGCGATATTCAGATTGATTGATTGATTCGTCATATGACGGAATATCAGCTAACTTCACTTCTCTCATTTTCACTCAGCATGGTTCTGGCCGATACTGTAGTCAGAATTGTCAAATGCTGTTCAGCACTCTCAGATTCTGACCAGTCTGTTTATCGGCTGGTGCGTTTAGCCGATACAAAATCTTGTCAGCACAGAAAGAAAAATGGCGATTGCTGAGTAGCATAGGCTGACGCGGCTGAGGAATGTTAAGTGGCGATATTCAGATTGATTGATTGATTCGTCATATGACGGAATATCAGCTAACTTCACTTCTCTCATTTTCACTCAGCATGGTTCTGGCCGATACTGTAGTCAGAATTGTCAAATGCTGTTCAGCACTCTCAGATTCTGACCAGTCTTTTTATCGGCTAAACGCACCCATTCTGAAAAATCTGTTAGCAAAGCAAATTTTTATTAATGATTATAATAATCATGTGAGACGTAACCTTAACAATATAAGAACAATGTACACTAAGAAAACAAAGTCATCGATTGTCCAATTCGCATTTCAACAAATCACAGATTACTTAACACAATAAATCAACAAAACTCTTTTTCTCACACTCCAAAGGTACAAATGTCTACAAATGCATAGGTTAAGAGAACTGAGGGCCCAAGTCGTTTTAATTGAATATTTCATTGGGAATGTTCGTTTGTGAGAGCAAAATGCGCCTTTACATGACAATGAATAGATCGGCGCGTCACCTCTCCACGGCAGGGCTGCCAAGGGAAACTTATAAATATTAATAATAATATATGTATACATTATAGATATAATACAATAATAGTATGTGAACCTGTAGAAATTATGTAGCACAAAAATCCAATTGTCAAAATTTCGAAAAATAAAAATATCTTCGGCATGGTGTTCAGTAAAAAAACGTCGGGTCTCTCTCTGGTAAACCTTGAAATCAAGTTTAGAATGAAATGCATACTGCGGAATTTACGTTAAAAGCGAACCCGGATATCGTGAGTGTTTTGTGTCAAACAAATGGGGTCTGTCTCACTTTTCCCATTGAGCTTTTCCAATGATGATAATAGTGACACTACTTGTATCACTATCCCCATTGCGTTTATATAAAGCTAATACTACCACGAAAGTTTGAGGGATTTTGGTTTGTCGTTGTAAATAAGTACAATTATTAGATATACATACATACATAATTACTAAAAGCCCAAATAAAATGTTATATTATGGCGTAGATAGAACGTAGATCAATTCGTCTGAATGTTGCTTTTTTATTAACATTTAAAGAAAGGCACAAATTCTTTATGATTTATGTTAGTACTTAGATATTCTTCTTCACATTGTGTCTGAACGTACCTAGTTTTTGGAAAAAAAGGGTACCTTACTTTTTGTGACACTATATGAGTAAAATATGGTATGTTAGGTAGGAGCTGGATGCTAGTGCCGAGGATAGAAATAAGTGCAGAGCATTTGGGGAGGCCTATGTCCAGCAGTGGACGAAAGTGGGCTGGATGATGATGATGAAATGAGTAAATTAAATTAAAAAAACAATATGTCTACTGCAGAATAACCCTCGTGAATCAGCAATGACTCACTCACGGGTGAAGGTCTAGTGATGGATCAACGTCATTTGGCAAAACCGTCACTGCACTTGCCAAATGCAGGGTCGTTGATCTGAGGCTGAAACCTTAGCCATTAGCAAGTGCAAGATACAAATCTTGTTTCAAAATCTGTTATTCGTTAATTACACAATAGTTATTCCAAATGTGGCGGCCAAATGTGATTTATCGTTGTACCTATTACCTACATACTCGTAGCAAGGCAGGATTTCAATGACAAGCAATGCATAAGAAAGACAGAAGTGGCGTGCATTTGGGCACGTCACATACGCCTATGTCCAGCAGTGGACAGTGGTGGGCTGAATGGATGATGATGATGAATGAAGGCATAAGATTTGAGAGAGAGAGACAGACACACAAATCGACGGTCCCTACGTATAAAGCGACATGTCAAAAACATAGGTTTACAGGAGAGCGTTATAAAGGTTCAAACCTCATTACAAATTTATGGTATGAACAATTTTATTAGTAGTCCAGTCATTTAAGCTTAAATTAGGTAAGAATCTCGGAATTCGAGATACCCAGCTGTAAGTCTGTAAATATTTAGATATTGACACCCTAAAAGTGGTCTCAAAACCTACATATGGTAGGGTGTACGCAACTATTAAATTTTCAATGTCAAATGTCATAAATATCAGTTTTATGAACTTTTGAGCGAAACGGCAAGTTTTATCATCAAAGTGTGTAGGAAAAAATTGCTTATCATCTAATTATCTATAAAAATTGTCTGAACGTTTTATTCCTAAGATTCACCATTTCAGAGATACAGCGATGCAAATAGTTGAAAAAGTTGTATTTTCAAAAGCTTCCAGACCCCCGTGCGATTGTGCTAGACAGTTAAAATTTTCACAACTGATGTATTTCAGTAGCCTCTATAACATCTAATACTAGAAAAAGCTTAAAACCTAAATGTTTAAGTGGGTTCTTATACAAAACTATGGTTTTTTTTTCTCACACTTGGGCGGTTTTTAACGTGGTTACCCCAGTAAACCTATTCCAGGCGACACCTTTTATACGTGAAGAACACGTTGTTTATATGGAAGCCTAGTTAAATAATTGTTTTATGTTGTTTTTAGTACTATACATATACGTTTCAGTACATTTAAACTGCTTATTATGGGTCAAAAAGTACGAAATAACCAATTATTAGAATTTCTGTTTGAAGCATAACTGAAAAAAAATACATTTTAAAAATGTTAACTGTCCATCTAACTCTATTATGAACGTGAAGATCCATATTAACCAAATTTAATTTAATGAAACGCAGAAATCTTAAATCTTCTGAATACTGAAAACAACACAAAACAATTATTTAACTAGGCTTCCTTATAAAAAACGTGTTCTTCATGTATAAAAGGTGTCGTCTGAAATAGGTTTGCTGGGGTAACCACTTTAAAAACCGGCCAAGTGTGAGAAAAAAAAACCATAGTCTTTGTATGAGAACCCACTAAAACATTGGTTTTAAGCTTTTTCTATATTAGATGTTATAGAGGCTACTAAAATACATCATTCGTGAAAATTTTAACTGTCTAGAACAATCGCACGTGGGCCTGGAAGCTTTTGAAAATACAACTTTTTCAACTATTTGCATCGCTGTATCTCTGAAATGGTGAATCTTAGAAATAAAACGTACAGACAATTTTTATAGATAAATAGAAGATAAGTAATTTTCTCCTACACTTTTTTATGATAAAACTTCCCGTTTCGCTCAAAAGTTCATAAAAGTGATATTTGTGACATTTGACCTTGAAAATTTAATAGTTGCGTACACCCTACAATATGTAGGTTTTGAGAACACTTTTAGGGTGTCAATATCTAAGTATTTACAGACTTACAGCTGGGTATCTCGAATTCCGAGATTTTTTCCTAATTTGACTGGACTATAGGTAATATTTGGAGTATAAATATTCTTAAAATTGTTCATACCATAAATTTGTAAAGAGGTTTGAACCTTTATAATGCTCTCCTGTAAACCTATGTTTTTGACATGTCGCTTTATACGTAGGGACCATCGAAATGCTTGAATTTATATTAATCCCGAGTCATAATTGGTTTAGGTCTTAAACTTTTTAGCTTTTTAGTTATCAGTCCTGCTAAAGATTTGCCAGAATGATCGAAATTTAGCTTAGTAATAACTACTACTACTAACATTTAGTCTTAGTCTCGACAGCCCTATTCCCGATCCGAATAAAAAGGCCAATAAAAAACAATCATAACTCGTTCGTCGGGATTTCATATTTGAAAATAAGCGTATTTCGTATGAGAGCCGTTTTGCCGCGTCACGTTCGCCGTAATGCCGCCTCGGCGAGCGCACAGTGGAGGTAAAGGCAGTAAGGAAACTTCAGTCAAATATTAAATATTTAGATATATTTGTTTTTTACCCAGCCTATACTCTCCCACTGCTGGGCAAAGGCCTACCCCAATTCATTCCAAAGCTGTCGATCTCCGGCCAAGGCCGACCAGTTAATAAAACTATATTTTTTAATAAAACTAATTTAACGAATTAACTCGCGTGTATTGTTATTCTAAACATATTATTTAGAGTATAGGGAGTGTAGGTAGAGAATATCCGACGTATATCTTTTCAGCGCTCGTGGTTACAGGCAAAACCGAAGAGAAAAAACAATACACGCGAGTTAAATCTGTAAAATTAGTTTTATTTTAAATGTGTAGTGTCCGCGCAAATAGTAGACAATACTAGATATTTTAATTTTAACCGGTTAATGGCCAGGGAGGTAGTCAGGGATAGGAAGATAATGGAAATTTAAAACCTTTACAGATTTCTCGGCTTTATATTTTACGCGGCGATCAAATAATATTTGCATTTCTTCAGTTTTGTAACTTACATAAAATATAATATCTATTCGCTGTTCTTGGGCTAAGTATAACTTTTAGTAAAAAATATATTTGTTCAGTTAGACAGAGAATCAATCATCAAAACTAAAGTGAATACTCAATATTACATTTAAACTGTAAGGCAGTTTTTTTATTTTATTTTATTGAAATAAAAATCATATTGATGCTTTTATGTAAAGTAACTTAAGTAGGAGTAGGTTAATGTATGTATAAGTCTCATGTTTGCAACTGTATGTGTATTCCACCTATGTATGATGTACACTTAGTAAGCAAATATATGACTTGATTTGGCTAACAGGATGACCTCACTCCACCTGATAGTGAGCAGAAGTGAGATCCACATATGAGGTCGACTGGTACAATAGGCCTTAGGGTGGGCCTGTCGCACTCACCCTGCCTGGCCTGCTGATATGCCGTTTTGCGCCCCGCCTGAAGAGCCCGGGATATTATGAGGAAGGGAAAACATAAGAATCATCATGTCTTACTGATTTAGTTTTTCTACATTGTGCCAATTTATTCTATGGGCGGCTCATTTGTATCTAAATGGTAAAATAACAAAGGTAAACTTTTGTATTTCCAGCTTCGAGATTTTGGAAAATAAATTAAAAAACAATTGTTTTGAGATGTAGCACAAATTGAGCGATTTTAGTCCTTCTTCGACATTAGGTTGGTATATTAAAAGCATAATTGATATGGTCTTACGTTTAGGCCTAAAAAATAAACGTTTTCGGTAAAAAAAGCTTATTTTTACTATTCGAATTAGGTGCCTATTGTCCATTTTGTTCATTTTGTAGATGTTGATGGATATGATACCAGTTTACGATTTGGCAGACCATACGCTTTTGTACTAACATTGTGTACAATAAAAAGAAGTTAAGCAACATTTTTTGTCGATCGTAACATAATATTGATTAGCTAAGTGGAACAGTGGTTAGTTACCCATGGTCACTATCTACAGTTCCAAGAGTCGTGGGTTCGATTCCCGCCCGAGACCAATATTTGTGTGACGAATATCGGTGATTGTTCCGTGTCTGGGTGTGTTATTAAATATTTTTATGTATATTTGTGTATCCCTATTGATCCTGATATCTTTGACTTTAACACATGTGCTTTAACTACTTAACACGGGATCAGATCAATGTATTCGATGTTGTGTATAATATTTATTTATATAAAGAAGAAAAATAATGTATTTTAAATCGTAACAAATTACTAATTCCGCACGCGTGAAGACGTTATAGCTTGAAACATAACTACCATATATCGCACTTGGTTAAAAATTTGCTCCTTTTGCGGCCTGTAGACTATCTGGGTACTAAATTTCATTGACATCGGTTCAGTAGTTTTGGCGTGAAAGCGCAACAGACAGACACGAGTTACTTATGCATTAATAAGGAAGTAAGTATCAGATACGATGACTGTTTGATATTTAACTAATGTATGTAAGAGCATAAAATCTATTCTCCATTCTTAGCCTAACGAAAAAAGCCTTCCATGCAATAATTAGTAGGTTGTATGTGTGCCATACAAATGTCACTCCATTCAACGCCTGCACACCCGAATGTATGTGCCACCCACTCATTGGGTATTTCGTATTGTTGTGTTTTTAATGTCAGTAGTATACTGCAGCCATGAGGCTTGTGTAACGAAATCATTTGCCCGGAGGCAGTGGAATAGATTGCTAAAATATGATAGGAGTTCCTATGATTTTTTTGTATGGCAATTGTTAACGCAAAGTTTCGACACGTCTGGGACGCAAACATTACCGATGACCTTACAGGGTTACAGTCATTAAAGCTACTCACTGAATGCCGGGGTGTGTTTGCTCAAAATCAAAGTCAAAATCTTTCTTTCTTTCTTTCTTTCTAAAATATCCCTTTATTTATATAGGCATTTACACGCACTTATACATCGCCATTACAGTAATTTGATAAGTGATTCTACCACCGGTTCGGAAAGCTGACTCTACCGAGAAGACACCGGCAAGAAACTTGATAGTTACTCTTTTTAATCGATTATCACATAAACTTGTTAAAAAAATTTGCCAGTTTGAATATGTCACAGTAGAATAGAGAAAAAAAACGTATACTACATTTACTAATAAGGAAAAATAAGGGAAGCTCCAACGCTCAGGTTTGATGAAAATTCCAAGAATTTTTGTTCATTTGCCTCATTTATCTATTAACAAGCGATGCGTAAGAACAGTGAGGTAGGTACCGAGTTTGGGTCCTGGTTAGGGCTATTTATGTGTCTTATTCTGCTAAGAAATTACTCAGCCCGGAGTCAGGAAGTTGGTGGACGCACACTCGTGCCTCGGAAAGCTGATGAAAATGCTGAGAAACCTGATCTTTCTTCGGTCATGTCGGATTGCCGTCTCACTAAACTATGAGAGTGAGGACACAGACAACACTTATGTTTGCACATTTGTGCACTAAGTGAAATCGCAGTTGGCAGTTCGCAATTTTTTATTTTTTTTATTTAAGGCACATCAGCAAAGTACCTAAACACAAACATTCTTAAATTATTTTATAATTATTCTAGTGCTTACATCTATTACAGATATGGACAACATGGTTAAAGTTGACATTTTAGGTATTCTAAAAATTAATAGCAAGCTCAATAATAATTAATAGCAATTACTCATAAAGATATTTATAGTTTCCGAATTCGAATCTGTTTCCAACTCGATGTGAATAAAAGTGTCAATGAAGTAAGTAATAGTAGCAATAGAAAATATTTACATATACTTTCGTATCTCAGTCACTCTTTATTCTGGCTCTCTCATTGATCAGTCAAATCCATCTCTACCACCAATTAAGTACTCAGCATCATATCTCGAATAGGAGTCGTAAAATTTATATGCATGACGATACACGGAGTCCATAGCTTCCCAAAGAATGGTTTATTAACTATGTAAGGTTGGACTTTGACGGACATTTTGGTGTTATTTTCAATAAGAGTTTTAACTCCAATCAATTTGATATGAAATATTTTGGTTGTAATAAAAGTACGAGAAGGGATATCATAATGCAGTTACTTGCGTTCATTTGTTATTTTGAATATAAGTATTTCCCTACAGCTATGGCTGAACATCCCAAAAAAGGGTCCGGAAAGTCTTACTGTGCCAATTTTCAAGCTCTATTACCTATTCTATTAAAAAATTTCGTACTCTGTTGGTACCTCAAAAAATTTTTCGTTCACACATTTTCTACATACCAGCTACAGATTTCATACCCCTTAACATACGTAAAGAGCGCTTTCGCTTTCTGTATACCAAAAGAATATTTGGACACCTGGCTTATTAATAATCTGTGATGTCCTAAAATATCAAATTATAAGCTTATTTTCGCTGCCTTATAAACATTTAATACTAACGACGATGTTATGATATTTGATGGTCGAATTACTGTCAACCGAATGGCGCATAAGTTTGGGAGAGCGTGCCCAGATCCCAACGGTGGGCATTAATAGTCCATAAAACGGTAGCGCCCTCTACGGGCCGCAGTTAACTCGTGTTCGGAACCCCATTAGGCGCGAGAAATAATAAAAAATCCACCTAATCACCCGCTACGCGCCACAAAGATGCGTTTTGTAGTTAGTCGTTTTATTTTGTTATTTATTGGTACTGTTATTTTTATAAAGTTCAATAAATAAAAAAAAATACTTCTTTCTCATACAATTATGTTATTCGTATTTTATATTACCTAATTAAGTAAGCTGTGTTTTTTTTATTTCTTAAAGATAGGTAGGTACTTAGGTAGGCAGTTATCTTAAAAAGGAAAGTCGAATAAGTAGATAACAATGATGCGAACTCTCTTTTGTACATCTGATATACAGACTTAACGCGAATTATCGTGCCTTAATCATTAAAATATGAAAATGATTTGTCTATACTGTCGTACAACGTTTGAAAGTCGCCATAAAAACATTCAAAGTTACACAATTTTGTCGCAACAACCAATCGCATAGTCCAGTCGCAGCCTTGTGGCGCCGCAGCGGGCCCAACCCGCCGAGGACCAGAACAAAAAGTATCACATCTCCATTCCATATTTCAATATTTATCGCCGAGTTGATCGTTCGTTTTCGGTAAAAATCCGAAAAGGGCAAGTGGTACTTTTTTTTTGTTCCTCTCACTCTTTTATTATAAATGGGTTCGCCTGAGCGACTCTGGTTTATAATTTCCATCTTGGATTTCTTATTTGTACGAAGCGGCGTATTTTATTATGCGGAAGATTATATGAGTAAGATGTATGAGTTTCTACAGTGTTGTGTTGTTATTGATCTAATTGGATTCTTTTATTATGAATTTGACGATCTGGGTGACGAATTATAGCAGATTTTCGGGCTATTTCAGTTTGCGTTTCGTCCCATTCAATTTCTTACTTATGTTTATCACAAACTATTCTTAATCGGCGTTTTATTTTATGGTATATTGTGCCTGTCGACCTCATATTTGGATCTCACTACCGCTTACCATCAGGTGGTGTGAGGTCATCTGGTTAGCTTACTATAAAAAAAAAAACCTACTATAGAACAGAAAAATATAGAAAGCTATATGATGCTTTCTTACAGTGCAGCCAGTTAAAATTTGTATTACTTATTTATATAATTAGGGTACTCACACAGGTACCATTCGAAATTTATACGAAATTAAAAAGCCAAGAATTCTTGTTAATATTATGTCCTAATAATGTAGAGTCTTGTAGTACCAGTGTAGGACAGAGTTAACTTTCATGTTTAAGCTATAAAATATTTTACCTTGTAGATATTATTCGATATGTTGTATTGTTTAGCGATTACTCAAATAATAGCTTTAACGTGAAATAATACACCACAATAAGATAAAGTAAATCTTATTGGAAAATGCAAAGATTGCTTATAGAAATACACACAATTTATTGTGCTTATTAGAGAAAATATATTAAATTTAAATCCGTCTACGTCTGAATGATTATAAAAAAAAATGCTAGTTTTATACAAAAAAAATTTCATACAAAAAAATTACCTACTAGCAAGCCTCCGGCTGAAATTTCAAATTCAATTAAGGCCGACTATAAAGCTTACAATACTGTAAATATTCGGTAAAAATAATTAGAAATGCCCGTATACGGAACGAATGCGGCTCTGAATCAGTGCACGCCTTATAGTTAATTTTTCCATATCTTATTTGATTCTCGGAGTCGGGACTGCGATTCTGTGGAGCTGATTTCCGCTGTTAGAAATTTTTGAGTCAACATCATTTTTGAGTGTACGTACCTACATCAGTAATATTTTTAAACGATTGTTAACTAATTTTACTAAAATATAACTGAAAATCGACAATCCATGTATTTAAGTAACTTAAACTTTTAAAATTCGTTTCTTATAGTATTTTCATGAAGTTTGTATAAAATGTAAGGTTTTTTAACCGACTTCAAAAAAAGAGGAGGTTCTCAATTCTACCGGTTTAATTTTTTATGTTTTTTCGCCGATTACTTCGCCATTTATGAACCGACTTTGATTTTAAAGAAGATACTCCCGGAATGGTATCATGATGAGAATATCAGGGTCTGATGATGGGATCCTGGAGAAATCGAGGGGAACCCTCAAATTTTATAGGCACATGTACCGCGTTTTACATATTTTCTGAAGTTATATTGGCATTTGCTTCTGGCAATCATAATCATAATCAGACTACTAGTTATAATAGCAGTAGTACAATACTAATAAAGCTGAGCTGAACTAATAAAGTGAAAAAATGAACACTAAAAAGTATGAAAAACAAAATATTACCATCTTCAAAAACCCGACTCACTCAAAGTTACAAAATAATATAATACGAACATTATTATCTGAGTATGAATTTTGATATATTGTAGAAGGCGTGCTTTATTTTTTTTTTAAATAGATAGAGGGATTCAAGAGGAAGTTTTTATGTATAACATACCCGCAGCGATGTGAGGACGTGTCACTGGTAGAGTACATACATATATGTATATATTATCAGGCTGTAAGTCTCCACAGCTTCCCCTGTGCCAGCACTTACAATACTTTATTACGTCGTTCATTCGACTCGTTTATTTGCGCGATCGGCCCGTACTGATTTAAAACGCATGTGTCTTCAGTTCGATTCCCGGCCGGGTGCTCCGATCTCATACACGCCTAGATATCTCGTTCTTTCACCAACTTACATTCGCTTACGGGGAGACCTTAACTACTAAGACATAAGGTCCAATTTTCAGCAAACACTCCTTGATGAGCTTGGCATTTATTACAACAATTTAAGTTCTATAATAAACGTAGATAGATTTTAATGTAAATTGTTATTCATGTGTTTATGTCTTCCTTCGGATAGGATCGCACTAAAAATAGAAAGGGTACAGATATATTGGGGTAGATTCGTTTTAATGTTAAGTTTTTGTTGATTGCCTCGTTAGTTTGTTGGTCCGGGAGTTAGAGAGTCCGGGGTTCTGATTCGAGTCTAGCCAAAAATGGTTATGGGTCCCTTTCTATGCACTATATCTAATTGTATCTAATATATTTTGGGATGATAAACTTAGAAAAAGTTTAGAGGTATGATTAGGAGTGTTAGAGCATGAAATTAAATTTACTTAATATAATATATATAAGAAGAGAATGTTGAATTGGGTAAGAAATGGGTAAACTATTACCACAATATGATTCCTTCTGATCTAGGTTTTTATTGCATATTGTTAATACATGTCCAGTCCACTAAATCTAGTAGTTCTCCCGTCTAGCGCCAAAGTTAGCAGGTCGGTTTTGGCGTGAAACCTGTACAGTCAGACAGACAGACATTCGCATTTATAATATGTATTAGTAAGCCTGTACGGTCCTAAATACAATTAAAACCGTAAAAGCGAAAACGGCAAAACGAACAAAACGGCGATTAACTCTCATCTCGAATCGCACATGGCGTATCACCGTGGAAATTACCATAAATCCGACCGAGGCCTCCAAATAACTCATCGATACCCCCGAGGATCGAACCCGGGCCCTCAGACCGAGGAGCGATGACCCCGCGCTATTGTTTCACTCGACATATCAAAAAAGGCTGTAGAAAAACCTTGGGGGATTAACTTTGGCTTGTTCTAATACAGTTCCGTACAAAGGATTCGTTTTTTTTTGGCGTTTGGGTTCTGGATATTTTGGATAGAGATCAGTATAGATGTTCGTTCAGTGTATGAACAATGAAAATTAGTACCTATGTTAGTTATTGCTTGGTAGATTTGTTGAAAAAAATACTGTAGCGCTACCATGAGTTTAAAAGTTACGCACTCGATATCGCCTACGTAAATATGTCTATGAAAAACTTGTACAGCGCCCCTGGTGGTTATGCGAAGAACTAAAATCGGTCGTATGAAAAAAACAACTCGATAGGTTTTTAACGTACGTATAGTTTTCACGTTACAGTATTTGAATAATGAAAATGTGTGGAAATGTTAGGTACTGCTTGGAGGATACTGTAATTATAAAATTAAATATGATGACCCTTGGATTTATATCAGACTTTTTTCAGGTCTATGTGGATAGTTTTAGTACTTTTTCACCAAAGGTTTTTGAGCATACCTACTTTCAACAGAGATCTGACTTATTGGTAATGACGTATAGGTTTTTCAAGCTTTTTAATCATATCAAAATACAATTGCCATGCAGAACTTACATTTTAGAAAAAACATCAATCCATTTGAACTTTAAATTAAGACAATTCACAGTTCTTCCATATACTTAAACATTTGTTTTAAATATTACGAAATTCGTTCCTAAATCTAACTCCGTCACACCAACGGATCTCTAAAAAGGATGTGTGTAGAAAAAGCTTATATTCCATCATTGTACGGCTGTCATTGATCATTTTTTGAAAAAACCACAAAATTCCCGAATCGAGTCGACGGCTTGGGTTACTTTACCAGTTTTTTGTGAGGACACAGGATTAGGATATGATTTCTGATGTGAAGGGACTGGTTTGAAAGGGCCTTTTTAACTCGATAAGTGGAGGTTCTACGATTCGTTTTGATTCGATTCTCAGTTGATTCGATTGTGCGAAAAAATTAACTGCAAAGCGTAAGAGCGAAAAAAAAATCTAGGTAAACTTATCTAACAATAAAATTGAGCGTTGCATTCATTTTTTTGTTGAATTTGATATCTATAACTAGTATTTGATTGGGATCTACATAGCTTTGATTCTGATAGACTCATCAGGGGGCTTAGACAAAGTAACAATATCGAAACGATAACGAAGTTCAAAAAGAACAAAATGTATGGGATTGACCACGTGATTTATCGCGTCTGATGTCAATCCCATACATTTTATTCTTTTCGAACTTCGTTATCGTTTCGATATTGTTACTTTGTCTACGACACCAGAGCCTGAAATTGGTCAAACACCGAAAGATCCGCGGTTCAAATCCTCGGTCGACCAAAAACAAAAAAGTCATCAAAACATTAGTTTTTACTCCATCAAAATTCCTTCTCAAAGACAGGTACCAAGAAAATAAGTACCAAATTGACAGTCTAATCGAACGGCCCAGTTACAAAGCCAATCTCACCCCTTCAAAGCCAAACGTGCAACCATTCCGTTATGGCCATCGTTACAACGATAAAACTCCCGTTTCCGCGAACAGGACTGCTTATTTGGTTGTCAGGGATTCCACAAATGTTTCAATTAGGCGGTTTTTGCGGGTCTCATCTTGAGCTTTCTCAGTACTTTGACGTAGGTCCAGATATATGCGTTTACCGGATTGTAAAGTGCATCTTAATGGGAGTGGAGGTTTGAGAAATTTACTCCACACAAGAGTAAGTACATTTTCTAATTAGGCACTTACTGAGAAAATGGTAGTAACAGTTTTAAATCATTTCACATTAAATGTTATACGTTTTTAAACCAAAACACTGGTACATTAATAAATATAATACCCATTGAATTTTGTGATTATTTGTTTTTTGTTTACACAGCTCTGAATACTTTCTATATTATTATAACTCTATAAGTGGCGCTTTCACGTCAAATCTACTAATACCGATTTCAAGCTAGTTTATTATATATTTACTAGTCACTTCGGGAATACCGATAATATAAAAATGAATCGCAAAATGTGTTGGTAAGCGCATAACTCAACAACGCCTGAACCAATTTGGCCAATTATTTTTTTAAAATGTTCGTTGAAGTCCAAGGATGGTTCTTACGGCGAAAAGAATTCGAATAATTGCCGGGAAAACCCTTAAAACAGCCCTTTTCTTTTTCACATACAAACGTTTTCTAACTAAAAAAAGGTAGTAAGGAACATAACACTGCCACATTACAATTTTTGTTGACAGGACGAAGTCTGTCGCGTCAGCTAGTTATACATAAAAATCTTACTTTTAAATCCCTCTGCCTATTAAAAAATCTGTTGTGTAGTATTAAAGATTTAAGCATACATCATAGGGTCGCGGGAAGCGACTTTGCTTTACTATGTAATGATAATAGTTATTCCAATTAGATACTTTAAACAGTAATCGCCATATTCACCGGATTCACACAAACACACAAATTTTTGACACTTAGTTATATAGCAACCCATATTCTAATAACAATTTGTGTAATCAAATTGGAATCCCTCAATCTTATAAGTGTATTGTCAATAAACCTTTCGTATGATCAATAAATCTATTTCTTTCTGGAGGGTGAATGGGATTAACCATCCAGTGCCCTAGCTCATATTCGCTCATCATTATCATCAGCCCATATACGTCCCCACTGCTGAGGCACGGAACCAAAATTAGAGTGTTAAGGCCTTAATCAACCACGCTGGCCAAGTGCGTGTTGGTCGACTACACAACCTAAGAATTTCTTTGTAGATGTGCAGGTTTCCTCACAGTGTTAGTTTTCCTTCACCGTTGTATGACTGGTTGACTACACAACCCAAGAATTTCTTCGTAGTTGTTCAGGTGTTCTCACGATGTTTTCCTTCATCTTTTAGTAACAGAGCCCACGACCAAAACCATGTCTCATAGCAATACGGCAAAAACCCTATAAAATCTTTAGATTGTATGATTCTGAACCCGACTAGGTATATAGTAACGGTCGAAAGTGTAGCAACTGCGTGGGAGGCCATTTCTGCTGTGTCAAAAAAAAGGCAGTCGGTATTATAGCAATACGTCTGATAGTGATAATGTACATAGATTTTATAATTGTATTACGAAAAAGTTTGTTTTCAGACATTTTGTGCGTAGCACATAGCCTGAGCGCATTTTTGAAAATGTCAACAAATTTAGCCGACCTGTATCATAGCAATACGGATAATTTTTTTTTTAACTTTTCGTTTTGCTGCCTTGATTACCAAAAACCTGTTTTCAGACACTTTAAGTGTAGCATATGGAGTATATGCTAAAACGAAAATAACAAGTGTGCTTTAAATAAAACCAAAACTATCAAATCAATCAGTATTTAATTTCAACAGCCTCATCGCTTGTTACGCCCCTGCCCCTTTCTTACTATTATTCATTGGTTTCATTCAAGATACCTCAATACGATTCTTAAATGATATCTGAGTATCGAAAAGTTGTCTGATAGAGAAGATGCTACACTTCATTTGTCTGATATAATTTTTTTGCACATGTGGACAACTTATTCTATCATGTCTAGCAATTTTCAGACATATTGCTATGATACCGATCGGTAAAATTTGTTAACATTTTCAAAACGGTCTCAAAATTTTATGCGTCCACATTTCCGTCTGAAAATTGTTTTGTTCGCATCAAATAACCAAAATTCAGACGTATTGCTATGAGACATTTTTTTTGTCTCATTTTTAATCTTTTTAAGTGATTTTACGGGTTTGCGCTACACCACTAACGTCTGAAAAATATGTTTCCAGTATCTCAGAATCATCATTTAACTACAGTCTGCAAATCAGACATATTGCTATGATGCAGTTCGGTAAAATTCTTTGACAATTTTGAAAATTCGGTCAGATCAAACGCTACGCGGAAAATGTCTGATATTGGTATTTTCGAGTTCAGAATAATCTTATCTATCGATTTGATGCGGTTTTGGCCGTATTGCTATGAGACAAAAATTTTGGTCGTGGGCTCTGTTACTATTTGTATGACTGGTTGACTACACAACCTAAAAATTTCTTCGTCACTGTTGTGTGACTTCACGGTCACATGTTCGCTCATGTTCCCGTATTCCTGGTACTCCAGGGCGGCGGGTTTACGCATTTCGCGTTCCCGAAAACGATCGGCGTGCATGCACGTCTTGCAGCTATGCAGATCACAAGGCTGTTGGCCGGTACCTACTTTTTTGAATCAAAGGTTCTGCCAGAATATCAGCGCTGTAGCGTCCTAGCAGCCGCTGCAGCACATGCTGAGGGAGAACCTGTTGATCACTTTTACGACATGTGTGTTTGTGTGTAATAGGCGTGACGACTGGGTCAAATCTTATTATTCTATTTAGTCCGTAAGTTAGTTTATACAAAAATATGGGACACGTATTTTTTTGTTTTTAAATTGATTGAAAAATGACAAAATTATAGCTCATCAAACTTCTGGAGTGGGGGGCTTGCGACGGCACAGTTACGCAAAAATTGTACCTAAACGTGACGTCATACGAAACTAATAAGCACTATATCTTCATAATTTCTTGTTTGTGAAACAAAATAAAAAATACGAGTACAATATTTTTAAACAATCTAAATAACGGACTAATTATATTTTTTTAGTCGTCTCGCCTATTCATGTTATTGTATGTGATCAGTTAATGTCTTTCTTTCTCCTTTTCTTCTTCTCTATTTATATTGATATTCATTTGTATTGATTTACAAATAAATAAAGCGTCGATGGCCGAGTGGATAGGGTCGTTGCTTGCCATGCGAGAAGTCGTCAGTTCAAAGCCCGCCACGTACCACTGTGTTTTTTAAATTTGATATTTGTATGTACAATTATATGACGCTTTAACGGTGAAGGAAAACATGGTGAGGAAACCTGCACAAGTGCATACCTGAGAAGAAATTCTTAGGATGTGTTATCAACCAAACCGCACTTGGCCAGCGTGGTTGACCGAGGCCTTATCGCCCTAGTTTAGTTTAGGCCGGTGCCCTAGCAGTGGGGATGTATATGGGCTGATGATGACCATTAAGTATTGGTAATTTGGTGGTATTTAGCTCCAAATATTAAATATTTTTTAATTTTTTGTAAATGCTGATTGCTTTAAAAATTAGATCATAAATTTTATGATCTAATTTTTAAAGCAATCAGCATTTACATGGCTGTCTCAGTGGAGCAGTGGTTCACGCTACGGTTCCAAGAGCCGTGGGTTCACTTCCCACCCGGAACATATATTTGTGTGGCGAACACCGGTGTTTGTTTCTCGGGTGGGTGGATTTTTAAATATACACCGAGCAATTTTAGTGGTTGTTTTCCCGCAGTAATTCCATCTTAGTAGAAAAATGTAGACGTTTATCGGGTAAAACATTGCTTCTTTACAGCGCAGTCGGTAGTAATTAGTCGGTCAGTAAAAAATAGTCTACGTCCTTTCTCAGGCGCTGGACTGAATATGTACCAAATTTCATTTAAATCGGTTCAGTATGCGTAATTGCGTATATAACAGACAGAGTTATTTTCGCATTTATTATATGTATTATAAGGAAGTAAGGACTAGTAAGGATTACTTCGAACAATGTATTTGTTGTTCTGTGATTTGTTTATTAATATCACCTGTGTTAGAAACAAAGACTTTTAATTATCACTACATAGACTATCCAAGAAAGTATGTCGTTATAGTAAATCGTAGTGTTATTGCGTAGCGGCGATCACATTAGACCAGCAAAATAAGACAATACCATCGCACATTACATTAATTAGTCAATTAATGTGATTTACGGGCTTGCGCAAGCGCACACAATGTTGTGCTGGCAACACTGAGTGGCTAGATCAGTGATCTATAGATCTATTTTTTGATTGCTTCTTAAAGGTCTATGAATTCCAAGAGTCGTGGTTTCGATTCCCACCCGGGAGAAATATTGGTGTAACGAACATTGGTGTTTGTTCCGTGTCTGGGTGTGCTATTAAATAGCTTTATATTTTCAATTTATTTTTAAATCTGTAAGATGGGATTTGTAAAACTTTTCGCATAAATATAAATTATCCACGACATCAATTTGAAAAGTGATGCGATTCAAAAGTGGTATAAACAAATCAACTTAAATATATACTGCCTCGTTTGTCTATTGGTAGCAAGCGCTGCGTTAGGACCGAGAGGTCCCCGGTTCGAGTCCGGAGTCGGGTAAAATTTGTGTAAGTTTTTCTGTGATGAAATCACTCAGCCCGGAGTTAGGAAGTTGGCGGTTGAACGCCCGTGCCTCGGAAAGCACGTTAAGCCGGTGGTCTTGCGCCTGCCGTCTCACCGAATTATGAGAGTAAGGGAATAGAGAGTGAAAGAAAGAAAGAAAACATTTATTGATCACATACATTTACATTGTTTGACAAACACACATACAGTACATGTGATCAACAGGTTCTGCCTCAGCATGTGCTGCAGCGGCTGCTAGGACGCTACAGCGCTGAGTGCACTTATGTTTGCGCGCACACTTGTGCACTATAATATGTCCTGCGCACTTGGCTGATCTCAATTGAGATCGGTCGCCATGGCTAAAATCGGTCGGACGCCTTATTTTAAATATACACCGTGAAATTTTAGTGGTTGTTTTCCCGCAGTAAAATGATTCTATCTTAGTAGTACAAAGGATGTGTGCAGTTCTTTTTTGGTAAAATAAAAAAATGCCGGTTTTACGAAAGGTTTAACCGTAACTCGAAAACACGTTGGAACCGCTTTATGACTTAGGGTGAAGAGCTTCTTTAGCTTTAAGCATCGATTTCATGCGGCAAGCAGTACCTGAATACGTCACATCTTCAAAAACAACGATAGCTTCTCTCGTTTTCGAGTTGGAAAATTATTATTCCGAAAAATCGAAAAAAAAATTTTTTTTTATCGGAATAATTTGCATGATTCGATAGAATTACTAAAGGCAAGTCGTTTTGCCACGGGAAAACAACCACTAAAATTTCACGGTGTATAAATAACACATCAAGACACGGAAATACCGTAAACACAAAAAAGTGTCCCGAGCGGGAATTGAACCCCGTACTCAGTCGTAAGAGACAAGGGCACCATTGCGCCAAACGCACACATAAACATTCCACGAACATACATACACATACAAAAACACACACAATAATCTCATACATACATACACATACAGTATTGTTCCCCGCCATTTTATGAGTTGCATAACTCCATAACCTTTGCGATTGCATAGTTTATTTTTACATGTAAATTGGTGCGGCTTGATTTTGCGCTATCCCGAGCTATAAATACGACGGATTGACAATAGCGCACGGACAGACAGACTACGTGCTTGATTATTATGTTGAATTGTTGTATCGGTTAGGTGGAAACTTCATATACTGATCATCATCATCGGCCCATATGCGTCCCCACAGCTGTGGCACGGACCTAGCCTAAACTAGGGTGATAAAGCCAAAGTTAACCACGCTGGCCAAGTGCGGGTTGTTTGACTATACAGTATACAACCTTAGAATTTCTTCTAAGGTGTGCAGGTTTCCCCACGATGTTTTCCTTCACCGCTAAAGCGTCGAATAATCGTACATAAGAATTTCAAATTTGAAAAACACTTTGGTACGTGGCGGGGTTTGAACTGGCGACCTATCGCATGGCAAGTAACGACCTTAACCACTATTCCATCGACGCCTTTCGACTCAAAATTTCAGACAGGTTTCAATCCTGACTAGTTTATTAGAAAAATAAATGAATAATAATAAATAAATAATAAATAATAAATATCTGGGACATTTCCACACATGGTCATCTGACCCCAAACTAAGCAGAGCTTGTACTATGGGCGTCAGAGACTGATATACATACATAGATATTTTTAAATACATACTTAAATACATAATCACACCCAGACACGGAACAAACACCGATGTTCATCACACAAATATTTGTCCCGAGTGGGAATCGAACCCACGACTCTTGGAACTGCCAGCCAGGGTCACTAACCACTGTTCCACCGAGCCAGTCAAATGATTTTTATTATTATTGTAATATTATTATTTTTTCCAAATGTATCTACTTACATCGGTTTAGCATTATCTTATATGACTGTTTAATATTACAGTGGATTCATCTTAAATGGTCGGCCATTTCAATTAGAATTTCACATTTTTTATACAAAACAGATTTTCATAAGAATATTTCGAGGCTATCGTTCACGTTTGATTAACTAAAGCCAAAATGTACATATTTTAAAACGTATACAAATTAATGAGTCGCTGTAATCCCTCGCAGTAAATATACGGGAATGACAAAACCCGAGTTCAGACAACAATGTTCCCGTCGATAGTAAATACACGGCTGCACCCATACATATGAGTTGTATGAATCGACCTCGGAGGGAGTATGGAGAAGATACTAACTGATATTTTATTGAAAAACTAGTGACCCGCTTTTGCTTCGCTTCGGGTATATTATACATAAAAACCTTTCTATTGAATCCCTCTATCTATTAAAAAAACCATCAAATACAGAAAGACGCGGGAAGCAATTTTGCTTTATAGCTACTAAGTATGTAGTGATTAAAAAAAGGTTAAACACCAAACTTTTTATAAGTAAATCAGTGAAGATTTTTATAATAATACTTACTATTTTGGCCTAATTTCTCCCAAAAATTTGATAGTACGCATTAACTTTCGTGAAAATCTCACAGTAGGATATTATCGTTGGAGGTTATTATATTGTGGTTCAAAAGTAAGAGTTTTAATTGTATTGTCCATTGTTTGCGCAAACATGACACATTTAAAATAAAACTAAACGTTAGGCTAATAAGCTATCTAGATTTTTTAAAAACGTAGAGTAACTTCTTTGTACAAAAAGAAAAAGCTCTTGTAAAAACCAAAAATTAATTGCAAGATTTGAAAAACAAAAAAAACATAGTTATGCTACATTGTGTGCTGGTCGATGCGCGCGCGGCCCGCGGCGACAGGCATCGATTTATGCCGATACTTGATAATTAAAAACAATCCGCCATTTTGTTTTTTGTCCGTTTTATTCCCGTTTTTGTTCCTTCATTTGATTGTCCGTTTTTTGGCCTTTTTTCCGGCGTTGGTTAAACGCGCTCGCGGTTATTCAAGTACTTGTATTGGAAGACATTTTAATTTATACTTTTATCTTTAGTCTGCTTGTGAGGGACTTGTGTTTTTGATTAATGTGCGTGGGCGAAGCTTGTTGAGAGGTATTCCATTTTTCTGTGAGATTATGAATAAGCTTCAACAGATACGGCTGAATATTGAAAAGACATTAAAATATTGGACAATTTTAGCTATTGAATACAAATTTTGTATTGGAGATTTGAATTTGATACCTTTAATTAATTTAATCGGCAAATCGATGCTCAAATATCTAATTGTCGTTTCAGTATCAAGCCGTTTTAAAGACAAAATAATAATGAACCCGCTACAACAATAATTTCTAGAAAAATACAAGGATAGGAAGAAATAATAAAGTTACATGTACACAAATCTAGAATCAGAATTTTGGCGATGTTCCACCTCCGTGCTTTAAAAAACTCTTTAAGCCGTTGGTCCTTTGCTTGATTTTTCTTTCATTTCTTGTGGCCACATCACCGGGCTACGAGAGTGTAAATAATGAGTGCACCTGTTTGTGCACAGTCGTGCACATGTCTGTGCAGTGGCTTTTATGTTTGACCTCCAATACCGCATGGCTAGGGTAAACATTGTTATTTAAATTCCTTTTGGTCACAAGCCCAAGGGACGCAGATTGAAAGATACAATTGAGACAAGAACTGTAGATGGCCCCTCGCTTATATATTCAACAACCGAATCAATACGCCATTAGTCGATTTATTACGACATGATAGGCATGAAAACACAGAAATTTAATACAATTTTCACCCAGGCCATAGTTTTTTTTATCTGATGCACTATTTATTGACAGTTGTCAGTTCATTGTGACCCCTCACAAATGAAAGGTCAATGAGTAATGGCGTTAATGGCCTCATTTCGTGCGACAGATAACGAACTGCATTGTGCCACGACACTATTCCAGCCAAAAATCAATATTGACCCTCAACAAAGCTAAATTTTGCACTTTTTAAAATTTTTATTCACCAAAAAAAATGTGGAACAAAAAAGTCCAGGTGCAGAGAAAGGGTTGAATGCTATACCCGTCCCTTTCTACCGCGGTACATACGTGTTGCCTCTCGCTTGCTAACCCTTTGATGAGGGGTGTATTTTTTTGGGTCAAATCTCATATTTTCTCATTGATTTTTTTTCGACATAATGAGATATTGTGTTTCGGTGCTTTTGTTGGCGTTTTAAAGTTTAGAATTCAGTCTGGATTAAATGATGTCGTTTGATAGATGGCTGACAGATGGTACAGATATTATACAGGACTGATCAAATGAAGTATGTATGTAATATACGCATTTCTCATTTAGGTACATGACATACATTACACGTTCAAGTAAGTATTAGAACCCCGTTTGTAGAAAACTGGTCTTAAAGGTGTAATAATGATTACTTTACCAACTACTTGCTAATTTTTCTGGCTGTTTTGGGACATAAACGTGATGGATCAATTAATGTATTTTATGTTTAAAACTACCAGTGGAGCATTGGTTTGATATTGTATAGAATATAGATGGATAGATTTAACAACATACATAAAAAGCTTACAACCTATTACGGATTTTAAACGAAATTATTAGAAATTGTAATGTAAATATGTCTTCGTTATTCTGCAAGAATAGTCTTGACGTCACATTCCGAGAAATCGTTATTAACAATTCAAATTTGCCACAATTTGGGAACTAACGGGCCGGCGTGACTGTACACAATATTTGTACAGTCTCATGCATAATTCAGTCAAAATATAGTCACATAATTCCTGTGATTATATTTTGACTTTATCCTTGGTTTGGTCATACAGCTCGTAAAGTTTAACTAGATATCTAAATGGATTTGTAAATAATAATACACGTAGAGACGTGTCACTAATCTGTACTTAAAAATCAAAACATCGTCGATTATTTTTCTAAGGTATGCTACGAAGGAAAAACATCTGGTAAATACATGGGTTTTTATTGTAGAGAAATTTTAATTATTCTCGTCTTAATATGGGTATTTATTGGAAAATCTAGTGAATCAAGATTTTTTCAAAATTAAATTATCCAGGAACCTCCTAAAAGTATTTAATATACATCACAAAACTTCTAATCCAATTTGAATACGGAAAAACTACCAATTAGAATAAACGATTTACGACGGCGACAGTACTCACAGATAATACAAACCGATTGTTTAGAATCTGACTAAACCTACGCCCACACTCTGCAGCCAAATCACAGCGAGAGAAAAAAATAATTAAATAGAATTGTAATTGTGTAATATGCGCAAGCCCCGCTCTGAACATCTGTTATTGTCAACACACCTGAGAACGGAGCTGTGTAGCCGTCTCTGTCACGCCATTCAAATCGGGGTAGGAGCGAAAGGGATAGAGGTAAGATTATAAGCTCGACGAGACGTGGAAGTGACAAAAAACTCATGCTTCCTGTGTCTTTAGTATCATTTGAAAAAGGAATAATGCTGACGCAGTATATCGTCAGTTTGGAGACAAAATTATCAGGTTTTATGTGGGATTTGTAAAAAATACGCAATTTATTTTGTACAAAAGAATTATTACTGTTTCTGATAGATTACCACAACATTTTTCGTAGACTTTAACAATATTTCAAAAATTTACAGAATCAAATTATTTATATTTATCTCAGTTTAAAGGTGGTATGTATTTACATTTCCCAAAATAATTATCACTATCCATCCATATGAGCGAATAATGACAATGATGAAAATTATGAACTCTATAAAACACATAGAGTAGATCCCAAAGAAGATAACGAAACTGCAAGAGGAGATAAAGTAGAGACCCGAAAGAAATACTGCTCCAATCCAATTGAAAATACTAATCATCATCATCATCTTCGCGATTTCCCGGTTGCATCCTTGCGGAGCCCGGGGTCCGCTTTCCTACTCCTAGCTCTCCACTTCGCACGGTCTTCGGCATCCTTTACGGAGAGTTTGTTGGCACGCATGTCATCCACTACGACGTCAAGCCAGGCCTTCTTGGGCCTTCCCCTTCTGCCGGGACCCGGCGGTAGCGACATGGCTAGACACTTGTTCCCTACGTAGTTTGCCGGTTTCCGTAAAACATGACCGTACCAACGTAGGCGGCACTCTTGCAGTTTATCAGCGATGTCTCGGACATGAAGGCTGCCGCGAATACGGGAGTTCTTTACGCGATCAGCTCGCGTAACTCCCGACATCCAGCGCAGCATCTTCATCTCCGTGACCCGCAGTTCCTGCTTGTGCCGCTCAAGTAATGGCCATGCTTCACTACCATATAAGAGAACAGGCCTAATGATGGATTTATAGACCTGTCCCTTCAGTTTAACCGGCATTTTAGGGTCGCAAGTGACGCCGCTCACCTCCCGCCATTTATCCCAATTGAAAATACTAAATAGGTCTACAAATCTTAATGCATAATCTGAATTATTTCTTACAGCTGTTAAAAAGCTTTATCTGAAATCCCAGCGTATGCTTCGCCCACTATGAAGTTTTGACGTATTCCATACAATGTGGACTTTTTAACAATTCTAAAATAGAATGTTTTTAACTTAACCCTTCCTTATTTGACAAAAAAGAGTTTTTAAATATAGAACGCGTCGCGGCCAGAATGTGAATATCGTTCTTTTGACTTCAAAAGATTGCTCTAACGTTACTTTTGAATTCAGTTTCCATTTTAGTTTTGGTTTTTCTTCGATATTTTTTTAGTTATGAATAAAACAAATGCTCGGTTGATTGTTAGCGATTTCATGCTTTCTTTTGTTTTGGATATTTTTGCCGGTTTTTGTTATTATAAGTCGTCGTTAAGTGTATACGAGGACTTTTTCTGGGGAAAGTAAATGTTTTTTTTTGCGGTATAACTTTGTGAACAAGAGCTTACGTGAATGGTTTAGTAGTCGAGCAGTTAGTTATAAATAGTAAAGTCCTGGTAAATGAGGGACAAGTTGATTCAAGATTTTGGCAGGATACTTTGAATGAAATCTACTAAAACAACTAGTCAATACCAAATACAAATAGGCCTACCTATGTTAACTTTGTCTTGATTATGTTAGTTGGACAAACGTGTCCTACTAATTCTACATTAGCCTAATTAGAAGATAACGATTTATGTAAAGACTCAATCTGTAAAACTCTCTTTTAAGCACTGATTATTTCATAAGTTAAACTTCTTAATATTTTAGGATTTTTCCTTTGTACGTGATTAGCTAAGCCTTAGCGGCTTAGGTAAGCTAGCTTGGTGGTTACACATATTAGAAAACTCAAACTGTCCGGGACATTTACCATGTTGTTTACCGATATGTCTGCCCTTAGACCTACCGTCATTCTCGCAGTCCTACAGTCCACCCGTGATCATGGCGCTTGCAACAGTGCCGAAATATCGCGGACAATTACAGTACAGTTTTCTAATAGCTTGGTGGTACCTACCACGAAGCCGTTAAATACCTAATAGGTAACTTTTCATAAAAAATCAAAGTTCAAATTTCTCAACGAATACTACATCCGGCAACATTCTTGCAACCCTTTATCAAAAATGTAACCAAAAAAGTGTCTTTTGCCGAAGTTTGCACAAAACTTGTCATTACAGTTATCTTGGATCTAAAATTGTAAAGTATCAAATTTCCCAACAGTGACGGAAGGGTTTAAAGGTAAAGGGTGATTTAGGGTTGAAAAAAACTTCGCGCAACATTGTCGCAATGTTTTGACAAAACAGCCGAGTCACGTTACTGCCGGGTGTTGGTTCAATGCCTGTTTCGGGCGAAATGTGCGGATTTTTGGATTCTTAAGTTTTTTCGCCGGGATTTTTTGCTGTGCTAAGGTAAAGTTTGATTAAAAGGATTCTTCAAGTCATAGCAAAGGATGGCATTGGTATTATTGTTATTGCATTTTGCACGACAAAACATGGGTTTCGTGTTAGGTTAGTAACGAACGATAATATCAAAATTAAATAATATCGGAGAATTCGAATATAAGTCTTTATGGGTCTACACGCTTTATTAGCAAATACATAGCTACTTACTGCCCGACGTTTCGACTGGGTTACACCAATCATGGGTGCGAGCGAACTGATAACGCGTGTTGACCCAAAAGGACTAATATTTAGTGTAATGGAATGGTGTAATCCCCCCTCCTATATTACTAATACAATATTAGGTATTAGGAGTTTATAATTGTGACGAGATTAATCTTAGTCGAATATATTTGAATTTCTGTATTGTGAGAAGAAACATTAATGATTGAGTATTGATTTAGAAGATGCGTCCCGCTAGGTCATAAATGTGGGAATATTAAACCACAACTTTAACTATCATCATCCGCCCCTATACGTCACCACTGCTGGGGCACGGGCCGACCCTAAACTAGGGCGATAAGGCCTTAGTCAACTACGCCGGCCAAGTGCGGGTTGGTTGACTACACAACCTAAGAATTTCTTCCAGGGTGTGCAGTTTTCCTCACGATGTTTTCCTTCACCGTTAAAGGTCGAATAATCGCACATATGAATTCCAATTTGATTTGAAACTCAACGATACGTGGCGAGGTTTGAACTGGCAACTTTTGCACGGCAACAACGACCTTCCATTATCGACCACTCGGCCATCGACGCTTTTTACACTAACTCTAACTTTAACTTTCAACAAAATATGATCTTTTAAAAAATATTTATTTTAATGAACCTCTACAGCCACCAAAGTAATTCCAGCCATACCGTCCACCCAAAGAGCGTTATTAAAACTAGAAATTCCTCCGCCATTCCCGAATATTATGTTTAGAAAATGTAATATAAAAATATTTTCGTCCGCAAATGCGATAAAAGCGGACGGCAATTAAAATATTATATCGAGCAGATGCCTCGGACGCGCGTTTTCAAATATCCCGCTCAGCGAGCAAAAAATGGAAGGCGACGAGTCGTTTTGTTGCTACTTTGGTTCTGTATGGTTAAATAATTGTAGTTATAAGTTAAAAAGGATAATTTTGAGGTTCTGTACAATTTTAATGATAGCTAAGTAATATGCCGTATTTTCTTATTTTTCCAAAAAAAAAAAGATTTAGGGTTGAGAGCCTTCCGCCTGCTCCCCCGCAAGTCCGGTGATGATGACGAGGCTACTCCAAGCCATCATCGTATGTCAGTAAGGAAAAAAAAAAGGATCTTCTGGTGTAGTGGAAGTATTGAAACCAACAGCTCTACATATAAATTGACACTGTGCTAAATATAACTTACATGCGACCCGCTAATTCTCATACTCGTGGGAATTTCAGGAATTCCTTTCTCTACGGTACCTAAGCTACCCTAGCCCTTTCAAATTTTAAAGCCGCCTTTAGCCGTTTAGGCTCTACGTTGATATGTCAGTCATTCAGTCAGTCAGTTTCTCCTTTTGTATATTTAGATTGAAGTGTCGTCTCATTCGATAAAAATGACATATGATAGATATAACAGGAGAAATATCAGTCGTTATGAAGGCACGGGATCCAAAATTCTAGGCGGTTCATTCTTGACCCAACACAAATCTTACCAGACCCGAGAATCGAACCCAGCTTTATTCGTCGTCTGGCACGCGACTCATGCCAACAGACCAACGAGTCAAATGACGTACTATCACGTCAACCATTGCCTGAGCTAAGTCCCCTTCGTTTGGAACCCCAAAGTCTTTCTAAATCCCCGAAATTTTCTAATTAAGGCCTCGCAAAAAGAGGGGGCCGTTATTAATTTTGAAAATTTAAACAAATCCAGCGTTTCTGCGATCGACAGGAATGTGCGGCGTTCGTCAGCCGCCGTGAGAGGGAGACGGAGCATGCGTTTTCTTTCAAGCGACAGAGATGGAAGATCGCACGGGTTCGAAGGTACGTAAGTGGATATTTTTTGATTCTTACATTTTATTGACAGTTAATCATCATCATCATCATAGCCCATATATGTCCCTTGCTGCTGCGGCACGGGCCTACCCTAAACTAGGCCTTAGTCGACCACGCTGGCCAAGTGCGGGTTGGTCGACTACACAACCTTATAATTTTTTAGTAGGTGTGCAGGTTTCCTAACAATGTTTTCCTTCACCGTTAAAGCTTTGAATGATCGTAAGTACATATAAATTTCAAATTAGAAAAACACAGTGGTACATGGTAGGGTTTGAACTGGCGACCTCTCGCATGGCAAACATCGACCTTACTCTGACTCTGAATTTTAACAAAATAAAACTATTTAAAAAGCTAAATTGGCATGTAACTTGTTTTAATCTTATAATCTTATTCTATCATAGAGCAATGACGCTGACATTGTATCGAACTTTAGTGTTGACCGGTCAGCAAAGTTTAAGACAAAAATCTTCACTTTATCTATCTTTATAAAATGAATTCATCGACTCCGATGGTAAGCGTGTGGTCAGCACGATTCTTAAAGTAGCCTACGTATAGTAAGGTTTAAGAGGAAATATGCAACAAAAAAAAGTCAAATGTTAACTTGTACGGTTTTTCGCTGTCCGCGGCGGCAGACGCGATGTATTTCCGAAAATGTAGACTTTTTGCGCACGTTCGTAATTTTAGGAAAATTCGCGTGCGCCCGTCCGCTTAGCCTGTAATTATACCTATTTCGATCATCGGCGTTTTTGTAATCCGCGTATTACATTGTAATTCGGCATCCATCGCCCGCTTCTGATACGACGAACGTCCTTATTGTTAACTACCATAAAGGTGACAATTGGACGGTTTTAATAACCATCCAAGTAATTATGCCTTCGTATTATTTTGCAAAGGTGAGAACGCAGTTGTCTTACGAGTATTTTGGACGTTTTTAGTCAAAGTTCGGCAGTTTGGGCGTGTACCGGCATTTTTCTGTTCAATTAGCGAACTGAGATATTTGTGATCGTTATCTCGAGTTTATTGATACTGATTTCGGTATCCAGTTCGCTTCCCGGTTTGTTTCTTATGAGATTGAATTTTTGAGTGTACGGTCTTGGCAAGGTGTAGTAAACTATGTGAGTTAGGAATTAGTTATTTATTTATTATGAGTGTTTCTTGGCTGTAACCAATAGAAAAAGTAAATTATTATGATTATCTACTCTACCCTCCTATTAAAAATTGTCCTACCAACTTGACGATAGAAATATTCTTGCCTATTAATATTAAATCATAAAGATTATGCCCACACAAAACTAGACCAAATTAATTGCCGAAAATATTGCCCAACACAAAGACGGCATTAAAAAATTAAACGAAGAAAAAGATCTTTATAACCCAAAAATGCCTTGGGGTCCCATCTGACCCACCTGCTGGATCTCGAAGCAGACAAAGACGCGGGGCAAGCACAATAGCGCGACCCTTCGCCCCGGCGCAGCAAAAAAACCGCGCGATTGTCGCAAAAAAAGCGAAAAGATGCCAAAGGTGTCTCAATTTTTAACAAAAAAACAGCGCCAAGGTTAAGACCCATGGGAAAGAGTTAGATACGCTTTAAAACACTCCCTTTTTCCTATCTTCCGTGTTTTTTCGACTAACTGTTTAGCGAGGGTACCGTTTGACTATTATGTTCGACTCAAAAATTGCCATATTCACCCCTTTTAGGAAGCAACAGATGATGCGAGACGCGTGAGATAGTTAGTTTTTTTGAATTTTTCTCCGTTTGATTTATAACTGTTTGCAGTAATTTGAGATTTTTATAGAAATTCGGGTGTTGTGGGTGAGTTTTAGATGGATTTAATAACGGTTTTTGGTGAAAAGACTGTATCAGTTTTTTATAAAGGAAATATTGTAATCTGATATCTTTAGGATTAAAATTTATTATTATACTTGGATCAATGTGATATTGCATTGTGTTATTTAATGTTAGGTATTCTGTGCTTAGGTATTTTTTTTGGTAAAATACCTATCACTAACCGATTTGTCCACACTCAAGTAGATCCTAATTATTCAAAACCACATCAATCACACTGTCACAAAATATCAATATCGAAAGCAAATAAGCTTATTATAATGTGCGATTAGTTTTTAATAGCAAAAACTTGCACGCTATTGATTTTTTTCCACACTACTTTTGTAGTTGTCGTCTTTTTTACTGGGCAATCAGTAGTCATTGTCCACAATACGGCCAAGATGCCCCCTTCTGACCAAAGCAAAAACGGTAAGGTCTCAGAGGTCATAAGTCAAGCTATTCAATAAAATAGGGGTCATTCTTTCTTGAGTCTATTTCGACAAAAAGGTGAACACTATTGTGTTTGGGTGTTGCGAATTCCAGAAATGTGTGTTTCTTAGTAATTTGATACTGGTGTGACCTGGGGTCAATAGGTCCCGCCGTCGCATTGTAGGGTTGAAGGTTATTGTAAATCAATATTGAATTGTAATTATTGAATGGGGCCTTATTGACCACACGGATTGGACGGGTTAAGAAATTATTTTTTAAATTTAGTCCTTTTTTTGGAACTATTTTAATAAATTGATAAAAATGTGTACCTATTCACAAGTTTACTTTAGATCTTTTGAAAGGTTTTTGGTGAATAATGAAGAACAGAAGTTGATTTAATATCAACTACTACTCAAAAAGTGTAATACCATGACTTGTAAAAAACAAGTACAGGTCTTTATTAATTATTTGGAAGTAACCAATACAAATGTATATCAGTTTGCTTACAGATTTCACCGAACGCATCGTTTTGAGTAAATAAACCTTACAAAAGTAGCATAATTAATTTGATTCTCGTAATTACAAAACGTACGATTGTTGAAAGCTGTAATTAATAAGCTCATTATACAAACACACTTCACAAATTATGCTAATATATTATCAGCACATGAGGTCGTCCTTGTATTTATAATGGTAAAAAATTACGCATTAAAATTATGGATTTCTTTCGGGGCCATTATAAATCTTGTTCTACAAAAGACATTAATGTAGATTAACCTTGGATTAAATTTAAATTATTCGCGATAGATTCACCCCAAGGAAACAGGGTGATTTCCCACGATTCACCCCATTTTAACACTGGTTTATCTCTTGCGCTACTTTGGCGTAAAAAGTGGATCATTTGAAAGTGGTTCTTTTGTAAGTTTTTGGGTGGATAAATGTTAAAAAACGTGACCCCATTTGTGATGAGGTCCTGACATTGTGAACTAGGTTTAACCCTGTGTGTTGGCGAAATTCGATCCGGCGGTTTTTTTGGGTTATTGATTATATTGACTGATTTTTTTTTTCGATAAGAAAACTTTCTTGTGAGAAGATGATTTTACGGAAATAAAGTAAATTTACTTTAACGGTAAAGGAAAACATCGTGAAGAAACCTACGAAGAAATTCTTAGGTTGTGTAGTCAACCAACTCGCACTAGGCCAGCGTGTTTGTCTAAGGCCTTATCGCACTAGGGTAGGCCCGTGTCTCAGCAGTGGTGACGTATATGGGTTGATGGTGAGTCAAATTTAATTTCAAATATTTATTTGCATACTAAGTGTAGTTACATAATGTAGATCTTATAACAAAAACTATATTGCACTTAAAGGTGTATTATTAATTAAACAGTTGCATTTTATGAACGAAAGTTTGTAAGATTTAGAGCTCCTATACTTATAGAATAATTTTACCTGTAGATACTGTTTATAATGAACTTAATACATAATTAATTACTTAAACCGGTTTACCCTACATATTTTATCATGGTGTTATTAATGAATTGATTATGATAAAAGCTCGCCTACCTAAATGAAACTTTTCAACATCCAAACTAACTATAAGTTACCGAATTATATCGCTGCTCTACTATAGTTACTTCATTTTCCTGATATTAATGACCTTTTGGATTTATCTATTTATTTGAATATTTTCACTCGGCCATCTACCCTCGCATGCAAAACAACATCAACAAAAAAGGTATGATTTAATATTTGGTAATTTGAAAAAGGGTAAATCCCTTTTTCAAATATAATTACAAATTACATTCACTCTCTTGAAAAAAGTTCAGAGTTTGAAGTTTAGCGTAGGAATGTCAAGTACTGTATAATGTGCTAAGGGACTGACTGCCTCGTTGGTCTATTGGTAGCAAGCGCTGCGTAAGGACCGAGAGGTCCCCGGTTCGAGTCCGGGGCAAAATTTGTGTCAGTTTTTCTGTAAAGAAATTACTCAGCCCGGAGTCAAGATGTTGGCGGTTGCACACCCATGCCTCGGAGAGCACGTTAAGCCGGTGGTCTAGCGCCCTAGCTCTCACCAGTCATGTCGGATTGCCGTCTCACCGAGAGTAAGAAAATAGATTTTTTTTTATTTATTATTATTAAAGCGGAATATGTTACAGACAGATAGATAGAGAGCTCAGTATAAAAGCGCGACAAATAGATTAATATTTTATTGTACATATCTTACAACATCACAACATTGATCTGATCCCGTGCTAAGTAGCTTAATCACTTGTGTTACGGATATCAGAATCAACAGTGGATTCAGATATATACTTAAATATATTTAAAAATACACCCAGACACGGAACAAACACCGATGTTTGACACACAAATATTTTTTAATAAATAATAATTAAATAAATATCTAGGACATTTCTACACACAGTCTTCTGACCCCTAAGCAGAGCTTGTACTATGGGCGTTAGAAACTGACATACATACAATGAAATTTAGTTTATGATATCAAAAAGGTTCTTGATCTACCAAAAGCCAAAACTGGACAGTTCTCATCCAGACCCCATAAAATATCTGCTTCTGCTTCATATGACGAGCCCACATACATCCCTCTGTTGAATTGAGCCAATCAAAATGTTTAATTGCCATTATAGCCATACGAAAATCTGAGAAGACGCATTTAAATTCCCGAATGGCCGTGTTGGTGGGAACGGAGAGGGCCAACAAAAAGTACGCTCAAACAAAACTCGGCACAAACAGACTTATTGTACATTAATATCGCATATCGATATGTTGGAACAGCATACGTTTCTCGGTAAAAAAGCGCACAACGCCGCTTATGCGCGGGGCTAAAAATAATTTCCATCGTTTAATACAAAAATCTCAATAATTAACTTGGTTACAGCCTAATAAATTACAATACGAGAAAGAAATGCGGGGAATGCACACATCTGTGGTGTTGTGTGGACGGCACACAGGCGTCCGTAGGGATGCATGGGTCTAGATGTCGAGGAGAATTCGCTAATTCTAAGTAAGTATGGTGTCCAGCTAGTAATGGAGATGCCCTCGCTTCGCTTCGGTATAAGACTGAGCTAGATCAAATTTCTCTTCCACATATCAAATACTAGCTGTGCCAGCGACTTCGTTCGCGTTTCCCCCGTTTTTTACACATTTTCCATTGTATCTTTGCTCCTATTGGTCGCAGCGTGATGTTATATAGCCTAAAGCCTTCCTCGATAAATGGTCTATACAACGCAAAAAGATTTTTTCAAATCGAACCAGTAGTTCCTGAGATTAGCGCGTTCAAACAAACAAACAAACAAACTCTTCAGCTTTATAATATTAGTATAGATCAGCGAAATCGTTAGGGCCGTTTCCGAGATCACATGCTTTTTCAAGCAATCAGCGCCATATGCCGGGCTGATTTGTGAATCTAAACCATCCAGGCATATACGTATATTATTAAATCGGTCAAGCCGTTTAGGAGGAGTTCAATGACATACACCACACGTACAGCAGAACTATATATAAAGATAAGTGCATTTTCTGACCCCATACCTACTCATTATTTGATGAGAGAGCAATGCGACACCACAGGTCAGAAATCAGGTGCAGGACCACCGGCTTGTTTTTCGATGCAGGCATCAGCCCAATTCTTTAAAAAAAATCCTGAAACTATTGTTAACTAACGTTAATTGAGAGAATATGTACTAGTTTTAAGTAACAAGGTCTAGTATACAGTAACTATGTATACTAGACCTCCACCAAGAACGTTATGCCCTTGTGATATCCACAATGTAGATATACCTACCTAGAGTGGTGCAAGGCTATGTCTAGTCAGTTCCATCATCGTCTTTCTGTTCGCTATCCACCAAAACAAAAAGCGGTAATCCCCCCTATTAGGCCCTGTTGCATCACCAAAACACTTCCCAACTTCATCTTATATCGATACATCGACAAACCGCATCGATACATCGATACTCGTCCCGCGAACAGATCACAAATACATCGGTATGATTTATCGCGCACACGGCCGCCCTGTACGGATGCGCGCGCGCACAACGACGGAGCGACGTGATTGGCTGGGTGTGTGGGTGACCATAGCGATTGAATGGACAGTGAACCACTGCTCTTATACTGTACTACATGTCGCCTGTTCAAACTCCGCCACGTACCACTGTGTTTGTTGTTTTTGATGTTCATCACACAATTAGGTATTTGTCTCGTGTAGGTATCAAACCCACGACTCTTGGAACCGCAGCCAGGCACTAACCACTGTTCCACCGAGCCAGTCAAACAAAAATGTCATCAAAAACCCAATACAGAAGAGGAAAATTTCGTAGTGCTGACTGATCTGACTAGTTCGATGGCGCATTGGCTAGTGCCCTTGATGTGGGTTCGATTCCCACTCGGGACAAATATTTGTATGTACGTGTCTGGGTGTGTATAATTATGTTTAGTACATACCATTGTTATTTATGATATCCGCTACACAAGTGCTTAAACTACTTACAGCGTGTTCACACCTAGCGATTTTTGGGCGATTTCGATCGGCGGGCGGCGATCTCGCTGCGATTTACGCCTCATCCAACCTACCCGCTTAGCGCATGCGCCGCATTCTACAGCGCAGGTCCGTTCATGTTGGAAATATGAACGCAGTACGCGGCGAAATCGCTGCGAAAACGAGATCGAAATCGCCCAAAAATCGTTAGGTGTGAACAGGCACTTACCCCGGAATCAGAACAATGTATGTGATGTTGCGTGATATTTATTTTTATTTATTCAGGACAAACTGACCTCACTGGTTTTTATTGCATTGTAACTATTCTCCGTATGGGACATTGAACGTACGAGGATTCGATTCTCCGTCAAAAGATATAATGTATGTATCAAAATGTATTGTTTTAATGTATGTTATATTTTCCAAAGATCTGGTACAGTTAGCATCATAAGTAGCTGCACTTTTTAATGTAGATCTAAAAATAAAGACGTGAAGGTCAAGATTGAAACGTGTCTACTTTTTTGCTGACTGTATGAAGATAAGATAAGAACTAGGCTTTGCCTGTTTTCCGTTAATACCTGGGTATGCATTCCCGGATCTATTAGGGGTGAGAGCCATCCGCTCCTCCGCAAGTCCGGTGATGATGACGAGGCTACTCCAAGCTATCATCGTATGTCAGTTAGGAAAAAAGAAAGAATAAAAAAATCCCGGAACTAATCTAACTATCTATATAACGGTCTATTGTGTTTAGTATCCTCCGTATTCAGTCTGAAGAAATCTCAGGGTCTTTTGACCTAGGTATTTGACGAAGACCTTTGAGTCGTTGGCCCTAAATAGGACTCTATCCCTTTGAAAGGTAAAACATCTAAACGTTCCCTAAGTCCTATAGAAAGATACCAACAAAGAATTTCTTTAAATGATGGGGGATCATTCGATTTATCAAATCAAATTTTAAAAAATCCGTTTCTTACTTACAAATTAAAAAAGTCAGCTAACAATCCATAGTCTATCACAAAAGACTTTTAAAAACAAGTTACGGTCATCATTAATATTACATAACTAATCATTAATTTTATTCAAAAGAAAGAAAGAGTAAGTAAAACCCGTCAGATAGCTAGCCGAACCTAGATATTCCTACCCGCCAACCAAAACGAACTGCAAAATCTAGCATTGTACGTAAATTAAATTACACGCCCATACCGCCCACCGCCCAAACGTTGGGCCAATATGGCCGAAGTTGGCCACCAACATTCATTATTGAAATTTCCAATTCCTTAGTTAATAATAAAATACCTAGGTAAAAAAAATTTGGTCTCTGAATTTGACTAAGGAGGCCGATCTCAATGGAGATTGACACACTGCGCAAGACATTTTTTAAGTACACATGTATGTGCGAAAACTTAGGTGCACTCTCTATTCCCTTGCTCTTATATGAGACGGAAATTGATAAGAGAGTTCAGATGCAGGACCACAGGCTTAACTTCCTTTCCGAGGCAGGGGCGTGCATCCGCCAACTTCCTAACTCTAGGCTGAGATAAATCTTAACAGGAAAACTCACACAAATTAGTTCCGACCCGAGATTGGAACTCGTAACCTTTTGATCTCTACATTGCGCTTACCATCATCAGATCAGCCTAAATGTATGAGTAACACGTAATAATTTGACTGCCTTAACACAAGTAGCTTTAAATCAAAGGCTCTGTAAAAGTAGAGTCTGCAATTGTGATTATTACACTACCAGTTTGGGACTTTTGAAGTTTTAACTAATTGAAATCACCTACCTAACAACTTAACATTACTATCCTTTATAACAAAGTGGTTTAAAATTTTAGATTTTCGCGTTCCATTACACTAAATATTAGTCTTTATATCTACACGTGTTATTAGGAGTAGCAAATACATAGCTACTTACTGCCCGACGTTTCGATTGTTCGGTAGACTTCGGCACGGTGTTTGTGTGCGTGGTTAGACGTATTGTACGACTCTACGAAACTCGCACGAATCGAGACGAGCTGATCCGAAATCGGACGATGCTATGCAATAGCTATACCGCGGCAGTCACTAGACTATCTTTCTGTCAAATTTATATTATATAAAATCGGTTTACTAGTCTTAGTTTGAAAGCGCAACAGACAAGCAGACAGAAATACCTTCGAATTTACAATACGAGTAAGAATCCAAGCGTGCAGTCTTCATTGTTGCATCTAGCCAACATTGGGCGAACAACACAAACATTGGTGCCAACATAACAAACGGCCGCTGACAGACAGACATAAAGGCAGTGCAAAAATAACCGGTGACATTTTCACGCGTTAGGAATCGAACTGGGGACCGTTCGCGTCGGCATAGTGGGAAACTGAAATCGGGTGAATTTATAGCCACGCATTACTTGGCACCGACAATCATACGCTGACGAATAGATTATTGTGATGTAGTGGTTTCTTTTGAGGCAGGTATATGCGTATGCGCATAGAGAACGCTCTTCTTGGAGACATGAATGCTAGGACATTTACCCGACTGAGGACGAAAGGGTAATGGTTTGGTAATAAGAGTTTCAACATCATCATCTGCCTTTATGTGTCCCCATTGCTAGGGCACGGGCTTACCCTAAACTAGGGCGATGAGGCCGCAGTCGACCACTATGGCCAAGTGCGGGTTTGTCGAGTTCGCAACCATAGAATTTCTTCATATGTGTGTAGGTTTCTTCACGATGTTTTAATAAGGGTCTAATTTAAATTTAAAAAAAAGGAACTGATGAAAAAAGTGTCTTACCTGTTTCAGTAATGCTACTTCGACTTTATAAGAAGATTCCTAGTTATAAGAAGGATACATTGCAAATTTAAGTGATGAAAATGTCTTCTAGGTTTATGACACATATCTTTAAAGACATGGTAAAGGAGCCTATCAAAACCACAGCGTCCAAACTATATACCTAAGAATCATCATGTTGATGTATTTAATCCGATATTATTTAGTAGAAGTCAGCTATTTATTATTATTTAAGTCCAATACAGTTAGTTTCAGTAATCAAAACTGACGGCATAACCTAATAATTAACATTAAGGTAAATAAATAATCAAATTAAATTATACACACATGTAATACTTGTCATGCCAAATTGCGATATCATTAAAACATATTTGAAATCAGACTAGCGTCTTGGAAAATGAATGAATCATCGAGAAATACTGACGAAGCTACTCCTAACGGTAATTTAAGTAATCACGTAAATTGTGAGTCAGTGATGTTATTACAATCAGCTGTTGAAGATCGACTCTTTGGGTATTGTCCAGCTGGGTCCCCTACTAATATTATACAGTCGAAAATGTCTGTCTGTCTAAATATATAATTTTAAACTATCATACTTAGTATGGTTACACACATTAGAGAACTGAAAATATCCGGGATTTTTATCAAGTTGTTTTGTTGTAATGATCACGAGGGAACATGGCGCTTGCAACAGTGCAGTGGGAGATCCTTGAAAACAACATGGTAAAAATCCCGGATATTTTCAGTTTCTGTCTGACCATCTGTCTTGACGTAAAATAACTGAAGTTTGGTACAAAAATTGTCTGACTGAGAAAGGACATGATGTGATTTTTAATGAAGAGTAATGGTCAATGGGATAATTACTTCACCCGGACAAGGTCGCAGGAAGGAAGCTAGTTGTTTATAAAATATAAATATAATTTGCCAATATTTCAACTTTAAGAGAAGGTTCAGTCAACTTTACTTACTTTTACCTACTTATATTGTCTGTAACTACTACTAATTATATATTTTTTACATTATTTAAGGTAATTTCATAATTGTGCAAAAAAAATATTAACACCTATGTATTTCAAGCTAAAGTAAGACATATTGACTAAAGATACGATTTCAAATAATCTTACCTTGTCAAATTTAACTGAACTTATTTCAACCACTTATCAAAAAATAACTCTGTCTTATATTGCTAACTTTAGTCAAACATAATTACCCTAATGGTAGAGTTGAAATTAAATGACGAAGTTGAATATTTGTCAGCTGATAACAAGTCGTATCAACCACCAAGCCTGGAACACTTTTAATAATCGGTGATGATGATGATAATTATTAAAATAAAAATTGAAAGAAAAATTTTGTATAGGCCTTATCCAAGAGGAACACTCATGAAAAACTCTACAACGTGGATATAAGTAGGAACTACGATTACTTTAGTAAACAAGTTAAAATATTATACTGTTTTAATGTTATGCAAAATAATTATGAAATGTATGAAAAATAAACTATTATTTGAGGGTATAAAAGCATTCTGTGTTAGTATTTGAAACTCTACGAAATATTTCATTTTCCGATGCCTCTACAAAATTAATAGAAATATTTGCTCAAGTCATTATTGCATTGTATCTCTATATTAATTGTATGCAAGCAAAAAAGCAAAAGGGGTCCATAAAAACTCTATAAGTATCAAAAATAAAATAAAAAACTTATTACAACATTTTCGTACAGTCCAACGTAGAATCGTAAAACCAAAACTCTCAAAGAAATCGGAACAGCGAACGAACATAAACGCGAACGTTGCTCCAGTTCTTCATCAAAATCACCGCGAGTGCCATAAAAAAATATCCACACTCGCGTCTTACAGTTAACCCTAAAAAGGGTCCTTTCTTACGGAGTTTTTTGGCGGAAAAAAAATCGTGCGCCGGGCGTAAGCGGCCAGCGCCTTATTCGTAGCCGAGCGGCTGCGGCGAGCGGTCGTTCACGACAAACGTACGGACACATTACGATTCCGATTCCGATTTCGATTTCCTGGAGCGCGGGAAAACTCGATGCCCATCCCAAAATCAAAACACCCAAGTTCATAAACGCAAAAAAAAAAAAATATAACCACCCGAACCGGCCACCGATTCATTTTCGATAACACAACCAGCCAGTGTTTATTATTATCATTCGTACAATTTAAACCGCGTATTGTTTTAAATATTTCGACATTGTCGGAATTCTATTGTGTGACTCTTTAATTGTTTAATGTTTTGTTTAATCTAGGGCTTTGTCGAGATGATTTTGGTTTACATTTTTGTAGTTGATATAAACAATTGATAATTTTGCGAGGAGTGGTGCGTGGTTTTTATGAATGTTTTTGCGTATCGGTCGATGGTGGGGGAAGGGTGGGGCCTCCGCAGACTCGTCCCTCTCCTAGCGAGTATTTTGATTTAGTTTCCGAGTCTTACGCAGATGTGGCAATTTTTTTCAGTCGCGTGAGTTGGGCGCGCGCGGCCGCTGCATTTTTAGTGTGTTTCGGAACTTTTTTTTTAAATTTTCCCTATCGCATCGCGCGTCGAGTTTTTCCGCGACCAACTTTTACGAACTTACTTGCTAACTTTTGCAGGTCCACTGTAAATAGAAGCTTAGTACAAAATACGTATTTTGTTTTCGCTGAGAAACTGTGTTATGAAACTATTGTGATTTTTATGTTATTGTGTTTTTGAGTGACATTTGGATTTTTTTCTGTGAAAAACACTAGTGACACTGTGTGATATTTATTATTGTTTATTTTCAACTTTGGATGTTTAGAATAAGGTAAGTTTTAGACTAAGTTTAATTATCTTTTTAACAATATTTTACAGTTTTGCCATAAGATGCTTAAAATCTCTCACAACGTAAATATGCGTGACCTTAATATTCAAATTTGTTTTTTACACAAAAAAATTATTGATTTTTTATCATACATAAAAAAGAGGATACTTAGGTATTTTATTAAATAAAAAGTTATTGTAACTAAATAAATAATAATATAATTAAATTGTTATAATACAGAATAGTTAAGTAATAATTTTTACTTGATATATACGTACTTGTTCATGTTTTACAAAATATTAAGTTTTTAGTTCAATAACTTTTGAAACGCAACAAAACCGTTTGATAGCTCTCAAATTTATTTTCAGAGAGATTTAAATATAATAATTCTTTATACTTTCTTCTCTACTTCCAGTATTTAGTATTATAAATGTTTAACTTTGTTTGAAAGCTTTGAATAACTACTATATCTCCGCAAAAAAACTCTACAATGTTGCTTTACAATATTATAAGTACCTAGTTAATATATTAGACAAACAGAAAGCCCGTTTTTAATACCAAAAAATAAAGTTTTATCTCAAACAACTTGGTGCGGACGAAGCCCCGGACAGAAGCTCCATAATGTAGAGTACCTAAATTCCGTTCCTATTGTCAGATGTTTTTGAATCTGTAAAAACGGTTGTAAAAAGAAATGTCATTCACTCTAAACGCATAATGCATGTTAAAATGCATTTTCCTATAATTAGCGTGAGGTGAAATGTTTACGCGTGTTTACATTTGACATAACTGTTAAATATTTACGGCACCATGTCCGTGTAAGACGAAACGAAACCATTTGTACAAATAAAAATTGTTATACCAAGCTCTGTTCGAATACAATGTAATATTAGGGGTAAAATTTTCAACTCTTTTCATAGTAAAAAAACAATACAAACGTAGTAATTTACAAGAAAAAAGTTTACAATAAAACTAAGAAAAAAATATGATTAAATTATATTTTTTGTGTTGACAAATTGTTCTAATAATTTTCTTTCATTAAGTTTATAATTTTCAAGACGTAAATTGAAAACACATTTTCCCGCATGCATTTGAGGGTTAAATTCAAAATATGGAATAAAAGACTGGGAGCACTCACTATAAAAGTCAAATATGCGTGTAATCTTAATTTATTTGCGCAAAGTAATATTATAAATACGGTAGAATTTATACCACAAATTGGTTAATAGAAAAAACACATTTGATTAAGCAATTACCAATTTAGTACTTGGCTAAACTAATTGCAAATGTCATGACATTATGTATGAGCACTCCCACGTTTGGTAATCTATTTTTGCAGCTCAACTTCCATAAAAACACTTTAAAATGCTAACGACTAATCTGCGTAACAACTTCACATTATAAAATACTGCTAAAGTTATGTATCTCCATATTAGAATGCCGACATTTTGTTATCGACTCGAAAATAAGATGGAATATCGAGAATTAAAAAAAACCATGAAATCGTATGCAAAATAGACGAAAGGTAAACTCACAAGGCTTTGTGTAATCGTATCGTTAGCGTTGCGTTAGATTATAACAAAAAGAGCCTATATCTTCTTGAACTTTTTATAAAATTGTTTAGTTCATACCGTTTTGGTCAAAGGCTTGAAATAAGCTATATACTCAAAAAACATAAAAATATTTAATTTATTAAGTACATAATTTCGTAGGAATGGGTAGGTATCATGTAGTCTGCCAACCCGCACTTAGCCAGCGTGGTTGAATAAGGCCTCATCGCCCAAGTTTAGCAAGTTTAGGGTAGGACCGTGCCCCTGCAGTGGGGACGATGACGAATGTCGTAAGTATACTTATAATAGTATGTTAACTATAATAGTCTACGTGAACAAGGCTTACTCATACAACTCATACATTCTATTTCAACCTTCCATACATTTCAATGCCCGATATCGATCCTAATCAACTTTCAAATTAAGTAATTTTTCCCTTGTAATCAAGTTGAAAAATCTCCAAATCATAATAACGCTTCACATAACTCGGAGATCAGATAAGAAGGTCAGAGGTTAGTGGTTAAAAGATCACGGATTCGATTCCGTGTCGGACGCACAAATTGACGGTGTTTGAAACCAATTGAATATTAGTTTTGTGTGTGAAATTGTATGAGACGTGGGTATATGTCAAAGGGGTCAGGATTGGCCGGATCTTTGGTTTCTACTTGATATTGCCTGTGTCATGTTTAAAATATGATGTAAAAAAATCTGCATAGTATAAAAAGATACATATACAATTTACGCTAAATGCAACATGGCTATAATGGGAAGACTTGATTAAAAGTAACCTTTTGATTTGAATCTCTAAGATAGTTCTTAAAGGCTTAAATCAAAGGTATATACTATTTTGTGGACAATTAAAGACTTACTATTAAAAAATAGTCTGTAATTACATTTTAAATTATTTGAAAATAAATAAATTAACATAGTTTGTCTTCCATCCATACCTATAAATAACATATAAAATTTCCAAACTTGAGTAGAAATCCATCTACAGATGAATACTGTTACCGAATAACGTATTTCTACGTCTTTCATCATTATCATCATCAGCCCATTTCTGTCCACTGCTGGACATAGGCCACTCCAAATGCACGCCACTTCTCTCTATCCTCGGCCACTCGCATCCAGCTCCTACCAGCCGTCCTGCGCAGATCGTCACAACACCACCTGGCCTGCGGGCCATTTCTAAGGCTTTATTTAATATCTATTTTGATTTCGTTGCTATGTATATTGTAATAATGTATGTTTAATTTCCACACGGTTGGTTTGTAAATAGATATCATGTATTGTCTTCTACAGATCCAACTTTCTAAACAGGTGGTAGAGAGAACAATGAAATTATTTTTGACTGTTTTAAAATAGTGATTGTTACACAAAATCGTTTTATACATAGGTACATATAAGTTTATATTCACTGCGTTGACTTTTAACTTATTAGAAAACTAAAACTAAGTTTCTGACTGACTTAATTTTATTTACACAGCGATAATGTTTGCCGGTTTACTAGATTTTCAATTCAATACTTACTACAGAGATGACAAATTTAAGCGTCGTTAATCTGTAAAAAAATGAATTGATTTTGCAGCATTTTGCCGTTAAACATGCAGAGGTTAAATACAAAGATATGATTTGAAACTTGAAACTAAGTTACCAATACTAGGATTCTTCCAACGAAGTGTGAAGAGGCATTCTTGTTTTTCTTGTCTGTCTGTTCATCACCCTTTTTTCGGTAGCCCCTTGGAGCTAAAAGAAGTCAAGCTTCGGAATTCAGTCCTTTTTATTTTCATGGAATTCATGTTTGAAAAATGACATATAATTTAGTTACTTTAATAACAATACTTCTATTATTATAAGTTGACTTTTCTTAATTTAATGTTAGGGGTGAGAGCCATCCGCTCCCCCGAAAGTCCGGTGATGATGACGAGGCTAGCCTAAGCCATCATAGTAGGTCAGTAAGGAAAAAATGTTTATATGTTCCAAAAGTCTTAATTTTCAGCACTGATTCAAGATCTAGCTTTTATACTATGACGCTGTGTGATAATGACATTATGTGATATAAATAGCAAGTGTTAAATGAATGCAAAAAAATATAATGAAGTCATCCATAAATAATGTTGATTTGAGTGGCAAGAGACGTTTTTATTATCCTCCTAATAGGAATAGGTATCATACATTAGAATAACAGCAAATATTTATGTATAACATATAATATATCATAAATTAGTCGTATCTTTTTTTAATTTTCCTTAAGAATATTTTTCAATACATCAATATTATCTGTTTATACTTATTATAATGTTTTTTAAATAATTGGTGCTGCGTATAATTCAATTCTTATTTGATTAAGATCTATCTACTGGTTTCTTAGAATTTGTTGTCAATAAGGAAAAAAAAGATGGAGAGTTTATTTGTTTGTGAGTTATGAATTTAAATCTCAAACATTTATAGATATAAAGTACTTCCAAATAACTTGAAATTGAATAATTTAAATTTTTTTGTTTAAATTGTTTAAATTTTTTTTATTATTTTTGTTCTCATATTTTGTAATGTTTTTTTTTAATTTTAAATGTAAATTTTAATTGAATAATTAAATCATAATTACGCACAAAAACTATCACATACCACGTACTGCCATAATATTCAAGTTTTAGTACATACTTAACGTTGTCGGTTTTAATAACAAAGTAAGTTTTAATAAAAAGGCTCTAAACCGAATCACACATCATACAACTCTATGATAATTAACGCCACCATATTCAACCCGTGTATCCCCAAATCCCTGTATTAAGATTATTCCCCGTATATCCTTCCAAGAAGCTTATCAGAGACGATTGTCGGGAAATTCGTCCTCGGCGGATAAGGCCGACCTGCTCATTCGGTCACCATTCATTCGAATAGGGCTTTCGACTGAATGAACGAATTAGAACAGAAAAAAAGATGGAAGCAAATCTACTAAGTCTGATTGCAAATGTTGTGTGTCTAATATAATCTGCTTTAGTTTTTTTTAAATTTATGAATTTATTGCAGACATAAAAGTACAGTTTATACTGTACTATAAGAGTGTAGCAATAATCTTATAACTAAGGTTATACATATTAAAATAGCAGATAGTTTCTAGCTATTAAAAAACAAATAAAAGGCTTATTTTTAATTTACTACTATTGATGATAGCTGGACCTTATTTACTAACTTATTAGTAAATAAGCTTTAGCTATCACTTCTAGTATGAACTAACTTTGCAATGTGAATTGTATAAAATTGTATATTGTGATTTGTGAAACAAACCAACTGCCACAGCTCACATTTTATCTTATTTGGCCAGAATCTCTCATTAGTAATTAAATCTGTCTGGCTACAATATCAAAACTGCTAACAACCAGATGGTCCAAATTGTATGCCAATTTCTCACCTGCTATTTTATTAGCAGGACTACCATTTTCATTAATACAAACCTAGTAAATTCAGACATAATAGAGATACTAGGCTGTAACTCATTTTTAAGCACCTAATTTTACTATGTGACTATTTTCTTCAATCTGTCAATGCTCTTTTGCAAGATGTTAGCAGTAAAAATGGTTCTTTATCTATGAAATCAAGTTATTATTTTCAGTACCCTATATCTCCGAAATTGCCAGGTGTGACTATATTAACTATCTATCTCTAGACAATTGCCAATTTTGGACATTATACTAAATTATTCTGTACCTAAGTATCTATGAAAGCAAGTCCTAACCTATTATCAGTCCTATTTTATTCTTTTTCCTCACTGACATACGATGATGGCTTGGAGCAGCCTCGTCATCATCATTGCGGGGGAGCGGATGGCTTTCACCTCTATATTTTTCAGTCCGAAAATGTCCCCAAACTGCCTAGTTTTGGAGATTGATGGTACATTATACTGTATCTATGAAATCAAGTCACCTTTTTTCAGTCTCAAAATGTCCCCAGACTGCCAAGTTTTGGAGATTGATATTTAATTATACTCTATCTATGAAATCTAAGCACCTTTTTTCAGTCCCACAATGTCCCCAAAATTGCTAGTAGTGACCCTGCCGCCGGACACAGCCCTTATCGGGACCCGGACGTGACGTCACACACAATGCTTGGCGACGTGATCGTTGTATAAATAATATTATTGTATTTGTATTTTTTTTCCGTTTAAACGAAAACAGGGAAATGTTTAAAGTTGACGATTTTTTTATAATGGCCGGAAGTGAATATGAGTATTGAACATATTAACTGATTCTTGTAAGCAATATGTTTGAATTTGCACTTTGGTTACATTTTGTTAATGCATTTTAATTTAATGAGGTTATGATATTTTTGATATCAGAATAATTTATAGCGGTCAGATAGGTTGTAAATTATTTATTGTAATTTTCTGTAGGAAAAGGATATTTTAACAGTTTGACACAAACGTGTTAATAAGCTCTTATCTGAACTTAGAATACACTTACAAAGTAATGTCTTGTAAGTATATTGGGTCAGGCGATTAGGATCCTACTGATATTTGCATGTTAAAAGACATTGAAATAATTTACAGTTTCTCTTTCTTTCTTCAGTTTAATGCTTGAATTCAAAATGTGTTAAGTATAGAACTTTTGTATTGGGAATCTACTTGATAGGCAAATCACCTCTCAAATATCTAATCATCGTTCTGCATTTGGCCGTGAGCTGAACTGATTAGTTCACTAACCTTTCCAATAAGAAACGGGTGCATAATAATACAAATTTAAAGTACCAATTGGTCATTAAAGCTCGCTAACAGCAAATTATTTACACAAATAGGTTATTCACATCCAGCGGATTGTAAACATTCGACTTTAGTTGTTAGAAAACAACACACAACTCAATTACAGAAACAATTTGTGATAGAAATGAAAATGGAACATTCCATTCCTCACAAAAGAGGCTTTTCGAAATGGAATTTCTGTTTTTAAATCCGGACGCAAAACAATGAACAATTTAGAAAATGACCGCTTCAAAAATGGAGCGTAGATTCGAAAATTGAAAAGTTCCAATATTAATTTTGGACTTGTTGTTTTTTTTTTCGAGTGCTCTTTGCGAGGGAATCTAATGAATGGGTTCACATTTTGCGTTTTGGGGGATTTCGGTTTTGATTGTTAAGTGGTACTTTATACGGTCTCGCATCGGCTTGTACAGCCACGAGCGTAGCTGCCGTGATAGACCGCGAGATGCTACATAAATCATCTATTATAGATGTAAAGGCCTGTATATATATACGGTGAACAAAACTGCATTCTAAATTAATGGTTGTATCGTTTTGTTCTGATGTAATTGTCAATCAGAGATTGTGTGAAACATTAATTTGATTTATACATTTTTTATGTGTAAGGCATCATGATGTATTAATTTCATTGAATCAATAGGTCATTTTCGTCTTTTCCGGTTACAACATTTATTGCTAAGACATCTGAACTAGAAATATTTCGTTCTTTTACAAGTTTGATTTCATGCCGTTATTTGTTTATTTTTTTAAAACATCGGTTGTCTAGCGCAAAGCCAACTTAAAACTAGTGCTTAGCCATAATTTTGCACCATCGATTAGTGATTTCAAATCGATCCGTGTTTTATCGATACCGTTTAAGCGGCATGAATCACATGTGAGTCAATTCTATTGTTCGTATACAATACTTACGATCGGGGTAAATTAGGAGATGTTTTTTTATTGTCGCAGCGTGAAGAATCATAATCGAGGTTATGACGGAGCTCACGTACACGATTCCAGTTATTTTGTATCTCGCGATGGTTTGATTATAGTTTTAACGCTGTTTCTTCATAAATTGACGTTTTATGGCTATTTTTATGAAGATTCTTTGGAATTACATTAGTAGTTATGCTTATGTTGTTCATGTCATGAAATAAAACGCACCAATTTAGGTAGTAGATTAAGTACTTATTTAGTAAGTACATTTTTTTCCTAACTGACATGCGATGGTGGGTTGGAGTAGACTCTACATCATCACCGGACTTGCGGGGAGGCTTAGGCTCTATCTCACTTAGCCCATATTTGTCCCGCTAGGAGCACCAGTCTACTCTATAAAGCAATTATTTTTGATCAAAATTTACTAACTTATTAATAAACACAATATCGAAACCTCTCCCAAAAGCTTCCCATAAGATGACAACCGTACAAAGCAAATGTTTTACCGGGCATCGAACTAAATACCTTCCGTAATAGTAGACGCGCACCAACAAACACATCATAGTAGACTCCCGTCAGCCGTCTGTCTGTCACAACTCGGCAGAACTCCTTGTAAGGGTTATATTAAGTCTTATTTAAAATTGTAAATAGGCAATTTATTTTACGGCGAAATTGCCTGAGATACGTGATGGATAATTATTTTTGACGTTTCCTCTAATGAGACCGATCGGGCCCTTTGTGGACTAGTTTATAAATAGATCCAATTGGAATCGCCATTTTATTAACACTGATAAACAGGAGTTTGTTACTACGTAGTACGAAACTATGGACGACACATTCAATGAGCTTGTATTTCGAAAATAAGTAATGTTGTCCAAACTATTTATGGTGTGAAATCTTAAAAGAGATTAGCTAACTGCACATGACATAATGCACAAGTGTTTGTGAAAATGCAGGAGTACTCTCAGTTCTTTCTTGATGAGAGGTCAGACTCAGGACCAACTGCTTAACGTGTTTTCTAAGGCGAGGGTGAACACTAGTAACTTTCTAAGTTGCTTCGAATCGAAAATCTTACTTAGTCTCCCGGATCAGAGTATTAGGGTTCTCTCCAATAAGCAGTAAGGATTATTAACTGGATACTATTTATATTTATCATGGCTGCAAGACAAATGTAACAGTTTTGGAATACAGACTCTACATTGTTACAAATTACAATAACCATATTTAATTGGCCATATCCGTTGACAAACGCCATTAAAGACATTGATATTAAATTATTGTAAATACCAATACCGATATGTTTCAATTTTGTCCTCGCATAATTAACATAATAACATTGGAGAATCGTGCATTAATGCCATCTCTTTTCATTATACACCCCTCTCACTTGCACTCTTGCACACCCGGTATAAACCAATTAGTAAGCAATTTCCACTCTTTACTCAAAGAGATAAGATCCCTTTTAGGTTAAGCAAATAAACGTTTAAGAATACAGCTGCGCTTAGTTACGTCATCCCAAATTCAGTTTTAACTGTAAAGACATAAGTCACATTCTCGTTCGGGAAGGAACAATCAATGAGGCTCTCTCGATGAAATGCGAAATGGATTATTTTTTCAAAAATGGAATTAAGAAGAGACAATAACGCTCATTGTTTTTAAAGATGGCGGACCGACTGGCTCAAATATGAGATTATTACTTGTGTGTCTGCTTTATGATAATTTTATAGCTTGGTGAACAAAAGCGGGTTTATTTTGATGCAAAGTTGTCTGTCGGAAATGCGCCTTGATATCCTGGTATGTACCTATAAGGGTTGAGTTTTTAAAGGGCAGGATGCGTGACATTTGACATGAAGGGTCACCCAAAGGAAATCGGCATTGATTTTTTTTATCCATTCAATACTTACAACTGCATGCTTACCTTGCTGAGAAGATCACATTTGTTGTTATGTCAATTGAGATTATTTTAGTAACATGACACTTTGAGATGTTTAGAAATTGTATGTGGATTTCACGAGCCCTATGCAATCATTGTAAATAAAGCTACATTTAAGATTTTTTTCAATAAGTCTTCAAATAGGATCGACCATAGGCAGTATAGGTCATATTATGACCTAATAATATTATTATTAAGTGAGAAAAATGTTTAAAACATTTTTTTGTCCTGGCCACATAATCAGAGCAGCCATTAATTAGTTCAGTGTCACACGATTAATTTTATAGTGACATAATACACCAATGATCGTTTCTCAGATTTAAAAATGGAACATTCGAACCGTATCATTGATTTTGAGAAATGGAAAACCGCATGTTTTTAAATTTTCGAACGTGGCACCTAATTAGGGGTGCGTAAGACCGTAAAATAATGTACATTTATGTGTGCAATTTCATGAAAATTAGTCAAATTAATATACTTTAAATTAAATAACACTTAGCATAAGTAGCTAGGGATGATTTTTATTCTCAATATTATAATTAAATCAGCAAATCAAATCCTAATACATATTTTTATTTCTACATTTTCATTTATCTAAATCAAGCATATAGGTTGGTACGAAGAATATAATAGAAAAGATCTATAACTAAGAACAATTTAACATCAGTACTACAGTAACCTAAACAACCTATCATAAATTATCACCAAACATCTCCCAGAATCAGTCCATACAATATTAATACGACACACGGACAAAACCGCGGACGGAAACCGTAGCGATCGGGACGTTCTAACAAACCGTCTAATTCTCGGAGCGAATAGATTAACGTAACGTCACACGGTTCCAGAAAGCTGAATAGTTGGTACAATTTAAATAGTACGCTCCTTCAATTGGGGTTAATTCGCTGGTTTGAGGAATATGGTGGCTGTTGAGACGAGTCGAGTGTGCGTTCTTGTATCGATTACATTGTCCTGTGTGATGGTGTTTTGTTTTTCCTCGAATATTTTTTTTTTATATTTCTAGCTTTGAGCATAGAGCTGTCAAGTGGAGTCTGAATGAGATCTTTGCTCAGCTGTGAGATGGTATAGAGGGATATCTGTACTTATCATTCACTGATTTTGATTCTTAAATGAAGAACGTTTGTATGTTAGCTGGGATTGGGATATGAAACTGTTGGTAGATTTAAATAAATAAATCACTGTATCTATCTGAGAGACAGTTGGGTAAAATATAGAGAACTGAGTAAAACTATGTGCATAAATTAATTAGTAACTTATTTTTTAAGTTTAAAAATAATATCCTAAACACATTGGGCAGTAAGCCACGTTCAAAAGTCAAGTTTCTTCAAAAAGCCTTAGGCTAAATAGCAACGCGATGTATAAAAACTAAACCAGTATTTTAAAAGTTTAAAACGATAGCTTCCTCGTAACTTGACCTGAGCTTAAAAGAGTTCAAAAATTTAATTTGCTTATGAAATGATTTAATTATTAACGTGCTACTTCTTGATTGATTGATCTCTAACTAGAGATTATCTTTAGAAAGCTGATTCGTGGTTTATGATAAAAACATATCAGAAATGATATTAATGATCTATTTCTATCTTTATAACGGCCATTACTTTATTTTATTTTAATTGCTCCAGATAGCAGTTCAGTCTATCAATGAAGTAAGAAATAAAGAAAAAAAAATTTATATGAAATACTTTGTTGTACTTATAAATATTTTTATAAGCTTTTTCAAAAGTTACATCAATTTAGTATCGGTATCGGTATTTATAAGGGCTAGTGAGAAAACAATAAAAAGCCTTAATTGACTGACATTTTAAACTCAAGGTGTATTCATATAGTGGAAACACTGTGTCTATTTGTATTGTAATTGTGTATAATAATGGTTAAATTAAACAATAATCGTTTTACAAAAAAAAGTTAGCTACATATTTAGTTAAAAAAATATCGAAAATGTATTTTATTGGTAACTAGTTTCGATTTGGGTGCATCTTATATAAAAACCTTCTTGAATCCCTCTATCTTTTAATAAAACCGCATCAAAATCCGTTGCGTAATTTTGAGGGTTTAAGCGTACAAAGGATAATGGGATAGTCTTTGTTTTTTACTATGTAGTGAAGTGTAACTGCCTCGTTGGTCCATTGGTAGCAAGCGCTGCGTTAGGACCGAGAGGTCCCCGGTTCGAATCCGGGGTCGGGCAAAATTTGTGTGAGTTTTTCTGTAATGAAATTACTCAGCCCGGAGTTAGGAAGTTGGCGGTTGAACGCCCGTGCCTCGGAAAGCACGTTAAGCCAGTGATCCTGCGCCCGATCTCTCATCGGTCATGTCGGATTGCCGTCTCACCGAATTATGAGAGTAAGGGAATAGAGAGTGCACTTGTGTTTGCGCGCACACTTGTGCACTATAATATGTCCTGCGCACTTGGCTGATTTCAATTGAGATCGGCCGCCATGGCTGAAATCGGTCGGACGCCTTATTATTTATAGTGAAGTGACGATTCAAAAATAGTTTGACATGAGGTCTAAAGCGACCTTAACATTACGTCACAGAAAACCAAAGCAAATAGGTAGCGTTGATTGGCGTTTAATTATTTAGAAAGTTCACAAATTGCGCACTTACTTTTGCATTTACACGTTGCCATTAAGTTTCTAGAGCACTGAAGGCCATTAAAACATCGCCAAGTCAAAATTTGTTGATTTATTAATTTTGGTGAACGTGTTTTATAACGATTTATGGCATCGAAAATTAGATGATTAATAAAAATTTATAGACCTCACGATTCGCTACGGTTCATAGAGTTTCGAACGTGGGTAATTATGAGTGTGTGAGAGTGTATGAGTTCATTGTATGTTGGTAATAAGACCCAAATCAATTTACTATCTTGTATGTACTTCGTAGGGTTGAGAGAGATGTCTTGTAGCATTTCTTTTCTATAGTTTACCAAACCAAAACGAATTAATATTGATGTTAATAGAGCTTTATTGAGTATATTAAAGTATATAGAAAAGATATTGTTAGAGGGAAATCAACAGTCTACAATCATATTGTACATTCTTATGACAAGTGTATGCGTCATTAACTTTATTTATAAACGGTTAAATACTATAGTTACTCTAAGTTATGACTGCGTATAAAATTGATAGAACCACAGGCCCTTCCATCATAAACTGTCATTATCAATCAAGACAAACTTCTGTTTCTAAGTAACTAATACTCAAAAAACATCGGTTTTCAGAACCAAAATATCGGTTGTTGGTTGGGACACAGCCCTACAGAACCGAAACTTTCGAATCGATCCGGAAACTTCAAATTCTAATAATATAAAGAGCACGTTTGCTACACATTTACATCGCGGCCATTTCGGCTTTTTACCGATTCGTGAGCGCGTTTTTTTTCGAGGAGCCCATATTCAGATGTGTAATGACCAATCTCCAAGCGTTGTACAAAAAATAGACAAGTGTGTAACAAGTGTGAAAATATGGTTCCGTAGCGATTACATTGCATTATTCCAAGGGATCCTCATTCTAGATGTAGTTTGTTTTTTTACCTGAAATAAATATTTTTTCTCTCTCTCTCTCTGCTCTCTATCGTACTTTTCGATCAATTACAGTCTAGCTAGATAAGTAGCGATCTTAAATTGATTATAGCTTACAGCGATTAATAATATGAGGAATTCTTAAACTATTCATGAGCATTTCAAATGGGAGTATTCACCAATCACGACACGTTATAGGATAACAACAGCGATACTAGACTTTTTTTCCTAACTGATGATGTAGCCTCGCCATCTTCACCGGACTTGCGGGGGAGCGGACGGCTCTCATCCCTATTAGTTCCGACTATGGTAGCTACCGTTAACTTTCGAAGCACTTCAACACCGTCTACCGTTCACTCATCCTCCCGCGGAACCCCAATACCGAACGCCATTAATGCATCAACTAAACCGTCGGACGCATGCGGGAACATCCTTACGCATCGTAATAAGTACATGAGCGTTCCAACGTTCCAAATCACAAATGGAACGCGCCATCTATGGAACGAGATTGATATCGATGGTATCGGAATATCGATATAATTAGGTGCCGGGATTGGGAGAAGATCCCCTTTTATATATGTTCCGGGTTGAGGTATGTGACGATTTCAGGAAGCGGTATAATTGGATTAGGTAGGGTTTTTCTGGACATGGAAATGTAGAGTGGTGATTGGATAATTGTGGACTAGTAGAGTAAGTATCTTTTATTAAAGCTGTAGGTTCGTGGCTAGAAAAAATATATTGATTCTTAAAATAAGAAAGAACATTCAGTAAAATTCAGTAAATTTACTTATAAACGTGTCAAATTAAAATCAACTCCACAATATGATATTCTAATCCGTATTTAAAAAATAGACAACGCATTCAAAATTTCAACCTATGTCCAGTATGTCAAATGATGCCAACTCAAAATATGACACTGTCAGGAAATTAGACGAATGCCTCAGAAACTCGGGGGAGTTTTCGATCTATTTAGTATTTACAACTTCGTAGCTTGATTTTTTTCTTAGAATTAACTTTTTAAGAAGATAACATTTCAAAAGTCAGTCGCTTTAAAAAAGGTTTGAAATCATGAGTGAAATGTCATCTCGGATGATGTCATAGCCGACAGGAAATTAGATGAATGCCACGAAAAATCTCGCGCTAAGGGGACGACGTGAACACAGCAATTATATCCAATTGGTCACAATTAAAAACTGTGCTCGACAAACACGGTGGGCGTCTGACAAGCCGTAAATACTTTATACATTTTTAATTAAGTTCCGAACGTACCTCAACTAGCGGGGGTCAACACACTCGAAGAGTTACGCCGAATATAAAGACCCCCCAAACCTACAACCGACATTACCGATCAGAGCACCTAATACACTGGACGTCTTAAATAAAAAACCAAAAAACGATGAACTTTAAGAACCTGTACAGAGTACTGTCTAGTAGATCAGGTTACATTGGCTGTGTTAAACCAAACGCAGCGTGGTCACCCATCAATCAATGGAATCATATCGCCGGCCGAAACTAGCTCCGAGATTATGATTTTATATGTTCGAGTAATATTTTATTCAAATTTTTCGGTTGATTGAATGTTTCTTGTCGGACGTTTTTGGAGAAAAAAAAATTATACATCGACTTATTTTTATTGTTGAGTTAATGATGTGTCTAAATATGGCCGCCTTCCCGCCGCTGATAATTATAGTAATTGTCAATAAAAACTGTAGCAGATAAGAATCTACTGTAATTAAGACGTTGTCTCAAAAAAGTTAGAAGAAAAATTAACGGGTCTTATTCATTTCATGTTGGTATGCCTTTAAATTGGCTTTTGATGTTATCAAAATGAAATGCGCAATGAGCAGAAACGAGTTGCCTTACATTTATGTCGAATAATAGAGTATCTCGTATTAAAAAAGTGAAGTCTATCGTTGAGTAAAAAAGAAAGAAAAAAGAATGATTTGTGGCGTATCAAGATGTATTCCAGCGGCTGTCATAATCCATCTCGTTCGATATTTGAATACTCATATTTGGAACGGGCCCGTAACACGAACTTGGTCCGTTTCGTTTTTCAATTGCTTCACTCGTTTTAGAATGACGAGATAAGGCTGGTCGCATACTTACCGTTTTCTATCCGTTCTTTGTTCTTAATCGTTGATCGTCACACACTTCACAGTAGCAACCTGGTACGGCATAAATATTATTTCCAAATTGTGCTTCCTTGCGAAACCGGAGCCAAGTCTATCCGGTAGCTATATACTAACGACATGTCGATCATTTAGTAGTGCGTTTCACCCTTTGGCTACTATCGTCCGATAATTTTCGAACGGAATATAAACGGTTTTCGAACAGTCTGAAAACAGCCTAACACGAACATGATCCGTTTTTGTTTTCCAATTGCTTCACTCAATTTTGATTTTAGAACGAAGAATTCAGTGACGTTAGAAATTTAAAATTGGGCGCGCGTTTTTTTGTCTAGACAAGTTTTAGTGGGCAATAAATTGTTGGGCATTGTACTGCCATAGAGTATGAAAGGTGATAGAGAAATCGCGATTCGAATATTCTGATCGCGTGTGCGTTACGTAAGTAGTGCTGTGTAGGTATGTCAGGGGCGGGCAGGGTTGCCAAGACAACGGTCCGTTGAGTGCCTAGGTAGAGACGATTTTTTGTAAGCCAATAAAATGTAGTATACATCCAAAACGCTAATGAACAACTAAATTGACTATTAAGCGAAGTATTTATAGTTGATTTGGTACAATTTGTTTGGTTTGGCTCATTAGAGTAAAAATCCAATTGATTAAATGCTCGAGTGCGGGTAGGATTACACCGTATTTATGCACTTTGATACAGTTTTGCATAAGACTTCCAGGAGTCAGGATGGTTAACATTCTAGACAATAATTTTTGGTTGCTCTATACAGGATCTATATGAATGACGAAGAAAGGTGAATATACATATACAAAGACATACAGTTAAACATAATATAACCTCCTCTTTTTTTAAAGTAGGTCAGAAAGGCCCTACTTCTCTGTTAAAGTTTTATGTAGGCCCTGTAGTCGGAAATCCATGTAACATAAACCCTCAAATAGTCAAGCTAATACCGCCCTTCTTTTTCAAAGTCGGTTAAGAAGGCCATTCCCCATTGGCAGGTGGTAGCCCTGTTATCGGCACGCGTCATAGTATTCGCAAGACGCCCGGGTGGTCACAGAGTCATCACATTCTTTGAGGCGTTAGAAACACCATCCTATTAGGATTGAACAACTACGATATCGTATTAGGGCCGTTTGTACAAACTTAGCATTGTTTTAATCGTAATGGCGCTTTCTAATTGGTTTAGGCGGTCGTTGGATTTATATTGCGTCCGTTTCAAATGCGATATGTTGCGATATTGATGATAATTGATAGGCTCGTGACAGAAATAATTTATTCAATTATCAGGGCCTCGTTTTGTTGTTTGGATATCTAATGCTGGATGTCTTGATAATATTGGACTATGGTTTTCATTTAGAACCTTTTACTATAGGTAGGTTATCTAAATGCCGTCAATAATGATTGAAAATAAAAGTCGCAAAGGCTTCTATCGACACATCAAAGTTTATGAAGAACTTACTTTTACAGGACACATCATGCAACAATGACATAAGACAAAAATATGCAAGAGATCTGCTTTAAGAAGTACAATGTCACATTTGCAATTAGGACGTTTTCAACTGAACTCGTAACTGACAGCGATCTATTCGTCTCACTCAAGTCCTAACACTGATATTAAAATACAATAGAGAAAGCAACAGCGGAAGAACACATAAATTAGTAGTAACATCGTTTGAACACGTCAGGGGTCACATCTCGAAGACAATGCTCAATGAAGGCACGCGCTAGGGGGAGTAAGGGGGGATAATTATTCGACGCTAGCCCGAGGACCACGCCCGCCATTGTAGCGCTAAATACGGCTTTTATAACTCATGGTGTGTTGACATGGACATGGATTGCGGAATGATTGTTTTATTTAAAAAAAAATTTAGTGCCAACCAACTTTTTTTTTAAACTTCTTTTTGGTGATTTCTTCAGCGAAGTTTTCAAACAGCCAAAGCAAGAGAAATGGGTTCCATTGCGTTCTAAGGGGCGATTAAATACAGATCTTAAATATTTTATGACTCTACTTCTGAGATTCGGAATTTAAACTATTTATTAAGTCAAAACCACTTGCTCTACCCATTTAAATCCAGGTTTAGTTTACATCTCTTAAGAAGGGGAAAAAAACCAACACACAACAACTATCAACATGTTCATTCGTTCAAAAAAGTTTCATTGATTACAGAAACAAATTGAAACACCCGAAGAGGCGGCGACACGCTGTTTTCAGTAATTAAAAACGCATAACTTGCCCAAACTTTTCCTATTCAATTATTCCAATTGGATTTGACATTGAGTGAACGTTCAAATAGAGCTATAAAGCTATATTCGTTCACATTCCATTAGTTTGGAGTTATCTGAGTGTATGATTAATTGTTACGAAGAAATCTCGGTTGTGATTACGCTTTTTCAACGTTTTTTGGTCTTGACTTTTTTGAGACGTAAAAAAGGCGGGAAAAAATAATGGGAGCGCTCTGACGGTTATTTTGCTATTTATTTTGTTAATCTAGTTTTACATATTTATTTCTTTGTTTAACAATCAGTCGTTATTCAAACGTTACAATTGTTTATGTTGCTAGATGGTAAGCAATTAAAGTTAAATTATTAATGCATTTGTTTCAATTTGTAATATTTTCCACTTTGTTTTAAAGTGGATCGCTGGAAGTGATCTCTGCCTACCCCTCTGGGAAAAAGGCGTGATTGTATGTATGTATGTATGTATGTAATATTTTTCTTTTGTTTTCAGGTAATTGATCAGAATATCGGATGGGATTGGTAATGGAATCATTTTGGCATGATTGGTAAAGAAGTTAGTCATTAAATAGAGAAAATGTTTAAGGCTTTAAAAACGCTACAACATAAATTTAATGATTAATTAACCATTGAAACAAATCAGAGCCCACAATAAAACTCAAATGTAAACAACCAACCCCATTCATGAACTATTTAAAGTCATCAAATCCACTCAAGACCACTAAAAATACACCGGATTAACGTAATTAAGAAATATAAAGTACTTTATAAAAAGTGAACCGACCAGCTTACAAAACGCATCCATCGACTTATCTTGAACGGAGCACTCAAAACGTCTATTTTTACCAAAACTGAAGCGGTTAAACGTCAGACGTGGGGGCAAATGTAAAAATTTCATATCTACCGAAGTCGTTACGTATGAAATGATTGATTTTATTGCTTCGAGTTCCCGGATTGATGTTTTAAAATACTTACTTGCGTTCGACAGGCGTGGAGAAACGGAGTGGTTTTTCCGAGGTCGATTTTCAAATGGTTTCGAACGGAGACAATTTGTAAGTCGGGTGTTTCAATTTGTTTCATTTTGTTTTGAGTTTGGACGAAACCTTTATTTAGTTCAGACTTTTTTAGATGAGTGACACTTTTCAAAGTTATGACAGTTTACGATTATTTTATTGAAGATTCAGTTTAATGAAGTTAACACAAAATATCACTGATTATCATTTAAATAGAAGTTATTAAACATTGGTTGCGAATATCAAAATAATAATATTTCATAGGCTTTGCAATAAGTTTACAATAAGTTTACAATTTTATACAAAACGATTACTCAGTTTTCTAATATAGATTATCAATCATACAATTCCGATCTTCAACCATACAATGAGTATTCAATTCTTACAGTTGCATCTATATTAGTATCTGTATTCTAGCCGAGCGCCTTACAATATTAGTATTTGTATTCTATATCCGCCTTACAATTTCTTTGAAATATACTTCTTTCTAATCGCACTGAGCCAAGCGTTAGTTATTAAAAGCTTTCAAGCCGACAATTCAATTTATCCAATCAATTAAGAGCATCCATTGGCACCGTTTACTCATAAACGGTGGGGAAAATAAACGAATCGCTTGGAAAACAAACACATGTACGATTATGCGATGGTTTGTGTCTGGTTTGTGTCAGACGATCGATGCGTAATGCTTTGTTGCTGAGATATGTGGTTGAGATGAAGTCCGCCTAAAAGTGATGGAAGTACCTGCCACAATGTAAGAAGTAGCGTTTTTGGGCAAAATGAATGAAAAAAAAATTTAAAATTAGCTTTAACGTATTTTAAATGGAATTTTGCAGTTTGAGGTGGGAGTCATCCGGTCCCCTGCAAATCCTATATTTATCGCTATAATTGCAGTCAGTTAGAAAAAAAAGTTTCAAGTTGACTAAAATAAAAACATTACTGCACAATACATCAAGCTTTACTCTTGTTTCAAGTAGTTAAAAGAAAAAGAAAACACAAACAATGTCGGTTTTTTTAAAAAAAAAGAAAAATAATAACGTTCTGTTTAGTTCGCTTTCATATTTTGCGGCATCCGTCCCGCCTCTCGCGAGTGTGACCGACCATATCCGAAGTATGACATAATAATTCCACTCTCGACGCATTTAGAATACGTGTACTAAAAATCGGTCGCCGAATCGATTTACGATAAAAATGAATATTCGTTTTTCGTCGGCCCCGCCGCTCAATCACCCCGCTTATGAACTTGGAATCCGAATGTTTTTCGCCCCATTCCGCGGCACCAAATTAAAAATGTAAGAATTCTCGCTTGCAAAAGGAATTTATATTTTATTTCATTTCATTAAATCCACCATCTTTTGTTTCCGCGGCCCGTCCCGATCGGAATTCATATTTTTCTGTGTTTTGTTTCGGTTTGCGGGCCGTGTATTGTTTTATTGTTGTGTCCGTTAAATGTTTCGCTCGTTCCGAAACGGGTATTAATTATTTTCTTATTTTTGACGAATGCGCGGCGAATTTCCGAACGGGTTTCGCGATCGGCTAAACCGATCACGATTTTCATTAGGCTTAAAAATGTGAGTGAGAGAAATCGTTGCCAGTCAAGATTAGAGAATAGTCCGTCTATTAGTCGGTCCGCCGGGTTCTAACGGACAGAGATACGTATCGTTTACCGAAAATAATACCGGACTGTAATCTGACATTCTCATACGAGCCTTTCGGTTACGCAAGTGACTTTCCGCCTTCCAAACAACAGAGGATTATTCGTTACTCATCAATCTTAAATAGACACGGCGACTCCATTGTTCTCGTGACATTTAGCTGAACGTATAAATACGCCGCCGAACAAATTCTATCACCTATTTCTAAATTTAATTAACGCACACCCATACGCAGTTCTCGTGATTTTGAAATACGAACGCACCGATTGTTACTCAGAATCATAAGTTATTCTATATTCGAATGTTCAAATTGCTCTATTCCTATTGGATTTGGAATAGAACACATTCCTAATTGTTTGTGTCTCGTTGGCATTTTGGCATACGGCGTAGCTATTGGCTGATACCTTTTCGTGTTTGAACGTCTCTTTGTATTCGAATTTAGAAAAGGTGATTATTTTGCTTTCGTTTTCTGTTGTTATATTGTGTGCAAATGTAATTGTTTGTGCCTGTATTGTTGTAAATATGAGACGGATAGTTCTGTATCGGGACTCCATAAAGATTGGAGCTGAATGCGGTTGTGATGACGTACGTCGTTTGTATGCAGTTTATTAGCGTTCGTCGTTGACATTTTTACACTTTATGCCAGAATGTGTCTTGGAGTCATGTTCAACATGCAAGATAAAGTCATTGTAGTAAATGTGATAGTTTCGTGTGCATACGGAAATAGTTTCGTTTCAAATGTCATGTTGTGTAAATTTTTTGTATAGTTGGTTTTATTCCTTACGTAGCTTTACTCAGACTAAAATTATGTATCTCCTCTCTCCTCTTTAGTAATTAGGTCGTGTCATACATTAAAATTTTCTTATTATCTACTAGACAAGTCATCACCATCATGTGGATTTGTAGTTCTAATGCTTCTACAATTTTTTTTAACAAAGTCATCATTAGGTGCCCTTTAAGCAAGCAATGCATGTGTAACAATTATTATACGTATCTTTTTTACATTTTGTATCACTTCTGTTGGATAAAAATGCCGCATCCAAAATCTGACACGATTAGCTACTAAATGTAGTTTTCGTATGTTCGTCCCAAGTTTTCGTTTATTTGCAAGTGCAGTCGTCATAATGGCGTGTTAGTATGCAGAGATGACAATTTTACTGCGCATCCATTATCCGGAATTTTATTACATTACTAGCTATTGCCAGCGACTTTGTTCGTATTGAGATTAAATTTTACCACAAATATTACTTACTCAGTTTTCGAAGTTAGCGAAATATGCCCATGATAATTTTCTATACAAGGTACATAAATCCTCCACACAATTTTTAATGCCACCTTTTCGAGAAAAAACTGCACACTACAAAAAAATTTCCTACGTCACACCTTTACTTTCCTACTATCGTCTATTTTCAGTAGTTAGGTTGGTACTTTGGCCCAGTTGCTGAGTTTGTAGACGAACACACAAAAACACGAATATACATCATAGTAGACGTAGAACAGTCGAATGTAGACAACATCCCTAATAACATTGAAAGACATATTGGGACATAATGTGAGTAAACAGAAAATGCATTCCGTACAACGTACTGCGCTTGCCAAGTAACTAGTACTGCCAAATTTTGTGTCTCGCCCAGATTTATGGTCAATCTGAATTTGATGTAAATTGTGACGATTATATCCGACTTTACTGCGTTTTGATGGAGTTTGTACATGTTAATGGCCGTTATGTGCTAGGATTGACTTATTTGTTGGTACTTAGCCGTTACAGCTTGCAGGATAATTGGTTTTACTATTGCAAATTACCTGGGTACTCGTAAATTTTGTAGCGTATATTTAACGGATAGTTACTTAATTAAAGACGTGATTTAACTCTGTTTAGAATATAATAAAGTGAATTCTAAAATAAGTCGATCTTAAGCGTAAAGAAGCTAACAATACGCAATATGATCTATTGTGCCTGTCGACCTCATATTTGGATCTCACTACCGCTTACCATCAGGTGGAGTGTTGTCATCTTGTTTGTCTATTATAAAAAAAAAACACAATTAACCATATTTTTTTAAAAGTTTTAGTGGTCCAAAGTATCAAAATTGAATTTGAATAAATATTTGTTTGTGTGATTGATTATGTTTCAGCTTCCAATTTACGCAACATAAATACTTTACAATTGACATTATGCCAATCGATGTGTAAACAACTAACCCAGATTCGATCACTTTAATCAGTAAACAGGTCTAGAATTCTAGATATCCCATCGTGATGTGGGCAGCCAGACTTACAACTAATCAGAGATGGTTCGGCAGAATCATCACTGATAAATAAACATTGGCTTCTTAGTAAGTATTGTAAGCAGTGCTTCCAAGCATTGCAGTCAGCAGACACATATCTACTTTGTAATTACTTCGTCTGATTGCATCCTTTGAAAGTGCTGACGATTTTATTTCGCGAAATAGGTATTTGTAGAATTCAAAATCAATTTTCATTTCTGCCGTTAAGTAAGTTTTTCTAAGCGGTCATTTTCCAAATTATAGACTCAAAATAGTTAAGAAAACTTTTTAAGAACAAAACGGTGTTACAATATTGAAATTGGAATCGTATTACAAAACGAAATTGGAATTCTCCAATTCGCCCGTTTGTTCGAAACTTTGATTTTCGAACGTCAGAAAGCGAACGGAGCGAATCTCGTACGTAACCCGACGCGTGTCTTCATTTCGAATTTGGAACAAAGTGGCGTTTCCGATTTCCCCCTTTCCCGCCAATAATAGCATAACGGCCGGTTGAATAATAATGTTCTAGAATTGAATCTATCTAAACTGTACTCGGCTCGAAATAGGGCGCGTTTGCAGCAATTATTTTAGCTCTGTCTTTCTGAAAATTGGCAGCCGAGTGAGATCTTTTGCGTTTGGTATTCAGTTGGGAAACCGTTGTGGTGGCGTCCAGCGTACGCAGACCCGCGAGGCGCCCCTAGCTTTAGTCCACACCTGAAACTAATAAACTAAGGAGGATGGCTCATATGCAACTGGACGGGTTTTATAAATAAAGTGCCCTGATATGCGAATAATAGGTAAGTCTACTTGCGTACTGCACTCTTAGCTAAAGGAAACTGGGGACACTTGATCCCCATTTTGGTTTCATGCTTATATTTTTATCAAATTTAGTTCTATGTAAATAATACATACATATATAGTTAGTAAATATTGTTTATTATTGTTCCCCATTATTTGATTATTATATTTCTGAGTGCTACATTTATTTTTATTGCATTTTCTGAAAGCTTTCCAAAAGGAAGAAGTTAACATATTCAGGGAGACTTGATCCCAGTAACGGATTGACTTGATCATAGGGGATTTTCTTAGGTTTATGTACAGGACAGCCCCGTCTCGTCAATATTCCAGATAGCTTGCGGTCCAAAATGATGCTTAACCAATAGTTTTTGTAAATTTTCAAAGAAACAGCTAATGTTATGTTTATTGAAGCTGGTCGATACTCTTTGGCAGTACCTTCGATCGTGTTACCCTCCAATACGCGGTTTTGCACCGTCTTTTTTCTTTTATATTTTATAATTAATTTAAAACAAAAGAAAAAACAAAATTGGCAAATTATCTTGCCGGGATCAAGTGTACCCGGGAGCGCTCCTATAAAAAAAATGATTTTTCATGTCAAGAGAAAACGGTAATTAAATTAAATACATGTAAATGCCAATTTTAATAACCTGCTTTCATTGATTTTGACACATACTCAGGTTATTATTCATTCAATTATTTAGAAAACACAAATGAAAAACTTTCCGAAAGAAATTCTGGCACAGGAAAATAAAAATGGCTGCACTGCTCTGAAGTTGCCTACATAAAGATGTCAAAATGACGTTTTTTGTTCACCATAGACAACAAAGATTAATGCTGCCAATATAAAAACTAGATAAGGCGTTTAGTTTTTGATTTGTCACTGGGTGATCAAGTCTCCCCAGGGATCAAGTCTCCCCAGTCTCCCCTATTTTATTCTAAGACCAGTCTTTGTTTGAATTAATTATCCGAGTTTATTGGTAAATTGCTAATGCCTGTGTCTGATGTGGAATAAATAACTGATGTTATAGTGTTCTTGCGCCAAATCTTTGGAATCGTTAATGTGTAGTACTTCGGTTTTAAAGATCGCACCCATTATTTGATTTGAGGTACGAGGTATTTATTTTATTACACAATTAATAAGGACTTGTACCTACTTCTATCGAGTTATTTCGTTAATAGTGCAATGAGTACTAAACATTTCAAAAACAAGTTTAAAAAACATAGATACTTATTATAATTAGGTTAGGTTATTGCAAATACTCACTCTACTTAAAAATAACGTGAAAGCTTTCATAAAATACCTTTTTAAAATTTCTAATACTAAACTATACTATACCAACCTAAGTAGGTATTAAAAACCATTTTTGATTTGTGTTAGACCAGATTATAAACTCTAAGCTAAAGTTAAAACATTAAAGTTAATAAAAGCTCATTTGTCAGGATCACCTTCAAAGTAGTTAAACAACTAATGTTAAAACGAAACAATGAAACGGCCTCAAAAAAGAAACGAGTCGCGTAAAAGTTTGCCACAATATCTGCAACAATTTAATACTATAGAGAGAAATCGAACAGAAAAACCCGACCAACGCCGGTCGCCCGCTGAAAATTTACATTTGTAATAAGAGCCATTAATGTCTACAATAAAATGCATTGACATGCTGCAGAGCGGGACGGAGCTATCGCGCGCGAGCGGGACGGGCAACGATCTCGGAGTCTCGCCAGACACAATAGCGGCGCGTGCGCCGGCCGAGCGAGACGGACGTATCCAGCCAGAACGAGACAGATATATTTCCCGCTGTTCCTCTTAGATTCAATAAGTGCGTACGGATTTTATGCGTTTGGGAAAAATGTCCCGATTTATATAGCGCTTTCCGCGCGATCTATTATCGTGGGACAATTGACTCAGTTCAGCCATTTTAATTTAGATATCTTAATTAACTTAGACGGTTCCAATTTCCAACTGGATTATGCTTTGAATAGCGAATTGATTTTATTACTAGAGGTGCTGTAGTTTGGAGATTAATCTTGTAATTGAACCCTTTACAAGAAAAGTTTATGTTTAAACCTTAGTTGATACAAGAACTAGAAAAGGCAATTTAAAATCAAAACTAAGAACAAATTTTAGATTTTTCGCTGCTTTTTCACCAATGATATATTTCAATTACCATTTTCTTTTAATTTCATTCAAAAAGCTCATTTGGCATGTTACCTGTAAATCTCTGATTGTTCGACTTTTAGGAAAGCTTCTTTTAAAATTCCTTAACGTAATTACATTTTGGAACCTTCTTTATTGTCCTTTATATATATCTTTTCAAATAAAATATGCCTTTAATTATCGTTCCACTATTAGGCCGATAGAAACAAAGTACCAGACAGGTGCGTAAGTGCCGCGAATACGCGAAACTGCAACAACACGAAATACGCCGTCTAGTAATTAATAACGCACTATTTCCACCGGCGAAATATTGTTGTTATTTATGCGTCTGTAGCGTTGTTGTTGCTTTGTTGGGGATTAGATTGTGTTTTGTTCTTTTTAATTAAATCCTTTTTTCGTATTTCTACATGGAACGGTGTAACCGACAGATTTAGTAAGGCTAGGTAATGCTCGTACGAGTTATGGTAACATTTTGACAGTTTTGTTTTGTTTTCAATGAGGGATGTTGTCTTTTAAGTTGAACATTTAGATCAAATACATTTACTTACTTACTGAAATCGGTATCGTGATAATTTGACATGCCATTTGATTGATACAAATCACAAATTTTGTTGCGATTAAGCCTACCTATATCAAATTAACTGTTTTTCTGTATGATGGAAAGCCTGTTGGTATGTGTAATAGCAGACATTTACATAACAAGTAAAAAGAACTAAGCTAAATTCAGAACAGCCTAGAATCTCTCCACACGAAAGTTATTACAATTAATTTGTATTCAAATAAATCCATCGTGCTAAGCCATCGGTGGCAGTTTAAATCTTAAACCTGTGATAATAAAGTTGATTATGCGTTTGTTAATCTTGCGTCGCGTCGTTACCGCGCATACGTAACATGCGAATTGTGACCGCTTTGGAACAACGAAACGCAAACGCAAATAGCCAGACGCAATAAGATCAAAGCGCAGAAGGGACGCAATCTGACGCATTAAAGTCGTACTTGTTATATCCATTTCATTGGTGATATGATAGAAAAATCTCTATTAGAACTGGAGTCGAACGCACGATCTTTAAATAAAAGCATCCCGCCATGAGAAGTAGGTATTTTGTGTAGAAACTGTGTGATCTGAGATTACAAAGCTGAGCATAGACACTTAATATTTAACGATTCAATAAAAATATAACACATGTCTTAAGTACCTATGTTAGTAATGATGCAAAGTTATGCCAATGATTTGGTGCAACAACATCAGATCTGATCACAAAGTCCCATTTAAGACTTTGGGAATTAATAGGTTTTTCGGTCACATAAAAAAAAACTCCTAACAAAATATTATGCCTAACAGCACCTCTGTACTTTCATAGTCTATGGCAGACGTCTGCGCGTGCACTTGCAAAAACCGAACGCGTACGCATCGGCTATTAGGAGACACGCTTCCGTTTGAGCGGGTCGAATTAGAATGCGCTCCGTAAGGCCGTTATGGAATATGGTTAAAATTGGAATCCGAGTTTTACGTCATCGCTGTGACTTTGATACGACAATTCGAAATTGGAATCCGAGATACGTCAGAATTATTACGAGTATGAAGTCGATTGCATGATTCGAATTTTGAAATTTTGTTTCAAATAAACGAATGTTGAAACAAATGTTGGTACAGTACTAGAGATAGATTCACACGGCTAGCTGAATCTGTTGAAAAGTTTTGACTGTTCACCTAACTATAAGTTTTTAACGCCCTTTAATGTTGAATGATCAATTAACTTTAACATCTCAGCTTCTTCTTTCGGTCAATAAGTGGTTTTAAAGTACTATTCCAACCCCGAAAAAATAAAAATATGTAGAGGTCAGCAGAGTCTTTTTTTCTCTTTTTAGTCAGATGAACATCACCCTGTAATATTATAAAATGAACTGTAATCCCCTGATAGGACATTTAGAATAAAAATTTGACAAGACTTACTTCTAGCCGTCATCAAAGTATTTTTTTAAAAAACTAGATCACAAAATTCCATGTTCAAATCTTGATTGTATCAAATTAATGCGTACAACGTTGTATCTTGTCAAAGCTGTGAATTTAGTAAAGTGGTGTGTTTAGTGCGTGTCTCGCGTTATATCTCGTTATATCGTTTATATCGCGCCGTTTTCGAGTCGTTATGTAGTTGTTAGCGTTTTACGGCGCGAACGTAAACCGCTGTCAATGCTACAGATGTTATTAAACGGAATGGTCTTAACTATTCAGTTTAGCAGATCGCGTCTGATTATCTTTTTTTCATTTATACGGAAAACTTTGCATTTGATAGTAGCAAATTACATAACGTTTGCCTATTACGGACCTACTCTATGATAACAATGTTTAGTTACACAATAGTATTGAAAGTTAAGATTAAGATAACTTATCGACGTATATATGAAAACTGTTATAATAATTTCTTTCTTTCAAAATATCACTGTTGGATCTGCAGTAGTATAAAAAGAAGTGCAAACTTACACGGTATAGCGACTGTCAAATTCTGTTGCTAGCAAGGAAGCTGCAATACACTCATATAACTACCGCAAGTTGAAACAAAAAGTTTAATATCATTTGTTTCATCATCCAAATACATCCGTTAATTATAAAGTAATGAAGGCATTCCCATTTTGACGTATACCACATCCTTTTCACACAGTCCATTTCTGTCTTAGCACGATATGACATGAAACGCTCGCATACAGGGCCGTCTTTGTAGTCCTAACACACAATAATACAGTGTTGCTCCACATGTTTCTTCCCCAAAAGGTCGTTGAACCGAAATTTTTTTTTCTCCGAACCGATCTCAACCTTTTTTCGGATCCTTTTTTGATTTTTTTGTGGTTTTTAATTGTACGGGGTTGCTTTCGCTTCTGACTCGTCATTCTCTTTAATTGTTTTAGATCAAATTTGTTTAGATAGATTCACGTCGGTTTGGTTTTTATTATGTAAATACGTGTTCAGGTATGCTGGTCAGCTGTTAAGATTTTGAACAGGTGCAAGCATTGACGTACAATGTTCTGTACAACAAGGGTTTTAAGAAATGAACGTGAACATTGCTATTTTACAAGCTTTTATTAAGTTCCATCTGTCCATTTTTCTTTCTGACTCTAATCAAATTTCAGTAGATGTTATTCAATTTCAGTACAAAAGCGGATATACGTGGGAAAACTTCAGACTACACACAGTTTTTTTTTAAATTTTCCAAATCTTCGTAAACAGTAGTCTCCTATTTGCGATACCTACGGGTTAGATTGTTTGCAAACATACGATTTAAAAAATTATTATCATTGCATTTATCTAAAAGCTAGTCATGTAAAAAAAAACTTTTACCTACAACAAATCAGAGCTTCAAAATAATCCAGTAGAAACTCGCGTCCAAAAAAACGGATTCGCGAACAAAAGTGAACGTAATATACGAAAATATCAAACAAAAAGGTCCCAAGCTCGCATCGCTCAAATCCCTCTAGTTTATTGTGGAGCTCAGCTGTGTTAGTTTAGCTTTTTGTGACTACCCTCCATTTTAAATTTAACTCTTTTGACTATTTTAATATTTCTGGAACAATTTTAGTTTGGGGAGAGGGTGTGGGCGTACAAAGGGTTAGGATATTTTTTTTTTCGTCAGTATTTTTGTCCGGCATGCGGGTTTGTGTTAATTTTTAGATTTGAATTGATAGAATTGAATTTGGAAGGGCGTTCCGATTTAGTCGCGGGTTGGACGCGGGCTGTTAATCGATTTTGTAAGGTTTACGGTTTGTTTATGCTTTTTTATTGTCGTTTAGTGAATGTTATGGAGCTTGTGTGGTGGCCAGTATTCATTTTTTTTGACAATACTTTTTCACATTATCTAAAGCTTAGATAAGGATATTTAAACGACAATCGCTCTACAGCAAATGGCATGGCATGGCATATTGCTGAGGTGTGCCTTTAAACACAGTAATAGATAAATAAATAGTATTTTGTACGAATACTCTTATTGATTAGGATGTCACACAAATCTCTAAAAAGAAAGAAAGAAAGAAAGAAAGAAAACAATTATTGATCATAAATTAAAAAACATAATAATACAAAACTAAAAGACAACTCAATGCGATATTCGTATCAAATTAGTAACCATATTAGTACCACCATCTTTTATTAAGCCATCTGATTTCAAATTACTTTGAAGGTTACATTTAAAACGCCATAAAAGGATAAAAGGAAAAAAAAACTAGCTATTAACCTCCGTCGTTTCAAAATGTTTGATTGTTAAGGACAAGACACAAAACGCGTTCCATTGATCCGGGAGGGGCGTCGGGAGCAATTTAAAAATGGAAGGGTTTCGCTTTTCGTTCCAATTTCAAAAAATGGACCCGCGACGGCTGATTTGACGGCAACGGACGGATTGTAAAATGGACGTTTGTTGCGAGAGGGAACTAGTAATGGATTGGTTCGGTGATTTATTTTGCGTTTTTATTTATTGTTTTTTTTTTCTCAGTTGGTATTACTGTTTATGGAATTGGTTTTGTATTGGTTTCTTAAGGCCCATTTCACATCAGTTATACAAGTCCAGTATTACATTTTCAAGTTTGTTCAGATACCAACTATTTTTCTCAAGCTTTTCATTTAAGGTTTTAAATTGTTCTATAGTAACTGTTAGCAGTTATTATAGAACTATTAATTTTAAGATATATTATATCATCATTATTCACTACAAACATACAATATAGTGCGTACAGAAGTTAAAATTAATTATCAAGCTATGTTAATGTATGGGAGACCCCCTTGTCTCAACGAGAGAAATAAATCCGTCAGTGAGTGTAAAGCATCAAGCAAGTCTCTATTAATATTCCTCTCATTAAAACATCAAACTAAACAAACATCATACAAGGCGCTACGAACAAATTCCGATACCGCACTTACGATAAATTTAAACTCGAAAAAGTGAAACAGAGAAACGGCCGGGTTCAAAACACTGTTCCCAGCCACTTGAAGCTTCATAACTTTTAAGTAATTTCACTTGTGTACATAAACCCCTCTCGCTCACTCACTCACTCTGAATAATACACTCACACAACAACTAAACTTTTAACTCAAACGCACACACTCAAACAGAACGCAGATGTTGATTCCATAAAATAATATTTCATGTAAAGCACTAACCGCCCGACCGAGGGCGGAAGGATTGCGTTCTATTTTTAAATTTTTATATTTCGAAGCAATTTAACCGTGGAACAACCAGTCTCTTTGTATTTCCCATCGCGCTGGTTCTTTTTTAAAATTCAATTTTGAATAATGCGCGCCGGCCAGGTATAACTCATTTCTCCCGCGAAATGTTTCGATTTATTGAGGAGTATGTGTAAAATTAAGAAAAAAAAAGAACTAAATGTCAATTCGGTATTGACCTCTAAAACTCGTGACCATTCATCAATTAAAACGCTCAAGCTCGTTATTAAGCGAGTGAAAAAGGAATAAATCTCGGAGCGAGTTTAAAAAGCTCCGTTTCGGAGTAAAGAATGTTGTGTACAATCTCCGTTCGGACAAAAAAGTGACAACAAATAAAAAAGGACAACAACACGGCCAAGGAACAGATTATCAGCGCTAAAAGGGTTGCTCCCGCTCTCCTCCTTTTGTTCCTGCCAAATTCAAACTTCAGATCCGTACAAGGAGGAGCTTGGAGTTCGAATGCGAATTCTATTTTTGAATATTCTACCGAGAATTTTTAATTAATGCCGGTCGGGCGCGCTCGTATTTTTAAAATTCGTATTCTGTTTTAAATCGAGTCGATATTCAATTTTTGCGTTCGATTTCTGCGTGTTTTTTATTTATGTTGTGCGATAATGACGTTTCGTTTTAAGTGCTTTATTTCGATTGCCGATTTTATTCCGATGTTCCGCTTGAAGGTCGGTAGTTTTAGTGATTAATGGTGGAGATATGTGGAATGCTTTTTAAACGAAATATTGAATTTAATGATGTTTTGTGGAGCTCAGTCGATATTTTCGTTTGTACGTGGGCGTCATAGACGGACTGAATGACACGTATTTCCACATCTAAGATTAAGTGGATGCATTATTTATCGATCACCGTGGAGAGTCGATCGGTCTTTCTATGCGATATTATGTTAAGCGCATTGACCTTAATAAGGCTCTTTACAATCTTCAATCGCTATCTGGCATCGCACTCTACTTAATTTTGAAATAAAGTATTCGTGAGTTTATTAATGCAATCTAGAACGTTGTATTGTAAGCTTGAGCAAAATACTCAATGAAAAATAAGATGTTAAACGCGCATCACAAATGTGATTGCTAAATAATGAAGAATCTATGAAAATTGTCGCACTCTGTCACAACGATAGTCAAATTTTTATGACGTCAGTTGTTTTTTGAAAATCGAAACATGCAAGTTTTCACAACGCTTCCCGAAAGTTATATCACGCATATGCACATTATAATATCAGTAATAAGCGCATATGCGCGGGTCGACGACTCCTGGTTGACCTCTTAATGCGACTTATTGGCTACTCATTTGGAGTGCATTCGATAATAGGGCTGGCAGCTTTGAAGACGGACGTGAAAAAAAAAAGAATGATGACAGAATATGTTTTAATAATCTTTGTTTATTGCGTCAAAGGAAGTTGAAACTAGTGATCAGCGTACATAATTGTGACGGAACTAAAATAATATATTTTTTTAATTTTATTCCTTTTGTGTCGTGATTGGGAGATATCCTACTTTACAGGTACTACAAGTATCTACTTAATCCTTCCAGATTATAACAATTTAATAACAATTTCTATGGTCTTAGTGGAATTACTAACAGTAATACAACAGTATTACTCTCATAGTGTATTAGTTTTACAGTATTTCGCAGTGCCACTGAAAAACGACTACTAATATTAGAACTCATTAGTAAATCCACAGCCAAAGTCTAAGTTAAGCATCTAATATCTTATCAATAGAAGAAGCAAATCATGAACTAAACATGTCTCCAGTACAAATTGTACTCACCTAGACTAAGCACTCTGTAACCTACTTGTGAGAGAAAATAAACATCTTTTTACTTTACTTTACCTACCTACAACAGTCTAAAAATAGTAGTGGTACCACCGTAAATCTTGCTTCTACTAGACTTCTTACTACTAGGTACTATAAGAACCAAAGACATGGTTAGTTCATCTAACCACGTGTCCCAACCCTGCCTCCGAAGCTTCAATAAAAGCATTATTGTCGCGTCGACACCAGTCTTATTGGATCCTATGTGGGCCCATTGTGACACAACACTCAAATGTACATTATTTTTAGTGACACTTCATTGAATAACGATAAATACTACTACACTAGTTGTAAGTTGAAGTGAGGAAGCTTTGGTACCTCTTTGGTATATATTCATCTGAATTTTTAAATGATGGACACGAGACTCTTATTGTATTCTGCATAACGGACGAAAAAGAGTGATAGGACATTTATATATAGTAAAATCACAACGAAACTTGGACCAATAATTAAAATATTGATATTAAAATATTGATTAATTGGTAAAGACGTTCGAATAAACACATTTCGTTGAAAAAGACTTTACTTGATCGTTAAAATAAGTATGTTGAAAGCTATAATCAAAATCCTGTAATTTGACTTTGCTGTAGTAGAAATGTTAAAACCAGAACCAATATAACTTTGGTCAGTATATAAGACGTCATGTCTTTGTGCAGCAAATAATAAAACAAACGAATCTCAGCTCACCGCTTCTCTAATTTAAATTAACACGCATGTAACGGCAATTAAATTTCAAATTTAAATTTCGAACCAATAAGAATCGAATCCAAATTTAAAATCTGATATCGACCTGCCATTGCTACAAAGGAATAGAGCATGACGGTTCAAATATTTTCGAAAATGGAATATTAAGTGAAGCCATTATACGGACGGCCGATTACTTTGAGACGTGTTATTAAAAACTATATTTAGTTGGTGCTCTCCTATTTCATAATTACATGTGAGAACTGGCCGGTTCTTTTGTTTACAAAGTGTATTTTACGCATGTGTTATCGTGGCTCAATGACAGATTCATAAGTTATAAGTGTTAGTTTAGCTTTTGCTAGTATTTCACAAATATTAATTGAAATCTCTTTTGTTTACAGGTAAATGCGAGTTTTTGCTGTCGATGCACGGATCAAAACATCATGTAAGATTTAGACGGCTGAATTGTTTCAAAGAATTCAAGTTAAGATTAGCCCAATCCCGATAACAACCCGACGAGGTGTAATAATTGCAAATCCCATAAAACTTTCACACGGAGACTACCGCCGTCCAATTAGAAACGCTACTTTAAAAAAAAACAGGACACATTAGAACGAGAAACACCAATAAGTTTTAAAAGATGTTTTGAACAGAGGATGTTAGAAAAAAGCTCTAAAAACCCGCCCCAGCGTCCCGCGTAATGTTATTAAATCCCCTTCGTAAGGCATAAGTTTATTTTAAAAATGGATTCACAGGAATAATTGATGATGGAACCGGACTCACCCTTTCGTAATCCGGTTGGGGAACATCAATGTGTGAATGTAGAAATGTATAATTACGTATACGCACTATTTTATGGCTTCGTAAGGGAGATGAATATTCGGGTCGCTAAAATTTTAATCTTCTCATACCATTGATCCATTCAGTTATCGTACAAACATTACAGAAAGAAGAATTTATTCGTTCAAAACCAGCCACAAATCTTATACAATAATTAAAAAGTAACAAAACAACAATCTATTTACATAATTAAAATGCACGTTAATTGCGTATAGCTGGCCACTTGGCTTTTTATCGCAAACGCCATTTGACATTCTCGTTTTTTTAAAGTAAAACATTCTTCTAGTTCTGAATGGCATTCGAATTTTTGATTCGGAACGTATGTAACGACATTCGATTTTTGGAACGCGGGCCGACAAAAAGTACTTATTATGAAAGTGGCCAGTTATATTCCGGTCCGTCTAAAGAGGATAGCCATCTAAGAGCGTTTTAATCGAACTCCGTGATGCCTTAATTAGAACTTCGAACTCAGAATCACAATGAATGCGATGTGTATAATTAAACGCACAATCTTCGGCTATTGATATTGGAAACTGTGTTTTTGTGATTCGAAAGCTGAAACAAAGCGGCGGTAATTCGTATGAAGTGACTTGCGTTTCGTTCGCTCTTTGTTACGTATTCACAAAACGTTGCGTTTAGTTTTTTTTGTAGATAATTGTCGTTGTAATTTGTGCTCGGTGATTAGTCGATTATAAAACATTGTGTTGGGATTAGATTTCGTAAAAGTATTCCGACTAGATGATTATAATACAGCCAGATAAATGATTGCTAGCGTTTATTAAACTTATTGAGATATTTTCATTAGGCAATGATTCAATGATCACGTAATTTGTAGCTATTTTAATGCATAAGTAATACTTTATTATGAAATTGTAGGTATGAATAACTCAGTCCTTTCATTGTTTCCGTTTGTTAAATTTGCTTAAGTATTGTAGAGTCACGCGTATAAGCAATTAAAATCTAAAGAAATAAATTCAGAAGTCTGGTGAAGAATTAATCTTTCTCTTATTTTCTTTTTACGCTCAAACATTGTACTGAAAAGCGATCTTCATTCAACAATGTACGATTTTAAAAGTGTTGAAGTGAAATTGACTTAAACCCCGACTAATGATGACCGTATTCGGGTGTCCGTCGAAAAATTACAAAAAAAAAATAACAAAGTGAGTAGATATTTTTGTTTTTTATTTTTCCGAATCGCAAAAGTGTATTTTATCAGCCAGTGCAGTGACTAAGACCCCGAAAGTGTACTGGCATGAATAATTTATGAACAACTTTATACTTTCCGGGGCCGGCCACAAAAGCTGTACGGTTTTGGGTATAAATTCATCGAAAAACGCCTTTTATATCGCATTAACATTATTTATGCGGAGCTTGGACGAGGATAGGAGTCCATATTGTTTGACCGTTACGTTGCAGTTCTGACGCGACGTAGTTCGCAATTTCATAACTTAATTATACGGTTAAACTTTAAATTACCAATTTCGAATTTCAAACTGTTCATAATTTTAATACTTTTTCTGATATTATATAACAAACAGTTATCCCATTTTTTTTTCGTATCTGACATACGATGATGGCTTGGAGTAGTCATGTCATCATCACTGGACTTGCGGGGGAGCTGGAGCAGATGACTGATGTTTTTTTATTCAAAACAACCTGCAGGGAAAATCTCTACCTCAAATCTTAAAGGTATATATCCCATCATGTGTGGTATGCAAACGAAATGTAGATACAATATACATTTTTATCACTGGATATAGACAGAACACCAAGCCTATACAACATCAATCGAAAACATGTCCAACTTATTAAATTGTAATATAAAAATTGCTCTCATCTCACCATTACGAAACGCGCTGTCAAAAAACATCAACTCGAAATCAGGACGTTCTCGAGAGGCCTAACGAAAAATAACTGGCCGTAAAAGCCATTAAATATTTACACAAACAATAAAAAATAAAAAGCGGGCAATAATTCCTGTTCCAAATTTTAAATTTCGAAACAAATCAACATCGCCCGCGTTCCGATCGCAACCGATGTTTTACGAAAAAGCGCGCGATTTCGCGAATACCATATTTAGTTAGGGAAATAAAAATGAGCGTTTCTTATGAATCGATGATTGGGCGCCGATGCTTTGAGGCTTTGTGCGATATTTTCTTTGTATTTGATAACTTCTGTTAAAAGAAACAAAATAATGTATTTTGTGTGGAATCAAAACAATGTGGTAACGAAAACAACAATGAGTGAATCCGAAATAATAAAAAAATATAAAGTACCATTTTTTTTTTTAAATTCCATATTTTGATGGATGCTCATGCTCAAGGCATCTTCGAATGGAGCTGCCACGATTGATGAGAAATATTGAAAAAAATCGAATTATTTTCTTTTATTAAAATCACTGACTTGCAAGGACAAAGCACTATGCACTATGTGGCCAGTAGGGCTAATCAATAAAAAAAGAAACGTCAATAATATGGACAGCGATTCGACCGCCATATCGCCACTTGATTCCATTGTGAAACTCCATAACGCGCATGCGTAACCCGCATATTAAAAACCATCCGACTTAGGCATTGGTTACACTCGATAGTTACAGCATGGATAATTGATTAAGTTTTAAATCTGAAAAAATCTCGTCAATCTCAAATCTTTTACTAACAATAATTATTAGACAGGTGGCAAGTTGTACTACGTTTCTACCAGATGCTACTTTTTTATTTTTTACTAGCCGTGCCAGCGACGACGTAAGCGTTTCCCTCCGCTTTTTACACATTTCCTTCTATTTATTCGCTCCTATTGGTCGCAGCGTGATGTTATGTAGCCTAAAGCCTGTCTTGATAAATGGTCTAACCGACGCAAAAATATTTTTTCAATTCGATCCAGTACTTCCTCAGATTAGCGCGTTCAAACAAACAAACAGATTTTTTCTAGAAATCGTATAGGTTAAAAAAGAATTCATTTTAAAAGTTATATTGAGCTATTCTTCGCCCCTGAACTTCAACCTAAAGTTATTTAAAAACGGATTCGGACTAAGACCCCAATTATAACAGTATTTTTTTTTTAACAGTACCGACTAGCCTCACACTCTGACCTGCTAGACCATTCAGCCGATGTGTCACCGCCTTTACCAACTATGAGCGAAAAGGGGAAACAATCGCCCCGCCATATTTGAAAAGCCGCGTTTGAATATGGAACTATTTAAAATTTCGAATCCGTTGCGTTATCGCTTATACGTGTTGGCGTTCCTTTATATTGTTCTTTATTTATATTTTCGAACGGTGGCTCTATTACGATATCCGTTTATCGGGTTAGCGTTTTTTTTAACGGTGACACCTAAATATGGCGTTGGAAGTTGCCGCCTTTCCGTGATTTTCATACGGGAAGTCCGTTCGCGTTTTGTGTGTAGGTATTTTGCGTACGATTCGATTGGCTTGTTAGTTCTGAAATAGTTAGATACTTGGGTATTAGGGCTCTGAATTTTGTAAAGAATCAGGAAGAGTAATTTTTGAATTGCAAGAATTTAGGTTACTGGTTTAAAGCACATTTCATTTGGGCTCATTTTATTACTATCTATGTGCTAAACTTATTATTACACAATCGAAGCAGTATAATTATAATAGTCAATATAGTTCTGAAGATGTCATACGTTTTCCCAACATTCGCTTCCTTAAACTTACGTAACGTCAACCCATAACATTCCAATGTATAGAGAATGTGTAAATGTCTCCCGTGCACGATACCATCCATGCAAATATGCAATTTGCACATTCGGTACAAAACCAACGATTCTATAGAAAAACGTAGCATAACCATGGGTAGATGGAGTGAAGAAATACAGAAGGGACTCTTGATTCATACTTTACAATAAAATAAAAAAGTCTTGCAAGATTTTGATTTGTGCAAACGATTTAACATGCTAAAATACAGGCACTACACTTAGTAAAGATTACAATTATTATTACCATTTTTTTTTTTATTTTTTTTTTATTATTTTGCTTTGACCGGTGTAGAACCAAAGAGTGTGCTTTTCGAGATTGCGATATTAAGCTATTTCGATTTTAGACTGAAGACATTATAAAATTCCAAAAAAAAAAATTAATTTATTGGTTTTTCCAATTGCAACAGAACTTAAAGTAGGCATTAACCGACTCACAAATACCACCGTCCCCTCTACTACTCTTTGCCGGCGCATCCAAACATCAGGTTACGCGGAACAGTGGCTATAAGCCGCATCAGTATGCGAGTGGGTTCGACTCCCGTCACGTCCAATATTCGCTACGCGACCGCAAATCATTTATTATTATAACTACTTTCTACTCTGTTTTTGGGACTGAATGGTGAGTGTGTGACCCGAAATATTTGGTTGTGAATGAAATTGTTAATTATGCATTAGATAGTACGTAGAAGGATACCTAATAGGTACTTATATACGTGTACTAAGTCTTATCAAGCTATGTTTATAGCAATGTTATGTTTTTACGATAATTTCTTAGATACATTCTGGAGACAGGTCTATCTATGACTAGAGATCAGGCGGAGGTCCAACGGATTAACGTTCTTACCGAAGCACACGGGTGCAATAAACTTCATCTTCCCGAGTACGAAAAAATATCAAACCAAAAATATTGACCAAGCATCAAACCCGGCACCTCATCCACTAATCAATCAAACTCAAAAGGCTGGAAACCATAGCGACACGCCCCGTGCCTTTTAGGGCCGATCCACACGCGACACGCTTACAAATACACTGTAATACTGTAATTAGTGAGCAGGATACATAAATACCAATTTGATGACCCATACGCCGTTATTGGGTATGCGTGATATGATTTTCACGATAAGAAATGTTTACAGTTTACAATACTATGGGATGTTCATTTGAATGGCTAATAATCTGGCCCTAGTTACCTACTAACTTAACTTGTTGGTCTAATGGCGGCTAGCGCCCGAGAATTCCCATGTTTGAGTCAGTCAGGCCAAATTAGTGTTGAGAATACTCAGTTCGGAGTTAGGAAGTTGGCGGATGCACGCCCGTGCCTCCGAAAGCACGTTAAGTCGGTGGTCCTGTGCCTGATCTATGCAATGTTTAGTAAGGCTACAAAAATGTTTTGTATCCTAACCTAAAAGATGATGATGAAGAGACAGATATATTATTTAGCATATCACACATAAGTAGAACTAGATTCTATATAATGAGCATTGAAATAAAAAGTATAGAATTATCGAAATCTCGTTACATTCACTGTAATTACGTTCAAATGATCATAATAATCACCTTTTTCCGTCAACGCCAAATTTCTATTAGAAAACCAATATGTAGAACAACCGTACCCTTAGGCTAAGATGACGATATAAGATAAACAATTTTGAACCTTATTTCCTAGGTTACAATGTGGTTTAGAGTTTGACCAACTATGTGTTAGTGTGATGTTGTTTTGGACCAATCGTAACCGATTTGTGAGTACCTAACTAGAAATTATATAGATAGTTGTGTGAAAATATAACGAAGAAATTGTCTCTTTTTCATGATGGTTTTAAGTAAGCGTTAAAGAATATTATCATAAAGTAATCTGAGAATTAATAATGTTATCATAAACAAACTTAAATAAACATTAAAATTAGTCTTTATGGGTCTAAACGCGATATTAGGAGTAGCAAATTACATAGCTACTTACTGCCCGACGTTTCGACTGGGTTACACCAATCGTGGTCGCGAGCGAACTCCTCTGCGTGGAGCGTGGTCGCGTGTAGACCCATAAAGACAAATTTTAGTGTAATGGAACGCAAAAGTTTAAAATCTTACTTAAATAAACATACCTTGAAACAGTAACAATAGTTACAAGATCAGTCCAGTTCAAAGTTGTGAACCAACAACTCTTGACGCAAGTAACAGAGACACTATCTACTGAGCTATCGAGCCAGTCAGACACAAATCAAAACCCATAACATCCATTAAGCCCATAAAATAATTAATAAAAAACAACCGCCACTAATTAACGTAATCAATTTATCGCCGCGAAACAAGAAAAATACAAATTTAACATAATATTAATTAAAAACAACGCCGATCTCACCCAAAATGGTGGTCGCCTGCAGCTAGAAATCGTAATAACGAGTTATCGATTATGTAAATCGATTAAAAGCGACGGCGGGAATTATTTATCGATCGATATTCGTATCGATTCGTTGACAAAAATCTTTACATTAATACCTTTGAATGGTATGGCGTGGTTTTGACTAAAGATTTTGTCACAGGATACTGTAAGATAAGTTTATTTATTGTCTTAATAGGAACAGCTGGACTATTATTGACTTGCCTTATTTCTGCTTTGTCAATAATAGTCTCACGTTTATTTGAAAGCTCATGAATATTTTACATTTATAACAATCTCTTTTGATATAAAAGCGTATATGGTAATTTGTCTGTTATGCTTTTACGGAGAACAAACAGATTTTTTTCGAATTAGACGAAGAGATTAATGTAATGTAGAGTCTGAGAAAGCGCATTGACTATAGTCCAAGAGCTGGTGAACCCTGGGAGTAACGGTCTTCCTGTAAGGTTAAAAATTTGTATACTAACGATTTATGGCATGCTAAGAGCAATAGCCATGACCTGGCAGTCAGCCCTGCACGTCATCAGCCCCTACTACTTTTAAGCAGAATTCGCAAAACTTTTTAATTTTTGCTTTATAAAATTCACGGGCAAAAGCTTGTCCTAATTATTCGCAAATACTTTTCCTCGAATATTAATCATAAAACATTTGTAACTTTTAAAATGTTACAAGAAAAGCTAACCAACATTACCGACTCAATTAAACGGCAGCCTATTGCTTAAACTTAACCATCTTCATCGCTCATTAATTAATCGTAATTAAGCAACTTGATGTTATGTATCAAACATGCGGCTACTAACCAAATCAGTTTTTATTTTAATTCCATACCATCGCAAAGCGTAACGATATCAAGATCATATCAACGATGTCCAATGCTGCAAAACATTTTGAAGTGTAGGGGCGGGCGGGTATCGATATAAGTATGGAAGGTGTTAGTCGTTGTATCGATATGGAAAGTAAAGGATTTTTCGCTGGAGGAATAATCGATTTTGATATAATGTATGTAATTTGTAAATTAATATATTTGAAATACACAACGTAACTTAAGTAATATTAGATGATGTCTTTAGAAATCAAGTCATGATATATAATCAAATACCTACTACTATTAAATTTAAAAATATTTCTAGAGCTGAATGGATTTCTTTATAAGCTGGAATTACGTTTGTCTCACGACATTTAATTGTGACTATACTAGAATAGTTTTCAAGAAAGAAAATACACAATGCATGAAATAGAGACGTGACACCACTTCAGCACTAAATATCCGTCCGACCGAAAAATATCGATACTTTCTCGATCCCGCTTATTCGATACGTGCCAGAATTGATGCCATTAATCATAATACTGGCTAAGTTATGTCAGGTTGTCAGCAAGACAAAGGTTACATAAGGTATGGTAGAGCAAGATAAGCTATACTCTTAGATCTTATACCGTTGAGATAGAGCCTATTTTATACATAACAGACATATGTCACGGCGGATCTTTGATCTACAGTTAAAACTTAAATCCCATACGATCGATCCTGACACCGAAATTAATTAAAGTGATGCAATGTTTTCTCTGGTCATAGATTGAGAATACCAGTTGGACGATGAAAGGAATCAATTTGACAGCCGAGATCGGAATCGGTCGTAGGGTGTAGCAAAACCCGATTTGGTTGGACCACAATCTCGTATTGTTTACACAACAGTCGGTAGGTAGGTTTTGATGAACATGTTACGTAAATGCGTTGGATGTTTAGACTGGGAGGTACTTACGTGTTGCATGCATATAACGAAACAGTGGTATAGAGTTATCAAAGACTCGTAGATAAACTCTCTAGGCGATGGTTTTTCATGCTTTCATCTAAACTGAGTGAAATTAATGCTCCGATTAAATTTCCACAGATTTCCCTGTAGCGAAATATGTGACAACCAACTCTATAGTTTCGATATTCATTGTAGATAGACGATAGAGATTTTATATTCAAGTAAACCCTACCCACCATTTCTGTTGCTAAAAGGGGTTGTAAAATACTGTAATTAAATAGAATTAGAACCATTAGAAGAGAATAAATCGTAGGAAGCTGGTTCACCAGGCTCTAAGCTATCTGTTTACCAAATTTCCATTAAATCAAATCCGTCCGGTAGGTATAGATGTGGAGGCATTTAATAAGAATTGACGCAACTAGTTCGTCTCCTATCGCCTGATAAGCTTAGATACTGAGAATCCTAACTTGTAACTTCATCCGATAAGCCGACTTCAGTAATGGACTTCATAACCTTAAAGTCCATTACTAAAGTCGACAGGCACAATTGGCCCTACAGAGCCTGTCACCCTGAAGGCCTGCATAGACGTTTCACGACTTTGAAGACTTGGATATGGTTCCCAAAAGACGATCCCGTTGTCCCTAAGGTTTATTGGGTTAGCGACAGCCCTGAAGCAGCCTACTGTTCCCCGCTACGCTATGTCACGCATATATATCCGAATGGTAGCCGGGCAATCTTATCTGAGTCGTGGATCTAACTTAGCATTATTTTGAGAAGTAATTATTAATGTAAAGGCGGTTACCGAATTTCGGTCTGCAGCGTAGCAACAATGCCTAATGAATAATAGAAAACTGGCAAGTAGCTGATATTGGGCCCAGATAAATGATGAATGGTTTGAGTTGGTTCGCTTTTTTTTCGTGTAATTAGAGATGGAATGCGGTGTTTCAGATTGTTCGGTAGCTTTTTGGAGCGGACTAGTTTAGAGTTTATGGGGAGGTTGTATTTAAAATGGCTTTATTGGTTGGCGAGATAATTAAGGAAATATAAAGAAATCAAATTTTATCTTCTATAAAAAAATAAAATTAAAGAGAATAGTGCAATCCTAGTGGCTCATTTGAAAGTAAACTATGTAGTTTTAAGGATGGAACACAAAGATAATGATTAAAAACATAAATTCTTTACACATAATAATAGACAATAGTACTATCATGCTTATTGTGTAAAAGCTTTTATAATTTTTGTTTCGTCACGTGTCATAGACAAATTTTCTTCTTTTTCTTACCTCTTACCATTAAACTCAAATGGAACGCGAACCTCTCAAATCTTAAACACCCAACCAACTTTGATGTCCCTTCGATGACATTCGAAAACGTCATTCGAATACCCGGCCTGTTAATACCTCGTTATTGAAAAGGTTCAAAATATTTTTAGCGGACATAATAACTGTCAGAAAAACTGCGTAGACGATGATTTCGGTAAAGAATCCGACGGTCCGAGAGGTCCCCCTCACTGGCCACTTTATTCGGAACTCCGGCGTAAATTTGACAAAAGTATTTTATGAACGTATAAATTCGATGTGTTCCATCGTTTTGATCGCTGTTAAAGAGCAATGGTGTCATCTGTTGAGTCGTTTTTATGTGGGAAATTAAACAAATTGTGTTTTTTTTTTATATTAATTAGGAAATTAGATAAACTGATTGGGGATTTAAAATATTCGAATTCGGGTATCGGTGTATTTTTGTTTCTATAGATTCACGTCTGTTTTTACTTTAATTTTGATTTTCGTATACCTTTTTTATTTATTGTTTACCTATTGTATACCTTTCGTATACTAAAGTAATTCTATTTTATTATTTACTTTTAATTAACGTCTGTCTTAATTTAAAGGGTGAAATTTGACTTCATGCACAGACCTTATACCACTAGACCGTTTAGTCGCATTTTATGACTCAATACGAATTAATATCATATTGCATTAGTCACTTGCGGTAATTCTTTTTAATCATCTATAATGTATGTACGGGGCTCACATTTTTTTCTAATTAAGCATTGGTTCTTTTATAACATTGGGCAGCATTAAATAAATAAATAAAGCCTCATTTCATCGCTCATGCCAGGCAACCCTTAACAGCGCCCGGATTCGGAGAAACACAGGCTTTTTGCGACTTCGGATAGCAAGACGTTCAATTACGAACGAAATTAATGATTGAACACATTTTAAAATACTTATACGCCATACAAACGTACAGGGGGCTGTACAATAGGATTACATCGCCGTAAATGGGTCTGAATAACCAGTTACGACCAGTTATGAGCGCTTATGATTCCCTTTGGCACAATGAAGTAATTAGCAGTGAGGCTTCAGAGATCTGACCTTGGGATATGGAAGCGCCACTTTTTTATTGCCCGTAAAGGTTAAAAATGTGAAATTTCACTCCTTTCCAATCAGTGAAATGGTATTGTCTGGAGATGTTGTTTAAACTGTATAAACTTATGCAGGACTTGGGAGGAACAACCACTGAATAAGTTAGGGAATAAGACAACATTCTTTAATTTCCGCACGAATCATGAAAAAAGAACAATTTGCATGTTAATAGACAGACATATTTATATTATTAGGTACTATCCATTTTCCTAAATTCGATCTAACCCAAATTCAGGCGATTTCGTCGCTATTAGCGTTCTCTTCTGGATATTTCACGTTGAAAAAAAGTAGAGAAATATTAATCATGAAATGAGAGAAATGTTTAATTTAGTTGTGCCTATAATTAGAAATAATTAATTAAATACCGCTCTATACTGCTTCTTCTTTTACTGTATAGATGCTGCATAACATTTTTGTACCTTTTGTTTCCGATTGAACTGTGTCTACGCATATTAATTCAGAGTTAGCGTTGTATAGTACAGTGACTTATTATGGGACCGACTATTATGGAAATACGTAACTAATGTAATAATATTTGACATAAAGCTTTTTTAGGGCAGCTTTATTGATAGTGGTTCGTTTAAGACATAAATGGTCAAAGTAAAATGATCTTGTGTCTAAAGAGTTTGGTACCTTTAAGACGTAATATGGTCAAACATAAAAGATCGGTCGGAAGAGTTTGGTTATGTGAAAAGGGTAGTTTTGTATGACGTCTCTAGTATTAGAGTGATGATTTTGGTCATACAACTGCATAGTCTTTACTACATCATCAGCCCATATACGTCCCCACTGCTGGGGCACGGGCCTACCCTAAACTAGGGCGATAATGTAAGTCAACCACGGGTAGGTTGACTACACAACCTAAGAATTTCTTCGAAGGTCGTTGTACAAAAAAGTAAATTTTGTAAATTGTGCAGCAGTGATGATCTGTGATGGCATTCTACGGTTGTAGGTATGAAGTCGACCTGCACTTGGCCAGTATGGTTGATTAAGGCATAATCACTCTAGTTTCGGTCAAGCCTTTCGTTGGGGTATATGGGCTGAAATCATACCATAACATCATAGCAAAGCTATGATAGCTAATATTTATGATCACTCATAGTACTGAAACTTACAAGATCAAAAGGATGTATATTTTCGCTCTTATTTAAAAAGGAATAGAGCAGAAAATTGAGTGTATTTGATACCATGGTAGAGTTACTGCATCGTAAATTTTATCGCGGGTTTCACACTGAAATACAGTAGCGACAGAAAAAAAAGAACAATTTTATGTAACAGCTGAAACGTGGGAATTCTTTTCTAAAAAAATGCAGAAGAAATCTATGAAAAATGCTTAACAGAAATATTTCGCTCATTTCAGGATATTGCACAGTGGTCAAAAATGAGCGATCGCGGGGAAAAAAAATAAAAAAGTTACACTTCTTTATCTAGACTTTTTTCTAACTAAATTGTTTTAAATCAAAACTAAATCCTATTTTTACTACAATTTGCTACCATTTTCACGAAGTTCACTGGTTAATTCTCTACCGACTTAAGTCATTACGGACCCTTGTGAAGACATAAAATACTCTAACGACTACCTCAGCCGTTTTTTATTCTTTTTACTTTTATGGATTACAAACCATTACGGATATCAAACGGAAGCTGCCCATCGAATCCACGTTACACATAAATTCTAACGAACCATGAGAATTGAATTGAAAAAAAAAGTGTACAACATAAAAATTCGGCTGCCATCAATATTTCAAATTAGAGACAATTCAAATCAAATTCGAATTCTCGTTAGAGCAGGACGCGTATAGGGTTGATGACCCGTTGAAATGTCAACATGTCTATCCTGCTCACACTTGAGGTATCCTCATCGCGCCGTCTCGCTCTCTCTATGAGATGTTGATCTTGATACGTCACATTTTTAATAAACGAACACCGTATGACATGGCGCACGGAAATTCGTTCCAATGATTAATATGGCCGCCTCGTCCGCATAAGAAACTAATACACTTTGTTTTTAAACGTTATTAGAAATATTGATAGTTTCATGTCATTGCTCGTGTTTGTGATCACCCGATAAATGTTGAGGAGATAGAAAGTTTGACAGCGGTTGAATTGAATGCATGACGGACCACGATATGTGGGTAGGTAGAGTACGCAAAAAGACTCGTCTGATTTCTGTTACTCTTGTTACTAAGCTCATTGTTTTTTTGCTTCCTTCGCAAATTGTTAGTAAGAACTTTTAAATGTATTTTAAGATGTATTTCGCGTCATTGACTATTAATTAGGTCGCGTCTCGGACCAACGGCCTGTAATAACGTAATAATCTTGTCGCTGGAAGCGATTCTGACAATCGCTCCGATTCTTATTTTAATTTTGACATTAATAAGTATGGCGGAGCTGGATGTACAAAACAAATGAAAAACGACTGGCGCGATCCAACAAAAAACCACAAAGATGTGTACTAGGCATCATACTGAGAGCGGCGTTTCATTACAACGGAAATAAAAAGTTCATATTTGACGTTTAACAAATTGTTCCTTTTTCAAATCGACCAATGAGACCATTGTGTTCGCTCCTAATGGCGTGTTCTATTTTCAAATCTCATTCTCTTTTCAAATCTCGCTCGCCTTTCAGATTCATTCGAATTTGGAATGCGTTTGGGTACGTGTGCGTTTTCCCACACGTCTTTTTTTCTAGTTGTTTGTCTTTGAAATGAGTTGATTAATAGGATGTTGCGTTGGTCTATGGTTTAAGGCCGTGTAGGCACTGTGTAGTTGTCTTTACCCCAGCGTAATTACTGGGACGTGCGTGATAGAGCGGTGCTCGCAACAATGGCGACTGCGAATGATTTATCGCCAAATAGATTGGCAACTTTAAAAAAGTTTTAATCTAAAATATGCATCAGCGAAATCCTCGAAACGGCCAAATGTCGTGTTATTGCCAAAACGCGTATACATCAAAGGGGTTTTTGTTCGGAAAAGATTTAAAATTGGAGGGCGAGGGTTCAGAAATGGCGTCCGAGATTATAATAACGATTTTAAAAGTCCCCTTCGCTTTTTATTTTTAGTTTTTTTGGAAGGGTTGGTCGAGTGGACGCGGGGCGAAGGAAAATTTGACACTATCACAGTTCTGTAGAATGGGGTGAAAGTTTTGAATGCGGGATTTAAAAATGGCGGCGGATTATTCGGCGGACGATGCGATCGGTGCACGCTTTTTGTTCGAAAAGATTACGTTTTATATTTCAGTTAGAGCTATTTTATAGTTATTCATTGGGATGGACTGAGCTGATTATTTTGAGCTACATACAAATGATCAAGCAAGTGGTTTCAAACCAAAAAGGCTTAAAATATGCTTATTTTCTTCGTTAGTACGGCTTTTAATAGTTAATTGCCAATTTAACAATATTGAAAAAAAAAAAAACAAAATATTCAACCGATTTCGAAAAAAAAACCTAGTCACCTCATAACATGACCATAAACGTGTGTACCCAATCAATAGAAGCCCTTATTAGGCCTGAATCCAACAAAATGAAGTACATAAAGGCCTTTATATGCCTGAAAATGATGTACCACCGCTTAATTCGTCCAATTCAAGTCGAAATCTCTACCAATTGTTGTCGTTCGCTTTTATCAATAAAAATAAAAATCTCCGAGGAAGTGACCAATTTGTGACAGAGTTGCTAACAGAATCTCTCGTTGAACTAAAACAAGCCTTATCCGTGAAGATTTAAGGTCTCAACTCGGTTGCGAAGTTGAGAGAGGATTGTGAAATCAATTATATTAGTCCTTTGATGCAACGACTGTTTATTGTATTTCTTATTCTCGGTAAACGAGGTTGGGAATCTGTTAAATACATTCCACTTGTACTAAGTACTGGCTCGTTTTGTGTCTGCACGATGTTTGCACTCAATTAGAATATAACTAACCTACTTAGTACATTTTAGCATTTATAATAAAGATTCTCACTCAAAACAAAACCTTCATGGTCCTTTAACAGAATTTCGCAAATCTTTTCATCATCATCATCATCAGCCCATTTCTGTCCACTGCTGGACATAGGCCTCTCCAAATGCACGCCACTTCTCTCTATCCTCGGCCACTCGCATCCAGCTCCTACCAGCCGTCCTGCGCAGATCGTCACACCACCTGGCCTACGGGCGTCCTACACTACGTCGTACGTTCAAATCTTTTTAATAACTAAATTTTAGACGAAAATTTTAATTTGTAACGTACGATAGGCAAGTATTTAATACCTTATTACTTTTTAAAAATAAATTTGACAATTTAATTTCGGAGGTACGAAATTCAGTTAAAACTTTATTCTTAGCTTCACAAAAGACTGGCAACAATCAGATTGTACAATAATAAATTACAGTTGATATTTGATGCAAACAAACACTTGGGGGTAATTAAGCAGTTCTCACAAAAGCGAAATGTCGCGGTTAATGTCAATATTGCAGCGAAGATGCTGGCGGAAGATATCTTGTACAATGTTGAAGGAAAAACGACCTTAAAGACATTTTATTAGAAGGAGGAATGCTATGAAATCAAATGTACACATGGATCAAGGATTTATAGCATTAACAAGTTAAACAAAGCTGTATTTTGATGAAAAACATCAGTAAGTAGAAACAAAAGTTAACATTATTAAAACTGTAAGCATGTTGACAGTCATTATAAAAAAAAAACTTTACAATGTTTGTAATGATAAAAAAAAAATATGGATACTTTTTTCTCCTAAAAAATATGATACAGTCTATCCTAGTCTATGGTTGATCGTGTTGCAAAAGTGCAGTCATGAATACCTTTTCCGCTTAAAAATAGAGTTGTCTATGGTTGTTCAAAATGACGAATGGGAAAAGGCGCCAAACGTGTCATTACGACACACAAACTATTTGCTGGCACGACACAATCGCCCACATGTCAACAAGAGATCCGAGAATCGTTTCCAAAATCCGTAAGTAAATACTCCAATATAATGTAAACCCAACACAGAAGTGTGTTTGTCCGTCCGTGTCCCGTACTCGACGGCGGAAATAAATATTCAAGCGTTTGGATCCAAAAAACAACACTAAGATGGTGATGAGAGAATTTGTCAATGTGAATGTTCTTGCTACTTAGTTTCATGGTAATTTTGATCGCAATCAAAATGTATGAAGGTATTACCAGTTCGGAAAAGTGTTATTTGACCAATTATTGCAAAAAAATCTATTATTTCTCTTCAATCGTTCCCTCACTGCTGAGGATCGGTTCTTCGAATCGATCGAATCAGAAATTTGGTAAAATTTGTTACTCCCAGATATACCTGCCTACCATAATTTTTACTGTATACAACGTGAATTTTTAAAATTTGAATAAAATCACATTCATGACCCTGCCTGTCCCCGTCCAGAATGCATTTTTTTTCATTTTAGAATTTTCAAACTTTAAAATTTTCATTAGAGCTTACTTCAAATGCATACAATTACAAATAAAAATGAATACAACGTTTCACCATATGCAATGATGTATTACTTTACATTCAAATTTTGCAACAGTCAAACCGTCGAAATGCACATTTGCACTATCGATCTTTTTTAATTATGAAGCAATGTTTTGTAGATCAGATTCGTCTCGATCTACCTACTCAGATAAGGTGATTCAATTTTAATAGGCTATGTGCTCATAAGAATTTTTGTACCATTACACACTACAACTCCGAGTGTGTTTCATGATCTCTACAAAATAAAACGAGTTCTCATTCGTCGAAAAAAATGTCACACCTGGATTCTTTGGCTAGTTACTGATTGAAATCGAAACATTCGTGACGTTCGAAATTCGAAAATCGTAATGATTGATTGTCAGCCAATGACAATCGCGTACATATTCAAATTCGAACGAATTTGAATGTGGAACGGGTTTTTTTCCTGCTATGCGACGCGTGCTGCCAGTAACATTTCCATAGACTACGATACAATAAGCAATTATATTTTTAAAATGGGTTTTCGTTTGAAACCTACTCATTTTATTATTCAATAAAGCATGGGACATACGTGCCTAGTGCCACGTGCCTTCGAATAGAGGTCCACCGGCGAAGGTTTTATTAATGCCATTGTTACATCTTTACCATTATTTTGCCGACCACTACTTGTGTTACGTAGAACAATGAAGTATTATTTAGTAGAATGTTAAAATTCTTGAGTATTTGCTGGAAGACATTTCTCTTCTCATTAATCATATTGAACAAGTTTGACATGTCCTGCAGTAATTACTTGTAACTTCAACAATAACGTGTCTAATCAATAAGTACATAATGTAATAAAAAAAATCCTGTTTATCTCCGAAAACTCAAGTTCCCATGTACAATACTCATTATCCTTTTTCTGAAACAGTATTAGTTTCAGTTATTTTCTAAGACTTTTTAACACTTGCCTTATCTATTTTTAGGTACAAAGGGTTCAATTGGAGTAACCTAATACGAAGCACGTAGTGTGTTCCGCTCAAAAAGCCATATGTTTATCTTATAATTACTCGGTTGGTGTTGTGTGAGTGCAGGGTTGTCGCGACCAAGTTTAGAAATTAAAAAAAAAACATCTTCATAGAGTTTTGTTTGTCTATGGTTCAAGAACTTGAATATTAAAGCTGGATACTGCTGTCTGTCCTGATATTTGATATAAACTCGCGTGTGATTTTAATCAATATTACATCCAATATCAAACGCCAAAATATTGACTACAAAAAAATGAGATTTTCTGTATTTATTTCCTTAAGTACTTATACTTTAAGAAACAAAATAATTTTAAAGTTTTTCAAACAAACGGTCATCAACGCTTACCAACCCTATCTTTCCATGTGTGTATACGTGGGTGTAAGTATGTAATTAAAGTATGGAAATAGTAATATACGTTTTGAAGTGTTTTCTCTATAAAACACTCGAGTATCTGGGAACGAGTGGTACGTCGACCCCAATATTATTTTTTTGATCCAACAGATCTGTTTAAGGAGTGCACTTATGTCTGGAGTTTTTAGACGTTTCGTTTGGAAACATTAGAATGTTATTATGAGGCTTACGGAAATTAACCACAGTGCGCTTTTTTGTATGATGTCCGTAATTTATTCGAATTCGTAACACTGTGCAGAGAATTCTAAGACGGATTCAGATCAGGATGTAAATGTTCTTGGAATTTGATAAATTGATTTTTATGCTAGTTTACGAAGGCCTTGATTATATTTAATGCATTCTATTAGGACATAGTTAATTCTTTAACGTTAAAAGTCTTATAATCAAATTTAAAAAAAAGCAAGTTCAAAGTATATTTTAAACGTAGATCAACAAAAACTGGCAAACAGGCTAACCTAAACGCTTTCAATCTACACCCAATCTAATCATTTCCAATTTTCGCTAAAAACCTTTTGCCAAACCCTACTAATTCTGGCCATTAACTGTTACCACTAAAAAACCGTACATCGATACCAGTAATAAGACAAATTGTTTATAACAGAAACATTTTAGCGAGCAATTTGCGTCGACTGCCGAATTTAGTACAGTTAGCGCGAATGTCGTTAATCTCTCTCGGTCCAAAAGTGTCCGGGTTTGAAAAATGTTCGCGATTGTCCGTCCGGTGACGTCACGCTTATAATTACTCCTTTTTGAGTTGTGAGCTTAGATTTCTAGCGTAACAAGCTGCATTGATGGATGGGAGTATGCTGTGAGGTAATTGCTGGCTGCAAGCTGTTAAGCCAATCAACTAATTTTTGCGGCAAATCTGAAAATTGGATTTGGAATTTAAGATGTCATGTTTTAAACATTTTTACTTCGATTTTAGTTTGCCAGTTAAAAAACTACTTGTTGAAATTCCCTGTTGAAAACTTGTGTCTTTTAATAAAAAACTAACTTTTCATAACTAACTAGATTGGCGCAGCGACCAAAACTTTTCATAACAAAATGATTATGTAATTTTGTTTAGCCCCATCTAATTTTAGCTTTTATAACGACTCATTTCAATTCCTGTCATTGGACTTGTATTAAATAAACAAAGCTCTCGAAAGACCCAAACAGCTATTTCATTACTTAAGCTTACTTAAGCCTTGAAGAGGTTCGGCAAACGAGTATAAACAATAATGTACTCAATGCTAAGTCTGAGTGTCATAATCAAAGTAGGTTATGGACTATTATACTGCTTATAATAATACTGTGAGCTTTTCTTGCACACAGATATATCCGCGTATATGATTCATAAAGCACCATTATAATATGACATGGAAGCGGCGTATTTATTTTAAAATTGATCGCAACTTAATAAACATAGCAAGCTTAATAAAGCCGTTACAAATATATTTATTTTATGTACTTGCAAGCAAATACATAAGATTCAAATAATTTAGTAAGATTAACGCGATATTATCCGATTTAAAGCAAATACCGTTAGAAAGAAGTTTAGAAAAGAAAATGGCGGCGCATAAAACCATAGACAATAATATTTGTTTTTAATTCTCGAGACACGCGCGCTGTCAACTGACTATCAGCTTAATATTATCAGGCCGCGTGCGTTCCAATCGCTTTTCCGAATTTCTCCACGGGCCCAATACACTACTGGCTCGGTCAATTGGGCAATTGTTTAAACCTGTACTCGGATATGTTGGTCGGGTTTAATTAGATAGTTTATTACGAAATCGTTAAGGTAAATTAAGTTTGGTTGCAATAGTGAAAAGATAAGGATTTGTTGGTTCTTAAACAGCTGTGCGCATTTTAGGTAGCCGCTGTATAATTGTATTATTATCATTACAATAGATTCTTAAACGCGGATCGACAGTGTCCTATGCCCTAAAGAGTTCTATCAATGGATCAGTATAAACAACAAAAATACCTATAATCTTGTATCTACATTGTACAGTACTTGTCAGCCTTATCTACCACATTCCAAAATTTTATATTCCGAACTATCCTCGCCAATATTTTAGCCAATTTACGTCATGCAACTAAAAGCATTGTCTTACATACCTCATTGTTTCGCGACATAGAAACTTGCATATCAAAAAGTATGCCCTTAGGAACGCAGACATAGACACTTAGCCGCAAAAGTGCGTGTGTGCGTTCGGTCAAACGTGATCGTTGTAACAATACGGCTGACTTACACCGGAAATTTATGAATCTAAATGAAGAAAGTGCTAAGAATTTAATGGGAGAGTTCGAGGTAAACTCGCCAGCCAGCCTTCCTGGTTATCTGTTACATAAATATTGAATAGTTTTATTGTCCGCTAACGGTCGCGCATAGACAATATTCTACGCTTTTTAATTGGTAGCCGTTTCCGTTCCTCTTTTATTGTTGCGTGCCAGTACGAATTTGTCGTTCCATTTTCGTTTATTGTGTATGGTATTGTTTTGATGCGCTCTTTATTTTGTTGTAAGATTTTTTCTTTATAACTAAACCAATGAAGTGTATTTTCAAAATATGTTTTATATTTACGTTATGGAGTAATTCACTATGAGACATTATGTTGAGTTAGAAAACTGAAAGTGCCCGGGATATTTACCATGTTGTTTTGTTTTACGCCATGATCACGGGTGAACTCAGAACTCAGTTCACCCGTGATCATGGCGCTTGCAACAGTGCCGAAATATCGGGAGCTCATTAAAACAAAACAACATGGTAAATATCCCGGACACTTTCAGTTTTCTAATGTGTGTAACCATGACAGTTTAAAATTGTATATTATGTTGAGGTACTGTTCAATTAATGTTGCTTGGTTATCTAAACTTTGAAGTAAGTTTTTGTTTTATGTAAAAAATCGGCTGACTCCTTTTTTTTTCTTACTTACAATGATGCGTAGCTTCGTTATCAGCACCGAACACTGAAACATGTCATCGAGGTGCTTTGGTACTTATTGTTTACACAATTTTTAACCACAGTAACTAAATCGATAATTTTCAAATCAAGCTACAAGGCCTATGATTAGTGTCTCCTTCCCAGATACAAATTTATTGTCTCCGGATGATTTGCGTCCTACAAAATAACTAATGTGCAATCCGGCCAGTGTCATAACAGACTAGTTCTCACAACGAAGCGTTGTAAAGTACTCCACTTCAATTACTTATTGGATTATTATTTTCCGAAAACCGACGGATCACACAATAACTCGTACCATATAGATACAAAGTCCAAATTCAATTGACCAATCAGAGGGCACGAAACAACGGATGAAGAAATTCCAAGCGAGTTTCGAGATTACAATTTCGAGAGGCTAGATAATTCGCTATTAGCATACAAAGGAGAATTACCGTCGGTCTGTGCGTTCGTGTGTCATAGCACTTATATTAGAGGCCACGCCTGTGTAGCTGTCATATGTACCCTAATTAGGTATTGCTGTTGTGTTAGTTCAAATAAAAGGACGCGTTCAAATGCTTTTAAATTTAATTTTTTTTACAAAAAAATTTACTTTAAAAAAGTTTCGTAATTAGGAATGAAAAAAGGTTCGTTACAATTTCTTAGAGGTACTCCTTATTAAAAAAAAATCTTTTTTTGTGATGTTCATCTTGTAAATGTCATTTATATTTTTGTTACAGGTAATTACAATGCTGATGTATGGAGAGCGGAAAATCCGGTTTGCGCCAAAACGCGATTCGTGAACACCAGATGTGATTATGAAAAAAAAATCTTAATTAAAGTTTGTTGTTCTCGTAATAGAAAGTAACATATCATTTCCTCATTCAAACACAAACCGAATTGTATACCAATTCATATTTTTATTAATCGTATCCAAATTCCGTGATAAGTACAACAACTTTCAATCCAGTTCATCATAATTTTACAATTGCGGAATAAGTTATATTTTAAATTTGCGCCAAACGGTTTAGCGGAACCGGATATTAGCCGTTCGATTTTGATAAATTTTAATTCCACACACAAAATAACGACACGAAAGCTGTTCTAATTGAATATCGTATAATGTACGTTAGTTGTTCATAAAGATTTCTAGGTCGCTTGCCCAACCGTTATTGATATGTTTACGTAATTTGAATCGACACAGCAAACGGAATTTATCTCAAAAGATCTCTATTCAATATTTTGCAAAGCGAACTATCATTGGTGGCAGCTCCGTTCCAAAAATGAGTTCAAAAAATGTTGGTCCCCGTTCAACAATAGTTGTTACGGACTCGCGGTTCAACATAAACTGGTCATGTTGCTCAGGTAACAATGTACGCAACATATTTACAATGAATTCCATTTGCCACACAATAGAGCACACACGATTCCAAATTCAAATTTCAATTTTAAAAAAACAACAGCGCGTAGGTTCGCCGCCGCGCGAATTTCAAATATGGAACGCATTATATTCTGATTTCGTATTCTTAATTCCGATTCAATTATTATTTTCAATTACCGTGGGCCGCGCCATTGTCCTAGTTTTAAAAAGTAATATTGTTTATGGTAATGTCTCTGTTCGTTGAATTTGAATAAGGTTTTGTTGCAAAGGTAGCGGGGGTAATGTAAAGGTGTAGTTTTTGTAAAGAGTGTCAATTGTCAATAAAGTTGCTTGTTATGATTACAAAATAATATCTGAGATAATAAAACTTGATTGATTACCGATAATTATAACATTAAACCAATATCACCAAAAGAACAACTGAATAATTAAATTCATGCATGCAGCAACATTATAAGCGCATAAACATAGCAAATGCATCACAAATTCAAGACGGTCACCCATCCACCATCCGTAATTAAAGTGCGTCGCTTAACCTCATTATCTCACCTTTCCTGCCTTACAGTCTAAACACTAATTCTTATTTATAACAACACATGCATTAATAATATACAATAATCGTCAATATGTCAGTTTGTCATTAGATATTCCGCTCGCGGACAATAGGCAAACGCATTTTAACATGTATGTTTGTCTAGGACAGGAAAATGTAGAGGTGTCCACTGTCCAGGAGGAAAATATAAATAGGACGATTTCGCTATTGGGTTCTAAATGTTGCATTAATGAAGAGTTCGCTCCGTTGGGCGAGTTGTATAGGCGTAGGATTTTTTTTATCCAATTTGCCCCTTGAAGGCAAGGGGATCTAGCTTATACAGCCTACAAATTGTAGGAGTTATGAATGGTCAATGTGCTTTAAACTATTAAATTTTAGCAACTTTTGCGGATTTTTGATTATTTCTGAAGAATTCTGAACATATTTTTTTTCTTTTCCTTGATTGCAAAAGGAAAGCCCAGGTCAATGAATCAGTATTTTTTGAAAAATTTAAGTAGGTATGGTACCACTAGGTACTAATTTTAAAACTATTACATAGTAATGGTCGCTAAGCCTATCCCAATAGTACCAGATATCATAGTTTTCCGAAACATTCGACATTATTTTCGCATTTCAAATCTCTATCAGTAGGAATAATGAGCAATCATAGAAATAACTGAAAGTACGTAGGTAAGTAATTTAATTAATATTTCAGTCTGGTAAAGCCGTCGCTTCACACCCGATTTGGTTATCGCCAAACTAATTCCAGCAAACGCTAAACATATTTGGCGCTCGCAGAAAAATGACTCGCCACCATTTGCAACCGTAAAAAAAAATAACTTACCAACCGATCATTTGACCCGACCCCGCAAATTGAACCTTAGCCCTTTGTAATTAGGACTATTAAATCGTGCATTCCGACGCACCCGTTCCAATTTCAAATGTTTCCATTTATTCAAATCTTTATTAAGACTGTTCTGCTTACGCTGCGCATGGATACGAAGATGGTCTTTATTGTAGAAGTAATACAGTCGATAATTGTGTTCTTGGGAGTGTAAATATAAGTTGGTCGGCCATGTTGTGATACGGGGAGTGATTCTGAGAAGAAACTATGGTCCTATGTGTATTGTTTTAATAGCGTTTTTGCGTTTATTACGGTGTTGTGTTACTTAGGTACTTCGTGGATTTGCGTAGGATTTGCTACGCGAACTCTGATGCTTTCTTATTAGGTGGTCTTTTAACTGGGAACGATAAAGAGTCAGGCTAATGAAGGCTGGAAAGATACGATTGTCAGAATTAGTAACTTTTTATACTTTGATATGTGTTACGCAATAAAGTAGTTATTACTTTGGTGTATAGTTGTAGATGAGGATTGTGAATTATTAATAATACACTTTTTTATACGTATTTAAAGTAGTAGAGTCGAAAGATTATATTATTTCACATTGAATCTTATCCTTATGTTCTTAAAAGTCAAGTTGTACAAAACATAAAGTGTAAACGTATATAACGGGTCTTGAATATTGGCTCTTATTCCTAACACGTTAAGAGCTAAAGATTATACTTTTGATGATAATCGCACAAATAACAAAAGCATTATCAGAAACGTGTGGCCAGACGCTGAATAGTCATTTCGTCAGTCTGCCTTACCATAAACAAACTCGACGGATTCCTAAAGGAATTCCTTTGCCGTGAACACACTCCGTATCAGATGTCATAAACAAAACGAGCATAAACTAACTTTCGTCAACTCGTGCTGTTTTTAATTGGTACCTATATTATAAGTTAAAACAATTGACATGAGTCATATAGGAGGATCTACCTTTGAACATGGTGGCTTAAGGAGTAAACTACTTAGGATCTACCTAGCAGCCTGATTTAGGTCTATAGGAGCATCTTTGGATTGAAAATGTCCTAAATTAATTATCTACTGAAGTCATTCGATAAAATTATTATGAAGTAACACATTTATTCTTTGGCACTACTGGCTATAATCAACCTAATCCTCCAAGCCTCGTGCAAAAAGCTACTTTACCAGAATAAAGCGATGCGAAAAAAAAAATGTGAATCTTCAGATTTCTCGAAACGCTCGAAAACCACATCAAAAACGAATAAAACAACTCAACCACCACTCGAGCACTCGAATAACAAAAGTTTTACATCCAATAAATCTTCAGTTAAAACAAAAATCCTGGCCGAAAATGATTAAAACGAAAAAATCGAAGACGGTAGTCGGACGAAAAAAGAAATTAAAATTCAAATAAAAGAACGGATTCCTTAAGATAATGCTTATTCATTCACATTTAAAATCAAATTTTCAAATAAGAACTCGAAGCGGGCGATTGGGCGCGTGTGTTGAAGCGAGACAGCACGCTGGTGTACATGTAAATCGGACAAAGATAGATAGCTTATTATGATTGACAGCTGAGAACGGTTAACCTTGAAATATTTGAAACATTATATTATTATAAAGTACACTATCTTCGTTTGACTAGCGAGCAAAGTGGTCATTTGTGTTTGAAGTTTTGGTCTTCAGAATGAAACAGCTTTTGTATCATTTGAGCTTTAGAGTTTATTCCCTCGGTTTAACGTTATGGAACGAAGAGACACCTACATGTAGATTTATTTTCACAAAAAATGTTTAAATTAGAGGTATTATAATAGCTTTAATTAAAAACTGATATCCTTACATTTTTAAAAGTAAACGGTTTTAGCTATCTAGTAATAGTTACCGTTACAAGTCTACAACATACTGATATACATAATAAAATAATTGTATGTGTAGTAATTTATTAGGTTGTACTAAAGTTATAAGTACACACTTGAAACGTCGAAGCTAATCTACTAGACATACTTATCGAAATAATCAATCAAACAAAAAATATTACTTAACTGTCCGCTTCGCTCCCGTGTCTCTCCCTCATTACCCGTATGTATAATGATGGCGGTCGCTAGATGTACGTTTTTAGAAACATCCAGTTTCTCCGGAACACGTTTTAAATCATAATTCGAACGCCCGTTTTGAATTTAGAACGTCGACTTTTTTTAAACTAGAAAGGTTTTTTTTCCACCAGATAACAAAATAGAGGTGGGTAACTACTGGTTTTAGTATTCGGTCTTTTTAGTTGGAAACTTTTTGAGTCGTTCATTAGACTATTCGATTTTGAACGAACTCTTTTATATTTTTTTATCTGTTCTTTTGCTAAATTAGGTCTGTTTTTTTTTATTTATTTAAGAAATTCATAGAATTAGACATATTACAGAATTTTTTATCAAATAATTTATAAGTCAGTAGTGAGAGCTTCTTTAAGAAACACTAATTTTGTTATAAAGATTAATTTCTTCGGAGCACAGTTAGTCAATTAGATGTAGATGAAAGAGTTTAATGGCCGCTATTACGGCTCGTGTTTAATTGTGAGGCATTAAGATGTTTTTAGCAGTTCAATATTAGTTGGTTACGTTTGTCTATTTTGGATGTTGAATAGTTTTTTGTTTTGTTCGGTTAAGAGTATTTTAAACGGACAGGTTTTGTTTTTACTTGTGGTTAGTATTAATAATGACGCGTGTTAAAAATATAGACTTTTGTAAGAAGTGACTGTTCAATTTTACTTCAAAACTTGGATGAGGGTAAATGTGATTATGTCATGTCATAAATGTACTAAAAAGTAAACCGACTAAGTATAAAATTACCTTCATGGTAATGAAAATTAGGGACCTGTAATAAGTTAAGAACCTTGTAATAAGTGTCCATTATAAAATCTTCAAATATCTACCCATATATTTTATTAATACAACTTTTGCTATTTTAATCTGTTTTTTTTTCACTATGTCTAACGGTCCAATTTTTTTTTAAACTTTAATAAAGTTTTTTTTTTATTTTCTACAAAAGTGACAAATGTTCACACAATTAGTCCGTGAACAGATAACGCGCGTGATTTGTCGATGCGCCCGCGCACCGCAGAGCTACGAATCTCGTAGACGCTACGAGCTTTTTGCTACAACAAAAAACTGCGATGCGAATTCACCGGAGCGTGTAACGCTAATACTGCACTAAGAATCTTTCACTAAAAAAAATCGATATAATTTAATTACCGAAATAATTTTGCCGAATAATAGTAGCAGTATAACTGTAAAATATATTATTTACAAATTACTTTTTTTTTGTAAAGTACTTTTTAGTTTACACTTAGTCTAATATTTTATACTGATTAGCGCTCATAACACACTATAAATCAGAAATTCAACAAGTCATACTCACATTCCACAACAAACATGATTAAAAACACATCTACTAAATCATACAAGCATTCACATCAAAATTTAATCCAAACGCGTACAACTCTATTCAATAAAATCTTTCAAAACAACCGAATCGGAAAAAACCGCACTGAAAATTGATTCATACTTCATTTTAGTACAAAAAACGTGGCAGCTCTATACAGTCCAAATCCGTGCTAACGACGTCTCCATTCACATTTTTCGTTCGATATTTGAATATTCAAATATGGCGCTAATCGTTTTTATTGGCTATAATGATCGTTTCGAATGTGCCGTAAGAGTTATTTCCCGACTTCCGAATAGTAGGAATGGAGTTGACTTCTTGTTTATTTGTTCGTTTTATTGCTTGACAGTTGGCGGCAGTAATAGAAAGAGGCTGTATTTAAGTATGAATGCATTTTCCTTTGCGTCTCTTATGGCTTATGTCTAACCTTACCTAACCTCATTTTATGGACATCAAAGTTAGTATGATTGAGACAATATTGTACTTAGTTACCTATTATAATGACATTGGTAAAAAAATATAATACAAGTGACAAAATTAGCAGGTAATAACCAAAACTATAACTAAATTTCATTTGTAAAGTCCAATTTTGAAAGGCAATTTTGATTCTGTGGCTTAGTTATAAAAAAAAGCAAGTTCAAAGACTCCACAACTCTACCATAATCGAATTAGATCGATCGCATGTCGTGGGCGGTCTTATCTGTTTTCCGAACGGCGAGTAATTTCAAATCGGCGAGTTTTCTATAATAAATCTACCGGTTGCCGGCGGCCATTTTTTGTTTTACTTAACATTTTAATAACAGTGCCGTGTAGGAAGTAACAAAAAATGCTTCGAGATAAGCAATAAACATGTGGAGTTACTTGTAGCTAGCTTTATTACATAATATATAATTATAGATGTAATTTTCAAGATTTCGGATTCTTGTCTTTATCTTTGCTCTATCCTCTATAAACTTAAACTTAGTTCTAGTAGTAAAATGAGGCAGCCTCCCCATAATAGCTGATCGTAAAGACACCACGATACAGATGAAATTCTAGTGTAGTAATCATAGATAAACTGCTGTAAAATATACAACCAAGTAGGTTAATACCTGGAATCAAAATGTAAACCAGTTTGTTAACTACTTGTTGTAAATAAATATTTTGTATCTTTGTTGTACATATCTAAATTTTAACTACAGCATAACTAACACGCTAAAGTGTTGTCTATCTATCAGCTAGTTAAAGATCAATAATATCGAAAGGAATACATAACATAAGGAATACATAATATAAAATAGCAACACATGTTCCTAATAAGAATATTTGAGTTATCACCTATCAAATTCCATTGGAGACACCAACAAATAACTTATTAAAACATTAATACGGTTGTTAATCGACCAATTAAAAGTCACTTCCGTCGTCCTTCGGCGGCCATCTTGTATTCAATATTAATAATGCGCGTACGCATGTAATTGTCACCGTTTTATTGTTATTATTGGATATTGTTCTGTCCAAGGCTTCATCAGAAATGGTAACTCTACATTTAAGGTCTTGTATTCTTAAAGTCTAAACGTGTGCAGTGTAATAAGTTTTATTGGGTACATGTCGTTTGAATATTTTTTTTACGATTGATGGTATTCAAATTTCGATGTCTTTCAAATGTGGGTGGTGCGTGGTTTAATTTTTATTGTTTATTATTAGGTACGCATTCTTTGATGATGAAGTACGTGATTGAATATTGAGTAGGAATAATAAAAAGGTATATGAAACCCCATTGATTTCTACTAAAAGTGAACTGATTACTGGGCCAATCGATTTCGGTCATGTCAATCTCTACCTAAATCGTTTATTGAGTAAAAAATTACTACCTTATAGCGCAGTCGGTTCAAAAAGGACATGGAGACTCTCCAGTCTCCAGACTATCTGTGAAAAAAGTATCAGCATGATAAGCATTTTAGCAAGGATTTCCGACTTTACACTTTGACTTTGGTCACTTAACTTTTAACCCATAAATAGCATAACCATCGCTTGACATGGTCTACTTAATGTTGACCAATCGCCCGCGTAGCCTTGGACATATCTAACGAAAGAATTCGGTTCAATGAAAACAGTCCATTGTTGTTCGAACACAAATAAAAACATTTATTGTTTCATTATTAACCGCCTAATTGGCTTTTCGGCAGTTCGGGTTCAGTATAAGTGTAAAAGAAACATAATTTTGGTGATTGCCGGTATCCGTTTGCCATTGTGAGAGATGTGGATGTGGAAGAATTGGTTTGGTTGGAATCCGCCATTTTGTATTAATAATTTGGTCGAAAAAAAAAAACAAAAAGACCAGTTGTTGACATTAATAATAACTGTAAATCATATTTAAACTCTTAATGAAAGTAGAATCAATTAAAACTTTTGGTCAGAAATGTAAACTTTTATAGCACAGTGAAAAAAGTTAGAGAAAAAAAATTCAAAGATGAAATTCCTCCGAAGTATTGAATGAATATTTTATTCAAAAATTATCATAAATTATGAAAATATTGATATCCGTATACTGAATTACAATTTTAGTAAGACAACTGACAATTGCCTTAACTATGTAACTAAACTTCAATATCAAAAATAATAAATCTCAATACGGAACCCTACTAAAACTCATTTAATATCCTTTTCACGGTGTTAGAGGTCAAAAACGATAATTAAGTATATAATATTAGTTAATTACGTTACAGGTCTGATTTTAGATAAACTGTTACGAAATAAAATGCTTGAAACAGTTCAAAATCGATGTTCTGCAGTTTTATACAATAAGTTTGAGACAAAAAGTGACCTCGTTGGTTAGTGGTATGGTGTAAGAGGCGATGGTTCCGGGTTTGATTACTGATTTGGGTAATAGCATGGTTTGAAAGAATGCTTACGCCATCCGAGTATTTTCTTTTTGTCTACGATGATCTGTTATAAAAGAAAATGTGAATGATATACTTTCATAAGTAATGTTGATCTAAAAATACAACGTCTTAAGAAGAGTGTACAATTGTTTCGACACTTACAATGTATTTCAATCTTAATACAAACTTTTTTGCTTACATACAAAAGATCGTAATACATTGATAGGAACATACAAATAGTCATAGTATATATGAGATCTTCAAAACATATTATTATGATAATTTACATCAAACTTGTTACCAATATCTTCAAAAATTGTATAAAGCCAATCGTTTTCCTCATTCGAGTTTTTGTCGTGAATTCTGCGAAATCTAAACATAACTTTATTAGATTTGTTTACTTATTACTTAGAGTTCGGAATATTCCACAATTTGGGATTACTTAGTAACTATTTTCAGTTGGTTCTCGGTGAATATTAGAATGTTTTTTTTTAAATTTCTTTCTCAAACCACTTTCACACATGTAATTAACTAAATTGACAAATTTATATCCCAAAATCCAATAAAAAAAACGGTTGACAATCGGTTTGAAAAAATATTCTATAATTACGATATATGTTTTTAAGTTTTTAACATTAAAATATAGTATGTAGGTAAACTGTAGACACTGTACTTAAGAGTACGCTAAGCTTTCGTGAATGTTATGAATAATTGCTTAACTCAAAGCCACATAACGCCATCCCACGTAATGACATAGCAGCATAGCCGTTTTTGTTCCTATACTCCGTAGCGGACGCAAAATGCTCTTATTACGTATTAAATCATGTCTTACATTACTTATTTACATTATACTAACGGACATAGAGACAAAACCGGATAGCGGCCGTTAAAAATTGTTCACCAAATTAATGCCTCGATTCCATGTATGCATTCGACTTTCTAACTTTTTCCTTTGAGTGACAGGTGAAGTTTTAAAAAAATTTTTTTACAGCAAAGAGGGAATCTTTGGAAATCTGATTAATCCTCAGTCCAATACTTGGTTAAGAATATTGACTAATAGTTAGAGCTGAACTAGAAAATTATTTGGAATATATTTTTTCTTTTTGGAATATAGGTACAGCATGTAGTTATATCGTTGTAATAATGAGATTTTTAAAATTTAAATGCCAGCTTCAATAAATTTTGTTTTGTAATCTCGATAAACCGTATAAACAACATTATGACGATTGATGTTTGACGTCCTATACCAATGTTTTGCATTTTTCTGTCACAATCATCATTAAAAACCTATATACGTACTACATATACAAATGAACATCCCAAACGACTATTTCAAAAGCTCGTTCAAAAACTAAGTAGGCTAAACGCAGTGTTTTCGAGACGTTCCAATTCACTATAACTGGAGATCGATTCTTTGTGACCCGCGAGCGAAGGCCGTATCTTTGTATTAGCTTTAAGTAATTGTACACCAAACCACGTTACCAATTTCGACATGAATACACGTTATTTTTTTTTCTCGCCTTGCTCGAAGCAATCTCGTTTTCTCGAAAATAGATCTAATATGTAGAATATAATTAATTTTATACCGACTCGGTTGATCGATGCGTGTTACTTCATGTTGTTTTTTTGTATCATTATTTTTAAATTACAGTGTATTACGTCAATTCGTCTAGAAAACGGAACGCGGTTTTTTGCTTCAAATATATTTTACGAAATTCGCATGTTTGGACAAAATCAAGTTCCGTGCGGACTGCATAATCGCTATTTTGATTACATCGGCCATTTCGCATAATCACATAGCACCAAACACATTGGAAACCGTAATAGAAACTGTTCAATATGTAATTTTGAAAAGATCTAAATATGTTACTAATCTTGTTTTTTCTTCTTGTTTCAGATGATCGATAATAATTGGCTGATACGAAGACTGATTACAATATTTATGAAGCCAAATAAGAAATGATTGATCCATGAAGTTTCTACCTCGGTAACTACCAATATGTATTAAACAATACAATTTTAATATTTCCAAACAATGAAGAGAAAATTTAAATTCAAAACATTCCACAGTATTCAGCTAATCTTACTGTCAACAAAGGACTATTGTCTCTCACATACATTGTTACGTTTAAATCGAAAATGAATCACGATTGTTATGATTCGACACTAAAATGTATTGAATCAAATTTGAACGGTCGGTTTAAGTGTGGCGTATTGTTTTTGCAGGGCGGTCTCGATTCAGGTGGCAATTGTGAGAGACCAAATATTGCAATGACTACCGCGATGGCTGCTCACCAGGAATCGATTCACGAGAGGCTGCAGGCAACGCCGGAGGAGCCTCTGTACTTGCACCATGGAGCGGCGGCGTGGCCCGAAGCCTCCGACCACCAGGAAGACCACTCCGACACGTCTCCGTACTACAACATGCCGAAGAGGAACAAGAGGAAGAACTTCAAGCCGAGATGCGCTCCCAACGCGACCACCTTCTCAGACGACTCCAATGGAGCCAACTGCGAAGACGCTGCCAGTTTGAACGGCAACGAAAGAACCTCACCTGACCATATCAATGAAGACAAAGAAGAAGGCTATGCCAAAATAGGCGTGAAGAACTTCAGCCTCATGAAAGGCGCTGTAGACCTTAGCAGGAGACTGAGCACAGACTCCAATGAGAATGTAGATTCAAATTACCAAAACAGACTACCGGAAGAAAAGAAAGTCGACTCCTTCCAACGGTCGTACATACGTAGCTTACAAATCAACCAAGAGGCTGAGCGAGATAGGACTGTTTTGAATTTTAGTAGTTTACAAAACAAAACCTTTTGTGCCAAAAATCCTTTTGCTATTTCTCAACTAATTAAGACAAACTCGCCTCCTAGGAGAAGGGATTCGGAGTCTGATGAGGACAATAAGGGTCAGGATATAAACGCTAATGATAGACTAGGGGAGAGCCAGGAGCCGATGGAGACAGGAGAGGCTCAGCAAAATGGTGACGGATATGTTGCCAATAAGATTTTAAGAGACTATGCAATGAACACCATGAAAGAACTTCTGGGTATTTACGGGTTGTCGTCTAACGAAGTCGCTGATGCTATCAGTGGGCAGATTAGGGCGTTAGAAGCACTTCAGGGTAAGATAAATACCTCTTTAATTTTTTGCTGATATTTCTTTGGCGTTGCTCTCAGTTTTAAGGGTATATCTAAATATAAATATGTATTTATGCAACTTAAAATTTCCTTATTATTATATATTATGTAGCTTAGCTTATTCGTCATTTCATTTATTTGGGCAAATTCATCATGCAATGATCGCATATTGAAGTTTTTAAAATTAGAGTCTAATTAGAGTCTAAATTTACAGGCAAACCATTCACCCAGCTACCTTTAGGACTCAAAAGGAGACACGACTCAGGAATGGAAGACGGGACTGAGAGGAGTCTCCGGAGGTCATCCTCCGCAACGGAAGATGAGGGTTCCACCAATATCACTCCGCCTAAGACACCTGACAACGATATTGAAGCTCAAAGGTAAATACCAATAATAGCATACTAGTCATTACAGGGCCTCTACGTGTGGGCTTTGGCCCCACACACGTCTCCCAAAAATTCGGGACTCTGTATTCCCCATAACATGGAAATGACTAATAATAATAATAAATCTTTATTGTCATAATAATATCTCCAAATTCACTGATCAATGTTAATAAGAAGTGTGTTACGACCTCTAATCAAATTTTAACCGGATATTGAACATTTTGCTGCGCATGTGATTGAAGTGAGGGTTCAATCTTACATCTATGTGTAAAGTGTAAAAAAATCTCTGAGCTTTTAATATTTGATTTACTTCAATATCTTGATAACGAAAGGAACGCGTTTGTATCTTGACTCTTGACTTTTGAACTTACGAATGTCTTTTCTTTCAGGCAAAGAGCCTTACAAATCATTAACCAACAATCGATGAGATTGTTCAATAGATCTCAACGTCATGAGGAGGACTGCAGCGGTTCTGATGATGGAGAGCAAACCCTGGATTTAAGTGTTTCCAGGGATACCGATGGACAAGTAAGTTAAGACATTAAAATTGCTACAAAAATCAAAGTAATACGTGCGTGGTAACTGTTAAATTGATCAAGACAAAGAGCATAGAGCCGAGCTTACATTAAGTTAGTAGTAGTTTTATAGAATTTGCTTCTTTACTTTTCACAGGAACAGTCCACAACATCAAGTGCTGGCAACAGCGTCTCAGAATTCGAGCAGCAGAACCTCCTCATGAGGAAGAACTTAGAAGACTTAGCGAATTTACAAATGCAAGGCTTTTTCCAAAAGCAATCTTCTATGGACGCTGACGACTCCCAAGAGAGGAAGCTCCAAGCTAGCGGTAAGTGATAGATATAAGAGTTGATCAAAATCCATATACTATCTAACTATCCTATGTAGCCTATCCAAAAGATATACCTATACATACATAACAGGAAGTTACACACATGCATCATATTCCAGTCAAAAAAAAAAAGCAACAAAGTGTCTTAAAACAGCTGAAAATTTATGTCAAGTTATTGAAAAACTGTTTTCTCCAAATTATAGAAGTAAAATCATAATAAACTTATAGGTATTAAAAACTATTCCAACATTTAAACTAATAGATATTGACTATTGTGTCTGAAATACAATAAAGTATTAACTACCGATTCTGGATGAGTCTTCACTCAAATGAAATTCAAACAAAAGCAAACCGGAAATTCGCTAAAACCGTAAAAATAATGATCAATAAGAAAAATGCGAGTTTCAATAGCGTTTCGTACAATTATAACAACGCAAGAAACTATAAATCAGCTAAGAAAGACGAGCGGAATACGAAATCGTTTATTGAACGAGTTTTTGTCGGTCGTGTCCTTTTATACAGCATGCCGGCCATCTTTCTAGGATATAACCAAACGTATGTCATATTAACTCCTTTTTGGGCGAATGTTAAAAGCTATCGTTTCCATAATAAACCTTTTCTTCGACGGTTTCTGGTACGAATGTGTCTGTTGGACAAGTTGATTCAACTGGGCGCCATAAATCGTTATGGTTTTAATGATCTTTCCAATGCTTAGATGGGCATTTGAAAAAAATGTCCTTTTGTTGGACATCGACGTTCTTAATTAGTTCTACGAGTTGCGAATTCTTTACTCGATTGCAGAGAAGTTTATACTTTTATTTTCAAATTCTATAATACCTGTATTTTTAACCGACTTCAAAAAGACAGAGGTTTCTCGATTCGACCGTATATGTTTTTAAGTAATTAATGAGCATTAACTAAATAGAGAAATACCGAAAAAGTGGGACATGTCCAGTTCCATTCAAAGTTATGAAGTTAAAATCAAGGTTTTCAAGGCTAAGATTAAGCTTTTTGATATAATAAAGAGTCTTCTAAAATAATTTTGTGTGAGCAAACAAAATCAACACTAAAAAATTCTATACTCTTGCTATCATAGACCGGATCTAACAAAGAACTAACAGCTTAACATGCTGAAATAGCTTACCTTATAGGTACTTAAATTGTTGTACCACGGCACCACCAATAGGTGATGAGGTATCCCGCGGAGTTTAGTGGGTACACCCCTGGGCATGCACCTTAGCCCAGGAGCAGCTGTCGGTCTCTTCCATCTCAGTACCGGCAGCCGGGAGTCCCACACACCACCTTGGGTAAACCCCTGCCCAAGGTGACGGTGCATCAAGCATTCTCCGCGATAAAAAAAAATAGGTACCTAAATTGTAGAATCTCTAAAATTTACTATGTCCTAGTGTTTCCAATAAATCCTTGTGTAAACCTAACTGGGCCGTGTTTTAGCGGTCTTGTCCCCGCTAAACGCGACGATTCTCGCCACCTATCTAATTAGTGACAGTTAGTGTGTCTTTCAGCTGGTTAGGTTTGCTACATACGTAAGAATTTACGTAAGATAGGCGCGATTAGTTGCATTTGTGTTGAGAGAAAATTCTGCGATTATATCCTTGATTAGTAGCGGGCATTTGGGGAGGCATGTGTCCAGCAGTGGATGGACGTGGGCTGATGATGATGATGATATCCTTAAAGCTAATACTCACAATAAAGTCAAAGAAAGCTTGCTGCCTAAGCGTGCTAGAGCACAAAATGTTCATGATTTACAAATGTTTTCAGCCCAGAATATGTGACATGTTAGATGACGGATAAGTGTTTTATTACACACGCATACAAACCTTTTTTCTCTTTAAAAATAGCGCAGAGAGATAACAAGTTCTTTGAGTTTCAGGAAAATATTGAGAAAATTCACCGGCTGAGATAAAATCTGATTTATATACTTATGAAAGTATAAATACGGCTTAATATATCCTAGTACGTCTCCTACGTGTCATATTTGACGACATTCGTGTCACGTCACAAGTTATTTTAGGTATTGCTTACAAAAGTCCGGGTCTTTGAATCTGATTTATCGTCGCCATTACGATCCGTTAGTGGCGAAGCGTAAATTGTCCAAAATTACTGTTAAGGCGACGTATACCAATCATATTCTGTTTATGTTGTAGCCAGTGCGTTAATCAGTGTTATGACGAACTTCCTGAAGATGCTTAATTGATTGAATGAATGATTGCACATTGCGTACGATTATTCTAAAATACTTTTAGTTACGTATTTCATTTAAACGTAAAAGTAACTAATGGAGTCTGCCAAAACAATAAAATAGAAATTGTCTTGTAAACTACACGAAATTAATAATTTTTTTTTTGCAGTATGCTTGCTAAAAGCCATGATTCAACTACGTATTTACAAATTCATTCTATTTAAATATTAAAGAAATACTAATCGAAATGCAATAAATAACTGCGCCTTAAAAAGTAGCGTAGTGTGTGCTTGATCTTATTATGGTTAACGGCATGACTAGGTTTTTATACCAATCATGGCTGACTTTAATACTATACTTAGTTGCTTTAAAAATAGGAAAATTGCTCTTTGGGAATCACCTGAATACACGAATTGTGTAAAAATGGACGTTAGCGTAAATTAGCATAGTTTATTATCGAGGGTCTAAATATATAGTTTGGCGTTTAGATGCTGTATATTTGTAGGAAAACATGTGATTTTAAACATGATATTTTTAGATTTGTCCTTATAATGGACAGGTAATGAAAGACGATACAAAATGTAAGTCAGAAAAAAACAAGATTGTAAACTTTCGCGTTCCATTACATTAAAAAAAACGATATTATCACATATCTTGCAATTAATAGAGTACCACATACATAGCTACTACTTCCATGAATCCTTGTCGAGACTATTTTAGAACAACATTGTTTGAACGAGGACTCTAACCCACGACCTTTGTGCCATGCCAATTAACCCACCCACACAGTCAGTCAGTAATGTGATTTTTTCCGTCTTCACTCGTAAACTATAGCCATACCCATAACCATAGCGTCTTTAACTACAGTGATCAACACTATCACTGAAGTATTAAAAAATATAGTCAGCACTGTAAATACTAGATCTGCATCTTTCTGTAATGATGGTACACATAAAATTATAGAAAAGCAGTAAATAATTGAGTATTTAGTAACATAGGCAATATTATGAAGTTTCCAATAACTATGAACGTCGCCTGGCTTTGTGGAACAATAGTTAGTGACCCTGGTTGGTTCTAAGAGTTGTGGGTTCGATTCCCTCTCGAGACAAATATTTGTGTGATGAACATCGGTGTCTGTTCCGTGTCTAGGTGTGATTTTGTATTTGTGTCAGGTGTGTAATGTCCCAATTTTTGGTATTTATGAAAACGAAAGAAAAGGATATAAAATAAAATATTCTAACGAATCTAATTTAGTATGAGAAAGTAACCAAATAATCCGTTGTCTACAAACCTATATACAGATAAACTCATAAACTGTAAAGACTTCTTTAAACATGATTTGAATAACATGACCAGTATAGCTCAAACGATTCTCCAGAAAACAAAGAATTCTTTACACGCGCCCGTCAAAATTGACACTGAACTAATTTATTCCGTGATCGGTTATTTCTGGTATTTAATAATCAATTCCACACAAATATTTAGTTTGTTGTAACAATATAATTGGGTTGACAGTAAGGCACATTAGTGTTTCACAACTTTGTGACATTTGTACCGTTTATTTGTGTACGAATACAAGATTTTTTCACGATTTTGTATACACATATACCTTGAGCTACACTCTGAACACTTATTTGTTAATAAAAAATGGGTGAAAAAACCAATAAAATTGTAAGTTGTAATTGTAAGGGAACAACGATTTTTTCAAATTAATTCAATCAATTCTTCTCCTTAAAACCGGAAATTTACTTATAAAACGGACAAACGTAGAAATAATATTGTTAAAAATACTAATTTACTTGCTACCATTCACAAAGTCAAAAGAAATACATATATAGAAACATTAAGAACGCCTACTACCAACATCCGACGGTCATTTTGTACTTCTACTTGAGTTTCCCCACCGCCATCTTGTTAACTGTGACTGTCAAAAGTAACGTTCAAACTAGTCGAGTGAGAAATTCGACATGACCAATGCAAGTCTAATTAGTCTCAGTACATTCAACTTTGTTACAAAATTTGGAGGCAAACATGTTCATGAATAAAAAACAGTTCACTTATTATCATGTTATTTTAGTACTTTTTCTTGAGCGACCTCTAATACGTAGTTATTTGTACCAATAAGCTTTCCGTCCGCGACTTCCTCCGCGTGGAAACACTATTCCCGCGGGAACTCTAGGATAAAAAGTAGCCTATATGTTATTCTGGGTCTTCATCTACCTGCATACCAAATTTCATCGTTATCGGTTCAGTAGTATTTGCTTGAAGAGTAACAAACATCCACACATACAAGCTTTCACGTTTTCTTTCAAAGTGTGGGTAACTGCTATAAAATACCTAGATTTTGAATCTACTTATTTCAAGGGTGAGAGCCATCCGCTCCCCCGCAAGTCCGGTGATGATGACGAGGATACTCCAGGCCATCATCGAATGTTAGCTTGGAAAAAAAACTGTGCTAATGGATGAAGAAAGTTGAACAACTCAAATAATTGATGTATGTTAATAATTTCAAACAATGGCGTCGATAATAGATAGGTATATTGATATACCATGAAATATTGGCCCATTTAAAACACATCGATCTCATTTCGAGACATTAACTTATATTATTAGGTATCTATCAATAAGAATCAGATACTAAGTAAACAACATGTTTTCGTACATGTATGTTTGCATTGCATTTAACATTAAACAATAACATAATTCGGGTTTGTAATGAAATCTTTATGCAGCATCTTGCTCTCGTCTCTCATTACAGTTATCAAAAAAAATATATAAAGATATTTATGTGAATAGTAATAAGGGTCCTTAAACGTCTATTAATCTAAACAATTAACAAAATATCTTTGTACACTAGAGTAAAAAAGGACAATTCTTAACAGATGCCTAATTAGGTACCAACTTTGTGTTAAACAAAATGACATTAGAGGATTAATCCAAGTCATGTCTTGTGCAACAATAACAAAAAAAAACAAACCCAAAAAAAATCAAACGTCAAAAATTCAAAACTAGTGACGGGACACACGTCACCGAATCACAGAAATCACTGGTCCGGATACGTTCTGTCGCAAGCGGGCCGCGGTCGCACGGCAATAATCGACAAATAGTACACCGGACGAAATGAAACTAGACCGTTTATGCGGTAAATGGGAAATGTGTTTGCCTATTTGCCGACCCCTCGTAAGGGTGACGGAATCGTGGAAACGGTAACGCGATAACTGTTACTGTTTGTGTGACTGTACTAAAGTACTAAAGCGATGATCGAAGATGGCGTATGGGATGACAAGTGGGGGGGGGGGGGGGATGTCATCACCGTCATCAGCCTGTATTAGTCCACTGATGGACTGGACGGACATAGGTCTCTCCAAATGCTCGCCACTCCCGTCTATTCTCTATGGGAAGTACGTACTTAGTAAAATACTTTAGGACTTTAACATTAACACAGGCCCTTAGATAAGATACATTTTTCTTTTAAAATAGAATAGTAACATAACTTAATAGTAATTTGTTTTTTAAAGATTCTTTTTATCTTTTACATTTTGATCTCATTTCTTTGTAACCGTTTTGTAACCTCTATGTAACTTCGTAAAGCTATTGAGACAAATCTATTGTGTTCTAGATACTATTTCTACAAGTGTCTCGAAACAAGTCTAGACTCGTAAATTGCGAACCTGACAAATAACTAATCAGACATGTGATTTGACCTCATGACAAAAATGAGAGTAGTTGATTTATTTGACATTAAAAATGTGACGAATTTATTGCGCCGATAGAGGATGCGTCGTACGGAATGCGACAACGCGTAAATATCACGTTATTTACAACAACATCACGTGTTGCAACTAGTAATGTTGTATTTTTAGAACGTATCAATGTAAGATAGACGTGAAAGTGTCAGCAGAAATAGATCGGTTCGATTCCGTTCGAATTGATTTGTCTCAATCCAACTCGCCTTTGAGATCGATACCGATATGTACAATGTACCTAGTTCAATAATAGCTGGTAGGAATTGATATTTTGATCTAACGGAGTATTTTACAGTAGTTTGGCTGCTACTTTTAAGTTCTAATACAATATAAAATAACAACGGTTAAGATTAACGTTTCAAGATACTTGTTACTTTTAGTTTTTTGAGGATTTTGACTTCACTTTGAGTTGCTTTTGGATTGTAGTCAACATCAAAAGGATGAGGTACAATAATTGGTCCAATATGTAATTTTTCTTACGATTATCAATATCTCCGGCATTGACAAACGCTTCTGCAATTTTTATCTTTTTAAGTTTTTCGTATTACGTACCAAGAAGTGCCAGTACGAACTACGTAAATAAAAAACAAAGTATACGTACGAAACGGCCATAAAACACGTCAGTAGCGGCTACTACGCTCTGCTATGGACGCCAATTGAGCAAATTTGCCCCTATTGAGCAGATTAGAGCGCCGAGGTTTCTGCAATTACTAGTGGGGACCGGGAATGGATCGTTACCTAAAACTGGAGTTGATGGGTGCCCCCTATTACCTAGTGGCACAAGAGGGAAGAGGTAGCAGGTTCAATACGACAAACGGTTCCTAAGTTTACTTTTTTCTAGTCTAGATACAAGAGGCACCGGGTTTTCTGTAACTTTTTGAACGTAGTTTGAAGTATCTGTTTTTAATGTTACATCTACTGATGCAGAATGGTCCAGTGGCTAATTTTGTAGAGCCCCTGTATCTTGCGTTAAAAGTCGTGGGTTTGAGTCCCACTCGTAAGAATATAAAATGTAAAATATGTGATGAACTTTAGTGTCAATGCCATAATGCAATGATTAAAAACAAATATAAAAGTAACAAGTGTTATATAATTAGTGTCTATAAAAGTTTCGAAGTCATTTCAAGCTAGATAATTAGAAATGAAAGTACTATTTACTATCACATACCAATAACAATTACCAAATAACTCGAATTACGGGTTATTCCGTATTCATCCGATGTGATCTCATCCTACGTGAATTTTTTTCCTTACTCATCCTAATTTCGTTCCTTAATCATCCCAAAGCTAATATTTCAATTTTAAGTTCCTTATTCATCCCAAAATAATTCCTAGCTCATCCTATCACAAAACATTTTAAAAATAAGAATATTTTGTACGGTTGGAATAAAAGTTTAAAATTTAATTTAGTCGTTTTGTCAAATAAAACTGCAAAAAATCTGATAAAACAATATATTTATTTATAAATGTTGTATTAAACAGTTAGGTATGTTTATTTTTAAAAATGAAGAATAATATATAAGATATTTTTCATATGATTAACACAGCAATATTTTTAAATTTTGACAAACAAGACACAATCAACTTTGATTTCAAAAACATCGTCTTCTATATCTAAACTGTATGATTTTTAAAATCTTGTAATAAAATGTAAAAAAATAATCTTAAATTAAAAATCACAGATTAAGGAGGAACCAGGATATCAGTTAGTGGTGAACTGATTAAAGCCAATTCGCAACATGGTTAAAACAATTAAAACCAGTTTATGGGTGATGAATACGGGGATACAAAATGTATCTATCTCTTTCTAACAAAAGATTCTATCTCTTTCACTTGTATGCACAGGTAATAGTTAAAAATACAACTTGGTGACTCATTATTAGATGTAAATAAAACCGTTATTATTATTTTCTTTAATAGCACGCGCAAGTTTGGCTTTCGGTTTTAAGTATATTTTATTAAATATTATGTTATTTTTTTGTTTTAACATACAGATTACTTTTTATTCATAATAATAGTATTTATATCCAAAACCTATTAATAGTTCACTTTCTGAAAATGGTTTGACTCTTGATTTTGCTATCCATACTTTTTATTGGAATATTCACCTAGTGATGAGGAAAGACTGCATTAGTGTTGTGCCAAGACAAAATCTAATAGGATGAGCTAGGAATACTATTTTAGGATGAGTAAGGAAATCGGATGAGTTCACATAGGATGAATACGGAATAACCCAGATTAACAACATTCTTAAGGAAACATTAAACCTGTGTTGTTTACGTCAAATTTCTCAATTCTGCTCTCATAAGACAGGATACAGTAATAAAATATGTATCCTGTTAATCCACTTCAATTGAGGTAAAAACTTTATTGAATAAGAACTTTTTGGAAACTAATATGGACACGCCTTAACGATAGAGCAATCTCGTTTCGTAATTAATATAAAAATCCTTTATATAGTTAATTACATTTGAACGAAAATGTTAACCGCTCATAAAATCTTTAAATGCAATCAAAATCTAGTTCAAAATTATTTAAACTTTACGTAAGAAGTAAGTGATTTGTATATAAGTTATTTGTTACACGTTTTGAATTGCTATACATTTGAAACTTGTTAGTTGCAAAATCTTATTTTCAGTACAATAACCAATAATATGAAATTTTATCACACTACGTACATAATGTGATACATATAAATTTATTATTCAAACGACTCCAAATTAGAAACTCTACCGCAATTCGATATCTTAACAACTTAACTACAAACAAAAGTTTATCCACATCACACCAACGTGCCATATAAATTAATATCGAATGACACATCGATTGTTAGATAAAATCATCGATTATCTTATTCCGAACCTTTCATCTCGCTCTGGCCATTAAAATAGTCACTATTCCTGTCTCTTTCTCGTAAATTTTATTACGCTATCGCGCCCCTGGGCGATAGAGTTGTAATTTATTTAAAAATCTCTTAATTATAGCAATTAAAAATCGGCTTCTTCGATGTTTCCGTTGTTTATAGCTAGTTTTGTGAATATTTATCAATATTATAACCGATTACGTATACTAGAGTATTGCTTTGGGGTCCTTTGGGGAATGGAAAAACGACTCTATGTTTCACAGTTCAATGAATTATGAATCCTGTTTGATTTATGACGTATGCACTTAAAAAGTTTACTAAAAGCTCTACTATTAGGAGTTAGTGTCCTTTAAAATTGTTTTTGTGACTAAATAAACTTCAGGCTAAAGTTTTGAATGTTTGGTTTCCATATGAAAGAAAGTAAAAATTCTGAAAGATCTGTACTGAAAACTGCTAAACATATGCATTCTCAAAAATAAAACTTTACTTTCTGATGTAAAAGTAGTAAAGATATGACAAGGTATAAGATATAAAATACGTCAAATTGTATGGCACCATCCACTACCATCAAGGCAACACCCAAAATCTTCACACGTATTATGTGCGGAACCAAATACAAAAACTCATTTCACACTTGACCGTTCCCAGTCCTCTTATGAATGTATCGAACGTTATAATTTGGTAGACAGCTCAAATCAGTTCATTTAATCGATTAACTATCGATTGGCTCGTTTTAAATATAATTAGATTTCGATATTACCGCTCACATTTACCTCTCTATCCTAAGTTGGTTACAGTTAATGTAATAAAATTATCGTCAAGTGTGAGTCGGATTAGTTTTTACACGGTTTGGTTTTGGTATTAGTTTCGAAAGGTTTTGTTTGATTTTCCTTCTTATTATTACTAGCTTTCATACAATATAATAGTGTTCAATGTGTTTGAATGTAAAACACTGAAATTTGATTACCTATCTTCTCACATACTAGTCATTTATGTTGAAATGTAAAAGTAACAATATTACAAAGTTGAATAAAAAATAATACAAAAAAATCGTTAGCCTGAAACAAGGCTTTATAAAATGTATTGTTAAATTTCAAAAGGTTCCTCGGTTTACGGTAAGGTTGAATTTGAACACATTATTATCGAAATATAGATTTTGGCATTTATTAAAAAAATATATGTAAACGATTACGGTTCTCACAATGATTATTACTAACACTAGATCATATTAATGTAACGCGATACAAAATTAGGTTGTTAAACAATAAACAAACTCTAACGCTGAACCCCAAAAGCAGTATTTTGACAAACCAGTTCAATTTTAATTGATTAGTTGGTAACGAGACGTCTTTTACGACTGAGCCCGACTTTATTAAGATAATAATGTTTGTTTTCTTCATTCCCACGTCTTGATAGTTAGTAAACATCTGGTAACGAACTGGACAAATTAACAAAAATGTTACTTTGAGTCGCCGCCGGAAGGAAGTCTTTGTGAACTTTTTTCTGTAACCGTTTTTTTTGGAGAAAAGAAATAACTAGCTGTAAACAGGTCTATCTAGTAACTCTGGTGCTGTTTTGTCTATTATCTACCTAATATTGTTAACATACGTTAAGTTGGTGGGTGCACGCCCGTGCCTCGGAAAGCACGTTAGGCCGGTGGTCCTGCGCCCGATCTCTCTACGGCCATGTCGGATTGCCGTCTCACCGAACTATGAGATTAAGGGAACTGAACACTTGTACTTGTGCACTCTATCATCATTCATTCTCCTGCCCTTGTCCCACACTAAGTGGGGTCGGCGCAACATGTATATTTCTTCCACTCGGGCCTGTCATTCGTCATCTCTGCGTGTACTCCTTTCACTCCCATATCATCTCTCACGCAATCCATCCATGTCTTCTTCGGCCTTCCTCTACTATTACGTCCATTGACATTCATACTCATCGCTCTTCTAGTCACATGGCTTTCTTCCCTCCTCATAACATGCCCGTACCAAGCTAACCTTGCACTTCTCACCTTTTCTAAAATTGGTGCAACTTTCAGACTTCCCCTTATATATTCATTCCTAATCCTGTCCAACCTTGTAACTCCACACATCCATCTCAACATACGCATCTCATTTGCATGCATCTTCCTCTCTTCAGTCTTTTTCATTGCCCAGCACTCTGATCCATACATCGCGACAGGTCTGATGACCGTTTTGTAAATTTTCCCCTTAAGTTTAAGGGGCATTTGTGGTCACAAGTTGTTCCCGAGACGTTTAGCCACCTCATCCGTCCAGCATTCATTCGCCGCTTCACGTCTCCACCAATTTTGCCGTCGTTTTGGAAAAGTGAGCCTAAGTACTTAAAGTCGGAGCAGACCGGTAGGGTTACACCATCTAAGGCAATTGGAGAAATAATCAAAGATGCTGTAAGAAAATATACATTCAGTTTAGATATGTCTTTATTAAATACATCTAGTTCAACTCGTGAATGAAAAATATAGTGACAACAATTCAGAACGGACCAACTATACATTCAAACCAACCAATTTCATCCAACGCACGCCATTCGAATCGTAAGAAATCGCCAGTCTTAATTTCACAATCCATAAAAATAACGATAAAATACACGGGACGATAACAAAAAAGACGTGCAAACGTATACTTTTACGTTTTATAAAGTAAAAACCGTCCGAGCCGGGGTCACATAATGCATTATAATTTTATACAAAGATACAAAATGCAACAGCAAAATGAATATGCAGAGGTTATGCGTGTGTTGCGATTGAGTTATTGTGGGGCATGCGTGTGCGCAGGATGGGCGTGTGTGTGTTTGTTTGTCTGTGAGCGGGATAGGGTGACCAAGTTTATCCTTGTAAAAGACAAGGCAAAAGACAGACTTTAGGACACTTAGTATGTTTACGAGTCTATCTTAGGGCTTAGAGCCATCCGCTCCCCGACTAGTCCGGTGATAAGGGTTAAATGCCTTCCGCTTCCGCGCATGTCCGGTGATGATGACGAAGCTACTCAAAATCATCATCGTATGTCAGTTAGGAAAAAAAAGAAGATTGTATTAGTAGCGTTTTCGAAAACAATAATCCAAAAATGATGGTGCTTTTGAAGTTATCATTCGTAAGACTTGTTATCTTTTACAATTGTGAATGCGTAATCATGAAACAAAGATAGTTTTTTTTTTTATGAGATGTACGAGCATACCAATTCCGTAGCACATGACAGAAAGTGATATCTGCTTACTTCTCTGAAAAATGCGTGATTTTATATATGTATGAGCATGGTTTCTGGTAGTTACTTAGTCTCAGCCCCGGTGGGGACAACAAATGGGCTAAATCAATTAATCAATTATATATGCGCCAAATAATAAAGTATGTGGTAAGGGTAATAGAGCAACTTTTAAATGACCCTTGGAACCAGCGCTAGCATAAAGTTTGACATTTGAAAGTCTCTACATTCCGCAGTTGATTCCCACCTTATGGCCACCCTACTCGCGCACAAACACGCGAAGAAATGCATATTTTATGACGCTGGTGCATTCTGAGCGGTACCACAAAGAAATTATACGCGCATTAAATCTATGGAGGTGCGACTTTTTTGTTGTTAACTCTTTTTTTTTGCAGTCCGTATTTTAGATAGGTTAGGCAATGTACCATGCCATATTTATGGATGGGCCGTATGGTGATTGCGATTCATGAAATGAACGCGATTATCTATTTATAGATGTTTAATTAGTATGAAGTTGAGTTAGTGTCGAATGGTTTAAATGCTGTATAAGCTAAGCAATTTGTGTATGCAAGAATTTTTGCAGATATATTTCCTGCTATTCTTTTGTATGTAGGATTTTATAGAAGGTGAAAATCTAGGCAAAGAAAAGTTATGCCTCTCTACTTTCATTAATTTTGTCAAATCAAAAATCTTCATCAGTAATATAACTTATATTTGTCTCTGCGTTTCTACTAAATTACAACTTATGCACAATAACAGATTTCAAGCTATGGAAACTATGACTACAGGACATACATTATATTTACGTCCAAGGAGATTTGAGAACCGTCTTGAAAATAATAAAAAAAAAGCTACGCTAAACGACTCTTCGCATCCTATGTTCGTAGCAAGAGGATATGCAGGCAACTCCTAAGTTAATTAACAAAAGACTGTACTTACTGATGCGACTGGTCCAAAGGACAGCTGCTTCGATTCCCGCCCAGATACAGATTACGCTTTAGGTTCTAAACTTAGATTATGTAAGGTTTTCTTTATGAAAGTTATACTTAATGGAGTTCAAAGCAGAGTTTTCGCTGAAAGAGACAATGCGATTTTTGTTTTCTGCTTTTCATTTATTTTTATTGACAATAAAATATAAGTATTATAGCTTAAAGTGCTAAGTAATAAAAAAAATATCAAGTTGAACGATGATTAACGCAAAAAACTAAGACTCTATCGAATAATAATAACAGCACAAGTCACAAACTCTTTCATCATCATCATCATCATCATCAGCCCATATACGTCCCCACTGCTGGGGCACGGGCCTACCTAAACTAGGGCGATAAGGCCTTAGTCGACCACGCTGGCCAAGTGCGGGTAACTCTTTCATACGTCCAGTTTATTCTCAAAAGTTTTCACGACAGAACTCTACATATTTGCAGAATGCTCATAAAAATATAACTATTTACCGAACAACAACCAGACGTTCAGTTTTTTGCAGCCAGCATCGGAATCTTAATCGTATATTATGCAGATTTTATATTCGATACGTGATTCGATTCTCTATCGAGACGGGTAGACATTTCAATCGGACATGTTGTCTTTTTTTTCGTGTGACGTTTTATATTTTCCGGAACGCGACTGTTGTTATGCGGAAATATGTATTGTGTAATGTCAGAATATATAAATAGGATTTATCCGCTTTATTTGTCTGGTATTGTTTGGTTGTGTCCATTAAACTTTATTGTAAAAAAGTCAAAGGTTTTCAGTAATTTCTTCTATGAATGCTTTATGTAATAATCAACATATTGATTAAACATACCAGTTCTCGCTGCAGGATTTTCTCCTTAGAGAATGAATTGACCTTTTCTTAGACAAAGTGTCTTCATCAGGCACAGGCCTACCCTAAGCTAGGGTGATAAGGCTTTAGTCAACCACCCTGGCCAAGTGTGGGTTGGTTAGAATTTCTTCGTAGGTGTGCAGATTTCCTCACGATGTTTTCCTTCACCGATAAAGCATCGAATAATCGTACATGTGAATTTCAAATTTGAATAACACATTGGTACGTAGCGGGGTTTGAACTGGCGACCTTTCGCATGGCAAGCAACGACCTTAACCACTCGACCATCGACGCTTTTGAAACCGTAGATTATACAACGTGTTATCTATGGTTTCAAAAGAATCTTGACATAAACAAAGCAAAATCACCTTCTGTTTGCATTAAACCCACAGTGGGCAGACCAAATTGATAGCGTGTAACAAGATCACCCGCGCACGATTAAAAAGAATCGACACCGAGACGCACAAAAGTATCGATTATCGCAACATTAATCCGTAATCGGGCCGTGGTAGCCGCGGGCCGATCGATCATTCGATTTTTTATTTTACACTAATAGTTTTGAAACGAAAATGTGTGTCATGTCCGGCTCTTGCATCTTTTACTTCGGTTTCGTAAAAGTGGTTTATTCATTTTGGTCTATTTATCATAAGGTCATTTTAGGGTTATTTTTTTGACAAGTGACAACATTCTAATCTTCAAACTGATTATACATTTTTAAGATCAACAGTACTTATTGCGTATCACATTAAGTGATGTAAAATGGATTCATGACGTCGACCAACCCGCACTTGGCCAGCGTGGTCGACTAAGGCCTTATCGTCCTAGTTTAGGGTAGGCACGTGCCCTAGCAATGGGGATGTATATGGGCTTATGAAAAAAAAATGTATTATTATTACATTAGGTAGATCAAGGCACCTATTTTTGAAATTGTTGAATAAGTAAGTATAGCGATCAGATAGCAAATGGAATCCAGATAAGTATCATCAATACCGCGCAGGCCTCCAACTCAAAGGATCCAGACAGAAAAATGTCTATATCCAATTGGCGTACGCAATTCCCATTGTCATTCAACGTCTAATTGACTACCGAGCGTGTCCAAAACAAACAAAAAGGCTAGTCCATCAAGTGAGACAGAGTAAACAGAGCAAAAACTAAACAAGATCATGCGGAATCGTTTCGATCGTTTACTCCAATCGGCGCGCTTGAGGGGGAGGGCTCAGCGAAGACGCCCGAACAATGGCGAGCCGAGCGTCGATTAGGTCTCCCTCATGGAAATTAATTGCCATCTGGATGGAGACTGGAGATGTTGATAGGAATTAATTGCTATCTGGATGGACACTGTCGATGTTGAAAGGAATTAATTGCTATCTGGATTGAGATTGTTGCTATCAATGGAATTTATTGCTATCTGGAACTGCATCGGACCTGAAACCTTTTTGGTTGGAAAGTATTTTTGTTATCAAACGTCATAATAATGATGGCCAATATTGCAGTTCGGATCTAGGAAAACCTACTTGCATCATTAGCATTTACTAGTATTGTATGAAGATCACCAGATATTTTGTAGCTAGTCTAGTTGTCAAAACAATTTATGGTCTATTTACTGCAAATCATAAATCTAAAAAGAATCTGATTTGACTTGATTAATGTTAAAAAGCTGTCACTCTGCCATTAATCACTCAGTTTTGAACTAGAATCTTTCACGAATTACGCAAGTGACCTATGTTTTATAAAAAAGAACGAGTTTTGTAATCAAATACAGGCAAAATAGATGTTAAATTACTTACAAATGGGTCTAAAAGCCTTCATCCAGTTTAGACAAGGCGAACAAACAAGATTGACTTTTATAAGACTGCTATAATTTACTATAAGGATGACTAAGTAGTATTTACATAATTGCATTTCAATGCGTTATTGCATTCAAAAAGAACAAAGATGAACATAATTCATAAGGCGCGTTTCACTCCGATCGAATGACTTGGAAGCTTCGGACAAAAGACTAAACATTCCAACTCCGAGTATTCGGTGGGATGAGTATTAATTACAATTAATTGCTATTGGAAAGAGACTGTTGATATCACACCAACATAAAATTTTATCACATTGTATAATGAGGCCTAAATTTTGTGTAATTAGCGGAAATATCCATCAGTTCAATTTCGTGAGAGAATTTATAAATAACTGTCTTCCGTTTGTCTTATTAATACGCGTGAATACATCTGTCGATGTAAATAAAAACGACAATGTAACAAAAGAAAGGAACATTATACACGGCAATAAATGTAAACACAACTAGAGTAAAAGCGCACACGAGTGTTTTAATTTACTCAAAGTTAATTAATCAACGTGTAATTAATTGTACGGCCATTCCGATTCTGATGAACAACAGGATCGGGTCCATAAATTGGCGAGGGAATAGCGACATGCAATTGCCATCTGCACATGTAACCGAACGTACGCAGGCAACATATCTAGATCCCTTATCGATCGATGGATCCCGATTTGATCTACGCATGCGTACGTTCATAATTATCTGGGCTCTTTCATTCGCCGACTCGACTACGGCCGCCCGCGCCGTGTGTAAACGTCTCAAATCATATTGCCGATTAATTAATGCTCATACAGCATTGTATACAATGTATAATTACTGTTCAAACATGACCCAAGGCAATTCGGGGATTAAGTTACACCGATATGTACCGTTGCAAACGATTTAACAAGTCATCAGGTTTTGTGAAAAGGAACCAAAGTGGTCTTAGGATTGAACCTTGTTGACCTCAGTTAATTCCTAGCTATCATTAGATATTTTTTCTTAAAATAAAAACTTAGATTTTTTACATCATGCACATACCTAAATAAGATCTATTGTTGCAAAGAAATCAAGACGCTATTACAAAAGATCTATTAAACTTGATAACATAAGAATGTTCTCCTAAATTCGTATCAGGAAAAAAATAGTCAGAACCATTATTCGTTAAAATGTATCTGTTGCTAAAAACGACACAAAAAGATCCCACGGCCAACAAAATTACAATAAGACATATTACTATCTATACAGGAAAACTTTAAAAACATATATCCAATCTCGTGGCAACAATGCCTAATCGATCGATGGAAAAATAAAACTAGACGGTGCTTCTTATCGGTATATCTTAAAACGAAATATTGTAATAAAAAGTACGTAGACTGCTGCAAGACACGTTTTGCCTTCAAACTATGTATTTCCATTACAATTTCAATCTTATCCCCTTGCAATAGGAGCATCTGTTACTAAAAACTGTTACTTCAAATGCAAATGTACTAAAGTCACATACATTGACGCAATGAATATGGAATGGAAGGAATATGATTCATCTCCTTTGGTGTTCGTACAAATGAAGAATGAGATTCAATTTTAACTCAATTAGATATGCAGGAACTTCCAAATAAGTAATGGTATTCAGAAACATTTTTTATAAGGACAGCACATGTTCGTAGTTTGTACACATTTGGTTAGTTTTTGAGGATGACGAATCACAATTCCGCGGAAGCGTCTTCGGAGCCTCATAGCTCGTTAATAAGCTTAAGAATTCTAAGTAGATACTTATATGTTGTGTGTCAATAGCTAGATCTTTGTCCGTACATACACCCATCGCCCCGCCTCATTACCTCCTCAATGCGATACACAGCCTCCTCTGGCCGGCACCAGCTACAACTGAGCCCTCATTTCAATAAAAACCATTAATAAACCAATCAGCATTACATATCAAGTTACGTTGGGCATACATGGCAAGCGGATATTCTATGATACAGTCGATGAAATCGACGCTTACCTTATTACCATCGCACACGATCCACAATCGGACGACATTGTCAACACTAAAGCAATCGGTTGTTGTGTGCGTGAATTGGTGTGTGTAGTAACCGCATTTACATTTTAGAGATACTTGCACAAAGTAAATGTCAATTTAGACGGAGACGAGTGTTGAAGCTAGGGTCTGGTGTAGTTATTGACCCCAGGATGCAAGTTCGACTTGTGATAGATGATCGATACAGTAATCGATCTTTTTAACATCAAAAGCAATTTCATTCATGATTTATTCCATCTCCACATACAACACTGATTGCAAGTTGAAATTATTCATTAACTATTCGAGATTGTTAGTAACCTCTACCAATGCTACTGTTATCTACATCTCACGTGACATTTAATTTCAATTAGAAGCAGAACCGTAAATGCGGATCTAAAAAGTAACACAATCATATTGGCATTTGAACATTTACCTATCGAGCAAATGCCAGGGAGGATTATGGAGTTCGGAGCATTGGTGGTCACAGCTGTCCCACCGAGCATCGTGTGAATTTTATGGACTCGCATTTTTATTTTTGTCTGCCCGAGTTGCGGTTTCGCATCGTAATTCCACAATTCACAAACATTGCCATGTATCAAATCACGTAGCTCGCGTAATTATGTAAATTGCATATACAGTAACTATTGCCTATAAACCGGAGGAAATAAAAAAGTTTAGAGGAAAAGGAACATTAAGTAAATTCTAATGGCTTGTTATTTTGTAGGGCGGATAATTTGTTATTTGATTTGGAATCAACATTCCGTTGACGCGGAAGTTATTAAGTACGGTGTTATAGCAAGGTCTTGATTTAAGCCATCTACTTGTTTCGTTCGTATCGAGAGCAGTGATCGTTTATCGTGTAAGCGCATTGTTTACTAAACATGCAAGAGGAAGTCACACACCTTGATTCTCTGAATCATAAATCCCATACGTAGGGACTTTCGTCGATCACAAGGTTCCATTGAGCGGACTCGAGGGCCCATTATGTGGACCCCATTGTTTCGGCTGAATGAGCCGGCACAATATCTTACGAAATTTCCTAAAAAACCACGATCGCATTATAAATGCATATTATGTCGAACATTATCTGATTCGGTCCCTCATCCATTGTCTTTTTCTTTTTCTCGTCGGATTCCGTATCCTCTTAGCGGATCAATTCGAAATACGTTTGTGAGAATTAGAAATTTAACATGAACTGGTTTCGGACAAGTGATCTCGTTCTTAATCTACTGTTATAAATTAGAGGTAATAAACTGTATACTTTGGTGTCTAACAATACTAATTTCGGTGTCGATTTCGCACAATCGCTTAAAAAATCGTGAGCCATTAGCACAAGAAGGTTCGTAGCAAGTGATCTCTCTAGTTCATTAATAATAACTCTCACTGGAGACCTCCTATTATTACAATCACGAGTATTCATGCACGACTTATGTAACTCCAAATTATCAAGACGTATGTTAACATCCATTGTGTTACGAGCGCTAATCTACATAAGTATAGGTATTAATTCGTCTTTCAAAAACGATTTTGTAAAAAACGCAGAGGTGGTGTTTCGACATCGCGTCTGACAAAGTACGGTTTATTTAGACGAGCTTGTGCTATGCGGATAATCTAAATTGTCAATACAATAAGATGTAGCGTGGTTTGTACGAGTGTTTGTCTGAGCCGGAATGGCGGGCACGAAAGTGTCTTCATCATTGTTTTGCTTTTAAACATGATTCCTTTGATGCGATCCGGTGGTTTCTGGTTTCAATTTGTAAATAGTTTCAGTCTACGTAATCATTTTGAGGGAGATCTAAATACAACGACCTGACTATGTAATATTGTTTTTGTGAAGAATTATCAGAAGAAGACCGAATAAAGTCTAAAGTTAATTTTTAAGTCCAATCAGTTGATTAGGGTACATATTAACTAGTATGTAAGGAAATCTTGGATTACTCAGAACTGGTCCTCAACATTTCTTAAAGCTTACTCCACCTTTATCACAAAGCATTATAATTAAAATGAAATATTTCCGACAAACGTTGATACAAATCCTGTGTATTTTAAAGTAGCGTAAAAAACTGTATAATTGGATTCCAAATTCTGAGCTCAAATACGCCTACACATCGCCACAAAAAGGATCCGAAACACAAAAACACTTTCGTGACGCGGTGTACGGGCCAGAGTCAACGATCACTCACAATGGGGCACACAGAGTGACTAGGAGAAAACATTGATTAATTACCATAATAATTTATTTGATACTCCAAAACTTTATACGAGAGGCCGGTTGCTCAACCGGCGAGACGTTTAAGTTCTTCTCGAACCAGAAACGCCAAACAACGAAGACGGAAACGTAAACGCCCGACTTATTGTACCAACAGACTTGCCAGTTTTAAATATACGATGAAAACAGTATATTGTTCGTTTGAATATGATGCATGGAGGTGATTTGGCTGTTCCAAACAAAAGAATAACTTTGACGGAATAGGAATAGTTGAATGTATCGTTAGCGGAGATTGTTTTCTGTATTAGCATAATATCGCTTTTTTGTATTAAAACTGTTTTTTGTTTTTTTTGTAGGTCTGTTGTCCGCGTTGAATCATTTGGACCAAGCTCGCAAGAACTCTCTACAGACCACTGTTGATTACTCTAGATATGTCAAAAGGTACGGTATAATTATGTTTCTCATTATCTTTTTTACTTTGATGTGAACTTTTTAGACATCTGCATATAATAGTTTGTAGTATTGTTTATATTTTTGGCTTGTCCAAACATTTTTTTTAACAATTTGTAAAAATAAAATGTGTCATTTCAAAATTCGATCGTAATCGTAATTGGCTTTAAATTATTTTCTTCATACGTTCCACATAAAAAGCTTTAACATTTATTGCATTTAGCTCAGATGTTATCATGGACAAGTAATTCCTGTATCCAACATTGAAAATGTTGCAAAAACTGTCCACGATGATGACCATTGCGACTGTATTTCCAATATGAAATAATTGCCTTCTCCTTATTAAACTATTTTTAATGCGAATGATGGAATGTCATCGATATTACAAGAGGTTAATAGACCCTTTCTCAGGTTAGTTATGGCAGTTAACATAACTCTTGCCAGTTTTAACATCGTCTGCTAGATAGAACGTGTTGGATTCCAGTCGGTGACAATAGTAGTAGGGGCAAACATTTCGTCAAAGAATAAATAGTTACAGAAGGGGTTCCTAATTAATTAACCATCATTATCTAAATCATGGATCAGAATTCATTTAACGTCATAGTTCAAGAAACACATGGTTCTGCCATATATTCACTATCCAAGAGAGACTGTAAAATGAAAATACAAAATAGTGAGAAAAACAGTTGGCGATGACGATTTACCAAAACAATATCTTTCCTCCAAACTCCCTTAGATTATCAAAAGCTTATTCAACTGTGTACTGGACCTTCTGTTGCTCTTTGCCGTGGAAACTATTGAAGGCGTCATTTATGACTTATGGGACACGTTTTTTTTTCGCCCACCTCATGTTAATTAACCGTAATTGTCTCACTTGCTGGTTCAAAAAACTCACTGACACGCGCATTCATCGCAAACCATAAGCAAACATAGAATGGGCAGATTCGTCTTATATGACAGCTCGGGATTTATGGGACAGTGAACACGCTTTTGTTGTTTTAACTTGTTACTATTTTTATGGCTTCACACTGTTGGTTTGGTTTTTTTAAATTGTACTTGTAAGAGGTTTGAATTCTACTCCTACTTATACATGTCCTATGATCTAAAGCAAATTACTTGTACGACCTAAATAAAGAGACTTATAAAAAATATTTAACCTATTTTTAAATAGAATAGGTGTCCTATATAAAAATGTAAAGTTGAGGATACCTTTTAACCCGATTGCCGACGAAAGAATGGTAATTGTTTTATCGTCTACAAGTACACACATGTTTTTACAATATCTAAAAAATGTAAGACTAAAAATTTTAGTACTTCTGGACAATATAAAAAATATACATGATTTGATGTTTTTTTTTTCACAGGTACAGCTCAACTTTGGAATGCGGTTCTTCATACTGCAAGGAGCTGGGGTACAGGGAACACTTCCACTGCATGGACTGCACCGCCAGGGTCTTCTGCAAGAAGGAGGAGATGATCAGACACTTCAAGGTTTGAATGCCATTGATTTCAGTATATCAGTCATAGTGACTATAGATTGAAAATTTCTTATAAGTGGGTCTTCCGCTGATAATCTCTACGATACCATGTTAGCTCTGGGATCATTTCTGTCTTATTTATGCCAGAATTGAATTCAAGACTTAAAAATAAGTGTACGTCTGATGAGATTAGACATAAATTGGATTGTCCATGCTAAACTTAAGTTCAAATAGTCAATTCCTGCAAAATTTCTAATCCTAGTCATTGTCTTTGAAAATACCTTACGTATAGAGACTTAATTTATGATTTTTTCAACAGTGGCACAAGAAACGCGACGAATCTCTCGCGCATGGTTTCATGCGGTACTCTCCCCTGGACGACTGCTCCGAGCGATTCACCGACTGCCCCCACAACAGGAGTCAAACCCACTACCACTGCATACAGGATGGGTGCGATAAGGTAAGTCATTTTCATCAAGTTGTTGGATTTGAAATATCTAACATATATCGTTAAGATGCTCAATGATTCATCATTCCTCTCCCTACTACTGGGTTCAAGCTTTTAATTTTGATAGAAACAGATTTAAAAAATCAAAACTGACCCGTTTTTGGCCAAACTGTTTGTCCCGTCTTTCCCAGATTAGCAGATCATAGACCTATTGTAGCAAAAGTTATTAAAACTCAGTTATTCTCAGTTATAATATTAGAAATTCGTGCCCTTTTTTGCAGATGTTCCAATCTGCCAAAAAAGTAAAGCCAAGCCATTTATTTATACATCCCCATTTCATAACAGTCAAATTTTGCTGCCAGCTATACATACCCTTTTAACTTACTCTCTAACTTCCCCAGGTATACATATCCACGTCAGACGTGCAGATGCACGCCAACTACCACCGGAAGGACAGCGCCATCCTGCAGGAAGGCTTCCAGCGGTTCAGGGCTACTGAGAGTTGCGCCGCCCCCCACTGCGTGTTCGCTGGTCAGCGAACCACCCACTTCCACTGCAGGAGACCTGGCTGCACTTACACGTTTAAGAATAAGGCTGATATGGGTAAGAATGTGATGCTGAATTCTTGTGTTGTAAGAAAATATTCTGTAGAAAAAATATGAAACTTCATAGATCCACATTGAGACTTCAACTGTATTTTGAACTCTTCAATGAATAAGATGACAATTAAGTATGAGTTGCTTGATGGCCCGATTGTGGTCTGATGGCACTGATATCAGTACCACAATGAAACCTCAATTGAAACAGACTTCAATTCAGGGTTTCACCATGACAGCTACTGTACCTTTTTTGTGTTACAAAAAAAAACATTTCAGAACTCTCTCTTGCGAAGGGTTAGATCCCCACCCGGGAATTTATATTATTTATTTATCTAAACCACTGTTGTTTCTCATATCCTGAAATTAGATCAATCAATGCATGTGATTTTGTGCCACATTCATATTAACAAGTGCCACTCTTCCACAGAAAAACACAAGACCTACCACATCAAAGACGAAGCGCTCTCCAAGGACGGCTTCAAGAAGTACATGAAGAACGAGGCATGTCCGTATCGCGATTGTCGGTTCAGCAAGACCTGCAACCACATCCACTGCATCAGGCCCCACTGCAACTACGTGCTGCACTCCAGCAGCCAGATCTTCACTCACAAGAGGAAGCATGAGAGGAAGGAACAGGAGATGAGCTTTGGGTAAGGATTTCTGGATATTACCTTTGAAAATCGTCATATTGGTTAGAAACCAAGACTTACTACTCCTTAGCCAGAGGACTACGTAGTAGTAATAATAATAAGCTAATTATTAGAGATTCGGTTTTGAACAACACAAAGAACTAAAAAATGCACTGAAAAGTGTAAAACTTGGTAATAATGTAACATTTTAGGATTGAACATTGCAACATGTAATTAACAACTTTCGTTAAGGTTCAATAATCGCTCTATGTTGGAGATCATCAACTCATTTGTTAATTATGTCTCATTTATTTATGTTTTTAACAGGCTTCCAACATCGGTAATCCAGAATGCACTGCTGCAGCAAGGTGCCGACCTGAGCATGTACTCCCCTGGGAGTAACCTCCACGGAGATGATGACATGTCCAACCCAATGATGGAGGACTACCCTCATCCATTTGTAAGTTTTTAATTATGAATTTGTTTAAAAAATTTAGGTAGTACCTCCCAATTTCAATTGAGATTTCTCAAGAAGTATTGTAGTTTAAAAATTAGTGTTCAAACACAGGTCCACTTACGATTTCCTTCTCTCTATACTCTTCAAAGTTCAATGACTGTCTTTAAATTTACTCTTTTTAGATCCTTTATCATTAGAAAATATATATTTAAACTCTTATTTGTTTCACAGAACCCGGCCTTAGTAGAAGAGGTTTCTCGCAAGTACATCGAGACCTACAACGGAGGCAAAGACGTAGACGACAAATGCGGCAAGTGCAGTGCCCTAAACAAGCATTACCATTGCTTGGCTGAAGGATGCAAGATGGCACACAGGTAATAAATAGCTTTCACTGAATAGTATTTCAATTCCGACATTTATTTTTAACCGATTTCAAAAATTAGGGTTAATGCACGTGGCGCGCGTTTTAAAAACGCTGTTGGTGCCCTGGCTACCACATCTCCAAATTAAATTCTACGAACAATATCACAGATTTGATCCCCAGAAACCCTTCAGTCTATGATAGAGATATATCTACTACGAAGTACCTGATCAAGATCACTCCGGCCAAGCACAAAACAATCATCTTCAGCACAAAACATTAATAATGACACTATCCTTCACATTTCAGCTGCCACACCACCATGGTGAAACATGTGATGGAGCATGAACAGCAGAACCAGGTCACTGAAGCTTACTTCGTGACTTACACCCGGAACCACCCGTGTGGGAACTCGGCTTGCCAACATATCCGGGACATTACTCACTACCATTGCACCTGGGTAAGTTCATAACTTTCTCTCTGAATAATTTTTTATAGCGAATTATGATAGCCATTTTTGATAGAGATATTGCAGTGTATGAGTACACAAAAATTAAGCGCTTTTCTTCCAATTTCAAAATGTTATACTTTTCCCTAATCTGTCGATTTTCTGTACTGTGTCAGTATTTTCCTAAGACATACAATGTATATTTTTGGCAAGTATGCGCCACCGTTGACTTCATCGTCACTTACCATCAGAAAAATTTGGCTTCAATTGCCTAGGCTAGTGACAGATATAAGAAATACTCTGACATTTGTGTAACATTTCCTATTATCTTTACAGGAGAACTGCGGTGCTGTAATCCTCTCCTCAGAGGAGCATCCATTCAGAAGACTGGAACACCACCGACAACACGCAATTCTCAGCCCTATGTCTCCTAACTTAGCGGCGAGATTCGCACCCAGCTTCACTCCTCAGCTCTCCGCTCAGCTCCACCCGAACATGGCTGCTCAACTTGGTCAAGTGCCAAGTCTTTCTAACCTGCCACCGAATTTGGCACAACTGGCCCAGATGGCACCAAGTCTCAGTTCCCAACTGACCCCGAACTTGCAGGCCCAGTTGAATCTTGGACCCAACCCTGGAGTGGTTCCGCAACAGATCAATCCGTCAAGTTCTCTCGATGAGATGTTCAGCAGGAAGAGGGGAAGACCACCAAAGAACAGGGTGGTTGAAGTATGGACGGATAATGTAAGTCATTGTTTACTTACTGATAATTACTTAATATTTTTGATTTGATTGTAAAGTGACTTTTCACTAATAAAGGTGTTTTTTTCAGGTGACTCCCCAAGCGATATTCACGTCCTTCAAACTGCCCAAGAGCAACCAATTACCTCCAGTAATACCGTCTCCAGTTATCCCTACTATTGAGGAGTTTCCGGTAAGTTCCTTTACTATGTTATGATATAAAAAAGCATCTTTTACTTAGAATTAACTTTAATCAACCTTTTTGTCTTAGAGTGATGAAGAACTTAACAACATTTTAGAATATTGTATCTCTACAATAGACTTATTTTTTCTTTTAGCGCATCAAATTCCAGCACTTCGAAGTCTTCACCAGCCCTGACACTTGCAGCCAGTTCTACCCGAGCTGCCAACTGAGGATGGCCAGACTCCACCTCCATTGCTTCAACTGCAGCTTCGCAGGAGAAACCCACATCATCATGGAGACTCACATGAGGGAGTCACACTCGGTCTCTCCTTTGCTAGAAGGCTTCGACTACTTCTCTTCCTTCGACCAGTGTGGAGGAAAGAGCTGCTTCAAGAACCAACTGAGATCCCATTTCCATTGTGCTCAAGGGAACAACTGCCCAGCTATTCTGACTCAGTATTCAGCATTAGCAACTCATAAGCACGGAAGGGGAACTCCAGTCATAAAGAGTGAGGACCAAGAAAGGTCGTTTGATGAAGCCAAAGATTACTCTTTGAAGGAGAGAGCTTCTGTGGACAGTGTGAGCTCATTGAAGGAGCCCAGTGATTCGTACATGCCTGCAAACTTCTCTATCAAGAGCGAGTTTGAAAGGGAACAAGATAACGTGTCGGGTAAGCATTTTTCTTCGTTGTATTAAGAGTTGTCCACTAAACTATACTCTTTTTACATTGCTGTCTATGATTTTTTTTCCGATATTATAGTTAGCATTAAACTAATCACAATCCACCGTATTAATTTCAGTAGTTAAAGCTACGGGCACCTTCTATCCGTCGTCTCACCTCAGAAGCAACGCCTCATCGCCTTCTCCAAGAAGCATCTACGATGCTTCACCGTCTAAAGACTTGAAACTCCGAATGGACTACGACAAGAAACCCTATGAGAGTCCCAAAGTGTCTGGCCCTACTATCCCTCCTTCGTGTCACGACCAAGCGTGCCCTTTGAACAAGAATGCTGGTGGGATGAACCTTCACTACCACTGCCCTCATTGCAGTCAAGCTTATGTGGACTTGAAGTTGCTGTTCAGCCACATGGTGAAGAAACACAGCAACACTATGGACCCTGGACCAGTGGGCCTGGCTGCTACGAAGGTAATTATCTATTTTGTGATATAAATGTGTTAGAACCAGTAGACAACCTTCTATGGCAAATGGAAATCCATTCAATCCATATGAAATCATATGTGAAGTGATCTCTGCGTACTCCTCATGGAAAAAGGCGTGATTTTATGTATGGATTTCGTGTCATTTATATGGCCCCCAAACTCTTGCTTCATCTTCCATTATTTATGGGTTCACTACAATTTGTAAGAATCTCGTTATTATCGGAGTATCATACACACAGTTGTACATTATTTTGTTCGATCCCAGTTTTAAGCTCAGAACCATTGCGTTTCAGGAGACTCTGGAAAGGGAATATCCAGAGATATCGATACTGCCATCAACAGCATCGTCGTCATCCACGAGTCAGGCTCCGTCGCCAAGCCAACGGCCTCCGAACCCTGCGGAACAAGTAAGTTTGAGTTACTTAAACGTTTGTTGTAAACAGGACTTTTTTACAAGATTTTGATCTCTAGTCTCTTGAACAGTGATAGCTAGACAGTTTTTCCTAACTGATATACGGTGATGGCTTGCAGTAGCCGGACTAGCGGGAGAGCGGATGGCTCTCACCCCTAATCTAAATAGTTGATATCACGTTCATTAATACACACTTTTTACTTCCAACAAATAATTTAATTGTATCCACATACAATATCAATCATTATGTAGACCTTACGGCCACTTTACATCAAGAGGACAGAGGCTAAAGAGTGTACTTTGAGTTTGAAATATCGTTCTCCTTTCATAGAATATCAATACTAATAGGATTACCCTTTTTCTAGGTACAAGCAGTGCAAAGTCTCCTACTCCAGCAATATCTGGCTGGTGGCAAGGGCACTCTCCAAGATCAACTGAAGATGCAACAGCAGTATACAGCTTCCTTGGCTGGACTGCCGATGCAAGTTGCTTTACTATCAAGAGGTGTTGGGTAAGTTATTTTTCTTAAGTATATTTATTTCCAAAGGATTACCCTGCGATTTTGTCTTCGGTTATACTACACTATTCGGTCAAATAATGTTTCACAAAATGGAACTTCTATTTACTAGGTAGGTTTTAGTCAATACTTTACAGCAAGTATAATTGCTATATTCTCGTTACAACGAATGCCTTCCTTACCTAGGTTTTAGTCAACTTATTGTATTCATCGCATCGCAGTAGCTAGTAGTATCTCACTGTGTCTACTTGCAACATTCTGCTGTTATTAATATGAACAGCCAGCTCTTAAATATTCAATCTGATTTCCTTCTTTTTCTTGCAGAGCTGGATCTCCCTTCCCACTCTACCCAACGATGCTGTACCCGCCAGAGCTGCTGCTTGAGCAAAGCCTTCTCCAGAGCCACGGTCTACCACCAGGCTTGGACAAGGAGGCTGAGATGATTGCCAAGACGTAAGAAGAGTTCGATGATTGAACATCCAAACTCTTTGTTAATCGATGGAAAAACATAAATGATGAATTTTTGTTTTAACACAGTTCCCAAAACTACAATATTTTTTTTATTAACTGGCCGCCCATTGCAAAAGAAGTGGCTATGTAAAAAAATATATGTACCATATATTTTGCAGTGTTATACAAATATGCGTCCTTATGGGTTCTACACGCGTAGAAGGTAGCAAATACCTTCTAAGGTAAGGAAGGTAGCTACTTACTGCCCGGCCTTTCGACTGAGTTTCATCAATCATGGTCGCCAGCGAACTGACGCCTGTCTTTGTCTGCCACAGCGGTTGAGGTTGCAGTGTTATGTTAGTATATTGTGGCCTAAGTGACTAATGAACCCATTATTTCAACAGACGACGCACTCACTCCACCAGAGGGCCTCACATGCGTGTCCTGAAGGATGAACCCATCCCTGAAGGTTACTTGAGGTTCAGGTTCAACGAAGACTGCGCGTACCAACACTGTGGATACAGGTATATACATAATAAGTAAATATATATCAGGCAACTTTACATTTATATCAAATTCAACAGCAAAATAGATGGATTGCGATACAATCAGGTGTCATATCAAATTCAAATTTCAGAATTTGTTTATTGTTACCAACTAGCCGACCCGACAGACTTCGTCCTGTCAAAAAAATGTGAAAAAGAAAAGGGCTGTTTTTAGGGGTTTCCCGGCAATTATTCGATTTTTTTCTCGCCGTAAGAACCATCCTTGGACTTCAACGAACATTTAAAAAAAAGAATTGGCCAAATTGGTTCAGACGTTGTTGAGTTATGCGCTTACCAACACATTTTGCGATTCATTTTTATATATAAAATTGGGCATTATAATAGTCTAGGGCTGACCTCGTCTATTGAATGCTAGGGCACCTGTCCCAGAAGGTATAATTATTAACTTTCTATTCTTTTTTACAGGGAACATCAGACCCATTTCCACTGCACCCGAAAAGACTGCGGGTACTCATTCTGTGATAAAACGAGATTCGTTCAGCACACCGCCAGGCACGAGCGGTAAGTAGAGTACATTTAAAAAAACTTTCTATCCCCATCCCATTTCCCATCTTTTTCATTTTGTTCCTGTTTTTGGGTCGATAGGCCATCTTCAAACTAACTAAAGTTTTTAAGTAAAATTTTATTTAAAGTCTCTATAATAGATTTGGCGTGTTATTTACATGTTTATCAGTTCCAAGACCTAATAATTTATTTGGTTAATTTTAATTTCAGACTCGATACCCTGATGGGAGGTGACTTCCAACAGTACCGAGCGAATGTTTACTGTCAGAGGCCCGATTGCCCGCATGCTTCTACTTTCGGTAAGTTTAAGTAATTATACTTCAACATTTAGGTTTATAATTTGAGTAAATTGAAATCAGTCATCATATTTCATTATTTATTTAGTTTTTTTTTCTGGTTTTGTTTTGTATCACTACATAGTATCAAGTAAAGTCGCTTCCTGCTTCTCTCTGTTCCTATGTATGCTTAAATTCTCACAAATACACAACCGTTTTTGATGCGTTTTTTTTAATTGCTAGAGGGATTTTGAGAGGAAGGTTTTATGTATAATGCGAAGCGAGAGCGGGTCACTGGTTTATAATAAAATTTCAATACTTGGATGTGACAGCCATCCGCTCCCCCAGTGACGATGACAAGCCTACTTCAAGCCCTCCTCGTGGTCAATAAAAATAAATGTTATAATTTTTAAGCTATTGCATAGCTTTTATCGCGGGCTTTGAGCGCGGCGACCGAACCAAGAAATTCCGTAACGAAAAAAACCTCACAATCGTCTAACGTCGTTTCAGTTCGATAGACTTCGGCACGGTGTTTGTGTGCGTGCGGTTAGACGTATTGTACGACTCTACGAAACTCGCACGAATCGAGACGAGCTGCTCCGAAATCGGACGATGCTATGCAATAGCTATACCGCGGCAGTCCCCGAGTGTACATACTAATGTATTTCTATTATTTCAAGGTACAGGCCAGAACAAAGCATCACACTTCCACTGCCTCAAATGCGACTTTGTGTGCACCGACACGAATAAGGTGGTAGCTCATCGCCGACAGCATCAGAAGCTGGACTCCATCCAGGCAGCTGGCTTCGAGAAGTTCCCACCTAGCAAAGGTATGTTATTATTTCTATACACCGTGAAATTTTAGTGGTTGTTTTCCCGCAGTAAAATGATTCTATCTTAGTAGTACAAAAGATGCATGCAGTTCTTTTTTGGTAAAATCAATAAATGCCGGTTTTACGAAAGGTTTAACCGTAACTCGAAAACCCGTTAGACCCGCTTTATGACTTAGGGTGTAGAGCTTCTTTAGCTTTAAGCATCGATTTCATGCGGCAAGCAGTACCTGAATACGTCACATCTTCAAAAAGAACGATAGTTTCTCTCGTTTTCGAGTTGGAAAATTATTATTCTGAAAAATCGAAAAAAAAATGATTTTTTTCGAGGAATAATTTGCATGATTCGATAGTATTACTAAAGCAAGTCGCTCTGCCACGGGAAAACAACCACTAAAATTTCACGGTGTATTCATCATCATCATCATTCTAGTGCCTTGTTCCACGCTAAGTGGGGTCGGCGCAACATGTCGGGTCATTATGTCTGTATTATTATGGCTTGATTTCAGCGATAAAAGTAGATTCACACTTTTAAAAGTATCATGATGTTCATACGTGTGTATGTTGCAATAATCACCTTCATGGATACTTTATATCCGAAGTAAATGAGCTTTTTATAGATCTTTGTATCAGTCTGATGTTTCCAGAGATAAAAGTAAATTTACACCGTTATTTGTCTATGAACGTCAAATGATAGGTTACCTTAATATCGTTAGTGTACTAACAGACATTTTTTAGTGTAACTATTAATATTTTATGTAAAGGAACTTGTCATTTTTTAGTAACGCTGTTGTTATTTGTTTCCAGGTTGCGGCTACGAGCCTCAATGTATTCACAGCAAGAAGCAAACCCACTATCATTGCTTGCAATGTGGTTTCGCTGTCCTAGGTCTTTCCCAAATGACCTCCCACAAGTACAAACATCAGGAGGCCAATCACGGCCCATCGACCAGTGCGACAAACTGACAAGTAAATGTGTATATAGATATGCATAGAACATGCAAAAACATATATATTGTGTACATAAAATACGTTTGTATTCGATTGAAGAAGAAATTTAATTGTGAATTTAACTCAGGACTTTTATCAAATCAGAGTGTCACAATATAAAGCAACGTATATGCTTTAAAACGGTACATGACAAAATAAGACTAACTTACGATATGAGTATTGGATTATGGTATTTCGTTAATCAGCTGTGTAACACAGCCTATTGGTAATTTGAAAATGGACTTGTATGATGACTAGTGACATATATGGACGATTGCCTTATATTGTCAAATTTTCCTGAAAAGACTATGACAAAATATGAATTGTGTGTCCCTGATGTGTGCCTTAAGCTTTCAGATCATGTCTGAGTTGTATAGATGCGAATTTGTAGTGATTATATAACATGGCAGTGTAGTATGCTTACTACCAAGATATATCTAAAGTAGCAACTTAGGTTGTGTGTAATTAGACTTTATTTATGCATGCTTTGGATATTCGTGTATGTGAACATTAATTATAGTTAGACCACATCTGTTAGTTATATCAGCCATTCATTATTATCAATGAACGTATTACTTGTAAATATAAATACATAACTATTATATAACGTAGCACAAGTAACTGGTAATTCTAACAGATTTAGTATAACTTATAGTATCAATGCATGGCAGACTTGGTTAGAAATGTCTGCGATTTATGCAAAGATCTAGCTATGACTCGGTATCTGTTAAAATTAAGAGGAGTATAATTGAAAGAAATTTGTACGGACTATGTGGCAAAGTAAAATATGTGCCAAAAATGATTGTTGAACTTGTATTGAGCTGTTACAGCGCTTGTTTCAAAAATGTGTAGAGAGAGTTATTATAAATTAGTTATTTTCCGAACAAAGTGAATTTAAAATTGCGAAAATATTATAATATATGAAGTGCATGTTAATTATATTAAAATGTGTTTGTATTTCCTAAATCCCGACCAATATTAAATGTTAGTTAAGAAATATTTATATTTATTACTTCCCCGTGAGAAAAGACATTTTTACGAATAGTATTATTAATTTAGATGTCGTGAAATTAATAAAAAAAGAAAATAAGGCAATAATATTTGGGATATAAACACCATTATGTGCCTGGGGATAAATCTCTTGACAATATTATACATTGTTCATTATGTAATATTTTGTGATAGTATGTTTCAGATGTGACAACTTCACCAAACATCTATCATAAAATAGTGCACACAACACTAGGTTTACAAAAAAATATATATTTAATAATGAAAAAAATATTTAATAAAAATCGTCAATTCTATGAACAAAAACAACTGTGTAAATAAAAATAGATTATATATATATAATAAAATCAGTATGTTAGTGAAAAAAAATATGATTGTTAAAACTGATATCGGTAAAATATTATGTATAAAAATACAATTGGATCTAGTGTACAGAATATCGAGTGCTAACGTTTGTGATTCATGAGGTAGCCATATAAAATGCCATACACTATAATATAATTTTACGCTGAATGTCTTCTTAGCAAGCAGTATTAGTCACAATGTCCTTCTAAAATAACCTTTTGCATTCCTGTACTATTCCTGGCAACCGTTTGAAGCCATTTAGTTTTAGAAGATGGTTGTTCACCATTCATTTTTGTTCCACGACCAAAACCAATTATAACCTAGCCTTTATCAGTATTTTTTGTAGTTTAAGCAACTCTCCTGTTGTTCCTATTATCGATCGTTCATCTATCGTCTCTATCTCTTCATGTTGTTTTAACTCACGTGTATTTGCTTAATCACTTATTGTTAATACTTCTTTTTTATTATTACAAAAATATGTGAAATCTTAAAGTAAGATCGTATACGACTATTACAAGTTTTGATCTAGGATTTTTTTAAACTTTCTAAATATTCTGTGCCATACCTGTAGTCTCCATTATTTCTTTTTGACAATAGTCTCAGTTTTAATAATCTTAAGTTTTCCAATTATTAGGAAATTCTGATTGGCTTTCTCGAGTAACTTTATTGCAATACAATTCAAAGGTAAATTCTTACATTATTGGTTGTTATGCTTATGTCTTGTTTTGTTATCTAATTTTACGTTTAACGTTTTTATTTTCTATTCCCATTTATGTTTTCATCTCTTACAATCTTTTTATTATAAAGAAATATAATTTAATCGCGTATTTATAATATGTATTTTAGTGTACGTAGCTTTAATTTTTAGTAATCATTAAATTAAATTAATTTCTCCCTAAATGAATACAGTATTTTGTCCTCGGAAGTATTAAACGATTCATGGAGTGTTCTTTTATACATGCATTAATTAATAATGAATAGTGAATTCTGTGTGTCGTACAATATGTAACAAGTTGTAGTGTCTGATTTGATACCAATTCTGTAGGATTTTGTTTGAGATTGTGAACCGATTGGTGTATTGAAAATAATTTAGTATTGTTTACCTCATGACTTCTAGGAATAAATGAGAATATTCTAAACTTCTTGTATTTTATTTCTATAATCGTTTTTGTCCACAAAAGTATCTAAATATCAAAGTTGTTATTATACTTTTATACCGTTGAAGCTCCCCTTATGATAAATATTTCGTATCATAACATACATTGATCTGATCCCATGGTATCTTCAGCACTAATGTTATCCGTAACACAAGTGCTGAAGCTACTTACGGACATTAGACTACGGATACGGATATTATAATCAACGGCGGATACAAAAATAAGAAACATCCATGTTCATCACACAATGATTGGTCGCGGGTGGGAAACGAACCCACGACTCTTGGAACCGTACGTATTGACCCTGGGTCACTAACCACTGTTCCACCGAGCCAGTAACGAGTCATTACGCCCTAGTTACTCAGTTGCAAACAGATATTAACTTCCTCCTTGTAACTCATACATATGTAGGTACTATCGGCAACGCTGGCGGTCGACCACCTATAAGGTGAAAATCGCTTGGCAATTTCGCGTCTGTCAGAGCAAGTTCCGCCCAATTGTGGTCAAGGAGCTGGCAATAATTTTTTGGTAGATATTTGAGGCATGCTGAAAACTTGTCCTGTACCTCTCCTATTATATCCCAACACAAATCCGCAGACCTGGCTGAGTACCGGGGCTAAACCAAACCCCCAATTTTTTTATTTAAAAATATATTTTATAATCCAAAAAAATATAATTTGTCAGTTCACCTGGCAGGTAGAAGTTCCATCAAAATAATTTGTGTTAGTGAGTCTTATTTTTTAGTTATAAATAAAAAGATGAAAAATATTTTTGGGGGTTTGCTTTAGCCCCGCTACTCATCAGCCAGGTCTGCAGTTTCGTACTGGGATATAATAGGAGAGGTACAGGATAAGTTTTCAGCTTGCCTCAAATACCTACCAAAAAATTCTTGCTAGCTCTCCTACTATTGGAACGTTTTTCTTTGGATTTTGACAGATTTTCTTCAAGTGCTCTTCTATTGGCCAGTGGGCGGGGCTAATGGCGTTTAAAGAAATCTGTTTGAAAAGTGTACTACCGCCAAATACTCCGATAGTACATACATCATCAGCCCATATACGTCCCCACTGTTGGGGCACTGGCCTAGCCTAAATAGGGCGATCAGGCCTTAATCAACCACGCTGTCCAAATGCGGGTTGGTCTCGACTACACAATCTAAGAATTTCTTCGTAGGTGTGCAGGTTTCCTCACGATGTTTTCCTACACCGTTAAAGCGTCGAATAATCGTGCATATGAATCATCATCATCATTCTCCTGCCCTTGTCCCACGCTAAGTGGGGTCGGCATATGAATGTTAAAATTTAAAAACACAGTAAGTAGTACGTGACGGAGTTTGAACTGGCGACCTCTCATGGTAAGCAACGACCATAACCGCTGGGCGATCGATGCTTTTGGGCCTTGTAACTAACCTTAATCATATTAGCAACTATGAACTCTTGCTTAACATTTCCACAAATTCCGTAAATTTGGAAGAAGAAAAAACATTACCTGCCCTTATTTCGTCGGTTACTGAGGAACTGTTCCTCAAACAAATTCAAATCATAAAGTCAATAATAATCTATACTAATAAATAAAACTGAAGAGTTTGTTTGTTTGAGCGCACTAATCTCAGGAACTGCTGGTTCGAATTGAAAAATTATTTTGCTGTGCTGGATAGATCATTTACCAAGGAAGGCTATAGTATAAAATACCACGCTGCGACCAAAAGGAGCAAAGAAACAATCTTAAATACGTAAAAACGGGAGGAAATGCGGACAAAGTCGCTGGCACGGCTAGTTAATAATTACCCTACGGGCTGTCAAAACAAATCTTGATATTGGCAAAAGTTTTCCATTCCCCCAATCCACCATTTCCCCAAATAAAGTTCTCGTAGAACTTAATTTGGGAAAGTTTGATTGAAGCCGTTTCCTTGGTCCGCGCTGGTTGATAAAGTATTTTAATTAACTGTAGTACAAATGTCTGTTAACAATGAGGCTAGATTTTCCACATAAAGGATACATATACCTCATCATCATCATCATCAGCCCATATACGTCCCCACTGATGGGGCACGGGCCTGCCCTAAACTAGGGCGATAAGGCCTTAGCTGGCCAAGTCCGTGTTGGTTGACTACACATCGTCAGAATTTCTTCTTAGGTGTGCAGGTTTCCTCACGATGTTTTTGTACACCGTTAAAGCATCGAAGAAATCGAACATTTATGAATTTCAAATTTGAAAAACACAGTGGTAACCACTCGGCCATCGACACTTTTACGAAAAAATGGCTGTGACATACGGACGGACGGACAGACAGACATGACAAATCTACAAGGCTTCCGTTTTTGCCATTTGGCTACGGAATCCTAAAACCACCGATCGAGCCTGTCTAATGATGATGGCGATCTTATTAACTAAATTATAGTGCGATGGAAATTTATAAAATTTTGATGCGGCGGTCAATCTCAATGGAAAAAAAACCAACTGTGCCGAAATAAATCAAATACTTTAGATATGTAAGATAGGAATCCGTCATGATCAATGGGAGATCTGCCTCTTGTTCACAGAATTCGATTTGAGTCGACAGGCTCAATATGGTCTATTGTGCCTGTCGACCTCATGTGTGGATCTCACTACCGCTTACCATCAGGTGGAGTGAGGTCATCTTGTTAGTTCTAAAAAAAACCATTGACAGTGCGGAGCATAGATTTTTCGAATCGCCTGATTAACGTTGTGAATATGGAGGAAGACAACTAACGGCATAATGCGACATGCTCTGCGATTCACAAGGTCTTTTTCAACTTGGTGTCAGAGTATAAGCCGCCCGTAGGCCTCTGACATGGCTTCACACACCGTTGAAAAATCTCTCAGGCGTGCTGGACCTGGTCACGATGTTTTCCTTCACCGTTAAAGCGTCGAATGATGGTACATATGAAGTTCAAATTTGAAAAACACATTGGTACCTGGCGGGGCTTGAACTGGCGACCTCTCGCATGGCAAGCAACGACCTTAACCACTCGGCCATCGACGCTTTTTACAAGGTGACAATACGTTTCAAGCTCTGGGTGGACCAAAATTATTTTTAAAAAATCTGTCACAAATTTCCAACCTCGGAAGACAAAATCAGGTCCGTTCAGTCTTCACACAGCTATAGCTCGTAATCTGAAATGACAAATTGACCTTAAGGGTGCTTTCCGAGGCACGTGCTGAACTCTACCAACTGTCTGACTCCGAGTAATTTCTTAATAGAAAAACTTACACCAGCAGAACAAAACAAAAGTTGAGATTACACTGTAACCCCTTGGTAACCTTAAACAGGACCAAAAGTACAAAGTTTGTTAACCCTCAAAATTATACTTAGCTCAACTTCGTCTTAATAAAAGGCTTTGACCAATAAAATTTAACCAATAACATTTGTATGGTTTCTTTCGAAATCAGTTTTGAGTCTTGCAATGTTTGTTAGAAACTGACCTGCAACTTCCGTAATAACATCAATGTATAATTTTTATACGGGATCGAATCGTATTGGAATCGGACGTAGTCCAAATAGTCCAGTCAAATTAGGAAAAAATCTCGGAATTCGAGATACCCAGCTGTAAGTCTGTAAATACTTATTGAGGCTACTGAAATATATTAGTCGTGAAAATTTTAACTGTCTAGCACAATCGCACGGGGGTCTGGAAGCTTTTGAAAATACAACTTTTTCAACTATTTGCATCGCTGTATTTCTGAAATGCTGAATCTTAGGAATAAAACGTATTGACAATTTTTATAGATAATTAGATGATAAGTAGTTTTCTCCTACACACTTTTATGATAAAACTTCCCGTTTCGCTCAAAAGTTCATAAAACTGATATTTGTGACATTTGACCGTGAAAATTTTATAGTTGCGTACACCCTACCATATGTAGGTTTTGAGACCACTTTTAGGGTGTCAATATCCAAGTATTTACTACAGCTGGGTATCTCGAATTCCGAGATTCTTACCTAATTTAAGCTTAAATGACTGGACTAAAAACCACATTAAAGTATCATACAAGGCTATTCGAGACTGTTATTTCACGGAGATGGATCAAAATTGGCGGTCATAGTCTTTAAGCGCTGCTTTTATACTATGTAAGTGACCCGCCCTCGCTTCGCTTAGGGAAATTTTAGTGGTTGTTTTCCCGTGGCAGAACGATTTGCCTTTAGTAATGCAATCGCATCTTGCAATATTCCATGAAAGAACTTCACAAATCTAATGTGCTACTAAGATAAGATACCGACGAACTGGCCAACCCGGACCCGCACAGCTCTATACCAATGCGAGACTCCACGCCTTGTCTCGTTGTTGCCGCAGCAGTGGTCTCCTCTTTAGCGGGCTTTCAGGGTGAGTGCGATAGGCTCGACCTCATATTTGGATCTCACTACCGCCATCAGGTGGAGTGAGGTCAGCTTGTTAGCTTATTATAAAAAAAAAAAGATAGAATCATTTTACTGCGGGAAAACAACCACTAAAATTTCACGGTGTATAATGCTTTTTTTATATATGAGGTCGACAGGCACAATAGATCATATTGAGCCTGTCGCACTCACCCTGAAGGCCTGCTTAAATGCCGTTTCACGCCCCGCCTGAAGAGCCCGGGATCATAGGAGGGAGGGAAAACATAAACATAAAAACCTTCCTCTTGAATCTCCCTTAAAACATAACTACTAGGATCTTTTAAAAGTATAACCAAAAAACTCTTGCCCGAATTACAACATGTTTCAATCCCAACTAATCTAAGAAAAAAAAACAGGCGCAACTTTTAAAAGTTAAAAAACTTAGTGGCATCGTATTTCGACATAGAGCTTGTTTGCAAGTTTTGGTAGAGCCACCAAGTTTAAAGGCTGTGTGCCAAACGTTTAACTTGCTACCAAAAAATATCGAGACTCGTAGGGTTTCTGAGGACAGGTCACAGTAAATGCGAAGCGATAGCGTTGCAGACGTAAAAACACAGAACTTCGAATCGGTATACTCGTACGCCAGTTTGTCTGTCAAGCCTTTTAGAGTTTGCCTTCTTTTAGGTCTTTAACTATTGCGGCCCACTCTCTATCCAATCGAGGCAAATATTTCTTTACATAAATGTTATATAGATCAGTTGCACTTGACAATAACATTTTTATTTCTTGTGCTTCAAAAAGCCTAGTACCTGGTACGTATTTATTAAACTACCATTTTTATTTTCACACATTTCATTAGGGAACAAAAGCCATTCGATTCTTTTGGTAGACCTATAAAATAATATGTATATAAGTACCTCATTAATATAATTGTCCTATGACAAAAAGTTATCGCGAAAAAATTGAAGAATCTCGAATTAAGGTGAAAATTAATGACAATAACGTATAGAATATTCAATAGGAAATAGCAGAGTAGTCAACTCGAAACGGTACTGTACTTAATTTCATTTAAATAATGAATATATCTTATACGCAATACTGTGCACAATATTTACAGTATGCAGTTTAAATAACTTTCTTGGCTGTATGTTGTTTTAATTCTTTTGTCTTATTTAAAGTGTAACAGAGAGCGAGTTTGCTAAAATGTATCAGACTGCAAAGTTTTTCACACTAAAAGCTGGTAATTCTGAAAAAAAAAGTTCCTTAAACTGATATTACAAATGCAAAACTAATTCTGTACCTATTTTTGTCTTTGCTTTTATGAGAGAGTTAAAAAGACTCTCCGTGTGCAATCGTTTATTCCCTAGCTCAGTCAGTTAAAAAGTAGTGTAAAACCTATTTTTGAAGCTAGAGCCTCTAGTAGATTAGACTAACTTTTAATTTGACCACATATAGACCTAATTTTAATGACAACCTACAGTTAGTATAATGTGACATGCAATTAATGATTTGATTTGACTTGAAATAGGTTCAGGTTTAGGTGTGCAAGCGTGACAGGCAGAATTACTTTTGTATTATTCATCATCAGCCTAACCCTGTCCACTGCTGGATAAGCCTCCCCAAATGCTTGCCGCATCTGTCTATCTTCGGCTACTCGCATCCAGCTCCTACCAGCCGTCCCGCGCAGATCGTCACTCCACCTGGCCTTAAGGCATCCTACACTGCGTTTGCCGAAATGCAGTCTGCATTCTAGAACTAAAGGATAAACAGTACGTAAATAAAGCGGCCTTTGAAGGCTTTTATTTTTTTATTGACTGGCTCTCTGGAACAGTGTTTAATGACCATGGCTGGCGGTTTCAAGAGTCATGGGTTCGATTCCCACTCGGGAAAACTATATGTGTGATGAACATTGGTGTTTGTTCCGTGTCTGGGCGTGATTATGTAATTATAAATATCTTTGTATGTACCTATATATATGTTATAATATGAGCGCAATTTGCGCTTACACTTACATTTTTAGTAGCTTTTTAGGTAAACCGATAAGCCCACTGAGAGCCATTACACTTCATATGAAAAATGTGGAAATTTGTTGTAATATCGCAGATATTACAACAAATATCCAGGTGGGAGACATTTTGTCGACCGGTTGCTGTTACCACCATACAGTTGTGTAAAACCCGCCAAGTGACTCTGGCCTCTCTTGGTCAAGTCGCGTTCCGGGATCAGCACTGTACGAACCGGAGCCAGGGGGGACCATTGTTGCGGCAAGCGCCGGACCAGTGGAGTCTTAGCGGCGGTATTGTGCGGGCGGAGCGGGTCAGCGCCGGCCTGGGAGACCCGTAGAAACGGGGGCCCTTCCGTCCGGCGGACTGGCCAACTCCGACTCGCACAGCTCAATACCAATGCCAGACTCCACGCCTTGTCTCGTTGTTGCCGCAGCAGTGGTCTCCTTTTTCACGGCTTTCAGGGTGAGTGCGACAGGCTCAATATGGTCTATTGTGCCTGTCGACCTCATATTTGGATCTCACTACCGCTTACCATCAGGTGGAGTGAGGTCATCTTGTTAGCCTCTGTATAAAAAAAAAAAAAAAAAAATATCAGTCTCTGACGCCCATATGATATGCTATGTTTGGGGTACAAGCTATGTTTGGGGTCAGATGTGTGGAAATTTGCCAGATATATATTTATATTTATATTTCCATACTATGGCTACGAAACAAAGGGAACAGGGTATGAAGGATTAAAAAAAATAATAGTTGGTAAATAATCACCAACATGGATAGATCATTCTGCTCAGGAGTAGGTAACTATCTTTATTTTTCAAAAAAACCACCAATTAATATACATTTTAAAACATTAATTATTACGGATACTTTACTTGTATACCTAAAGTACAAAGCGGCGTGACCCTTACGCCTACGAGATAAAGTCGAGAATCGATCGGATTTATTGTCACCGTTTAATTATTGTCTAGGGCCACGCCACGTACATCGAATATTATTAAATTTACTTTTATTATCATAAAGTTTCATCATAAACTATCGAATATAAGTATTGTCCAATTTTTCCGTAATATTACCACAGTTTCAAATGTTATCCCTGGTATCAATGTTGCCAGTTATCAGTAAAGTTACTAATTCTATTATTTTATCGTTCTGAAGAAATAATACATTCGATAGTTTACAAGTATCGATTAAATTTGTCGCAATTTACGTAATATTGATATGATAAATACATTTTTTTCTCTGTTAAGTCATAGAGATATGTTACGGCAACACTACACTTAATGAAATGTTTCAATATTTAATGAAACACACGTCTATATTAGTTGCAATACGCTTCCAATACACTACTCAACGTAGGTATTATCCACTAAATACCTAACTATCAATGATCTTTAAAAGACAATAAAATAATTTGTAAAATTCTACAGAATATTGTTAGAAAATTATATATAAATAAAAATATGTATAGATATCTCGCTAAATTGTAACATATAGGATGGGACGACGTCGTCCGTTACAATAAATAGAAGTTTAATGCATTCATTGACTTGCTTAAAGCCATATAATGAGTAATATAATTTTTAAAGCCAAATTTCATAGTCTGTGAGTTAATGTCGACTTATCCCGTCGATACTTATAAGTCGATAGTGTTTAGATATAATAATAAATATAGTACACAAATAGGTAACAACTTTCTTAGAATTACAGCCTTCAACTTTCAGTGCAACGCCACCATTTTGAGGAATATTATTTTTTTCATCTATTGTTTCAATCTTGGCATTCATTTACGTCAGAATTAATAACGCCTTTAGGCAAAGTTTAAAAAAAGATACACATCCATATATGCTGTTTATTAAGATATTATCATAAATAATGAAAAAAAAAAGAATAATGTAGAGTAAATACATACATAATTAGTTTAAAGTTGGGGCTTTGTACGTATGGGCCTTAGTATTTTTGATTTTTTTGACAAAGAATAACTGAATACTTTGATATTTTAACTAGATATTAAAATTCATAATGCATAGGCCCTTATTCTAGTGACATTTTAATATAATTACTACAAAATATTACTGAGCGATAGTAGGTGTTCGATTATAATTTTGATAAATTTTATAGCAAGTAATTGGCAACATGAAATCTTTCTAATATAATTAATATCAGCGTAAGCCATAATAAATTAAAATACATACACAATTTTCCACATTTATGTGAAAAGTTAGAGATTACAATATTAGGTATATAAGTACTACAATTATTTTGATATAGAGAAAACAATCAGTTTCAAAAATAGTAATTTAATATACATACGTCGATATTCTCAAAGTAGACACGATATTTCCTTAGGAAATAAGAATTTATTGTCAATTTATGGCTGTAAATTTTGCAAGTCAAAATGTATTTTTATAAACTGGCAAGACATTTCATTTGTTTACAGTTTTAACAATTTACTATTTTCATTATTGCATATTTAAAATACTACTCAAAACTTTGGAAATTACTAAAAATTTTTTTTTTGAGTTCTTCATCCATTTTGTTATTTTTAGTTTGGCTTATTTTTACATTTTCAAAATGTAAGGTCAAAACATAATAGTTTAGACTATGAATAACAGTCTATGGTATATTATTGTATTGCGTCATAGGCTTCTTCATAGTTCTGGCACATTCTACGTATAGATTCCAATATAGTATGAATAGTGAAGCGGCGAAACACGCCAATAATTACATTATTAAAATACTATTACAATAAACATGAAACATTTAAACATAGTTAAAGCATTTTTCTGTCGGACTTCGGTTGCGCGAGCCATTTTCAACTTAAACACAATTGTTTTAAGACTCCGAATACTTTGCACAGCCGAAATCGACTTAGCCGTCTTGTAGGCTTTTGGTATTTAATTACAGTCATATAACCACATACTTAGCATCTAATCACAACAATTATTATGTATGTTTGTATATATATACGAGTATTTGATGAAGTACCACAGCTCTCTGTGGCAGAGGAAATCTTATTGTCATTTTGACACTACGAATAGGATTTAAATTAAAAAAAAATACAAAAATAATTTACATTTACTTAAAACAAACGATACTATCACATAAACTTAATGAGTTAAGAGGAACTAAAATTAAGTACCCTTTTTTAAATAAAAATAAAATATTTATTTATTTTTCAATTTCATGTAGAGGGCGTTGGGCTCAAACAGCTCCTCAAAAATACAAAAAAGTAGTTTGTCCTTTTTTTTCTAATATAATCAAAAATATTTTAATTACTGCGTTCCTTAAGAGAATCGAAGCTACAAGCGGGGAATAATTTTCCGCTTTTTTTTAAATTTACATCTAATTTTTAATTTTTTAAACCGTAACTGTGGGTTACTCTTAAACGCTACCAAACATCGAATTGTAAAACATTCATACAGTATTTATTGTCAAATTTTATATTTTGTCGAATTTCATTAATTTATTGTCAAATTCGTTAAACCATTAGGAATTGACAGGATGTCAGGGTCATAATTGCTCGTATTGTATACATTATTGTCACAATTCACATTGGAAGATTCTACAAAGTCTATTTTAGACTGTTACAATAATTATGAACCCCACGCCTTATGTCTAAGAAAAGTTCAAAAGGGGTATATTTAAAAATGTTGAATATCTATATCGAAAAAGTTCAGTTATAAATATAAAAATATTGCCGTAAGGGGGATGAAAAGCTCGCGATACGACGATGTACGTCAAGCAATAGGTGTGTGAACCGGTTCTTATCGGTTTTTTGACGAACCGGTAAAAAATATGAAAATTCACTTTTTCTTACACTGTTTAAAGTCCCTTTTACAATAATCGAGCCTGTTTTTTTGAGATATTCTTGACGTGTTTTTTTTACGAAGTTCCATGTAGATTAGTGAAAGTTTTCGATTTGAATACTGATTTGTGTAAATACACTTTCCTAATATAATTTATACATGACTTATAAAGAGAACACTACATTTAAATGAGTCGATTAAATATATTTGCATTTCAAGGTTAGAAAGTAATAAAAATATAGCCTCATAAATTATAGCCTCTGTTTCGTGTTTGTTCGTATTATTCTTGTAAATTATAATTTTATCCTTTTTACCTTGATTGTCAGAAACTATTATAATGTATTATGGTATGTGGCAACTTTGTCAAACACCAACTTAACTTCACCAACTTAAAACATATTGGCTCTTTTCAAGTCAATTTGAAAACCGGTCAAAAAAGTACCGCAAAAGGACCGGTTTACACCCCTACCAAGCAAAAGCGTAAGATATGCCTCTGATATGCTCATTTAAAGTGATATTGAGTGCCCGGCAGCTGAAGGATTGTTTCAGTAGTATGGTAGTACGAGTTCAGGGGTAGCGTATTGGTAGTAGGGCTGGTAGTAGGTGCGACGGGACGGCGGTAGCATCACGTCTGAGTAGCGAGAGAACTGGGACACTTGGCGGCTGCCTCCTTGCGGCTTCCTGAAAAGAATTGTAATTTTTTTTTAACAAAACATTTACGGTGCACACTACTGTAAGAGCCTATGGTGTGATACGAATCACATTTTAGTTCATTTCAAGTAAAATTATTTTTTAAAAAATCTGCATGTGACCTCTATTTATTTATTTATTTATTATTAGGACAACCAACAAGAAAAACACTGGTACAAAATAATAAAAGTGAATAAAAGCAACATAAACTTAGAGCTAAGTGCTAATGTTAATTAGAGCTTGCCACGGCATGCAATGTGGACTACAATTCAGTTATATATATATTTAAGATGATAATAACAATTTATATATGTATAAGATAGGACTTTTTAAATCTATGTACCTAAAACTGCACTAGGACGACAAGGCTTTAGTAAATCAAGCCGTCCAAGTGCGGGCTTTACGGGAACCTAAGAATTTCTTGCAATGTAGGTGTACAGAAAGTACACCTACGAAGAAATTCTTAGGTTAAACGGTTGCCTGACGGTTCCCTCCCTCCCGGTTAGAGTGTTTCTTTCCTTGTATTTTTTTCCTTCTTTTTTCTTTCGAACTGACTTACGAAAATGGCTTGGAGTAGCCTTTTCATCATCGCCGGACTTGCGGGGGAGCGGATGGCTCTCACCGATGGCTCTCACGCCTAATGTTTTTCCTTCACCTTAGTTTCTAACTTTAAGATATTAGATGTCGTACTTGTTATGCTGCCTGGCGCTGGGCTCGTCAGCCGGGTACTCCACCTGCAGAGACTGCAGTCCACGAGGCTCCTGCTCTCCGTAATTGCCATACACGTAGTCATCCCTGGAATTGTCAAAGTCCAAGTTTGCATAACTAAGCGTTAAAGTTACAGGTCTGGAATTGTCAAAGTCCAAGTTTGCATAACTAAGCGTTAAAGTTACAGGTCTGGAATTGTCAAAGTCCAAGTTTTACCTAAGTGTTACAGGTCTTACGTTTGAAGTACATCTTACATACTTAGTTACACTTTTCGAGTACCGCAATTTGAGGACTAAAACTATAAAATATGACAAAAACATTGTTATTGTCTATTATTTTCGTGAACACTTCACATTTGAAAAAAAAATAATTTTACGGATTAAACTCGTGTGCGTGTATTGTTTTTCTAAACATATTATTTAGTAACCCGACGTTTTGAGCTCTTTACAGCGCTCGTGGTCACGGGCACTTGCCCGTTGCCTGTTTTGCACGCAAATACACGCGAGTTTCTGCATAGCAGTAAAATCCCCAAAACGAAAAATCCTGAAACATTTCCAAATAAAAAGAAAATCGTCTCCTCATTACACGTTTTTCCCATTAAAGTATCTTATCGCAACAAAAGCTATCCGGATTCACGCGAAATCCAGGCAACCCGCCGTGACTTAAGGTAAACAAGAAATAGCCAAAAAATTCTCGCCCTTTAAGGGAAAAGGTTTATGAAGATTTGTGCGGGCTGATTATCTGCTCGGCGAAGTAAAACATTTTTGACGGATCAATAAGTACTCTTGAGACTCCTCATCTTATTTGCGTAAGAATTTAAGAAGCGGAATACCGTAAATGATTTTATTTTGTAAATTTTATTTGACTGAATTGCATTATCGAGTGCCACGTTTGGTATCAAGCATTAGGATTACAGTTTTATTTTGAGATTTTACACAAACAATTAATGAGGACCTGTAGGTAGATCTCAAATAGGTACTTTTACAAAATATTATCTAAAACTTATTGATTGAAATAGTTAATAACTAGTCACTCTTATAATAAACTTAGAAAAATATAACTAAACCTATTGAATTTTTTGGCTATTCAAAAATAAAAGTCAAAAAAAAAATTAAATTATATTTTTAGTTTTTTAAAATATGTTTTTTGGTTTTTGCAAATATTTTTTTTGTTTTTTACACAATTTTTTTTTTAAACTGGTATGATTTTTTTGTTTCTATTAAAAATGTAACGTGTCTCACCCGCGTCCGGCGGCAATCTCCTTCAACTCCTGCTTCTGCTCGGTCTCGTACTTCCTCTGCAGCTCACGGACGTGCTCCTGGCGAATCATCTTCTTCAGAGCCTCGAATCTGGAGACAGGTGGTTTGGTCAGGTCGGGGCGTGAGGGATCAAGGCGAATTAAGTATTCTGCCCGCTATATTTGGACGAGATAGGTCGTCACAGAAACATCTTTGATTGAAAGGAATTTTATTAATAATATAAGATTTTTTTTTAATTTATTAGTATTTTCGAATATATAGTATTCCCACATTTATTTGTTTGCTTTAGTTTTAGTATATTTACGTTTATTTATAGTGTTTAATTTCCTAACCAGTGTCGGAACTAGCTTTAAAAAATACGCCCTTGATAAATAAGACTAGATACAGATACAGGCCCCTCCAGGGTCTACGCCCTGTGCCTGGACACCGCTGGCACTGCCCTAGTTACGGCCCTGTTCCTAACATAACCAAATTTAATGGTAATCCGTTCTTTCGATAAAAAAATATATCTAAATATGATGTATGCTTTTATGAAAATATGAAGTATTTTTTAAAATTACAAAGGAAAATACATTTAAAAAGGAAATTGCCAAAAATTGTTTATGAACTCAACGTTTGATTTGATTTGAAAAAAAAAACGTGTATTTTTTTAATATAATATCCGCCAAGCCCATCTTGGATGTGTACCCTCCTAAATAACGATAACAAACAAGTGAGTAAATTTAGAACTCCGAATATAGTACCGGGTTCCTATTCCGGTTGTTTTTTTTTTCCTCTCTCACCTGTCCCTTTGTGGGGGGACCATGAAGGTGGGGCCGCCCCTGGGGCGCGAGGGCCCTGGATACCGCAGGATCTTGCCAGACGTGTGTGGCACGTTCAGCATGCCAAACATCTGGAACAAGTAGTAAACCTTATTGACAGGGACTAAGACTCATTTTGGGTTGTCTCCCAGATTCGATTTTTTTTCCTAACCGACTTATTATGATGATGGCTTGGAGTAGCCTTTTTTTTTTGTCAACATCACCGGACTTGCGAGGGAGCATGTGGCTTTCACCCCTAAAGCCTGATATTAGTAATTAGAAAGGTTAAACACTAAGAATTTTTTTTTAACAAATAAATTGAAGATAAAAAATATCTGAAGTAAATTGTAAATTGCATATTTTTAATTTAATTTAATATTTTTTTTACGTTAATTGCGTATATAATATTATTATTAATAATAATAAAAATTACCTCGTAGTAAAAAAAAATATCGATTACATTATATTCTTGTAACCTAGTTACAAATAAAAAAAAAATACTTTTTGCGTATTATACTTAAGCCATAATGTCTGGGAGAAAATAAATGATATTAATGTTTAATTTCAAGATTCGACGCATTTAAAAATAACAAATTATGATGTAGGTATACAATTTATAAAATTGATTAGACTCATATTATTTTTTAATGACTTGAACAGTATAATGTAGGAATGGAGTTTAAAAGTAAGATAATTATTTCATTATTGTATTGTCTATTTCATTATTACATAATAATATAAAATAAAAAAATTAAAAGCGTAAAAAAGTTACCGCGACCCTGCCAGGATTCGAACCTGGAATCTTCTGATCCGTAGTCAGACGCGTTATCCATTGCGCCACAGGGCCGATGGTCGAGCGAACGAAATTACTATTTACATAAAGATTGTACGCGTGGGTAAAGATGGATTTATATTATTGTGAATTTATTAATAGTGTTGTTGTAGGAAAATCAAATACCTATTATTAAAATTCAGTACTATTATTAAATTCTGCTGTACTAAGTAAAAATAAAAATATGTTATTCTTATTTGAACATAATGTTTGTAAGTACATTTATTTCACATTCCTTTCCCTTTTTTGAACTGAATAGTAATTTCCTAACCTATTGTTGAGACTAGTTGCTCACCTAAAATAATCTATTTATCATCATCATCAGCCCAAATACGTCCCCACTGAAAATTTAGGCGATAAGGCCTTAATCACTCTGTCCCTAGTCACACACCCGGTTGGTTGACTACACAACCCAATAATTTCTTCGTAGGTGTGCAGGTTTAATCACGATGTTTTCCTTCACCGTTAAAGCGTCGAATATCGAATCGAATCTATTAATATAAGGCAAATCTTTTTTTTATTCCCCGTGTAGACATGGCAGAAAAAGTTAAAAAGAATCGCAATTATTATTCATTGTACGTTTTAAAAGAGCCAAATTCTATAACAAAGCGAATAAGATTAAAATTTCAACAACCACGTCAAAAGAAATGGAAAAAATTAATTTGATCGAGTCAAAGGACTTTTTGATGGACAAATTGCACGGCCTTTTTGAGGTACAGGCTCCAAGAAAATACTTTTTAACTTTTCATTATTTTTATTGAAATTATTGTGAAATGAAAATTTTCCTTTATGTTTTATTGGATTTTGTATTTGATTCAATATTACAAATAACGGTCTTAAAATTTTTAAAACTTTGTGTTACGTGTAAAGAGAGACGTTAAAAAGACTTCGCGTTAAAATTTTTAGAATATAATTTTATTTCCTTTTTTGAGTTATTATAATTTTTCGAACGCTTGTCGTAATTAATTTCATGCTTGAATGCATAATTAAGTATACATTTCATAGTAAAACATCTTGTTATACTCAACCTCGACAGGTATTTCAACCGACTTCGAATTCACAAAATGGATGAGGTTATTTATATTGTGAGTATAACGTTATTTAATAATATTCGCTCTGAATTTATATTTAATTTAGTCTGTACGGCGTACGGATTTATAGTACGGCGTCCGACCGATTTCCGCCGTGGCGGCCGATTTTAATAAAGATCAGCCAAATGCGCAGGACATAATGTTATGGTGTACAAGTGAACGCGCAAACACAAGTGCACTCTCCATTCCCTTACCGTCATAGTTCGGTGAGACGGCAATCCGACATGACCGAATAGAAATCGGGCGCAGGACCACCGGCTTAATATGCTTTGCGAGGCACGGGTGAACAATGAGTAATTTCTTAAAAGAAAAACTCACACAAATTTTGCCCGACCCCGGACTCAAACCGGGGACCTATCGGTCTTAATGCAGCACTTGCTACCAATAGTACCTACTAAATAGACCAACGAGGCTGTTCAAACTTACTATATTTACTTACTGTAAATGATAAAAATTTACTCTAATCTCAACATCGCTTTTTTCTTATCCAGGAATAGAAAGCTTGAATAATATTACCAACTTAGTTACAAGCTATTTCTATTTAAAGGTTTGCAAAATACGCGTAGCAAAATTGTTTTGTATAGCAATAATAATATGTTTTATACAATTTTGCCAACAAAACTTTGAGTAAGTAGGTAAGTAATAAGTATCGAGTAAATCCTCTTTAGTGCCAATCGCTAAACCCACGTTAAAATCGATAGAAACAACTTCCACCAGGCAACTTTCTTGAGCCCTCTCAAAACCGTTTTAACTAGTGTTTTGGAAGTAAACTTTAGAAAGCAAACAGACATGTTCTATAGTTACTTTAGTGCCTACTTAGTTATTTTAATGTTAAGTCAAAATCGTTTATAGCCTTTCATTATCTCAATGGTTTCTACTTTTTAACCGACTTCAAAAAGGGGGAGGTTATCAATCTGTACGAATGTTGCTTTTTTTAATCACTTAATTCTCAGAATGCTGAAATATCTTAAATTATGTATTATTCAATTTATTTATAAGAAAAATAGTATTGTTACGCGTTTTCTTACACTTGTGTGTACGTACATTTGCTAACATTGAATGTATTTCAGATCACACAAGATGGCGTGACTTAGGCAACCAGTCCGCAAAAACTGGCATTGGTTAATTTCACATGAAACGTCAAAATGTCATCTTGAATGTTAAAATGGTCCATTAACATTTCCTCTAGACCTGACGCATACACCGCGCTGGTAGTTAGATATGACACACACACAGGTACCGCGCAAAATAATATTTTTATTTACCCATATTTTAACTGAAACGCTTAGACAATAATATTCATATTTTCACTGAAAAATTGTGTTTTAAAAATATTTCGCTTCAAACAAACTACTACGTATTTGAGCATCTCTGCATGCGACTGTACCGACTGTGCGGGCGGCGCCCTTTGATGTGCCTCCGCCATTGTTTCCCGATACGCTTTTGTAACAAGTTTCCGGATTTAGAGTTGTTTTTTTAACTCCCCGCCGTTAAATTCGCTACTTTCTAAGTAGTTTTTGTTTGTACAGTCGCCAACACAAACGGCTATCGCTAAATGTTGAAAAGCCTTTGACACAAAACATTTAAAATTGGGACTTAAATTTCAGGAAAAGGTGGTACAAGCAACTAAACACTGAAAATGCGTTTATGAATGGAGAAACACTAATAATAATTGAGATAAGGATTTGGTATATTTAGATAATCATATTATTAAAGTGAATGTAATTAATCAAAAGTATAAAGCAAATTCGCTTTCTGCGTCTGTCTGTCCCTATGTATGCTTGATCCTTTGAAACGATCATGATAATGATGAAACTTTGAACATAGAACGAATGAAAATAGTGGTGGCATAAAAATTTGCATAATGGTCTGTCATAGGTGCCAAGGCCAATTTAAGGCTAATCAATTTATCCGAATTATAAAATTGAATGAGAAATGTAAGCGTTATTATTTAATCGTTAAATAAGTATATCATGTGAACCAATGTGTAACGAATATTGAATATAACTTATGATTACCCACAAAAACATAGAATGTATAGGAATAATTGATGAAATCATTTATTGAGTAAGTGAATAAGTTAAAATAAAGTTTAGGGAATGAACGATGGATTAATGATGACTTAATGAATGAAATTAAAACTGACCGAATGATTAGCTTAGCTTAGATATTGAATGTAATTGAGTGGACGAGTAAGCGATTGAGTGAATGGTCGAGCAGAAAATTGAGTGAACGAATGAATGAACTGCTCTCACCTCATCGTAGTCGGGGGTGCGCACGACGTTCGGCGGTGCTTTGGTCACGACGCGCCCATAAGCCTCGCGCGGCAGCGTCGGGTATTGGTATCTGAACCTACAAACAAACACACACACGGGTCAATTTTCAGTATACATCATCATTCTCCTGCCCTTGTCCCACGCTAAGTGGAGGCAGCTCAACATGTCAGTGGCGGATTTACAAATTTGCCGCTAGTAGGCTATTCGATTTGTGCCGCCCCTACTGACCTTTGAAATTCAATACGTTAGTTTAGTTCACAATCATATTAAAATCCCTACACCATATAAACACAGCTCATGAACATGTGTACTTCTTCCACTCGGGCCTGTCATTCGTCAGCTCTGTGTCCACTCCTTTCACTCCCATATCATCTCTGACGCAATCCGTCCATGTCTTTTTCGTCAACTTTCAGTATTTATTGTATGAAACTCCCTTTTTTTACCCGTTGAAATGCATTACATAGGCATATTCTGCGATCTATCCAAGGCGTTTGACTGCGTTAATCATCAAACTCTTCTACTCAAATTACGCCATTATGGCATCTCAGAAAATGCACTTAGTCTAATTCAGTCTTACCTGACTGGCAGAACCCAAAAAGTCAATGTAAATGGGGCTAGTTCTTCCGGCGCCCCGTTAGTTATGGGAGTGCCCCAGGGCTCGATATTAGGACCTCTATTATTTATTATTTATATTAATGATCTTCCGTTCTTTACTGAAGACACATGTGAGATAGTTTTGTTTGCAGATGATACATCACTTCTTTTTAAGATTGATAGACAGCAAGAAAATGTTGACGACGTAAACAAAGCCCTCTCACGAGTCTTGCACTGGTTTACTACTAATAATCTTATGTTGAACGCCAAAAAAACCAAATGTGTAAAATTTTCAATGCCTAATGTAAAGCAAGTCAATACTAAAATCATAATGAACAATGAACCCATTGAAGTCCTAAACTCAACGGTGTTCCTTGGAATCACTCTAGATTCCAAATTGCAATGGGGACCTCATATTGGTACCCTGGCAGGAAAACTTAGTTCTGCTGCATATGCTGTAAGAAAAATTAGACAATTGACTGATGTTGAAACGGCAAGATTAGTTTATTTCAGCTACTTCCACAGTATTCTATCCTACGGCATGCTTTTATGGGGATCAGCAGCTGATATTGATAGTATCTTTGTATTGCAAAAAAGAGCAATAAGGGCCATCTACAAACTCAAACCACGCGATTCCCTCAGAGATCGTTTTAAAGAGTATAATATTCTCACAATGGCCTCTCAGTACATTCTAGACTGCTTAATGTATGTGTATAAAAATATACAATACATTCCTAAAAAATCAGATACTCACCGATTCAATACTAGAAATAAGCATAAACTTGCTATTTCACATTTCAGACTTAATAAAGTTAATAGCTCCTTTGTTGGACTAGGAGTAAAAATGTTCAATAAGTTACCTGTAAGTATTACTAAATTACCTTTGCAAAAATTCAAAGAATGTATTAAGAAGGGTCTTATTATGAAGAGCTACTATAAAGTAGAAGACTATTTTAATGATAAAAATGCTTGGACAAATTGCGTTAACTAAAATTTAACATTTGCAATAAAAATTTTCTAATATATAAATTATTTTAATCATTGACATTTTTTATGAACTTTTGTTGTTATTAATATTTTTTTTTTTTTTATAAATAATGTATTTTAATTTATTGTTGTAATACAGTCATATAGTATTAAGATTCTACTCTATGTAAGCTATGTCATGCAGGTTGGAATTGTTGTAGTTATTTTATTGATTTGTTTTGTTTCTTTATGATTTTAATTATTGTCCAAAAGGCTCGAATTGTCATTATTCGGATCAGGTGCTACTCTTGGGCCCTGGACTGTTCGATCTTACCTTTTTTTTTTCTATTTTTTATTATTAACAGTAATTGTAGTATAAGTTTTTTTTTCTCTCTTTGATACTGTGACATACTCAAACTGTACGACATGGCAATTATATTTAACAAGTTTATGTGATAATCGGTTAAAAAGAGTAACTATCGAGTTTCTTGCCGGTGTCTTCTCGATAGAATCGGCTTTCCGAACCGGTGGTAGAATTACTTATTTATTTAATACAATGACGATTTATAAGTGCATGTGAATGCCTATATAAATAAAGAAATTTTGACTTTGACTTTGACTTTGACTTTGATTTACGCACCCGTCACCCTGAGAGGGTTCTCTCCGGGTGATGAGTCGGAATCCCCAGCGACTGGCAGAAACATGGTAAACGCCAGCCTGTATTTTTATTGGAGAAAACTTTAATAACTGTGTAAACAAGGTACCAATCAGGAAGTAATTCTTGTAATCCATATGTTCTATGAAATCATTTACCCAGTGAGAGGTGTTTTTTTTTTTTATAATAGGCAAACAAGATGACCACACTCCACCTGATGGTAAGCGGTAGTGAGATCCAGGCACAATACATCATATTGCGCCTGTCGCACTCACCCTGAAGGCCTGCTTAAATGCCGTTTCACGCCCCGCCTGAAGAGCCCGGGATCATAGGAGGAAGGGAAAACATGTGAGGTGCTGTTACTTTACTTTACTATTATAATCAGACCAATCCTTCTTACGATGTTAACGTGCCTCCTTCGAGACCTAGTGTACAGTAATAAAGGCAGTCCCCTCGGCATGCAAATGGTTAACGATCAAAACCGTAGCCAAATGAAATCTTTTATTTGTAAAATAAAAGATTAATAAATCTTTTCTTTCTAAAAGATTTCATTAGGCCATTGATAAAAGCTTCGCTAAATACTTAAGCTACCTCGGATTGTATTGAAAACTGAAATCAGTTAGCTACAAAGTTGTGTCGTCTCTCGGCTCCCTAGAGTTATTGCACCATACTACCAATGCGGCAACAAACACAAATGTATCATCTAAAACCCTCACATTTCCACTCGCAAACAAATGAAGGGCAATCTAATAACATCACCGCAGCGCAACGCAATTGCATTTGCAACGCAAACATGTCAACGCAATCGTATTTGCGTCTCAATGCGTTTGCGGGGCGACGCATTGCCAGACACACGTCCGTTCAGCGTCAGTCCGCAAATTGGGCCTATTGTGTGCTAACTTAACTGCATTTTAAGGTAAATTCAGTACACTGTGTAGGAAGTGGACAGTTTCGTGTGTGTGGGAACTCGTAAAAAGTTTTCAGTGTTTCATCACAGACAAAAACGCTACATTGCTCAACGCTGTGGCGGTTTATTATATCAAATTATAAATTCCGATTGTTATTTTAAAAAAACACTGGAAAAAGTATTTATTGTACCTACAAACCGAGTACCAATTAAAGTTTTAGTCGAAGATGCTTTGAAGTTAGTCCGGGTGTAAAACTAACGCAGACACATGGACAAAATAAAGTGGAGGAGAGTCGTCTACTGGGTGATGTATCTGGTCGACAGGCTAAATAGGGTCTATCCTGGCGACCTCATATTTAGACATCACGACTGCTCACCAACAGATTGAGTGAGATCGTCCAGAACAATTTTTATTGAAAAAAATTATAAAGTCTTAGCTTCAATACGGCTGTTTTAAAAAGTATATTAAAAGTCCAGGGTTCATTACCTGGGTGCGGCTCGAGGCAGGGCGGTGTACACCGGCCACTCGTTGTACAGCAACGGGTCCCGGTACGAGGACACCTCGTTCATGATCTCCGGGGCCCTCGCTTGCCTCTTCGAGAACCTGGGGACAAATGAATAATTTCAATAAGTTAGTACACTTGGGGACAAGCGGATAATTTCAATGAACTATTTGTGCGTGTGGGGATAGGTGGATATTTTAATTAAATGTTGGGGATAACAAGATACGTTCAATAATAATAATATGTTATATGGAACAAGTGAATAAATAAAATAAAATGTTAATACATAAAAACATTGTAGTTTTTCCAAGAGGTAATTGCAGGATTAGAGGACTAATTTATATGTTTTGACTAATCGTTTTTGGGATTCCGTGTCCAAAAGGTCAAAAAGGTTCCATTTGAACTGATTGATTTCAAAAATACGAACTGTAAATGTCATCAGAGTATATCTCATAAACCGTGAATAATCTATCACGTCAAGCGAACCTGTTGATTTATCGGTCCAGAATAAGTTTATGTGAATGTCTTTAAAACAAAAACGTTATATTTTCCGTAATATGTAATCAAAAAGTTTATTTTGGTAACTTGTATGATCCCACAGCAGGGCAAAGGTCTCCACCAAACCTGTCCACCGCTCCCTATCCAAGGTCTTCTTCTTATCGTATGGTTGATGAACAACCTGGTGTCAGAGTTTTTAAGCCGCCCGTAGGCCTCTGACATGGTTTCACACACCGTTGAAAAATTTCTCAGGTGTGCTGGTTTCCTCACGATGTTTTCCTTCACCGTTAAAGCGTCGAATGATGGCTGTCCAAGGTTACCACTTACTTATATCCAGAACATTAATTTTAAATTTTCTAATGTAATATGTAACCACGATCATAACTACTAGTTGGCGCAAGAACAACGCACTAGTAAATACATAACCCCATTTACTCAGTTCAGTAAAAAAGGATTAGCTTTATAAATCTCCGGAACTACCGAACGCCAGTGATATAAATGGTTGCACTAAGCTGCTAAATAATTTCTATAATAATTCCCTTGTCCGCGTTTGCTGCCAAAATTCGTAATCCCTTTTCAAACGGGGCTCGCTGCAATGCTTCGCAGAATAGCCTGGATTTATTGCACGCTGGTTTAAAAATGGGTTATCTAATAAATAACCAGCCAGTGCCGAAATATTGAGAGCTCATTAAAACAAAACAAAATGGTAAATACCCCGGACAGTTTCAGTTTTCTAATGTGTGACCAACCATTATTAGTTACTAGTCACTGTAGTATTAAGTATAGTTTATCTTATCTTATGCATAGTGTAAGGTTCTTTTATTTACAATACTATTTCTAATTTTTATTAAAGACAGATTAAACGAAAAACAATAAACTAAATTTATAATGGGAAACATGAATTTCTAAAGTAGCAACACTGGGGAGTCGTGACGTCAGCTCGGCAGGTTGACTCGACTCAGACGTTTTCGAAGAGGCATAACGGTTGGATAAGAAAGTGTTAAAGTGAAGAAGTGAGTGCGAAATATACGGTGTTGAACAATCCTAAGGCAGTTTTATTGGCGAGTACTTCTCATACTTCAGAAGTGGGATAACCGCGTAAGTAAATTAATAACCTTTTACCTTAAAAGTTTAGCTTTCTGTTACGCATGATATTTAACGATTGAACTGTGAACGGAAAGTCTAGTTCGGTTATTATGTTAGAAGATCTAGTATCTGACCTATCTATATATATAAAAATCAATGCCACTTTTCGTTGTAATTCCATAACTCAAGAACGGGCTCACCTATCCAAACCAAATGCTTAGGATTTGGTCGGCATATTTAGTAGATGGTTTATGTGAAGTTTGCATAAAATCGGTCGAGCCGTTCCTCATTTGTCACATTTTTTGTAATAAATGAATTCAATAGAAACTTTTTTCACAGAAACTTTTTTGAAGTTTTGTTGACAGGACAAGCACGTTGTTATGTCATTCATGCCGTCAGTTCATTTTGGACGTGGTTCGCTACGTATAAAGTGAAATAAAATAAACAAATCGGAACATCAAATTCATTTATTGCAACGTGAGCAGGAATTCAACTGTAATGATTTGCGTTTATTTGTACAATCGAATATAACCAAATTAAATATTCAGCAAAAACATGTATATGATACAATCATGCAAGCCGTTTCCAATAATGCAGGTGGATTATATTTTTGGATGCACCTGGTGGCACAGGTAAAACGTTCGTTATATCATTGATTTTAGCGACTATTCGATCAGGATCAGAAAATTGCACTAGCACTTGCATCTTCGGGAATTGCTGCTACATTATTAGAAGGTGGTCGGACCGCACACTCTGCATTAAAATTGCCATTGAATGTACAGGTGATTGAAACTCCAACTTGCAATATATCGAGAAATTCTGCTATGGCAAAAGTTCTGCGATTAACGTCAATTATTTTATGGGATGAGTGTACAATGGCGAATAAAAAATCACTAGAAGCATTCAATCGAACAATGCAAGATTTACGTGGTAATCAACAGCTTTTTGGTGGTGCTTTGATATTACTTTCAGGGGATTTTCGTCAAACATTGCCTGTCATTCCTCGATCAACTCCTGCTGATGAAATAAATGCCTGCTTGAAGTCATCAGTTCTTTGGAGATATCTACAAAAATTGACACTAAACATTAATATGCGTGTTCACCTACAAAATGATCCAGCTGCCCATGAGTTCTCAAAACAATTGTTAGAAATTGGTGACGGCAAAATACAAATCGACAGAACCAACGGATTGATCGCTGTACCGAACAATTTTTGTACAATTGCGCAATCGATAGATGAATTGATTGAATGTGTTTTTCCGAATATTGTTCAGAATTACAGAAATCATGATTGGTTGACAGAACGCGCCATTTTAGCACCGAAAAACATTCATGTCAATGCAATTAATTTTCAAATTCAAGCGAAACTGCCAGGCGTAGTCACGAAATATAAATCAATTGACAGTGTTATGAATCAAGATGAGGCAACGAATTATCCAATTGAATTTTTAAATTCATTGGAGCCGGCTGGTATGCCACCGCATTGCTTGAATCTGAAAGTTGGTTCTTCGATTATATTATTGCGAAATATTAATCCACCAAAACTGTGTAACGGAACAAGATTGGCAGTGAAAAAGTTATTGCCAAATTTGATTGAAGCTACGATCTTAACTGGTAAATCAAAAGGAGAAGTTGTTTTGATACCGCGTATACCTATGATTCCAACTGATATGCCTTTTGAGTTCAAACGTTTACAATATCCTGTGCGTTTATCATTTGCGATGTCCATCAACAAGGCCCAAGGTCAAACACTTCACGTTTGTGGTGTGAATTTGGAGGAACATTGTTTTTCACATGGCCAGTTATATGTTGCCTGTTCCAGAGTCGGTACCCCCAGCCGTTTGTTTATTTATGCTCAAAATGGAAAAACAAAAAATATTGTTTATCCAAATGTTTTGGATTAAGTGTGTTGTAAATAGCTAGCAATTGATTTCGATTTTAAATAAAATATTTTTTTGATTAAATAAATGAATTTGATGTTCCGATTTGTTTATTTTATTTCACTTTATACGTAGCGAAGCACGTACCGGGCCGCTAGTATATCTACAAAATTTTGTTACAATCGCGATATTTCTAGATACTAAAATAGTGCAAAAAAGTACCGTCACAATTTTAAATAATATTTCATAGAATTTTTGACCTTGGATGGACACGTTAACGATCACAGTTCATTTGGGTAAATAACTAATTAAGTTTACTTAATCCATTTTAGTCCTGATTTGTAAATATTGGTAGATAGTCTTTGTTTTTTTATTTGTCTGAATCAATACGAAAGTAACGATTACTTTAGAGATAGTAAGCAGGTTATTTGTTTTGTTTAAAGTAAAAGTAAAATGTAGTGTAATTAATGTAATGAAATGTATGAAAGCAATAATCCTGTCTACTGTGCAGAGGGTCGTGGGTTCGATTCCCGCCCAAGGCAAGCATTCATAAGACTATTATTATTTGTGTTTATACAGTATATAAATGTTATCACATTGTGTTTAACTGGCTCGGCGGAACAGTGGTTAGTGACCCAGCTTAACTACCTACGGTTCCAATAGTCGTGGGTTCGATTCCTACTCGGGACAGATATTTCTGTGACGGGCATCGGTGTTTGTTTCGTGTCTGAGTGTATTATTAATATATTATAGTATATTTTGTGTATCCACTGTTGATTCTGATGCCCGTAACACAAGTGCTGAATCTACTTACCACAGGATCAGATCAATGTATGTGATGTTGTGAAATATATTAATTTATATGTATGCGTTAAACATTATTAAGTGAATATCACCACTTTGTAGTCTTGGCGGGCCTGCCTATGATTGTTACATTGGGGCCCGAATGATATAACTTGAGACTCCGTACAGCCCTGTTAATTGAGCTTTATTTGCTTTGTACAAACCTTTTGTATGACTTGTTGTAATTAATAACCTTATTTATGCTTTACTTTTGCCTTTCCCCTATGAGATGCGGAATGGAGAGAACAAGTCGTGAGCAAAGTCACCACCACAGATTGAGGACTCCACGACGAAGCAATAGCCGTGAACGGAGTCGCAGTCACCGGGATAGTCACAGCCGCTGTTTACGAGAACAAGAGCATCAACCATTGCGGGTTTCGGAAGATTTGAGAAGGGGGTATCCTGAGAATGAACAAGGTTCCTCCAGACCAAGTAGACCACGCAGCAGACACAATAGCCATCATCAAAGGCGCAGCAGAAGCCTGCGCGACCGGGAGGCACACCTAGAGCGCGAGAGGGAGCGCCTACGCCAACTGGAGCGCGCAGTTCAACAAGAACGTGACTTGGAGCTGCGGGGGTCGCGCAGCGGGCGATACGAGCGCCACACGCCAGCTAACCGCCGCGTGGACGGCGAACCGTGTCCGGACAGCGAAGATCGAGACCATGGTGGACGGCGAGCGTCGAGACAGCAGGAGGGTCAACGGAATCACGACGCTAATTCCGGGCGTCGTTCAAGGTCATGTAGTCCATCATTTTCATCTAGAGATATTTTTAAGATTATAAAATCGCTTGGTTTTGCGCCGCAACCGTCAGAGCAGAGTACCTATTCAAATAACAAACTTGATTATAAAAATATTTTACCGGAATTCGATCCATCCAATAAAAGTCAACGCATGGATGTATGGCTGAAGAAGGTCAACGAATGTGCCTCTGTTTACGGTTGGGACGACAAAACTACAATACATTTTTCCATGCAAAAACTGCAGGGACTGGCCAAAATCTGGTATCAGAGTTTGAGTACGATTCTTTTTACTTGGCCCGAATGGCAGGAGAAGCTTATTAAAGCTTTTCCGTGTGAACAGAATTATGGTCAGTCCCTGGAAGATATGTTGAGGCGTAGAACTAGATTTAATGAGCCTATTGAAAATTACTTTTACGAAAAACTCGCTCTTATTAATCAATGTGATATCACTGGCAAGCGTGCGGTGGATTGTATTATCCATGGCTTAAGCGACAAAACAATTAAATCTAGTGCCTTGGCGTTGCGGTGTACCGAGCCCGATCAGTTGCTACAGTTTTTACTTAGTCATAAGGAACACCCTTTTCAATCCGCATTTAGAAACAGAAATACTACAGAGAATTCAAACTTTTACGAAAACAAGCAACAGAGTCGAGTCAATAATAATAAATTTAACATTCATAGCGCGGGGCAATTTTGCTACAATTGTAAAGAAAAGGGGCATCTCTATATCAAATGTACCAAACCTTTACTTAAATGTGACTACTGTCAAAAGGTAGGTCATACGGTTGAACATTGTCGTGCTAAACCAGAGTCTCAGTCGGTAAAAGCTAATACTGTGCACAAAACAATGTGTATAACGAATTTGCAGCCAAATGATAAATGGGTGAATTTCCCGACACCAAATCGTAAACGGCACGGCTGAAACTGCTAGTGCAGGATGGCACTTTTAACTTGTAATATTTTTTTTTAGATAAAAGGTGTTGTCTCCTATAGGTGACTATAAATATTTTTAAATTATGATTATCGCTAATTAGGTAAAAAAAATCTTAAACCCCCAATTGTATCATATCGGTGACGCGGCACAATTTGTTTTTCAGTATACTTTTAATCATATTTTAAAAACAGTTGATTTTTTAGGGATTTACCTTTTTTTATTTAAATCCTTAATAATGACAGTACCTTATTGCGGAAAGTTCAATACAAAATCTGTTATATTTAATGAATGGTAAGTACAAATTCACGTGTCCAAATGAGATATGTCATCGCGGTGAATTTTCGTTGTACGCGAATATCTAGGCATCGAAAAACACTAGCTTCTTGCCACTGCGCAGTAAATCTGCGCACCAGTGCCGCCTAAGCGCTTAACGTAAGAGGACGTGTGTTGCTGTTTGCAGTTCCCGCCAAAAACGTAAGTAAGTCGGTTTCGGTGACTGCGTACCGTTTTTTTTGTCATTCACGTGAATGGATATAAGTTGTGATCCAATCATTCGGTATGTCTATAAAATCTATGTACTATTACTAAATGTCGCTCAATTAAGTAGGTCGTATCAATTTATTTCTTTTATTTATATTTTCCTTGTTGTGCTTATTTTTATGGGCTGTATATAATATCGGTGACCTCATTCCGGTGAATTCGGTGACCTAAATTGACCACCGGAATGAGAAAAAATATCATTCCAGTGACTTTTTTCATTTCGGTGAGAATTTGGTAATTTCGGTGATTATTATCTTCATTTCGGTGATTTCTTTTGTCATTCCGGTGTCAAATTACTTCATTTCGGTGAATAAAGACCTTAATTTATTTTGTTACATTGTAATTTCGAAAGGAATATATTTTTATTTTTATTGTTGATAATTACAATATATTTGTTGATTTATTCTTACATGTTCCCAAATGAATTTCAGATTAAATTATTAAAATCTATGTGTGGTTGTAATCAATACCTTTATTTTTCACTAGCTGTGCCCGCGTCTTCGTTTGCGTGGGCGATTTTTCATACAAAAGGATTTTCCGGATTATTCCCGTTCCCGTGAGAATTTCGGGAATTCCTTTCTTAATGCACCTCTACGGTACCTAAACTACGTCCTTACCAAATTTCAAGTGCCTACGTTTAGCCGTTTAGACTGTGCATCGATATGTCAGTCAGTGATTCTTCTTTTATATATTTAAGACTCTGGATTAAAGTAATAACAGATTAACTTGAAATGTTTGTCAACAGCATCTAAAGTCAAATGATGAAGTTCAAAATGGTAAGTTATTCTTCTTCTTCTTCTTTTCGTGTCGATGGCAAAACACTTAAAATTATTTTGGATAATTCCGCCACCCGGACCGCGGTTGTTGACCCTTCTATCAGCTCAATTTGTGTACAGGAGTCGGGACAGGCGGGGCATGAAGTGAGGTGAGCCATGGACAATGGTGAGAGACCACATAGGCACGCGATATCCTCCTGTCCAGGAAACCCTCACCTAAACATATTATCTTTGCATTGGCCAACCTGGCTACGGAGTCTGTCCAGGGACCTTCAGGTTAACCATGGCAAATCGTGTCCTGTTGGAAGGCTTTCTGAAGGTAGGACCAAGGGGACGGGTGGAGCAAACGTGTTAGACCAGAGGTTAAGACGAGCAGAAGGTGGATCTGTGTCAAGATTCGGTACTTTCTAAATCTAAATATAAAGCTATGCCGACTTTAACTTCTGTGGTTGTCCCTGCCATGTTATATTTAGTCTGAGAGTGTCTGAACCCTAAGGCTGAAGTGAGGTTTATTTCTATGTTTTCACAGGATTGTGTTTGTGATATGAGCGCCAGGTCATCGGCAACATGGTCGGTCTTTTTGTGTAGATGTTGAAAAGTAGTGATTCCAACAAAACGGTCATCCCCAGGGTAGAGACCCTGGGGATTACCGTTTTTTGGGATCGCCATCTGCTTATTTCTTCAGACAAATGGACCTGAAAGCTACGGTTGCGGAGCAGCTCACCAAGTATTTTTATAAATTTCTAGTCATTGACCATCGAGTAGACTTTCCACAAGAGACGCTTCAGGTTCACTGTATCATAAGCTGCTGTCAGATCCACGCATACAGCGCTGTAATCATTCCCATTTCAAAACTATCCTCTTTGTGTTATTTATTTTGGTTCACAAAACAGAATAACATCAGTGTAGCTTCTGAATTACAAATACAAATCTTATGGACTAGACGTTTATGATAAAATGGCATGTGTTGGGTGAGGTTTAACGTCTGGTTACAACATGATTTTTTAGGTCTGAATCCTACCTGTTCTGGAATTAAGTGCTGATCTAATAGGTGATAGGCAGTTAAGCAAAAGTCTTTGAGGTAATTTGTATGTGTGACTGAGCAAGGATAATGGGCGGAAGGTTTTTAGGGTCATCTAGAACTTTTCCCGGTTTTGGAATGGCAATATCAAGATCCATAGACGTGATAATTTCGCAGATTGTAGACAATCATTGAACTTCGGTTGTAACCAGCAAATAGTCATAGGATCCAAGTTTTTAAGTTGTTCTGTGGAAATGTTTCAACACTCGATGCTTTACCAGATTTCAAGTATCTAACACTAAAAATGATATCGTCAAAAGGCTGGCTCAGTAAATTCTCTTTCGGAAGGCATTGTACAAGTTGAATTCTGGGAAGGCGAGTGTACGATTTCTTATTCAGCAACAGTTGATGAGCAATTTTGTTTGCAGTAACTTTACTTGGAACTTTGGAGGAGAGGGCTCACCGGTCCATTTACGGATTGTGGTCTAGGCCTTTTTACTATTGTGGGTCATGTCAATGCTGGTGACTGTATTAATCCATTTGGTTCGCTGGTTTGCATGGATAGACAGCATTAAGATTTCACAAGCATCACATGTGTCTTGTGAAAATGGATCGGCATTATAGGCGGGATCATAATTTTTAAACGGCGCAGATGACTCTTGAGTCAAACCCGGGACGTTGGAAGTACGACAGCCTCTTGGGATATGTTGGCACGACGATTTCCAGATGATACCTACGAATCGTTCGTAGTTCGGTAATGAAGCTAGTTTTATAATGGCTTTGTCAATTGTTTAACGAATTATTGCACTACTGCATATTGCACTTAATCGGTCTATGTAAGGTTAGGGGTATTGATTGGCAGATGGACTTTATGCATTGAGAGCTGAATCTGGAACTGACAAAGATCAAGACTGGGTTGTATCCACGTTTCCATCGACCACTGTTAAACGATTAACGGAGATGCATTTTTATTGATAAGGCCGAAGTTTTAATTTTAGTAAGAAAAAATCTGTTACTGTGTGATGAATACACTCTTCAAAACGTAGGTTGTAGGCTGTATACTTGGTAACAGTTTACTTTTTTTCGGTGACTACATAAGTAATTTCATTTCGGTGTATTGCGTTTCTCATTTCGGTGATGAGAAGTTTCATTTCGGTGAACTCTTCTTTCATTTCGGTGACACCAAAATTTCAAAGTACTATATCTCTTAAGTATATGAGTTTAATTTAATGTCGTGTTAAAATTAATTATAACGATAGCGTAAATAACAATTCTACATGGTTGTATTTTCAAAAAAGTAACAAATAAAAAAGTTCACCGAAATGTTAAAAAATATGGACTTGTTGAAATTGACCCAAATTCATGAAGAAGGTTGTCATTAATGGCACATCATTGGATGCCTTTGTTGATTTCGGTAGCGAAGTCACATTAATTAAAGAATCCGTTATGACGAAGCTTGGGTACGAACATGATGGGGTGTCGTCAATAATGAAAGGTTTTGGAAATGCCCTTGTCCACTCCCTAGGTTCTGTGTCACTGACTTTATCAATTGATGGGGTTGCAGCAAACGTTATCTGTAAGGTTGTTGCCGATCGTTTACTGGATAAACCAGTGCTTATCGGTCAGACATATTCTGAACAACCACACATAGTTGTAGTTAAGGATACTAAAAAGTTGCAATTTCTTGATGTTGGCACGGAGATTCCTTGTTATTGTTATGAGGAAGAGAAACAAGCCATTAGGGTTAGTGTGGTGGAATTTACACGCCTTTACGGCTCTGCTAGCGTTAGGGCAGCGACGGAATCGGAATTAAGTGGATGTATTCTTCTAGAAACGAAAATAGTGGGAAAGCCTAATGAACAATATGTTATTCTCGGTGGTATTCATGAAGTTAAACAAGGTCGATGCAATATCACGGTAACACCGTGTTCTATTCCATGTTTGCTTCAAAAGAACTTCGTGTTTGCTCGTGCGGAAAGGATAGAACTTGTTAGGAGGGTAGAGACGGTTCCAACAAATCTAACTGACTGTGGGAAAGAAGTAGTGGATCAGTTTGACGAACAACAAGTCAAACTGGGTGATATGGTATCTGAACAGGACAGAACTAAGCTTTTCAAAATATTACATCGTTACAAACATTGTTTTGCCTTCGATTTAGCTGGATTAGGTTGTACGGATGTAACACAAATGCAGATAGAGTTGAACAGTGATCGCCCTGTTGTTTACCGTCCATATAGGCTTTCGCACCATGAGCGTGAGAAGGTTCGCAGTATGGTAGACGATATGTTAGAGGCGGGTATCATAAGGGAGTCGGTGTCGAATTATGCCAGTCCGATCATTCTGGTCCGCAAGAAGGATGGAAAGGTACGAATGTGCATCGATTACAGGATGCTCAATTCGATTACCGTAAAAGAAAGATACCCTATGCCAATCATCGAGGATGAGGTTTGTCGTTTAGCAGGGCAAGCATGGTTCATCACATTGGATTTGATGTCGGGCTACTACCAGGTGCCTATTGCAGACCAAAATAAGCACCTGACAGCGTTTGTTACCCCGGACGGGCAGTACGAATTTAATCGTATGCCGTTCGGGCTAGCAAACGCTCCCGCGGTATTTCAGAGAATGATGAACCGTGTATTAGGGCCGGTTCGGTTCCACGGGGCCACCGTGTACATTGATGATGTGCTTGTTTACGGCACGAACTCGGAGGAGGCACTTACAAGGTTGGAGGAGGTCTTACAGTTGTTAGACAGAGCTAATCTCAAGTTGAACTTATCGAAGTGTAGCTTCTTGCAAAACAAGATTGAGTATTTAGGATACGAAATAAGTTCAACGGGAATGAGACCTGGTGAAGCGAAAATCAGATCTGTGTCTGAATTTCCACAGCCTGAAAACGTCCATGCAGTGAGGCAATTCTTGGGACTAGTAAGCTACTTCAGAAAGTTCATTCAAGGCTTTGCTGAACTTGCCTCACCGCTTACAAGGCTCTTAAAAAAGGATGTGAAATGGGATTGGCAAGTTGCCCAGCAGAGGGCATTTGAGGAATTAAAATCTAGGTTGGTAACTAGGCCAGTTCTTGCGATATACAATCATGCCTCAGAAACTGAGCTCCATACGGATGCCAGTAGGCTAGGCATTGGTGGTATATTATTGCAACGACCTCATGGTAGCACGGAGGCTTTTAAACCTGTCGCGTACTACAGTCGACAAACCACTCCAGAAGAAAAGAACTTCCATTCGTACGAACTGGAGACCCTGGCCGTGGTTTGTGCGCTGAAAAAGTTCCGTGTGTTTTTACTGGGAAAAGATTTCAAAATCGTCACGGACTGTAGTGCGTTACGCTCTACGTTTCAAAAACGCGATTTGATTCCTCGAATAGCTCGCTGGTGGCTAGCGCTCCAGGAGTTTGACTGTACGGTTGAGTACAGAGCTGGCGGAAAAATGGCACATGCCGATGCTTTGTCACGAAATCCGGTTACAGAAGGGGAGGCGCTGAGTTCGGAGCGGTTTTCGTCTATTCTCGCCATCAGTGACGAGGACTGGCTCTTGACTTTGCAATTAGGTGATTCAGAGCTCGAAAGGATTCGGAATATCGTTAACACCAATTTGGACTCAAAGGGACTCGATTATATTCGTGAAAATTACGTCATTAAAGAGAATAAATTGTTCAGATATCAGGACGGTGACAAAACTAGCATCAGGTGGGTAGTACCAAAGGGTGCGAGGTGGCAGGTGTGCAAAATGAACCACGACGACATCGGACATGTTGGCAGTGAGAAAACTCTAGAGCGCATAAAAAAGAACTATTGGTTCCCCAAAATGTCCCGATTCGTCAAAAAGTACGTGGCATCGTGCATTGATTGTACATATGCAAAGAAAACCTTCACGAACGAAGGGCTGCTGCATCCGATACCTAAAATTGAAATTCCCTTTCATACCTTGCACACCGATCATCTCGGGCCCTTTGTAAGGTCAAAGCGGGGAAATACTCATATACTTGTGACTGTTGATTCATTTACAAAATTCGTTTTTATTAAGGCCGTCAAAAATACCAATACTCAGAACGTAATTAAAGTACTTGAAGAGATATTTGATACTTTTAGGAATCCAGACCGAATCATAAGCGATCGCGGAAGTTGTTTCACTTCTCATGCTTTCAAAAGGTTTTGTTTGGACAGAGGTATCAAGCATGTGTTAAACGCGGTTGCGAGTCCAAGATCCAATGGCCAAGTGGAGCGATACAATCGCACTATCTTGGACTCGCTAACTGCACAGAATTTAAGATGTGATGAGAAAGGCTGGGACAACCATTTAGGGCGAATACAATGGGGCCTTAATAATACCTTACAAAAGACAATAGGTCGAGCTCCTGCTGAGGTTATGTTTGGGACCTTAATGAGTAGTGAGAGTAAGCCAACCTTAAACGAGGTAACCAATCTAACTCGTGCATCTTGTGACATATCATCTTTGCGCAAGGAGGTTAAAAATAAAATTGATAGGGAGCAAATTAAACAAAAAGAAAATTATGATATAGGACGTAGACCAGCGCGAACTTACAAAAATGGAGACTTAGTAAAGATAACTAAATCGGCATTCCAAAACGATGGCAAGAGCACTAAATTATTGCCGTCATATGAAGGTCCATTCAAAGTGGTAAAGGTTATGGGTAACGACCGCTATAAGGTTGCACCAATACCTGGTTTTGAAGGGATGAAGAACAAACGCAAAACGACTGTGGCATCTGATCGGATGAAGCCGTGGATACATATAGCTTCTCTAGAGTTGGATAGTGATGATATTAACATAATGGACTGCAAAAGCGATTTATCTGACGTAGATGAAAACTGAGAAATATAAATTAATATGAAATATTAAGAGGTTACATAAATATATAATTAGAGGCGTTTGGTAATTTCATGTGATTTTATGATATGTGTATCTGCAGAGAATGTTGTTATTGTTTCAGGTCGATCACGAGACTACGTGAGCGAGCGAGTTCGTGAATTGGCCTTTTCATTAATACTTAGAGAGAAGTAGACTAGAGCTGAGCGGGTTAAACACGAGACTACGTGAGCGAGCGAGTTCGTGATTTGGCCTTTTTCATGAAAACTTAGAGGGAAAGAGACTAGATTAAGAGATTAGCGAGTTAAACACGAGACTACGTGAGCGAGCGAGTTCGTGATTTAGCTGATATGTTATTATTAAGTCAGTCACAATACTTACTGAGCGAGGGAGTTTGTGTTCTGGCGTTATTTTGTAAATGTCACTAATTAGACAAAGAGATTCGGGTATGAGACTTCGTGAGCGAGCGGGTTCATACCTAGTTAATTAAGTGAGTGAATACATATATACATGTTATTGCTACAATTGAGATTTGTGAGACTTCGTGAGCGAGCGGGTTCATAACTAGGTATTTAAGTGAGTGGATACATATATATATGTCATTGCTACAATTGAGATTTATGAGAAAATTATATAAACATTATGTAACCGGGTGAAAATTGTTTGACTGATTATATAGAATTTTAAAATTATGTAACTGGTTTATTTAAAGTCGTGTTCAATATTCGTTGTGTATTTATGCATAAGAGTTGATTAGTAGTTAATGTTAATTAGTGATGTTCTCTACATAGTATAATTGTAAGTAAGCTAATAATTATAAGATCACTCGCGAAAAGAATGAATCCCGCCGAGGTTTCTTGCTTGTTCTTTTACTTGAGTTGGGTCGGTTAGGGTTGGAACAAGCGTAAACTTAGTCTAAGAGATATATCAGTAAAGTGATCTTCTGCTGTAGCGAGTCAATCAGCCGAGTGTAAGGTTTTCAACAGAGGCGTGTATGGGGCCATACACGTCATCAGGATGGTCGAGTGTAAGGTTCTTTTATTTACAATACTATTTCTAATTTTTATTAAAGACAGATTAAACGAAAAACAATAAACTAAATTTATAATGGGAAACATGAATTTCTAAAGTGGCAACACTGGGGAGTCGTGACGTCAGCTCGGCAGGTTGACTCGACACAGACGTTTTCGAAGAGGCATAACGGTCGGATAAGAAAGTGTTAAAGTGAAGAAGTGAGTGCGAAATATACGGTGTTGAACAATCCTAAGGCAGTTTTATTGGCGAGTACTTCTCATAATAGCATGTCTGTCTAGCTTTAAAGTAGCTTTACATTTATTGCTATTTAAATCTAACTAACCTATCCAACAAATCAATGTTATATACATAATTTTATTTTTTTAATTAAGCATGATATTAAACATGGGAACAATTTTTTTTTTATAATAGGCAAACAAGATGACCTTACTCCACCCGATAGTAAGCGGTAGTGAGATTCAAATATGAGGTCGACAGGCACAATACATATTGAGCCTGTCGCACTCACCCTGAAGGCCTGCTAAAATAATACAAAATAATAATTTCATTAATATTAAGACATCATTTCTGCAACTAGGTTAATACACTCCAGTTGCCTTTTCGTGCTTTGACGATGGGCTTGCATCCGCCAAATTCATGACTCTAGTCGCTAAGTAATTTCTAAACGGAAAATTCACACAATTTTGGCTCGACCCGAGATCCTCATTTTATTGAAAACGCAACAACAATATTATGAAGTACTTAAGCTGTTGAACATAGACGGAGGTCAAGCGGATGAAGTGTTATTTTTAGCACGAGGTAAAATTAAAATTATTTTTAACGGGTTTCAACAAGGTAAGGTGAACTAGACTTTAAAACAGGACAGCCATTTTAATACTCATCTTTCAATATAAATGTAGCGCACCGCTTTCTATTTATGGTTTGATCTATGATTTATGGTAAATAATATTAAAGCTTTACCTTTGTCAGGGCTAAACAATGATTTTTAGAATTTTTGAACGTTATTTTTCCTTTGGCGTTTGTGCATGCTAATCTCAGAAAAGGCTTATTCGATCTAGACGTGGTTTTCAGCAAGTACTAGATTGTAGTAAGCTCTATTGAAAATCGGCGTCTCGGTAAACGTAATGTAGGACGCCCGCAGGCCAGGTGGTGTGACGATCTGCGCAAGACGGCTGGTAGGAGCTGGATGCGAGTGGCCGCGGAGAGAGAGAAGTGGCGTGCATTTGGAGAGGCCTATGTCCAGCAGTGGACAGGCAGGCAGGCCTAATGATGTGATGATGATGATGACTATTGAAAATTTATTGTTCATGGCAATAGGTTCATAAATAAAAAAGTAATGCTAATTTAAAGAATCACGTCAAACTTGTCGGGTGTTGTAGGCGCGAGTATATTATGAAATGTATATTATTAAAGTCTCTTTTCCACGCGGGCGAAGTCGCTGGCACAGCTAGTGACAGATATGACGGCGCTATTTTAATGCCAAAGTGACAGATGTCTTGGAATAAGAGTGACGTTTGTGGCTCTGGCGGAACGTCATAGGCTATGGTAGTGCGGCGGTGAAACAAGAAAGTCACGGACTTTGGATCGAGCAACCGTCCGCGCATCATGGATCCGACGAATCGCTAATATTCTAAGCCATCGTTAGTCTTTATGTGATCAAGTGCTGTCAATCATAATTTAGAAGACCTAAAGTGCATTGTGTGCTAATTATTTTGTGTCTCGGCGAGTAATCACCGGTAATTACAGTGATTTGAAACATAACGTAGTTCTAGTTTCAACTACCCTGCCCACAAGCCCATAATTAAAAGCTGGCTGATTCTGATGCGCCTACATATATAAAATAGTATCGTTTACGAACTAAACTTTCCTTGAAAAGAAAACAGGGGTCATTTATCATGGCTGGTGAGAGAATACCCCATCGGTATTCTACGGAAATCCGCCCGGCAATTATGGAAATAAGTTCTTTTCGGGATGATATTTTATCTTCAAGTTATATTGGATATTTTTTTGGCTCTTATTAAAAAGGAAAGTGGGTGAGGACAGTTGATTTATGTTAAATTCGGCACCGTTACTTTTACTTTCGTCTTTTTTAATGTCAACATTTGGTGCGGAGTCGTTTGGATTACAAAGCAGATGTAAAATTGCATTTCAGATGGCGTTTCTGTAGTTGGCATAATACCTAAAGAAAGAAAGTATTTATTAACATTATATATATTTAAGATTACTGATAAACCGTTACTTATTTTAACATCGTGCGATCTTTGCGACATTACCACACACGGTCATCTGACCAAAACTAAGCAGAGCTTGTACTATGAGGCCTCAGAGACGGATATAAATACATATATATTTATAAATACACACTTAAATACATAATCACACTCAGACAGTGAACAAACACCGATGTTCATCACACAAATATTTGTTTCAAGTGGGTATCGAACCTACAACTCTTGAAACCGCCAGACAGGTGTGACAATTTTGCCTAGGGTAATTAATAAAAGGCCTTTGTCAACAGTAAATGTATAATTTTAGGCAAGTGTTAAAATTACAGCGGGAGTGGGTACGGAAAACATTCACAACCGAAGTATAATATAACCTAATCTAAACATCACTGTCCTGTGAGTCCGTGATCCAGTGTCCCCCAATCAGTCACTACTGACTGCAGTCAGTGCTTCCTGCCGGAACTTGAAGTAGGGAAATTTAGCTTCAGTGTTGCCCGGTACCGGAGCGGTGGTCCCCAATTCGGGGAAAAAACACACACACACAATTATGTTGTTTAATACTAAACACGAAAATATTATGCAGCAATTAAATTTAGGTAGGTAGGTTTCGCTAAGCGTAATTAAAACGGCCGAGCGTCTGACCTTGGAGCAAGTGCAAGGAGCTCTGTCCGGTAGCAAGTATCGGCTTTGCGGACTCTGCGGTACGACCCCCCCGCGACAAAACCTGTCTCACGCGCTCGCCGCGTGATCTACTAAACATATAGTTTTTTTAATGTTTAGGTTTAATAGTGTTAGGTTTCCTATTTTCTTTTTTTAATTAATTATTATTGTAAATAGTAAAAATATAGTATGTAAGTAATATTAGAATTAATGTTTATTTTGTATTTTATTTGTTTTATATTAGTTTAAGATAGTATTGTATTACGTTTTTGTTATTTTTACTATTCAATAAAATTGGAAGTAGTTGTGTACGAAGTACAACCGTTACATACCCCCTTTTTTTGGTTTGGATTTTTACTAGAAAAATCCACTGAATTTTATGATTAACATTAGTTAAGTTTAAAATCTTTAATATGCCAAGATCCCAATTTGTTTCCCATCATATCCTCTAGTTCGTAGACTAACCTTGATTTTTTTTCTGTGATGCGGCATTTTATATACTTGGGTGCAAGCTTTTTAGAAAACTTGTTATCCTTGTCGCTTTGATAAAAGGTTTTCTTCCAGACGATGTCTCCGACGTTAAAATCTATGTTTTTACGACGAAGGTTATAATTGTAACTATTCCTTGAGTGTGCTTTAATTATTGCAGCCTGAACTTTATCAAAGACTTTGCATAAACTACCTAAATTTTCTGCGTATGCATCTCGAGGAGCGAAAACAATGTTATCCACTATGTCAGAGTCTATGTAATGAGAACCGCAACTAACTAATTCACGGCCAAATACTAGGAATGCCGGTGTAAATCCTGTTACCTCATTTACAGCACTATTTAGAGCGAATTGGATCTTAGGGATGTTAGTATCCCAGGCTCTATGATCATTGTCGATAAAAGAAGAAATACACGTGATTATTGTTTTATTGTATCGCTCAACAGAGTTTACTTGTGGCGTATATAGTGGAGTGTAGAAGACATTTGGTATTTTATAATATGCGAATAAATTTTTCATAATATGGCTAGTAAATTGTCTCCCGTTGTCCATTAATACTGTACTGGGTATTCCGTGTATTAGAAAAACATTTTGCTCTAAAATTTTAGATATAATATCTGCTGTAGCGCGACGAATAGGGAACATTAAGCAGAATTTAGAAAAACAGCAGGTAATAACTAACAGAAAAGTGTTTTGTTTTCTGGAAACAGGCAATGGTCCTACCAAGTCCATACTAATCATTTGGAAAGGACGACAGCACTCCTTTGGTCGACCCATTGTTCTTAGAGTGGCATGGTTGGGATACTTATATTGCTGACAAATATCGCAACTGGCAACAAATTTACTTACATCTTGATGCATACCAGGCCAAAAGTATCTTAAGGACAAACGTTTGTATGTCTTAAAAACTCCAAAATGACCTGCAGTTTCTTCACTATGATTTTGTGAAATTACATCCGGGCGATGATCCGATGGAATTACTTCTTTCCATTCGAATTCTCTAGAAAGAGGGTTTATGGACTTAATGAAGCGAAAAAGTTTGCCATTAGTCACGCGGTAGTTTAAAAATGTGGTTGGGGAATTTAGGCATCCACTGAATAATTTTAGGAACCACGGGTCGTTTGTAGTTGATTAGAAGGGTTGAGTCAGTCCGTCTGTCGAGTCAATAGAGTTTATAGGTACGGAGCGTGACAAACTGTCAGGGACAACATTATCTGCACCCTTGCGGTGCTTTATTTCAAAATTAAATACAGACAGCCTAACACCCCAACGAGCTAGTCTCCCGGTAGGATTATTAAGGTTTAAGAACCACTTAAGGGAAGAATGATCCGTAAAAACTGTAAATTTAAGGCCGTTCTCCAAGTAGCAACGCCAATGCTCTATGGCAAATAAAACTGCTAAGGCTTCTCGTTCCGTGGCACTATAATTGCGTTCCTGTTTACTTAAGGATTTGCTCATGTAAGCAATTACTTTTTCAGATCCATTAAGTGTTTGAGTTAAAACAGCGCCAATGCCATGATCACTGGCATCCGTGTGTACCTCAAAAGGTTTTGTGTAGTCGGGACAGGCCAGGATAGGTGCTGAAGCTAAATGTGTTTTAAGTTTTACAAATGCCTCGTTTGCTTCTTTTGACCAAAAGAATTTGGGAGCGTTCCTGGCTTGAGATGTTAGTTTATTAAGGGGTGAAGCTAGCTGGCTGAAATTTGGTATAAACCGACGATACCAAGAGGCGGTACCAATAAAACGTCTCACTTCCTTACGGTTAGTGAGAGCAGGGTAATTGACTATTGCATCGACTTTTTCAGGATCTGCTTGCAGGCCATTAATATCTACAATATAACCTAAATATTTGAGCCGATTCCTGAAAAATTGACTTTTCTCTAGGTTAACGGTTAAATTAGCCTTTTTAAGTTTTTCTAGAACCTTTGTGAGAAGAGATATATGATTTTTAAAGCTTCTAGAGATAATTACTATGTCATCTACATAGACGAATACCTTATTCTCAAATTCCGGTCCATAAAAGAGGTAGTCTACTAGTCTTTGCTGCGTAGCCGGTGCATTAGTCAACCCGAAGGACATAGACTTAAATTGGAAGGTTCCGCGAGTCGGAATATAGAAGGCAGTCTTGCATCTATCCTCTTCCCTTATTAAAATTTGCCAGAAACTTTTAGCATCACGAAGATTGTCGAGTATCTCAGTTATGTATGGGAGGCTGTATGCATCCTTTTTTGTAACCGAATTTAGTTTTCGGCTATCTAGGCAGAAACGCAACTCACCATTCTTTTTAGGGGTCAAGAGAACCGGAGATGACCAAGGGCTTTCACATGGTTCGACTACATCATCCCTAATCATATCGTCGAGTTGACCAACTAGAATCCGTTGCTTCTCGGGAGACATACGATAATATCGTTGACGGATGGGGGCAGCATCCCCAGTGTCAATTGTATGGGTAATTAGTGATGTTCGGCCAAGCCCTTTCTTTTCGTACGAAATTGCGCTAAATTTTGAAATAAGTTGGTCAGCCGTATTCTTTTCACTAGTTGAGAGGTTATTGTATGATAGGATTGCCGGTTTATCTACAGCGTTAGTATGTATATTATTAGATTTTATTGAATCTTTCAAAAACATTACTGCATCTAGATGTTTAGGGAAGAGACCAAAAATTCGCCAAAAATCAATGCCTAGGATCAGGCAATTTTGAACACTTGGAACTATGTATGCTTTTATATAGTGCGTTTTATTTTGGAATGTTACAGGAATGTCAATGAGACCTATTGATTTTAATTTGTCCCCACCGGCAGCAACAAATTCAACAGTATCATTCTCTATCATTTTGAATCCCATAGAAAGCAGCTTTTTGTGAGATCCATTACCCAAGATAGTAACACACGAACCTGTGTCTAATAATCCAGTAAATGTGTCGTTTAAAATATTAACAGTGACGTAAGGCCTTGTTCTTTCTAAGTTAGGTTTATTATTGTCGATTGAGGCGATCGAGTTAAATGTAAAGAAGTTTTTTATGAATTTTAACCATTCCTTCCACTCTTCAGATCGACCACTCCAATCGTATCTAATTAGTTTTTTTGGTTGTTACTTTTGTGTGTAGGAGGATGGCAATCTGGACAATCTGGGTACCGCACATCCTTTTTGCCACATTTGAAACAGATTAGAAACCGAGGTTGTCTACATTTACCAAGAGAGTGGGGGGTAGATCTACACCTAGGGCAATATATATAGGTAGGTTTTGTTGTTTTAAGTTGCATAGCTGCCACTTCATCATGAACTGTGTCTGAAGCGTCTATAGAATTAATAATATTATTATTACTAGTTGTAGGGTTACTTTTATAATTATTGTAGTTGTTATTATTATATTTAGAGTAAGTATTATTGTTTCTGATCTTTTCATTAAATTTATTTTTGTTAGAATAAGTTGTTTTATTTTTGTAAGCGAACTCAGGAGCAACTGTATTACTAGTAACTCTTGGTGGTTCTTGAAATTGTGAAAATCTAGCGGTAATATTTTCGTAATTTCGGCAAACCGCCTTAAGATTTTCAATAGATGTTATAGGAGGAGATGCAGCTAGAGAACTGGCGTAACATGGGCGGATATTGTGCATTAAAATGTCTAACCTTTCTTCCTCTGGCATAGGTTTGCTTAAGCGTGAGAACATGCCATGCATTATAGAAATATAGATTGTAATGTTCTCCTGCTCACCCTGAGTTCGTGAACGGATCTCCGCGGCCAATCGATAGTCGTAGTCCTTACTACTAAAATCTTCTTTTAGAAGGGTGCACAATTCCTGCCATGTTTCGGCCTTATCTTTATTATAACGGTACCAATGTAACGCATCATCAATAAAAATTTCAAAAGCGAGTGAAAGAATTTTTTCAAAGGGTATTCAAAGGGCCTCTGGAATATACAAATTCTTCCACTCTCTGTATGAAGGAGTGTACGCAAGTTTGGCCGGAGAATTTAAGTTTAGTGAGATCTGCGGATAAACTTCGATCGCATGTGACAGATATTGCGGGGAGGTCCGATGCGCTATCAGTAGCCCGGGTAGAAGGAGTAGATTGCGAAGTACCTTGTTTAAATGAAGATAGCTCAGCGTACTGAGACTTGAAGGTAGCTTTGCAGCTTTTATAGCTATCCATAATCTCTTTAAGAGCAACTATTCTAGTAATACGATGATAGATGTGGTGTAATAAGGTCTCGGTTCGAACGAATAAATTTTTATCAAATTGCTTTGAAAGGATACCCAAATTATATTGAGACTTTAGGAGTAATTCCTTTATCACCTTCAAGTCATCAGCAGGTTCTAAATGAGATTCAAGCACGTCCTCAGATGGTAAAAGCGGAGCTAATTTAACTATCTGCTTCCTAAGCTCTACTACAGTATCACCACTGCCACCACGTAATTCTACTTCATACTGTAGTTCCGATTTTTGAAGCGAAAGATATTTAATAGGATAAGTCATGTTGTTTTTTATTTTATTGTTGCTGCAAAGTCCTTACTTAATACTACCAAGTACTATTGTAGATAATGATTTAAAAGCGCTAATTAGAGTATGGTAAAATCGATAAAACTATGTTAGGTTTAGTTTACAAAAGAACTAGAAAAAAAAAGAAAAATAACATTAGGCCATACTCCAATTAAAAATAATTAGCATAGAATCGACCTTAAAACTATGAAGTTAGGAGCCAACACCAAAGAAAAACTATTAATTGCTATAAGGGTTTTACTACACAACGGTCGTGAATGTAACCTATAGTTGGGCGCCAATGTGACAATTTTGCCTAGGGTAATTAATAAAAGGCCTTTGTCAACAGTAAATGTATAATTTTAGGCAAGTGTTAAAATTACAGCGGGAGTGGGTACGGAAAACATTCACAACCGAAGTATAATATAACCTAATCTAAACATCACTGTCCTGTGAGTCCGTGATCCAGTGTCCCCCAATCAGTCACTACTGACTGCAGTCAGTGCTTCCTGCCGGAACTTGAAGTAGGGAAATTTAGCTTCAGTGTTGCCCGGTACCGGAGCGGTGGTCCCCAATTCGGGGAAAAAACACACACACACAATTATGTTGTTTAATACTAAACACGAAAATATTATGCAGCAATTAAATTTAGGTAGGTAGGTTTCGCTAAGCGTAATTAAAACGGCCGAGCGTCTGACCTTGGAGCAAGTGCAAGGAGCTCTGTCCGGTAGCAAGTATCGGCTTTGCGGACTCTGCGGTACGACCCCCCCGCGACAAAACCTGTCTCACGCGCTCGCCGCGTGAACATATAGTTTTTTTAATGTTTAGGTTTAATAGTGTTAGGTTTCCTATTTTCTTTTTTTAATTAATTATTATTGTAAATAGTAAGGATATAGTATGTTAGTAATATTAGAATTAATGTTTATTTTGTATTTTATTTGTTTTATATTAGTTTAAGATAGTATTGTATTACGTTTTTGTTATTTTTACTATTCAATAAAATTGGAAGTAGTTGTGTACGAAGTACAACCGTTACACAGGGTCACTAACCACTGTTGCCTCGTCAGTAACCTCGTCATCATCGCCGGACTTGCGGGGGAGCGGATGGCTCTCACCCCTGCGATGATGGCTTGGAGTAGCCTTGTCGTCATCACCAGACTTGCGGGGGAGCGGATGACTCTCACCCCTACGATGATGGCTTGGAGTAGCCTTGTCGTCATCACCGGACTTGCGTGGGAGCGGATGGCTCTCACCCCTACGATGATGGCTTGGAGTAGCCTTGTCGTCATCACCGGACTTGCGGGGGAGCGGATGGCTCTCACCCCTACGATGATGGCTTGGAGTAGCCTTGTCGTCATCACCGGACTTGCGTGGGAGCGGATGGCTCTCACCCCTACGATGATGGCTTGGAGTAGCCTTGTCGTCATCACCGGACTTGCGGGGGAGCGGATGACTCTCACCCCTACGATGATGGCTTGGAGTAGCCTTGTCATCATCACCGGACTTGCGGGGGAGCGGATGACTCTCACCCCTAAAGCCAGCCATTGTGAATACCAATAGTTTGAGATAAAATAAAAATGTGTAGGTGTACTTGAGTTCATAAAATTCGTTATCTTCATTGAGATACAAATAAACTGGGTCCTCTGTAAGTTTTATTGAATAAAGCTGTTCGTTATATTGAATTTTCTGTTAAGAATTCAATCAAATCTTGTGTTTCGGCTCACATTTTGCTTCTAAGAAACTTTGTTCGGCAATGAATGAAGAAAACGAGTGAAGTTTTATTATTTTTTCGATTATGATCCGAAAAAAGCTGAATTAGAAATAATAAAATACAGGACTGAACATTCTTTGAATGTTCAGTAAAGTATTTTGCCTTATTATACATAGGTATGTATATAAGTAGGTACTTACATATAAATATAATCACTACATCTCCAACTCCAGAAATATGCTCATTTCATTAAAAAGTAGCAAACATAGGTGGTTTTTGCATCCCATATAAACTTGTGTAAAGCAAGAAAAACAACTTACATTTTCTTCATTTTAAGGAAATTGGCGAATTTCTGGAGTTAGCAAACATATTTTTTTAGAAATCGATCATTTCTGACATCTAAGTATTTACATTTCAATTATTACTATAGCACTTAAACTTTTACATTTATAGGCCTCAGAACTGGACATGTTTGTATGAAAAATGGTTGGTGGGTCGGTTTTTTTGCTGCCCAGTGTAGTTAGTTCAATAATAAAATACTATTTTCAATCCCCAATCTTTCCTTTCACGTTATTTCGTCACACTACACTAAATGTATTAACTTATAGTGAAAAGTGTTACTTAATTGCTGATGTATTATTTTAAGTTACATTAAGTCAAGCTGAATTTTTCCTTAATAAATAAATACTTATATTAGTAGTTTTTTAAAAGTTTCGGAAAACATATTATCAAAACGGTTGAAATGAAAGATGTGATAAGTAGACCATTGGTATTCCCAGTTGAACCCGATGTAATTATGTAAATAGATATCCTCCAGATGATATTCGAGGGCACGGTAGTGCGCTGGCCAAGTTTAGTTAACTTGTATTCCATTTGTCTTAGGATTTTTGTAAGGGCTAAGTGATTGACCGATCTTAAAAATCAGTTTAATTAATTTAACAACGTAGAATATAAGGTAAATTGTATAACAAGTATAATAAAATTTTACGTATAAATCTTACTGGAAACTATTTCTTGTGAAAATAAGCCCCACATTTACCTTCGTGTAAAATAGTCCCATTAAGCCACTGCCCCATGATAACCTTCATACCTTAGTATTACAAAAATATTATCAATATACATATAAAAATGTTAACATGATTTTTTAAAGACAAACAATTACCAAAAATATTAACTTCATGTGTATTTAATTCTTCAAAATTAATTTTATGGCCTACAGGGAAGACTTGGCTCATTTTTTACACGAGTGATTTAAACGGGATTTTATCACTGCGTTCTGGATCGGTCCCAAGGCGGCCAATTTGATCCGCGAATATTGAATACCCCCGTTATTTTTTTATTAAAATTGAATCCGCTTAAAGTTTGGCCAGATATGTTTTCAGAGCATGTCCGGGCATAAATAAAATAATGCCCAATTTATGAAATCTCTAATTGAATTACTGATTTTATAATACTTTTATTTTAAACATTAATCGCTGAATGTGGGAACAGCCGCTCATGATCATCATCAGTCCGTATACGTCCCCAATGCTGGGTCACGGGCCTATACTAAACTAGGGCGATAAAGCCTTGGTCAACCACGCTGGCCAAGTGCGGGTTGGTCGACTACACAACCTTAGAATTTGTTCGCAGGTGTTCAAGTTTCCTTGGGATGTTTGCCTTCACTGTTAAAGCGTCGAATAGTCCTTTAAATGAATAAATATAAAGTTTGTAGTTATATTTGAAGATCATCCGCGTGTTTTGAGAAACATCGGATCTCACAATAAAATTTGGTAACATAATATAATCGAGTTTATCCTTAAAATTATATTTTATTCTAATTATGTTATAAAGTTTATACTCATTTTTGAAGATTAAACGCGTTTTTCCATCTTAGAACTAGTTTTCATGTGTTAAAGCTACTGCAACATCCACAGTAGACATTACACATAAACACATGTACAATACATGTGTGTGTGTCTACGAATGTTAAATGTGTGAATTAAAATGGAATGTGAATTAAAGCCTCAATTGGAGGTGCCCTTGAATCGGACGCTATGCGAAGGGCGGACCCTTCATTACTCGCAGTGACACATTACTCGACCCAACATCAACAGTGGGAGAACTTTTACTCGTTTAAATTAAAGCTTCAAAACCCTACGACGAATTTTTAAGCTATTGCATTGCTTTTATCGCGGACTTTGAGAACCAAGAAATTCCGTAACGAATTATTTGTGTGCGTGCGGTTAGACGTATTATACGACTCTACGAAACTCGCACGAATCGAGACGAGCTGCTCCGAAATGGGACGATGCTATGCAATAGCTATACCGCGGCAGTCCCCGAGTGCCACACGTCTTTTTTTCCTAACTGTCTAACGATGATGGCTTGGAGTAGCCTTGTCATCATCACCGGGCTTGCGGGGGAGCGGATGGCTCTCACCACCTACGACGAATATACCGCTCGTGTTTATTTCATACTAGCCTCCCGCCCACGACTCCGTCCGCGTAGAGACGTTTAACGGGTAAAACATTACTTCTTTATAGCGGAGTAGGTTTAAAAGTATATTTCGAAATTCAAACTTTTCATAGTCGCATTTTTTTCATAAACTAGACTATTAGTCTTACATTTAAAATTGTTTTTTCTTATTTGTTTTAAAACTTTTTAATTTAATTGATTTTTTAAGCTTTGCGTTTCTTTTTCGACACCACTTTTATCTTTTCTGTGTCCCATTACACTGTATCCTGAGCACTCGTGATCATTGTCAGCTGGTAATTAGTTCCATCGCATTCCGGTCTGCGCTGTAATTGAAATGGGAGGCTCTAGCTACGACGTGTGAGGGTCCTGAACGTGAGGGAATGAGGATGAAGGTACTTATGCCTTTAAAAAATGATGAAGAGACGCTTAGAGCCCTGAAATAGAATATTATGATGTAGAGAGAACAATTATTCTCAATGGAACAGTGGTTAGTGACCCTGGCTGGTTCCAAGAGTCGTGGGTTCGATTCCTAGTCAGGATAAATATTTGTGTGATGAACATCGATGTTTGTTTCGTGTCTTGGTGTGATTATGTATTTAAGTGTGCATTTACAAATGTCAGTATTCAGTTTATGTCAATCAGTTTCTCCTTTTATACTTAGATGTATATCAATCTCTAACGCCCATAGTACAAGCTCTACTTAATTTTGGGTCAGATGACTGTGTGTGGAAATGTACCAGATATTATTTTTTATTTATCCCAAATATTTGACTAATTTAGTTTTTATTCATCCCCACCAAGGGGGACTAGCCTAGCTCATCTAGACTTTACTCGTCTCAAATTACTATTTAACAAGTACCGAAAATCATTGAACAGAAACGTTCAAGGCTGTTAAATCTAATGCAATCTATTTGCAACAGCTTTTAAAAGTGTAAAAATGAATAAATACAGTTTTTCACTATAAATAAGTGATCATGTACTAATTAGCCGTTACGATCTACTCATGTCTACGTCGTAGCACATTAAACCCTAGCCGTAGCATTCGTAGCGATGAACTACGATTTAGTATTTCAATAAACTTCACACGTGATTTTCAAGATTTATTTCTCTCAAACCAAATATTTGCCCAATCTCCGAACGAAATAATCAATCAGGCTGTCAGTTCGTCACAGGAACAGCTCTTGGGCGTATTGAAAGATTGTATCCAATAAAGAATGATTTACTTGACTGGTGTCTTGTAAATTTTATTGTAGTTTTTTCTAGATTTCTTTATACCGTTTACAGCAAAACCTTTTTCAGCAGACCACGTCTAAAGATAATATTACCTGTAGGTATTTCGATTGAACGTTTATTTATGACTAGCTTTCCGCCCGCGACTTCGTCCGCGTAGAGACGTTTAACGGGTAAAACATTACTTCCTTATAGCGCAGTCGGTTAAAAAGCAGCCTTTAACCTTTCCTAGGCACTGGACTACATCTGTACCAAATTTCATTTAAATCGGTTCAGTACTCTATGCGTGAAAGCGTAACAGACAGACTGACAGAGTTACTTTCGGATTTATAATATTAGTAAAGACTAGTGACCCGCCCTCGCTTCGCTTCGGGTATATTATGCGTAAAAACCTTCCTCTAAAATCCCTATATCTTTTAAATAACCGCATCAGAATCCGATGTGTACTTTCAAAGATTTAAGCATATATATGGACAGACAGACGCAGGGAGCGACTTTGCTTTATACTATTTAGTGATTGTCAAATTGTACCTAGAAGATGCTCAAATTGGCTTGATGTCACGGGCCCTATGGGCACTGCAGGAGCAAGTGTGACGTCATATACCATATACCCTGAGCTAGCTGGTTGTAATAACCTCTTTTGCTGCGTCAGATGTTGTGTGACGTCACAAACTCTGCGTATGGACCTCTAATTAGCACGTGTGACGTTTACCATCCCATACCCAGAGTTAACTGTATGTAGCGGGAGTGTGTGGTTATAAATAAATAGATAAATAAATATTACACAACATGTATGTGACATTGATCTGATCCCGTGGTAAGTAACTCAAGCACTTGTGTTACAGATATCAGAATCAACAGTGGATACACAAATATACTCAAATATATTTAATAACACACCCAAACACGGAACAAACACCGATATTTGTCACACAAATATTTCTCCCGAGTGGGAATCGAACCCACGACTCTTGGAACCGTAGATGGGTCACTAACCACTGTTCTACCTAGCCATTCAAATATAAAGGTTATAGCGACCTCTTTTATTGCGTATGCCCAGGACAGCTGTTCCGTGCGACGTCACATACCTCCACATAAACACGGTCCTTATAATAAATATCTCTATGCTCTCGGATTTACAGACAGCGCGCTCTGCATAGGATGCTTGGAGGAAGAAGAAACAGCCGCCCATGTCATACTCGAATGTCAGTGGGTGACCGTCTACCGGGCCAAACACCTTGGATCTCCAAGATCGCCCAACGAGTTTAAAGAAGCTGCTGGCCTTCCTCAATGAGCTGGTGTGGTTGTGATTCCCACCCCACGCAAAATAGGCGCCTTGACGTCGAGTTGCGGATATCAGCCCGTCGCACCATGACCATTACCATACTCTACTTAGTATTGTTAGACTATAACTTCATCCCTACTGTAAAGCTTCTGTTTCTGTTTTGTTTTTGACTTTGTCTCTATGCATTTTATTTCTATGTTCTTGTGTTTGTATTTTTATAGTTAATCAAAAGTTCTGCTATAACATCAGCGCTGTAGCGTCCTAGCAACCGCTGCAGCACATGCTGAGGCAGATCCTGTTGATCACTTCTACGGCATGTGTGTTTGCTTGTTACTGTATCATCATCATCATCATCATCATCAGCCCATTACAGTCCTCTGCTGGACATAGGCCTCCCCAAATGCAAGCCACTTCTCTCTCTCCGCGGCCACTCGCATCCAGCTCCTACCAGCCGTCCTGCGCAGATCGTCACACCACCTGGCCTGCGGGCGTCCTACACTACGTTTGCCGAGATGCGGCTAACTGTTACTGTATGTGATCAATAAATGTTTTCTTTCTTTCTTTCTTTACCTCCACATGGCCTTCAGCTGGTCGCAGGTAGGCTCGTCGGGTTTCACGTCACGGTCGCGCACGCGCGCCGGTCTCGGAGACAGCAGTGTCTCTTGATCGACACGCTGCGCTAGAGCTGCGCCGGCGCATAGCAGCGCACCCCACGCTATATATGCGCACCACATCCTGTGGAAGAGAAGGGTAATGTTAGAAAGTTGCTTCTCTGAATAGTTTCAGAGAGGAGTAGAGTAGTAGGAAAGAGGAATTAGGGAAAAATGTTACTGTAGTGTATTGACAAGTACGAAGTTGTCTCGCGCATACGTCACGCGCGGCGGAAAGGGACGATTCAGTCTGTGTCCGACCGCCGGCCAGGACGGAGTGGTGGTGCGTTGTCGAGCCAATATTAGGCGTGCTTAGTCAGTGGTATAGTGCATACACTACAGTTACTCTGTGACGATTTATTGCCCTTTTTCCCCCCCACACTGAGCAATGATTAATCTATTTTTAGCTGCAAAGATTTATCTATTTTTTTTTCTATGCACTTCGCACCACATCCTGTAGAAGACAAGGGTCAGGTTAGAAAGTTGCTTTTCTAAAACTAGGAAAGAGCAATTAGGGAAGATTGTTACACTATGACGATTTATTCCACTACCTCCTCCCACACTGAAAAATGATCATAGGCTGCAGAGTTTTACCTATATTTTTTCTAACTGATACGATGATGGCTTGGAGTAGCCTCGTCATCATCACCGGACTTGCGTAGGTGCGGATGGCTCTCACCCCTAACTAAATTTGTGGGTATATTAGGTATATTAGCCGCATCTTTCACTGGCTTACTGCCCGCATCTATAGGCCCACGCTAAGTTAAACTGATAATGTAGCTGATTCTAAAAAAACTATTAATCCAGGCACAAAAATCCTTGCCGTTACGCACCTTGGACCTATTATCCCAACAAAGGTCGTTTTCTCACCACAAACACAGTTCAGTGAAGTCTTTCATAAAATAAAATAAATATTACACAACATTACATACATTGATCTGATCCCGTGATAAGTAGCCTAAGCAATTGTGTTACCAAAAACAGAAACAACAATGGATACAGAAATATACTTAAATATATTTAATAACACATCCACGGAACAAACACCGACGTACGTCACACAAATATTAGTCATGGTTGGGAATCGAACCCACGGCTCTTGGAACCGTAGGTAGTGAATCTGGGTTTCTACCGAGCTAGTCAAAATATAATTATTTATTTGTCAATACCAAGTGCTTTTTCTATCCCATGGTGTCGGATTGCCATCAATCATCTGAGAATATCAAAATGATCGATCTTAGCACTGCATTTATTCGCACTATGCAATGATATTAGGTTTTATATTATACTAGCTTTCCGCCCGCGACTTCGTCCGCGTAAAGATGTTTACAGGTAATAAGGAACAGGTAAAACATTACTTCGGTTAAAAAGTAGCCTATATGTGTACTTTCTCAGGCTATGGACAACATTTGTACCAAATTTCATTTAAATCGGTTCAGTACTCTATGCGTGAAAGCGTAACAGATAGACACATAGAGTTACTTTCGCATTTATTTAGTTAGGATGCTTTCTAAGCCTTAATAGTTGGCTCACCTCCAAGGTATTAGCTTCTGAACCATAACTTAGCAAGGGTGTTTGATAAAAAGGGTTTGACACTCGACTATCACCAATCGTCATACAACTGATCATTCTCCCTTTCATAAAACCTACAATATATGGTACCTCCATATTGTACCAAGTGAAAATCTATAGCATATCCATTCATCCGGTAGGGCGCATACGCGGGATGCAATAAATCGACATAAGTCCACAGCCGCCTATAAAACCGACAGAACATTCATACTGTGTTGCCAGAAGTTGATTTGTTTTACCCTAAAAATGTAATTGAAAGTTTTTTACAATAGGACAAAAACAAAAGGAATTTATACAACTAAATCTCAAATAGGGGCCTGGAAATGCGGCAAAATGGTTCCAGTAAAGGATGGTATACGGCAGTGTTTGCTTTGCGCTTGACTTGGCGGGGGCGCTGCCGTGCCCCCAGATAGAAAGTGTCTGTCTATTAAAATAACGACATTTCACTGAATAGGATATCGGGTGCCAGTAACAAAAACACAATTGGGATTAGATTGCCGTCTCACTGAACTATGAAAATAAACAAACAAAATAAAGGGAACAATGAATGCAATTGTGCTTGCGCGCACATTTGTGCACTATAATATGTCCTGCGCACTGCGCGATCTCAATTGAGATCGGCCGCCATGGCCGAAATCGGTCGGACGCCTTAACGTTATGTCTGTCCCAGTCTTTCCCGCTACCACAACATTCACTAATACATTTCAGTCCGTAACACAAGTGCTTAAGCTACTTACCACGGGATCATATCAATGTACATATGTGATTTCATCCGTAACCAAAAATACACCGTGAAATTTTAGTGGTTGTTTTCCCGCAGTAATATGATTCTATCTTAGTAGCACAATAGATTTGTGCAGTTACTTTTATCAAAATCAATAAATGCCGGTTACGAGAGGTTTAACCGAAACTCGAAAGCACGTTCGAACCGCTTTATTACTTAGGGCGTAGAGATTTTTTTGCTTTAACCATCGATTTTGCGGCAATCAGTACCTGATTACGTTACACCTTACAAAAGAACGATAGCTTCTCACGTTTTCGAGTTGGAAAATTATAATTTTGAAAACTTGAAAAAAAATTTTTTTTTTTCAGAATAATTTACATGATTTGATAGTATTACTAAAGGCAAATCGTTCTGCCACGGGAAAACAACCACAAAAATTTCACAGTGTATAGTTCAAGGTCGGAACAACATTATTGCTACTCCATCCAACAGAAGCTTAAAAGCCCCAAAACCCCCACAAAACCCCAAGATCCGTGCAACAAACAAACTCTTGGCAACACTGGCTAGAATATCTCATAACCGGAATAATCCTCGGATATCGCCCGGACCGTCGTAACTTGTTCAACATATGCCGTCGGATATGAATGTGGACGTTTATTGTTAGGTGTTTCAAAGTCGTTTCAACTTGAGGGATATCCGTAGACACTTATACAATGGATGGAGTGGATGTGTATTATCGGCGAGTATCTAATAATAAACTTTAAAAAACAGACAGACAAACTTTGTTGTACCTACATAAAAAAATACAGGGCTGGAATGAAGAATGGAATGAAAACGTACACGGATAGTTTTGAAATCCGTTATAGAATATATCAGTATTTTTGTATGATGTTAAGAGCATGAAGTCAAATTACGCAAACTTATATTATAAATCTGAGGAGTTTGTTTGTTTGTTTCTATATACGTGTTAATCTCAGGAACTACTTGTTAGAATTGAAAAAATCTTTGTTGGATAAGCAATAGGGTATTTTACTGTGGTTGTTATACTTTCCATTTTTATGATAAGCAGTAAGATTTCAGTAAATTAATACTATTACTCGTAATTAAATCGAAACTTAATTTTTTGGCGTAATGAGACAGCAAAAGACATTTAAAGTTGGGTGAAAAAAAAAAATAGTTAATACCCTATTTATTGAGAATGGCTTTAGGCAATATAACATCACGCTGCGACCAATAGGAGCAAAGAAATAATTGAAAATGTGTAAAAAACGGGGGAAACGTGGACGAAGTCGCTGGCACAACTAGTCTGCCATAAAATTAATCCGCTTATTTCCATTTGATCAACTTCTGATCTTCAGATTCAAATACACGTATCTCTACTCAGAAATAAGGGATTAATTTAACTTTACTCCGGCTTAGTTATCGTTGGGAAGGATTCAAGTTATTAAGCTATAAACGACGTCCGTCTTACTCAAGATAGGCGAAAATAGCTTAAGGGTAAGTATCAGCACTACTCAGTTGGGATAGTATAATGTTATTCATATGATCTAATAGTTTCGTGTTCCATTCGATTTGGTAATGGGTACATATGTAGGTTTTAGGGGTGCATCCGCTCCCCCGCAAGTCCGGTGATGATGACGAGGCCCTCCAAGTCATCATCGTATGTCAGTTAAGAAAAAAAAGCATGTCTGGGTTTGATGTAATCGTGTCGAAATATCAGGTAGTAAGTAGCTATTAGCATATTTGCTAATGTAAGTATTAAGTTATGTTAGACCCAGTTAAATTTATCATCATCATCATTAATTGTCCTGCCCTTTTCCCACACTAAGTGGGGTCGGCGCAACATTTCTTTGGTTCCTCATGACTTGGATCTATCATTCATCAGCTCTGTGTCTACTTCTTTCACTCCCATGCCATCATTTACACAATCCATCCATATCTTCTTCCGCCAGTAAAAAGACAGTCAACTATCATTTTTAAAATCTTCATTTCATACTAACTATACTATAAGTAAATATTGAAAACGAGCAAGTTAATATTTCCTGTTACTTATACGTTCAATACTCACTGGTTTATATAAAATACCGTGTAGAGATAGGTCGAGACCTGAGAAATTAAACAGATATAAAACACGATAACCTCTTACAGACCATTAAATATTATCAAGAGCCCAAATAAAAAATGTTCCCTTGCAAATGACTATAACGTTCTCCATTTAACCGCATAAATTCTCTCAACATTTCTAGTTCAAAATGTGTCCTTTACCACTTAATTAAAGTAGCCACACTGCGCTCATGAATACAGTATTACTAGCGGGTGTACTCTCGCTCAAAAGAGAACTCGCACCAGCGGGTGTACACCACTAATATAGTTTGGGGGCTGACATATTCCATTATTCAATTCAGAGAAAATAGCAGGCGGCTTGCTGAAAACTCGAATGTTACTTTGAAATGTGGGAATTTCGAATGAAATGAATTTACTGCGTATGTTTTGGATTTATAAAATACTCGGAAAAGCCAGTCGAATGTGGTTTTCAAAATAAATGCATACGACAGCTTAACATACTGGATTAATATTATGTGAAACTTTATATAAAAGCCCTGTTAGCTTTAATTAGGTAATTTATATTTGTAGGTAGTTTTACTGATTTATTAGCAATAAATAATAGATCCTAAGCAGTCCGAGGGGGTGGGAGCCTGATGACCTGTAATACAGATATAATATTATATCCAGCATAGGCATCATTCTCACACAAAAATACCATGTAAACTACGCCTATTGTATCTGTAGGATAGCGGGTAGCGGGAGCGGCACTTTTGATTAAGTGTCTATGATCTCCGCTAGATGGCGCTTGGTAGCACGAAGTTTCGGTTGATTTATGAAATTGTATTATGTAGTGCTAATTAATGTTGTAACATTATTGTAAATCCTAACTTGATTTTAGGAAGTCATTAACAATGATTACTTGATTAAATGATGTTTGTTGCATTCGAATAATACTGGCCGGTTACTCAAACGCGACTGTCAAAAAGGTGACAGTCGATTTCGTTTGGACATGGCCCGTCACATTTAGTTTGAGTTGAAATGATGGAGTTGTGAAGACGGTTACGATTTAGATTCAGATTCGATTAGGTCGTCCCTGGGACTTGTCTAGTGACCGGGCAGTATTGGTTATCGTGATTATATCGACCATAATGTTATTTCGTTGATGTTAACTTACGATCGCCGAACAAGAATAAAACTGTAACTATTGTATGTGGTGTTATTCATTGCCTGAAGACCCTACGCAGCCCACAGAGTGAAGAGTAGTGAACCTAACGATAGTGTTAACCCTCTGATGTCGCCGCCGGCCACCCCGACGCCGATATCAGAAGTGGGATTCCCTTCGGGCCAGAAGAAACATCACTAGTGTACCCGGATTAGATGAATCTTTCCTGCGTGTACTTGGAGTCGTAGAACCGCAATATGATGAGCCTGATCGATGCAATCAAGCCTACTACATCGGTGGATGAGATTTCACTGCCCGAATTTGACCCGGACAAGTCTAACAACGACCTGCGTGCTTAGTATGACACCGTTGACCTCTGTATCGCTGCATTGAGACGTCAGCTGCTACACTTATTAACCTGCAAAAATGACCGTCTAAAGGAGGGCGAATGTTTCGCCGTTTGCGCTTCTTGTCTGATGACTTCACTATCGGCGAATTGAATAGAAGCGACCTGATAAGAAGCGTACCAACCGTGGCCCCTCGACGGAGCCTGCAACTACCACCGGACGTGAAAAGCAGGATGTGACATGCTTCAAATGTGGTGGCAAGGGACACTACGCATCAAGTCGTCGTCGTGCAACCAACGGCGGCAAGGGATTGGCAAGCAACGGTGCCTCAACCAACGTGCCCAGCCATCGTCGAGAGGATATTGCTTTGTAAGGAAACCATGGGATCATTCGCTGAATAATTGTGAGTCTTTTTCATACTGTCGTGATTTTATTGATGAGTCAATATAGTCGGTTTCAACTGCCTGCGTGTGTGTATGTATGTGTAGTGCTGCGTTGGGACCGAGAGGTCCCCGGTTCGAGTCCGGAGTTGGGCAAAATTTGTGTGAGTTTTTCTGTAATGAAATTACTCAGCCCGGAGTTAGGAAATTGGCGGTTGAACGCCTGTGCCTCGGAAAGTTAAGCTGGTGGTCCTGCGCCCGATCTCTCATCGGTCATGTCGGATTGCTGTCTCACCGAATTATAAGAGTAAGGGAATGGAGAGTGCACTTGTGTTTGCGCGCACACTTGTGCACTATAATATGTCCTGCGCACTGAAATCAGTCAGACGCCTTATTGTCGGTTTCAATGCAGATATCTCTCATTATAGTAACGGCTAAAATAGTGTTTTGGTAAATTACTAGTAGCCACATGAAAAGTGTGAAAGATTATGTGAAATGCCTACCTATTATGTGCCTGATGCCACTAAGTGCTGAAGTTTTAGACCTCAGGCAACTTGTGGTGGCTACTGACAGCTTAGAAAAACAGGGAGTGTGAATCTGTGTGTGTGTGTGGGTGTGTGGGTGTGTGTTGGTTAAAACTAGTAAAAATAAATCATAAAACTGAAGATTTGGCTGTATGATCTTTGTCAAGGCCGTTAAACCAATATGAGACAATAAAAAATGTCAGAGCAAAAAAAAGCTTGCTTGTCATTAGAAAGCAATTAATAATTTTAGTCTCTCAAACAAGTAAATTAATTGTTGGTTTCACTTCAATGAAGATAGGTAATTGAACGGTGATTCTTAACGCTTTACCAGTCAGTTGTCTACTGTGAGAAATCTTTGTTTCAGATGTCATGCCTTGTACTCCAGATATCTGTGGAAATAACTGGGAATTGAGCTGCAGGACAACAGACGGCTACTACGGAGGGGGGGAGGCAAGGGGAGCAACAAACTCCTTATACCATGAACGCAAGACAGATGCTGAAAGGATATCTTACTTCAGGTGCATTGTTTTTATGTTTGGACTTCAGACATTCATTGTGGTCGATAAACGGTAGTGTGATGTTGAGTCACAGTATGTAGTGGTCTCTGAACATAATGTCTGTCCTTGAAAATGAGACAATGTTGCCACAGAAGCGTGTGGAAAATCTAAAATGAGAAATGGAAAGAGTAATAGAAAGGTATGGATGGATAAAAGCGTACAAGATGTGATCCGTATAGGATAAGCCGTGTAGGATAAGATGTTGTAAATAGAAAGAAAGGCTTGGCAAGACTGGTTAGCAATCAAAGCTAATCACCGAATGCAAAAAGCGACGAATGATGATATGAGTGAAGCAAGAAAGGAATATAAACGGGAATAAACGGGGGGAATGAATGGGGCATGCACTGATTGGTTTAACATGAACACGAAAAAAAGTGTTAGACAGGGATGTGTAGCGTCACCATGGCTATTCGACCTATTCTTAGATAGTTGCTTGACTAGTCTGAGAGAGTCTGAGAAAGGTTTGAGAATAAATGAGTCAATCGTCCAGTGTCTCCGTTACGCTGATGATCAAGTCCTTCTCGCTTCATCGGCTGCGGAGTTGCAGGATATGATGACTGTTCTATATGAATGAAACTCACAAAAGTTGGTAAGTGTGATAGCGATATTGAAAGCAGAGTGAATGCTGGTAACATGGTGAACGGAGCGCTGCACACCTTTGTGAGCAGTCAGAAAGTGTCCAAAAAGGTACGTCTGGCGGTTCATAGGGGGAGTGTTGGTCCCGACACTAATATACGGAAGTGAAAGATAGGTATGGCAGAAGCAGCACGAGTAGGATAAATGCAGTGGAGATGCGAGCACTTCGAAGTATGCTAGAAGTAAAACTAAGTTATAGAATAAGAAACGAAATAATTAGAGAATGTTGTGGTGTGAAAGAAGATGTAGTGACTAAGGTTGAGATAGGTATGCTTAGATGGTTTGGTCATGTTGAGAGGATGAGTGAAAGACGATTAACGAAGGGTATATGAGGGTGTAATGGGAAATGTCGACAGGGGAAGACCAAGAAAGACCTTTCATGACCAAATAGGTCAAATCTTAAAGAAAGGTCAAATCAAAAGTACCCGTAATCGACGAGCGTGCATGAAGAGGTTGATGAATGTGGATGAAGCGAAAGTGGTGTGCCAGGACCGTAGCACATGGCAGGAAGTGATCTCTGCCTACCCTCTGGTAAAAAGGCGTGATTTTATGTACATACAGTATGAAAATGAGGAAAGAAATCAGACCAAGTTAGACCCTAAGTTTTAAGGCCCTATTAAAGTAATTGAGGTTTTGGTTCTGCCCTATGCAAATGCGATAGATGATTTTGAAATCTTTGAATTCTAATTGAACGATAGGTTCCCAAATAGTTGGACAATGCTAATGATAATTACTTTGATGATGATGATGGTTGTTGGTTTGTTTAATGACACATGTTGATGGTACGGGTATCCGATGGACTGGATAGTAGTTGTTGTAATTGTGGTTGAAGAGACAGCGTCGTCCGGGCCATGCGGCCGTAGGCGGCGGGTCGAGGGCACGCGCTCCTTTGGTCCGGACTGATGGTCATGTGTTAGAAATGGTTGAGAGGAAAGTGTCGTCCGGTCCGGGTTGGTCGAAGGGACACAGATGTCGTCCGGTCCAGTCTGGTCGAAGGGACACAGATGTCGTCCGGTCCAACCTGGTCGAAGGGACACACTGGTGTTGTACGGTCACTGTGAGTTGCTTACATGACTGGTAGAAGGGACGCACTTGGTTGGAATCTATGAGACTTATTTCAAAGTGGGAGGGACGGTGTTGCTCGATGCAGTAGGCTGGTCTTAATTGATCACTGCATGCTGATCGAACATTTGTCCGAGCTTTGAATAGAGAGATATGAGATTGAGACACGGAATAGAGTATTGTAATCTTCAGGGGTGGTGTGTGTCTAGACTTGTGTTATTAATGAATTGGATATGCTGAGTAATGCCTTAGTTGCAGATTTGAACTTGGGAACTTGTCGGTCAAACGTATCAATGTTAAGTAAAGTGAAATTTTGTAAGCTCAGAAGCTCTTGAATAAGTTTTAGCCGGGATGGCCGAACGGTTTACTCTTTTGGTTTCATTTTGTTCTCAGGTACAACACCCGAGGACGGGTGAAACGTCAGAATGGCCGTGTAGGATAGCGGGTAGCGGGAGCGGCACTTTTGATTAAGTGTCTATGATCTCCGCTAGATGGCGCTTGGTAGCACGAAGTTTCGGTTGATTTATGAAATTGTATTATGTAGTGCTAATTAATGTTGTAACATTATTGTAAATCCTAACTTGATTTTAGGAAGTCATTAACAATGATTACTTGATTAAATGATGTTTGTTGCATTCGAATAATACTGGCCGGTTACTCAAACGCGACTGTCAAAAAGGTGACAGTCGATTTCGTTTGGACATGGCCCGTCACATTTAGTTTGAGTTGAAATGATGGAGTTGTGAAGACGGTTACGATTTAGATTCAGATTCGATTAGGTCGTCCCTGGGACTTGTCTAGTGACCGGGCAGTATTGGTTATCGTGATTATATCGACCATAATGTTATTTCGTTGATGTTAACTTACGATCGCCGAACAAGAATAAAACTGTAACTATTGTATGTGGTGTTATTCATTGCCTGAAGACCCTACGCAGCCCACAGAGTGAAGAGTAGTGAACCTAACGATAGTGTTAACCCTCTGATGTCGCCGCCGGCCACCCCGACGCCGATATATCTTTATTATTGTATTGTTGTTGTTTTTGTCTTGAGAAAATAAAACTTCATTCATTCATTCACTGCAGAGTATTACAAAGGGGTAAGAGGAAATTTCTTCTTTGTGCACATATGGATCCGTACTATATTGTATAAAATATCATCTTCAGCCCGTATAAGCCACTATTGGGGCACGGGCCTACCCTAAACTAGGGCGATCATGCCTTAGTCGACCACGCTGACCAAGTGCGGGTTGGTCGACTACGCAACCTTAGAATTTCTTCGTAGGTGTGCAGGTTTCCTCACGATGTTTCCGTCACCTTCAAAGCGTCGAGAAATCGTGCATTGAATTTCAAATTATAAAACACAGTGGCATGTGGCTGGGTTCATATAAAATACGTATTTATTTTTAAAGCATATTATAACACATACAGGTTGTAAATACACCTACTAGGTAGGTAAATAAGTTAAGAGTCTAGGGGGAAGTTAAATATTTAATCTTGTAAGTTTAGGGGGTGAAAGCCATCCGCTTCCCCTTAAGTCCGGTAATGATGACAAGGCAACTCTACTCCAAGCTATTACCGTATGTCAGTTAGGAGAAAAAAATATTTTAAGATTCCGACTGCTGCGTTGACTTCTTCCTTTTATCAATTCCGCCTAACATCATTCAAATAAAAAAAATTAATACAATTAGTTTTACATGTTTACACAAATATTAATAGACTTTATTTTACAAATTGTTCGCGCAATGAATAGACAATAGAACAGAATAAAGTGTTTATTATATATATTAGTAAATAAAGATATTTTTATATACTAGCAAATGTTAAACCTGTTTGAGATTACGAAATAAATTTATTATTTATTATTATTATTATTATTCGGTAAACACAAAAATGTATGCACTCAGCCCCTGGTCTACTCCCACTCAGTAATTCAAACAGGGTGCGGCGAGCAAACAGCGGTGTTTACACGTCAGAGCGCACTCACCCGGCCCCTCGACTATACTTGTGTGGGTTGGACTGACTTTCGTTTTCTCATTTTGTCGTCGACTGTACTTAAGATAACTTTAGCAGGAGTAGAAATGATTTTAATGTGTACTTGTATGTGGAGAAAGAGCTAGTTGTTAAAATTAAACAAAAAAAAAAAGACGTGTCGCACTCGGGGACTGCCGCGGTATAGCTATTGCATAGCATCGTCCGATTTCGGAGCAGCTCGTCTCGATTCGTGCGAGTTTCGTAGAGTCGTACAATACGTCTAACCGCACGCACACAAACACCGTGCCAAAGTCTACCGAACTGAAACGACGTTAGACGATTGTGAGGTTTTTTTCGTTACGGAATTTCTTGGTTCGGTCGCCGCGCTCAAAGCCCGCGATAAAAGCTATGCAATAGCTTAAAAAACTTCAAAATTGCGGATATTCTATTTGGAGCTAAGTTGTTTTGTAAGTACCTACTTGTGTACAGACAAATAACAGGTATATATATTACTTTTTAATGGTTAATAGGTCCCACGTTTTTATTTTTGTCGCAGTAGTTTACCTACCACTACCATCCGATAAAGTAATGACCGGGACCACCTACGTAGGTTGATAGGTAAGTTGTAACTATTTAATATTTATTTATTTTCTAATTTACAATGCACATGAAATAAAACCGTTTAACTTTTAAGTTTTTATTACCATTTTTTTTACTGACATACGATATGATGGCTTGGAGTACGTAAAATAAAGTAGTTGTAGTAGTAGTACAAAGTCGTTTTCTCTGTCCCTATATCCATATGCATACATTAATCTTTAAATACGTATTTTGACGTTCTTTTTAATAGATAGAGATATTCAAAAGGAACGTTTTAACGTAAAATTCACCCGAATTGAAGCGAGGGTCACTAGTATCATCCTTACTAATATTATAAATCCGAAAGTAACTCTGTCTGTCTGTCTGTTACGCTTTCACGCATAGAGTACTGGACCTAAATGAAATTTGGTACAGATATAGTCCAGACCCTAGGAAAGGTTATAGGCTACTTTTTAACCGACTGCGCTATAAGGAAGTAATGTTTTACCCGTTAAACGTCTCTACGCGGACGAAGTCGCGGGCGGAAAGCTAGTTTAAAATAAATCTTCCTACCAGCTGTAAGTCGAACCCACGACTTGTAAGTGGTGGCGTTTGCGATGTATCGCAAGAAACAGGGGCTCTACCAAATACGCCAACAATCCAGTCAAACAACCGTAGATATCGCTGAAAGTTTCATACAAACAGTATCACTAACATCAAACTATTCCGTGGTAGGTCCTGCCCTTCATATGCTTGTGGCAGAACTTTGGTCTCAGAACATAGTTTCTAATTACACAGTTGGCACATTCGCAATATGTATGCGAAGAACATCGTGTAACTTAAACTAAATACCAGTGTAGAGAAAGTTTGCATGTCCACGCAATGTTGAACGTCATTAGTAGAACAGTGTTCCACTATGTATCTTTGAGAGAAACTAATCAAAAAGTGCACGAACAGTATATCTGTCTGTAGGATTTGCTTTTAACACTGTATTTAAGCTAGCTACAAAAAACTAAATGACTACTCCGTTGGTCTTTTGATGGCAAACTTTTTTGACTCACTCGGTGGAACAGTGGTTAGTGAACAAGGTTCACTAGTAACGGTAAAAATCGTCGATAGCCGAGTGGTTAAGGTCGTTGCTTGCCATGCGAGAGGTCGCCAGTTCAAACCCCGCCAGGTACCAATGTGTTTTTCAAATTTGAAATTCATATGTACCATCATTCGACGCTTTAACGGTGAAGGAAAACATCGTGAGGAAGCCAGCACACCTGAAAAAAATTTCAACGGTCTGTGAAGCCATGTCAGAGGCCTACGGGCGGTTTAAAAACTCTTGACACCAAGTTGTTCATCAACCATACCATAAGAAGAAGAAGCTTCGAACTCTGTATTTAAGCTAGCTACAGAAAACTTGATGACTACACCGTTGGTCTTTTAATGGCAAACGCTGTGTAAAAACTATTTTGACTCACTCGGTGGAACAGTGGTTAGTGAATCAGGTTCACTAGTAACGGTTCCAAGAGTCGTGGGTTCGATTCCCACTCGGGACAATTATTTGTGTGATGAACATCGGTGTTTGTTCCGTGTCTGGGTGTGTTATTTATATATTTAAGTTTATTTGTGTGTCCACTATCGATTCTGATAACCGTAACGCAAATGCTCAAACTACTTACCACGTATCAGATCGATGGATGTGATGTTGTGAAATAATTTATTTATTTATATTTAAATATTTAAAAGTCCCGGGTTCAAGTACTTGGTTGGGCTTTTGTATATTTCTGGATATGAGTTAGTGGTAGCCAAGTTAGTGATGTTAATGCTCGTGCCTCTAAAAGCACGTTAAGCTGTTAGTCAGCTATTTCAAATTGTGAGGAATCGAGAGTAACAATTACTTATTATTATAAGCTGCAGCAGTTAAACTACTAGAATCATTTCTAAAACATAAAAAAATATTATATTAATAAATATTATTTCAAATATTAATAAATTGACTGACTAATTACTTATTTGTCTAGACAAGATCACTAAATACAAGAATAATAATAATAATATTAATATCTTCATTGACATAAAACATTGTACAAAGTAATGACGAAACCCTGATTCCCGTGTCAGGTACATGCTTGTAGTACAGTAATCATTGCTCACTCCCTCTTCTGTTTCATACTTTAAAGTTTCATGTTACAATTAAGTCATTATTAAGCTGAATACAATACAATACAATATTTATATGAAATCCAAATTATATACCTTATAATATGTTTTGTGTACATATAAGTGATTATGTGTTTGTATATGAATATGTGTTATGTGTTTGTGTATGAATGTGTGTGTACAAGTGTTTTGTTATGTAGTTGTTAGCAGTTTATCAGAATTGTATTGCAACGAGTATCTATTTCATCACCATCATCAGCCTATAGGTCTGTCCACTGCTGGACATAGGTCTCCCCACGTCTTTGCCACTCCAGCCTATTTCAGCTACTTCTACTTAATTTATATCAAAATGTTAACGTAATATTAACATTGTAAATCCATCATGCCGTCCTATCATGAGACACACTTTTATTTATCTATTAAAAGCAGTCTTATTAAGGAGACAAAAAGAATACAAAATAAATTAATAGATACCTACGGTACGGTTCCCGGGTGACCGGAAACACCCGACGACCGGACCGGACCGGATATTGCGATAAAACCGGATGTGGCCCGGTCGCCGCCGCGCCAGAGGATCTACAATCGAGTTTGTTTTGTTCTGGTAAAGCAATTTAGCGACAATAGGCTTATCGGTAGGCTGTTGTGCTGAGGAAAAGTCTTTGTAGCATCGCGATGGATAATATTGCGTTATTAGGACATATTTGCTGACAGCCTAATATGTGTTTATTGACATCATTTCATCAAAACATTGACAAAACGGTAGCATTTTAATTCCCAATTTAATATTTTAATTCTTTTGACATTACATTGATTATTCTATTGACATTACATTGATTATTCTTTTGACATTACACTGATTATTCTTTGACATTACATTGATTATTCCATTGACATTATTATAAATACCATTGACTATTTGATTATCAATATATAATTTTAAACTGTCATGGTTACACACATTAGAAAACTGTAACTGTTCGGGATATTTACCATGTTGTTTTGTCATAAATATAACTCTCAACTCATAGTTCACCCGTGATCATGGCGCTTGCAGCAGTGCCGAAATATCGGGAGCTCATTAAGACAAAACAACATGGTAAATATCCCGAACAGATACAGTTTTCTAATATTTGATTATAGTTTGACAATTTTTTGAGTCTGTACTATGTTTCTTTATATTTTTTTTATTGTGTTTTTATTATTCTTAGTTAATTTTATTTCGTGTACATCTTCTGACATATATTTGAACTTAATTGAGTTGAACGATGTGATGTTAAATTTGAACTAGTGTGCGTGTTGGAATTATTTCTGTAATAAAAAATAAATAAATTAATAAATAAATTAGGAAGGTGTTCGTTGCGTGAGATCATACTATTGGCACATTAAAAAAATTAACATTAATTAAATTTATCTTCATATACAACCTATATTTTTTACCGTTCTCTGAAATGTACTCGTATAATCGTACCTTATGTTATTTTGGGAAACCGTAAACTTTTCCTCATAGGCTTAGCCTCGTGTGAGGAAAATCCGCCAGCAAATATTTTTGCCCTTGAAATTAAAAATAAATACTTACTACGTACGTACGTACTTAGTGTAAGTTTGTGCAAAATACTGTCTTGGATAACTTGAATTAATGCAAATAACAACAACCAAATACGTAATACATTAAAGGCCTTATCGCCCTAGTTTAGGGTAGGCCCGTGCCCCAGCAGTGAGGACGTGGGCAAAGTTGAACAACTCCCAAAAGCGCTATCATTGAACAAATCAAACTGAAAATTTTATAATGACATTTTGCAGTTATACCCGAACAAACTAGGTACAATATTAACTAGAATAGTATGCAGTATTCCGATAATGCGGTTAATCTGTCAATACCCACGCGGTCCGCTTTGTCCCCTCACAATGCCATCTCTTCTATTTCCAGAACAATCGTCCGTTATCATATTAGTTCTGAATCGCAATTGTTATGGAGGTTAATGCGATGTGCTGGTGAAATTTTCAATTTATTTTAAAATGTTTATATTTTAAAATGAATTGATGATTTCATCAAACCAGCCGTGGTGCTTTTTCTCTTTTAAAACCACTTTGACGCCTTAGTCAACCACCCTGGCCAAGGGCGTGTTGGTCGACTATATAACTTTAAAATTTCTTCATAGGTTTGCAGGTTTCGTTACGGTGTTTTCTTTCATCGTTGAAGCGTCGAAAAATCGTACATTTAAATTTTTAGTTAGAAGACAGAAGTACACTTTAGAGGTAAAAGAGACAGTTTCTTACTTTGAGTAATCTTCTTTCAAGATAACATTGTTTTTATTATAAACTAGCTGATCCGACAGACTTCGTCCTGTCAAAAAAAATTTAAAAAAGAAAAGGGCTGTTTTTAGCACCAACACATTTTGTGATTCATTTTTATATTATAGACTACTGACCCGCCGCCATAAAAACTTTCTACTTAAATTCCTCTTACTATTAAATCGCATCAAAATCAGTTCTGTAGTTATAAAGATTTAATCATATACAGGAACAGACAGACGCGGGCTGCGACTTTGCTTTATACTATGTAGTGATGTACTCCGAAATCCGAATACAATAAGTTATCATAGACACGTACAAAATCTAATCTTCATAAGAGTCTTTATATTAAAATATATGATAAGGAAATAGATGCGTGAACGAACTCGGAAGTTCCCAAACTCAAGCTCTGTTCACAACTGATATCAATCTCTCTCACACCTGTGTCCCAACATAGTGTTAATAACGGCAGTAAGAAATGTCTTTGTCAAAAACTGAATGAAAAGCCTTTTTTGTACTTAGTATACAAAGGTAACGTTCCAAGAACATAATATTTTGTTTTGTCTATTATTTGCGCAAACACTATTAAACACATTTGTGGTAAAATTAATTTAATGAATAGTAATTTATGTTTAGGAACCCGACGTTTCGACCTTTTTACTTAATAATCAAATATTATACATAAAATCCGTTTATATTAGTTTTTTAAGATAAATTTACGTAAAATCTACCAAAGTGAGTAAACTATTAAAATTGTAGCTAATAAAAAAAAACCTAACTGATTCAATTAAAATTTATTGAAGAGTTTATTTTATTTTTCAGAAAAGTATCGGGATAAAACGCAGGTATATTTATTTTTATATGCGTAAGCTACATAGCATTTCAGGTAAAAAAGAATGGGCACTTTATATATTATACTCATATTTAGCCATAAAATTGAAGCTTATTTTACTGTATTGCTTTCTATACTTTGATTTGAGGAAACATCTCAAATAATCTCTCCGAAAATAATATGGCACAACCAAGTCGCTTTAATATCGACAATATAACCCGTGATCACGAGTATTATTCCTACGTGATTCTTCTGAAAAAATACACGCGTATATGGTTATCAACGCCCTCATCCAAAACGTGTCGTAAAGGGACTCTAATTTGGAAACTTCGACTCTTTTTAAGCTATTGCATAGCTTTTATCGCAGGCTTTGAGCGCGGCGACCGAACCAAGAAATTCCGTAACGAAAAAAACCTCACAATCGTCTAACGTCGTTTCAGTTCGGTAGACTTCGGCTCGGTGTTTGTGTGCGTGCGGTTAGACGTATTGTACGACTCTACGAAACTCGCACGAATCGAGACGAGCTGCTCCTAAATCGGACGATGCTATGCAATAGCTATACCGCGGCAGTCTCCGAGTGCCACACGTCTTTTTTAATTTAAACGTTGATACTGGATAAATCAAAGATTTTCCGTATACCACTGTCAGAAAATTGTCAAATCAGATGATGTGTTGATTAGATTAGATATCATCACACCTAGAAGGCCCACTCACGTCCGATAATCGATGACCGATTTTTTAAGAAGGTAATGTATTGATTGCAATCGAGCAACGCACTCGTCCTACAAAAAGGAGATCAAATTCTTAAAAAAATCGGTAAGAATCGGTAGGAAAATCGACCTGACTATCGGACCTACAAAAAAGTCTAGCAGCCGGGCAGCCGAAGATCTATCTTATAATAGAAGATAGATTTAGGCAAAGATTGTAGAAAGGTTTGTACCCTAATGTACTCTAAATAGATTAATGTGATGGAAACACAACTTTTCAATATCTTAACGCCAATGATGAAAGGTTCTTTGAAGGCTTGAAAACCCAAAGCAGGTCTTATCTAGGGTCGGAAATAAGGGTTAAGGGTGTTCTCGTGCCCTTACACAGGGGCGTATTACGTCCTCTTAATTCCAGTCAGTTTAAGTAAGACATCGACTAACTTCGTGTTTCTGGTACACTCAGTTGTGCGCTATGGTTGTGGAATCATACAGACTGATACAACCCCTCTATCATCTATGTGTAAAAAAAAGTTTAGTAATAACGGCTTTCTTTTCCGAACTGACATACGAAAATGGCTTGGAGTAGACTCCTTCTCCGTCATCGTCACCGGACTTGAAGGAGAGCGGATGGCTCTCACTCCTAAAGAAATAACAGCTGTGTCATATACCCACCAAAACCCATTTTTATGGATAGTGGATGGAATTAAAAGGTCGTAACACGCCCTCAGGACTACAAAGATGGCTTGGAGTAGCCTTATCATGATCGCTGGCATGCGGGGGAGCGGATGGCTCTCACATCGAAACTGCCCGACGTTTCGACTGGGTTACACCAATCATGGTCGCGAGCGAACTCTGGAGCGAGATGATGAGGTGTAGACCCATAAAGACTAATATTTATTGTAATGGAACGCGAAAGTCTAAAAATTTACATGAAACAACCTTAGACCAGAGGTGGGTGGATTATTACATGTGTAATGGGGAACCCTAAAAAGTTTCCAAATCAAATCACGGCGTGTACAGATGGCGCCACAAGGCTTTCCTAAGTACGGACGCTAATTGCATTTTTTATGACAGACATTACGAAGTGCCTTTATTTTTATTGCGATTTTTGACAACTGTGCCGGTATAATTATGTCGGCATTCGTTAGCTTAATATTTTCGACCTCCTTAAGAGTATATAATAATTAGTTAAAGATTTGCTCTACACTTTAATTCGTCGTTATACCTACGACGTACGAGGGTATGCACTAAAAGATTTAATAAGAAAAAGTTTTTTTTTAACTAGAACCTTAAATAAGTCAGGTAATTTTCAGAACATAAAGGACACCCTAAAGTAGATGTATAGAAATTTGGACGCTTCTACTTTAGTTTCTATAAGTTCGGGAACAAAATTGTTCAGCTCCAAAAATAGACGCACGTGACAAAACTACATAAGCTAACGTTATATATTCAGGGTTGGCTGAACCAATAACTTTTGGCTTCCGGTCAAATAGAAACTAAATTAATTAAGTTTATCGCGACTTTGGGTGAAAGATACCTAACAAAAGACATCGTGAATGGTCTCAGAATTTCGTATAAGTTCTGAAGTTTTCTCGTTTAGTAGAAACCTACCAAAAGAGACAATGTAAGACGGTTTGTGCATGAGACGTATTTCTATATAGGCTTATAATACACATCTACAATAGTGTTTTTCAAATTTGAAATTCATATGTACCATCATTCGACGCTTTAACGGTGAAGGAAACCATCGTGAGGAAACCTGCACACCTAAGAAGAAATTCTAAGGTTGTGTAGTCGACCAACCCGCACTTGGCCAGCGTGGTCGGCTAAGGCCTTATCGCCCTAGTTTAGGGTAGGCCCGTGCCCCAGCAGTGAAGACGTATATAGGCTGATGATGATGACACATCTACACAGCATGTCCAATGTGCATGCATGTAGAGATCGTCTAATCTAAAACTGAACGCCCCTCCATTGTCGTACTATTACATGCAAAATCAGTGTACAGATGCAACACAACCAAGTCAGCTGCAGTCATTGGTTATTCAGTCGCCAGCTAGACACGGACGTGGAAGCACGCTTCGATCACTCATAAAAGTACTGTCAGCATCAAAGAAACAATCTCATCATGACAACAAAGATTACGAAAAAGCATCTTCGGAGTCAGGTAAACACTCACTTTATCCTTAAAATTACTTACGTCAGACCGAAGAAGTTTTGTAAAAAAAAAGAGAACACGTGCATTTGGACAAGCTGTATTATTTGAGCAAAAATGTTTCCATCTTTAACGACTTGATTAGTTTACCTGTTTTTTATTGAATACCTGCACAATGATGGGTTAGATATTCTTTATGTTTTGCGACCTTGTTTTAACCATTTCTTTTACTTTAAATGCGCAAGGTTGTAACTTTATTGTATATATTATTTTACAGGGAAAGAAATTATAGCCAAGGTTTATCACCGAATGAAATTTGAAGCAAAAAACGGAGTTGAAAATTTAACTGATGCCAGATGGCGAACCGCCCAAGCAGTTGGTTATAGTGAACATACAATTTCAAACATATTAAAAGAGGAGCAACAAGCTTTATCTAGTGCATCAATTGACATGGCACAGAAAATTTTTAAATCGCCTTCAAAAAGAAAACGTTTGCGTCCGAAATCATCTCTGGATGATTTTGATATATCTGTGTTACGCAGGACAATGATGTCATTTCACACAGAATATGAAGAAATGCCAACATTAAAAAAACTCAAACAAGTTTTATCGGAAAAAATTAATTTTGACGGGTGCATAGAAACGCTGCGTACTATTTTGAGGGAATCTGGCTTTGAATGGTCTGAAACAGATGACAATCGCAAAGACACTGGTGGAAAAGCATGATATTCAGAAATTGCGCTTTAACTACCTGGACACAATTGGAAAAATATCGCAAGCAAGGTCGATACATTGTGTATACAGATGAAACCTATGTTCACACAACACATGTGCAAAATAAATGCTGGAAAAACATAAAGAAGAATCGCCACTTCAAAAAATATCAAAAGGAATGAGAGTCATAATAGTTCATGCCGGTGGCTGTCAAGGATTTATTCCCAATGCTTGCTTAATTTATAAAGCAAACTCGACAAGTGGTGATTATCATGATAACATGAATTTTGAAAATTATAAAAAATGGCTTACAAGCCAGCTATTGCCGAATATCCCAGAAAATTCTGTCATTGTTATGGATAATGCTTCCTACCATAATGTTGTAACCGAAAAGTACCGAACTCAAATTCAACTAAAAGCATTATGCAAGGATGGTTGACTGAAAAGAATATTCCGTTTGAAGATTCAATGAAAAGAATAGAACTTTATGATATAATATTACAGAACAAAGATAGGTTCAAAAGTTTTGCTATCGATGAATTAGTGAAGTCGAAAGGATGCGAAGTTTTAAGATTACCTCCTTATCACCGGAATTGAATCCCATAGAAAAATATGGGGAATATTAAAAAACTATGTGGCCAAAAGAAATGTTCATCAAAATTTTACATCGATCATGGCTTTAATAAAAAACGATTTGAGATGATAGATAGCATTATGTGGAAAATACTTGTCGGCATGTTAATGAGACAGAAGAACTATATATGAAAAATTTTGACATGGATTTTGAATTCATCATTAACGTGGGGTCTGATTCCGAGGAAGATGATTTGGATATTAGTGAATAATATTTTTTTTATATTTTTGTAATTTTGATCCAACTGTAATAATTAATGACATAAATACAAATAATAAAACAAATTATATAATTTCAGTATTTTATTTCAATTTATACCTAAAATGTAACTATCTACCAAATATAATTATTAATGTAGTTCGCCAGGAACATGCAATATGTCTGCAATATGTCTAAAACCACATGACTGAATCTATTCTATAATAGTTTCATTAAATATAAAAATGTTGTTAGTTTACGGTATTAATTAAAAATTCCCGATGCATTATATTTTTTATGCCAACAGTACACATGCCGGTCAGGCCAAGAGTAGATTTGTTGGGCGACTAGTGCATAAATGACGTGACGGCAGACAGAACGGACGTATCGTGTCATACAAAGCGCTCGCTTTCTGCCATACTACGCCAGCGCGCGGACGAGTCGCACGATTAGTTAACCTATAAGTGCGCGGATGCGTTAAGTTGACTTTAAAATCGCTGCACGCACTCAAGTAAAATTTTGCAATGCGTATTGACACGCATACTTTGAAGCATTTACGTTAGTGGAGGGGCGTTCAGTTTTAGATTAGACGGTCTCTACACAGCTAAGAAGTAATTCTAATGTTATGTAGTCAACCAACCCGCACTTGGACAGGGTGGTTAACGAAGGCCTTACCCTGGTTTAGGGTAGGCTGGGGCCTCACCAGTGGTGACATATATGGGCTGATGATGATATAGCAATATTACCTATACTCATAAAATTTAAACACATTTGCCAAAGAAGGTTTCATTTCAAGAGTCACTTGGAGAGTGGGTTCTTAACAATACATAGATATTCCACAAAAACAAAACAATTAACGTTGGCGTTACAACCAAAAATGAGAATCTTAAATGTATACGATCTAATCGTTAAGCGACCTTTTTCAGATAACCCCCAACATACTAAATGTGATTTAACTTCTGAGACATAAGCTAAGCCCATATCCCTTGGCTAAAACACCCACGTGTGCCAACCACGTCAAATATATATAAAAGTATGTACCTATTACACTGACAAATAGGCAACCCTACACCGCATACTATCCAATATAAGGCAATATTTATCAACGTCCGAATGAAATAAGAAACAAGTCGGATAAGAATCCTTCGCGTGGGCCGGTATGGACACTCGATTTAGACGATGTATATTATGTGTTAGTATGAGTATAGACATACGTACGATTATTCGACGCTTTCACGGTGAAGGAAAACATCGTGAGGAAACCTGCTCAACCTATGAAGAAATTCTAAGGTTGTGTAGTCGACCAATCCGCACTTGGCCTAGCACAGTAGCGGTACCATGAGTTGACTATCGAAAACTTACGTACGTTAAAAACCTATCGAGTTGTTTTTTTCATACGACCGATTTTAGTTCTTAGCGTAACCACCAGGGGCGCTGCACAAGTTTTTCATAGACATATTTACGTAGGCGATATCGAGTCCGTAACTTTTAAACTCATGATAGCGCTACAGGAAGCCTGTATGCCTATTACAGGTTTCCTTAAGATGTATGATGATACAGTTAAAGCGTCAAACAATCGCGTCCTTCGTATTCTGCCGTAAGTAATTCAAAGTAGCCTTATGTCACTTGACGCAATTATTACTGAATTGCCGACACTTGTTGCGGTTGGACCCCTGGGCGGCCAGGGCAAGTTGACCCCACCGTATTTTGGGGTCACCATGATTAATGGTCAAAATCATAAAAACATACGAAATTAGAAGAAAATAATCTGCGAATTGAGAGTCGACTTCACGAAAAGAGCGATTTATTTAAAATTTTCTAAAACACAATAGGGTCAAACCCATTGTGCTTGTGGCCCCCACTTTTGTGAGGTTTTTGAGTTCAAGTTGTGAATTGACCTGTCAAATTATTAATGTACCTACTAACTGTATTCAACCTTAAATAACCTCTTTATAAATAAATCACGCAGTAACAACCAAAAGAAACCGGAATTAGGACTCTTTTGTTTGTAATCGATAAAAAAAGAACAAAGTTTGGCTCCTGTTCAAATAAACCCAACATTAGAGGCCATTCTGAACAGATTTCTGCACTTACGAGTCTTCGGAAACCCGCTTTACATTATTTTGTAAATGTGCCGAATGCCTTAGAAGAATAGAGAGTAAGTAAAAGAGAAGGGTTAAAAATACACACGCCTCGCCACACATCTGGTGTCGTAGACAAAGTAACAATATCGAAACGATAACGAAGTTCGAAAAGAATAAAATGTATGGGAATGACATTAGACGCGATAAATCACGTAGTCAATATAATGTCAATACTATACATTGTATTCTTTTCGAACTTTGTTATCGTTTTGATATTATTACTTTGTCTTTGGTCTTTCATCGGGTAAGGAATGTGTTACGTCACAGTTGGTGACGTCATTCGTCAGATATAAGAAGGCCTTTTGTTAATAAATGTCGTCTTTAGATGTTTGCCGCGGCAAAAGATATGGTTATAGTTTTGGAAATCTGTCGATGGCATTTGGTTCATTTTAAAAAGAAAGCTTAGTTTGGTATCTCTTGGGTATCAGGGATAATCTTTAACACAAATTGATTGGATCGAGTGTGTAAAATTTTTTAAAGGCGTTACCAAATATGTTCTTAGAACTTACTTGCTGGGTCGTCGTGATATTTGGCTGAAATAAATTTACTTTAAAGTCGCTCAGCGGGCTATGGAAAGAGCTATGCTCGGTGTTTCTCTGCGAGATCGAATCAGAAATGAGGCGATCCGTCAGAGAACCAAAGTCATCGACATAGCTCATCGCATTAGTAAACTGAAGTGGCAGTGGGCTGGCCACATCAGCCGTAGAACCGACGACCGATGGGGTAGACGAGTTCTGGAGTGGATACCGCGTCTCGGCAAACGTAGTGTAGGACGCCCGCAGGCCAGGTGGTGTGACGATCTGCGCAGGACGGCTGGTAGGAGCTGGATGCGAGTGGCCGAGGAGAGAGAGAAGTGGCGTGCATTTGGGGAGGCCTATGTCCAGCAGTGGACTGTAATGGGCTGATGATGATGATGATGATGATGAAATTTACTTTTACAGTCAATGAGTTTTAATATCACAAAAAAAGAAGCTACCTTCTGAAGGCGGTTTTTTTTTATAAATTTTTTTTTCCTACTTTTAGTGTTATATTTGATATTATAACGAGTAGTCTGAATTTTTATACAGTATTGAAAGAATTTTCCTTTTACTTCTAACTATTGAAGAGTTGACCTTCCATCATTCATTGTCAGAACTGAACCAAATTGGCAAACGGGCAAAGCATCAGCTTTGAAATGAAACAAAAAACATCCAAATCGGTTCACCCAGGCGGAACATCTGAGGTAACAAACATAAAAAAAATACAGACGAAATGAGAACCTCCTCCTTTTTTGAAGTCGGTTAAAAATATAAACAGATTTCTGCACTTAAGAGTCTTCGGAAGCCCATTTAAAATATTTTGTAAATGTGCCGAATGCCGTACAAAAATCGAAGGTCATATAATTCTCCACCTATAAATAAGTCCACCGTTCCAGCCCTGCCTATTTTGGGAAGGCTCGTGGCAATGGCTCGCAAATGTAATAGAAGAAAAAAATAATTGTTTCCTTTTGTGACCACGTGAAAGGAAAGTTTAATTAGTTGTTTGAGACTGTTTGTGTGAAGACAAGTATTTGCTAGCTCAGTTGTGAGAGAATACCTACAATACCTAGCGTGGGAACTTTCATTAAAGATCCTTTACAACAGACGAAGCGTGAACAAGTAAATGAAAGTTTTTTCTCTCACTAATATAAGTCAAAGGGTATTGTTAGACAAAGGAGAGCAATTTTGTATATTGATGATTCTTTTTTATTTTGATCAAATGAGCAATTTATACTGATTTTTTTTTTTGAAGAAGATTTGTTTAAACGTCAAAGGAAATATTATAATAAAGGATTCCATTCACCACTCACGACTACGAAGTTAAAGTGCAGGTACCAAGTTCGACGACAGAAATCATGTTATAATTTTGCTGAAAGAACCAAACTATAAAATGTTATTTGACTGGCTCGGTGAAACAGTGGTTGGGGTAAGTCACTACATACAGTACCAAGAGTCATGGATTCGATTCCGAGAATAAAAATTGTGTGACGAACATCGGTGTTTGTTCAGATATAGAACAAACACCGGTGTGTTATTAAATATATTTAAGTATTATTTGTGTGTTGATTCTGATATTCGTAACACAAGTGCTTAAAAAAGCTGCTTGCCACGGGATCAGATCAATGTATGATGTTGTGCAATATTCATTTATTTATAAAAATAGCTAGCTACTGTTTTTACATCAGTAGGTACGCTATACTTCTTTTATGCCACGCAGTTCACAATTAGAAAAACACTTTCGGAGAACAGAATCATTCCATCGGACCATAACTTTGTGTACGAGGGAAATGCGAAGCGAAAGTGTCGTGAAAAAAGATAACTGACGTCCAAGAGTAGAGATTATTTCCTTTTTTTTCTGAAATACTTTCTTTGAAAGTGAATGTTTCTTGAAAACACATCACAACAACTTAAATCCGTATCTTAAGTCGGTAAAACAATTCCTAACAGTTTTCAAAACGTATTTATAAAGTCTGAGCTTACTGTCCATAAGAACAGCAAGATTTCTGGCTTCTGACATATTCTGTATCCAGATAATAAAGTTATTTTTATACTGTTCACTATTAGACAAAGAACATAATATGCTACTTACTTACTTTACACAATCACAAAAGTGGAAGATATATAAATATAACTATAACAACACACAATATTTTAAACATCAGAAACAACAGGGGAATACATAAGAGTTTGTAACATAGATAGTTAGATAAATAATAACCCACTGATATAAGATCCATCCGCTCCGCCACAGACCGGTGAATATGATAAGGCTTCTCCAAACCATCATCGTAGTCGGTTAGGACAAAATATAACCCACCGATATTTATCACAAAAATATTGGTCCCTCTTGAGAATTGAACTCACTTCCTGGCGTAAATGTCAGGGGCACCATCTATTATGTTATTGTGCCAGTCAACCTCGTATGTTTACCTCCCGACCGTTTATCATCAGGTAGATAGAGGCCATCTTGGAATTTAAAATAAATCCGCTATAAGTCTGTCCCTCAGACCGCGAGAACTCAGCTATCCGTGAAAACGACCAAGCGTAGCACTCCGTGTAACGAGAAGGGTTAAAAATACACGCGCCTCGCCAGCACATCTGGTCTCTTAGACCGCATCGGGTGAGGAAAGTGTTACGTCACAGTTGGTGACGTCATTCGTTAGATATAAGAAGGCTTTTGATAAATGCCCGTCTCAAGATGTTTCTAGCGGCAAAATAAATGATGATATTTTGAAAAATCGTTTGGTTCGATCTAGAATTTGGTATCTCTAAATTAATAGAGGAAGATCCCAGAGCCGCCAGACATCACTTATTTTCTAATGGACAAAATATATACGATTGAGTAGTGGTGGGGTGTACTATCATCATATGACTAGTTGCTACCTTGACCAGACGGCCATTTTTCAGATATCAACCAATCAAGGTACATAGAAACACTGCTCACCTCACTTAAATTCTGATGGCTGATTTTAACATATATTTCACACAATATCATTAAAAATCAGGTTTTATTACTCCCAGACACATACGGTCGGCGGTTTTACCTTACAGACGCTTTAAAGCTGTGAAAAATAATTTACTTTTACTAAATTTTACTTATTTTCTGATGCTTGATTTTTATATATGTTATTCAAACAACTATTTTAAAACGTTTTGCAAACGGACAGACCGATCCAACGGGCCAAACATTCAACAGACCCAACTGTTTTAGATTTTTTTTAAAAATTGAATTTAGTTAAGTTTTTCTACTAAAATAGTTTGTAAGGTACAATTCTATAATTATTGCGGTCAGATGAGCACTTTTTAGTTGTTTGAATAACATATATAAAAATCAAGCATCAGAAATTAAGTAAAAGTAAACTTTTTTTCATAGCTTTAAAGCGTCTGTAAGGTAAAACCGCCGACCGCATGTGTCTGGGAGTAATGAATCCTGATTTTTAATGATATTGTGTGAAATATATGTTAAAATCAGCCATCAGAATTTAAGTGAGGTGAGCAGTGTTTCTATGTACCTTGATTGGTTGATATCTGAAAAATGGCCGTCTGGTCAAGGTAGCAACTAGTCATATGATGATAGTACACCCCAACACTACTCAATCGTATATATTTTGTCCATTAGAAAATAAGTGATGTCTGGCAGCTCTGGGATCTTGGACCATATTTCATTATCAGGGATAATCTTAACTTCTTGGTAACATTCTCTTTTCATAATTTCAAATTTCAAAGCTCGGAGTCGCTCTGCCAATAAATATCAGAAATCTCGCCTCTTAAATTTCTTAATACATACCTAATCACTAATTAAATTTTACCTGTGTTAAGTAGTCTAATTAATTTATCGAATGCAGAAGGAAATAATTTTCAACTGAGGACTAATAAATCATTTGTGTAGAGCTTTAGTCGTCTCTCCTGTTACATTGATTAATTCGTTACGAGTCCAATTGTTGGTCGAAGATATTACATTTTCTTCAAGCAATTAAGAGGAACCGAAGTGTTTTGATACCGTTAATTGATTTTGCTGATTCTCAAGTCTCACAGCTTCTGGGAAATATTTTGGCGTCGTGGTCAAAACTTGAGTAACATTCAAGTTCAATTCTTGGTCGGTCCAGTCAATTTTGGTAGTCACTATGTTACCAAGTACCAAGAGGATAAAATAAATGTAATTGTTTCTCTGATAGCTATTCCTTCCCCTTAAATTATGTCTATAAATACCAAGAATAATGAAAAAGAAAGAAAGAAAAATATTTATTTAACACATTCTCACACAGTCACAAAAATATAAATACAAAATACCACTGGTATTTATTACTATAATATTTCAAATTTTACTGCAAGGATAATTCTCAGAACTCTAAACTGTATCGAACATAAAAGTAGCACTAGAATATCAAGTGATGAAAATATCTTACATAGTTGTGTAGGCTTTCCTCATTCGTTAATTCTGGCAAAATGCCTGTCGGTCTCGCGCAGGGTTCCTTACTCACTATGTATTTTTTTTTAATATAACGGAAATACATCAGTTGACCAAATTTCAGCTTTCTAGCTATCACAGTTTATGAGATACAGCTTGGAGACAGACAGACGGATAGACGGTCGGCGTAGGCTTAGTAATCTAGGTCTTAGTAAATAGGTCCCGTTTTTACCTTTTAGATACGGAACCCCGAAAACAACGTTCCTCTGATGTTAATGGTGCGAATTTTAACCCCTTAAAGCTAACACTGCGTTTTACGCATACGCGAACGCAATTTCTATAAACCGAGAGAATAACAAGTGTGAGCGCAAACAAAAGTGCACTCTCTATTCCCTTACTCTCATAATTCGGTGAGACGGCAATCTGACATGACCGAGAGATCAGGCGCAGGACCACCGGCTTAACGTGCTTTTCGAGGCACGGGCGTTCAATCGCCAACTTCCTAACTCCGGGCTGAGTACAGAAAAACTCACACAAATTTTTCCCGACCCCGGACTCGAACCGGGGACCCCTCGATTCATACGCAGCGCATGCTACCAAAATAGACCAACGAGGCATAACGTAGCAGTGCCCCTAAAAGAGTTAATAAAACAGCTAACAAAGTTTGATTGGCTCTTCACGCGAATAAAATAGCGAACAATACCTATTCATACGTGTACCAGAATATTGGCAATTTCGCACAAAGCTAACACTATTTCGCAGGTCGTAGTGAACATTTATCGACTCACTTTACAATATGACAAAGTGGACACTTTTATTTTTATAACGAAAGACCTGCCTATACAGGTTTTTAGCGAATAACATGACGCTAATTTTATTGCTTTTTCAATTCAATTCGTACGAAAACTGTAGCTCGATATCGAAGAGATTAAAATTTTGATAAAAGAGTGTAGGTCAATTTTGAAAAAATGTTTCAAGACCGGTACTCAAGAGGTAAAACAGAAACTGACTGTTACTAGTACTCCGCTGACGTTCGTTTGTCCGTCTGTCTGTATATCACCAGGATCTATCTCATAAACCGTGTAGTATCAAAATTTATATTATTTTGTTGAATATCATTGTTCACTCGAGCCGTAGAATTTAACAAGTTCTGGAGTGGAGACCGCGTCACGGCAAACGTAGTGTAGGATGCCCGCAGGCCAGGTGGTGTGACGATCTGCGCAGGACGGCTGGTAGGAGCTGGATGCGAGTAGCCGATAATAGGCGGGCGTGGCGAAGACTTGGGGAGGCCTATGTCCAGCAGTGGACTAACCTATAGGCTTATGATAATGATGTTGATGACTCGAGACTACGATTGGCGCATCCAAAATGAAACGTCGATAAGTACCATAATGGTTACTAAAATTTTGTGATAGATAGGGGTGTCGCGATAAAAAGCGTCGTCGGCCGAGTGTTTAAGGTCGTTGCTTGACATCCGAGAGGTCGTTGGTTCAAACCCCGATACGTACCACTGTGTTTTTCAAATTTGAAATTCGTACATACGACTAGACGCTTTAACGGTTATGGTAAAGGAAACTGCATAACTACGAAGATATCCTAAGGTTATGTAGTCGACCAACCCGCACCTTACCAGCGTGGTTCCCTAAGGCCTGATCGCCCTAGTTTAGGGTAGGCCCAAGCCCCAGCAGTAGTGGGGACGTATATGGGTTGATGATGAGATAGAGGTGAGAGTCATTCGGTCCTCCACTAGTTTGGCTCCAAGCCGTTTCTAACAGTAGACAGTCAGAGAAAAAAAGTTTAGCCATAAATATTTTTATATAAGCCTTCATGGCGACAAACCTTTTTTGTACACATCAACTTAAAAATAACACTAAACTGCGAGATACGTCACCAATCCATTTCCGAACTTCTCTGCGTAGTGACGTAAAAAAAAGTTGAAAGTTGATTTTGGTACGCGAACCATTTCAATTCTCCCTACGCCCCCGCTCAAATGGAGCGATAGGGCGACCCTCCCACGCCCTTAGAGAATTATGTAAATGTAAGGGCCGTGTGTGCACTGTATTAGGTCTTGCCCTTACGTTTTAGCGAATAAATCCATCTGTGACGCTATTTCGGTCTCTAATCAAACTGAAACCGCCAATTAAGGTTGGCATGTGTTTCAATGTTACAGATTGAAATATATTGTTTGTACTGGCTGGTATTGAAACAGTTAGCTCTTTTTGTACACATTCCATAAAAAGAAACATTTTCCCGATTAGTTAACTGCGTTGTTGACAATGGTTGCGTACGGGCCAATATGTCCCGGGTTTGAATTCCTGAATGGGCCAAGTAAGCCGGATGTCTCCACAGCACGTTAAGCCGATGGTTATGCGTTTGATCTCTTATCGGTCATGTCGATTTCCATCTCACCGAACAATGAGAGCGAGGGAACAAAGAGTGCACTTGTATTTGCGCACACACTATGCACTATAAAATTTCCTGTGCAGTTGACTCTCCATTGAAATCCGGCCGCCATGTCTGAAGATACTCGGACGCCATATTTATTTATATTCCAAACCCAATTATGCAATATTTGTAGCAATTTATCACTGTATCGGATCTTCTCTGATATTTATATGAAATAATGAGTTTTCTCCGCAACCACCGCCCACACGCGCTAATGTATGGCACAAATATGTTAAAAATATAATAATACTAGCAAACGCCCACAATTGCGTACGAGCTTTCGTTTAATTTTATAAAATATATCGTAATGAATTGTTATTGTAACCTATGAGTTATTTTGTTATATAAGCTACTAGCTGTGTCCGCAACTTCGTTTGCGTGGACTACAGGATTCTACATACAAAAGTTTTTCCCAATAACTCATGTTCCCGTGAGAATTTTGCAATATCGCGATGCAAGTAAGCTTCACGTTCATTAGGGTACCTGCATGCCAAATTTCAATCATCTATCTTACGATCTTATCTTAGATTTTAACACTAAAGATTTTTCCCGCTAAGTCCCGTTCCCGTAAGAATTTTGCAATGTCTTATTGAATAGAATAGAATACAAATTAATATTTGTACCAAACTGTAACTTAACTAAACTTTGTAACTTAAAGCTTAGATGCAATGAACTAAGCTTTAAGTTTACTAAGGTACCTGCATGCCAAATTTAAAGCATCTTACTTAAGTGGTTTAGATTTTTCATACAAAAAGATTTTTCCGCTTATTCCCGTTCTCGTGGGAATTTCGGGAATTCCTTTCATAGTGTATCTCTACGGTACCCAAGCTACGTTCCTGCCAAATTTAAAGTGCCTACGTTAAGCCGTTTAGGCTGTGAGTCCATATGTCAGTCATTCAGTTACTCCTTTTATATATTTAGATATTATGATTATTAGTTAGTAGAGTGTAGCAGGCCGAGTGGTTAATGTCGCTGCTTGCCATGCGGGAGATCGCCAGTTCAAACCCCGCCACGTACCACTGTGTTTTCAAATTTGAAATTCATGTACAGTTATCCCACACTTTACCGGTGAAGGAAAATATCGTGGGGAATCCTTAAAACCCATGAGGAAATTCTAAGGTTGTAGTCAACCGACCCCCACTTGACCAGAGCGTGGTTGACTAAGGCCTGACCGCCCTAGTTTTAGGGTAGGCCAATAGGGTTATGCCCAGCAATGGGGACGTATTTGAAGTGATGATGGTTGTGTAGTTTAATCAATCCGTTCAGCAGTTTTTGCGTTGCAAACATACATGCGTACATCGACAATTATATTTTTGCATAGTTATCTAATATTTTGGTAGGATGTTTTCTGCCAACTTTTAACGGTAATATGTTTAACAACTTTGTTGTTCCACATTTTAGTGACGTCTGAAGGATAACGGGCGCCATTTCGCCTAACATTTTCGGGATTATTCAGCGAATTGCTTTTTCAAGCAAGAATTCTAGGAACGCCCATCGGAAAATGTTAATTTTGCTGAATTTTTAATGTGCTAACGGAATTAATGCTGAAAGTTGCGCGTTGTTTAGTAATGAGGTCTATCTTTGTGACTCGTACCGCTGGAGCTGCCATGGAAGATCCTGGGTTCGAATCCTGGTCGAATTCATGTGTTGCACATTATACGCCGTGAAATGTGAGTGGTTGTTTTCCCGCAGCAAAATGATTCTACCTTAGCAGCACAAAAGATTTGTGCAGTTATTTTTTATTAAAATCAATAAATGCCGGTTTTACGAAAGGTATAACTGAAACTTTAAAGTACGTTCGAACCACTTTATAACTTAGGGCGTAGAGCTTCTTTAGCTTTAAGCATCGATTTCATGCGGCAAGCAGTACCTGAATACGTCACATCTTAAAAAACAACGATAGCTTCACTCGTTTTCGAGTTGGAAAATTATTATTTTGAAAATTCGAAAAAAAAAACTTTTTTTCAAGGAATAATTTGCATGATTCGATAGTATTACTTAAGGCAAATCGTTCTGCCACGGGAAAACAACCACTCAAATTTCACGGTGTATAAGTACATTAAATAAGATAATAACAGTATATATGGCTGTATGTGCCCTGTAATGAAGTCATTTGTTTAGTTCAGATAATTCATGTAAACTTTTTCTACCTGCTCTTCACAATTTTTACAGGACAATTTCTTTATTTGGGTAAAATTATATAAAATTATCTTTATGGAATAGAATATTTTCTTCATTCGGTACAGATTACTTAATATATACCCAATACAACATTAGTGGCATTGCAATAAATGCCACTACGCTTAAATATAACACTCACAAATTAGTTTTACGTCCCCAAACTGCCAAAAGACTATATAATCTTTTGGAAATATGATATTAATATAATAATATAAATATCTGGGACATTTCCACACACGGTCACCTGACCCCAAACTAAGCAGAGCTTGTACTATGGACGTCAGAGACTGATATGCATACATATATATTTATAAAAACATACTTAAATACATAATCACACCCAGACACGGAACAAACACCGATGTTCATCACACGAATATTTTTGTCCCGAGTGGGTATCGAAACCACGACTCTTGGAACCGCCAGCCAGGGTAACTAGCCCAGTGGTTCCATCAAGCCAGTCCAGTATTTCAGATTTTAGATTAATTTATTTCAGGTATATATACCTTACGTACGCCATAAAGATCCTCGACAAACATGGCAATTTTTTTTTTCATACTATCGATTTTAGTTCTTAGCGTTACCGCTAGGGGCGCTGTACATTTTTTTGATAGACATTTATCGAGTCTGTCACTTTTAAACTCATGGTAGCGCTACAGGTGTTGGAGACAAACTGACGAAAAAACACAAAAATAAATGTGGCAAAAGAGATGTAGTGACTAAGGTCGAAAAACGTATGTTTAAATGGTTTGGTCATGTTAAGAGGATGAATGAAAGACGATTAACGAAAGGAAAATATAGAGGAAGTATATAATAGAAACGTCGATAGGGGAAGACCAAGAAAGACCTTCCATGACCGAATAAGTAAAATTTTGAGGAAGGCTCACATCAAAAGTACCCGTAATCAATTAAAAGATTGATTCATATGGATGCGAATGAAGCAAAAGTGGTTTACCAGGATCGTAGCACATGGCAGGAAGTGATCTCTGCCTACCCCCATGAAAATAAAATGCGTGATTTTATGTATGTATGTAAAAACAGGGTTGGAAAATGGCTTTTTCCTTTTGCCAGCGGAACCCTAAATCGCGACTCGAAATCCTCTTTGTAGTCGGCTGTAAACACAAATCAATCCCGGTTCGTATCTCAGAAAATTGTTCAAGTGTAAAAGTAATTAAGCTAGGCGTTAACCCTGCAATATCTTCTAGACGAATCCATCTTAGTAGCAATAAACAAGTAGTCTTGAGTTTATATACGTTTAAATGTGTTAGGGCCATAGCACACGGCGTATTTTATTAGGAACGCGCGTTATCGGCGCCGTAAACGCCGATTGTTGCATGTTTGATGATACAAGCGCGCGTATGAAGCTCGTTTACGCGCTGTAGAAGCACGTATACGCGCGTACAAATGAGCGGAGTATGCGTATGAGTATGAGACATAGAGTCTACACGCGTTAATAGGAGTAGCAAATTACATAGCTACTTACTGCCCGACGTTTCGACTGGGTTACACCAATCGTGGTCGCGAGCGAACTGGCGCTGCCCGTCTTCGTCTGCCATTGCGGTTGTGAATATCTTGATCCACCCCCGAACCAGCACTAATGTCATTAGTACAGCTACCCACATTAGTCCGACACACAACACTCACTGCATCCGGGTTGATTTTAGATGTAACATTCCGCGGTATGCACTTATTAATCACTGGATTCCATGCCGACGATAATTTAAATCCATCTTCCCTATTGAAATTCTTGAAAGAACATATTGCAGCTGTTAAAAATCGACAAACGAACAAGTCCGCGGTGGCTGAGCACCTATTAGACATGGGTACTAATCACTGGATGGAGCTACATGACCCGAAGGTCCTCTCCACAGATCGTCACTATCATACAAGAATGGTGCGAGAAGCTATTGAAATAAAGAAGCACAAGAAATTCAATAGGGAAGATGGATTTAAATTATCGTCGGCATGGAATCCAGTGATTAATAAGTGCATACCGCGGAATGTTACATCTAAAATCAACCCGGATGCAGTGAGTGTTGTGTGTCGGACTAATGTGGGTAGCTGCACTAATGACATTAGTGCTGGTTCGGGGGTGGATCAAGATATTCACAACCGCAATGGCAGACGAAGACGGGCAGCGCCAGTTCGCTCGCGACCACGATTGGTGTAACCCCGTCGAAACGTCGGGCAGTAAGTAGCTATGTAATTTGCTACTCCTATTAACGCGTGTAGACCCATAAAGACAAATATTTAGTGTAATGGAACGCGAAAGTCTAAAATCTTATGAGACATAGAGGTCGGATGCGCGCTCACTCCACGTTTATTTTTGTGTTTTTTCGTCAGTTTGTCGCCAACACCTGTAGCGCTACCATGAGTTTAAAAGTGACAGACTCGATATCGCCTAAAAAATGTCAATGAAAAAATGTACAGCGCCCCTAGCGGTAACCCTAAGAACTAAAATTGATAGTATGAAAAAAACAATTCGATAGATTTTTAACGTAAGGACGTATGTTTTCGTTAGCGGTAGGTACCATGAGTTTATGGTATCGCTACAGAGACTCATCTCTCTTGATTTATGAATGGACACCATTGTACAAATGGAGTGTTATAACACTACTTACGCTGGCGATAGTACTTCTTTTGTAAAGAAACACACAAAATTAATTTTATATTTACATAGGCGATATCGAGTCTGTTACTTTTAAGCTCATGGTAGCGCTACTGATCAAAACGCAAAGGCTGCGAGTGACTACAGCTCGTATACACGTAGAACTGCGTATACGCTAAGATTGTATAGTTTTAAGATTGTATAGTTATAAGTTTTTAATTGTATAGCCCTCATATTGCAGTGCCTGACAAGCACAACTAAGTATCTAAGCTCTATGTAAATACAATAAGATCTTTGTAAACACCTCACACTTAGATGGAAATAAATACTTTAACTTTGACTTTGACTTTGACTCCGCGTAATAGAAGTACGTATACGCGCATAGGTTACAAGTTTCCGTTGAAATCTCGTATGAAGTGCGTATACGCGCGTCATCTGCGCGTATAAAATACGCCGTGTGCTAGGCCTAAGGAGTATATTATTGTCTTGTGAATAAAACCGCACTGGGCTTGGTTAATGTCTTATTGTGCCTTGAATTGTAGGATGGTGTCTTATATATTGTATGTTTGTATAACTGTTTCATTGGTCTATTGGTAGCAAGTGCTGAATTAGTCCGGGGTCATTTTTTTTTTCCTAACTGACTAACGATGATGGCTTGGAGGAGCCTTGTCATCATCACCGGGTTTGCGGGGGAGCGGATGGCTCTCACCCCTAAGTCCGGGGTCATAAAGTTGGCGGATGCACGCCCGTGCCTCGGAAAGCCCGTTAAGCTGGTGGTCCTGCGCCTGATCTCGTATCGGTCATGTCGGATTGCCGTCTCGCCGAATTATAAGGATAAGGGAAAAGAGAGTGCACATCTGTCTTTAGACTTTGTGTACCAAATATCTAAATCGGCGTAGTAGTTTTAGCGTACAATCTCGACAGAGTTATTTTGGCATTTCTAAACATCAGCAAGGACTCGTTCATTTTTTTGGCATTTACGATATGACTCTAACCTCTCACCTACTTTTATCTCAACCAAATAATTTAATATATTCTATTTAATAATCTTATAGTCTATATTTATCTAATAACTACATGTTTTTAAGCGAATTCATTCAGCCTCATTTAATCCAAGTAATCCGTCCCCTCGTATGAAATTAGCTGAGTTAATCTCGATTCAATTTAGAGGTTAGAATACATATCATGCATGAAATTTATTTTACTAAGTCTGGAGCATTATGAAAGTAATAGAGCTTAAGTGAAATCAAGTAAAGCGACTACAATTTAGTTTCTGCCGTTTGTGGTATGAATGAATCATTATATGGATTTGATATGAAGATATAGGTAACCCGGGTCTCCTACGTAGTGCCGATGCCGACGTTGCGACACACGCTGTAGCCATTTTTTTCCTACTACCTATATATGTTTGAAAGCTTATGGACTCGAATGATGTAGTCGAGAAAGACGATGATTCGAAAAACATTTTTACTGACTCATACGGGCGAAAGCTTTGTGACCGATTTATTACTTTATTAGTCACAATGTGTGTAAAATAACTATATATATTGCTTTTTTGACTGGCTCGGTGGAACAGTGGTTAGTGACTCAGGTTCAAAACCTACGGTTCCAAGAGTCGTGGGTTCGATTCCCACTCGGGACAAATATTTGTGTGACGAACATCGGTGTTTGTTCCGTGCCTGGGTGTATTATTAAGTATATTTAAGTTTATTTGTGTATCCACTGTTGATCCTGATTTCCGTAACACAAGTGCTTAAGCTACTTACCACGGGATCAGATCAATGTATGTGATGTTGTGTAATATTTATTTATTTATTTTTAGTAATAATGTGTGTAACACAATTTACACAATGTGCGTAATCGAAGTCACAAGCATTCGTCTTTATGAGGCAGTCAAAACGTTTTTCAAATCGCGTCATTCGAGTCCGTAAGCTTTCGAACCTATGAGACAGTAGAAAATAAAATTCGCTGCAGCGTGTGTCGCAACAACGGCAATCGAAACACACATACACACAAAGTAATACTTATTAAGTTTTTCTTAAATGTCCTTACTTATGTATCCATCTGTATCCATAGATAAAAAGAGCGGTCTCTCTTAACACAAGCAAATATTTGCTTAAAAGGACAATCCAAAACATTTTTATACAAAGCATAAGGCGTCCGACCGATTTCAGCCATGGCGGCCGATCTCAACTGAGATCAGCCAAATGCGCAGGACATATTATAAACACAAGTGCACTCTCTATTCCCTTACTCTCAGAATTCGGTGAGACGGCAATCCGACATGACCGATGAGAGATCAGGCGCAGGACCACCGGCTTAACGTGCTTTCCGAGGCACGGGCGTTCAACCGCCAACTTCCTAACTCCGGGCTGAGTAATTTCATTACAGAAAAACTCACACAAATTTTGCCCGACCCCGGACTCGAACCGGGGACCCCTCGGTCCTTACGCAGCGCTTGCTACCAATAGACCAACGAGGCAGTTAAATACAAAGCATACCTAAGTAACTAAAATAAATTATTTGTATTTTCCTTTTAAGATCCAGTACACTAAATAAAGACCATACGGCATGTTCTCCCTAAAATAGGGGAATCCTAACCTGATGTAAGTTTTTTCTCTAAAACTCACAACTAATGACCACTTTAGAATTTAGAACATAGCCAAGAGACCACTTAGAATAAATAATGTTTCGAACGAGTTTTTATGGCCTATGAAAGTTGAGAGATTAATTCAATGTTCCTCGTGAAATAGGTCTTCATATTTTGTTGGTCTATAAAACTCTTTATTCCATTTCTTTTTTTACTGATCTAACTTATTGACTTCTAGGAATCCGCTTTGGACTCTGTCCACGTATAATCGTTTAATCGCGAATAACATAACCTTTTTTCTTTTCATTAACGTATCATCAGCTCAGCCCATTGCTAAAAAACGTCGATGGCCGAGTGGTTAATGTCATTGCTTGCCATGCAAGAGGTCGCCAGTTCAAACCCCGCCAGGTACCAATGTGTTTCTTTAAAATTTGATATTTATATTATTCGACGCTTTAACGGTGAAGGAAAACATCGTGAGGAAACCAGCACACCTGAGAGATTTTTCAACGGTGTGTGAAACCATGTCAGAGGCCTACGGGCGGTTTGAAATCTGACACCAGGTTGTTCATCAACCATACGATAAGAAGAAGAAGAAGCCCATTGCTGTCCACTGCTGAACAAAGACCTCTTCCAAAACTTTACTCATTTGGAGGACAATAGCCTACTAGGAACAAGCTGGCTAGACGGGTTGGCTCCCGTCGGCATTGCACTAACGGCCGCTGTTGAGGGACGGGTGGTCTCGTGTACCGGGTCGCCCGTCATCCTCGCACTAGGGGAGTGTGTAGCTCGTTATGGGCAACGTCATGGTAGTTGAAGACTAGTTTCGGAGTCCCATGATGCTGCCATTCGGCGATGAGGTACACCGCGGTGTTTTAGTCGGTAAGCCCCCTGGGCATTGCACCCCGCTCAGGAGCCGCGGCTGGCATTTACTATCTGTTCGCTAGCCGTTGGGAAGTCCGACACACCACTGGGAGAGAACCCCCTCTCCTGGTGAAGGTGCGTAAGGCATTTCACAGCGTTAAAAAAAAAGGGTTTTCTCTCGCCTCTTTCGACTCCCTGAGACAAAGAAAGGGTGGTGACATTTGTATTCTTACGCCGTCACCACACGGCTTAAATTATAAGGTTTATTTCTAAGTCGGTTAGTAAATAGATGCAGTATATATTTAATTGTATACCGAAATCATGTAAAATTACACATTTGACAGGTTTTCATGATTGAGGTATCGCAAAAATACCCCATTTAGAAACATTTAGAGTTACTTTTGCATTCAACAAATCCTCCAGCGTGAAGTCATTTATCGAGTCAAACACTACTTCCTTTAAAGCGTAGATTGTCATAAAGAATCCTTATTCCTTTGTCAGACTCTACTGTTTACCAAATTTTATCTAAAACGATTCTGCAGCGTTTCCATGAAAGCGCGACAGACTAACTTTCGCATCTCTACATAGTATAAAGCACAGGTGCTTTCCACGACTCTATGTATGTATGCTAAAATCTTCAAAACTACGCAACGGATTTTTAATAGATAAAGGGATTCAAGAGGAAGGTTATAAATAAATAAATATTTCACAACATCACATACATCGATCTGATCCCGTGGTAAGTAGCTTAAGCACTTGTGTTACGGAAATCAGAAACGACATTGGATACACAAATATACTTAAATATATTTAATAACACACCCAGACACGGAACAAACACCGATGTTAGTCACACAAATATTTGTCACGAGTGGGAATCGAACCCACGACTCTTGGAACCGTAGGTAGTGAACCTGGGTCACTAACCACTGTTCCACCGAGCCAGTCAATTATGGTTATGTATAATATACCCGTAGCGCAGCGAGTACGGGTCACTCGTTTATGATATTAGTAAGGATTTCTGTATTCCAATTCAGAATGCGCTGTCTACAGCGCCAATGGCATGTCTCTACCCTTAATACGGCTCTGCACGCACTCTATTGGTTTTCTCCATGCTTGAACCTCACAGAAATAAGCGATTATTCGCCAAAACCGAGAACGCTTCATTAAACCAATAAATCGTACATGGCACAAACGCTACTCGCTTCAATGGCGGCCGGTTTTGAACGATCGGGCCCGGGAAATATTTTCACATTTTTCGGCTTCAAAATGTACATTGCGTGGGACGTTCCGATATTTATAACGGTTCCGATACCGTTGAACACAGAAAGATGCCGCTTTGTGTTTAAAAGAGACGGTAATGGGCTTTAAATACATTAATATCGCACAACGTTGGATACACGATCTGATTTTGAGATAGATAAAACTGGATTTAGCTTTTGTTTATGATAAGGCACACAAAACATTAAAAGGCCATACCCAATATAATACACCTACGTAAATAATAATAATACAAATCTCTATTATGTTCCTTTTTTTATAAAAAGTTTATTTTTAACATTTGAAACGGTCTGTCTTTTTATGAAACAGGTGAAATACTTGCACGATATATTTTTTGGTGTCGACCAACCCGCACTTGGCCAGCGTGGTCGGCTAAGGCCTTATCGCCCTAGTTTAGGGTAGGCCCGTGCCCCAGCAGTGGGGACGTATATGGGCTGATGATGATGATGATGATGATGATATTTTTAGGTGAATAGATCTTAACTAACTATGTAGATTGGCGTAGCGACCCAAAACGAGTCTTGGCCCCCTATAATAAGAACCTCAATCTTGGACGATCCTGCGCCACTTCTCGTCAGTTGTCCACATGGAGCAGATCCTTCACGACCTCGTCCTCCCATCGGTACCGAACCAAATAGATCTCATCATCAGCCCACTTTCGTCCACTACTGGACATATGCCTCCCCAAAAGCTCGCCACTTATTTCTATCATCGGCTACTCGCATCCAGCTCCTACCAGCCGTCCCGCGCAGATCGTCACTCCACCTGGCCTGAGGGCGTCCTACACTACGTTTGCCGAGACGCGGTCTCCACTCTAGAACTCGTCTACCCCAGCGGTTGTCGGTTCTACGGCTGATGTGACCAGCCCACTGTCACTTCAGCTTGCTAATGCGATAAGCTTTGTCGATGACTTTAGTTCTCTGCCGGATCACCTCATTTTTGGTTCAAAATAAATAAATAAATAAATATCTGGGACTTTTCCACACACGGTCATCTGACCCCAAACTAAGCAGAGCTTGTACTATGGGCGTCAGAGACTGATATACATACATATATATTTATAAATACATAACTTAAATACATAATCACACCCAGACACGGAACAAACACCGATGTTCATCACACAAATATTTGTCCGAGCCAGTCGAAAATAGATCTTAAGGTGCTTTATTTTAAATAATAGCATCTGCATAATACTGTATTTATGAGTGAATGAAGGATATTGCATTATGTTTTGTAAAATATCCAATTCGAAACGTGATCATGTAGGTAGATGTACTATAATTCAATACTTGAGATTGTGTTACGCAGACGTTTGGAATAATAATGATTACATGGTTTCGTCATTAGCAATACGCTATTGCTAATGAGAAAGCTTTAGGCTATTATGTCGCTGTTATATTCGTATATGAGTATTATCAGAAAAAGAGCAAAGAGTAGGGAAAATGGTTTAAATTTCAAAGAGGTAGAAATGAGGTCAAAACCGGTTAAGAATACACAAGGAAAAGAATTAAACATAAAAATATTATAAATGAGAAAAATCTGTCTTTCTGTCCGTTGTTTTCACAACAAAACCATTAAACTGGTTAAAAATAAGTTTGGTATAAATAAATAAGGCAGCCAAGTGCGCAGGATTCATTATAGTGCACAAGTGTGCGCGCAAACACAAGTGTGCTCTCTGTTCCCTTACTTGCATAGTTCGGTGGGATGAGTAATTTCTGAACAAAAAAACTTACACAAAATTTGCCCGACCTCGGACACGAACCGGAGACCTCATGGTCCTATCGCAGAGCTTGCTACCAGTAGAATGAGGCAGTTTGGTATACAGTTAATTTACAGCTTGAAAAAGGAAAAAGGCTACTATTTTAACCGACTATGCTGTTCAAAAGCTGGTGTGGTTTGGGCTACTGTCAATTTTGCATGTATTCGTATCGAGAACGTTGAATTTCATAATCCTTTTGCAAAAGATGGCATTGCGAGCACTCTGAAACGCGGTATCAAAATTTTTCTGGGATTAACGACCTTCCCTGTATGTTCCCATTATATTGTCATTGGTTCGACACGTGTTCCTTTCTGTAGTTAGACTTCCTCTCAATGACCAACGGACTAGCCTTGGTACTATAGAGTATAGAGTGCTATAAAGACTAGATATTTTAAGCGATAATCGATTCCACGCGGACGGGGTGAAAAGACAGATGGGATATTAATTATGAAATATGACCTATGACCTATGCTGTTGACAGCAAGGTAAAAAAATCAAGAAGGGTATAATAGAGTATAAAAATCCAAATAAATATGAACCGACCAGGCCTCGGTAACTGGCCAGGCCAGTACCAGGGGTGAGAGCCATCCGCTCCCACGCAAGTCTGGTGATGATGAAGAGGCTACTCTAAGTCATCATCATATGTCAGTTAGGAAGAAAACGCCTAGTCCAACATTTGCACAAAGCACATTTATAGGGAACTCTACGTAATAATTCAACAACAAAAATATAAATATCTCTACTGTTCTACAAAAATATAGCAGCCATAGCATGTTGCAAAAATAAATCTGCAACATAGCATGTTGCAGATTTATTTTCCATTATTGAAAATCCTCATCCATGACATCATGCCTCTTCAGTAGTATTTCTGATGATTCATTTCATTCATTCTGATGATATCTTGATGATTTCTAGCCATGGCTAAAATAAGAAATTTCACATAAAAATTTCTAGGAATCAGCCGAAAAAAAAGTGCCCTAAAAACCATTTAATACGGTTAAACAGTGCTCTGTTTAACTTTATTAAATGGTTTTTATTTTGGTTTACCTTTAATAATGCCAAGTCAAACAAATAAAGCGGACATTACCAAAATTGTCGTATTATAATTTTTTTCGATTCCAATTTTCACTTCAAATCGAAAAACGGAAAAGGCACAAGTGTTTAATCCCCCAGAGTCTCGGATTGACGGTCGGGCGGCTTCCGATGGTATGCTTACAAAGACAATTAAAATTAAAACTCAGCTAGAACGACGATTGGCAAGGTTTTCCCAGAAACGAGAGGGAATAAGATGAATTAAAAACTGTATCGTCATCTTTTTGAATAATCTCTTTGTTGGCCTTTCGGGACAGATTTGTTAAAGATAATTTTATAATACATGGGACTGAACACAAGCAATACAGGGATAAATACTTGTAAAGAAATAAAATATCTCATATATATTTTCGGCTGGGTTTGTTAAATACTTGTGGGAAACGTCATTAAGTAAATCCCTCGTTAACCTGCACCATTGATAATTGGCAGAATCCTTACTATATTTACTATATAATACTATATATACTATATTATACTATATAATATTATAAATGTGAAAGTAACTCTGTCTGTCTGTCTGTCTGTCTGTCTGTCTGTCTGTCTGTTACGCTTTCACGCATAGAATACTGAACCGATTTAAACGAAATTTGGTACAGATATAGTCCAGAGCCTAGAAACGGTTATAGGCTACTTTTTAACCGACTGCGCTATAAAGAAGTAATGTTTTACCCGTTAAACATCTCTTCGCGGACGAAGTCGTCACAGCCACTGGACGGATGGAGATGAAATTTAGCATGCAGGTAGATGTTATGACGTAGGCATCCGTTAAAAAAGGATTTCCCGAAATTCCCACGGGAACGGGAATTAACGGGAAATTCCTTTTGTATGAAAAATACTAACCGCATGAGTTAGACGCTTGAAATTTGGCATGCAGGTACCTTAATAAATTAAAAGCTTAGTTGCAATTGGATATTGTAAAATTCCCACGGGAACGGGAGTAATAGGGAAAAACTTTTGTATGAAAAAATCTAAACCGCGTAAGATAGATGATTGAGATTTGGCATGCAGGTACTCTAATGAACGCAAAGTTTACTTCCAACGCGATATTACAAAATTCCCATGGGAACGGGAGTAATTGGGAAACAACTTCTGTATGTAAAATCCCTTACGGGGTTGAAATATATTATAAAGAGATAGAGATATACCCGAAGCGAAGCGAGGGCGGGTCGCTAGTAGCACTATAAATATTAAAGGATAAACTTTTATATAATTTCCTCCTACTGGGTGAACCGAAAACCGGAAACCGCCTTTTATTAAAGCTGATACAAACTCCTGAAAGCTCTGCTTTAACTGTAAATAACATTGCTACGAGAACTTCGTAGTACTATTCTTTGTTACGAATCTAAAATTTAGCCTACGAGTTTTCGTAGTAGCGAATTCATTATTTGCTACGAAGCTGAAATTTAAAAGACTACGAGTTTTCGTAGTAGTCAAGTCTTTTTTGGCTACGAAGCTGAAATGTAGCCTGCGAGTTTACGTAGCAGTATATTCGTTCTTGGGTACGAAGTTGAAGACTACAAAAGGGGCTTTCAGTGAAGGTTTTTAAGGTATAAAGGTTCGTGGGTAGCTCGATACGTATAATGTCCACCCACGCACCAAACAATTCACAGCTGTGTAAATGGGAATAAGATGTTTATCATGCTTCTAGGGTCTTTATATTTTTTTTCTGACGGACTTTTTTACATTTTGTGTGCCTTCACAAATCGTGACTTGGCTTTTAATAATAATAAATTGTTTATTTTCTCGTCACAATACGTTACAAAAACATTCATTATTATTTCAGCAAACATCTTGTGGGACACTGGAGTCTGAAGTAGGCAACATGTAGGCAACATTTTTAATGTGTAAAAAATCTCCAATGCCTCGGCAATCACGTATCATCAACAGCCGATATACGTCCCCACTGCTGGAGCACGGGCCTACCCTAAACTAGGGCGATCAGGCCTTAGCGTCTCTACATAATAAAAACACAGTGATGGCATCATGTGTAGGAGCTAAAGCTCCTGACTGTTGGCTAAAATCAACCACCCTGGCCAAGTGCGGGTTGGTCGCCTACACAACCTTAGAATTTCTTTATAGGTGTGCATTTTTCCTCACGATGTTTTTCCTTCATAGTTAGTAATTCTTCGGATAATCGTAAGGGCATATGGATTTCAAATTTGATAACACAGTGGTACGTGGTGACCACTCTCATGGCAAGTATGTTAATATAGTTTTATATATTGTTGAAATAAAAAGCATAGGCTTGATGTGCTATTATATGATGATGACACTAGCTGTACCCGTGACTGTTCTTTCTCGTTGTCTACAGGATACGTATTTAGATTTTCTATTATAATAATAAATAATAATTATATTTATTTAATTGCACATAGGTACCATTAATACACAAAAATGTATTACTTAATTAGTTACAAAGAATCCTAAATCCTGAAATCCATTCTCTATGAAATCAAACACTGTTTTATATTGAGTTTATTCCAGTAATTCTTAATTCAATAATATGTCGAATTCAGATGAAATTTCAAAGAAGTTTAAATTGTAATATGACAAATTATATGTTGTTAAATATTAACCCTGTTCCAAGATTTGGCACGAACGAATCCAAGGTCAGAAGGTAAATTAACAAAGCGAAGTTAAAGTCCACAAATTAATTTATTATGGACAAAATGATTTTGTAAGGGCAGGGTCGGAGGCGTAACTGCGTAAGTTTACACTCGAAACCACTCGAGGCAGGCTGCTAATGTCTCTTATCAGCCCTACTAAGGGCGAAACCAGTTATCAAAAAAGGGGGGGGGGGGGACATGGGGTTACTTAAAATTAAATTTTTAAATTTCTTTACTTACTGACTGACTGGCTCGGTGGAACAGTGGTTAGTGACTCAGGTTCATAACCTGTGTCTGGGTGTATTATCAAATTATGAGAGTAGCCGGCTATAACTAAGTATGTAAGATAAGGCGTCCGACCGATTTCAGCCAGGGCAGCCGATCTCAATTGAGATCAGCCAAGTGCGCAGGACATATTATAGTGCACAAGTGTGCGCGCAAACACAAGTGCACTCTCTTTTCCCCTACTCTCATAATTTGGTGAGTCGGAGATCGGGCGAAGGACCACCGGCTTAACGTGCTTTCCGAGGCACGGGCGTTCAACCGCTAACTTCCTAACTCTGGGCTAAGTAATTTCATTACAGAAAAACTCACACAAATTTTCACCGACCGCAGACTCGAACCGGGGACCTCTCGGTCCTTACGCAGCGCTTGCTGCCAATAGACCAACGAGGCAGTTACAACTATGTACAGACGCTATGAGTCACACTCGCTAGTAGACCTGCAGTAGATCAGCAGCACTTGGTGCTCACAACCTGCAGAGGCGCGTGTCTCGCTACGCCCTCCACCCCGCGCTGCTGCTGCAGATGCTGTGAGTCCTGAGTGTGACGCGGGGAAGGACGGAAGGCTTGGCGGGAGTCGCATCTTAAGTTTTATCCAACAGGGATTCTCTGAACCTAGTATTAGCCGACATGGAATGGCTGGACCTAGTTGTAGCCAGCATGATGAAGGCTAGACCTAGTTTTAGCCGAAAACAATCGGCTACACCTAGGTTTAGCCAAGAGTAAGTGGCTACACCTAGTTCTAGCCGGCTAAACCTAGGTGTAGCCGCACTTCGGGTATTAGCCGTAACATATCCACTGCTGATCCTGATTTCCGTAACACAAGTGCTTAAGCTACTTACCACGGGATCAGATCAATGTATGTGATGTTGTGTATTTATTTTTTACTTACTGACTTTTCCGCGCGTATCTGGGGTATGTTCGGTTGAGGCAACTTTTGACTTTTTAAAAGTACTCGTAAATAAATACTTTCCATAAGTACATCGATGATAAGGTCTTGAAACTAGAATCTCATAATTTCACATACATTGTTCTGATTCTGAGTAGTAGTTTAAGCATTGGTGTTACAGATATCAGAAACAACGGTGGAATACACCAATGTACTTTAAATAAATATCAATACGCCCAGACAAACATCGATGGTAAACACACAAATATTTGTTCAGGACGGGGATCGAATCCACTACCCCTTGCTGAAATGGAAGTGGTACTATCCAATGCGCTATTGAGCACGAAAAATTTTGCCCTCGTTTTGTTTTCATCAATGAAACTATTCATTTGTACGCTTTAACGGTGAAGGAAAACAGCTTGAGGAAACCTGCACCACACCTACGGAGAAATTCTTAGATTGTGTAGTCGACCAACGCGCACTTGGACAGCGTGGTTGACTAAGGCCTAATCGCCTTATTTTAGAGTAGGCCTGTGCCCCAGCAGTGGGGACGTATATGGGCACATGATGAATGAAACTATCAACACTTGTGTAACGAAAAAGCTTACAATTAATAATGAGCTAGTTTCATGGAGGCTTAAGAAAAAAAACCCATTCTTCTTTAAAAATCAAAGAAAAGTTAAAATCCAGCTCAGACCTAGGGGTCCTAGGGGTGTGAGTATTTCCCACCACCCCTGAATCCCCCCCTGGCACCCACACTCGTAATATTCCCGCATTTCCCGGGCTATAGGCGACCCGTTCCAATTCGCTATCGGTATTTAATTAATTCCGCACTTTATTCCCAATGAGTGTGCCAAATTGGGAACTCGGTAATTATTTACAATTCGACTCGACGTCAATTCTCCTAAAGACCTTCTTATTGGACAAAATAAACTTACTGACTTACTAACCTAGAATCTTAATTCGTACAATCATTTATAGTAAACAGGAAACGTCTTGGAAATTCTCTCTTAATTTTATTTTATTTTTCTAAATAAATAAATATTACACAATAGCACATACATTGATCGTATCCCGTGGTTAAGTAGCTTAAGCACTTGTGTTGCAGGTATCAGAATCTACTGTGGGTACGCAAATATACTTAAATACTTGATACACACTCAGAGACGGAACAAACACCGATGTTCGTCACACAAATATTTGTCCCGGGTGGGAATCGTACCCACGACTCTTGGAACCGTAGGTAGTGAACCTGGGTCACTAAACATTGTTCCACCGAGCAAAGAAAATTACAATCACTAAGACGCTTCACATTTTGAATGCGAATACCGTTGATGAGTATTGGATCATCAACTTTTGCTGTCAACTGTACCTATGTATCAAAGATCGTCTTAGAATAAACAAATAGCTAAATGAAACCATTGTTGTGAACGTGCTAATTTCAGGAACTACTGGCTCGAATTTTAAAATTATTTTTGTGTTGGATAGGCACCATTTTTCGAGAAAGGTCTGTATAAAATCACGCTGTAAACAATATAAAATGTCTAAAAAAAATGGTTGCCTGTAAAGTCGGTTTTACGGGCGAAGATTTTACGTGACAACGTCTAATTCTCTAGTGCTACGCGCGCGGCACACCGATCATAGTTGAGTGAGCGCTCTCTCTCGTTCGGTGACTCATCGTAACGTTACCGAGCGTTACACTTTTTCATAAGTGACTCCCAGCCGCAACCTAATTTAAGACGTTGTCACGTCAAAACGGCAGAACATGTGGACGAAGTCGCTGGCACATCTAGTGTTCAATAAAGTGGGCTTGGAAATACTATTTTGCTATTATCCTCTTAGAACTACAATCTACGTAAAAGTTTGTATTTATAAATTTTTCTTAGGGGTGAGAGCCATCCGCTCCCCCGCAAGCCCGGTGATGATGACAAGGCTACTCCAAGCCATCATCGTTAGTCAGTTAGGAAAACAAAAAAAAAATTCACTATTATAATGATGTCATATATTTAGAATCTGTATTATAAAAAAATTTAAATATATTTATTTGTTCTTTAGATTCATCAAAAATTATTTCGAAAAATCCTTTGTCTTATTCACATCCACAAAAACCTTCGCCGAACGACGTTTATGCCAAACGAGCTATAACGTTTGTAAAACTCGTAGCCCTTTGAAGGGCCTAAAATATCTCAAAACACAAGAAAAGTCAAGATCTTTAACACAAAGACATAATGTATCAAAAGAGTTTATTCCGGGTCTCACTTCACGTTCACTCCTCTGTAAGAGGGAGGGGATGCAAATTCCTACCCTTTTGAGAGAGCCCTTTTGAGGAACAAGTAATGATGAGAGCTCATACTAAGGACATAATATGTATGTGTGTGTGTGAGTGTATATTTTATTATGTTCTTGTTTTCTGCTTTTGTTAATTTTTAGCTATATCTAATGACTAGTGACAAGGGGGCTTAGACAAAGTAACAATATCGAAACGATAACGAAGTTCGAAAAGAACAAAATGTATGGGATTGACCACGTGATTTATCGCGTCTAATGTCAATCCCATACATTTTATTCCTTTCGTACTTGCCCTCGCTTCGCTTCATTTTACATAAATAAATCTGCTTCGGTAGGTACACAAAAGTAAAAAATAAATAAAAGGTCGATAAAATTGTCTCTACACTACGATCTTGAGAAGGTGGTTAAATTAATTTTCTTAGATTTCATTACATAGTAACATACTGTGACTGGCTCGGTGGAACAGTGGTTAGTGGCACAGGTTCATAACCTACGGTTCCAAGAGTCGTGGGTTCGATTCCCACTCGGGACAAATATTTGTGTAACGAACATCGGTGTTTGTTCCGTGTCTGGGTGTATTATTAAATATATTTAAGTTTATTTGTGTATCTGTTACGGTCAATGTGAGCAATCGGTAATTATCTATAATCACCGGTAAATATAGATAATTCCCGACACACATGGTAAATGTAGTGAATTATTCAAATTTACCGGTAATTATATAAAACTCCCGCTCGACTGTGGTAAATGTTGACATTGCTGACAAATATCACAAGTACTCTGCAATTCCAAATGTCATAAATCTCAAATCTCAAAAATATGTTGACGAGAAAGAATTTTAAGAGTTCTACTGAAAATTGCCCCCTGCCAATTTGCTAATTTTATTTAACTTTATTTTTATAAGATGATATTTTTTTAAAAACCAAACATGAAGTTTGGTTTCTAGATACATGACTGGTTTATTTTATAACTAGCTGTGCCCGTGACTTCGTTCGCGTGGACTGCAGGATTTTACATACAAAAGTTTTTTGCCAGTAACTCCCGATCCCTTACGAATTTTGCAATATCGCATCGAAGTAAGCTTTAAGTCTATTAGGGTACCTGCATGCCAAATTTCAATCATCTATCTTACGCGGTTTAAATGTATTCAAAAAAGTTATTTATAAAAATACATACTTAACTACATAATCACACCTAGACACGGAACAAACACCGATATTCACCACACAAATATTTGTCCCGAGTGGGAATCGAACCCACGACTCTTGGAATCGCCAGCCAGGGTCACTAACAAAACCATTGTTTCACCAAGCCAGTCAAGTCAGTTTTATTTTATTATTTGATACATTTACACAAAGGGTATGGTAATTTTATATAATTACCGGTAAATGTGATTAATTCGATAGTTTTCACCACCTTTACCACGAACACTAGTAATTATGAATAGTTACCAGTAATTATACATAATAACCACTCTATCCACTTTTACCGTAACATATCCACTATTGATCCTGAGTTCCGTAACACAAGTTCTTAAGCTACTTACCACGGGATAAGATCAATGTATGTGATGTTGTGTAATATTATATTTATATTTTATATATACCTACTTACATACAGGTTGACCTAATAAAAGCGTGTTAATTAAAACCTTCCTCTTGAATCCCTCTATCTATTATAAAAAAAAAGACGTGTGGCACTCGGGGACTGCCGCGGTATAGCTATTGCATAGTATTAGTCCAGTCATTTAAGCTTAAATTAGGTAAGAATCTCGGAATTCGAGATACCCAGCTGTAAGTCTGTAAATACTTAGATATTGACACCCTAAAAGTGGTCTCAAAACCTACATATGGTAGGGTGTACGCAACTATTAAATTTTCAAGGTCAAACGTCACAAATATCAGTTTTATGAACTTTTGAGCGAAACGGGAAGTTTTATCATAAAAATGTGTAGGAGAAAATTACTTATCTTCTATTTATCTATAAAAAATGTCTCTACGTTTTATTCCTTAGATTCACTATTTCAGAGATACAGCGATGCAAATAGTTGAAAAAGTTGTATTTTCAAGAGCTTCCAGACCCCCGTGCGATTGTGCTAGACAGTTAAAATTTTCACAACTGATGTATTTCAGTAGCCTCTATAACATCTAATACTAGAAAAAGCTTAAAACCAATGTTTAACCGGGTTCTCATACAAAAACTACAGTTTTTTTTTCTCACACTTGGCCGGTTTTTAACGTGGTTACCCCAGGAAACCTATTCCAGACGACACCTTTTATACGTGAAGAACACGTTGTTTATATAGAAGCCTAGTTAAATAATTGTTTTATGTTGTTTTTATTACTATACATATACGTTTCAGTAAATTTAAACTGCTTATTATGGGTCAAAAAGTACGAAATAACCAATTATTAGAATTTCTGTTTGAAGTATAACTGAAAAAAAAATACATTTTAAAAATTTTAACTGTCCATCTAACTCTATTATGAACGTGAAGATCCATATTAACCAAATTTAATTTAAAGAAACGCAGAAATCTTGAATCTTCTGAATACTGAAAACAACACAAAACAATTATTTAACTAGGCTTCCTTATAAACAACGTGTTCTTCATGTATAAAAGGTGTCGTCTGGAATAGGTTTACTGGGGTAACCACGTTAAAAACCGGCCAAGTGTGAGAAAAAAAAAACCATAGTTTTTGTATGAAAACCCACTTAAACATTGGTTTTAAGCTTTTTCTAGTATTAGATGTTATAGAGGCTACTAAAATACATCATTCGTGAAAATTTTAACTGTCTAGCACAATCGCACGTGGGCCTGGAAGCTTTTGAAAATACAACTTTTTCAACTATTTGCATCGCTGTATCTCTGAAATGGTGAATCTTAGGAATAAAACGTACAGACAAATTTTATAGATAAATATAAGATAAGTAATTTTCTCCTACACACTTTTATGATAAAACTTCTCGTTTCGCTCAAAAGTTCATAAAACTGATATTTGTGACATTTGACCTTGAAAATTTAATAGTTGCGTACACCCTACAATATGTAGGTTTTGAGACAACTTTTAGGACGTCAATATCTAGACACGCGGTAGCGTGTCAAGCCAAGGTTCAAGAAACAGAACTGGCGAGCCGCACCGTGTGTAATATTACACGAACCATTTGGAACTACTTTTGAACCCCTCATAAATCAAAAACTATTTCACATAAACGTATCAAATTTGGCTCATATATTGTGACTTGCGAGATAAATATGTGTTCTAAATTTCATAAGCTTATCTCAAACAGTTATTTAGATATTAATGTCCAAAAATACTCATTTTTATCATTGACTGACTGACAGATCAAAATTCTAACCCAGTTCCAAATGACCTAGAGAGTTAAAATTTGGTATGCAGATAGGTAATTACATGAATACAAAGGAAAAAATAAAAAACTTTCAATTTTTTCATAATTAGGTTAGGTTCTAATATGAACGCTTAACAAAAATACCTAATTAGTGCCTAATAACGCCTATATACCGGGGAAGGCAGAGCACTAAGTATATATTTAGGTATACTTACTTATTTACAATTAAGAGTAGGTACTTATAGTCGGTTTTCATATTTATTACTTAGGGTAGGTACCTACATAAAGTCTAGTTTTAGTTTTGAATTTGTCCTTTTCAAAGGACCCACGGCGTTACGATGATATATACTTTTCTACAAAAAGTAATGATATCCAATCAAAAACATAAATGTGAAATGAGAGCCAAGTTCAATATTGCCTTGGTTGTTGACTTCAGCGACAAAAGAAGTGAGATCTAAATGGGTGCCAAGTTCAATGGTCAACCCTGAAATTTATTTATAAGTAACACTATAACATACCTATCATATCTTCTTATAACATAAGATAATGTATGGTGGTAGCCTATGAAGGTCTGTCTTGGCTAGTTTTCATATATGAATTATAGCCGTCGCAAGTTCTAAGCCTACAAGTATTTGTCGGTTTTTATTTTATAATTCCGAAAATTTGGATTGTTGGTAGAAACTAGCAAGCGAACATAATAATACGTTGGTATGTTTATAGAAACTAGCCAAGACAGACCTTCATAGGCTACCACCATACATTATCTTATGTTATAAGAAGATATGATAGGTATGTTATAGTGTTACTTATAAATAAATTTCAGGGTTGACCATTGAACTTGGCACCCATTTAGATCTCACTTCTTTTGTCGCTGAAGTCAACAACCAAGGCAATATTGAACTTGGCTCTCATTTCACATTTATGTTTTTGATTGGATACAAGTATTTACAGACTTACAGCTGGGTATCTCGAATTCCGAGATTTTTACCTAATTTGACTGGACTATATCGTCCGATTTCGGAGCAGCTCGTCTCGATTCGTGCGAGTTTCGTAGAGTCGTACAATACGTCTAACCGCACGCACACAAACACCGTGCCGAAATCTACCGAACTGAAACGACGTTAGACGATTGTGAGGTTTTTTTCGTTACGGAATTTCTTGGTTCGGTCGCCGCGCTCAAAGCCCGCGATTTAAGCTATGCAATAGCTTAAAATCAAAATTCGTTGGGTAGTTATAAAGATTTAAGCATACATAGATACAGACAGACGCGGGAAGCGACTTTGCCTTATAGGTACTATGAAGTGATTTAATTCTAAGAAACTAGCTTTCGAACTGCAACTCCGTTCGCGTAAAAAGATGGCTTCGTCATAGCGTAATCAGTTAAAAAAATGCCAATGTCTTTTCTCTTGGCTATCTGTGTACCAAATTTCATTTAAATCTGTTCAGGAGGTTTAGAGTAAAGGTGCAACACACATAATTAGTTTCGCATTTATAATATACTACTAGTGACCCGCCCTCGCTTCGCTTCGGGTAAATTTTACATACAAACCTTCCTTAAGAATCACTCTATCTATTAAAAAAACCGCATCAAAATCCGTTGCGTAGTTTTAAAGATCTAAGCATACATACGGACATACAGCGAAAGCGACTTTGTTTTATACTATGTATTGATAGCTGAACTAAATATGAATATGAATATGAATATTTTCACAACATCACATACATCGATCTGATCCCGTGGTAAGTAGCTTAAGCACTTGTGTTACGAAAATCAGAAACGACAGTGGATACACAAATATACTTAAATATATTTAATGACACACCCAGACACGGAAAAAACACCGATGTTCGTCACACAAATATTTGTCCCGAGTGGGAATCGAACCCACAACTCTTAGGAACCGTAGGTAGTGAACCTGGGTCACTAACCATTGTTCCACCGAGCCATTCAATTTATTTTGTATGCATAAATGGAAATGAAAGTTGAGATCAAATTGTTTCTTATTGCTTTTATGAATAAACACAAAGCCAATGTAGATTGTAAGTAATATTGCAATGCATTTATTATTAGACCCCTTCAAACAAACTTCGCTAGCCGGGAAACCAATTAATTTTATTGGCTTAACAACTTTCAAGGTAATTTCAATATAACAATATTGTTTCCAAATACCCTTGAATTTCTAATATAAACAAACAACCATTATAAATGATTATTACCTAAATATTATATGGGCAGAGCGTATAATATTTAAACTGTATTAAAAGTTGAAAAAGGCCTGGTCGGACCGATTTCGGCCATGGCGGCCGATTTCTATTGAGATCAGCCAAGTGCGCAGGACATATTATAGTGCATAAGTGTGTGCGCAAACACAAGTGCACTCTTCACTTGGCGAAGCGACTGGGCACAGATAGTATTATCTTTTAGCTTGTTAAGGCAAGAGTCTATTCAAAACAAAGAATGATGTAGCTTTGCAGCTCGAATGGAATAAACAATAATTTCTTAGTATTAAAAGAATTATTTCAAAGTTTTTGTACCAAGCAAGTTGTTTTGTAGCGTCAAAGCGTTATTATAAAGACAACCTACCTAAAAGATAAAAACGGGACCTTATTACTTAAGCCTCTGCCGTCCGTCTGTCTGTCTGTCTGTCTCCAAGCTGTATCTGATAAAACGTGATAGCTAGAAAGCTGAAATTTTCACAAATGATTGTATTTACGTTGCCACTATAACATCAAATACAAAAACATTTAAAAAGATAAAATATGAAGACGATACAATGAACGTTTTTTTTTACATAATTGGTACGGAACACTTCGTGCACGAGTCCTACTTGCACTTGGCCGGTGTTTGTTTTTTCTAAATATTGCCTTTTTTTTAGGTTCTATAGAATTAACAATGGATCGAAAGACAATGCGTAGTAAGGCTTTCTACAAGATGGAATGACTATCCGATGAATATCGTTGGGGCACATTGAAAAACAATGTTTTTTTTAAAGAAATAACTAAACGTAAATTGATCTACATCAGGAAAACAACCGCTTTGGGGTGTATAAAATCTGTAAATAGTTTCATTTTAATCCTTACTATATGTATATAATATTATAAATGCGAAAGTAACTCTGTCTGTCTGTCTGTCTGTCTGTTACGCTGTCACGCATAGAGTACTGAACCGATTTAAACGAATTTGGTACAAATATAGTCCAGAGCCTAGGAAAGGATTATAGGCTACTTTTTAACCGACTGCGCTATGAAAAAGTAATGTTTTACCCGTTAAACGTCTCTACGCGGACGAAGTCGCGGGCGGAAAGCTAGAAAAAAAGTTTAGTTTGAAAGAATTGGAGCTTCAACAGAAAATTCGGTTAAATAGGCTATTTTCTCGAGAAGCGGGTAAAGTGCAGTGAAATTAATTTACCTTCGAAGCCATTCGCTGGCTATATCGGCTAATAGGCTTTGCTAGGTAACAGTTATGCTATAAATGCATTATCCATCGTATAAAAGGCTTAAACCCGCTTGTATTGGCTTTAAAGTGGGATCGTAAATAGATTTATCATGGATTTTGTCGCTGTTTCTGTCGAGCAATTAAGTTTTACAAATAACTTTTACGCTCCGGTACTTATATTGACAAACGTTCATCATCATCATCATTTGAAATTCATATGTACCATCATTCGACGCTTTAACGGTAAAGGAAAACATCGTGAGGAAACCAGCACAACTGAGAGATTTTTCAACGGTGTGTGAAGCCATGTCTGAGACCTACGGGCGGTTTAAACTCTGACACCAGGTTGTTCATCAACCATACGATAAGAAGAAGATTGACATACGTATATTTTATGAGTTTCATTTTAGTCCATAGTCTCTACTTTGGACAAGAATCTTAGAATATTTGACCATGGCGCTTTAGCACCGGTCTCTATAACCATGAGTCGTGGGTTCAATTTTAATAAATAAATAAATATCTGGGACATTTCCACACACGGTCATTTGGCCCCAAACTAAGCAGAGCATGTACTTTGGGCGTCAGAGACTGATATACATACATATAAAGATATTTATAAATATATATTTAAATATCTTCTATATATTTAAATATATATTTAATAATCTGTTTGGTTTCTTATATTTGATAAAGTAAGCTAGAGATACAAAATATGGGATTTCAAAATGCAAAGAATATGTGTTGTGTGATTATTATATATTTTATTTAGTTCATCCCCATAAAGTCAAAAATGCCTCACGAATCTCTACCCGCTAACCGCTTAATTGCCAAACCATCCACAAGGTACCGAGTTCAAAACCCGAAAGGGTCGTATTTGCAAGCCATTCTGTAGCAAACAAGCCCGGGCATGTTTTATTCAAACGGAAGTGCTTCACAGATGCATATATCACGTCACATCCGGTTCCGATTTTCCGGTTCGGAGCTTTTTCTAAACAGTCGTGTGGGAAAGTTTCATAATATGACGGCATTTTCTGTTTTGTCCGCAATAGTGGAGAAGGGTAAAGTTGATATTATTTTTTCTATGTTTAATGTGGTGTTTGCTTTGCCTATAAAAAGATATTTATTTTTGTGATATGAAAAACATTTGCTTTTTATTTGTCACTAGAAATTCACGTCAATTAGCACACTTCAACTCTATTAGTATTGGTTACTAACTTGCTATGCCAGCAACTTTATCCGCGAAAAAAATTTCTTAAATAATCTGGCGGAATAAAAACCGATGTTTGGCACACAAATATTTGTCCCGAGTGGTAATCGAACCCACTAGGAACCCGGGTCACTAACCACTGTTCCACCGAGCTAGTTAAATTAAACTACATTCAGTGCAATAAACTCTTTCATCAGAAAAATTAAAACGTAGGTGAGAGTGCATCAATGATTGTGCACTATCTGATATCACAAAGCCTTTGCATACATACATACATACATAAAATCACGCCTTTTTCCCAGAGGGGTAGGTAGAGATCACTGCCATGTGCTACGGTCCTGGCACACCACTTTCGCTTCATCCACATTCATTCAAGCCATTGCAGCCGGTTGATAATAGTTTCTCGCCTTAAAGTAAATAGAAAGTTTATTGCTCATTTAAGCGTTCATTTGAAACTCGAACGTAAAGTAAAACTTAGAGAAGCTTTACTCAAATAGAGCTTTATTCAAGCCGAGCTCTGATGGTTATAAAAGTTTTTCAAATATCTTCAATGAAATTATATCTACCATAGTCGTAAGTTTACTGAGGCGGCAGCGTAATGGATTAAAACTTTGAGCTTTCAGAAGTTCTGAGTTCGAACCCGGCATGCTTTTTTTAGTTTTTTTTCACAAAAAGTGTTTAGTTTTATTCTCAAACGAAAGGTTCCGTACTATTATTTGATGTTGCCGATATAAATAACAAGAAGATATGAACAAGAAAAAAGCGGCAAAAAAGGTTTAAACCGTGTATTTGTAAAATATTTTGGTATCGTTCTTGTTTTGATACACTTCAAATTCACAGGAGAGTGTATAAGATACTAAGAAGTGTCCAGCCTAAGACTAACTACCCTTGTAATATGTTTGTGAACCATAATGAATAAATTTACATAATATAAGTATATATAGATATAGATAAACTATAATTATGTAGATATTCTTCTACCTAATAGTAGTAGAACGAGCTTGGCTTGTTGTTAGATTCAGAATTTCTTCCAATGCTAAGTAAAATATTTTGCATGACGGCAAAGACGGCAATTCTAAATCCAGACCTACTATTTTTAGAATAAACCAAGATAAGTTAATGTATTCTTTAGCGAAATCTTTTATTGCTATTTTATATGTTTTTTATTGATTTGAAAATATTTGATTGAATGGCTCGATGGAACATTGGTTCCCAGGCTGGCGGTTCCAAGAGTCATGGGCTCGATTCCCAATCGGGACAAAATTTGTGTGATGAACATCGGTGTTTAATCCGTGTCTGGCTGTATTTAAGCATGTATTTATAAATATTTTTGCATGTCTAACAGTCTCTGACGCCCATAGTACAAGCTCTCCTTAGTTTGGGGCCAGATGACCGGGTGTGGAAATGTCCCAGATATATAAAACAATGTCACTTCCCGCGTCTATGTGCATGCATGTATGTATCTATGCTTAAATTGTGCAACGGATTCTGACCGTTTCTTAATATATAGGCGGATGAGATCAAGAGGAAGTTTTCATGTATAATATACCCAAACCGAAGCTCGGGCGGGTCACTGGTTTAATATAAGTGTGAAACGGTATTATATTACTATTATTATTTATAACGTAATGTTCATTACACTCTGTTCTTAACCTTTAACAGATAGATCAAAGACAACGTACTCTAGCACACTCAGTATACCATTATTGTGTCCCATTATTGTCATAATCAAATGTGTCTAAATATATACCCTCTCACGGCCCGCTACTAATTTAATAACTGATATAATTGCTCTCACAGTAGGTACCAGCAAATGTTCCATCGGAAGTCAATATAATTAGCTCTTCCCGGTAATTGTATAGTAATTAAGTAAAATATAATTAATTTGCCTACGAAATACGTCATTGAAGTTCGCTGTAAAGATATTTTATGCTTTTACTGGGAACTGATATTTTATTAATATTACTTTTTGGTGTGTAAAGGTTTGCTCGCGTCCGTAGGATTTACCACCTCACAAAACAGGAGTTCCCTACACGTGCGCACTGGGTGGTGCCAAAGAGCAACGACAACGCTGACAGGCGGCGGTCAACAACCTGGACCAGGCCATCGCGGGCCTTGAAGGGAGCAATCCCTTCAGAAAGTGCGACCTCTGCGCCTTGGGGAAGTGCAGTGTGTATTACCCAACTCTTAATCATGGATGCAACACGGAAACAGAAACTACCCCAGGAGGGTACCAGCGATGCTGGACAATCCCTCCCCGAGCCTAGCTCGGGCAGCCCCGCGTATTCTGGGGGGGGCACTGTAGTGCAGACCACGAAAACCACCTGCGGCGGTGGAGCGTCAGCTAAAAAGCCTGCGGTCCGAAAGGACAAAGGTGCCGAAGGTCTTGTTTCGGACAGGACCACGGCGCAAAATAAAGGTGGCCCAAAGCTGGTTGGGGAAGGTTCCTCGGACCCTAAACCAACTAGTGGAGGGTGGATGGTAGTCGGTGGACGTGCTTATGGTGCAAGGGGTGGGAAGGCACCAGCACAGCACCCTGGGAAAGGGACCAAGCCAGTGAGGCCTGGCAGGTCTACAGACCATTCGGTCAGCGGACCACCGGGCGGAGGCCTGGCCCATCCCACTAGTGGCCAGCTGTCTGGTTCCTTAGGGGCACCAGCTGAACCAATCCCCAGCACATCTCGTGGAACCGGTGGAGTGATGGGAGAAGCTTCTGTAGGAAGCCATCCTGTCCCTGATCGGGAACGCGGGGTTGGGGGGGAAAGGGGAGGCAAGAAGAGGCACTCCAGGACGGGAGCAGAGAAAAGGCGTGCTCAGGCGCTGCGCAGGCAGCAGGCTGAGGACGCCGTCTCTGCCGACCGTCAGAAGCGGGCAAGGGAGTTCAGTGGTGAGGGTCAGGGAGGGACCAGTGCGAAACGCATTAAGACCTCTGGGTCATATGCGCAAGCACTCGGGACCTTCAAAATGGCCATCACCACTGCTAACTACCCTGCGACCATGCTTGAGGAAGGGATCTATGACGATCTCCAGCTCGCCATTCTAGACGAGCTGGTGAAAGCCAAGGACCCTCCCCCTCAAGTACATTTAGGATACATCGCGGCTGGCGTAGTCATTGTGTCGTGCGACGGTGAGCGTTCAGCACAGTGGCTTAAACTCCTCAACGGCCGCGAGATCAAAGGGGTTAGGCTTAAGGTCGTAGATGCGAGGGACCTACCTAGACCCATAAAGATGGCCTGGAAGACCAAGACTGTCAGTGCAGACGTCTCGGTCCTTCTAGGCATAATGCAGAGGATTTATCCGGAAGTAAGAACGGCCAACTGGCGTATTGTGGACACCCTCGTGGAAGGTCGCACTACCCGGCGCATCTTACTTATGGATGGAAGGGCTACTGCCTCAGTACGGGGATAGACCTGAGCCACTTCAAGCCACTTGAGATGGAGGAGAGGCAAGAAGTGGATCGGGTCGGACCCTGTGTTGAGGAGGTGCAGACGGATAGGCACGAGGACGGACGGACAGTCGTTCAAACCCGCGACGCACCGATGGACCTGACGGTAGCAGAATCTGCTGCCCACACTGTCCCTGCTGTGGTGGCCACATCTCCTGATGGCACACTACTATCTCAGACTGTGGTTGAGGGACCCATGTCAAGTGAGCAGGACATGGGGTGCTCTCCCCGGTCTGACGAAGTACTTGGTGCCCTGGACCTGCTCTTCCTGGGGCGCTCCTCTCCTGGAGTGAGTGAGGAGGGCCTCCTTTCGGACTAAGCAATGTCTGCGATAAGGTGTGTACAAATAAATTTACATCACTGTAGAGCCGCCACTGCCCTTCTGGCACGCGAGCTCCAAAGGCAAAGATTTGATGTTGCCCTGATCCAAGAACCATACATTCATAATGGTGCAGTTATGGGTTTAAATGGAGTGGGTGGTACTGTGTACTACAGCTCATTAATGAACAACGTGAGGTGCTGCATTTATATCAGGAATGGTCTAAATGTGGCGCCTCTAACGGAATACTGTTACAGGGATCTGACTACAGTCAGAATCCAGAGGAGGGAAGGGAAGCAGACGCTAATATTGGCGTCGGCGTACTTTCCATACGAAGAGAAGGAACCGGTGACTCAAATGTTGAGGAAACTGGTTGACAGCTGCAGCCGGGAGAATCGTGAGCTCATTATCGGATGTGATGCAAACTCACATCACGTGGTCTGGGGAAGCACAGACATCAATGACAGAGGAGAGAAGTTACTGGACTATCTGGTAAGTTCACCCTTACATATTATTAATAAAGGATGTAAGGCAACTTTCTTCAATGCCCGTAGGGCCGAGGTAATAGACTTAACACTAGCAAATAATAAGGCTGTTAGGAATATTAATGAATGGCATGTGTCTAATGAGGTCACGCTATCGGACCATAATTACATATGTTTTAGCTACAATGTAGGTAGCCGACTTGAAGTTGTACGAAGGAAAAATCCCCGTCATACCGACTGGGATAATTTCAAAACAAACCTTAAATCGGCAGTGGGTAAACCAGTAGATCAGCTTAATTCAATACTTGACATTGAACTTGAAGCAGATAGGTTAACAACGGCTATAACCTCATCATGGCAGGACAATTGTCCTGACAGTAAGTCCATAGCAAGGAGACTACCATGGTGGACTCAAGAAGTGGCTCAAATTCGGAGAGACACGAGGAAGGCGTTCAATGTAGCAAAAGCTAGAAACGACTTCAGCGAATATAGAAGTGCACTAACGAGATACAGCACTGCTGTCCGTAAGGCAAAGAGGGAAGCGTGGAAGAAGCATTGTGAGGGAATAATCTCTGCACCTGAAGGGATGCGACTCACAAAGGCAATCTCCACAACAAAGGCAATACAGCTAACAACTGTTAAAAGGCTTAATGGAGAACGCACGGAAACCGGAAGAGAAACATTGGAAGTGATGACTAGTGTTCACTTTCCGGGTTCAGAGGCAATAGAAGAAGAGGAAGACGCCATCAGCATTGAGGACCAATGCAAAAGGACCTCATATAGTGACTGGCAAATTTCGAAAAAGGTTGTTGACGAAGCTAAGGTAAGCTGGGCGCTAAAAAGTTTCCAGCCATACAAATCTACCGGGCCAGACGGCATTTATCCGATAGTCCTGCAGAATGGAATATCGATCATACATCCTCATCTCTGCAGACTGTACAGGGCCTGTGTGGCGTTTGGATATATTCCCAAAATATGGAGGAAAGTCAGAGTAATCTATATACCAAAACATGGCAAACAAGATTATGAGGAACCAAAATCGTTCAGACCGATAAGTCTACAATCGTTTCTATTGAAAGCTTTAGAAAAGATGATAGACAAATTCATAAGAGATGGACCACTAAGGAGATATCCCTTGCACGAGCAACAGTGTGCATACCAAAGTGGGAAGTCTACAGAAACTGCACTACACTATGTAGTTAGGAAAGCTGAATCAGCACTGGAATCAAAGGAGATGTGCCTAGCAATGTTCATTGACATTGAAGGTGCATTCGATTGCACAACCTTTGAATCCATAAGCTATGCAGCCAAAGTACATGGCCAAATCCCCAATACTATCTGCAAATGGGTGGAATGCATGCTTAAAGGCAGAATAATTCATTCTGAAATACTTGGAGAAAAATTAGCGATCAAAACGGCACGAGGATGTCCTCAAGGGGGAGTACTTTCCCCATTGTTATGGAGTCTAGTCGTGGACTCGCTAATAAGAAAGCTCAATGAAGGACCCTATCACACTGTGGGATACGCAGATGATCTGGTTATAATGGTCAATGGGAAATTTCCGAAAATACTTGTAGAACTAATGCAGAGTGCAGTGAGGACCCTTGAGGATTGGTGTGGATACAACCATCTATCAGTCAACCCAAGGAAGACCACTTTAGTTCCATTTACAAGGAAGCGGAATATCAAGGATATGGGAGCTGTTTCTTTATTTAACACAAGACTAGAATGCTCAAAAGAGGTTAAATATCTAGGTGTCACCCTGGATAAGGAACTTAACTGGAGCCGCCACATAAACATCACTATATCGAAGGCTCTTCGGGTTTTAGGTATGTGCCGTGCTACATATGGAAAAACATGGGGGCTTACACCAAAGGTCATTAGATGGTTATACATAATTATGGTAAGGCCAATAATAACGTATGGCAGTATTGTATGGTGGTATAGAACACGATTAAAAACCTGCAGGGACGCTCTGGAGAAAATGCAGAGAACCGCGTGTCTAGCCATATCAGGGGCCTTCAGAACTACCCCAACGGCAACAATGGAAGTACTGTTAAATCTTCCGCCATTGCATCTGGTGATCGAAGCTGAAGCTAAGAAGGCGCTCCAGCGACTACGTATTGCAGGAACTTGGAGCCCTAGTAAATATCAGACAAGACACACAAAATGGGATGACAATAGTTATCTGTCCAGAATTTTGGAAATGGATTGTGATAAAACGATTCCAAAATACATATTCAATAGGAACTTTAAGGTAAATATACCGACGAGGGACAGCTGGAAGGTGAATCCGCCCTGCCCTGAGAGCAACAGCTTGATATGGTATACCGACGGATCCAAAATGGTATCCGGCACTGGTTCCGGTATCTACAGCAAGCATGTTGAAGAAAGTCAAAGCATGGCGGGCATGACAACGGTTTTTCAAGCAGAGGTTTATGCAATAATCTCATGTGCAGAGAAGAACATAGAACTGAAGGTCAAGAATAAAACTATATACATTCTCAGTGACAGTCAAGCGGCCCTTAGGGCATTAAGAAACCCCAAATTAGACTCTAAACTTGTCGCTAATGCCATAACGGCCCTTAATAACCTAGGGAGGCAAAACAAGGTGAGGCTAATATGGATACCAGGCCATGAAGGGTATAAGGGAAATGAAAAGGCGGATGAACTTGCGAGAAGAGGCTCAGAAGCCAATCATATTGGACCAGAGCCATTTGTTGGGCTAGCGTTAAGCACCATCAACATGGCATTTAAGGAACATGTTGATAATGGGCGTTGGAAGCATTGGAAGAATAAACCAGGTATGGTTCACTCCAAGAGCTTTATTGGCGACAATCCAAAAACGTGGTACAAAACCATGATGGGTGGAAGCAGACTTCAAAGTCGTCTACTCATGGGAGCGCTAACAGGGCACTACGTCACTAACTCATTACTGATGAAAATGAGACTGTCCTCAAACAGCGACTGTAGAGCTTGCAAAGAAGAAATGGAAGACATGAAGCATATCTTATGTGAATGTCACTCACTGGCCAGACACAGGCTCAGACTTCTGGGAACGGCTTATCCGAAGCCAGAAGAATACAGGCACCTCAGACCCAAGGACGTTATCGCATTAATGCATTTGATCTTCAGGGAGTAGGTGTATAAAGGTAGGGGAAACACAAAAGATCCCTGAGGGTCGAAGTGAACCGGTTATACGGTCCCCGCGTTAAGATAAGAAAAAAAATATTACTATATTCAATAGAAAAGTTTACCATGCATAAAATCATAATGAAGACGTGGTATAAAAAAGCAACATTCAGACAATTAACTCTAAAGACTGTTAACCTCCAAATTTTAACATGTGTTGTCCAAAGTCAATATACAATATGGTAGCCGCTATTTTATTCCAGATCCGGATGAATAAATTGAAAAGTGAGAGTCACATTAAAATTCCATTCCTACCTCTACCATAAATGTTGAAATAAAAGTGAAAGACTTTGTAGTCTTGAAAAGTGAAGTTGAAAAGCTCAAAACTTCAAACTCAATAATCTCTTGCGCTTTGGAGATACCATTTATCAAGTTTTATGGTTTGTTCTTGTCTAAATTTTTTAAATATTTCTTTTGACTAAATTTGTATCTCCCATTGATAGAAATTATCTATGATTACAAAGGTTTGTTATGTTTTACTGAGAATCTCTACCAATTTCAACTCTATACATCATCATCAGCCCATCTCTGTCCACTGCTGGACATAGGCCTCCCCAAGTGCACGCCACATCTGTCCTTCTTCGGCTACTCGCATCCAGCTCCTACCAGCCGTCCCCCGCAGATCGTCACTCCACCTGGCCTGAGGGCGTCCTACACTACGTTTGCCGAGACGCGGTCTCCACTCTATACAAATTATTGCAAGCTTACACGACGAAAAGACTAAAGACTTAAGACTCTTTAGACTTACTAACTAAAGACTAAAACTCCTATTAACGGAACAATATTGAGCTGAATAGTCAAACCCTACAGAAGAGCTTTCTCGAAGCTTTTACACGAAGTTTAATTACATAATGAATTGTGACGCCGCGATCCAATATCCGTTCCTTTAAGCACACCATAAATAATATAGTTGTCAAAATACATAGGCACGAGAATAATTGGGAAACAATGTTACCAGATAATTGTATTGTCATCTTTACTAGATAGATAATAATACTGAAAATCCTTTGTTAAGCTCGACATTCCACAATTTCTAATAGGTTTTGGTGTCACAATTTGAAAGCGTTGGCGAGTGGGAACTTTCATGCCACAAATTTATATGAATTGGATCTTCTTCTTCTTCTTATCGTATGGTTGATGAACAACCTTGTATCAGAGTTTTTAAACCGCCCGCAGGCCTCTGACATGGCTACACACACCGTTGAAAAATTTCTCAAGTGTGCTGGTTTCCTCACGATGTTTTCCTTCACCGTTAAAGCGTCGAATGATGGTACATATGTATTTCAGATTTGAAAAACACATTTGTACCTGGCGGGGTTTGAATTGGCGACCTCTCGCATGGCAAGCAACGACCTTAACCGCTCGGCCATCGACGCTTTTTTATGTTTTTTTTATGAATTGGATGATTTGCAATTAATAAAAATTCATGATAAATCTATCAGCCAGTATTATTAACCATGTAAGGTTTTAGACTTTCGTTTTATACTAATTATCATGGGTCGCGATCCGACCTGATTGGTGTAACCAAGACAGTTGTAAGTGCCTTAACTGTATTCCACTTAAGTATGACGTACACTTAGTGGCAAATAAACTTGAATGTTTTTCGGTAATTTGAAAAAAATAATTGGTAATCTCGCACCCACACTTGGCAAAGATCTCCTCCATACCTGTCCACTGCTCTCTATCTAAGGCGTTTTAAGTACTTCCTATCATCATCATCAGTATCATCATCATCAGCCCATATACGTCCCCGCTGCTGGGGCACAGGCCTACTCTAAACTAGGGCGATAAGACCTTAGTCAACCACGCTGGCCAAGTGCGTGTTAGTTGACTATAACCTAAGAATTTCTTCGTAGGTTTCCTCACGATGTTTTCCTTCACCGTTAAAGCGTCGAATAATCGTACATGACTTTCAAATTTGATTATGGCAGTGGTACGTGGCGGGGTTCGAACTGGCAAACTCTCGTGAGTGACGATTTAATCCTTACTTCCTCACTTATCCTTACTAATATTATAAATCCGAAAGTAACTCTGTCTGTCTGTTACGCTTTCACGCATAGAGTACTGAACCGATTTAAATAAAATTTGGTACAGATATAGTCCAGAGCCTAGGAAAGGTTATAGGCTACTTTTTAACCGACTGCGCTATAAGGAAGTAATGTTTTACCCGTTAAACGTCTCTACGCGGACGCAGTCGCGGGCTTAAAGCTAGTACTCTTATATTAAAAAGAAAATATTAATAAAACTCCCTGAAATTTCAATTTCCATAGATTATATTTTCCGTTACTCTTCACTGGAAAGAATAAACTTACATTTTTAGAAATATCTAGAAAGATACACAAAAATAGATTACAAATATAGAATAACGTGACTACCATTTGATATGCCGTGCAATTAAACACAAAAATAGAATCCATTGATGCGACCATAAAGGGCTATTAGAAATCCATTGCTTCACAGTAATTACAAACTTTATTGTATCCATTAGTGGATATAGAAGTTAACACGTCTATTTTGTATTCACTTACTGAAAAATACTTATAATAGACTAGCCGTGCCCGCGACTTCGTTCGCGTGGACTACAGGATTTTACATTCAAAATCTTTTTCCCCATTACTCGCGTTCCCGAAGGAATTTTGCAATATCCTGTTGCAACTAGGCTTTAAGTTTACTAACTAAGGTATCTGCATGCCAAATTTCAAGCGACTAACTCAAGCGCCTTAGATTTTACATACAAAAACATTTTTTCGGGATTTCCTTTCTTAGTGCACCTCTACTGTATCTAAGCTACGTCCCTTCCAAATTTCAAGTGCCTGCATTTAGCCGTTTAGGCTGTGCGACGATATGTCATTCAGTGAGTCAGTGGGTCAGTCAGTCAGTTTCTCCTTTTATATATTTAGATAGGTCAGGCATGCTCAACGGTCAATCACCTGAGTCAATTGTGCACACCTGTGTGCGCACACTTCGTTCCCTTACTCTTATAGTTCGGTTAGACGGCAATCTGACAAGAGCGGTGAGAGATTCAGCGCAGGACCACCGGCTTAACGTGCTTTCCGAGGCACGGGCGTGCATCCGCCAACTTCCTAGCTCCGGGCTGAGTAACTCTTAACCGAAAAACTATTACGAATTTGTTGATTTACGAAGCTTTGAATTTAAAGAATATTTCACCCAGAATATTATTGTACCTACCTATGGCTATGGCATATCTTTGACGTGACATTGACAGACATGTCAAATTTCACCAATCATGCTGCAGTTGGACCTCACGCCTCGTATTGCCATCTAGCGAATTTTCCATGCGCGTGAACCGTCATTATTTAGTATCATAGATTGTGCCCGCCATATTTAAAAATTAAACAAAAAGCACAATAGCAAAGAACTTAAATTTTAAATTCGCATTATTACCTCGCTTTAACGGGAACTTGAACCACCGGACCTCCCGATATCGCGTCGGTTGCTCTAACCTCTGAGCTATCCAGGAAATTAGTCATCAATTCGAATTGTTCCATCACCTTTTACCCGTTAGCCACGAGTGGCGCCACCATCGGTAGTGATCAAACACTATCGGTCCGCGAATATTTCTTTACAGAAATGTTATACAGAATGGTTGCACTCGGTAATTATATTTTTATTTGTTGTTTTAAATGCTATTAAAGCTCAATGTTAATTTAAAATTTGAAGAACGGGGACTTGAGTAAAGAACTTTTTTAAAAGCTTCAACATTTAACTAGTTACTTTTCAATTATAACTATTTCGGCAGTCTCGTTTTTTATTTTCTTTTCATTAACTAAAGATCAAAACATTGAAGTGACACAGCCTACGGTCTTAAAATAAAATACAATGTATACGCGATATTAACATTAAACTTCTTACCTTTAGCGGCAAGAGAATTTGGTCCACAGGTAATATTTATTTTCCTTTGAACCTACAACCCACGCGATTATGTTAGTATTTCCCTTTATTTGCCATGGAAAATGGAATGAAATGAAATACTGGGAAAATATCGAGTGCTTACACTCTGCTAAGAGGATAAAGCTAACTTGTAGGTAGGTAGTATTTTGACATTTATTTGGCTGGCTAAGTTCGTACAAGTGAAAGCAAGGTAAGCTAGTGCCCTACGCTCGATCTTTTCGGCCATATCAGACTGCCGTCTCACTGAACCGTGAGATTAAGCAAAAAGAGAGTGCACATGTGTGTGCGCACACATGTGCACTATAATATATCCCGTGCATTTAGCTGAAATCCATTCAGATCGGCCATAGTTCGAATCAGACCCAGGGGGCTCAGGCAAAGTAACAATATCGAAACCATAATGAAGTTCGAAAAGAACAAAATGTATGGGATTGACCACGTGATTTATCGCGTCTAATGTCAATCCCATACATTTTATTCTTTCCGAACTTCGTTATCGTTTCGATATTGTTACTTTGTCTACGGGTCCAGTGACTTATTAGAGTAGGTACGTACTTTGGCTATTTTATCTATACGCCTCCCTCCATCTTGAATGAATGACGTCACTGTAACGTGAACAGTCTATATTTGGTCCGTTTATCGACAAGCTAACTAATCCGTAAATCCCCGATTAACCCAAGTCGTCAGGACAAAGCCCCACATGTCGCCCATTGAAGAATAATTTCGTCACACTAAGAAAAGCTGAAACCTAAAAGGCTGAAGATAGTGCAACACTGATAGAGTTCTTAAACCCTTTTTTTTTCTTCGAGTAGCCTCGTTATCGTCACTGGACTTGCGGGGGAGCGGATGGCTCTCACCCCTACGATGATGGCTTGGAGTAGCCTCGTCATCATGACCGGACTTGCGGGGGAGCGGACGGCTCTCACTCCTACGATGATGGCTTGGAGTAGGCTCGTCATCATCACCGGACTTGCGGGGGAGCGGATGGCTCTCACCTCTTAATCTACTTGCTATAACTCATAGGCATAAAATTATCGTATACCTACCCTCTATAGATCACCTAGACTAAATCAATTATAGATCTAATCGAATCTAATCGAGTTTAGTTATTACAGCATAATGGAATCGTGATACAGTCACAGTGTGTAATTATGGATTCCATTGACTAGGTTATTACCTAGAGGGATAGGCAGGGTGTTATTATCAAGACTTAGAGATAGGTCATCTCTATATGATACTAGCTGAGCCCGCGACTTCGTTCGCGTGGACTACAGGATTTTATGATATAAGTGCAAGCAATAAACGTACCGTTTATTAATTTAAATACAATTTATGATGGGATATCTTTACAGATAAATAAAGTTAAAGTGTCTGTTTGTAATATTAAAATAACTACTTTTCACTAAATGAGTATAAATCTATATAGGGTACTAATAACAAAAACGCAACGTTTTTCTTTGTCTGTCTGTCGGTTTATGCCCGCTAATCTCTGAAACGGATGGACCAATTTTTTTTAACAGCAAATTTTACAAGGTACATTATAGGATTTGAATAAATCATTTTTTTCAAAACTAAGCAAGTCATAAATAAAAAATATTTTGCGACAAACATTTACTTCCAAGTTTGCACTAAATGCAAGTTTTTTACGAATTCAAGATATTTGTTAGTGTTATCGGTACGAGCTTATTTCCATCGATACTAAAAGCGTCGATGGCCGAGTGGTTAAGGTCGTTGCTTGCCATGCGCGAGGTCGCCATTTCAAACCCCGCCAGGTACCAATGTGTTTTTCAAATTTGAAATTCATATGTACCATCATTCGACGCTTTAACGGTGAAGGAAAACATTTTAAGTGAACCGTATTGTGTTCTTATGAGTAAATAAATGTCTTTAAACCTATTGTAAGGAAACCAGCACACCTGAGAAATTTTTCAACGGTGTGTGAAGCCATGTCAGAGGCCTACGAGCGGTTTAAAAACTCTGACACCAGGTTGTTCATCAACCATACGATAAGAAAAAGAAGCTCATTTCCAGATTCAAAACCGAAGCTCGGGTGAACTAGTAGACCCTCCTAGCCTATATTTGCTTATCTTTTACCAAATATTCCACACCTAAATGCCTCTTTAAGGTTTAACGATGTCGTAAAACTCTATGGTTTGCCTGAGGTAGGGCGAAACATCGACTTTAGTTAGAGCCTTATAGTCTATAATGGAGTCATTAAGGGAGATAGTTCGCTTTCATGGGTGTCTAGGTTTTACCTGTAGATTTTGTAGCTTAAAAAATGCCAAGTGCGATTTCATGACGTAAATTAGGGTTCAGGAAGATGGGAGTCAGGGGATACCAGTCACAACTATCTGTCCGGTGGTTGGTGAACGGTATACGGGTAAGCGACCCCGGCTCCTCGAGCTACTATCGACTCAGTCCAAATCATCCGAGGCGATAGTAAGTATCCTTCCTCCCCTTTTCCTTCCCCCGTCATATATCTTTGCTACTCGTGGGAACGCAATGACCTTGTTAAAACAATGCACAAGGCAGAATGGCGGCGACGTGGTCCACAACCCGTCACGTCACGTTTCCCACAGATGTGAAAAGTGGATCGCTGGAAGTGATCTCTGCCTACCGCTCTGGGAAAAAGGCATGATTTTATGTATGTATGTAGGAAGATGGCGGATGCACGGCCGTGTCACGGAAAGAACGTTATGTCGTTGGTCCTACGCCTGATCTCTTATCGGTCGTATCAGATTGTCGTCTCAGCGAATCATGGGAGAAATCAAAATGAGAGTGCCAATGTGTGCCCGCACTTGTGCACTGTTCCAAAAAAATTCTATGACAGTAATGTTTAATTACATATTTTTTCTACTTCCGAACTGTAACAGAAATACATCGTCTGTAAAATAAAAGACGTGTGGTGTGGCACTCGGAGACTGCCGCGGTAAAGCTATTGCATAGCATCGTCCGATTTCGGAGCAGCTCGTTTCGATTCGTGCGAGTTTCGTAGAGTCGTACAATACGTCATATCGCACGCACAAACACCGTGCCGAAGTCTACCGAACTGAAACGACGTTAAACGATTGTGAGGTTTTTTCGTTACGGAATTTCTTGGTTTGGTCGCCGCGCTCAAAGCCCGCGATAAAAGCTATGCAATAGCTTAAAATATTACGACCTACCTATTGAGTTTTTTGAGCTAGAGCCTAGGCGGGTCCATTTAATTGAAAATCCGTTGGGACTCTTCAAGTACGGAAACCTGTAAATGTATGTTTAGTGTACATTCGGAACATAGGTACAAGTCTAAAAGAGAATTACGACCACATACCGCAATACTAGTTATATTAGGGCCACGTTGTCTTAGCAACGCGATAAATCTTGGTTTCATGGCCTCTCTCATCCAGATGTTGCCAGTTTCATCCGGATTATGGGTCTTTATATGTTTTCAACTACTTCAATGCTTGTCGCATGATAAAAACAAGCAAAACAAAAGAATGATTAAAAAAGGTGCTAAATTAAAAAGAAAACATCACATACATTGATTAGATCTTATTTAAGGCACTCCTGTTACGGAAGTAACGATTCTTCATTTTTAGTGTTTATAAGTCTTAAGGTGAGGTTTGTAAATCTGACTGCGCTATAAAGAAGTGATGTTTTACCCATTAAACGTCTCTACGCGGACGAAGTCGCGGGCGGAAAGCTAGTATTATATAAAAGAGCTTTCCAAGCATTATTCTGTTTAAAGTAATCCGTAAAACCCTACGTCTCAAATCTACTTACATCTTTGCAATAACTGCAACCTCACACATGTGGGAGTACCCCTTATCCCAAGTCTACCCGCTTGAACCCTGATTACAAATCAACTTGACTGACAGAAGACCCGGCCCGACAGCCAATCGTGTGGTTCAATAACTTCTGTGTTTTCCATTTCACCTAGTCTACATCCGAATGGTTACTCCTAATCACTTGTGATGTCCGAAACTTATTTAGTGAAAAGAAAAAATCCTTACTATTATTATAAATGCGAAAGTAAATCTGTCAGTCTGTTACGCAATCACGCATAGAGTACTGAACTCATCAGACAACTATAACTGCCTCGTTGGTCTATTGGTAGCAAGCGCTGCGTAAGGACCGAGAGGTCCCCTGTTCGAGTCCGGGTTCGGGCAAAATTTGTGTGAGTTTTTCTGTAATGAAATTACTCAGCCCGGAGTTAGGAAGTTGGCGGTTGCACGCCCGTGCCTCGGAAAGCACGTTAAGCAGGTGGTCCTGCGCCTGATCTCTCATCGGTCATGTCGGATTGCCGTCTCACCGAACTATGATACTTAGGGAACAGATAGTGCACTTGTGTTTGCGCGTACTTTTTGCGTACATACTTGTGCACTATAATTATGTCCTGTGAAATCGGTCGGACGCCTTATTTTTTACACGGGACTTTAAGCTGTAAAATTAGTTTCATATCAATAGTGTTCGCGCAAATAATAGACAATACTGCCGTCATGACGTCACTAATTCCATGATGTAAAATTTGACGGATCTAGTTTATTCAAACTCGATGGAAATATCTGACGGTAATCCATCATAATTAATAGCCATTTCGTGTTAGATTAATCACTTCGCAAGATTCAACAAGTAATTAATTTTAAAGTAATTAATTAACTAATTTTTAGTTGGAAAAACTTATGATTGGTTTATAAGTGCCAAAGGTTGGAGTAAAAGAAGGTAAAAAAGCGTCGATGGCCGAGTGGTTAAGGTCGTTGCTTGCCATGTGAGAGGTCGCCAGTTCAAACCCCGCCAGGTACCAATGTGTTTTTCAAATTTGAAATTCATATGTACCATCATTCGACGCTTTAACGGTGAAGGAAAACATCGTGAGGAAACCAGCACACCTGAGAGGTTTTTCAACGGTGTGTGAAGCCATTTCAGAGGCCTACGGGCGGTTTAAACTCTTGACACCAGGTTGTTCAACCATATGATAAGAAGACGAAGAAGAAGAATCTGCAGATATATTTTGTGATTCTCTGGCCAAGTTTAAACGTAATTTATCTGACTCATTGCCTAACTGAAACCAGTTAAATTATATTTCTCATTTATAATGCAATGTGAACCTGAATTTTCTATCCTTAAAACCAACACATCAGCAATTTTAAGCAAAGCGTACTGTTACACACAACAAAATCGCTCTACGACGCTTCCTATCAAAAGTATTGGAAAAGCGACCGATGAATGGAAACACAATAACACCTACGTCACTGCTCGCGACGTGTGCAGTGACGTCACACCTAATTCGAGCCACCTAATCGACCTCTACGCCATTTAAAAGTACACCCATTCAAGAGGGAACTATTGTTCCTCTGAGTGAGGACGAATTAAATCTGTGCCGGGCTATTGTTCTGGTTAAATGGAGTTTTTGCTGCCTCCATTTTAGATTAGACGATTAAAAAATTGTTCCGACGGAATGGTGTGTCTTCATGGTCTGCATTTGAAATTTTAGACTTTCGCGTTCCATTATACTAAAATTAGTCTTAATGGGTCTACACGCAATATTAGGTCGCGAGCGAGTACGCTCGCGACCACGATTGGTGTAACCCAGTCGAAACGTCGGGCAGTAAGTAGCTATGTAATTTGCTACTCCTAATATTGCGTGTAGACCCATAAAGACTAATTTTAGGCATTTGAAGTTGCAAAAGTCACTAGAAATAATGTGTAAAAAGCCCCCATTGTGTGCTTTGTGGGCATTATAAAATATGTCAAAATAAGAGTTTTGGAATTATTAAAAAAGATATAGTAACATTGTTTTCTAAGTTATATCAGAAAATACTTTCACGATCTACAAGTTGCAAAATATCAAATTTTGTATACTTAATTTTTTTTCTGTGCGTTTCAATCGTAATCGCGATCTTGATAGTTATACCAAACCTAGACGTTGTTTTGCGCCTTTCATTTGTATATGTTTTTATTTCTTACATTCTATATTGAATTAACTAACTATATTCAATTTGATTAGTCATTAGCCAGTAAAAGCTTTAAAATTGTAATAAAATAATAGTGTATTTATCTAACTTTATGTTAGTTTCACTAAATTCTAGTATAGATAGTTTTGACCTATTAACGGATGGTTAACGTAGACAACTACTAGAGATATATCCTATTAGCTAAAATTTTTAAATTCCACCAACATAAGTTAATGTTGCTTAGGGTACAAACCCTCATCAGTAGTGCAAAAACCCTTCTAAAAAACCCACGCCAGAAACTTGCTACCATTTTGACGTCGGAAATGAGCCATGCATAGTCAGCCTATAACGAATTAGCTACTTTAAACCTTAAGTGGGCTTGAGTACTTAAGTATGCTCAAGGAGTTGAGTTAGCTACGCGACTCATCGTGCGGTGGGTAAAGATAAAGTGCTCAGTGATAATTACTTTGATAATTGACTTAAACGGATTACTGACGCGGTTAAGTACAAGTTTAGTAAGTTGTACTGATATAGGGCGGTGTGGTAGTACATTTACTAGCGAGCCCTGACTTCGGGTAATTTATAACAAATAAAATCTGTATCAATACTTATAATATAACTTAAAAAGAGGTAAATTATGTACATCACTACATACTTAGTAGTCGCTTTCTCTGTACCTATATCCCTATGTATGATTAAATTTAATTATTCAAAATGAATAAAATAAAAGGCGTCCGACCGATTTCAGCCATGGCGGCCAATCTCAATTGAGATCAGCCAAGTGCGCAGGACATATTATAGTGCACAAGTGTGCGCGCAAACACAAGTGCACTCTCTATTCCCTTACTCTCATAGTTCGGTGAGACGGCAATCCGACATGACCGATGAGAGATCGGGCGCAGGACCACAGGCTTAACGTGCTTTCCGAGGCACGAGCGTTCAACCGCCAACTTCCTAACTCCGGGCTGAGTAATTTCATTACAGAAAAACTCACACAAATTTTGCCCGACCCCGGATTCGAACCGGGGACCTCTCGGTCCTAACGCAGCACTTGCTACCAATAGACCAACGAGGCAGTTAATATTGAGGCAAAATGAATATTGGATACGATAATTTGTGTCAATACTGATGCCAAAATTGCGATCAGTATTTTTTTCATCAGTCTGTCTGAGACTGATGTGCATATGGGTCAAAAATGCCTAAAAGTATTTAACCCAAACTGGGCTGGCTGGGAAATTTTAAGAAACTAGCTTTCCTATCGCGGCTCAATCTGCGTAAATCGCGTAAAATATTACTCTCTTATAGCAATCGGATCGTGTAAATTTACGTACGAGCAAATAAAAATAGTTTCGACGTAATTTTTTTTCCTAGCTGATTTCGATGATGGCTTAAAGTAGCCTTGCCATCATCACCGGCCTTCCGGGGGAGCAGATGGCTCTCACTACTAATAGTTTTGGCGTGAAATCGTCTGACAGACATACAGATTTACTTTCGTATTTATAATATTAGTTGCGACTAGTACCTACGATTGACCAGTAAATTAGCATTGAAGGTCACCAATAGGGAGATCGCCAAGAATCTCCAAATTTAGAGATATTGTAATTAAGTAAGTGAATTATGGCCATTCCTTTTCCCAATTCCTTAGAATTTTGATAGAACATAGAAAGGGTTCGATATCCAATGAAGATTTAAACGAATTTGATTACATTATCTAATATTCTAAGAACCACCACCACCAATCGTCGTTATAAGAAAAAATCCTTACTTAATATTATAAATGCAAAAGTAACTCTGTCTGTCTGTCTGTTACGCGTTCACGCATAGAGTACTGAACCAATTTAAACGAAATTTGGTACAGATATAGTCCAAAGCCTAGGAAATGATATAGACTAATTTTTAACCGGCTGCACTATAAAGAAGTAATGTTTTACCCGTTAAACGTCTCTACGCGGACGAAGTCGCGGGCGGAAAGCTAGTAATATATAATATCTATATCTTGAAGAAAGGTCAAATCAAAAGTACCCGAATCGACGAGCGTGCATGAAGAGATTGATGGATGTGGAAGAAGCGAAAGTGGTGTGCCAGGACGTTGCACATGGCAGGAAGTGATCTCTGTCTACCCCTCTAGGAAAAAGGCGTGATTCTATGTACATATGTATGTATATTTACGGCCAATCCCAAGGACTACAAGTACAAAGATTAGCTTTCCATTAGATTTAATTACATGAAATGGGAATAGCATGGTCTTTTGTAGGTAGATGAAGATGGATGATGTTAGTTCGCTCGCTACCATCATTGGTGTAACCCAGTCGAAACGTCCGGCAATAAGTAGCTGTATATCTGTTATCGTGTCAAGTCCCAGTACATTATGGATAAAACTTCATTGCACAGGACGACGATGACAAAAAAAAGACATGTGGCACTCGGGGACTGCCGCGGTATAGCTATTATTGCATAGCATCGTCCGATTTCGGAGCAGCTCGTCTCGATTCGTGCGAGTTTCGTAGAGTCGTACAATACGTCTAACCGCACGCACACAAACACCGTGCCGAAGTCTACCGAACTGAAACGACGTTAGACGACTGTGAGGTTTTTTTCGTTCCGAAAATTTTTGGTTCGGTCGCCGCGCTCAAAGCCCGCGATAAAAGCTATGCAATTGCTTAACTACTAAAGTATTTGATCCATGATTAAAACTGGAAGAACAATTAGGATCTTTACATTCTTATCTTCGATTACTTCAAAACTTTCTGTCCGATGCCTCTGAAAGTGTAATTCAATTCAATTGCTTAAAACGATAAATTTTAATGATTTGAAACAGCAGATTGTCCTCAAAGACAACTTCAAAGAGATCTCTTGAGTACTTCGTTTTTGTAAGCCGATAAATCCAATTTGACGAAATCAATTTTTCTTTTGATAGAATACCGGCCTAATCTTAACAATATTTGTTTTCGATTTGGAGCTACCAACATTAGAAATTGGCAGCATATTTCGGGATTTATTATGAAAGGCTTTGTTAATCCAAGCTTTAGAGATTATAGTTGGGATTAACATTATATTAAATGTCTTGTTCTTTTATTATTGACTAGAGCCGTGTAAAGACCAATAGGTTCAGGGTTCGAATCAAGAAAAAGGTTAGATACTTTTGTAAGATCTAAGGGAAAACATCAGTTGAACCGCAGGAAATGACGAAGCTTTTAGAAAAACCGCATCCGTATCGGTCCACTTGTTAAAGAGCTACAGTGAATGTGGCAGACACATAAGCATACCTAGATATATACACATACATGATAGCGGTCAAGCTTTAACGTCCCTTTATTGTGTAAGGTCAAAAAAGTTAATGTGACCTTTTTTGAAGTGAAACTTCTTTATCGACGTTGGAAAAAAAAAATCATTTTTCGGTTACGCGTCATATTTTTCCGTTACGCACCATCTTAGTTTCACTTCTTACGTGTGTTGTACACTAGTACACGCGTAAGTTTTTCTGTAATGAAATTACTCAGCCCGGAGTTAGGAAGTTGGCGGTTGAACGTCCGTGCCTCGGAAAGCACGTTAAGCCGGTGGTCCTGCGCCCGATCTCTCATCGGTCATGTCGGATTGCCGTCTCACCGAATCATGAGAGTAAGGGAACAGAGAGAGCACTTGTGTTTGCGCGCACACTTGTGCACTATAATATGTCCTGCGCACTTGGTTGATCTTAATTGAGATCGGCCGCCATGGTCGAAATCGGTCGGACGCCTTATTAGTACACGCACATTTTTTAGTCAGTTTGAACCCACTGCTGGCAAAGGCCTTTTTCAATTTGACATTAGGTCAAATTGGAGTTGGACTGTAATGATGGATTTTCAAACACGACATCCTCTTAAAACATAGTCTTAGCTAGTAAGAACGCATGGCCAAAATACTCAAAGGTAACCCTTTAATAAGGGCCGAAATCCAATCTTGTGATCTCTGATAATATCCTCATTCTAATAATAACCGAGATGTTTAACCCTTCACAAAGGTCACATGGCAAAAGCTCTTGTTTTTACATACTTTAACCAAAAGCTGAAATTAATGAGCTTTTGTTAATGCGTGACTTTCAGTTTTCGCATGAGTAGAACATAAATTATGCTTCATATTAATGTGGTCCAACACTTTGGCTATAGCGGCCATTTTTAATAGATATAGGCCACTTTGTCGGATTTCGTAGTGCACAAAAATGTTTGCGCACACATACGTGCATTCGCTATTGCACTACGTTAAGTGGGAATAAGTCACGGTCTGTGGGTTCAGGATAATTTATAATATTATTTGGAAAACTAGAAAAAGATTTTCTACTTCACTGCGGTTCGGGGATAATAAATTAATGATAATATGCGAACACCAACGCTGTTATTTAAAATATATATATATATATATTTTAAATAACAGCTTCAAGGAATGCCATTCACTTAAGTTATCTATATGAATTTTAACCTCATCAAGTTCCTCCGTTAAGACAAAGGGACTTTACAGACTGACAAACATATCAACTCAACTCATAAGGTTCAAACAAACAATTTCATGTGTACCATTAAAAAAAAAGCTCCCATAATGACGTCATTGTGTGTCAGTTCACACAAATCCAGCAGGAGAGCTTATGTTTAAACCCACAAAGGATACGAATTAAGGAACATTTGGCCCACTCCTTTTTGACCTCGTTTAAAAAGTTTTTTTAAGCCATTGCATTGCTTTTATCGCGGGCTTTGAGCGCGGCGACCGAACCAAGAAGTTCCGTAACGAAAAAAACCTCACAATCGTCTAACGTCGTTTCAGTTCGGTAGACTTCGGCACGGTGTTTGTGTGCGTGCGGCTAGACGTATTGTACGACTCTACGAAACTCGCACGAATCGAGACGAGCTGCTCCGAAATCGGACGATGCTATGCAATAGCTATACCGCGGCAGTCCTCGAGTGCCACACGTCTTTTTTTTATAATAAGCTACAAGTCTCACTCATCTGATGGAAAGCGGTAGTGAGATCCACATATGAGGTCGACAGGCACAATAGACCACATTGAGCCTGTCGCACTCACCCTCAAGGCCTGCTTAAATGCCGTCTCACGCCCCGCCTGAAGAGCCCGGGATCATAGGAGGGAGGATCTTTTTTCCCCTAGCCAAGGTACTCCAAGCCAGTCAGGGCTTGGAGTACCTAGCCTTGTCATCATCACCGGACTTGCGGGGGAGCGGATGGCTCTCACCCCTAAAAGGAGGGAGGGAAAACATGAGTTGGAAGGGCATTCCATGTCTTAATGACCCGGATATTATATAATCGGATCCAGATAATTTAATAAAAATACTATTTGAACCAAGAAGTGCGTAGTAAATTTATATATTTATTAAAAACTGAACGAGAAACGAGAACGAGAGAAAAAGAACGCCCCTTGCCCTTCCATTAATTTTAGCAGTATTTTGTAATACAGCGGTATGAAAAAAACACATACATTTTTCTAAAACTTTAAAGTGTTTCATGTATTATTCACGATATTTTTATTATGTTAAGGTGCATTCTACAAAATTAATATCGTAAAATAATGGCTCTATTATCTAAAATGACAGAAATGTATTATTATATTTTATTATTAATTAGTCCTTCAGACATTTTTTTTTGTGTATAATATACGCAGCAATCTCATATCGGTACTTAACTTATAATTTTTCAGACAAAATGCAATTAAATCAATTTTACTTTTACTTACGAAAAAAATTAAAAATAATAGAATACAATTTACTTAGCACAATGGACACAAAACACAAAATAGAAAGGTACGTGAAAAAATATAGGCGGTAAAAACATTACATCCATGTCAAAAACGAAATATTTCAAAGAACTACTAAAAATTTTAAATAAAAAATTATCGGTATCAGCAACGGTCTGGTCACGCCTAAAAAAATAAATAGCAATATCCCGAACGTCGTATCTTATCCTTAAAGTATTATCTATGAAAAAACGATAGTAAAACATAAAAACTCTTTCGAAATAAACCCAAATAAGTACACATCATAAACGAACGTCGTTTGTTATCTGCAAAAAAAAAAAAAGTCCTCAAAAGGACGCACTCACCTGTTGTTCTTCGCCCTCGCAAACACTCCTTAATATCGTGTATACTCTTACAACAAACAGTCTAACATGAAATACAGTCTAAAAACTATTATCAATACTTGGAAGAGTAGATTTATTGTCTTTGTTTATTTTTTTATTTTTTTTATTGTCAAAAAGTCATGGCAGACGCGCGGTCCGGTTCACGCACTGGCCCAAAATTTTATTGACGACTTTTTTTTTTCAGTACCCGAGCAAAGATGTTGCGAGCGTGCGCCCCCGGTCCTTTCAAGGCTTAGACTGAAATGTGGGCTGAAATCAGGGGCTGTAGCGACGTAGGTGTTTCATGAGTGGGTGTACTGGAGAGGGATAGCCTTATAGCGAGGGCTGGGAGGGCGAAAGGGACGGACGAGTAGGCGCTGGGGGCCTCACGTACTCTGTAGATGTCAGGAAGAATTTGTAGGCGTAGGTAATTGTACCTCTGATTGAGGTTTTCCGAATTTAAGTGGCTGTGTAAACGATGTTCTCACCTGGCCTGTGAGACACATATAATTTTGACGGAGACGTTGTAAAGGAGAGGCATAGAGCTTTTCGGAACGATAAAGTAAGATGAATGGGCAAGGCTTTTGACCTGGACAGAATTCAATTAATCTATACGACCTTCTTGTCCTCTAGAATTTATACCTTCTTCTACTACTAACAATTTTGTATAAATGTTTTATTGCATTATTTGAAAGAATATTGTAAGTTACATCGCTTTAGTAATATGTATTTTCAGTGAAGTAGGCAGAAGTATAGTGATTACAGTAGTTTCGATTTTTTAATGCATAAATGCTAACTGAAAAGCGTGGCTGAGTGGTTAAGGTCTTGCCATGTGAGAGGTCGCCAGTTCAAACCCCGCTACGTACCACTGTGTTTTTGAAATTTGAATTTCATATGTACAATTAATTATTCGGCGCTTCAATCGAAAAACATCGCGAGGAAACCTGCACACCTATGAAGAAATTCTTAGGTGGTGTAGTCAACCAACCCGCACTTGGCCCGCCTGGTTGACTAAGGCCGTATCGCCCTAGTTTAGGGTAGGTCCGTGCCCCAGCAGTGACGTATATTTAAGAATCAAACGAACTTACCTTGTGAAGTTTGATTCCAATTATGCGAGGGTCTCAACCGAAGACGATTACATTTACTTGCAGCATTACATGAAATGGTGCTATTTTATCACATATTTAGAGTTATCATTTTTAAATACATAAGTTTAAAAATAAAAATACTACTATTTTTCCGTCTACTATTTTTTATGCGCTGGCCACCCCGCGCCCCGCATGTCATTATTTAGAGTATTTTTTGTGTTATCATGAGTAAAATTATCTTATTTTTGTATTTTTATTTTAAGGGAAAGGGTGGGTTGGGTTGTAATCGTCTTCGGTTGAGACCCTCGCATAATTGGAATCAAACTTCACAAGGTAAGTTCGTTTGATTCTTAATTATACTTCGGGTCTCAACCGAAGACGATTACATTTACTTGCAGATGTTCAGAGTCATGTTGAACATAAGAAAAATAAAAAATAAGTGTATGTATATTATGAACTCTAATTTTAATTTTTCCTTAAATTAGCTTATAAATTTTTATTCCAATTTTATGTACGTGATAGTACTTACTTAATTAATAAACTAAATGTAGTCTCTTTACAACAATAATAGAATTTCTTAATTATGTGCCAAATATAGAATTAACAAAATTATTATCATCTGAGTTTACAATATCTCTTCGGTAATATTTTAGAAATACATTTGAAGAGTTGCTCCAGCCCGCTGCTTTGCGAACCACTTCCAGATTAATCCCAGATCGGTGAGCAGCAGATGTAGATGCTGACCGGGTACTATGGGCTCCGAATATGGAAATGTCTATACCACTGTCCTGTAATGTCTTTTTCACCCAATGTGCTAAGGTTTGAGAACCAACTTTTTTATGAGGTCTACGCAATCCAATAAATATATTATCTTCGTGAATATTACATCGCAAATTTCTAGTTTTTTCTAAATAGGCTTCAATCGCCAACGCTGGACAAATACTAGGATTCTCGCGAATATAGGGCAATCTGATAAGTGGTTGAAAAGCCCCGGGCTTCGATGTTTTTATTAAATCAGTTATTCTTATAATTATTACATTATCTTGCATCGAAATATTATTTAATTTAATAAGACTTATAGTCTGCATTCTTTGGGCAGAAGCAATCGCCAAAAGAGTACAGGTTTTATAAGACAAATCAGCTAATGATACGTCATTATCATATGGATATAATTTGGAAAGATGATTTAGTACTAAATTTGTGTCCCACGTTGAGTTATATTTAGGATTTGGTGGATTTAGCCTATAAACACCTTTTAGAAACCGATTGACGCAATCATTGACTGTAATATTACTTCCTAGAATAATTGATAAAGCAGATCTAAGAGTGTTTAATGTACTGTAGCTAGCACCTTCTTCAAACTTTGAAGTTAGGAAAGATATTATCTTATATGAGTCGGCCTCGTATATATTAAAATTGTTTTCTTTACAATAGACCCACCAACCTTTTATCGAACTATTGTACTGATTTAGTGTTTGGTCAGAAATTTCCCATTCAGTGTCGATGTTAAGCCTACGAGATTCGCGATCTGCAATTACATTATCACGTGATTTGATGTAGGATGCAAATATGAATATATTTCTAGTTTCACACCACTGCCAGATTTTTCGTGCAAGCTCGTTTAAATGAGGATGTTGGACACCACCCATTCGGTTTACGTAAGCTATGGCAGTAGTATTGTCAATGCGAAGTAGAACATTACATCCTCTTAAGTTAGCGGTAAATATTTTTAATCCATAATATACAGCTTTTAACTCTAGTTCGTTTATGTGGAGTGTCAACTCGGCTTCCGTCCAATTACCATTAGTACTTTTATCACCGCATGCTGCTCCCCAGCCAGTATTTGATGCGTCGGTAAAAATTTCAAAAATATGATCACCATTTTTTCGAATAGGAGCGTACGAGGTGCCTATGTTATCTTTCCACCACAAAAAATCATCTTCTAGATTATTTCTTAATTTCATCTGCTTGTTATAATCATCTGAATATCCTAAAGCCAAAAATTTTTCTCTTTCAAAGAGCTTGGTGTACATCCAGCCGTAACTTACAGCTGGGCATGCGGCGGTTAAAATTCCTACAAATTCTGCAAAGTACCTTATAGAACATGTATTTTTCCCCATGATTTCTATTATTCGATTTTTAATTTTTTGTTTCTTTTCAACAGGTAAGGTTATTGTCATGTCCGCGGTATTAAATATAAAACCTAGGAATTTGCATACTTGACTCGGCACCATAACACTTTTATTAGTATTTATAATAAATCCTAAGGACTGTAAAATATTACATGTTGTTTTTACGTTTTGCAAACATTCCGAGTATGAGTCCGACAAGCATAAAAAATCGTCCAAGTAATTGACTGACATGAAACCCGATGTACGCAAATATTCTAGGACTGGTTTTAATAGTTTCGTGAAAACGAACGGTGCTGTGCAAAGACCGAACGGAAGGACATTAAATTCATATAATCCTGACTTCCAGCGGAACCTCAACTTCTTTCGGTCACCCTCATTTATGGAAATTAAAAAATAAGCATCTTTAATATCAATTGTAGACATAAAATAATGTTTATCTAATAGCTTAAGCGCAGTTCGATAATCTTCCATCTTAAAATGCTCGAGCTTTACAAATTTATTAAGTTCCTTTAAGTTTAATATGAATCTATGGGTTCCGTTTGGTTTAGGTACAGTAAAAATTGGGGAAACAAATTGTCCTTTACAAAATATGCAAGGTGATATGAACTTACAACGCTCTAATTCGAGAACACATTCATCTAATATTTTGATTTGAGAACTTGAATATGCATTGTTTTGGGGTTCAGTTATTTGAGTAGGTTCTTCAATAAAAGGAATTTTATATCCTTGCACCCAGTCCAAAATAATACGGTCGTTAGTAAGTTTACACCATTTATCATAAAAATAAGCTAAGCGACCAGCGACCGGTACCTGTTGACTTAACGTCTCCGCGCGTGATTGGCTGGCGGACGACGGCCTCGCGTCGGCTCCAGGCGGCGATCCCTCGGCGGTCTGCGTGGTGCGGCGGGGGTCGTCCGCGGCTCCACCACTGGTGCTACGCGCGGCGGCGGCGCCCCCCGGAAGTTTAAAGTCCCACGTGATTGTGTTGTTCCTGAAGGCCTAAAGCTTAGACGTTGAGCTTTTTGTTTTATCTCAGAACCAGTCCTGGTTATTGCTTTTGCAGTTCTTATGTGATCAGAGAGGGCAGATCCAAACAAATGTTCGTCTATGTTTGTGTCCTTTACGGTGTCTCTAATATTTTTATTTAGAGTGCTAAGGACTGCGTATCGCCGAGACTGTGACTCTTTGTGATGACTGTCACATATAAGTCTACCCGCATCACTCATGGACTTTATAATATCTTGAGGTATGTTATTATTGGATGACAGGGCCCAATTCAACACTTTTCCTATGGCTGCAAGACTGCTTGCAAGTTGGTTTTGTCTGCCTTGGCTATAGAGATCCTTTTTTATATTGATATCCAATAAGGCTGCTTTAATTTCTAAATTCAGCTTTGGAGCTTTCATATTTGGGCAATTCTCTGGTGGCAAGTAACACTTGATAAGGTCTAAACGCATATCCTTTGACAATCCATTGCATAATATGTGTGTCCATCTAGAGGCAACATCTTTATGTAATTTATCTCCGTGATTTTTTTTGATTAGTGGGATCCTCACCCAGTAAATCTAGAATGTCCGGGTCTAATGAAAGAATATCATTTTGAGTAGGAATTGCAAGAGCTTCTGTCTCTGCGTGCGTCAATGACAGTCCAGGAGGCGCAGCCGTCTCAGGCGCCGCTGATGATGTGGGCTCAGGCGCCTCAAGTACTGTTGTTAATGTTCCCGTAGCAGGCTCTGATAATTCAGGTTGGTACTCATCTGTGTAGGCATCTGCAAAGAGGCAATATGATACTTCTACATATAAAACTAAAGCACAGTTTTGGTAGTGCTCATTAATGGTCTCAACCAACATTTGAAAAGCGAATGTCCATCACTATTTCTAGGAAAAAAACCTCAACTCGATTTACGTGGAGAAAAAATAAAACCTCTATATGATTAAGGTGGAGAAAAAATAAAACCTCGACACGATTTACGTGGAGAAAAAAATAATAATAATAACCTCAACACGATTCACGTGGAGAAAATAGGTACTTCAGCACGATTTACGTGAAGAAAATGCCTCAACACGATTAACGTGGAGAAGATAAAAAACCTCGACACGATTTACGTGGAGAATATTACTTAACCTCAACATGATTTACATGGAGATGTAAATAAACTTCAACACTATTAAAGTGGATTCATGTTGCCTTTGTCTTTTATTTAATCCTTTAGGTACTAAAACGAACTGGTTTCAACCGGTATCAACCCAAGCCGTGGTGGTATAAATAAGTAAAACACTCGATTTAAAACTTGTTTTTACAAGTTTATATTTCATAAACCATTATTCTATTGTGTACTTAGTTCGAACAAATGGAATGTTAATTACATACCTTGTAATTCCGAGCCATATTCATTATGAAATTGGTGGGTATCGTATTCGCGGGTATCGGAACATTGTATGTCCGAATTATCACTTTCGTTCGCACTTTCCGATATTGAACGCCGTGTTTTCTTCAATTTATCTTCTAGCTTCTTTATTTTTCGCATTATACTATCATAATCATTATCCTTCGAACGTTTGCGTTTTCCCATGATAATCAAAATATTAACGGAAGAAAAGGATGTGACTTTTATAACACAAAAACACGTAATGACATGCGGGGCGCGGGGTGGCCAGCGCATAAAAAATAGTAGACGGAAAAATAGTAGTATTTTTATTTTTAAACTTATGTATTTAAAAATGATAACTCTAAATATGTGATAAAATAGCACCATTTCATGTAATGCTGCAAGTAAATGTAATCGTCTTCGGTTGAGACCCGAAGTATAAATAGACTGATGATGAAATACTAACTTAAATATGAAGTTAATATTTCATATTAAATGCACGTTTTAGTAAGTAAGTTTGCAATGTTTGCACTTTTAGAGTAGCGGCTAAAATAATCCTTAACTTTAGTAGCGGGTAGCGGTGCAAATTGAGATAGTAGGTAATAAAGACACGACTTTGGGAAAATATTTCTACTCTGTAACAGTATTTAGAGAAAAAAAAATGTTTTTTTATTTCTTATAAAAATATATCGTCCTTTGTTTCGTTACTTTCTTGCAACTTTTATGACTTCGTCTCAATTCTTCGCAATACAATATGAATGCGGAAACATTTGATACATATGCAGGAATTTATTTATTCGATTTTAGTAGGTTTTATAGACTTTTGCGTTCCATTAGATTAAATTATACTAAGGTATCCGACCGATTACGGACATGGTGGCCGATCTCAATTGAGATCATCCAAGTGCACAGGACGTATTACAGTGCATAAGTGTGCGCGTAAACACAAGTGCACTCTTTGTTCCCTTTCTCTCATAGTTCGGTGAGAATCCGAAATGACCGATGAGAGAAATAAGACCGGTGCAAGACCACCGGCTTAACGTGCTTAGCGGCACGGGTGTGCAACCACCAACTTCGTGGCTGAGTAATTTGAAAACAGTAACTCACACAAATCTTGCCCTACCCCGGACTCGAACCGGGATACTTTCTATCCTTACGCAGCGCCAATAGACCAACGAGGTAGTTTAACTATACTAATATGATCATATGTATTTTTTATCGTTTTTATCGGAAACCACGTACTCGTATACACCGTGAAATTGTATTGGTTGTTTTCCCGTGGCAGAACGATTTACCTTTAGTAATACTATCAAATCATGCAAATTATTCGAATTTTGAAAATAATTATTTTCCAACTCGAGAACGAGAGAAGTTATCGTTATTTTATAAGATGTGACGTAATCAGATATTGCTTGCCGCATGGAATCGATGCTTGAAGCTAAATAAGCTCTACACCCTATTTTTTTGATTGCAATAAAAAAGAACTGCACAAATCTATTGTACTACAAAGATAGCATCATTTTACTGCGGAAAAACAACCACTAAAATTTCACGGTGTATTTTACATATTTTTAAATCCACTTTTTCTAATCTGAAAATTACTCAATGAACCTTTACACCTAACCAACTGAAACGTCAGCTCAAATCTGTGACGTCACTCAGTGACGTAACTATTTTGTGTCTGTCACTTCCATTTCTGCGCAACAATAATTAATGATAGATATGAGTTCGGCGTGGGATGTGCAAACAAGAGGGTAATTACTTGTCAAGTCCATTGACACAGGCCGGTACCGCGGTGGGTCCCGGATTCGACCCTGCTATTTGTTGAGAGTACCTACGTAATACCTAAAAAACTGGCCAAGTGCGAGTCAGTTCCGTACCAATAATGTAAAAAAAACACGAATATTGTATTTTATATTTTTAAATTTTTTAGAATAGCGGCAATGGAATTACATAATTTGTGAAAATTTTAGCTTTCTACCTATCACGGTTTATGAGATACAGTTTGGAGACAGACAGACGGACGGACGGTGGAGGCTTAGTAATAGGGTCCCGTTTTTTTACCTTTTAGGTACGAAACCTTAAAAAGCGTCGATAGGCGGATAAGGTCACTTGCCAATCTTGCCATTCGCTCGTTAAAACCCCGCTTGGTACCAATGTGTTTTCAAATTTGAAATTCATATGTACGATTATTCGACGCTTTAACGGTGAAGGAAAAAATCGTGAGGAAGCTTGCACACTTATGAAGAAATTCTAAGATTGTGTACATAGTCGACTAACCCGCACTTGGCCAGCGTTGTTGACTAAGGCCTGATCGCCCCAGTTTAGGGTAGGCCCGTACTCCAGCAGTAGGACCAAATATGGCCTGATGATGTAACGGTGAAGGAAAACATAGTGAGGAAACCGTTTTCACATTTATGAAGAAATTCTAAGGCCATGTAGTCGACCTACCCGGGGCTCTAGTCTACCCTAAATTATGGCGATCAGGCCATAGTCAACTACACTGGCATTCACCTTCGAATTTCTTTACAGGTGTTACATTTTCTCACTAAGTTTAATCAATATTACATTGAATCTTATCAGGACACATTGCCATAGAGACAATATAAGGAGAATCCAGTTCTATAGTACATTGAAAACTTGAGACAAAGCCAAGTTGCTAACGTAACTCCATTGTCGCATCAGCTTGCAGGTAATTACTGCCAACTGAACTATTTCCCATTTCGCTTTAACACACTAAATTCGAAACAATTGAATATGGCTTTGCTCTTGAAATGTGTTTGTATCACGGTTGTTAGGGTTCCATACCCAATGAAGGGGGGACCCTATTACTAAATTTTCGCTGTCCGTCTGTCCTGTTCACCAGGCTGTATCAAAAGAACCGCGATGTCCAGACTATTGAAATAATATCACAAAATAATGACGTTGGTAATTCTGTTGCCGCTTCGACAACACTAAAACATTAAAGGGGATACCATACAATAAAAACATGCTATTTTTCCAATAATATGATACGGAACCCTTCGTGTCGGTCTCGCACTTGGACTGTTTTTTATTTTTAATATCTATTAGATATAAAGGCGTCCGACCGATTTCAGCCATGGCGGCAGATCTCAATTGAGATCAGCCAAGTGCGCAGGACATAATAATATCACATACATTGATCTCTTTCCGTGGTAAGTAGGTTTGTTTATGTTCAGGAAATCAAATTCAACGGAGGAATATTCAACCTAAAAAGAACCGGCCAAGATTGTTGGAAAAAAAATACTTAGACCGGTTAATTAAATCTTGGCAACAACGAAATATGCATTCCACCGTCCAGATCACTGAAAATTTAATTTTAATATGCAGTGAAAACACCCAAAACGATTTTAAAACAAGTTCATTCAGCAACCCACGCCCGTATTTCATACTCTATTTCCGTCGATACAATTGCTAACAGGAATTCACGGTATACCCCCACTTGCCATAATTTCATTTGCCCGAATTTTATTTGCCATAATATTCATATGCCCGAATTTCATTTGCCATAATTTCATTTGCCCGAATGTTACGTTTGCCATAAAATACAAATGACATAATTTTAATTGCCCGAACATCAGATTCCATAATGATTCGAATGCCATACGTATTGTTATCCATATTTTAATTGCAATAATATTATGCTCATTGTTTACTGTATTAGTTACGTAGCCTGCTTCAATGGACGGAATTACCCGGCTGTAGTGAATGGGCGGAATGTCATCCCGGTGTTCGGATCGGGCGGGAACTGCGCGGGCGGTCGCGTGGGCGGGTCGGCATTATGCAATGTGGCTGCATTCAAAGAATGCTGTGAACATTGTACGTTGCTTAATTGGGGTTTTATGAAGAGGATTTTTTTGATTGAAACTTGTAATGTGATAGTTTTATAGGATATTTTTATAAACGGCACGTGGGTTTGTGGACTGATTGTAATGGAATTGGGAGTGATTCTTATTTAATTAGTGGCATAAAAATGCCGAGGTTGATATATCCTGTTTCATTATTATTTTGTGTTACAATAATATTGTAAGGCAATGTGTAGGTGGATGGGAACATAATATGTTACAATGTTATTGTTATGTGAATCGACCTACACACACAGTCCCTTTAACTCATTTCAAACTTTGGTATGGTATGCTATGTGTGTGTGTGTTTGTGCAAGTGCAAGTGCAAGTCGGACTCGCACACGAAGGGTTCAGTACCAATTATGTTAAAAAAAAACACGTTTATTGTATGGGGACCCCCATTTATTTTATCTTTTTAAATTTTAAGTGTTTGTTGTTATAGCGGCAACGAAAATACCTACCCTACAACTTTTAGCTATTATGGAAATACAGCTTGGAGTCAGACGGGACGGACAGACAGATGAACGGCGGAGTCTTAGTAATAGGAACCTGTTTTTACTTTTAGGTACGGAACCCTCACAAACAAGAAGAAGTATACGCATAAAGCCATGTTTGGCAAAGCAAGGCTCTATATAAGATGATAACATACATGCCTTGTGCATTGTTTTAACAAGGTCATTGCGTTCCCACGAGTAGCAAGGATATTGACGGGGGAAGGAAAAGGGGAGGAAGGATACTATCGCCTCGGATGATTTGGACTGAGTCGATAGTAGCTCGAGGAGCCGGGGTCGCTTACCCGTATACTAACCACCGGACAGATAATTGTAACTGGTATCCCCTGACTTGAATAAGATGATAATAATATACAAAAACAATACACCTAAGCTCTACCTTCTTTAAATCAACGTCTATTTCGACCTTTTAATAACGATAAATCTAGCTTCCTTCTTATTAAACTTCCTCTCAGCACGAAGAGATTCCATTAACGTATTTATACTCGTAAGAAACACTTTGCAAAGTGGATTATAGAAGCACAGACTTCACTGTGACGGAACAAATTTGTATTAAAACACGTTTTAATTTTCATTCTCCAGTTTCTTCAAACTATTATATTCTCATTAGCGAATTTAAAACGTTTTCTTGTAAAATGCTGTTTAGCCGAGAACAATTTGTGTTGCTTGCATTAATGAACAATCTGCTATTAAAGTGTTTTCGTAATTTAAAAACCTTCCACGATTATGGTTGATGCAAATTTTGTCTACGTTTTGACAGAGCATATCGCTGAAGTGGTATGAAGACTTTTTGATTATATCAGTAGAATATACACTCAGTTCAGTATTAACACTTATGCCTACGACATAAGAACGGTACTCAGATCAAAGTGATACGCATAACATGCTGTGGTTTTACACAAAGACATTTTAGGAGTGAGAGCTATCCGCTCCCTCGCAAATCCGGTGATGATGACGAGGCTACTCAAAGCCATCATCGTAGGGGTGAGAGCCATCCGCTCCCCCGCAAGTCCGGTGATGATGACGAGGCTACTCAAAGCCATCATCGTAGGAGTGAGAGCCATCCGCTCTCCCGCAAGTCCGGTGATGATGACGAGGCTACTCAAAGTCATCATCGTAGGGGTGAGAGCCATCCGCTCCCCCGCAAGTCCGGTGATGATGACGAGCCTTGAGAGCCATCATTGTATGTCAGTTAGGAAAAATAACACAAATACTTATATATGTGATAAGACTTTGAGGACACAACATGGAGATGTAATGTATAAACCTGTAGGGTTGAGAGCCTTCGGCTCCCCCGCAAGTCCGGTGATGATGACGAAGTTATCTCCAAGTAATCATCGTGTGTCAGTTAGGAAAAAAAAAAGAAATCTGTGAAGTTAAATTAATGAATCTTTAATACTAAGTCAGATCTCTTAATAAATTTGAATATGCATATTACTATATCTATATATATGTATGCATATTACTTCTGTATTCCTTCACTCTCACAGGTTGGTTGGACTCCGATGTAGGAATAATGGCGTAGGATCACCAGCTAAGCGTGCTTTCCATGGGCATTCACAAACTTACCATTACGGGCTCACAAAAGTCGTACAGTTTGGTTTGACTATGAAAATAGGTAAGGAAAGAAAGAAAGAAAACATAAAAATACAAACCAAGGTAAAATAAAAACGCAAATATATAGAGTGATCAAAAGGTTCTGCCTCAACATGTGCCGTAGCAGCCGCAAGGACGCGACAGCGCTGATATTCTGGCAGAACCTTTGAGTACTACATTTCTAGTAAATTAGTACCAAAGCATCGTCGTGTAGCGACAATTGACCACAAATCATACCTATTTCGGACAAGGCTACCCAAAGCGGTTTCGAAAGAAGCCATAAACACTTAAGTTAGATTCGTTAAAGCCTCTTAGTGCGTATTGCGGAGTTTTACACAATTTGCAAGTTTACGAACTTTCGTGAAACCCGAATTTGGAATTGTAACTTCGGCTAGAGGTTGAAAGAGCAACTTTTGTATGGCACGTCTCTTGCTAATGATTTAATTCTATGTCTGTTCTAGGTTAGGGAGGTCAGAGTGTCGACAATCTGTGAGGGAGGAACTCCCAGTATGTTAGAGCATTTAGAGATTCGGGTGACAAAGCTCATACACAAATATAACTAAATAAGGCGTCCGACCGATTTTGGCCATGGCGGCCGACCTCAATTAAGATCAGCCAAGTGCGCAGGACATTTATAGTGCACAAGTATGCACGCAAACACATGTGCCCTCTCTGGTCCCTTACTCTCATACTTCGTTGTGACAGCAATCTGACATGACCAATGAGAGATCGGACGTAGGACCACCGGCTGAACATGCTTTCCGAGGTACGGGTGTGCAAGCGCCAACTTCCTAACTCCAAGCTGAGAAATTTCTTTACAGAAAATTTTACACCTACATTACATTTTGCCCGACCCCGGACTCGAACCGGGGACCTCTCGGTCGTTATGCAGCGCTACTATTGCTACCAATAGATCATCGAGGCAGAATAAATAGATAAATAGCATACCCAGGCACAAAAAAGTTGTCCAATATGGTGCGACCATTCAGAAGTAAAGTGAAGTTTTAATGTATAACTAGCTGTGCCCGCGACTCCGTCCGCGTTGGAGCTAGAATTTAAATAGTCTATCCTGTGTCCCAGGTTTATACCATATTTCATCAAATTAGGATAATTGGTTTAAGAGTTATGGAGGAACATACATACAAACATACACACATACAGAAAAACAATCTAAAAATCGTGAAATTAGTATCAGTATCATACACCGTGAAATTTTAGTGGTTGTTTTCCCGTGGCAGAACGACTTGCCTTTAGTACCTAATACTATCGAATCATGCAAATTATTCCGCGAAAAAAAAAATATTTTTTTTCGATTTTTCGGAATAATAATTTTCCAACTCGAAAACGAGAGAAGCTATCGTTGTTTTTGAAGATGTGACGTATTCAGGTACTGCTTGCCGCATGAAATCGATGCTTAAAGCTAAAGAAGCTCTTCACCCTAAGTCATAAAGCGGTTCGAACGTGTTTTCGAGTTACGGTTAAACCTTTCGTAAAACCGGCATTTTTTGATTTTACCAAAAAAGAACTGCACACATCTTTTGTACTACTAAGATATAATCATTTTACTGCGGGAAAACAACCACTAAAATTTCACGGTGTATATTGAGCCTATAAACACAATATCTCTGAAAACAAACTAACTTACTCCATGACCGACCCTTACAGATTTAATATTAGTATAGATACCTATACCCGAAGCAGGGGTAAGTCATTTGTTACATTAATAAAGAAACATATTTGGAGTTTCCTTTTTATGAGTACATGATTTTTTTTAACTTAATTTTTAGCTATCAGGGTTGAATGTCCTTTTTAGTATAGGTATAGAACTAATGACTAAAATTGGCGACGTGTAACGATTTGCGAGTGTATGTATGTGCCATTATCAATCAACGTCTGTCTAAATTAGTTGATCGATTGGTTCTAGTTAACGAAGATTGCTGTTCACTGGAAATCGATACTGTGGAACATATTATATTATACTAGCATACGTCCGAGACGATTTTTTCAAAATACCCATAGCCATTTAAGTATTTAACGAGCAAAATACTGGTTTTTCTTAAATCGTCTATTTTTCGATAGGATAGGTATCTGCTCTATGTCCTCCTCCATAATCTTACCCAGTGTTGTTATGGAGTTCCATATCCGTAACCGAAACTATCGGATATCCGAAGTATAAAACTGTCTGTAACTATAACCGAATCCGATATAAAGGATTCGGATAGTTTCGGATAGGGCAGAGGATGTCTAAAGACGACATAAATAGTGATAAGGTTTTGTTTCTGTCCGGCCAAACCAACATCTTTTTGATAATTGTGGTATTAAGAGTGCTTAATGTATATCACTTTTAAACTTACTTGAAAATCCGTATCCATTACCGAAACTATCGGATAATTCGAAATAATTTAATATCCATAACCGTATACAATACTATACATCGAGTAAGGGAACAGAGAATGCACTTGTGTTAACGCGCATACTTGAGCACTATTATGTCCTGCGCACTTGGCTGATCTTAATTAAGATCGGCCGTCATGGCTGAAATCGGTCGGACGCCTTATATTATTAAGGCTTTAGCTGAACTTCACCAACTACAATATTAGACAAAGACCCAGTGCAGTATTCTGCAATCGTAAGATTCAGTTTTCAAGTAAGTCTGCTTTTTGTTCGGCGCCTTAGGTATTTTCAAATTAAACGAATTTTTCAGAATCCTTCAAGCTTCAGGTTGAAAATAGACGAGTAATGAGTAAGCGGAAATGCTTATGGAAACGGATATTTTGCATTCTCTAGACTGACTTCTGAGATATATATTATATTACAGTTCGGAACTCTACACGTATAATGATGATATACTTTTAATCTTAGAGTTTGGGGTTCCGTAAAGTATGAGCTGTGGTAAATATTATATGAAGGAATAGGAAGGAAAACAAGTGTTATGTGGTAAATATAGTAAATAAGTATATTTATACCCACCCAGACACGAAACAAACACCGATGTTCGTTACACAAATATTCGTCCCGGGTTGGGAATCGAACCCAGAAGCGATGGATTTTTTAAAAGATGCTTTTCAGTTTCGTTGATTACTTTCGTAAAACTGGTATTTATTGATTTGATTAAAAATAACTGCATAAATCTATGTTACTACTGTGATGGAACCATTTTACTGCGAGAAAACAAACAATTATATTTCACGGCGTATGTTCATAATTAGTGTTTAGCTTCATCATCATACCAGACTAAACACATATTCCGAACGAATTCTAACGACTCGGATTCGTTTCCGTAACTTTCCGCTTACAATTTTCCTTTCGCTTATTCTTCCGCAGGTTTTTCCTTCTCATTTTCCGGTGGATGGACCTTGTGTTAAAACAGCAAGGGTTCCGTACCATTTCAGTTGTAATATTTGCTTTAATCGAACCAGATGATAGCGATTCTTCTTGAATACTTTTCCGTATTTATTTACGTACGTAATACCATGGGTGAAATACCTTGAATTTCAAGACAGAGCCAATAGGGTATTTAACTGTGGTTGTTATGCTTGCCATTTTTAATAATAAGCAGTAAGATTTAAGTAAATCAATACTATAAATGAAATCGAAACTTAATTTTTGGGCGTAATGAGACAGCAAAAAACATTTAAAGTTGGGTGAGCAAGTCTATTTCAAAAGTGCGAATTTCATTTAAAATTTCGTTGTCATCTTATAAAAAAACAGAATTAGTAACATCTTTCATTATGAAAACATATCCATAAACGCAACTTTTGATGAACGTGCCGAACAAATTTCCTAGGCGCTGCGTACAAACAACTAGCGTAGTGACGTCACACGCCTGTGGACGTTTGTATGGAGCATTATTGAGCTCGCCCAAATAATGTGCAATTAAAACTGTAATATCTCGTCGAGTTATCGAGATATCAAAGTGATACTTTCAACAGTGTCTTTGTGTTCGAGTGGTCCATCCAACATTATCAAAATAAAAAAATTGTTAAATACCTTATTGTGTATATTATGCTTCTCATTTTCTTAAAAATACATCATCATTCCTAAGGTCATGAACATAACTGGACAGTATTAGTGATGCCCTTGCCTCGGGAAGCAAATTAAGCCGTTGGTCCTTCGCCTGATCTCTCACAGGAATGTCTAATCGGATTACTGTCTTACCTACCCATTAGAATGAAGAAGCAGTGTATGGATTTGTATTGTGCACGAGGTAGCTGGCTATTTTAATATATAATACATCATTGCTACTAAAACAGGTAATACGCGGACAAAGTCTCGGGCGGCCGCTAGTAAATATATAAATAACAGACCCATACACGGAACAAACACCGATTGTTCAAACCGATTGTTCCAAATCACTCAAATATTGGTCCTGCTTCGTTGTTCTATTGGTATCAAGTACTGCATTAGGACCGAGAAGTCGCCGGTTCGAGTCCGGGGTCGGGCAAAATTTGTGTGAGTTATTCTTTAAGAAATTACTCAGCCCGGAGTCAGGAAGATGGCGGATGGCGGATTAAGCTGATGGTGTTTGCGCGCATACTTGTCCACTACAATATGTCCTGCGCAGTCAAGTCTGATCTCAATTGAGATCGGCCGCCATTGCTGAAATCGGTCGGATGCCTTATTTATTTGTCCCGAGTTAAAATTGAACCAACGCTTGACAGGGGCACTGTCTAAAGCGACATTGAGCCAAAGATGACGACAGTGAGTTATCCAAAGATGTTGCCGGAATCCGTCACTCGCAAAATTAATCATGAAAGGGCTCGCAATTCGGTGAACCCGAAACTATCCAACCCACACTCACAAACTACCACACGTCCCGCGCAGTTGGCTGAATTCGCATGAGAATTGTCGCCATAGTCGAAATCGGTTGGAGAACTTATTACTATCACTAAATAGTATAAAGCTACGTCGCTTCCCGCGTCTTTCTATATGTATATATCTTTAAAACTCCGCGATGGATTTTATAGGTTTAATAGATAGAGTTATTAAAGAGGAAGGATTTCATCCAAATCTATATATATAAAAGGAAGTCGTGTTAGTTACACCACTTATAACTCAAGAACGGCAGAACAGATTTGGCTGAAAATTGGTAGGGAGGTAGCTTATAGCCAGGAGAAGGACATAGGATACTTTTTATCCCGTTTGACAGAGTTCCCGTGGGACATGAAACGTCAGTCATTTTGTTAAACATTATTCCAATTATGAAAGCTTTTTTGACATTTCGAAGAACGTAACTCTGCACGTTTCATTTAAATGCAATGTAATATCTTTTTTTGTGTTTGGTAGTAAATCGTCATTTTAAAAATTTACAATTATACAAAAACACTCTACAATTAATTCACAAGCAAAACTTACTTATTGTTTTTGATCTTGTAGTGTGTGACGCGCACCTCACCCATACATGTAGAGTCTATTAGTATTTAAGTTAGCATAAGCTTCATTTGAGACACAATATAGTCCACTTATCAAACAGTGAAGTTGTTTCCTTCCATACGCCCAGGTCCCATCCTTACATGGCGACCCTGCCAGTGCTGCCTTTGGGCAGTGCTGCGCGGATTAGGAACAGTGAAACTTTATAGGAAGTGAAATTTTTTGGACATTTTTTTTTTGGAGACTTTTCTGCTTGAGCCTTAAGAAAAGATGAAGTTCATTGTGATTGCGGGGCGCTGGGCGTTGATGGCGCCCGAAGGATGTTTGTTTTTGTTGCTGGCTGCCGGGAGACGTTGGCGTCCAGAGAGATGTGGACGCTGGCAGCCGGGCGCACCATGGCGCCAGATGAAGGAATAGGCGCCGGGAGTACAGTGCCGCGAAAAAAAAGTGATGTGAAGACACAGTGGACACTCTTTTTTATCCTTTTTTTTATTTTCCTTGTTTATTATGTGTTGTGTAACCACCATATTTAGATTTTTTTAATTGTTTTTTTATTAGGTAATCATGTTCTTGTTTAGATTATTAAGGTGACGGGTCAAAATCAAAATTTAAGCACTGACAATTGTGGGTCATAACGTGACTAGGTTAGTGTCGGTTTTTTTTTTGTCTCAAGGACATAATGTTTGGTAAATTACTAGTTTCGAATTATGACTAATAATATAATATTGCCCAATGAATTCTATATTTTTTTATCTAAATATGTTTACAGTTAGGTACTTCATTTTTTTTTTCTGAATTTAATTGAGAGTTGAATCTTTTTATTTTTCATAATTATTGATATGAATTAAAATCTAAATCAATCTAACTTAAATATATCCAGAGATTGCATCATGTTTTGCCAGTTAGGTAGTGGCGAGATGTGCATTGCCCCAAATACGGCGACATCTCATGTGTCAAATCGATACATCAGCAATTTCTGTTACCAAGTATCTTATTGTGAACAATGAAATCTAAGACTTACATATATACTCATTTGCAAATGAATGTAATTTGATTCAGCGTAACTTCTCAGCGATGGAATGTTTATTTTAACCGACTGAGAAAAGATGATAATGTTTGCCATTACATATTTGATAATGATAAATTAATTTGAATGTTTTGAGAAAGGTAATTTTTGAAGGTGTTTTGATATGACAATAGGAAGAGTTAAATTAAAGAAGAGTTATCGGAATAGGATAATAGTTAGGTAAACGTGAGTGTATTAAAATCTTTTGTGTCCTTTTAGAGACCGATTAGTTACATTCCGAATGAAAGAAATGGATAATGATGGTAGTTTAAAAATGAATGGATTGTTTGTATGAAAGTTATTCAGGAAGGTTTGAAATGTTGTGGATTTTTTAATGCCATTGGATTGATCACCCAAGAGCAATATTTTTTCTACTTAATACATTTGTTTGATTGTGACTCATGTTGTTTATTAGTTGGGATTGGATTGTGATAGTGAATTGTGTATATGAGATATACGTAGATAAGGTAGAGCGCACACGTAGGAGATGCAAAACGGTGTCGGATCCTTTATTTGATCATGGCGTAGACGAGATTCTCTCCGTGAAAATATTTGGAGGTCAGAGAATCTTAAAAGTGAACCGTTGTTGCAGTATATTTACATGGTACGAGGTACAGACCATAGGGATTAGGTCCTATATTTGATTATGGTGTAGACGAGTTTCTCTCCGTAAAAATATTTGGAAATCGTGACCCTATTAACAACGCTGTGAAAAGCGAGAAATGTGTGATAAAGAGAGAATAAATAAAAATATTAATGTTTGTCTGTACCTATAAATAATGATATAATGTTTATGTGGAAAAAGGGCACTGGCCAGCCCATATGAAATATAAAAGTACCATAAGTTTACAAGTAAAGGAGTAGTGTGCGAGGAGCCTACCTTACGGTGATGAATATGAGCATGAATATGAGATGGATAAATGGAAGTATAGAAATGCTATGAAATAATGAATGAAGTGATAAGAAATAAATAATTAAAGAAATGTTGCTGAAATGAAAAAAGTTGTTGATATGCTAAAATTAAAGAAAAGATAATTAAAAGGCATAGCTTTATGAGAAATATTTGGAAGTATGGGCAAGTAGTGAATTTAGGTAGATATAATATGACCTCAATGATGCGTTTATGTGAAACGAATGGTATGTTTTTTTTTAAAAATAAAAAAAAATTGACCAGAAAAATGTTGTCAATTATAATGTAATGTTTGCTGTATTTTTTTATGGAACAGAACACAGATATTTTTTTTTACAAACTACAACAAATTGTCTCGGGCAACTGATTAAAATTATTCCACACTTTTTTGTGACTGTCGATTATTACTTTGTTTATTTGAAATTGTTTCTTTTTGTTTGTTTTTTTTTAACAAATTTTAATTGTACATTTTTAGGGTTCCGTAGCCAAAATGGCAAAAACGGAACCCTTATAGTTTCGTCATGTCCGTCTGTCCGTCTGTCCGTCTGTCCGTCTGTCCGTCTGTCACAGCCGATTTACTCGGAAACTATAAGTACTACAGTGATGAAATTTGATGGGAATATGTGTTGTATGAACCGCTACAAAAATATGACACTAAATAGTAAAAAAAAGAATTGGGGGTGGGGCCCCCCATACATGTAACTGAGGGATGAAATTTTTTTTTTCGATGTACATACCCGTGTGGGGTATCAATGGAAAGGTCTTTTAAAATGATATAAAGTTTTCTAAAAAACATTTTTCTTAAAGTGAACGGTTTTTGAGATATCAGCTCTCAAAGTCGTAAAAAGTATGTCCCCCCCCCTCTATTTTTATAACTACGGGGTATAAAATTCTAAAAAAAATAGAGGTGATGCATGCTAATTAACTCTTTCAACGATTTTTGGTTTGATCAAAGTATCTCTTATAGTTTTTGAGATAGGTTGATTTTTATTATATTTGCTGCTACGGAACCCTTTGTGCGCGAGCCCGACTCGCACTTGGCCGGTTTTTAAATTTAATTTTATTTTATTTTAATTGCAAATGTAATATTTATTTTTTATGGCAGCGTTATTGTATTACACTTGACTACAGATATCTTATTGTAATTGACCCGTCTACCAAATTAGTATAAGTAACATTAATAAACTATTGAAAGTACATACAATTTGAGTGATTGTGAAAGAAAAATGTTCAATCATACATTTTTGTCTACTTACGTTAAAATTGTGATGTTTTGTAAAAAAAATAAAAAATGTACTAATTTTTTTTTTTCACCAAAAAAAAACGGGGGAGGTGTAGTGTGTGACGCGCACCTCACCCATACATGTAGAGTCTATTAGTATTTAAGTTAGCATAAGCTTCATTTGAGACACAATATAGTCCACTTATCAAACAGTGAAGTTGTTTCCTTCCATACGCCCAGGTCCCATCCTTACAATCTAACTATTGTTTCTAAATCTGAACTTCAAAATATAATAATATTTTTTTGCGCGAATGCAGTTACGTACTATGGTTTATGTTTTACTTTTGAACATAGGTAGTGACGTGCCTCAAGTATTCAGTTAGTTAAACCGATCATTCGCGAATGAAAATCAATCTGGCGGCAATGGGGCTGCTTCATTGACGAGTTTTTTACACGAGAGAATAACTGTTATGGTCTTTTAAACTCAGCGTAATTTTTTAAAAACTTGACTATAATTATTCACGTCATTATATATCTATATAATTATTATACTAAACAATCGTTCTTTTTTCGACAAAAAACAAGATTGAAAGTTTTGCATGTCTTATATTGTTTTTTCGACAATTTCTATTAACCTTAGTTTTTGAAAGTTAATTCGATTAAAATTAGTTACAAATCGAGAATCGTTGCCGCTGAGTATCGATTTCTAAGGGGTACTTCCCTGGTAGTGTTAAATTCACATCTGTCACAAAAGCTTCATAATTGGAATAGAGTATCGTTGTCCAATCCAGAGGGCCTACCATGAGTTGGCTATCGTAAACTTACGTACGTTAAAAACCTATCGAGTTGTTTTTTTCATATGGCCGATTGTAGTTCTTCGCGTAACCACCAGGCAGCGCTGTACAAATTTTTCATAGACATATTTACGTAGTCGATATCGAGCGCGTAAGTTTTAAACTCATGGTAGCCCCACTGTCAAATACTGTAACAACTATACATGTGTGCGTCCAGAAATATTTTTTTGGTAAAATGTCTTGAAACTTTAGGTACTGTTATATTTAGGTATTTGTTTTAGACATTAATTTGTGTAAGTTATTTGTTTGAGTTTTTGTTTCCGAAAATAATACCTCAGATTATTATAAGGGTCTTGAATCGACAACATGCATCTATATTATTCAATTATTGTCTATTTCAGAGATTTTCATTTAGCAATATAGTGTATTGTAATACATCTAATTGTCATGTTCGTTTATTGACAAAATTCGATATCTATAGTGACTAAATAATAAAGAAGGTTCTTTGACAAACATTTTTCAATCATCACGTTTTTGGTTCAGAAGAAAAGACGAGCTGATCGCACTACAATAAATACGGTTCATACCTGTATCAAACGGATAAGTAGATATTAAATCTCTACACACGAAATTTTTGCAAATATGTATTGTATTGCTGGATATGAGTAAAAATATGAGATTAGTAAAGTTCTCAGTTATGGCGAGACCAGAGAAATAAGGATTAAATTTTATATGGAGGATATTATGGATTCCAGTTCAAATTGAATAGATACTTACTCATACGGCATACCTAAGATGGGACGACTGTCAACTATAAAAAGTATATAAACGGTCGAATTGAGAGACCCCCTCCTTTTTTGAAGTCGGTTAACAAAATAAAGTAGTGCATCAAAACTACGTTAAGGCGGTACGAAGTTCGCCGGGTCTGCTAGTATAATATATAACTTAAAGGTAACTGACTGACTGACATAGTGATCTATCAACGTACTGCCCAAACCACTGAGCGGATCGGGCTGAAATTTGGCATGCAAGTAGATGTTATGACGAAGGCATCCACTAAGAAAGGATTACCCGAAGCGAAGCGAGGGCGGGTCACTAGTGTGTAATATACCCGTAGCGAAGCGACGGCGGTTAGAGGGCAGTAGTTATTAATACTACTTACCTATTGACTGGCACTATGGCGCATTTTTGCGATGCGTTTGTACGATTATTCGACGCTTGAACGGTGAAGGAAAACATCGAAAGTAAACATGCACACCTACGAAGAAATTCTATAGGTTGTGTAGTCAACCAACCCGCACTTGGCCAGTGAGGTTGACTAAGGCCTTATTGCCCTAGCTTAGGGTGGGCCCGTGCCCCAGCAGTGGAGACGTAGTACCTATACGCTGATTACGATGGCGCATTTGGTAGTGTCACTGTCTCATGCATCAAGAGTCGTGGGATCGATCCAACCAACCCCGGGAAAATATTAGTGTCATAAATACCGGTGTGTGTCCTTCGTCTGGGTATGTTATTTATAAACGATAGTTTTTTTTTTATTTAAGTTAAATTTGATACCCGTAAGAAAAGTGTCTAAGTTGATCAATATTGATTTACTTTTTTGTCTTTCCTAGACATTCATAAGAATAAAAACAACAGTTTCAAGATTCTGAACCTTGAAGCTAATTCTATTCTTTGATTACATTACATTAATACTCACTCTGACCCATACAATTTATTCTCAGCACGCATTGTCACACTCAACTTTCGCAAAGCACAATAATTTCGGTTACATAAATGCCAGCTAATATTAGACCAACACTACAGTGACCTGGTTGGTCTATATTTCGTGTAAAAATGTTGCCAAGGCAAGTCAACATAACTAACCCTGTGAAAAAGTTATCAGATCTCATGTAGAGCCAAGTTTCTTGCGCTCTTACTATACCAGGTCTTACTTTACATACCTACTTTACATTCAAAGTTAAAATATATTTTGCGAATTATAGGTTTTAACAGGTTTTTTAAGTTTGTACTAAGTAAAATTATGTAATGTTACTTAGTGTCTAGTTTTCAGCAATAAAGGCCTTAACAGTAATATGAGCTAACTTAGTTGCCCTTTCCAGGCACTGCAACATGAGCAACATTTGAGGCAAAACATGATTCTTAGCCGTTTTATTTCACACACTAAGAACAAATGCTAAACCATAAAGCTAAGGAACAAATACCAATTTTCATCATACAAATATTTATCTCTAGTGGGTATCGAACCCAGGATTCTTGCTGGACAAGTACGGGTTAGTTGACTACAACCTAGAACTTCTTCGTAGGTGTGCAGGTTTCCTCCAGATGTTTTCCTTCACCGTTAAAGCGTCGAATAAATAATCGTACATATGAATTTCAAATTTGAATAACACAGTGGTATGTGGCGGGGTTTGAACTGGCGAGCAATGACCTTAACCACTCGCCCATCCACACACCATACAGTACCAAGAGGTTCAGTTCCTCTTGTCTGCCCCGTGTCATTAAGGCATGGAACGCTCTTCCAGGTCATGTTTTTCCTCCCTCATATAATCCCGGGCTCTTCAGGCGGGGCGTGAAATGGCATTTAAGCAGGCCCTCAGGGTGAGGTCGATAGGCTCAATAGGGTCAATTGTGCCTGTCAGGCGTGGTGTGTGGTCATCCTGAGAGTCTTTTAATAAAATAAAATTACAAAAGACCACTCTACCTAGGAAATATACCCCACTATTTATACAAACAATAAAAATATTAGTCTTTCTGAGTCACCATGCAATAATAGAAGTAGCAATTACATAGCTACTTACTGCCCGTTGGTCTATTGGTAGCAAGCGCTGGGTAAGGACAGAGAGGTCCCCGGTACGAGTCGGGCAAAATTTGTGTGAGTTTTTCTCTGATGAAACTACTCAGCCCGGAGCTTAGAAGTTTAAAAGTTGGTGGCCCGTGTCTCGGAAAGCACGTTAAGCGGGTGGTCCTGCGCCCGGTCATGTCGGATTGCCGTCTCCGAAATATGAAAGTAAGGGAATAGAGAGTGCACTCATTGTATTTGCGCGCAAACTTGTGCACTATAGAATGTTCTGCGCAGTTGTCTGATCTCAATTGAGATCGGCCGCCATGCCTGAAATCGGTCGGACGCCTAACTTAATGCCCGACGTTTACCTAACTTCATTGTATACTATGTCAAATACGACAGTGTAACGGGAATGCCAGTTATGGCGTCAACGCATATTTGGAGGTCTACGAAGATGGAATGTTGCTTTGTATTCCCCCGCCGGAATTTATCCGACGATGACAAAAGGTAATCCTAATCAGTAATAGGGTGAATTTATTATACTACCCTTTCCAATGTTATAAATGGGAAAGTTACTGTATGTTTGTGTTGTGCTATTATTATGCCTTAACTGCGGGAATACTTTAAATGAAATTTAGTGTAAGGTCATCGCATTCTATGACTATGTTTATATAAATATTATCATATTTTGATTTATAATAATTATTGCAAGTGACGAGTATCGAGTAACTGTTACATTTTGTCACTAGTATCAGTGACTGTTATTTTGATTCCTTGGTCTGTCCGATTTGACGTTTATAATTTTTACTCGATACTCGTCACTTATTGCCGAGCTGTTGAACGGAATGGACGTCTGTAGAACAAATATCCGAATTACATCCGAAAATATCTGAGCAATCATCGTTTTATTTCTGAGTTGAAGCCCATCCTTTCAACTCAGAAGTGGGATTGTACAAGCACACCCACTATTTGCGAGAAATTGTACATAATATATTTTTTTTTTCTTTACACATCCATTTATATTTGAATTGAACGTAATAAAAACGAAAAAAAATGGATGGCGTTGTAGATCACGGCCATAAATCACGAAGAAGCCGTTCTCGTTATACCCCAGACCTTGTGGAACGTAAACGTCATCGTAATCATGAAAGGAGTGTTCAAAAATCAGCTAAATCGAAACGTCGCCGACATCGCCGAGTCACACGGAGTGAGTCAACTGATATGAGTGAACGAGAGGGTCGATCGAAGACTCGCACGGCAAGAAGAAAGTCCGGGACACGCAGCCGCAAGCGCAGACACGATCATCGCCCGAGTCGCAGCACGGAGAGAGGCCGAAAGAAGAAGCGGTATTCAAGACGCAGGCGCAGGCAGGTTTCATCTGATCGTGATGGCAGTGGCAGCAGCTCGTCGAGCAGCACCGTACGCAGGGATACCTCACCAAGTAAGAAGTGCAATGATAATAATCAGGGTCATGTTAATAATGAGACACAATTATTTTTTACCGAATTAATAAAGTCATTGAGTAGTGTTAGGCCAGAAGGTAACAAGTTTCCAATGCTAGGTAACGTTATTCCTGAGTTTGACCCCATGGTAAAGGGGCAAACCATTCACATGTGGCTTAAAAAAGTCGAGGAATGTGCAAAATTATATAATTGGGGAAACGACCAGATTATTCACTATGCGTTGCCTCGCTTGGTGGGTGTCGCACGTACGTGGTACCAAGCTTTACCGACAATGTCTTTTTCCTGGCCTGAATGGAAGAATAAATTGATCGATTCCTTTCCTAGTAGTGATGATTACGCAGAATTATTGACCGAAATGTTATCAAAACGAGTTAAAATTAACGAGTCCCTAGAATTGTACTATTATGAAAAGGTTAATCTATTAAATAGATGCGAAATTTTTGGAAAACGTGCCGTGGACTGTCTATTATATGGGATTGAAGATCGTTCATTAAGATTAGGAGCAAAAGCCGCTAAATGTCAGGAACCAGAACAGGTATTAAATTATTTTCAGTCAATAAAACAACAAACAAGAGACAGGGACGGTGATAGGTCAAGGTTTATGGGTCAAGATAAACGAAGTTCTTTCAATTAAGTTAATTTGCATCCTAGGCAATCATTTAGTAATGACAGTAAAATTAAATCTCAGTCTAGTACATCGGCGGTATGTTATAATTGTAGCGAGCCCGGTCATTTTAGTTTTCGATGCCCTAAAAAAATACTAAAATGCAACGTTTGCAATAGACTAGGACATTCAACTATAAATTGCCCCCGATTGCCAAATGATTCGAATAAAGGCAATGAAAAGGGTTCCGACAAGTCGGTGATGCAAGTAGATTAATTAGACAATAGTGGTAACAATAAATATTTAATTTTCTTAAAAGTGAATGGCAATAATACAAAAGGTTATATAGATCTTGGCAGCCAGTGTACTTTAATACAACGGAGTGAGGCAGTAAATATGGGAATATGCTGGTCTAGTGATAGCTTACCGGCCATGAGAGGTTTGGGAAATAATGTAGTTATGCCGATAGGATTAGCGGAAATAGAAATTAACATTCATGATATTATAGAGAAGGTAAATGCTTATGTAGTCGAGGATAGTGTCATCAAATATCCAGTATTAATTGGTCATAGCTTTACAGAAAAACCCGGAATAATAATAATTAAAACATCTGATTCTTTGACTTTCAAAAGAGAAAGTATAATTAAATTAAATTTATATCTCAAAGAAGTAGTTCAATTACAACCAAGTCAAATGGTAACGATTCCGATATATTGTCATAATAATTATTCGGGGTCAGTGTATGTGAAAGGTTCTTTACGAGGTTTACCAGGCACTGAATTTTATTTATTACCGGGTGAATATAAATTCAACAATGGTGAGGGAGCAGTATTAGTCTTTAATCTTTGCAGTAATACGATGGCACTTAATAAAGATTCATTGGTAACTCGAGTAGTAAATGATTCCACATGTTTAGACGTTAATATCATCAACTTTGATGATCCAAATATAGAATCAGATTTCAATTATGGTGAACATTTGAATGACGCTGAAGTCATTCAACTTAAACGACTTCTTAAGCAATACGAATGTTGTTTTTCTTCTAGTTTGCAAGATTTAGGGTACACTAACGTAGTAAAAATGGATATCCAGTTAAATGACAGTCAGCCAGTGGTTTACCGCCCTTATAGGTTGTCTTATCCTGAACGTGAATTAGTTCGATCAATGGTACAGGAGATGATTGATGCCGATATTGTGTGCGAGAGCAATTCTTCTTACGCTAGCCCGATCCTTCTCGTAAAGAAGAAAACGGGTGATAAGAGATTGTGCGTTGACTTTAGGGCTCTCAACAACAAAACTAGGAAAGAACATTACCCTCTTCCATTGATCGATGATCAATTGGATAGGTTATCTGGTAATTCACTTTTTATTAGTCTTGACCTTGCGTCGGGCTATTATCAGATCCCAATTGATGAGAAATCTCAGCACTTAACTTCATTTGTTACGCCTGACGGGCAGTACCAATTTAAAATATATCATTTCCACACACGGTCATCTGACCCCAAACTAAGCAGAGCTTGTACTATGGGCGTCAGAGACTGATATACATACATAGATATTTTTAAATACATACTTAAATATTAAATATATAATACATACTTAAATATTAAATATATAATTTAAAAGAATGCCATTTGGCTTGGCTAATGCCCCTTCAATATTTCAACGGGCTATGAATAAGGTTTTGTCTAGACTCAAATATGTAGTTTTGTATATGGATGACATTCTAATACCGGCGCGATCTTTTGAGCAGGGTATGTTACGTTTAGAAGAAGTATTAAAACTCTTAGCTGATGCAAATTTGACACTAAAGTTGGTAAAATGTTACTTCTTTCAAAAAGAATTAGATTTTCTTGGTTTCCATGTCTCCGGTAACGGAATAAGGCCAGGTTCACGTAAAACACTTGCTATTTCGAATTTTCCTGTACCACAGAACGTTCACGATGTTAGACGTTTCATAGGCCTCGCAAGTTTCTTTCGCAGATTTGTGAAAAACTTTGCACTTCTAGCATGTCCCTTGACTGACCTTCTGAAAGAAAAGTTTTCGTGGAATTGTACTGACTATCACACACAATTTTTGGTCAGGTCGCGTTCCGGGATCAGCACTGTACGAACCGGAGCCAGGGGGGACCATTGTTGCGGCAAGCGCCGGACCAGTGGAGTCTTAGCGGCGGTATTGTGCGGGCGGAGCGGGTCAGCCCGCCGGCCTGGGAGACCCGTAGAAACGGGGGCCCTTCCGTCCGGCGGACTGGCCAACTCCGACCCACACAGCTCAATACCAATGCGAGACTCCACGCCTTGTCTCGTTGTTGCCGCAGCAGTGGTCTCCTTTTTCACGGCTTTCAGGGTGAGTGCGACAGGCTCAATATGGTCTATTGTGCCTGTCGACCTCATAATTGGATCTCACTACCGCTTACCATCAGGTGGAGTGAGGTCATCTTGTTAGCCTCTTTATAAAAAAAAAAAAAAAAAAACACAAGCATTTAACGTGTTAAAAGAAAAACTTAAAGAACGACCAGTACTTGCCTTATTTAACGCCAACCTTGAAACGGAATTACATACGGATGCGTCAAAAATCGGTGTTGCCGGTATTTTGATGCAGCGCAATAAAGAAGGTCAATTTCAGCCAGTAGCCTATTATAGCCGAAAAACAACTGCAGATGAACAGAAATTTCATTCTTTTGAGCTCGAGACCCTCGCAGTAGTTGCTTCACTTAGTCGTTTTCGAGTTTATTTGCTAGGGCTAAAATTTAAAATTGTGACGGATTGTAACGCATTGCGTACGACCTTAACAAAGAGAGACCTTATTCCGCGGATTGCTCGTTGGTGGGTGCAGTTGCAGGAGTACGACTGTAGCATCGAGTACAGAGCAGGTGCTCGTATGGCTCATGTAGACGCTCTCAGTCGTGCTCCGGTGGCTGAGCCACCGACGCAGGTTGAGGCCCATATAATTGATGTTTTACAAGTTGAGGTTAGTGATTGGATTGCGACTGAACAGGGAAATGATGACGAAATAAAACGTGTTAAAGAAATTTTGTTAGACGATGAGACTAAATTTGTTGCAGATGTGCGTAGTAATTATCAAGTTAAGGGCGATCTTGTGTATCGTGTGGTAGATGATGGTATCCGTTGGGTCGTACCAAGAGGCGTTAGGTGGCAGGTCTTACGAATGAATCATGACGATGTTGGTCATTTCGGCATTGAGAAAACGTTGAGTAGATTGAAGGCTACATTTTGGTTCCCCAAAATGCGTCGTTTTGCAAAAAAGTATGTCTCGGCGTGTTTACAATGTGCACATCACAAGGCACCATCGGGTCAAAGGGAGGGTTTTATGCATCCTATCCCTAAGATAGAGATGCCGTTTCATACGCTACACGCAGATCATCTTGGTCCGTTTGTTCGCTCTAGGCGGGGCAATGTTTATATGTTGGTAATCGTTGATTCTTTTACTAAATTTGTTAATATACGTTGTGTGAGGGATACGAAAACTTCGTCTGCAATCAAAATGTTCAAAGAACATTTCAGTTATTTTGGAACACCTTCAAGACTAATAACAGATAGGGGATCGTGTTTCACGAGTTCTAAATTTAAAGAGTTTACTGATAAACTAAATATTAAACACATTTTAAATGCCGTTGCAACTCCTAGGGCGAACGGACAGGTTGAAAGATTTAATCGCACTATACTAGATGCTCTCAGTACTAAATGTCATGGCAAAAATGAGAATACCTGGGATGAGCATGTAGGTGACATCCAATTAGGAATAAACACAACCATTAATAAAAGTACGGGTAAAAGCCCTTCAGAGCTGTTGTTTGGCTGTAAACTTGTCACTACATATGTTAGGAGATGTTATCACTGAAACGTCCCAGTTAGCGAGCGGTACCCAACTGATGCAGCTGAGATCAGATGCTAAGAATAAAATTGATAAAGAGCAAGAAGTAGCCAAGCGTAGGTTTGATAAGAATCGTCGCAGATGTACAACATCATACAAAGAAGGTGATTTAATTAGAATAGAAAGAACAGTAATAGATAAGGATCATTTAGGCAAATCTAAAAAACTAGTAGCAAAGTTTCAGGGCCCGTATCGGATTATGAAAATTTTACCGAATGACCGATTTTTAGTCGAAGACACTCCACTTACTAGGAAGGGAAACAAAAGGTACGAGAACATTGTAGCGATTGATAAAATTCACCCATGGCTTAATTTTAATGATTATTCTAGTGAGGCAAGTGAAAATGACAATGAATACAGCGACAAAGACAATGAAATCGATAAATAAATTTGTTTTTTTTTGATTATAATAGATATTTATGTGTACTGATTTACAGCTAATGAATAACGTAACTGAATTGAACTTCTCTGATGACTTTATTATGTTCAACCATAGTCAGGGAATAGCATAATTATTTTGAAATTGCATAGATGATTGCGAGTGTTGTTAATTGATATGATTTTGAAGCGATATTGATAGCGATTAAGATGCATAACTACGATGATCAGTGCAGAAAGAGAATGAAACTGTCCTATACTTCAGTTTCGCACAGATGATCATTTTAGATTTATGCTTTCTTCTGTAGCAGATGTGTAATTTTAATTATGTGTAAATTCTTGAGATAATGGTAAATATTTTGAATATTGTTTTGTCTAATGTAAGCACAAGTTATGAGCAGTCAGTGCGAGCTATGTTATGGGTGCGCACAGATGTTTGTAGATCGCGACAGATTGCGTTGTGCACAAAGTATATACGTGAGTCGTGAGCAAACAGTGCAGATAGCGAATAGCACCTAATAACTGGTCACGCATAGATGGCTGCAGATCATGACAGATTGTGTATAGTATTTAATATATTGTTAAGAACATTAATGAACTTTAAACAACCTTTCAATTGTACAATTAGATATTTCTTTATTTTTTTTTAAATTATATTGTTATCATGTGTCAGTGAGAGGGCTCACTTAGTGAAGGATGGCCGAGTTGTAAGGTCATCGCATTCTATGACTATGTTTATATAAATATTATCATATTTTGATTTATAATAATTATTGCAAGTGACGAGTATCGAGTAACTGTTACATTTTGTCACTAGTATCAGTGACTGTTATTTTGATTCCTTGGTCTGTCCGATTTGACGTTTATAATTTTTACTTGATACTCGTCACTTATTGCCGAGCTGTTGAACGGAATGGACGTCTGTAGAACAAATATCCGAATTACATCCGAAAATATCTGAGCAATCATCATTTTATTTCTGAGTTGAAGCCCATCCTTTCATTAGATAGCGCCTTAACCCGCGTGCAACCAAAATCTCCTCAGAAATGAGACATATAAAATTATAATAAATCTTTATTTGAACAATAATAATTATACATGGTTTGCTTATATCTAGCACTCTGTCGCATCAAGGGAGACACATGTCTTGGGCAACAAATAAAAATGTAATTACATGAATAATAATTAACATGTGGATATTTTAACTTATTAATAAAACTTTAAAAAAATATTTGTTGTTTTTAATGCTATTAAATCTCGTGTAATTTTTTTTTTAATTTGCTTTCATGACCTTTCTTGAACCATCTTCCGATATCGCGTCGGGTGCTCTAACCTCTGAGCTATCCAGGTGTTTAGTTACCAATGCGAATTTTTCCATCACATTTTACCCGATAGCCACAGGTGGCGCCACCAGGTTCAGCAATATATTGTTAATACGATAGTATGACTGTCTGTCGCGCATTCAGGCCAAAACTTCAGAACAGAAAATTCAATCGGAAAAAAATTCACGTCAGTCGCGATTCCCGGAAGGTCGGATGTTCTAATCCTCGGGTAACAGTGTATAAATTGATCCGTTTTAAAAAAAAGACGTGTGGCACTCGGAGACTGCCGCGGTAAAGCTATTGCATAGCATCGTCCGATTTCGGTGCAGCTCGTTTCGATTCGTGCGAGTTTCGTAGAGTCGTACAATACGTCATACCGCACGCACACAAACACCGTGCCGAAGTCTACCGAACTGAAACGACGTTAGACGATTGTGAGGTTTTTTTTGTTACGGAATTTCTTGGTTCGGTTGCCGCGCTCAAAGCCCGCGATAAAAGCTATGCAATAGCTTAAAATATTTTAACACCTAGTTCAAATTTTAGCACTTTAAAAATTTTAAATTTACAGTGTTACTTTATAATCGGTTGCGCTATAATTCAAAACATTAATGTAATGAGTGTGGTATAATTATTTTAAGTAATTAACGTGGATCTTTAATATAATTAAATTTGGGATTTCCATCATATTGGTTTTTTGATCTTTGGCTCGATCTTTTTATAAGGAGCATACAACAAAATAGCGCCTTAACCCTTAATTTATGTTTTAAATTTATGCTATCACTAGCTGTGCCCGCAACTTCGTCTGCGTGGAATCGTAACTTTCGCCAGCATTTTGATTTTAGGAAGCATTTTTAAAGTAATTACAGGACTATTACAAAATTAAATATAATTAAACTTAGTTATTGATTAGATTAATACCCAGGAAAGAACCTAAAATTGTTTACTGATTATAGGTGATAAACAACATACAAAATTTTTCATTACAAATCGGCCAACTAAAAGTGGATTCACTCGCCCAATTTTTTTTTGTCTAAGCAATGCTCTAGCCAAATGAGGAGAGTGGTAGCTCGGACTCTTCTAACTATAAAACCAAAATGTATTTGATTTGACAGAAACAGGTTTCAATGGTTGCAGCGTACTGTACCTATGTAGATAGTACACAAAACTGATGTTTGATATCAGGATGACTTCAAAAGGTAAAAAATACAAACTACCGATCCACTGCCTTAAGGTATCTATAAAGGACGTGTGTCGCCATGTGACGAATCACATTAGTATTTGCTTTGCTAGTTTGTTATGTGCCACTTTTGTAGATTTTATTGTGTTCGTAATAAAACAATGAGATAATAACTTTTATCGTTATTATCTCATTGTTTCATCATCGTAAGTTTAATGAAATGGAAACTTTTAATTACTTTTAGTATTTGAAGCAATATTGCGAAGTAATAGAGCACAGTGACATCTCTTGAACTAACGAAGAACTAAACACTCATATCAAATCTGACAATATTTGACATGACTTGCCAGCTAAAAACGTGATAGTTGGGGAGCCCAACAGGCGTTTAGCAGTCTTGATCAGACACAGATTCTGTCTTGTAAGATTTTTAAATGGAATTTTATAATATCCAACAATTTTACGTGAATGTTTATAAATTCCCCTCTATATGCTTAGAATAGCGATATCCCTCTATTTGAACATTCATATAATACCAAACAGCCTACCAATTAAAAAAAAAACAAACCAACAATGCAAACCAGTAAGCAAATATTGGAAAACTGACCACCTCCATACCGAAAACCAGATAAAAGAGAAATGTAGCGAATTTCATAAACTTTTCTAACTGGTTTCCCACATCAACCCAATCAGTTTTCTCTTCTTCAGAAAAACGTCGAAACCACATACATAAAACTTCTCCAAATCATTTACCAACAAAGCACAGCCGATATCAAACTGCACACTGAACGCCTGACATTCAAAATACAAAAAAAAATAGTTTAACAGGGTGACTCCCTATCACCAAAGCTTTTCAGTAGCACGCTTCAAGAAGTCTTCAGGTCACTATGATATTATAGGCAACAAAAGAAATTGGTGTATGGGATAGATGACTCACAAACTTTCGCCTAGCAGATGACATTTTCCTCATCGCAAATAAGTATACTTCGACAGAACTTAAGTCGATTCTCGAACAACTAAGCGCAGAAAGCTTTGAGGTTAGACTGACGATAAATAGACCCAAAACCAAGGTCGCGACCAACAGCACCTATGATAGGATAGCAGTCAACAGGCAGGTAAAGCAATATGTAGAGGAGTATAAACTTGGGCTAGGCAGTCTCCTTCGAATACAGACAGGACAAAGAAATACTCCGTAGAGCAGACAACGCCTGGAAAAGCTTCTGGTCTATGAATGGGTATATCAAGGGTGACCTTCTTATATCACTGAACCGCAAACTCATCGACATTTTCATACTGCCTATCCTAACATATGGGGCAGAATCTTGGTCCTTCACCGAAAATCAGAAATCCAAACTCAAGGTTTTTCAAAGCGCTATAGAGCGGAGTATCATAGATATTAGGTAAAAAGATAAAATAAAATATACCACCATCCACTCCCGTACTGCTGTTTTTGGTCAAAACTGATGTGGCAATGGGCGCGGAATGTCTGCAGGATAAAGAACAATAGATGGACCAGAATTCGCGGGCCTGAAGACGATTTTCGCCGAAGATGAAGACCCAAGAAAAGGTGGTATGAAGATCTGGTCCATGTATCAAAGAACTGGCAAGTCCTAGGCTTGGATGAGAGCAATGGATGGGTTTGAAGGAGACCTATGCCCAGCAGTGAGATGATACATGTTAAGAAAAAAAATTACAGATTATTGTACAGGAGGACTTTGATATCAACTTGAACCTCCTGCATAAAATTGTAACGCGCTAAAGTATCTCAAGATTATGATTTTGTCTTTTTCAATAGACACAAACATTAATTATGACTTTATGCCATATACAAATCGTTACAATTTTTTTAAGGGATTATTTAACATGCACTTTGAATGACTGACACGATCAAATAACTTTTTTCTTTGTACCGCTTGTTACCAGGCAGTCCCCTTGTATTAATCGCTGACCCCCCACTTATAAAGAAAGTATATTAACTTTTTTCTGATTTAGCGTAATCTTTCAATTCAGATTCCATGTCGTTTAAGTAAGTGCAAATCCAGCTATTTACCTCCCCTACTATGACGTTTTTCTTAATAAAGTAGTCCGTATAGTCCTAGTCAGAAGGTTGATTTTGGTCGATATACTTTTACCATTTTTGTACGTGATCTAATAAAATTAGATTTTTAACGATCCTACAGGAATTTCTGTGACTAAAAGTATTTAAGATCTTGACCGGTGATGTAAGGTACCACCATGCAAAATTTCATTTAAATCGGTGTAACAGTTTCAGAGATCAGTCAAATATTTGGGTTTTTTTTAATATCCCACGGGAACCAGTTAACTGTCAGTGATTTCAAGTATCCTATGTATTTTTCCGTAATTTAAGTTACCTTCGTGCAAACTTTCATTTAAATCGGTTCAGCCGTTTAGGCGGTCAGTCGAAACAAACAAACAAACAGACAGAGAAAATTTTTTTTTTTGAGTATGGGGATGTGTTCTACTACTCTCAAAACATATCCCTGACTCGTTTTTTTTGCGTTTTTCAAAAAAGTACAAGAATTTTTACCTCTACGTTTTTATTATAGTATAGATAGATAGATAGATAGATAGATAACGCTTAAACTATTCACCCGATTTTTATGAATACAATTTCGAACGATACGCTTTGTAACCTCGATAACATAAACTGACTTCGCAAAAAAGGAGTTAGAAAATTGTGAATGAAAAGATCTTCACCAGAGCAAAAGAAATATTGTGTTTAAATAACAATTTTCACGCGTTTGTCGACCGGAATGAGAAAACGAATTCTTGGGAATGAGACCAACTCGCTCTAGTTCTTGAAACTCACTTTGCATTTAAATAAATATCTGGGACATTTCAATAGGAATCGAACCCACGACTCTTGGAACCACCAGCCAGCGTCGTCAACCACTGCTCCACCGAGCCTAAATAAATTCGATACATAGATAAATATCAAACTACATCATACATACATCTGATCTCATTGTAAACAGCTTAATTTTGTAGACAATTATATGGAGAATTTTTAAGCTCGCCCAAATAATCTACTATTAAAACTGCAATATCTCGTCGAGTTATCGAGATGTCAAAGTGATACTTTCGTGCCCTCGTGTTCGAGTGGTCCATCCAACTATATCAAAATAGTTAAGTACCTATGAAGGTAGGTTACGTAGGTAGTCTCTAGGCTATTTATATCTAACCTAACCTAACCTACCTTAGATGTCTAACTACCGTTCAATGAAGTTTAAAGACCACAGACCGCTCTGGGCTACAGGTACAACCTCCACCCACATATTACTTAGTTGCATTCATCCCCTCCCACGTCATTTACTGCAACCCCCCTCCCCCTCATCTGTATGCAAATAGACAAACTTCGAAACGAAAGCTGATATGTAGAGGCTCTTGGATATGAATGTCTGAGCTTTTGGCAGTTAAGGTTCTATTTATGGAAACGGTGGGACAGAAATAGAACGCTTCGTTTATGTAATTTTAAACCTTAGGATATGAAAGATGATGCAGTAACTAGAGTTGAGAAGGGTATGCTTAGATGGTTTGGTCATGTTGAGAGGTAATGAAAGATGATAAACGAAGTGTACGTATATATAGAGAGGTTATAAATGAAGATGTCGATAGGAAGACCAATAAAAGCCTACTTTCAGGTCAAATCTTGAAGAAGGGTCAAATCAAAAGTACCCGTAATCGAAGAGCATGGATGAAGAGGTGATGGATGTGAAAGAAGTGAAAGTGGTGTGTTAGAGATCACTTCCTGCCATGTGCTACATGGCAGTGATCTCTGCCTAGAAAAAAGGTGTTTTTATGGTGTATTAGGGAATTTTTCGGGCCCAAGCGTGATTGGTTATGACAAGATACATACTTTTGAGAACCGCGGTACATAGTAATTTTATTAAACGGTGTCTTTATCACTTTATGACATTATGGCTCGCCATTTCACTTATATAATATTGTAAAAAAATAATTATTGTATATAAATTGTTTAAAATATTATTAACATATTTCGCTAACGATTAACAGAATTTTATGGAAAAATGATATACATATTTGTGTATATCTGCTTGTTAAATATTTAATAAGTCAATAACAACATCGTATAGAAAACTTAGTTTTTTTAAGTTATAGCAAAATTAGTTTTATTTCTAATTTTTTATGATTACTAATCACGGTAGCGTGAAAATGTCGCAAAAAACAGGGATTGTCGGAATTTGAACATCACAAAAACTTTGTAATTTAAGTATGTAAATAAGGTGCCCGACCGATTTCGGCCATGGCGGCCGATCTCAACGGAGATCAGCCAAGTGCGCAGGACATATTATAGTGCACAAAAGTGTGCGCACAAACACAGGTGAACGCTCTGTTCCCTTACTCTCATAGTTCGAAAACACGGCAATCCGACATGACCGATGAGAGATTGGGTGCAGGACTAGTATCAAAACATTAATGCCCGGCAGGACCGGGACATAACCACCGATCGTGAGCGGCACACGCTCTAACCAACTGAGCTACCCAGGCATCACGTCATCAATGCGAATTTCTCCATCACTTTACCCTTGAACTCCGCCCCCGTATCAGATACTATCAGATTTTTAAAATGTTTCCGGTTAGTATTGTCTATTACTTTCGCTAACACTACACATTGCTGTTCGTTAGTCTGACTAAAACTCGAGAACGCCCGGACCGATTTAGGTAATTTTGGTTTTAAAATATTCGTTGTAGTCCAGAAACTATAGAAAAAGAATCAGTTTTGGCAGCATAAAATTCGCCGAGGCCACTAGTTTGAAATAAAACTAATTTTACAGATTAAACTCGCGTGTATTGTTACTTTAAACATATTATTTAGAGACCTGACGTTTCGAGCTCTTTACAGCGCTCGTGGTTACGGGCAAGACTTTAACCTCTTCTTGCTTTGCCCGAGATTTATAGATTTTACCCAATCATAAAATTGATAGCACCTTTTTAAGTAGCACCAAAACAACAAAAACTAAACTAATGCACAAGGCAGAATGGTGGCGACGTGGTCCACAACCCGTCATGTCACGTTTCCCACAGAGGTGAAAAGTGGATCGCTGGAAGTGATCTCTGCCTACCCCTCTGGGAAAAAAGCGTGATTTTATGTATGTATGCTAAAACAACAAATAAAAATGTTTTCACACGTTATATCACTGCTATCTTCGCTGCATTGTACATTATTATGTTACCGAAGATTTCAGACCGCGTAGGCAGACGATAGCTACTATATTTTCCCTGGGAACTTGGAATCGGGTGTACCGAGTGTCGTGTGGGCGGGTGGATCTTGTCGACGATCTTATATCTAACAGTTTAAAGAACTTTATCATCTGAAATATCCATTTAACCACAAAGAAAGGGGAAAAGAAAATACATATATCGATCACCGTAAACTTGAGTCAAGATGACGGCATTTATTGATATTTATTTGTGAGTTGTGGTAATCTATTTTGAAATTGGACTGCATTCGCAATCTTATGTTAGGTAAGTATACATGGATATAGATACATGTATATCACTGAGGAGGAGGTATATGTCTAGGAGTGGTCTGAAATGGGCTGATGATGATGACTTATATAGGAGTATATTTAAGGTATTCCATTATTTTAATTGCTTAGCTTTTAATGAATACTGATACTTGTTTTATGTTTTAAGTGAACCTTATTAAAAGCCTAAATATGTCGACTAATTGCTTTTTGATTCGTCGCTAATTAAAACCAATTTGATAATTGATGTATTTGTTATGGACCAAATGATAAATTGGGCATTATTCATACTGCCCGGTCCATATGAAAAATGCCCAATATGAGAGTGCGATTCAATAAAAATCATTCAAATAATCATTTTGACCGGGCATTATACATAATGTTTATCACCTTTTGGGCAAAGTAATACAAACATATTGTGAAGAAAAAAACTTTAGTCATTTGATATACAATAGTTTAATATAAAAAGTAGTTACGCCTCTAAAAAATATTGTGGCGTGAAAAAATGTCATAACAAAAGGGGGTAATGGACATAATTTGGCGGCGTAACTCGTAAGACACGCTATTATTCAAAATTGCAATTTAAATAAAGACGTTTACACCCAAAATCGTTGAAAAAATGAGTGTCATTATTATTGTTAGTGTTGATGCGCGGGGGGATTGAGATTACGGAGACATTGGCTATTTATTGTTTTTCCTCGTTTCTGCATTTTAAATCAAAGTCCAAACACAAAGCAAAATCAACGTCCAATAACGCGTCAAAGTCAACGTAACGGTCACAAAAAATAATAAATACACGGAGTAACGTAATCTATGCGCACATGTACTAAAATGGCTGAATACATAGATAAATGGCATGAAGTGGCACAGGATCGGCCTAGGTGGAGGTCCTTATTATCGGAGGCCAAGACTCGTTTTGGGTCGCTGCGCCAGTCTAGTAAGACTGGACTAACATAGATAAATGTATGGTCAATACACAGCAGCGGGGGTTACGAATGATAAAATTAATCAAATTACGTAAAAAGATAAGTGAAGTTTCCCAAATACAAAAATTATTCATCCTATTCTAAAAATTTCGCAGTGAGTATTACCTATTACGTCACAATGAAAACGTGTCAAACGCGTACATAACTTTGTTTTATTATTAAATTATTTTAAAGCACAAAAGACAAATATTTACCTCAAATTACGTACAATTATCATATTGCCCAATTATCACATGGCCATATAATAATGCGCGCGCATTGTGATAAATAATGAAGTTGAAATAATAATTAATCACTTGGCCCGATAGGGCTAGACATTATACATAATGCTCGGGCATTATTAATAATGCTCACATTAATCACTTGGTCCATAACATATTCAATCATATTCATATCAATCAATTCTTTTTGCATACAGATAATTCTCTATAATAGCACGGTAATATTATAATAGTCTGCACTGTAAAAAAATAATATTATATCTACATATTATCAACCAATAGGGGTTTATGGTTGGTACTAACAATACGAGCAGGAATGTATATGAAAGGAAAGAAAATGATTCATTTGGTATAATTTCGAACAATTGTACTGACATATCTTGTTAATTTGAAAATAACTCTTTACAGTAAAGGAAAACATGGTAAGGAAACCTTCACACCTGCGAAGAAATTCTATGGTTTAATGAAGTTACTAACCCACTCTTGGCCAGCGTGGTGGAATAGGCCTAAGGCCTAATCTCTTTCTCTCTCTTATCGTATGGTTGATGAACAACCTGGTGTCAGAGTTTTTAAACCGCCCGTAGGCCTCTGACATGGCTTCGCACACCGTCGAAAAATTTCTCAGGTGTGCTGGTTTCCTCACGATGTTTTCCTTCACCGTTAAAGCGTCGAATGATGGTACATATGAATAACAAGCATCGATGGCCGAGTGGTTAAGGTCGTTGCTTGCCGTGCGAGAGGTCGCCAGTTCAAACCCCGCCAGGTACCAATGTGTTTTTCAAATTTGAAGGCCTAATCGCCCTAATCTTAAGGCGGGCCCTCGATGAGGACGACAATGAGATCAATTGAAAACCAACATAACACAAAACAAATAGTAATTATATACTAAAGGTTATGTTTGTTTAGTATACCTACGCATATATGTATGTTATACTAACACCACTATTCGGCAACTTTCAGGAAACACTACAGCGAACTTAACGACGAGGAACTTGTAAATATATTCTAAAACTTTCGGTTTAGAAAAACACAGGTTGCCCTAAAGACTGTTAACGGCAGGTGCTCTGAATAATCCCTTCTTAGCAGGTATATCCGCTTCGAAGGGCCGAAGTTAAGGGTCCAACGAATTGTAAGCCCTTTGTGGTTAATCTAGCGAGGGATGTGTTTTAGCAACATCTTTGGATATTCAGCTCACTCTATACACCTACTCCCTAAAGATCAAGTATTAGTGCAATAATGTTCCTAGGTTTGAGATGCCTGTATTCTTCTGGTTTTGGATAGGTCATTCCCAGAAGTCTGAGCCTATGTCTGGCCGTTATTGTTAATTCATTTATAATTGTATCCATCTTTCTTCATTTCTTCTGTTGTGTCACTCAAAGCCAAGGTTTTGCCAGAATATAACTGCCGTCGCGTCCTTGCGACTGCTACGGCACATGGACCCGGCACATGTTGTTTAGCTCATCATTCATCTCGACGGTCCCTACGTATAAAGCGACATGTCAAAAACATAGGTTTACAGGAGAGCGTGATAAAGGTTCAAATCTCTCTACAAATTTTGGTATGAACAATTTTAATAATATTTTTACTCCAAAGTTTTATTAGTTTGAGGAAGTTTGTAACGGTATTGGTACATATTTAATTTTTATCGATTTTCTTGATAAAACTGACAGTTGACCGTTTTTACTTTGTTATCAAAATGAAAAAATACAAGACAAATCTAAGATATCTGTATATACTTGGGTAATACCAACTCAATAAATTAAATTATTTTTCAAGTCAATGTTTAATGAAAATATAAATTACTGTCATTATTTTCAAAACCATACCTTAAAAATCTTTAGATAGCTATCCTTAAGTATAAACTATACATTAATGGACACATGTCTGTTTTTACGTTGCTAGTGTTTAATACGGCACAAGTATAGAGCCAAACGTAAAAAAAGACAAGTCCATAATAAAATTAATACTGAGACACCGGTTTATAAATAAAATCTTATTTTAGTCTCAGTATTAATTAATTATTTAAAGTACAAGTTTTTATATTAAAGAGTTATTTTTTTAAGTGAAAATCATCTAACAAATTAACTTTTTTTATATTTATTTGTAGTCTCATCGTAAATTTCAGTTCCTCTTATCATTAATAATTATTAAGTAATTTCAGTATGTGAAACAAAAAATAATCACAGCTTTATTCAGACGGAGCGCTGCACACCTTTGTGAACTGTCAGAAAGGGTCCAAAAAGGCACATCTGGCGGTTCAAAGGGGAGTGTTGATCCCGACACTAATGTACAAGCGGAAGTTGGGTATGGCAGAAGAAGCACGACAGTAGGATAAACGCAGTGGAGATGCGAGCACTTAGAAGTATGCTAGGAGTGAAACTGAGTGATAGAATTAGAAATGAAATAATCAGAGAACGTTGTGGTGTGAAAGAAGATGTAGTGACTAAGGTTGAGAAAGGTATGCTAAGATGGTTTGGTCATGTTGAGAGGATGAATGAGAGACGATTAACGAAAGGCAAACATAGAAGAAGCATAAATGGAAATGTCGAAGGTCAAGAAAGACCTTCCATGACCAAATAGGCCAAAGTTTGAAGAAGGGTCAAGTACCCGTAATCTACAAGCATGCATGAAGAGATTGATAGATGTGAAAGAAGCGAAAGTGGTGTGCCAGGACCGTAGCACATGGCAGGAAGTGATCTCTGCCTACCCTCTGGGGAAAAAGGCGTGATTTTATGTATGTATGTATGTATTTATTCAGACTATAATAATAATAATAAAGATGATTATTATTCTTACAATTATTGTCTCATCGTGAACCACAGTTTCTCTTATCATTAACAATTATTAAGTAATTTCAGTATGTGTAACAAAAAAGAATCACAGGTTTATTCTACTAATTGTATGTAGTGTTGTTCTAAAAGGAACACAATTTTTATAAATAAAGCACATAGAGGTAATCAATTTCTAATCTTCTTCATCCTGCCTGACCTTTCTCTTCTTTACCATGATTAAGATTCTTATAGAAAATATGATACTTTTTTGGAATAATCATTGTATCACATAAATGTTTTAAGTCTTTGTATTTTACTTCAGTGATAGGAATTGCCTCTTTGTATAATTTCTCTAGAATCAGATTTTTCCTTCTTCTATACTCCCTAGTATTTTTATGTTATGTTCGCAGTTTAGAGTTCTATAGCTTTCTTCGGAGAAGTTGTATTTAAATTTAACAATGTCTGGGTGAGCCCCTTCAATTTTTACTTCTCTTATTTTATTCCAAAAAAATTTATCAGAACTTGTATCTTTTTACCACATGAACACGAATCGACACGTTTTTTGGGGAATCTCCCGTAAATAACGTTATGTTTGACATGACCGCGCTCGCTAGATTTGGCGCGCATTTTAAAACAGAGTACAAAAGGATATGTATAGATATCCGCATCTACGACATTGCTTCTTTGTAATTATCACACTTGTTCTCTTATACGTTCCTTAAATTGGCAAAAGTATTAATATTTAGAAAAAAAAATATATATGGGCGTATGCGTAAAGATAAATCATTGCGAAAAATGCAATAAAAAAAAAACACTTTTTTTACATGTCCTTATATACGTAGGGACCGTCGATCTATCCTTTTGATCATTTTATATATTTGTGTGTTCTATTTTAGTTTGTGTTTTTATTTTTATGATCAATTAATGTTTTTCATTTCTTCTTTTCTTTCCGAAGTACAAGTGTAAAGTACCACCAACACCAACTTTCTAATTCTGGGTAAGTAATAGGAATCGAACCTAGAACTTTCTTCATAATGCGGCGCTAAAAATAGACTCAGAGTATAGTTACGAGTAGGTACAGAGTTATCGAAACAAATCAAATAGACGCAGTAATTTATCACATTGTAGTGTGTGCATACAGTAGAAGAATTCAGTAAAGCATGTTTTCAAATTTATGTAACACTAGCGGCCCGCCTTGGCTTCGCACGGGGGGACTTAAGATTTTTTACATAGTTTTACGTTTTATTATTAAACCATTTACTTCGAAATCCCGTCGCCAAAATGACATTACTTTGAAGCAAGGATCTAATGTTCTGTATGTATCTAAATAAATCATTAAAACGATTGTTATGGGTAAACTATTAAAGATAGACATTGCTCTCGCGGACTTTTTTAAAGATAATGTTAAGATGAACAATTCATCCATAGAGCATTTTTGTATAACTTTAACTATATGCTCAGCGCACGCCACGGAAGGCCTCAGAAACGATACTATTCTCCCGTTTTTGAAACATTTTCGGTTACTGCTCCACAACTATAGGACCTAGCGTGATATTATATAGCCTATGTTTCTTCTGAATAATGCAGCTTTCTAATGGTGAAAAATTATTGCAATCGGTCCAGTAGTTTTTGAGTGTATTCATTACAAACATACAAAAATACAAATCTTTACTCTTTATGATTTTAGTGTAGATGTAGAAGTGTAGATCTAACGAAATCATATACTTATTATGTACTAATTGAAATATTGTATTTTATAACATTTGAAATTGGTCTTATACCTCTATAAAGCGTTCAATAGGTATGTTGAACTAAGCGAACTTTTTAAGAATCTACATTTTTATTCTTAACCCGCATTGTATGTTTGTTCCTAGGTAATTTTGGGTGGAGTCTTGTAACTCTTGTCTGATTTGTTGTTCAAATTAAAAAAAAAATTACCTCAATTCTGAAAATAACCTCGTTTGATTGATTTGAAATTTTGGATCACAAATGACAATAAAATCAGTTTGGATCACAAATGACAATATAATATGTAGTTACTTTTGTGATTTCATTCTAAATTCAACATGGCGGCACATGCAAGATGGCGGCCGACTAATTGATCCTTCATATACTTAGGTAGGACTCCTATAGCATGAGTACGTGTCTAACCAATAAAATATTAATATAAATTAAATTTATTAAACAATCTTTTATTTCAATTCCTGAAAAAGAAAAAATATACATTGACTTTTCAAAAGAATATAAACAAAAGAGTTGTTGCAAGATTATATTCAAACAAATGATAGAAGAATTTTAAAACTATGGCTTTTTCTTTTTTAGGCATGGAAATAAAAGCTTGGTTTTTAAACCACACTGTTTCCCACCTCACTGTAGAACATACAGTCCAGCTCTATCCACACGCCTACGCCAGGAATCAAAGGCTGGACTGTGGACACTAATGATTTATTGTCCGGTATGCGGGGTAACCGTATATGGGGGGGATGGGGCCCTACCAAGATCTTTGGGCCCAAGCCAACCTCACGTGCAAGTGCGTACCCCTGCTGATCAACGAACGAGGCTCTGGCACCAGCTTTCCCTCCGGGGTTGGGTGGTCGGACGGCAGTCGCTCCCGTAAAAGTGAAACACGCCACTCAACAATGGAAAGTAAGATCAAGGAAAGTGCCAGGAATAGGGCGCCGCCGCAAAACGGCGCGCAGGAGTTTCGCCCGACTCCTGTGGCAAGTGGGCAAGGGCTACCGCGTTGGGGACGGACGCGGCTAAAGAAGTTAGCCCCAACCCTACGGAAACTCCGCTTCGCGACGTGGAACGTGGGCACGCTTACCGGTCGCGCGAGAGAGCTGGCCGACGCACTCACCAGGCGGAGGGTGGCAGTGGCGTTCCTGCAGGAGACTCGGTGGAAAGGCAGCAGATCCCGGGCCATTGGGAATGACTACAAGCTGATCTACACAGGAGCACCTAGTGGAGAGAACGGGGTTGCGGTAGTGCTGTCCGGGGAGTTGCAGGATGACGTGTTGGAGGTGAAACGCTACAGCGACCGCTTAATGGACGTAACGGTGCTTATCGAAGGGGTTACGACCCACTTGATAAGCGCATACGCTCCACAGGCTGGTTGCAGCGACACCGAAAAAACTTCATTCTGGGATAGACTTGGAGAGGTGCTGCGTGGAATCCCACCATCTCAGGGAGTCGTTCTGGGGGGCGATCTGAACGGTCATGTGGGTGAGGAGCCTGAGGAGTTCGAGCGTGTTCATGGTGGCTATGGGTTCGGCAGACGCAACGCTGAAGGGGAGAACATCCTCCAGTTGTGTTCGGCTGCCGACCTGGCTATTGTGAACACGTTTTTCCAGAAGAGGCCTGAACATTTAATCACCTACAGGAGTGGGCGGCACGCTACCCAGATCGACTTCCTACTCACTAGGAGGCACCACATCGGCAAAGTAGTCAACTGCAAGGTCATACCCGGAGAGAGTCTCACTGCACAACACCGTCTACTTGTCATGGATCTCTGCGTGAAGCCCAAAGCCAAGAGCTTTGAGCGCTGTCGGCGTCAAATAAGGTGGTGGCGGCTTGACGATGACAAATCCCAGGTGTTCGTCTCAGCTATCGGCGACAAGTGCGCTGAGTCTGAGAACGAACCAGTTCAGAACCACTGGGACAGGATTCAGGCAACCATAACCGAAGCGGCGAAGTCAGTGCTTGGCACGTCTAAGGGTGGACGCAAATTTGACAAGGAGACTTGGTGGTGGAACGACACAGTCCAGAGGGAGACGAGGGTGAAGAAAACCCTCTTTAAAAAGTGGCAAGCGTCCAACTCTCCCGAAGATCGCGACGCATACAGGTCCGCAAAACGTGCTACTAAGAAAGCTGTTGCCAGAGCCAGGCGAGCCCACCTACAACCGCTCTACGATAGGCTGGAATCGTCTGAGGGGCAGAAGCTTATCTATAGATTGGCACGTTCGAGGGTCAAAGCGGCACAGGATATCTCCAAGTGCCGCTGTGTTAAAGACTCTCACGGTAACCTACTATGCGAGGACCTCGCGGTGAAGGAGAGATGGCGCTCTTACTTCCACGAGCTGTTAAACAAACAGCATAGAGAAGTGCAGCCACCGGACCTCCCTCCGAATCTTGGACTTGTGCCACCGGTAACGCCTGAAGAAGTAGAGAAGGCTCTTCGCCGCATGAAGAATCGGAAAGCTGTCGGAGCCGATGGAGTCCCCATCGAAGCCTGGAAGGCAATGGGTGGGCGTGGTGTGGGCATCCTAACTAACCTTTATAACCGCATACTAAGCACCGGCGGGATTCCTCGCCAATGGAGACTGAGTGTTATCACCCCAGTCTTCAAGGGCAAGGGATCAGTGCAGGAGTGCGGTAGTTATCGCGGTATAAAGGTCATGTCCCACACCATGAAACTATTCGAGCGGATAGTGGACTCTCGGATCCGTCAGGGGTGGACTGTCTCTGGATGTCAATATGGTTTCCGCCCCGGTCACGGGACTATGGACCCCGTTTTTGCCCTAAGAATCATCATGGAGAAATACAGGACGAAGAACACGTCTCTCCACTTCCTATTTCTGGACATGGAGAAGGCCTTCGACTGTGTTCCGCGTGAGATGATTTGGTGGGCCCTGAGGTCCAAGGGAGTGCCAGAAACGTATGTTGACATCATTAGAGACATGTACTGTGATTCCGATTCTGTAGTTAGGACCGCTGTTGGCGACACTTTGCCCTTCCGTATAACCGTCGGAGTACACCAAGGCTCCGTCCTGAGTCCGTTTCTCTTCAGCCTGATATTAGACGTATTGTCAGACAGCATCAGAGACCAACATGAGCAGCCACCATGGCTACTTATGTATGCTGATGATATCGCGCTGGTGGACTCGGACAGGGGACGGCTGGTGAGACGTGTTAACACATGGAAGGAATCGCTTGAGAACGGGGGTCTGAAACTCAACGTGGCGAAGACAGAGTACTTGGCCTGCAACACTACAGATCCCATGTCCGTCCGCATAGGCGAAGACACGGTCGAGCGCACGGACCGGTTCAAGTATCTGGGATCTGTACTCCACGCGAACGGCGACATCGACTCCGACGTCAAGGCATGCATTGCTGCTGCGTGGGATAAATGGCGGGAGGTGAGCGGCGTCATTTGCGACCCTAAAATGCCGGTTAAGCTGAAGGGACAGGTCTATAAATCCATCATTAGGCCTGTTCTCTTATATGGCAGTGAAGCATGGCCAGTACTTGAGCGGCACAAGCAAGAACTGCGGGTCACGGAGATGAAGATGCTGCGCTGGATGTCGGGAGTTACGCGAGCAGATCGCGTAAAAAACTCCCGTATTCGCGGCAGCCTTCATGTCCGAGACATCGCTGATAAATTGCAAGAGTGCCGCCTACGTTGGTACGGACATGTTTTACGAAAACCGGCAAACTACGTAGGGAACAAGTGTCTCGCAATGTCGCTACCGCCGGGTCCCGGCAGAAGAGGAAGGCCCAAGAAGGCCTGGCTTGACGTCGTAGTGGATGACATGCGTGCCAACAAACTCTCCGCGAAGGATGCTGAAGACCGTGCGAGGTGGAGAGTTAGGAGCAGGAAAGCGGACCCCGGGCTCCGCAAGGATGCAACCGGGAGAACGCTGAGATGATGATGATGATGATGATGCGGGGTAACCGTATGTTCATGGCACCCATTCATTCCAGATTAAGTACGGCAAAGTATTCAGCAAATGTATTTTTTTCTAACTGACTACAATGATGGCTTGGAGTAGCCTTGTCATCATCACCGGACTTGCAGAGGAGCGGACGGCTCTCACCCCTACGATGATGGCTTGGAGTAGCCTCGTCATCATAACCGGACTTGCGGGGGAGCGGATGGCTCTCACCCTTATTATGATGGCTTGGAGTAGCCTCGTCATCATCACCGGACTTGCAGGGCGATGGCTCTCCTCTCTCCTCTTCCCTTAAAATCTTCCGGTGACTAACTGCTGTATTACTCCTGGGTTAGATTCCTGGGTCGGGTTAAAATGGTGTGAGGTTTTCTGTTAAAAAAATACTCCGCCCGGAGTAAGGAAATAGGTGGATGCTCGTGACTCGGTCGTAATGCTAGTAGTCTAACACCTGATCTCTCATCCATCATTTAGAATTGCTGAAAAGATGTGGAATTTAATTTAATTTAAATGTAACATAATCCAGAATTAATGAAATCGACCTGTAGTTATATGGAGTTCTTTATTTTTTTGAAAATCAAACCAAAACTGTTTAAATATTTCATTTACTAAATATAATAATTTAAAAGCTTGTTCAAATTAATTCGGGCGTAAAATATGCAACCTTAAAATATATTTTAAAATAAGCTGCAAAGATATGATGGATCGGATAAGCGAGCTAATTAAAACATTTAATCAGGGGATTTCAGCGTAAAATGGTTTGTTGTTTTACATGATAATCAGAATTAATTTTTCAGCGTAAAGTCTGAGTGGGAAGAAAAGCTTTTTATCCCAGCGTTATTTTTATCACGTTGGGTAATCTTAGTCTTAATTAGCCTATAGCTACGTAAGACATTATTAAAGTGCACAAGTCTATGCGCAAACATAGAACTATCTCTATTATTCCGTAAAGGATATGAAAGCAAAGGTCCGGAGACGGAATTTAGCCAAATTAATTATCAGCCCAAATTCGTTCCTAAAAAGGAAGGATTAAAATGGAGAATAAATCCTTAGTCATATAAACGAAATCCATCCCCTTTGTACAAAGGACTAAAAAAAACATTAATGTAACCGGAAAGGTGTATGCTCTGTATGTGTCAAGGAGATTTATTTATTTATTTGTTTATTCAAAATCCACAGCTCTTAAAAAAATAAAGATGGAAGACACCGTGACGCTAGCTTAGTTAGTGACAGTTAACATAACGCAAAAATATCACCCTGACATTATGGGGCCACTCCCGGGCCAAACGATTGAGAATATGTCAAAAAAATCAACTATTTATGGTAATCCATTATGGATTACCATAAATAGTTGATTTTTGGTCTACTATCAATGGTCTACCAGCAGGTAGATTCAGTCAATCTACATACAGGATATTGACTATCTAAAGTCTTAGTCCATAGTCTTAGTACCAAAAGTCGCTAAGAAATAGCCTATTCACCGGATTTCAAAGCAATAAGGGTTAACGAGTTATGGTGGTGAATATTGACATGTCTGTCAATGTCACGCCAAAAATAACCAATCATGCTGCAGTTGGACCTCACGCATACGTATTGCCATCTAGTGAATTTCTCGTACGCGTTAACCGTCAATCCACAATCCTAGATAGCCTCTGCAAATACCAAAGAAGTGATAAAAGACATTCCCTAAAAATTTGTGTTCTTAATCCGAATCACAAAGTACTCAACAATAAAATCCCCGCACTGGCCACTTTTAAATTCCCCAAATCAATGTAAACTCAAACAAACCTTATTCCTCCTAACGATAAGCAATCGAAACCTATCAATCAAATTTAAAAAATGGAGCGTCGAGCGTTCAGCCAATCGAAAAACCAATTTCGAATTTGGAACATCTCCACGCCTACGACAAGAGTTGTATATCTGTGTGTAGTACACTCAGCTAAATTTGGGATCGTCTGGCCAGTGTTATGGCATTATGGACTTTATTCGTACGAGGTTAGCGTCTTGAGCGCGTCTGGTTCTCAGTGTAAGCCTGTACGTGGATACATTTCATTCTGAAGGCACCAGTTGCTCTATGAATGGGTCCATTCAATACTGAAGCAAGGTCTGCGCAAGTGCGGTATCGATCTGTCTCCATGGAGTGGGGAGGGGGCAGCGTGGTTCTCCAATGGTACAATGTCGTCCTACTAATATTGGTTATGGCGGCCGATCTCAATGGAGATCCAGTTGACTGTACAGGATAGTGTACAAGTGTATGGTGCAAACACAAGTGCACTCTCTAATTCCTCGTTGTTGACATTTGAGGATTCAAAATAACGGCCTTTGATTTACTTTAGTAATCATCCCATATTTACTAAGCACGGGGATCAATGTAACTAGCTTTTTGATTGATCGCTTAATCTCTTAGTCTTTGAGTATTGTAATAATAAGCGAAGTGTAAATATTTAGCCATTGGTCAGTACGTAGGTATTCTAATTCTAACATTAAAATCTTTAGATTTTTTCATAGAATGTTTTATAAGTTATGGCGATACGCCATCACTAAATAAGTAAAATACATTTTAAAGCCAAAGTTGTACAAAAACTCCACCACATACCTGAAAATTTATTTCCAGGTGAACTATCTTGCATGGAAAGCAATGGCCTTATAATCATATCTTTTTATCCAATAATAGGGATGATGAAACTTTTTATATTTTGATGGAGCTGGGCCCACCACACATCATTAAAAAAAATTGTCATAACTTGAAAACATGCCGACATATTACTGTTTCAATAGCACAGCTCATACAAAAAGTGACGTCACTTTTATGATATTTTGTATGCAACGCGTCAGGAATTTGTTCGGTAAGTATGAAAAATATTGCATTTATGAAAATTCTTTTCCCGAATACAAGGCAATCGGCTCAATTGGAAAACCGCCTCTCACCGTTACGTTAGGGCAAATAGATACTCATGTATAAGTAGACCGACTTACTACATTATATTTATATGCTATATTAACCCAGATTTCTAGGCTTTTCTTTTTAATACTACGTCTGGCCATGAACCTGCATTTAGCCTTGTAATCACTATCGGGGATGCAGTATTTGCAATAAGTTCTGGATATATAATTTTAAACTGTCATGGTTACACATTAGGAAACTGAAACTGTCCAGGATATTTATCATGTTGTTTTTTTGATTTATTATATATTTACCATGATGTTTCAGGATAGTTAAAAGTTATATTTATTCTTACAATAACTGTTAACATGTGATACAATGAGCGTAAATGCAAGGCATCATTGCAGGCCTTCAGGGTGAGGGCGGCAGGCTCTATAGGGTTAGCTGTGCCTGTCGAATTATCTGGACCTCACGAACTCTTACCATCAGATAAAGTGAGGTCATTCTTAACGTCGATTTAAAAAAAAAAACACAATCGGATTCATTCTAGTTTAGTTACACTAGTACCATACCGTAGAGTTAAGAGTCCTGTAATAAATAACCTCGATCAACACTTGTACGTGGTTTGTACTTACATATCTATTCAAACCAAATAAAATTGAAAAGCGTCGATGGCCGAGTGGTTAAGGTCGTTGCTTGCCATGCGAGAGGTCGCCAGTTCAAACCCCGCCAGGTACCAATGTGTTTTTCAAATTTGAAATTCATATGTACCATCATTCCACGCTTTAACGGTGAAGGAAAACATCTTGAGGAAACCTGCACACCTAAGAAGAAATTCTAAGGTTGTGTAGTCGACCAACCCGCACTTGGCCAGCGTGGTCGACTAAGGCCTTATCGCCCTAGTTTAGGGTAAGCCCGTGCCCCAGCAGTGGGGACGTATATGGGCTGATGATGATGATGATGAAAATTGAAGTGTCTCTTTGAAATATTAAAATAAAGAAATTTCACTAAATAGATACATCTATATTGGGTTCTAATACCAAAAACACATCTAAAAACATTTTTTGTCTGTCAGTTTGTTCCCGCTAATCTTCGAAACGGCTGAGCCAATTTTACAAGATACATTATAGGCTAAGTCGTGCGTGAGCGACCGCTAGTTTTTAAATAAATTGTTATGAATTATCGTACTAGGGCATCACATAAGTTTCTGCAAGTCTCAAGGGTGAGGTCGATAAGGAAGGCTCAATAAGTTCTATTGTGCCTATCGATATCGCATGTGAACGTCACGGCCCTTACAGGTGGAGTGAGTTCATACTAGAAAGCTAAAAATGTTCGGGATATTTACCATGTTCATCATCATCATCAGCCCATATACGTCCCCACTGCTGGGGCCGGGCCTACCCTAAACTAGGGCGATAAGGCCTTAGTCGACCACGCTGGCCAAGTGCGGGTTGGTCGACTACACAACCTAAGAAGGTTTCCTCACGATGTTTTCCTTCACCGTTAAAGCGTCGAATGATATTTACCTTGTTGTATTGTTTTAATGGGCTCCCGATATACAGATGAACCTGTGATCATGACGCTTGCAACAGTGCTGAAATATCGGGCCTCATTAAAACAATACAACATGGTTAATAACATTTTCAGTTTTCTAATGTGTGTAACCATGACAGTTTAAAATATATTGAGTTCATTTTGAACGTCATTTATAAAAAAGGGCATCTCAAGGGTATCAATCAATCAATCGATCACTTATTATAAAAGTTCATGCGTGATCCCTGCGGTCTCAATCAGAAACTATAAAATGGAATCCGCACAAAAACCATGGAAACCTTGATTGCTTTGAGAGATGCAAGCCTCCAATTTGTCATTTTCATCGTCATAAGCCTTTTATTTTAAGAGCTATGCTCGGCGTTTTCTGCGGAATTGAGTCAGAAATAAGCTGATCCGACAGAGAACCAAAGTCATCGACATAGCTCACCGTATAAGTATGCTTAAAAAAATATAAATATTTTCACAACATCACATATGTACATTGATCTGATCCCGTGGTAAGTAGCTTTAGCTTAAGCACTTGTGTTACAGATATCAGTTAGTGGGCTGGCCATATTAGCCGTAGAACCGACAACCGTTGGGGTAAACCAGTTCTGAGGGCCTACCATGAGTTGGCTATCGAAAACTTAGGTACTTACGTTAAAAACCTATCGAGTTGTTTTTTTCATACGGCCGATTTTAGTTCTTCACGTAACCACCAGCGGCGCTGTTCAAGTTTTTCATAGACATATTTACGTGGGCGATATCGAGCGCGTAAGTTTTAAACTCATGGTAGCCCTACTGGAGTGTATACTACGTCTCGGCAAACGTAGTGCGGGACGCCCTCAGGCCAGGTGGAGTGACGATCTGCGCGGGACGGCTGGTAGGAGCTGGATGCAAAGCTGAGTATACGCAGGAGTAACGAAGACGTGTGGAGACCTATGTCCAGTAGTGGACAAACCTATAGGCTGATGATGATGAAGCCTTTTATTGCTACCCCAGTTTAGGAATTATGCCTTCTTCGTAGAGCGCCATGCATATTGGTCTTGTGTCCAAATTTGTAAAAGTTTGAAGTTAAGCTAATTCAAAATCAAGAGTCTTGTGTTTATTTTATATTTCAGCTGTATCCAATGTATAATATTGGTTTCGGTTTAATTAGCAAGCGGAAATTAATCTTTTGTTATTCTAAATAAAAAGTTATAATGGTTTTCAAAGAAAAAGTATTAGTACACGTGAATATTACAGATACAGAGCAAACGCCGTATGGTAATTTTCGGCTATTTACATACATTTATATATAAAGCTAATAGCTGACCCTACTGAAATATTTGGTAAAGTAGTAAATTTTATAAAAATAATATATCAAAAGAAGATTCTACTTGTGCAAAAAAAAATCGATGACAAAATATTAAAGATATGTTACGGTCAATGTGAGCAATCGGTAATAATCTATAATCACCGTTAATTATAGATAATTACCGACGCACATGGTAAATGTAGTGAATTATTCAAATTTACCGGTAATTATATAAAACTCCCTCGCGACTGAGGTAAATGTTGACATTGCTGACAAAAATCACAAGTACTCTGCAATTCCAAACGTCACAAAACTCAATCCTGCAAAAATAATATTAACGAGAAAGAATTTTAAGAGTTCCACTGATAATTGCCTGCTTATTTGTTAATTTTATTTAACTTTAATTTTATAAGATTATATTTTTTTTATTTCAAGCATCTAACTTAAGCAGTTTTAAAATTTTCTTGCTAATACCTGTTTCCTGTTAGAATTTCGGGAAATCCTTTCTTATTGCACTTTTACGGTACCTAACCTACGTCCCTTCAAAATCTTACGTTCCAGTGTTCAAAGTTGACAAAGTTTCATACAAACTTACCCCCATATTATATTTGTTAATTTAATGAGAATATATTTTTTGTTTTGCTTAACCGAACAAAAGGTTTGGACTCTTGATATTCGAGGAATATTTTTGTTTGTCCGATGTTTTTAAACAAATTTTATTATAATTAGGACTAGAATTGTTTATATCACAAACAATTCTTCTGAATCAAATGATTCAGATGTTTACATAAATAAATAAATATTTGGGACATTTCCACAAACTAAGCACAACTTGTACCTACTTTTGGCGGCAGAGACTGATAAACATACATATATATTTATAAATACATACTTAAACACATAATCACATCTAGACACGATACAAACACCGATTTACATCACAAATATTTATTTGCCTCGAGTGGGAATCGAACCCAGGACTCTTGGAACCGCCAGCCAGGGTCACTAACAAAACCATTGTTTCACCGAGCCAGTCAAGTCAGTTTGATTTTATTATTTACCACAATTACAAAAAGGGTATGGTAATTTTATATAAGTACCGGTAAATGTGATTAATTCGATAGTTTTTACCACCTTTACCACGAGCACTGATAATTATGCATAGTTACCGGTAATTATACATAATAACCGCTCTATTCACATTAACCGTAACAGATATATTGGTATTCTATATTTATTATATTGGGGAGCCTGCAGAGCCTGTTGTGGGCTGCCGCCGGTGGCGTCGTGGTATTAGACTAGGTCAGTGTTCCATGACGCCGCCATACGGCGATGAGGTACACCGCGGTGTTTTAGTCGGTAAACCCCCTGGGCATTGCACCTAGGGTTTCCAGATGGTAACTTATCAAATCCGGGACAATTCTACTAAAACAATGTTGGCTCGTGGTTATAATAGAAAATATCTTAAATGTCTATACTAAGTACATAATTAACTATAGTTATAATAGTTATAATTATAAGATAAAATACTGTGGTAGTTAATCAAACGTTAAACTAATAAGGAAAATAAAGAGCACTTCGCCTAAATTACCAATTTTAAACTTTGGCAGACAATGGATACCTACTAAATGACAAATTGAATAGTAATAAACTAAAAAAAAGTTTCCGAAATCCGGGACAATAAGCGCTAATTACTGGACACGGGACAATCCCGGATTTCCCGGGCGGTCTGGCAAGCCTAATTGCACCCCACCTAGGAGCCACGGCTGGTATTTACCATCTCTTCGCCAGCCGCTGGGGAGTCCGACACACCACTGGGAGAGAACCCCCTCTCCCTGTGACGGGGCAAAAAGAATTTCACCACATTAAAAAGGTACCCAGCTCAATTGTCTGATCTCCGTTATGACTAACCGCCATAACCAACATTGGTCGGACACCTTATTACTAAAAACCTTTTCTAATAGCTTTTCTGATACCCACATACACATTTTCCAGCTACTCGTATCCAGTGCCATATGGACCCTATACTTTGGCAATGGCCTCATTTCTTGGGACCCTTACGGTATTCATTCTACCGAGGCAATGTCCGTTGAAATGGTGTCCTGGTTATCTAAGTAATAGATAAGTATCTTTGACTAGCTCTGTAGAACAGTGGTTAGTGACCCAGGTTCACTACCTACGGTTCCAAGAGTCGTGGGTTCGATTCCCACCCAATACAAATATTTGTGTGACGAACATCGGTGTTTGTTCCGTGTCTGGGTGTGTTATTAAATAATATAAATATCTATGTGACAACAACATAGAAACAATCATTACATCTCGTCATATTTCTATTTAGATCCCAAATCAGAAAGGACGAAAGGGTTCGAGAATGTGAATAAAGAATCTTGCGATTCGATTGTCATGGAATTGAATGGTATACCGCAAAATGTCATGTAGGTCGCTGGGTATTAAAATACCAGTCAAAATTACACCATTCGAACAGCCAATTAAACACCATTCGAATTTCTATTCAATGAATTTGTAATGTAAGATTTCAGATTTTCGCGTTCCATTATACTAAATTTATTAGTCTTTATGGGTCTACACGCGATATTAGGAGTAGAAAATTCATAGCTACTTACTGCCCTACGTTTCGTCTGGCTTACACTAATCATAGGCGCGAGCGACTCCTCCTTCTAATATCACGTGAAGACCCATAAAGACTAATATTGAATGAACTTGTCAGTAAAGATTGAGATTAAATGAGTCAGCATGGTCAATGGGGTCTATTGTGCCTGTTGACCTCATATGTGGAACCCCTGAGAGACTTTTTATAAAAAGTCAGCATTACTGATAAATCTGATTACTGATGATGATCGATGTAAGAATTTAGTTATGATTGCACTCTATTTTGGAATCCCTTACAAAATGCATATTGTGCAACTTTACTTATGTATTTGTTTTGAAGATAGCATCATCATCTCATCATTTTCCCGGTTGCATCCTTGCGGAGCCCGAGGTCCGCTTTCCTACTTCTATCTCTCCACTTCGCACGGTCTTCGGCATCCTTCACGGAGAGTTTGTTGGCACGCATGTCATCCACTACGACGTCAAGTCAGGCCTTCTTGGGCCTTGATTTGTTTTGAAGATAAATACGAGTAAATCAAAACTTTGAGTCGTATATTTTTTATACATGTATGTAATTTTAATTTACAATGCTTAGATTTTTAACAAAAATAAGATTTACACAAGAGAATTTACACAATAATTTCACAGTCCATAAAATACGTCCGTTCAATGTCAGACCCATCTGTAAGTCAATAGTTTTATCTTGTGCCCACACTGCGCGTCATACCTATTAAGAAAACGTCACGTGAATAATAGTACCTACAAAGCAAATATTTGGAAGCTCTTTTGCTAACACGTGCAAGTAAAATTGGGTAAACATACGAAAAATACGAAAATATGGCAAATTAGGCTGCACACTGTCCAGATGGGAGGCATTTTGTCGACCGGTTGCTATTACCGCCATACAGTTGCGTAAAACTCGCCAAGTGACTCTGACCTCTCTCGGTCAGGTCGCGTTCCGGGATCAGCACTGTACGAACCGGAGCCAGGGGGGACCATTGCTGCGGCAAGCGCCGGACCATTGGAGTCTTAGCGGCGGTATTGTACGGGCGGAGCGGGTCAGCCCGCCGGCTAGGGAGACCTGTAGAAACGGTCCACGGCACAGTACAGGGGCCCGACGGAGTCGATTAACCTCCGAAGGCTGCCCCACCAGGTCGCGCATAATCCCGGAGCGGCTCGTCGTACCGGGCGGTGCCCGGAGTGGGACCCGGCGTGTCCGCCTCCGAGGGGGTACGGGGGCCTTCCGCCCGGCGGACTGGCCAACTCCGACCCGCACCGCCCATTACCATTGCGAGACTCCACGCCTTGTCTCGTTTGTCAAACGTCAATGGTCACCTCTTTCACGTCCCCCATTCCCTCCAATATCGTTGGCAGCACAGCATACGCAAAATCGTCCTACAGCGGCACCCCAACTCTCCACCCCCTCCCTGTTTAAGGTGGAGTTCACTAACGCCGTCCATCAACATACAGGAGGCCGGTGATGTTGTTTCTGACGGAAACACAGATTGGCTGCCCTGTCGATACGGCATACTCACGCTATCCGGGCTATGAGCTGGAAGAGTCCTTCCAGCCCAAGGCAGGTGTGTGCCTTTTCGTCAGGGCGGACGTCTGCTGAGTCCGTCTTCGCTGCCTTGAAGACCCATCCCTCTCCATCCTTGGTGTGCACGAGGATTTAGGCTCTGTGAGCAGAGTCTACACGTGCATATACAGTTCCCATTAGGGTATCCATTCGAGGTTTAGACCCAATAATATTGACGACATCTCTCTACGCTGAACTGTTATGAATGACGATACCACTTAGGTATAAATGTCAAGCAACATTTATAATAGCATTAGTCTTCATTATTTTCCAATCGGTTTTACTTATCAATACGCTTTATATGTTAAAATATTTCAATATACATGGAACGTTCTCGTATCTCGTATCTCTTTGACTGAGTGTTCTGCTCAAAATTCCCGAGACAAAAGATAAAACTCTTCAAGAGATTGAAAAACATTTCAAAGATTAATATGAATAGTTTCTTGGATCTTATTGTATGAAAATTCAATCTCGAGTTAATAAAAATACCTTTGCTCGTCATAAGCTAGACAGAAGATCGTAAATATAACGTAAAGTGGGTGGCTAGGAACAGTCACTCATCTTAATATAGCTCTATTTTCGTCTAAAGTCCTAAAATATAATTTTGGCATATTTGTTTCGTTTAATCTCACAATAACAACCGTAAATGAATATACCGTAGCTATTTTTGACTGGCTCGGGGAACAGTGGTCCCTGGCTGGCGGTTTCAAGAATCGTGGGTTCGATTCCCACTCGGGACAAATATTTGTGTGATGAACATCGGTGTTTGTTTCGTATCTGAGTGCAATTATGACATAAAGGCACCAATACAATGTAACTAATAACACAATGTATTTAAGTATGTATTTATAAATATCTAATGTCATTAGTCTCCGACGCCCATAATACAAGCTCTGCTTAGTTTGGAGTCGGATGACCGAATGTGGAAATGTCACAGATATTTATTTAATTATTACCTATTTAATGAAATAATTATTCCTTTTTGAATGATTCTTAAAAAACTGCGACTCGCCGTAAAATCGACCAAAAATCGCTAGATGTGAACAGGCACTAATGCATAAATTACGTTATCTTGCTAACTGAGCTTGTGTTACGAATTTAATATTCAAGACCTATTAGATCTTGAATATGAAAATTAAATATTATCACTAGAACTGGGCTCTGTTTTGAAGTGGAATGTTGCCTTGAAATATATTATTTATCAATACCTATTCAAAAAACGAGATCACATTTCCGACATTACAGCGATAAGAATGACATTTTTCGTAAATGTAAATGTAAGGAGGGTTCAATATGAAATCGAAACCTTTTTTTATTCTGTATAAGTATGTGAATGTCTAAATTTTATGTATCGTACGAAAGAGTCCTGGAATAGGTAAATATTTTGAATAGTTGTAGACCAGGTACTGAAGTTGAATCGTATTTATCGACTAGCACCGTTTATCAGCGATTAGAACCGTTTAGAAAAACGGATAAAATAGTAGCCTCGTCATCACCACCGGACTTGCGGGGGAGCGGATGGCTCTCACCCCTACGATGATGGCTTAGAGTAGCCTTGTCATCATCACCGGACTTGAGGGGTAGCAGATGGCACGATCTCCTACTATGATGGCTTAGAGTAGCCTTGTCATCATCACCGGACTTGGGGGGGAGTGGATGGCTCGATCCCCTACGATGATAGCTTGGAGTAGCCTTGTCATCATCACCGGACTTGCGGGGGAGCGGAAGGCTTTCACCCCTACGATGATGGCTTAGAGTAGCCTTATCATCATCACCGGTCTTGCGGAGGAGGCGAATGGCTCTCACCCCTACGATGATGGCTTAGAGTAGCCTTGTCATCATCACCGGCTTGCGGGGTAGCGGATAGCTCTCATTCCTAGGGGGAGCGGAAGGCTTTCACCCCAAGGACGTTGGAGCCACGGTGAATGAACCATCAATCGTGTTATTATGGCTACTTTATAAGATATAGATGTTATAGGCAATGTGTATAATGCAGGCATTCTATACAATGCCTAGGAAATGTATAGAATGCCGAGGTTGCTTAGGCAATGTATGAAATGATACTCAATGTTTGAAGTATTTCACAATTTACCTAGGAAATGTATAGAATACCTAGGCATTGTATAGAATGCCGGTGGAAGCTTAGGTAATGTATAATATAATAATAAAGTAATAAAGTTTTTATTATTCAAAAGAACATTACAGAGTATACCACATACATAGGTACATAATATTAAAATAACTAAACTTATAAAGATATAAAGATGCTGTGCACTAATCAATAATACCTAAATTTATATACTATACTTTGCTACAAATGTTCGCTACGTAAACAATAGCGATATACTTCACAATGATTACCGTGATTTACAACTATTTTATAGATCGTATAGGCAAAATACGGTACATTCATAATGAGAGAAGATAGGCACAGCGAGCAAAAAACAAAATCATACAAAATTGTTCATAATGTTGGAGGTATACAGAAGAAGTAATTCATTACCTTCCGTGCTAGTTACAAACTGTGTTACGGCAAGGTAAGATTCACACTCCGGGATTACCATCCTTAAGACAAAATTAATAAGTGCCTTTTTTCTGCGGAGAAAATAGAAATGTCTAATATTATTTAAGTTAAAATGTTAAACTCTTTTGTATTAGTACAAAAGAGGTGCGCGCGCGCCGGTGTGCGCCCCATTGTATTAGACAAAAGAAAGCGATAAGGACTCGGGCGCTCCGTGTAGTATACGCAAAACAAACAGATATTGCACATTTTTTAGTTGCATAACATTTATAGTTTTACCACAGAATTAGGCGAAAATTTGTTCAATGTTTACACATCATCTATTTAAGTAAATATAATGAGAACACTTAAATTTATGAATATATTATATAATGTGAACCGACATATGAAATTATCTATAATTATATATTATTTATATAATGGTATCTGTAGTACATATAAAACAATAATGACTATACATAAAATATATAATATTACTATATCTTGAAAATGACATGTGCATACTTGCAATGCATATATAAATATACACATTCACACACATACATACATACACATATATAATTTAAAAACATTTATATAAAAGTGTTATATGCCTACACTATTAGTTATTTACACACTTGCATGAACTTTTCTGTTCGCTCATAGTCATAACCACCCAAAAATTCATCCAGTGTCCTTTTGCAAACAAATCTCGTTAAATTTTGTAGCGGTTTCATTTTACTAATACGATTGTACATTAATGGAGCACGAAAATGCGAGAAAAATTGAGCGAACGAGGTTTTACACGCAGGAACCTCATATACCTCATGAGTACGTCTGGCCGATTTTTTTGACTGTTCCTTAGAGTGTTGCCGAAGTACAATATTTTTTAAGTACAGTTGACGCACATTCAGTACATCGAACTCCTTGTATAGTTTTGTAGTAGGATATCTGTAATTTTTAAATGTTAATACTTTCAGGATTAGACGCTGAGCCCTTTCTATAATTAGAAGTGTATTTTTTCTAGCGCCACCCCAAGCAGAAATTGCATAATTAATCATTGATTGACATAGGGTATAATATATTATTTTGTTTGTTTTGTCGTCTCTCAAGTTTCTTATTCTTTTGTATATCGGTATAAGCTTGCGTATTCTATTTTTAAGTTTATTTACATGATTTGTCCAGTTCAAATTATTATCAATTTCTAAGCCTAGATATTTAACACTACTTGCAGAATCCAATAAAGGACATTGACAACTATTATAATAAGTACAGTTGGATGAGTGAGCTTTCAATGTAAAATCCGGATTAGGCAGGGTATTTTTCCTCATAGCAAAAGCAATATATTGTGTTTTTTTTACATTCATAGACAGCAGGTTAAAGTCAAGCCACTTTATAATATCCCGAAGACCCTTTTCAGCGATGTTTTTAACACGTGACCAAGATGACTCCCGGAAAACAATAACTGTGTCATCAGCGAAAGTAATTACTTTTGCATCGGGAATCACCATATCGCAGAGACCATTTATGTAGACCAGAAATAATGTTGGGCCCAGTACCGAACCCTGTGGCACACCAAAACTGATATTCTCTCTTGAGCTGAAATTATTCCCAATTTTGACTGTCTGGGTCCTGTTGCATAGATAATCCTTTAACAGATTTAATGGGATACCCCGTATTCCAATGGATTCCAGCTTGCAGATCAGTAAGGGAGTCGAGACAGTATCAAATGCCTTTGCCAAATCTAGGAAAACACCTAAGCATTTTTGTTTGTTATCTAGATTAATCACCACGTTACTTATGAGGCTTTCAATAGCATCTTCAGTAGATTTGGCTTTTCTGAATCCAAATTGGTTTTTTGAGAGAATATCATATTTTTCTAAGTAATTAGCAAGTCTATGATTGATTATCTTTTCTAGGATTTTGGCAATAGTAGGCAATAGTGATATAGGCCTATAATTTGTGATACTGTCTCTCTCCCCAGACTTAAAGACCGGCACAATAATGGAATCTTTTAATATCTTGGGAAAAATTCCCGAGGATAAACTGAGGTTAAAGATGTGTGTCATGGGTGCGAGTAGTTGGTGAATATATTTTTTAATAAACACCGATGATATTCCATCCCATCCCGCAGATTGTGTATTTTTTAGAGACATAGCCAATGTGTGTACTTCAAATTCGTCAGTTTCCATTAAATAAAAAGAGTTCACAGGGCACTGCTTGCATTTGTATTGTTGTACAAGATCTACCTCTGTAAGATTTAGCCTTTCTAAGATAGTATTAGACAGATCTGAGCCAACTTTCGCAAAAAAGGAGTTAACATGATCGATGGATTCTTGAGGAGTCGTTTTTATGTTTAATAATTCAGTAGGTTCTTGCGATTTACCAGGTGATTCTAAATTACATACACGCTTTAACACGGACCAGGTCTTTTTCATGTTCCCTTTATTGTTGCATAAGTCTAGTTTATCATGTGTATTTTTCAAACTGTGTAGAATGTTGTTGCAGTGATTTCTGTAACGCCTGTATGTGATTTCTAGATCTTTGTCATAGGGATTTTTTAAGTGCCTTCTGTGAAGTATGTCTCTGAACCTCATACAACGCAAGAGACCAGGTGTAATCCAGGGCTGAGAGGTTTGTCTTCTGTTCGGAATTGAGATTTTCCTAGTGCTACTTTTGATTATATGGGTAATATGTGCAATAAATTTTTCAGTGGCCTTGTTAGCATCTTTCATTGTCATAACCTCACTCCAGTCAATCTCCTGCAGCCTACCATAAACCTCGTTGTAATCAATTTTCTGCACTTGTCTGAGCCTGTTTCCTCTATGAAGTTTTTGCATATTCGGTACTTTAATAAATAGACTACTGTGGTCTGTAACAGATGATTTGCAGATTATTGTTATGACCTTATCAGATGACTTAACAAAACAGTGATCGATGCATTTATTTAACCTGGTAGGAAACAGGTGACCGGGCAGAAGTGAGTGTATAGCGAGGAGATCTAGATATTCGTCAGATCTTGAATTTTCATTGTTTTGGCTGATATCTATATTTAGATCTCCAGTTAGGTAAATATTAGCTACATGTTTAAGATCAGACAAAATTTTATCCAAGGAGTCAAGAAAACCATTGAGTAAATAAAACGATGGAGATCTGTATAGGCATACGAAGACATGACTCTCAGAGAGTTTCATCACAAGGCAGTCTGCGTCCGTTATATCTGGTTCATATACTACGACATTTTTTAAATGACTTTTGTAGTAAATGACCACGCCACTATTCTGATTAATGTGTCTGTGTGTATGAAAACTATTATAATTATTTAATACTGGAATGTGATCCGAATGCTGTAGCCAACATTCAGTGAGGATTATTATGTCATGTTCAAAGTTAAATCGGCTCAAGAATACATTAAAATCTTCAAAATTTTTATTAATGCTTCGTATATTTTGAACAATAATTTTAAGCGAACATTCTTTATCGAGTTTGTATTGCGAAAAGTCCTCCGGATCCTCTGCCAAATATGATTCACCAACGTTGATATTACTATCTACATCAGTGAAAACATCAATCACGCTACTATCCATGCCTGTAATAATTATTTTGGTAAGAGCATAGTAATTTTGGCTGAGGATAGGAGTTTTTGAGATTTGCAAATCGATGCAAACGGATGATAATGATCACATCTTGAGCAGGAGTGACGTATTCAGTGTGCAAATAGTTGAGTGTAGTCTGGGTGTAGATAATGAATAAATATAATGTATAAAATGGTTCACAAAACATATTAGATAAAAATATAGATAAACATACAGAGCATGCATGCAAAGAATCAATACAGAACAATGCCATAAAGTTTACAAACAAATACCAGAATCTATGCCATTGTTCATGTTTACCGGATAGTCATGCGGCAGTTAGGTCGTTCACTTGACGTAGAGAGCTGATTACGATGGCTGGTTGACCATCGTCCTTGCGAAGTAGTACGTTCCCACGTGACACCCAGCAGTACTTGTACAATCCAGTATTCACCAACTCTCTAGCAGCGGCCAGTAACTTCTTTGACATAGCTGTGAGGGACTCCGATATATAGATCCGTGCTCTTGAGTCTTTAATACCCACATTTTCGGCGCATAACGGACTTTCTTTGTTATTGGAATAGTATTTTCGGGCTGCACTCAACAGGATTTCCTTATTTTTGACATTCTCATATTCAATGATAATTGGTCCATCATTTTTTCCTCTTCTATAAATATTCATGGAGTCAGCGGCTGGTTGTATACTCAGGGTATTGTATATCTTGCAGACTATCTGGTGTAGATCTTCTTTTTCTTTCCTTGGTATATTTCTTATTTCAACCTTTTTTCTAATTAGTTGCTTCTGGATTCCGTTCAATTGATCTTCCAGTACATTGATTTGATTCAGGGCCGCTTCATGCTTAGTCTCAAGAACTAAAACTCTGTCATTAATCTCGGCATATTTAGCAGCATTTTCTTCAAGTAGCTTTAGAATTTGCGCATTTGAATCGAGTATTTTGCTGTTTTGGAGTTTTAACTCGGCCATTTCAGAATTCAGCATCTCCTTGAACGTCTGCATCAGTCCTTCTTTTAGATCCTTCAAATCGTCGGGAATTTTGCGTTTTCTCACGTTTACATTTTTGTTTGATTCAACATCTTGTTCACCAAAATAGAGATTCGGCTGCGATGAAGAATTCGATTGTAATCCAGATGGCGACCGAAGCATTTTGTCTGACTTTTTTGCATATACTACAAAAAACTGCGTAACTTGCAATTTGTAGAAGCACTTAAGTAAAATTTCATATACACAGAAATCACACCCTGCTACCAACGAAACACGGTCCAAAATCGATTAATAAGACTTATAAGAAATAAGCAAGCACGTCTTTCTGCGACTACTGTCCGGGCGAGATTGATTGTATTTAATCGATTTGTCTTCTCCGTAATTTGGTTAGTTAGATAAGTACCTACTGATCTTTTGAGAGCTCATCCTAATTTTAACTGTCACAAGCAGATAGCGCTGATTAAACATATTGCATTTTCTCGGTTGGTATGCCGAGTTTTTTGCGTATTGAGCGTTTGTCACGTAGGAGTTCAAGGACAAACTAGTTTGGCCTAAGCTAAACTAGTTTTTCCGTCACAGGTATATATGGGTGGTTTAAAAAAATTTAACACAAATAGGACTCTTTTTCTTAACTCAGTCTAGGGTGCCAGGAAGTCCTGAGCTCGCAAGTACTACATAGTTTATCCAAGGCCAAACGAGTTTGTCCTGAAATCGGGTTCGTCCGGTAACTTCTAAATATATAAAAGGAGAAACTGACTGACTGACTGACTGACATATCGTCCACAGCCTAAACAGCTTAACGTAGGCACTTAATATTTGGAAATAACGTAGCAAAGGTACCGTAGAGGTGCACTAAGAAATTAATTCCCGAAATTGTTGCGGGAACGGGTATCATCATCATAAAAATCTAAACCACTTAAGTTAGATGCTTTAAATTTGGCATGCAGGTACCATAGTAAACTTAATGCTTAATTGAAACGGATATGAAAAAATCTTACGGGAACGGGAGTTAGCAGTAAAAAACTTTTGTATGAAAAAATCTAAACCGAAAGAGAGAGAGAAGAAATATGATTGAAATTTGGCATGCAAGTACCTGAATAAACGAAAAGCTTACTTGCAACGCGATATTGAAAAATTCTCACGGTAATAGGAGTAATTGGCAAAAACCTTTTATATGTAATATCTGTAGTTCACGACAACGAAGTCGCGGGCACAGCTAGTGTATGTTTATGATCAACAAATTGCAACTACATAACTAGATATCACTGTTCTTGAGTTAAAGCCTGGTGACAGTAGGACGGATCGACCATTTATGGCTTAAGTAATGGACGGACTCAAAACCAATGCTACCTAACCCCTCTACGCAAAGCAATACCATATTATTCAAAATATACCGAGGTTATGTTTGATTAACTCTGTCTGAATAATAAATAAATAAAAATGTTTAAGGTCCTACTCGTGGTCGTTCATTATACACATTACCTGATGCACTTCGGGCATTTTATGCAATACCTAGGCAATGTGTGAAATTAATCGTATTATACACATTGCCTGAACGTTTTAGGCTTGTATAGGTTACCTAGGTAATCTATACAATACCGGATTATACACATTGCCTATAACATAGATACTGTATAATAGTACTACTATAGTGTTATTGTTAACTGTGGTACTCTACATTATATCAATTAAAACGGTCTAAAAAGCAAATGAATAAGGTTTATAATTGTCTGTTTTGTTTCTATTTGTGTGCTAAAATAAAATATTATTATATTATATTCTATTCTTTTGAAAAGGATAAGTACAGAAACTTTTCAGCCGCCACATAATAACATTATTTTGTTTCGTAGTGAAGGCATGGAATAAAGTAGTAATAAAAATAATATAGCCTCATATACATATATTATTGTACTATATCATGAAAAGCTGTCAACAGTGCAAAAAACCCGGTTAATTTGGGCTTGACTTAATTAATTACGTTTTACATTATCTATCTCGTTATTGGTGTATTTTGTAGGTTGCTTCAAATTGCTTTTGTCTTGCTTGTGTCGATCAGTTATAGTATAAATTGTATAGTGTTATGAACTAAACGTATCAATGGTAGTTTTGTTTAAAATACAAATAACTCACATTAGTCAAAATTTGTCATCGTAGTTAATAACGGGTATTGTATTATGTAAGATTTTTTTTATCAACAAAACATTAAATAATCATTCTCATAAGAAAACAACGAAAAATTTTTTTTTTAATTTTAAATGAAATTGATCGGTCAGAAAAACTTACCACTTAATATTAATCCATCATGAACCTTTATGCGTCCTCACTGCTGGGGCACGGGCCTACCCTAAACTAGGGCGATCAGGTCTTATCAAACACGCTAGCCAAGTGCGGGTGCGGGGTGAATCATCGTGAGGAAACCTGCACACCTACGAAGAAATTCTAAGGTTGTGTAGTCGACCACCATAATATTGATATTGGAATCAAAATATGACAACAGAGTATACTGAAGTACCGACCAGCCTAAATGATGAAAAACATGAAGGAAAAGAGAAGATATTATCGAAATTTTTCTGGAGACAGGTGAGCTACAACCTATACTCGTAGATATAACTACAGCTAACATGACTAGAATAAAAAAAAGGCAAATTTGGTCGGCAATTTCGGTCAGAGAGGCTTATATAGTTCCGAGTTTAGCAAAACAATTTTTCTTCAACGGCCAAATTACTGCAAAGCATAAAGTAAAGTCGCTTCCCGCGTCTGTCTGACCCTATGTATGCTCATATCTTCAAAAGTTCATTACGGATTTTGGTGCGGACTTTTTAATAGATAGAAGAATTTAAGAACCGTTGTTATACATTTTTAATGTATGTATTCGACGTGCAACGTTTCCAAGTCGGTGGAAACTCACTAGAGTTGTACCTGTACCTAAAGGTAGTGGAGGCTCAACCAGCGCCGACTTTAGACCGGTGGCAGTGTTATGTACCCCAGCTAAAGTGTTCGAGGCAGCTATACACGATTGTATATATCCGCAGATAAACGCTCGTTTGGTTGACGCGCAGCATGGCTTCCGTCCGGGGAGAGGAACAACTGGCAATTTGTTGGAGTTAATGACGCACGTGGTACCCGCAGTAGATGCTGGGCAAGTGGATGTAGCCTACTTTGACTTTAGGAAGGCTTTCGATACCGTCGATAACGACGTCCTTCTTTCTAAGTTGGCGGTCGTAGGCTTCACCCAACACACGTTGTTGTTTTTCGCTGCTTATCTCCGAGATCGAGAACAGTTCGTAGACTGTACACTACTCAATGCCTTATCCAACTAGATCGGGCGTGAGTCAAGGCAGTAGTTTGGGACCGTTACTTTTTATTTTAATGATAAATGATTTACCAAATGTCATCAACAGCTGCAAAACTTTATTATTCGCTGATGATTTAAAATTAGTTTGTGTCATTAAAGATGAGGGTGATTGTGATTTACTACAACAAGACATTGACAGGGTTTCACAATGGAGCAAGCTTAATAAACTTTATTTTAATATTGCTAAATGTTCAGTCTTGTCCTTTAGCCGATCTCGCGCTCCGATCCATCATCAGTACCAGATGAATGGGGAACTGTTGCAGCGTATTATGGAGGTTAGGGATTTGGGGGTCCGTTTCGCTGCTGACTTGAACTTCAAAGTTCATATAATTAATATTTGTAAGAAAGCTTTTCGGAATCTTGGACTCATATTGAGATTTGGAAATAACTTTACGAATGTCGGGGCTCTGAGAGCGCTTTATGATGCGCTTGTTAGAAGTCACCTGGAATGTAACGCCGTTATTTGGTCTCCCTATGAGGCTAAATATAAATTTATGTTGGAACGCATACAAAATAAATTTGTTAGGTTCATGTATTTGAAGCAGTTCGGAGTATACCCGGGTTATCCCTTGTTGTATCCCACTTTGTTCTTGCTAGGCATGGTGGGATACCACAAGTTAGAAGTTAGAAGGGAAGTTGCTCTAGCTGTCTACTTGGTGAAGGTATGGAGGCCCTCCATTGGAGGGGTATTATACATAACCCTCGGTTATTAGAGAGCATGAGTATCTGTGTGCCGGACGAGTACTCGTCGCGCCGGCGGCGGCCCCCGCTGCTGCAGGAGCCGCGCGCGCGCACCGCGCTGCTGCAGCGGGCGCCGCTCGTGCGGGCGCTTCGACTGCTCAATGCCATGGCGGAGAAATTAGACCTGTTTTGTGAGTGGCCAAGACAAGTGAGGTCGTAAGATTGGCTATTGATATAGCATCAAAAACTACATAATTGCATTAGGTTAGCCTGTAAGGATTATGTATGTATGTTTTAAATAAATAAAATAAATAAATAAATAAAAAAGAGGAAGGTTTTCGCGCACAGTATACCCAAAGCGAAGCGAAGACGAGTCACTAGTGCGAAGTAATGAAGAAATCACTCGACGAATCGTAAGGAACCTTAGACTTGACATTTTTTAGAGGTAAACTAGCAGCTGCATCGACCTGTAATACGAGTACTACCATAGAATAGGCGAGACGACAAAAAAAATATAATTAGTCCGTTATTTAGATTATTTAAAAATATTGTACTCGTATTTTTTATTTTGTTTCACAAACAAGAAATTATGAGGATATAGTGCTTAGAAGTTTCATATGACGTCACGTTTAGGTACAATTTTTGCGTAACTGTGACGTCACAAGCCCCCACTCCAGAAGTTTGATAAGCTATAATTTTGTCATTTTTCAATTAATTGAAAAACAAAAAAATACGTGTCCCATATTTTTGTATAAACTAACTTACGGACTAAATAGAATAATAAGATTTTGACCCAGTCGTCACGCCTATTATTGGACTAGTTGAACTAACTCTTCAGAGCATTCCCCGTTAGAGTCGGTAGTAAACTAACCACTAGACCGGCAGTGTAATGATGAAAGTAATCTGTTAGTGTACCATCATAATAAACAAATAATGACTAAATGTCTCTACGCAAAAGAATTGATTTTTTGTGAAAGAACCGAAAGTGGAGTGCCAGGATCGTAGCAAATGGCAGGAGTAATCTCTGCCTACCCCTCTGGGAAAAAGGCGTGATTTTATGTGTTATGGTATATATGCTTCAAATGTTTCCAGCTTCTGGTGTCCAGCACGGCATGGACGTCCTACTTTGCGTTGGGGGTCATCATCGGGACCCCCACGGTGTTCATCCCGCAGGTCCGGAGGGAGGCCAACTCTACCGCAGCCGTGTCTGACGAAATGGTCACTTGGTTATGTGAGTATCTTCATTACGTACTCATTAGTAAGAGCCTTGATTGCCTAGTGCAGAGATCGCCATTTGGCACGACTTTTAGGTGAAGTCTAAGTCCAGATTTAGTGGGAACCACACTACGCCGCACTGAAGTAGAAGAGCTGACGAGAAAGACTGAAGAGAATGCGAGTGGCATCCAAAACCCGCCATTATCTAATGTATTTTTTCTAAAATTTTTATGGGTTACAGTAAAGACAAACGTGGGAAACTTGCACACCTTTACAGAGATTCTGTGTCTTTGTGACCAACACGCGCTTGGCCAGCGTGGCAGAATGGCCAGAGAGGTTTGATCGCCGATTTCAGGGTAGACCTCAGCCCCTCCGTAGGCACAGGATACTAACCCTGTGTAAAGTAGAATTTAAAGTTTACATGAACTGAAAATGATAGGATTTACTGTACTGCGCTCTTGTAGTCTGATTTGTACTGTGACCTTGGCCTCTGAAACGAGAATTTTCCAATCCTGGTATGTTCTCAGCCATTTGTCATTTATCGTCAGTCCGGCCGGCCATTGAAGATGACCATGATAGCAATAATAAGCCTACTAATAATATAAACGTAAAAGTTTGTGGGTGGGTGTTTGTTACTCTTTCACGCAAATACTACTGAACCGATAACGATGAAATTTGGTACGTAGGTAGCTGAAGACCCAGGATAAAATATGGGCTATTTTTTATCCCGGAGCTCCCGCGGAATTGATTTCTAATGTTGATCATAGGGTTTCCACGTGGAGAAAGTCGCGGGCGGCCTCTAGTTGTACCATAAATTAAGAAGTTAGAAAGATTAACGAAGTTGAAAATTTGGTGGAGTCTGGTGGATGGTTTTAAATGAATTACATTGAATGAATGCTTAACTTCTCTTGGGACGGTATACTATACTGGCAGTATTACCAAGTGCAGTTTTAAAGACCCACTAACTGGACTCAAAATAAACATGTACAACGTTTTTTTCCAGCATCCGCGTTCAGCTACTCATCCCTGCCGTGGTGCATCATCTTGCCACTAATGACCGACTACTTCGGCCGGAAGAAGACAAGAATCTTCGTATCCATCAACCAAGTCATGGTGTCAATAGCCTACTTCTTCAGCGTCACTCCAACACATTTGCTATTCACAGATATACTTAATGGCATTACCAACGCCTCCACTTTAAACCTCTGTATAGTTTCCATCACAGAATTCACGTCGCCGTCCAATCGAGGGTTGATGTTAACCATAAAATCAGCTACTACATTCTGGTCTATATGGATAGCAAACGCAATAGGTACCTTCGCTCCTTGGAAGTACATCTCAATAGGTTGCTTCATAAATGCTTTCTATTCCTTAGCTACTTCATTCGTCCTACCAGAAAGCCCATCATGGTTGGCTGTTCAGGGCAGATATGAAGAGTGCAGGAGATCACACAGATGGTTGAGAGGCTGCGATAAGCAATCGGAACAAGAATTGGAGTTATTGATCAGTACACAAATGGATATGAAAGAGGCTGAGAAACAAAGAGATTCTAAGAAATTTTACCGAATTATATTGGAGAGGGAGTTCTATTATCCGATTTTTTTGTCCACCGTCATGGTGTTTATGTATCAGAGTTCCGGAAAGATGGTTGTTACGTTATACGCTATAGACATTATTAAGAAGATGACTTCATCAGAGTCCACGGCTTACAAAGGGATGTTGATCCTTGACGGAGCGTCAGTAATGGCTATGTATCTTGGTTGTTTGTTGTCTAAATATTTCAAAAGACGTACTTTGTTATTATTCTTTGGATTTAGTGCCGTAGTCTTCTTGCTATTGATGTCTTTGTACTTGTATCTCGTTCACTTGTCTTACGTCAGCCAAAACAAATATATTTCCTTAGTGATTCTTGTCGGATTCTCAATTTCTATCGCTACAGGCCCATTGGTTCTGATGACTTCAATATATGGGGAACTGATACCATTAAGATTTAAGCGAGAAGCGACAATTGTTTTTGCGCTCATATTTTTGTCAATACAGGCGACGCTGCTTAAGAACTCCTTACATATTTTGAAGTATTTGGGCACTCATGGCATGTTTCTCTTTTACGGGATAAATGTGTCTATATGTCTCATTATTTTGTATCGATACCTACCCGAGACTAAAGATAAAACTCTTCAAGAGATCGAAGAATATTTTAAGAATAAAAGTAGTTCCTAAATTAAAGTACATACATAGACTCTCATAGGGTTGACAATAAATCATTGATGATCTTGAAATGTTAAAATAGAACAAGTGAATCTAAGTATTATAAACAACACATTATATTGCTTAGTATTTCCTCAGCGATAAGTCTCACTTAAATTGTATGCTCTTTATTACGATCGATTGAAATAGCTATTGTTACCAAGGCGGCATACTGTACTGTAGTGAGAGCCAGCCGTTCCCCGCAAGTTTGGTGTTGATGACGAGTCTACTTCAAGCCATCATCGTAGTTAGTTGGGAAAAAAAACTGTCACGTAGTAGTTTACTGTTACGTATACGATTAAGATCAGAAATTCAGTACCTAAATCATCATCATCATCATCTCAGCGTTTTTAAAGATGCATTCTTGCGGAGCCCGAGGTCCGCTTTCCTGCTCTTATCTCTGCACTACCTAAATATTTGATAAAATAGCCGTACATACATAATTAAGTAAATATTCAAATGACATTACTTTGTGAACATACCTAATGGACCAAGATCCCAGGGCCGCCAGACCTACGTCATTTTAGCAAAGCTAGAATTTCCATGACTTATAGTCTAGTATGTACTTAGAAGAGTACGCGTACTCACTTGCTCGAAAGCATTTCACAGGTAGCGCGAACTAAAGGTGTCCCAAAACAGAGGCAACCTACGTCATTTTAGAAAGCCTAAATTTGACATATTATACCTACGTGGTACTTTTTCCAGACGAATTTGTAAGCTGCCAGACCAATCCAATGGGCCAATTATTCAACCTCAAAGGTTCCCTGTGAGTGCAAGCTTGAGGGCGTATCGACGCACAGCCTAAACGGCTAAAGTTGGGCACTTGAAATTAGGAAGAGACGTAGCTTAGATACCGTAGAGGTGCACTAAGAAAGGAATTCCCGAAATTCTTACGGGAACGGGAATAATCGGGAAAATCCTTTTGTATGAAAAATCCAAACCACTTAAGTTAGACGCTTGAAATTTGGCACGCAGGTACCTTGGTAAACTTAAAGCTTAGTTGCAACAGGATATTGCCATTTTTTTTTACTAGGGAAGGGAGTTAGCGGGTAAAAACTTTTGTATCAGAAAATCGAAACTGCATAAGATAGATGATTGAAATTTGGCATGCAGGTATCCTAATGAACGTAAAGCTTACTTGCAACGCGATATTGAAAAATTCTTACGTACATGCCAAATTTCCACCATTACACCAATCGTGGTCGCGAGCGACCACGATTGGTGTAACCCAGTCGAAACGTCGGGCAGTAAGTAGCTATGTAATTTGCTACTTCTATTAACGCGTGTAGACCCATAAGGACAAATATTTAGACAAAATGTATCTATAGATAATTTATGGTAGATAATAAAACGCCGGTCTATTATAGGACCTCGACAAGTATATTTTTTTAAATTATCATATAATAAATGCTACCTTGTAACACAGATTTCAGTAGGACTAGCATCAGTATAATAGTTACAGACTTGATCTCGCTTATGTAAAAAGGTCTATGAAAAAATCTATAGTGCCCCTAGCGGTAACGTTAATCAAAATCAAAGTTTTTATTGCAAACAAGTGTACATTATAGGAATTACAGTAATATAAACTTAACAACTTAGTTGTCCTTTTCAGGCACTGCAACATGAGGGCATAAGATTAAACTTAACATTATTTTTTCTTAAATATAAAACATTAATACAATTTTTATTTTCTAAAAAGCTTAGACCTTCTTAAAAAGCTTTTTTGGAGGTTGCGGAATGCTTCTTTTTGGGGCCCAAATTTTGATAAGACAAAATGTAGTAACATTTTGCAACATCCGAAAAACCTTTGTAAAAAGGTGTAGATAGAGAAGATAATTATGCATAGCCAATAATGGTGCCCATTATGAACACTTACTGTAAAAAAAATCAACAAAAATTATGTAAATTTTCTTTGTTTGATTTTCACCCCTTTATTTATTATTATTTATTTATTTATTATTGACAACCAACAAATCTTACACTAATTTACAACAGTTTACGAAAGGTACTTAATAGGAACATAGGTAAGTGCAGATTCACTTACAGGCTGCCACGACAAGCAATGTGAGCAGAAAAAATGAAAAAGAAACCCAAATAAAACTAGTTAAAAGTGACTAAAAACTAATAATATATCCAGATACTATGTCTTGAACGAATCAAGTACAGCCTTCTTGAATTTATAAGTGCTGTATGACCAAATATCGATTTGGTCATACAGCACTTATAAATTTAATTTGCAATTCTGTAAAATTATTGCTACTAATGTTACTGACATAGCATAAATTTGCTGAAACATATTGATTTATTTTTTAAATTAAAGTTTTACATGAAAAATAAAAACACTGATTTATGGCACCTGTGCCATTCGCGTTAATTTTTCGTTTTGATGCTCTGGCAGTAGAGGTGTGAAATTTTCAGGGCACTATTCATGAATGTGAGTAGTTTTTAAAATACGTTCTAGAAAAAAAACATAAGTACTTTTTTTTCACTAGAGGCTTTGAAAGTTGGTAGACACAATTCGATTCGTAAAATTTTTGTGAAGAATTATTTTTTTTTCCAATATAATAGGGTTATGACTCAGATCGTAATTATAAAGACCCACTATTGAACTACTTCTAGAAAAAAAATCATGCAAGCAGGTCCAGTAGTTAAGCTACAGTGAAGACTTTTAAACTGAATTCCGGCTTCTAACAAATTTTCACAAAAATCTCAATAACTTTGGAACCATTGAAAATCGCTGAACATACATGAGGGTTATATCGATAGGTATTGAAGTCCCCCATCGATTGACTTACGATGATCCACCCCCCCTGTTACACCCTGTATGTGGCTAATGATCTAACTTGGTGCAAAATTTGAAGCTTCTAAGACGACTTAGATTATGATGATCGTCAGTGAGTCAGTCAAGTGACAAAATGGTTTATTACACTCGGCGTCAGAAAAATCGCCCCTTTTAAAAATCTTATTCAAAAATTCCTAAACCTTATGTAGAGGATAGTGTTAGGTATCATTAGAAAGGTAACAAAAAGGAGTATCAAAAAATAATCAAGTGTAAAACCTTTTTTAATTAAAATTATACAAAAACATTAAAAGTTGAAAAATAATAAAAAATCTTATTTAAGTCCTAACTAATAATCGACAATTTATAAAAAAAAATGTACAGAAAGTGTCTTTAAATTAACTTAAAATCTAGTGTTTTAAGTTTTTGCGTCATCAGTGCAAGGGGGGGTCCCTTGCACTGATGACGTCTTCCAGACGGTCCCTCATAGACCTCACCAACTTCAGGAGCTCTTCTTGAGGGATAAGATCCCATTCTTTAATCACCGCGGTTTGGAGTTCCTGTAGAGTCGAAGGAGCCGGATCCCGAGATCGAACCTTACGTTTAAGATGGTCCCAGAGGTGCTCTATCGGATTCAGATCAGGACTTCTCGCTAGCCACTGCATCACAGAAATTTGGGACCTCCGCAGGAAGTCGCTCACGATGGCTGCAGTGTGAGCGCGAGCGTTGTCGTGCATTAATGTGAACCCCTCGCCAAAAGATTCGGCAAAAGGGACCACATGCACATCCAGGATCTCTGTTATATAGCGGCGCGCAGTCAGCGACCCTTGTCCGCGAGCACCTCCGGTCCGGGAGACGCAGACCAGGTCGGTTTTGCCGGCAGCCGACATACCGCCCCAGAACATGCAGGATCCGCCTCCATATTCCACCGTCTCCTGGATGCAGGCTTGGGCGAAACGTTCACCCTGCCTTCGGTATACTCTTCTTCGTCAGTCGTTGCAGAAAAGACACACTCATGTCTCGTCTGAGAAGAGAACAGCTCCCCACTGCTCAATGGTCCAATCGATGTGGTCGCGAGCAAACTGCAAGCGGGCTCGCCGGTGCGCTGCAGTCAATTTTGGACCTGTAGCAGCTCTGCGGGCTGCTATGTTCTTCTCCTTCAGTCTTCTTCTAACCGCGGAGACACTCACGGTGCGTCTGCGAACTGCCTGGAGCTCCTGTTGCAACTGAACACCGTTTGAGAAGCGATTTCTCAAAGAGTACGACACAACGAACCGGTCGTCTCTTTCCGAAGTGCAGCGACGTCTACCGGACCCATGTCACCGGATATAGCCACCGGTCTCTAAAAAGCGCTGGTAGACTCTTCGAACCGAAAAACGGCTCAGTCTCATTCCGTTGCCGGGCGACATCACACTGCCGCACCCCTGCTTGCAGTAGTGCAACCACTTGAGCGGCCTCATTAGCTGTAGTATCCATTTTCCAGATGTTCTTTCTTCAGTAAAATCAGTGCGTGTGTCCTCTTCAACGGTTTAATAGCGAATGACCTACATTGACCCCGTGTTGACCCCTTTATACCCACAAAGGTAGCGCAACTCGCGACAGCAAAATTTCCTTCGTAAAATCAAATAAAAAGCAAAATCAAATAAAATTATTATAGATATTTTTTTTTCTTACCATGTGATGTCAATTTATAGATTCCCAAATCAAATCTCAGAAACTCCAAATGCTAGGAGGTGCTAGCTAACCTAGCTAAGGGTTATCCCAGTAATCCCCTTTGGAAATCCCCATCAATGGGGATAAGGATTTGTGAAAAAAAGTTGTGGATAAAGTTCACAAATTATTATTTAAACCGACATATTTTATTATATGTATAAAATCGCGGAGTACAGGGATGAGAAGGTGCCCTTGTTTATTTAGGTATATAATGCAGCACTTTTGTCCAGTAGTTTAGTAGTAGTAGTAGTACTAGTCCCTTTAAAAAAATTACTTTCGATGCCTATTTGTTACTAACATACAAATCTTAACTGATACTGTAAAATTTTCGTTATGTTATCTTCAGCGAACTTACCATTTTAGGTATCCCAAAGATAGTGAAGTGAAAGAAAAATAAATCAAAGCTGGCGGGAACACTGGTTACCATCAGAGTATAGCGTAATTTGCTCTCGATATTTTACTCAAGACTGTTTTATTAATATGAAAAAACGTCGGAGACTCCTCACATTTGCCATATCTTCACTGTTTTTACCACTATTGGTGGGATAATTATGTCTACACTAATTAGAGGGTGCCGTACCTAAATCAGTTTCACTCGGAAGACACCAATTATGTCGTTGATCTGGCAATGAGTGTGATGCAAAAATATGTATCAAAAAGACTTGCATTTTTATCCAAGTTTGTCGATCGCAAGCCCTCAGTCTGGCGAATCATCATCATCATCATCAGCCCATATACGTCCCCACTGCTGGGGCACGGGCCTACCCTAAACTAGGGCGATAAGGCCTTAGTCGACCACGCTGGCCAAGTGCGGGTCTAAAATTACAAAATTAATTAATTTTAAAAACGATTAAATTAATTGTTATACGTAACACTACAATATATTCTCTTATTTCACTAATGTTATTCACACGAAGTAGAAATAAAACAATCTTTTAAAATTTCACCCAGCTATCAGATACAAAGAGTGACAGACAGACATGCTTTCCGTTTATTTATTACCAAGTTAGGCCTCTACCACGGATGTTCATCACACGTCCATCAACAAAGATGGTCTCTCAGGTTTAGGGCCCATTTTTACCGTTTGGATATGGAATATATAAACAATATAATCAATACATAGTATAAAACAAAGTCGCTTTCGCTGTATGTCCGTATGTATGCTTAGATCTTTAAAACTACGCAACGGATTTTGATGCGGTTTTTAATAGATAGAGTGATTCTTAAGGAAGGTTTGTATGTAAAATTTACCCGAAGCGAAGCGAGGGCTGGTCACTAGTGTAAAATAAATAAATCAATCATGTATTCCAGATAGTAATAATCTATATCTTAAATCAAATCAAATCCATTAAATGTAGGTAAATATAAATTACATGTCTAAGAAAAAGGTAATTATCTTTTATAATATTTTTAAATTATGTTACGAACTGCATCAATTTATCGATTACCTATTTTCAAAGAAAACTTATGTACCCCATCCCTATGTTTTGTGATAATTTTATTGCGACCAATAAGCATTCAGCACCCTCCCCCCGCGTACCTCAGGTAGTTGACTGAAATGTTTGCATTCCGAATAATTGACATTAGGTGTCTATTGGGTATGAAGTCGATGCTGCAATATATTATATTATATCATAATTTAAAAAAATACTTGTCGAGGTCCTATAATAGACCGGCGTTTTATTTCTATTCTAACAAAAAATATTTATAGATACATGTTGTCTAGTTTTCATACATCTTAAAATAATAATACGTAAATAAATGAACAAATTAACTGCATTTGAACAAAATGAACTGGCTACACATAATGTAAACATATTCGATCAGGTATGTTCACAAAGTAATGAGTCATTTGAACATTTACTTAATTATGTATGTACGGCTATTTTATCAAATATTTAGGTAGTGGAGAGATAAGACCAGGAAAGCGGACCCCGGGCTCCGCAAGTATGCATCCGGGAAAACGCTGAGATGATGATGATTTAGGTACTGAATTTCTGATCTTAATTGTATACGTAACAGTAAACTACTACATGCCAGTTTTTTTCCCAACCAACTACGATGATGGCTTGGAGTAGACTCGTCATCAACACCAAACTTGCGGGGAGCGGCTGGCTCTCACTACAGTACAGTATGCCGCCTTGGTAACAATTGCTATTTCAATCGATCGTAATAAAGAGCATACAATTTAAGTGAGACTCATCGCTGAGGAAATACCAACCAATATAATGTGTTGTTTATAATACTTAGATTCACTTGTTCTATTTTAACATTTCAAGATCATCAATGATTTATTGACAACCCTATGAGAGTCTTGGTACGTACTTTCATTTAGGAACTACTTTTATTCTTAAAATATTCTTCGATCTCTTGAAGAGTTTTATCTTTAGTCTCGGGTAGGTATCGATACAAAATAATGAGACATATAGACACATTTATCCCGTAAAAGAGAAACATGCCATGAGTGCCCAAATACTTCAAAATATGTAAGGAGTTCTTAAGCAGCGTCGCCTGTATTGACAAAAATATGAGCGCAAAAACAATTGTCGCTTCTCGCTTAAATCTTAATGGTATCAGTTCCCCATATATTGAGGTCATCAGAACCAATGGGCCTGTAGCGATAGAAATTGAGAATCCGACAAGAATCACTAAGGAAATATATTTGTTTTGGCTGACGTAAGACAAGTGAACGAGATACAAATACAAAGACATCAATAGCAAGAAGACCACGGCACTACATCCAAAGAATAATAACAAAGTACGTCTTTTGAAAGATTTTGACAGGAAACAACCAAGATACATAGCCATTACTGACGCTCCGTCAAGGATCAACATCCCTTTGTAAGCCGTGGACTCTGATGAAGTCATCTTCTTAATAATGTCTATAGCGTATAACGTAACAACCATCTTTCCGGAACTCTGATACATAAACACCATGACGGTGGACAAAAAAATCGGATAATAGAACTCCCTCTCCAATATAATTCGGTAAAATTTCTTAGAATCTCTTTGGTTCTCAGCCTCCTTCATATCCATTTGTGTACTGATCAATAACTCCAATTCTTGTTCCGATTGCTTATCGCAGCCTCTCGACCATCTGTGTGATCTCCTGCACTCTTCATATCTGCCCTGAACAGCCAACCACGATGGGCTTTCTGGTGGGACGAATGAAGTAGCTAAGGAATAGAAAGCATTTATGAAGCAACCTATTGAGATGTACTTCCAAGGAGCGAAGGTACCTATTGCGTTTGCTATCCATATAGACCAGAATGCAGTAGCTGATTTCATGGTTAACATGAAGCCTCGATTAGATGGCGACGTGAACTCTGTGATGGAAAGTATACAGATGTTTAAAGTGGAGGCGTTGGTAATGCCATTAAGTATTTCTGTGAATAGCAAATGTGTTGGAGTGACGCTGCAGAAGTAGGCTATGGACACCATGACTTGGTTGATGGATACGAAGATTGTTGTCTTCTTCCGGCCGAAGTAGTCGGTCATTAGTGGCAAGATGATGCACCACGGCAGGGATGAGTAGCTGAACGCGGACGCTGGAAAAAAACGTTGAACATGTTTATTTTGAGTCCAGTTAGTGGGTCTTTAAAACTGCACTTGGTAATACTGCCAGTATACCGTCCCAAGAGAAGTTAAGCATTCATTCACTGTAATTCATTTAAAACCATCCACCAGACTCCACCAAATTTTCAACTTCGTTAATATTTCTAATTTCTTAATTATGGTACAACTAGAGGCCGCCCGCGACTTTCTCCACGTGGAAACCCTATGATCATCATTAGAAATCAATTCCGTGGGAGCTCCGGGATAAAAAATAGCCTATATTTTATCGTGAGTCTTCAGCTTTTCAGCACATTAGTTAATTAGTATTAACTAATGTGCTGAATAATGCACAATAGTTTTGGACGTCGCATGGAAAGCAAAGGCCTAAACCACTAGGCCTTCAATCTTCTACTTTGGTGCGGTTTAGTGTGGTTCCCACAAAATCTGGACTTGGACTTCACCTAAAACTAGTGCCAAATGGCAATCTCTGCACTAGGCAATCAAGGCTCTTACTAATGAGTACGTAATGAAGATACTCACATAACCAAGTGACCATTTCGTCAGACACGGCTGCGGTAGAGTTGGCCTCCCTCCGGACCTGCGGGATGAACACCGTTGGGGTCCCGATGATGACCCCCGACGTAAAGTAGGACGTCCATGCCGTGCTGGACACCAGAAGCTGGAAATATTTGAAGAAAATTTAAAATTGAACAAAATACATATATACCATAACACATAAAATCACGCCTTTTTCCCAGAGGGGTAGGCAGAGATTGCTCCTGCCATTTGCTACGATCCTGGCACACCACTTTAGGTTCTTTCACAAAAATAAAAATAAACTTGTGCGTAGAGACATTTAGTCATTATTTGTTTATTATAATTGTACACAAACAGATTACTTTCATCATTTCACTGCCGGTCTAGTGGTTAGATTACTACCGACTCTAACGGGGAATGCTCTGAAGAGTTATTTCAACTAGTCCAATCATTCTATGGTAGTACTCTTATTACAGGTCGATGCAGCTGCTAGTTTACCTCTAAAAATGTCAAGTTTAAGGTTCCTTACGATTCGTCGAGTGATTTCTTCATTACTTCGCACTAGTGACCCGTCTTCGCTTCGTTTTGGGTATATTATGCGTGAAAACCTTCCTCTTAAATCCTTATATCTATTTAAAAGCCCGCACCAAAATCCGTAATAATCTTTTGAGCACACATAATGTCAAACACCGCGAAAAAAAAAAAAAAAAAAAAAAGGCGCGGGAAGCGACTTTACTTTATACTTTGCAGTAATTTGGCCTTTGAAGGAAAAGTGTTTTGCTAAACTCGGAACTATATTAGCCTCTGACCGAAATTGCCGACCAAATTTGCTTTTTTTTTATTCTAGTCATGTTAGCTGTAGATATATCTACGAGTATAGGTTGTAGCTCACCTGTCTCCAGAAAAATTTCAATAATATCTTCTCTTTTCCTCCATGCTTTTCATCATTTAGGCTGGTCGGTACTACAGTATACTCTGTCGTCATATTTTAATTTTTAATATTAATAATATGGTGGTCGACTACACAACCTTAGAATTTCTTCGTAGGTGTGCAGGTTTCCTCACGATGATTCACCCCGCACCCGCACTTGGCTAGCGTGTTTGATAAGACCTGATCGCCCTAGTTTAGGGTAGGCCCGTGCCCCAGCAGTGAGGACGCATAAAGGTTCATGATGGATTAATATTAATTGGTAAATTTTTCTGACCGATCAATTTTACTGAAAATTAAAAAAAAATAGTTTTCGTTGTTTTCTTATGAAATTTTGAATAATGTTAGTTATTTGTATTTTAAACAAAACTACCATGGATACGTTTAGTTCATAACACTATACAATTTATACTATAACTGATCGACACATAATCACATTTGAAGCCACCAACAAAACACCAATAACGAGATAGATAATAATGTAAAACTTAATTAATTAAGTCAAGCACAAATTAACCGGTTTTTTTGCAGTGTTGACTGGCTTTTCATGATATAGTACAATAATGTAAATCAATATGTATATGAGGCTAGATATTTTTATTACTACTTTATTCCATGCCTTCACTACGAAACAAAATATTGTTATTATGGTGGCGGCTGAAAAGTCTCTTTATCCTTTTCAAAAGAATAGAATAGAATATAATAATATTTTATTTTAGCACACAAATAGAAACAAAACAGACAGTTATTAACCTTATTTATTTGCTTTTTAGACCGTTTTAATTAATGTAATGTAAAGTACCATAGTTAACAATAAAACTATAGTAGTACTGTTATATAGTATCTATCTATATCTATACTAATATTATAAAGAGGAAAGATTTGTATTTTTGTATGTTTGTTATGAATAAACTCAAAAACTACTGGACCGATTGCAATAATTTTTTCACCATTAGAAAGCTGCATTATTCAGAAGTAACATAGGCTACATTTTATTTTAAAAAAAATTAGGGATCCTTACTAAAACTCCAATAATGTAACCCAAGGTGTAAAAAATAGAACTGAAAAATTCCTTACGTCGCCTGCGCTGCGAAAACTATTGAAGATAGAACAAAACCATCTACTAAGACTTTGCACAACTCATCATTATCTACAAAAAGTGTCGCGACAGCATATGTCTTAATATTATAGTTATGTCACAGCAAGCGGTTTTTTATTCTCAAAATTTAATTTATATGCCACCGCTTGAAAAGGCTCTTTATTTGTACCTTGGTATTAATCCTTAAAAAAATAAGTTACTTTATATTCAAGACGGCTTCAATACCTTTTTATAACTTTTTGAATTATTACATACATACATACATACATACATACAATCACGCCTTTTTCCCAGAGGGGTAGGCAGAGATCACTACCAGCGATCCACTTTTCACCTCTGTGGGAAACGTGACGTGACGGGTTGTGGACCACGTCGCCGCCATTCTGCCTTGTGCATTGTTTTAACAAGGTCATTGCGTTCCCACGAGTAGCAAGGATATATGACGGGGGAAGGAAAAGGGTAGGAAGGATACTATCGCCTCGGATGATTTGGACTGAGTCGATAGTAGCTCGAGGAGCCGGGTTCGCTTACCCGTATACCGTTCACCAACCACTGGACAGATAGTTGTGACTGGTATCCCCTGACTGAATTATTTGAATTATTCGGACATTTAATTCGGAAGATATCACGAGTTTAAAAATGCAAGTATTAGAAAAAAGTCGCGTGGTTGCCGCCACCGCGCTCAGCTAGCCAGCATGCGATGTAGGCTACATGTAAGCGTCACTGGGGTACGGGGGAGTCAATCATCATCATCATCATCTTCGCGATTTCCCGGTTGCATCCTTGCGGAGCCCGGGGTCCGCTTTCCTACTCCTAGCTCTCCACTTCGCACGGTCTTCGGCATCCTTTACGGAGAGTTTGTTGGCACGCATGTCATCCACTACGACGTCAAGCCAGGCCTTCTTTGGGGTACGGGGGAGTCAATGTAATATGTAATATAATATATAATAATATTATAAAGAGGAAAGGTTTGATTTTTTGTTTGTTTGTTTGTTTCGATAATAGGCTCCGAAACTACTGCACCGATTTGAAAAAAACTTTCACTGTTGGAAAGCTACACTATCCCTGAGTGTCATAGGCTTTTTTTAGATTAAAAGAAATAGATTTCTCTTACGGGGTTAAAATATATTACATAGAGATAGAGATATCCCCGAAGCGAAGCAAGGGCGGGTCGCTAGTATCTTATAAATTAGCCATAATAACACGATTGATGGTTCATTCACCGTGGCTCCAACGTCCTTGGGGTGAAAGCCTTCCGCTCCCCCGCATCCCGGTGATGATGACGAGGCTACTCTAAGCCATCACCGTAGGGGATCGAGCCATCCGCTCCCCCGCAAGCCCGACGATGATGACGAGGCTACTCCAAGCTATCATCGTAGGGGTAAGAGCCATGGGCTCCCCCGCAAGTCCGGTGATTATGACGAGGCTACTCCAAGCCATCATCGTAGGGGTGAGAGCCATCCGCTCCCCCGCAAGTCCGGTGATGATGACGAGGCTACTCCAAGCCATCATCGTAGGGGTGAGAGCTATCCGCTCCCTCGCAAGTCCGGTGATGATGACGAGGCTACTCCAAGCCATCATCGTAGGGGTGAGAGCCATCCGCTCCCCCGCAAGTCCGGTGACGATGACGAGGCTACTCCAAGCCATCATTGTAAGTCATTTAGCCAGTCATTAAATACGATTAAACTTCAAGACCTGGTCTACAACAGTTCAAAATATTTACCTATTCCAGGACTCTATCGTACGGTATGAATATTTTGTTTGTTTCATGACGTACAGATAGATAATAATATTCTAATTAACAAGATAATTAAGTTAACGGCAGACTATTTAAGTTGTTTTCCAACAGAAAACAACCTAAGAAGTTTTCTGCTCATCAAAGGCATCAATCAACAGATTTGGCACCTTCAAAAAGCGACTATGCAGATGCAGAGTGGTTATAGTCGTAAAATCGCGCACGTACCACTGTTTACATATTTGAAATTCATATTATGTACAACAATAACATTATGAACACAAGAACAATGTGTCTTCCCCTTAATAGAGACAATAAGAAAAGTGCTAATGGACATATTCTTAGACATACATTACTTATTAGTCTTTTAAGACTAGATTGTAATTATGATGGCGTATTTATCCATAAGGAAATACATCATAATAAAAAATAAAAAAAATATTATGTACGATTATTCGACGCTTTAACGGTGTGCGTTCGCCCAGCAAAAAAGTATCGCCTTTTAAAAAAATAATGATGCAGATATTCTGTGCCTTATCTCGAGTAATTTGTGCCCGAAATTTTAAATTTGTGCCTCTAAAGGGTTCGGAGTTATTTAAGATTAACTGATTCTACTGCACAAACGTTCGTCCAGCAAAATATTTTTTATTTTAATAGTCTAGCTGGAAATAAAATATTCAAAAAGATAGCTTACATACGGCTGTAAATGTGCCGTAAAAATGAAATTTGTGCCTCTTAAGATTTAAGAGATATTAAGTTTTTTGCCGGACGAACGTTTTGGCGAATGCTATATATCGGACACGGTTGGACGCACAGTGATAATGATTTCAGACGGTATATTTGTGCGTGATTGCGCCCAAATTTTCATAATCACGATTAGCATGGTTCAGGAGTTATGATTTTTTTTCCTAGAAAATGAACAAAGGCTCCAGCCCTCGAATGAACATGACCAAGGACTTCGCGTTAGTACCGACAGATACCTATTATATATTCCCACGATCCTTTAAAGTTTTGCCGGCCTACTACATATCATTGACGAGTTATTAACGATATCGTCTTTTTTTGAGGTTATCTTGATCCAAATTACTTAGAATAGGAAAACGCTAGTTTTCTGTGAGATGGCTTATTACATTTTTAAACAATAATTTGTGCCTTATTTTAAGGATACGTATACAAAAAATCTGTTCAATAGATTAGACAAAAACGATAAAAAACCATTCGAAATATTTTTGGTAGATTAACCGGCCAAATTTGAGTGAACATTAAAAAGCGGCCGCACGATACGATAATATGTTTAGTAATACCTAATTTTCCTTTGTCAACTTGGAATTTAAAAAAGTATCTATATATATAAAAGGAAGTCGTGTTAGTTACACCACTTATAACTCAAGAACGGCAGAACAGATTTGGCTGAAAATTGGTAGGGAGGTAGCTTATAGCCAGGAGAAGGACATAGGATACTTTTTATCCCGTTTGAAAGAGTTCCCGTGGGACTTGACATGAAACGTCAGTCATTTTGTTAAACATTATTCCAATTATGAAGTCTCTTTTGACATTTCGAAGAACGTAACTCTGCACGTTTCATTTAAATGCAATGTAATATCTTTTTTTGTGTTTGGTAGTAAATCGTCATTTTAAAAATTTACAATTATACAAAAACACTCTACAATTAATTCACAAGCAAAATTAATTTATTGTTTTTGATCTGACTATTGTTTCTAAATCTGAACTTCAAAATATAATAATATTTTTTTGCGCGAATGCAGTTACGTACTAGGTATGGTTTATGTTTTACTTTTTAACATAGTGACGTGCCTCAAGTATTCAGTTAGTTAAAGCGATCATTCGCGAATGAAAATGAATCTGGCGGCAGTGGGGCTGCTTCATTGACGAGTTTTTTACACGAGAGTATTTAACTCTTATGGTCTTTTAAACCCAGTGTAAATTTTTAAAAACTTGACTATTATTATTCACGTCATTATGTATCTATGTAATTATTATACTAAACATGCAATCGTGTATTTGTAAGGATGGGACCGGGAGACGTCAGTAAAAGATGTTACTCACTGTGTAAATAATATATTCATCATCTCAGCGTTCTCCCGGTTGCATCCTTGCGGAGCCCGGGGTCCGCTTTCCTGCTCCTAACTCTCCACCTCGCACGATCTTCAGCATCCTTCGCGGAGAGTTTGTTGGCACGCATGTCATCCACTACGACGTCAAGCCAGGCCTTCTTGGGCCTTCCCCTTCTGCCGGGACCCGGCGGTAGCGACATTGCGAGACACTTGTTCCCTACGTAGTTTGCCGGTTTCCGTAAAACATGTCCGTACCAACGTAGGCGGCACTCTTGCAATTTATCAGCGATGTCTCGGACATGAAGGCTGCCGCGAATACGGGAGTTCTTTACGCGATCTGCTCGCGTAACTCCCGACATCCAGCGCAGCATCTTCATCTCCGTGACCCGCAGTTCTTGCTTGTGCCGCTCAAGTACTGGCCATGCTTCACTGCCATATAAGAGAACAGGCCTAATGATGGATTTATAGACCTGTCCCTTCAGCTTAACCGGCATTTTAGGGTCGCAAATGACGCCGCTCACCTCCCGCCATTTATCCCACGCAGCAGCAATGCGTGCCTTGACGTCGGAGTCGATGTCGCCGTTCGCGTGGAGTACAGATCCCAGATACTTGAACCGGTCCGTGCGCTCGACCGTGTCTTCGCCTATGCGGACGGACATGGGATCTGTAGTGTTGCAGGCCAAGTACTCTGTCTTCGCCACGTTGAGTTTCAGACCCCCGTTCTCAAGCGATTCCTTCCATGTGTTAACACGTCTCACCAGCCGTCCCCTGTCCGAGTCCACCAGCGCGATATCATCAGCATACATAAGTAGCCATGGTGGCTGCTCATGTTGGTCTCTGATGCTGTCTGACAATACGTCTAATATCAGGCTGAAGAGAAACGGACTCAGGACGGAGCCTTGATGTACTCCGACGGTTATACGGAAGGGCAAAGTGTCGCCAACAGCGGTCCTAACTACAGAATCGGAATCACAGTACATGTCTCTAATGATATCAACATACGTTTCTGGCACTCCCTTGGACCTCAGGGCCCACCAAATCATCTCACGCGGAACACAGTCGAAGGCCTTCTCCATGTCCAGAAATAGGAAGTGGAGAGGCGTGTTCTTCGTCCTGTATTTTTCCATGATGATTCTTAGGGCAAAAACGGGGTCCATAGTCCCGTGACCGGGGCGGAAACCATATTGACATCCAGAGACAGTGCACTCCTGACGGATTCGAGAGTCCACTATCCGCTCGAATAGTTTCATGGTGTGGGACATGACCTTTATACCGCGATAACTACCGCACTCCTGCACTGATCCCTTGCCCTTGAAGACCGGGGTGATAACACTTAGTCTCCATTGGCGAGGAATCCCGCCGGTGCTTAGTATGCGGTTATAAAGGTTAGTTAGGATGCCCACACCACGACCACCCATTGCCTTCCAGGCTTCGATGGGGACTCCATCGGCTCCGACAGCTTTCCGATTCTTCATGCGGCGAAGAGCCTTCTCTACTTCTTCAGGCGTTACCGGTGGCACAAGTCCTTGATTCGGAGGGAGGTCCGGTGGCTGCACCTCTCTATGCTGTTTGTTTAACAGCTCGTGGAAGTAAGAGCGCCATCTCTCCTTCACCGCGAGGTCCTCGCATAGTAGGTTACCGTGAGAGTCTTTAACACAGCGGCACTTGGAGATATCCTGTGCCGCTTTGACCCTCGAACGTGCCAATCTATAGATAAGCTTCTGCCCCTCAGACGATTCCAGCCTATCGTAGAGCGGTTGTAGGTGGGCTCGCCTGGCTCTGGCAACAGCTTTCTTAGTAGCACGTTTTGCGGACCTGTATGCGTCGCGATCTTCGGGAGAGTTGGACGCTTGCCACTTTTTAAAGAGGGTTTTCTTCACCCTCGTCTCCCTCTGGACTGTGTCGTTCCACCACCAAGTCTCCTTGTCAAATTTGCGTCCACCCTTAGACGTGCCAAGCACTGACTTCTGCCGCTTCGGTTATGGTTGCCTGAATCCTGTCCCAGTGGTTCTGAACTGGTTCGTTCTCAGCCTCAGCGCACTTGTCGCCGATAGCTGAGACGAACACCTGGGATTTGTCATCGTCAAGCCGCCACCACCTTATTTGACGCCGACAGCGCTCAAAGCTTTTGGCTTTGGGCTTCACGCAGAGATCCATGACAAGTAGACGGTGTTGTGCTGTGAGACTCTCTCCGGGTATGACCTTGCAGTTGACTACTTTGCCGATGTGGTGCCTCCTAGTGAGTAGGAAGTCGATCTGGGTAGCGTGCCGCCCACTCCTGTAGGTGATTAAATGTTCAGGCCTCTTCTGGAAAAACGTATTCACAATAGCCAGGTCGGCAGCCGAACACAACTGGAGGATGTTCTCCCCTTCAGCGTTGCGTCTGCCGAACCCATAGCCACCATGAACACGCTCGAACTCCTCAGGCTCCTCACCCACATGACCGTTCAGATCGCCCCCCAGAACGACTCCTGAGATGGTGGGATTCCACGCAGCACCTCTCCAAGTCTATCCCAGAATGAAGTCTTTTCGGTGTCGCTGCAACCAGCCTGTGGAGCGTATGCGCTTATCAAGTGGGTCGTAACCCCTTCGATAAGCACCGTTACGTCCATTAAGCGGTCGCTGTAGCGTTTCACCTCCAACACGTCATCCTGCAACTCCCCGGACAGCACTACCGCAACCCCGTTCTCTCCACTAGGTGCTCCTGTGTAGATCAGCTTGTAGTCATTCCCAATGGCCCGGGATCTGCTGCCTTTCCACCGAGTCTCCTGCAGGAACGCCACTGCCACCCTCCGCCTGGTGAGTACGTCGGCCAGCTCTCTCGCGCGTCCGGTGAGCGTGCCCACGTTCCACGTCGCGAAGCGGAGTTTCCGTGGGGTTGGGGCTAACGTCTTTAGCCGCGTCCGTCCCCAACGCGGTAGCCCTCGCCCACTTGCCACAGGAGTCGGGCGAAACTCCTGCGCGCCGTTTTGCGGCGGCGCCCTATTCCTGGCACTTTTCTTGATTTTTCTTTCCATTTTAAAGTGGCGTGTTCACTTTTACGGGAGCGACTGCCGTCCGACCACCCAACCCCGGGGGGAAAGCTGGTGCCAGAGCCTCGTTCGTTGGTCAGCAGGGGTACGTTCTTGCACGTGAGGTTGGCTTGGGCCCAAAGATCTTGGTAGGGCCCCATCCCCCCTGTGTAAATAATATATTGTGACTAATTAATATGCCAATACATGTGCTTATATAGGTAGACGACATGGAGAGGTGCTACGCACACTACATATTTCTTTTTTTCGACAAAAAACAATATTGGAAGTTTTGCATGTCTTATATTGTTCTTTCGACATTTTTTATTAACCTTAGTTTTTGAAAGTTAATTCGATAAAAATTAGTTACAAATCGAGAATCATTGCCGCTGTGTATCGATTTCTAAGGGGTACTTCCCTGGTAGTGTTAAATTCACATATGTCATAATAGCTTCATAATTGGAATAGAGTATCGTTGTCCAATCCTGTCAAATACTGTAACAACTATTCATGTGTGCGTCCAGAAATATTTTTTTTGTAAATGTCTCGAAACTTTAGGTACTGTTATATTTAGGTATTTGTTTTAGACATTAATTTGTGTAAGTTATTTGTTTGAGTTTTTATTTTCGAAAATAATACCTCAGATTATTATAAGGGTCTTGAATCGACAACATGCATCTATATTATTCAATTATTGTCTATTTCAGAGATTTTCATTTAGCAATATAGTGACATCTAATTGTCATGTTCGTTTATTGACAAAATTCGATATCTATAGTGACTAAATAATAAAGAAGGTTCTTTGACCAACATTTTTCAATCATAAAGAGCATACAATTTAAGTGAGACTCATCGCTGAGGAAATACCAACCAAAATAATGTGTTGTTTATAATACTTAGATTCACTTGTTCTATTTTAACATTTCAAGATCATCAAAGATTTATAATCAACCCTATGAGAGTCTATGTATGTACTTTAATTTAGGAACTACTTTTGTTCTTAAAATATTCTTCGATCTCTTGAAGAGTTTTATCTTTAGTCTCGGGTAGGTATCGATACAAAATAATGAGACATATAGACACATTTATCCCGTAAAAGAGAAACATGCCATGAGTGCCCAAATACTTCAAAATATGTAAGGAGTTCTTAAGCAGCGTCGCCTGTATTGACAAAAATATGAGCGCAAAAACAATTGTCGCTTCTCGCTTAAATCTTAATGGTATCAGTTCCCCATATATTGAGGTCATCAGAACCAATGGGCCTGTAGCGATAGAAATTGAGAATCCGACAAGAATCACTAAGGAAATATATTTGTTTTGGCTGACGTAAGACAAGTGAACGAGATACAAATACAAAGACATCAATAGCAAGAAGACCACGGCACTACATCCAAAGAATAATAACAAAGTACGTCTTTTGAAAGATTTTGACAGGAAACAACCAAGATACATAGCCATTACTGACGCTCCGTCAAGGATCAACATCCCTTTGTAAGCCGTGGACTCTGATGAAGTTATCTTCTTAATAATGTCTATAGCGTATAACGTAACAACCATCTTTCCGGAACTCTGATACATAAACACCATGACGGTGGACAAAAAAATCGGATAATAGAACTCCCTCTCCAATATAATTCGGTAAAATTTCTTAGAATCTCTTTGGTTCTTCTCCTTCATATCCATTTGTGTACTGATCAATAACTCCAATTCTTGTTCCGATTGCTTATCGCAGCCTCTCGACCATCTGTGTGATCTCCTGCACTCTTCATATCTGCCCTGAACAGCCAACCACGATGGGCTTTCTGGTGGGACGAATGAAGTAGCTAAGGAATAGAAAGCATTAATGAAGCAACCTATTGAGATGTACTTCCAAGGAGCGAAGGTACCTATTGCGTTTGCTATCCATATAGACCAGAATGCAGTAGCTGATTTCATGGTTAACATGAAGCCTCGATTAGATGGCGAGGTGAACTCTGTGATGGAAAGTATACAGATGTTTAAAGTAGAGGCGTTGGTAATGCCATTAAGTATTTCTGTGAATAGCAAATGTGTTGGAGTGACGCTGAAGAAGTAGGCTATGGACACCATGACTTGGTTGATGGATACGAAGATTGTTGTCTTCTTCCGGCCGAAGTAGTCGGTCATTAGTGGCAAGATGATGCACCACGGCAGGGATAAGTAGCTGAACGCGGACGCTGGAAAAAAACGTTGAACATGTTTATTTTGAGTCCAGTTAGTGGGTCTTTAAAACTGCACTTGGTAATACTGCCAGTATAGTATACCGCCCCAAGAGACGTTAAGCATTCATTCAATGTAATTAATTTAAAACCATCCACCAGACTCCACCAAATTTTCAACTTCGTTAATATTTCTAATTTATTGATTATGGTACAACTAGAGGCCGCCCGCGACTTTCTCCACGTAGAAACCCTATGATCAACATTAGAAATCAATTCCGCGGGAGCTCTGGGATAAAAAATAGCCTATATTTTATCGTGGGTCTTCAGCTTTTCAGCACATTAGTTAATCGCGGGTTTATAGTTATATAAGTGATATTAGACGTATTGTCAGACAGCATCAGAGACCAACATGAGCAGCCACCATGGCTACTTATGTATGCCGATGATATCGCGCTGGTGGACTCGGACAGGGGACGGCTGGTGAGACGTGTTAACACATGGAAGGAATCGCTTGAGAACGGGGGTCTGAAACTCAACGTGGCGAAGACAGAGTACTTGGCCTGCAACACTACAGATCCCATGTCCGTCCGCATAGGCGAAGACACGGTCGAGCCCACGGACCGGTTCAAGTATCTGGGATCTGTACTCCACGCGAACGGCGACATCGACTCCGACGTCAAGGCACGCATTGCTGCGTGGGATAAATGGCGGGAGGTGAGCGGCGTCATTTGCGACCCTAAAATGCCGGTTAAGCTGAAGGGACAGGTCTATAAATCCATCATTAGGCCTGTTCTCTTATATGGCAGTGAAGCATGGCCAGTACTTGAGCGGCACAAGCAAGAACTGCGGGTCACGGAAATGAAGATGCTGCGCTGGATGTCGGGAGTTACGCGAGCAGATCGCGTAAAAAACTCCCGTATTCGTGGCAGCCTTCATGTCCGAGACATCGCTGATAAATTGCAAGAGTTGCCTACGTTGGTACGGACATGTTTTACGAAAACCGGAAAACTACGTAGGGAACAAGTGTCTCGCAATGTCGCTACCGCCGGGTGCCGGCAGAAGGGGAAGGCCCAAGAAGGCCTGGCTTGACGTCGTAGTGGATGACATGCGTGCCAACAAACTCTCCGCGAAGGATGCTGAAGACCGTGCGAGGTGGAGAGTTAGGAGCAGGAAAGCGGACCCCGGGCTCCGCAAGGATGCAACCGGGAGAACGCTGAGATGATGATGATGAGTTAATCGCGGGTTTAGGACGTCGCATGGAAAGCAAAGGCCTAAACCACAAGGCCTTCAATCTTCTACTTCGGTGCGGTGTAGTGTGGTTCCCACAAAATCTGGACTTGGACTCACCTAAAACTAGTGCCAAATGGCAATCTCTGCACGAGGCAATCAAGGCTCTTACTAATGAGTACGTAATGAAGATACTCACATAACCAAGTGACCATTTCGTCAGACACGGCTGCGGTAGAGTTGGCCTCCCTCCGGACCTGCGGGATGAACACCGTTGGGGTCCGACGTAAAGTAGGACGTCCATGCCGTGCTGGACACCAGAAGCTGGAAACATTTGAAGCAAATTAAAAATTGATTAAAATACATATATACCATAACACATAAAATCACGCCTTTTTCCCAGAGGAGTAGGCAGAGATTACTCCTGCCATTTGCTACGATCCTGGCACACCACTTTAGGTTCTTTCACAAAAATAAAAATAAACTTGTGCGGAGAGACATTTAGTCATAATTTGTTTATTATAATGGTACACAAACAGATTACTTTCATCATTACACTGCCGGTCTAGTGGTTAGTTTACTACCGACTCTAACGGGGAATGCTCTGAAAAGTTATTTCAACTAGTCCAATAATTCTATGGTAGTACTCTTATTACAGGTCGATGCAGCTGCTTGTTTACCTCTAAAAATGTCAAGTTTAAGGTTCCTTACGATTCGTCGAGTGATTTCTTCATTACTTCGCACTAGTGACCCGTATTCGCTTCGTTTTGGGTATATTATGCGTGAAAACCTTCCTCTTAAATCCTTATATCTATTAAAAAGCCCGCACCAAAATCCGTAATAATCTTTTAAAGATTTGAGCACACATAGGGTCAGACACCGCGAAAAAAAAAAAAAAAAAGGCGCAGGAAGCGACTTTACTTTATACTTTGCAGTAATTTTGCCGTTGAAGGAAAAGTGTTTTGCTAAACTCGGAACTATATTAGCCTCTGACCGAAATTTCCGACCAAATTTGCTTTTTTTTTATTCTAGTCATGTTAGCTGTAGATATATCTACGAGTATAGGTTGTTGCTCACCTGTCTCCAGAAATATTTCAATAATATCTTCTCTTTTCCTCCATGCTTTTCATCATTTAGGCTGGTCGGTACTACAGTATACTCTGTCGTCATATTTTAATTTTTAATATTAATCATATGGTGGTCGACTACACAACCTTAGAATTTCTTCGTAGGTGTGCAGGTTTCCTCACGATGATTCACCCCGCACCCGCACTTGGCTAGCGTGTTTGATAAGACCTGATCGCCCTAGTTTAGGGTAGGCCCGTGCCCCAGCAGTGAGGACGCATAAAGGTTCATGATGGATTAATATTAAGTGGTAAATTTTTCTGACCGATCAATTTTACTGAAAATTAAAAAAAAATAGTTTTCGTTGTTTTCTTATGAAATTTTGAATAATGTTAGTTATTTGTATTTTAAACAAAACTACCATGGATACGTTTAGTTCATAACACTATACAATTTATACTATAACTGATCGACACATAATCACATTTGAAGCCACCAACAAAACACCAATAACGAGATAGATAATAATGTAAAACTTAATTAATTAAGTCAAGCACAAATTAACCGGTTTTTTTGCAGTGTTGACTGGCTTTTCATGATATAGTACAATAATGTAAATCAATATGTATATGAGGCTAGATATTTTTATTACTACTTTATTCCATGCCTTCACTAGGAAACAAAAATATTGTTATTATGGTGGCGGCTGAAAAGTCTCTTTATCCTTTTCAAAAGAATAGAATAGAATATAATAATATTTTATTTTAGCACACAAATAGAAACAAAACAGACAGTTATTAACCTTATTTATTTGCTTTTTAGACCGTTTTAATTAATGTAATGTAAAGTACCATAGTTAACAATAAAACTATAGTAGTACTGTTATATAGTATCTATCTATATCTATACTAATATTATAAAGAGGAAAGATTTGTATTTTTGTATGTTTGTTATGAATAAACTCAAAAACTACTGGACCGATTGCAATAATTTTTTCACCATTAGAAAGCTGCATTATTCAGAAGTAACATAGGCTACATTTTATTTTTAAAAAAATTAGGGATCCTTACTAAAACTCCAATAATGTAACCCAAGGTGTAAAAAATAGACCTGAAAAATTCCTTACGTCGCCTGCGCTGCGAAAACTATTGAAGATAGAACAAAACCATCTACTAAGACTTTGCACAACTCATCATTATCTACAAAAAGTGTCGCGACAGCATATGTCTTAATATTATAGTTATGTCACAGCAAGCGGTTTTTTATTCTAAAAATTTAATTTATATGCCACCGCTTGAAAAGGCTCTTTATTTGTACCTTGGTATTAATCCTTAAAAAAATAAGTTACTTTATATTCAAGACGGCTTCAATACCTTTTTATAACTTTTTGAATTATTCAATTCGGACATTTAATTCGGAAGATATCACGAGTTTAAAAATGCAAGTATTAGAAAAAAAACGCGTGGTTGCCGCCACCGCGCTCAGCTAGCCAGCATGCGATGTAGGCTCCATGTAAGCGTCACTGGGGTACGGGGGAGTCAATGTAATATGTAATATAATATATAATAATATTATAAAGAGGAAAGGTTTGATTTTTTGTTTGTTTGTTTGTTTCGATAATAGGCTCCGAAACTACTGCACCGATTTGAAAAAAACTTTCACTGTTGGAAAGCTACACTATCCCTGAGTGTCATAGGCTTTTTTTAGATTAAAAGAAATAGATTTCTCTTACGGGGTTAAAATATATTACATAGAGATAGAGATATCCCCGAAGCGAAGCAAGGGCGGGTCGCTAGTATCTTATAAATTAGCCATAATAACACGATTGATGGTTCATTCACCGTGGCTCCAACGTCCTTGGGGTGAAAGCCTTCCGCTCCCCCGCATCCCGGTGATGATGACGAGGCTACTCTAAGCTATCACCGTAGGGGATCGAGCCATCCGCTCCCCCCCAAGTCCGGTGATGATGACAAGGCTACTCCAAGCCATCATAGTAGGGGATCGTGCCATCCGCTCCCCCGCAAGTCCGGTGATGATGACGAGGCTACTCCAAGTCATCATCGTAGGGGTGAGAGCCATCCGCTCTCCCGCAAGTCCGGTGATGATGACGAGGCTACTCCAAAGCCATCATCGTAGGGGTGAGAGCCATCCGCATCCCCGCAAGCCCGGTGATGATGACGAGGCTACTCCAAGCCATCATCGTAAGTCATTTAGCTAGTCAATAAATACGATTAAACTTCAGTACCTAGTCTACAACAGTTCATAATATTTACCTATTCCAGGACTCTTTCGTACGGTACATAAAATTCACATACTTATACATATTAAAAAGGTTTCGATTCCATATTGAACTCTCTTTACATTTAAATTTACGAATAATGTCCTTCTTATCGCTGTAATGTCGGAAATGTGATCTCGTTTTAAATAAATTGTATTAATTTTCATTGAATACTGATAAATAATTATATTTAAAGGCAACATTCCATTTCAAGACAGAGCTCAGTTCTAGTTATAATGTTTAATTTTCATATTCATCATCTAATAGTTCTTGAATATGAAATTCGTAACATAAGCCTAAGATAACGTAATTTATGAACAACTATAGCCTTTTTTAGCTAAGATGATCCCTGTGACACTTCATTGTGTTCTGAATCACGCATCTTACGATTGACAAATGAAAATAATTTTATTGCACACTTATTTAATTTTATTGCGGCTTCATTAGGAAAAATATTAAATTAATAATTTTAAACTTTTAAAAAGTAAACGTAGAATGGAACTTAGTCAGAGTTACTACGTTCCATTCTACGTATACGAACTGCATAGGTATTTTTTTTTAATGTTCTATTACATTAAATTAAACTAAACGACACTGTTTGTCATATAAAAGTATAAAAATATTTATTTTAATATTTTTCCTAAGTACTGTAATGAGAGTCATCCGCTCCGCGCAAGTTTGTTGTTGATGACGAGTCTACTCCAAGCCATCATCGTAGTCAGTTGGGAAGACAAACTGTCATGTAGTAGTTTACGTCACGTTACGTACGTTTACGTATACAATTAAGATCAGAAATTCAGTACCTAAATCATCATCATCATCATCTCAGCGTTTTTAAAGATGCATCCTTGCGGAGCCCGAGGTCCGCTTTCCTGTTCTATCCCTGCACTACCTAAATATTTGATAAAATAGCCGTAGATACATAATTAAGTAAATATTCAAATGACATTACTTTGTGAACATACCTAATCGAATATGTCATTATGTGTAGCCAGTTCATTTTGTTCAAATGCAGTTAATTTGTTCATTTATTTACGTATTATTATTTTTAGATGTATGAAAACTAGACAAAATGTATCTATAGATAATTTATGTTAGATAATAAAACGCCGGTCTATAATAGGACCTCGACAAGTTTTTTTTTTTAAATTATCATATAATAAATGCTACCTTGTAACACAGATTTCAGTAGGACTAGCATCAGTATAATAGTTACAGACTTGATCTCGCTTATGTAAAAAGGTCTATGAAAAAATCTATAGTGCCCCTAGCGGTAACGTTAATCAAAGTAAAAACAACTAAGTGTACATTATAGGAATTACAGTAATATGAACTCAATAACTTAGTTGTCCTTTTCAGGCACTGAAACATGAGGGCATAAGATTAAACTTAACATTAATTATTCTTAAATATAAAACATTAATTCAATTTTTATTTTCTAAAAAGCTTAGACCTTCTTAAAAAGCTTTTTTGGAGGTTGCGGAATGCTTTTTTTTGGGGCCCAAATTTTGATAAGACAAAATGTAGCAACATCCGAAAAACCTTTGTAAAAAGGTGTAGGATAATATGCATAGCCAATAATAGTGCCCATTATGAACACATACTGTAAAAAAAAAATTAACAAAAATTATGTAAATTTTCTTTGTTTGATTTTCACCTCTTTAATTTGCAATTCTGTAGCATAAATTTGCTGAAACATATTGATTTATTTTTTAAATAATAAATAATAATAATAAATATTACACAACATCACATACATTGATCTGATCCCGTGGTATGTAGCTTAAGCACTTGTGTTACGGAAATCAGGATCAACAGTGGATATGTTACGGCTAATACTCGAAGTGCGGCTACACCTAGGTTTAGCCGGCTAGAACTAGGTGTAGCCACTTACTCTTGGCTAAACCTAGGTGTAGCCGATTGTTTTCGGCTAAAACTAGGTCTAGCCTTCATCATGCCGGCTATAACTAGGTCCAGCCATTCCATGTCGGCTAATACTAGGTTCAGAGAATCCCTGTTGGATAAAACTTAGATGCGAGTCCCGCCATGCCTTCCGTCCTTCCCCACGTCACACTCAGGACTCACAGCATCTGCAGCAGCAGCGCGGGGTGGAGGGCGTAGCGAGACACGCGCCTCTGCAGGTTGTGAGCACCGAGTGCTGCTGATCTACTGCAGGTCTACTAGCGAGTGTGACTCATAGCGTCTGTACACATAGTTGTAACTGCCTCGTTGGTCTATTGGCAGCAAGCGCTGCGTAAGGACCGAGAGGTCCCCGGTTCGAGTCTGCGGTCGGTGAAAATTTGTGTGAGTTTTTCTGTAATGAAATTACCGGGCTAGTTAGGAAGTTGGCGGTTGAACGCCCGTGCCTCGGAAAGCACGTTAAGCCGGTGGTCCTGCGCCCGACCTCACATCGGTCATGTCGGATTGCCGACTCACCAAATTATGAGAGTAGGGGAAAAGAGAGTGCACTTGTGTTTGCGCGCACACTTGTGCACTATAATATGTCCTACGCACTTGGCTGATCTCAATTGAGATCGGCTGCCATGGCTGAAATCGGTCGGACGCCTTATCTTACATAGTTATAGCCGGCATGCTATCGGCAGAGCTTTTTTAGATATTACAAAAACATCCAATAATTAGAAACCAAGTTTTTCATTCTTTTAAATCAAATTGTAATAAATAACACTTATTGTTAGGAGTAAATTGTTAAGTACAATAGGAACAATCAGGAACATTTTTTTTAACAACAGACAATAGTTGCATATTATAATTTTAAAGAATATAATTATAAATCACAGGTTTATAAAGTAACATAAACTATTTAGAACAATCTATACTTGAGTGACATTTTGAGTTGCACATAATACCAACAGCTTTGCAGAGGCACTTTATGTTGCCACATTTGGTTTTGTAGTTGCATGTTTTCTAATTAATGGATGTTTTTGTAATATTTAAAAAAGCTCTGCCGATAGTATGCCGGCTATAACTATGTAAGATAAGGCGTCCGACCGATTTCAGCCATGGCAGCCGATCTCAATTGAGATCAGCCAAGTGCGTAGGACATATTATAGTGCACAAGTGTGCGCGCAAACACAAGTGCACTCTCTTTTCCCCTACTCTCATAATTTGGTGAGTCGGCAATCCGACATGACCGATGTGAGATCGGGCGCAGGACCACCGGCTTAACGTGCTTTCCGAGGCACGGGCGTTCAACCGCCAACTTCCTAACTCCGGGCTAGGTAATTTCATTACAGAAAAACTCACACAAATTTTCACCGACCGCAGACTCGAACCGGGGACCTCTCGGTCCTTACGCAGCGCTTGTTGCCAATAGACCAACGAGGCAGTTACAACTATGTACAGACGCTATGAGTCACACTCACTAGTAGACCTGCAGTAGATCAGCAGCACTTGGTGCTCACAACCTGCAGAGGCGCGTGTCTCGCTACGCCCTCCACCCCGCGCTGCTGCTGCAGATGCTGTGAGTCCTGAGTGTGACGCGGGGAAGGACGGAAGGCTTGGCGGGACTCGCATCTAAGTTTTATCCAACAGGGATTCTCTGAACCTAGTATTAGCCGACATGGAATGGCTGGACCTAGTTGTAGCCGGCATGATGAAGGCTAGACCTAGTTTTAGCCGAAAACAATCGGCTACACCTAGGTTTAGCCAAGAGTAAGTGGCTACACCTAGTTCTAGCCGGCTAAACCTAGGTGTAGCCGCACTTCGGGTATTAGCCGTAACAGATACACAAATAAAATTAAAAATATTTAATAATACACCCAGACACGGAACAAACACCGATGTTCGTCACACAAATATTTGTCCCGAGTGGGAATCGAACCCACGACTCTTGGAACCGTAGGTTTTGAACCTGAGTCACTAACCACTGTTCCACCGAGCCAGTCAAAAGTTAAATTAAAGTTTTACATGAAAAATAAAAACACTGATTTATGGCACCTGTGCCATTCGCGTTCATTTTTGTGAAGAATTCTTTTTTTATTCCAATATGATAGGTTTATGACTCAGATCGTAATTATAAAGAGCCACTATTAATAGTACAGGATCCGTGGAGTATTTTTTCACTTGATTACTATCAAGCTAACTTTCCGTGAGTAGCTTCATTTTGATAAGACGCCCAACAATTTCCTGTGCGAAATTTTTTGATTGTGGTAGCTAACAGAGGTAGCAATGATAAAATATGTCGATTTGATGATTCTTCAATATTTATTACTAACTGAATTGTTATTATTATATCTTATGATAATTATCTAAATTATTTGAAAAAATATTTGTCCTACAAAATCTATGGTTTCATCAAAGAGTCCTCCCCCTCCAACATGTATTGATAACTAGATCACCAAAAATGATTACTAACCAGCTGATTTCTTTTTATTTATTTAGTTAATATTTATATAATGTAACGGTCATATTGTCCTACAAATTCCGTGGTACGTTGTCCCGGTCCTACGGTCAAAATCTACCAAAAAGTCAACATTTTTTTTCTCACGCTTGAGAAATGAATTGATTTTTAATTTCATGACTTTCTAATATATATTGAACTGGTGCACCGCAATAGCGTACCACGCTATTTTTACATCAAGGATCTGTACTACTACTTTTGACCGTAGGACCGGGACAACGTACCACGAAATTTGTAGGACAATTTGATCGTTACATTATATAAATATTAACTAAATAAATAAAAAAAAATCAGCTGGTTAGTAATAATTTTTGGTGATCTCGTTATCAATACATGTTGGAGGGGGAGGACTCTTTGATGAAACCATAGATTTTGTAGGACAAATATTTTTTCAAATAATTTAGATAATTATCATAAGATATAATAAAAACAATTCAGTTAGTAATAAATATTGAAGAATCATCAAATCGACATATTTTATCATTGCTACCTCTGTTAGCTACCACAATCAAAAATTTTCGCACAGGAAATATTTGGGCGTCTTATCAAAATGAAGCTACTCACGGAAAGTTAGCTTGATAGTAATCAAGTGAAAAAATACTCCACGGATCCTGTACTATAAACTACTTCTAGAAAAAAAATCATGCAAGCAGGTCCAGTAGTTAAGCTACAGTGAAGACTTTTAAACTGAATTCCGGCTTCTAACAAAAATTTCACAAAAATAACAATTACCTTGGAACCATTGAAAATCGCTGAACATACATGGGGGTTATATCGATAGGTATTGAAGTCCCCCATCGATTGACTTACGATGATCCACCCCCCCTGTTACACCCTGTATGTGGCTAATGATCTAACTTGGTGCAAAATTTGAAGCTTCTAAGACGACTTAGATTTTGATGATCGTCAGTGAGTCAGTAAGTGACAAAATGGTTTAATGTATAATTTTATACTTTCATGGTTACACACATTGGAAAACTGAAATGGTCCGTGATATTTACCGGGTGAACAGAAAGAACAGCCGCGAATGGCTTCGAGAAAAAAATAAAATACGCATAACGATGGCTTTTATAAATATGTAAGTATAAAAAATTAAGGTAAAAAAATCTTTAAAAACAAGCTTTTATTTAAATGCGCTAAAAAGAAAAAAATAAACTTTTACACTATAACTTTACTGTCAACTTATAACATTTCAAATTCAACATATTTGACACAATTTATATGTTTTAAAAGCTCGTCGCGAGATTTAAGTACTCGTATTTACTTTCTTAGTTTAAAATTTTTAATAGGCAGGTATTTTAAAACTTGCTTTTAAAATTACGAGTAGGTACTTAAATCTCGCGACAAGCTTTTAAAACATATAAATTGTGTCAAATATGTTGAATTTGAAATGTTATAAGTTGACAGTAAAGTTATAGTGTAAAAGTTTATTTTTTTCTTTTTAGCGCATTTAAATAAAAGCTTGTTTTTAAAGATTTTTTTACCTTAATTTATTTTATACTTTTTAGTTTTCACCTTGTAAGTTCCTAAGTCTGTTCATCTCATTCAACGCATCATTATTGCAAGGTCGTTTGCCAGTTAATTTTGAACAATCCAACTCTTCAATTAGGAGCCCTTCTATTGGCTATCTTCCGGCTCCACCATCGAACCCTGGTTACCATCTAGCTCCAAAGTACTCATCTAGGCGAATCAAACGAGCCCAAACTCGATGGGGTTGTGTCGTTTAAGTACTGAGTTCCTTTGGCTGTCTTCCGGCTCCATCATCAGACCCTGGTTACCATCTAGCATCTAAGTACTCATCTAGGCGAATCAAACGAGCCCAAACTCGATGGGGTTGTGTCGTTTAAGTACTGAGTTCCTTTGGCTGTCTTCCGGCTCCATCATCAGACCCTGGTTACCATCTAGCATCTAAGTACTCATCTAGGCGAATCAAACGAGCCCAAACTCGATTTGGTTGTGTCGTTTAAGTACTGAGTTCCTTTGGCTGTCTTCCGGCTCCATCATCAGACCTTGGTTACTATCTAGCACCAAAGTACTCATCTAGTCGAATGAAATGAGCCCAAACTCGATGTGGTTATGTTATTTAATTACTGAGTTGCTATGGCTATCTTCCGACTTCATCATCAGATCAGCTCCATGTCATAATAATATTGCATTGTCATCGGATATACACGTGCATGCAAAATTTCAGCTCAATCGGTTGAGGGCAAGTGCCTTAAAATTGAGTTATAAAATTCCACCCGAACACACAAACATACATACATACATACATACATACATACATACATTGCAAGTTAAGCTTGTAAAATAGGGGTCACTAAATTACTGTATTACGTAAGAGTTAAAATGCGTCTTTGTTCCAACATTAAATACAGTAACATAGTATTTTCGAATATTTGCAGCAAGATAATTTGCATTTTTATACATATACTTTTTAAATTCCAAGTTGACAAAGAAAAGTAGGTATTACTAAATATGATATGTAGGCCGGTGAAACTTTATAGGATCGTGGGAATATATAATAGGGATCTGTCGGCACTAACGCGAAGTCTTTGGTCATGTTCGTTCGAGGGCTAGAGCCTTTTTTCATTTTCTAGGAAATAAAATCATAACTCCTGAACCGTGCTAGTCATGTTTATAGAAATTTGGGCACAATTACGCACAAATATACCGTATCTGTATAAAAAAATTATCACTGTGCGTCCAACCGTTTCCGATATATAGCATTCTCCAAAACGTTCGCCCAGCAAAAAACTTATAACTCTTAAATCTTAAGAGGCACAAATTTAATTTTTACGGCACATTTACAGCCGTACGTAAGCTATCTTTTTGCATAATTATTTTATATCCAGCTAACTAAAAAAATAAAGAATATTTTGCTGGACGAACGTTCGTGCAGCAGAATCAGTTAATCTTAAATAACTCTGAACCCTTTAGAGGCACAAATTTAAAATTTCGGGCACAATTACTCGAGATAAGGCACAGAATAACTGCATCGTTATTTTTTTAAACGACTATAATCACTCTGCATCTGCATAGTCGCTTTTTGAAGGTGCCCAATCTGTTGATTGATGCCTTTGATGATCAGATTATAGTAGGTTGTTTTCTGTTGAAAAACAACTTAAATAGTCTGCCTTTAACTTAATTATCTTGTTAATTAGAATATTATTATCTATCTGTACGTCATGAAACAAACAAAACATTCATAAATGTTAGATTCATAAAAGCAAATAAATGTGGTTTATAATTGTCTTTTTTGTTTCTATTTTTGTGCTAAATAAAATGTTATTATATTATATTCTATTCTTTTGAATAGGACAAAGAATTTGTTTTCGCCACAATATAATTTTGTTTCGTAGTGAAGGCATGAAATAAAGTAGAAGTAAAAATATATTATCTAGCCTCATATACATATTGATTTAAATTTGTACTTTGTCATGAAAAGCCGTCAACAGTGCAAAAAAACCGGTTAATTTGGGCTTGACGTAATTAATTAATTAATTACGTTTTACATTATCTATCTCGTTATTGGTGTATTTTGTTGGTGGCTTCAAATGTGATATGTGTCGATCAGTTATAGTATAAATTGTATAGTGTTATGAACTAAACATATCCATGGTAGTTTTGTTGAAAATACAAATAACTAACATTGTTCAAAATTTGTCATCGTAGTAAATAACGGGTATTCTATTATTTAAGATTTTCTTATCAACAAAACATAAAATAAACATTCTTATAAGAAAACATCGAAAACTATTTTTTTTAAATTTTCAGTGAAATTGATCGGTCAGGAAAACTTACCACTTAATATTAATCCATCATGAACCTTTATGCGTCCTCACTGCTGGGGCACGGGCCTACCCTAAACTAGGGCGATCAGGTCTTATCAAACACGCTAGCCAAGTGCGGGTGCGGGGTGAATCATCGTGAGGAAACCTGCACACCTACGAAGAAATTCTAAGGTTGTGTAGTCGACCACCATAATATTAATATTAGAATCAAAATATGATAACAGAGTATACTGAAGTACCGACCAGCCTAAATGATGAAAAACATGGAGGAAAAGAGAAGATACTATCGAAATTTTTCTGGAGACAGGTGAGCTTCAACCTATACCCGTAGATATAACTACAGCTAACATGACTAGAATAAAAAAAAAGCAAATTTGGTCGGCAATTTCGGTCAGAGAGGCTAATATAGTTCCTAGGCTATATAGTATAGCTATAATCATAATAATAATGACGACATAAATATATAATAAATTAGTCTTCTTGGCCTTAGGGCCCGTTGCTAATTTTAATACCAGCTTTCTATCTGAGAAAAAAAACAACTTGGAAATAATAATAAAAATTTCTTTATTGACGTAATCGTAATTACAAATTCCTATGAAACTCTGACACTCGAACTAGGCTAAAGTGCCTCTATTTTTATTTTATTTTTATTTTATTTATTTAGGTTCACTTACAACTTATGTATCAATTCTTACACTAAACAGGAACTATGACTTAAAGCTAAATACATACATTTATTACAAGTAAACACCACATACAATTGATAATAATAATAAACTTAATTAACAACAAGTAGTCCAGTCAAAATAGACATTTAACCTAGGAAAAATTCGCATAGAGCTGAAAATTGGCATGAATGTTGGGAACACTATTACAAATAATCTGTCAAAAGTCCCCATCGATCCACGTCTGCAAAAAAATAATCAAGGTCAAATGTCACAAATATCAGTTTTATGCACTTTTTGAGCGAAACGGTAAGTTTAATCATAAAAGTATGTATGACAAAATTACTTATCACGTAATTATCTATAAAAAATGTCTCAACACTTTGTTCCTAAGAATAACCATTTCAGAGATATAGCGATGCACAAAGTTGAAAAAGTTGTATTTTCAAACGCTTCCAGGCCCCCATGCGATTGTGCTAGACAGTTAAAATTTTACCGAATGATGTATCTCAGTTGCCTCTATAACATCTAATACTAGAAACAACATGAAACCAACGTGTAAAGTGGGTTCTCATACAAAACCTATGTTTTTTTTTCTTACACTTGGGCGGTTTTTAACGTGGTTACCCTAGTGAACCTATTCCAGGTCATATATCGATCAAAAACGATATCAACAGATGAATGCATATTATGTAAAATATGAATGTTCTAATGATTAAAACCACGATATGTCGCGAATGGTGAGCCGGAAAAGAAAAAGTGACTGGACCATTTTTGTAGAAAATTGTATGATCTACAATTTTTTTTTGACCTATTTTTACGATAATACTTACTGTTTTCGAGAAAAATGGAAAAATCCTTAATTTTATACTTTTGACCTTGAATAAATTTTTTTGCAGAAATAGGATTGATGGGGATTTTTGATATTTCGTTTATTATGATGTATTTAACGTCTCTGGCAATTTTCAGCTCTATGCGAATTTTGTCTAAGTTAGCACTTATTTTTGTCTATTTTGACTGGACTGGCGTATCTTAACCACCGAGTCGTGAAAGATGTCAATCTGGCTACTGTGACGGTTAAGGAGTCGTGAGAGGCGAGGAACAGCGGAGTGAGCACCCAGGACTGAGCGGCGAAGAGGAGGGCAGAGCGGAGTTATCGGCTTTCGGGGGATAGTGCGGGGTACCTTTAGGTTAAATAGGGAAAGCAAATGGAGGACAGTTGATTTTATTTGAAAGCAATTTAGATAGGAACAATATATCTAAGAGATCCCGTCTTTTTTCTAGTGACATCATCTTAAAATATTTGAGTCTATCCTCGTATGACCTTATTTTCCTATGTATCCCCTCAGAAAAAGCTAAGTGCCACAAAAACCTCTTTTGTACACGCTATTGCCTCAACGTATTAGTGGCATAGTGAGGACGCCACACAACACTGCCGTATTCAAGAATACTTCGAACAAAAGAATTAAATAGCATAATTTTGGTTTTACTTTTTTTAAACATTTTACCGTTACGTATGACGAATCTCAACGTCTTGAATGCTTTATTGACAATTGTCTCAAAATGGGGAACAAACGTTAGCTTTTGATCAAAATATATACCGAGATCCTTGACTGTATCACTGTTTTTCAGTGGAATGTTTTGGAGATAGTATTGCGTCTGAAGTATATTTATTTTGCGTGTAAAATGAACCTGCTGACACTTAGATATATTCAGACTCATATATTTACGTTTACACCAGTCAACTAGCGTATCTAAGTCTTCTTGAAACTTACACGTGTCGTTCTTAGACTCTATAACTCGTCCTAGTTTCAAATCATTGGCATATAAGAAACAGCTTGAAGGCCTAAAACAGTTGGGTAGGTCATTTATAAATAAATTAAAAAGGATTGGACCCAAGTGGGACCCTTGAGGCACCCCCGATGTTATATCGTACTTGGTAGAATTGTACCTATTTATTACTACATAAAATCTCAAGAGTCGTGGCTTCTCCCATTTATTCGCGACATAAAAGTGCTTAAATATAATATTATAACTAAATAAACTATTACTAGGTAGTATGTATTTGGGGTACTAGGTCGGAGAACCTCCCCGCGGTGTACCCTGGGCAACGTGGCCGACTAATGGCCACGGCTGAAACTCCGGCACCCGCGCGGCGGGTCCTCTGTGTCGCAGTGTCGCGCACAGAGGATGGGCTCCGGCCACCGTCGGGCAACCCGTTCCTCCGTCACTGAGACGGAGGGGTGGGGGGGCTTGCCTTCATTGGCCGGCCCCGCGAGCAGCTCCGCTCTATAAAAAACCCCAAGGACCGGTGTTGTGGGTGCTCGTGATACCGGTCGCCCCCGAAAGGGGGACGTCGGCAGGGTATGTCGGCGGCGCACGGCCCGCCCCGCGGGATTTCCCGTCCCCGTGTGGTTTGTAGGGTTACCCGGGTAAGGCGCCTCTGCCCGGGTGGACTTTTATTTGCGACCCCACTCGTGGGAACTTTATGGATATTGTAACTGAATTCTCCCAAAAAACTCGATCTGATTTATCTAACGACCAAGGCGCATCTTTAAGGACAACCGATTTGGCTCGCGTACGTGAGCGGGATTCTGATTCGGAATCTTATGAAGAGAGTGGCTCGAGGAAGAAGACAGGGAAACGTCCTCGCCAAAGCACAGAGGAGAGTGGTGGCTCGGATAAGCCCCCAGCCAAGCGGCAGACAATACAACTTGAGTGTCCAGCTCCAGATTAGTGGCGCTCCAAAAGGAAAGCCAAAGAAGACTGCAAAGAGGGTTAATGACGCTCCCGCTGAATTACCTGCAAAAAGGGAGGAGGAGTATATCGACTCCATCACATGTGCGAAAGAATTCAATGCCACTCCCAGAATACACGTCCCCCGCGACCTCACGAGACATGTGCGTGGAGGAAATGCCGTTGTGCCTGTTGACCCAGCGCATACAAGTCCACGCAGAGAGGCTATTTACCAGACTGGACAAACCCAGAACGGCGGTTAATATTCTGGAGAATCGGATGGCAATCCGTGACATATGTGGTTTTGCGTCCGGCAGATGGCCATGGATGCAAGTGAGGAAAAAATTAAAACGGTGTAGAACCAAGAAGGACGTGCTTTTCCTTCAGAGGAAGTAGAGAAACTTCATCAAGTGCCCGATCCCCCGACGCTGAAATGTGGCCACCTCTCCCGGTGCGTCCCCACCATGAGTCATCTAAGACCTCCCCAGCACCAACCAGTGTGGCTCCCCGCAAAGGGTCGATGCTCTGATGGGTCTTAGGGACTTGTTGGAGGAACATCAGCGTTCCACTGCCATAATGGTGGGGAACATCCTGGATGCCCGTCTGAGTGGCGGAGAGCCGCCTTCCCCCTGCTTTAAACCTCCGTCCACCGTTAGCGGCAGACAGAGCCCGCGGCGATGTGGTCTCTCAGTCGCGGCCATCACCTGCGCAGCTTACACCGCAGCTACAACCCCCGAAAGACCGTCCCCTGACTAATGTCCCGGCTCCTGCAGAATAACTGGTCTATAGTGACAAGGCGAAAACAGGAAAGTCAACCCCGCCCCCGTGTCTGGCGCTGAGCCCACTTTTCCTCCTCGTTGCCCCTGACCTTACTACCGAGCAAACCGCTCCCCCTAAAACCGCCTCCGCTAAGAAAGCGTCGAGGCGGCGTAAGCTGTGTGAGGGGAAAGAAGACAAAAGATCAGAATTACCTCCAGTCGGAGGCTGTGGTGTGGTCACTCTGACGCCGGAAGGGAGTGGAGAATGGCTGCACATATGCCGAGGTCCTCTCCCAGAAGTCCGAAAGAAACTTAATCTTGCGGACCTGGGGATCGAGGACATAAAGATGAGAGAGATCGGCGACCGGCGCTCGGTTATTTATGAGCTGTCGGGGGCGGATAGTGCCCAAAAGGCCGAAAATCTAGCCAAGGGGATTGAGGCTGCTCTCCCACTGGCTTGGCTAGAGTTGTACGCCCGGTAATGCGGGCGTACAACTCTAGCCAAACGTAAATAAACGGGCTGGATGAGTCGGTCACAGCCCAAGACGTCATAAAGTCCTGGCTGAGAAAGCTGATTGCCCACCTGACGAAGTGAGAGTTGGGAGAATTCGCCCCCAGCCCTGGAGGCGGCAGCTCTGCCATCGTGAGTTGCCCCGCTGAGATGGCCGAAGTTATGGCTTCCAGGGTCGAACCCTGATAGGGTGGAGCTCTGCCGAGCTCAAAGTCCTGGACCGGAAACCGCTGCGCTGTTACAAGTGCATGGGGACCCGGCCACACGGCCCCGACGTGCACGTCCGTCGGAAGACCACCGCCGCGGACTCTGTTTCCCGCTGTGGCAGCCGTGAACACCTGGCTGCCCAGTACGCACTGCGGAACCCAGCTGCGTTGTTTGCGCAGCGGCGGGCTTACCCGCAGGACACAGTATGGGGGGACGGGCATGTCGCCCCCCACCTGCTAGAGGGAGAAGGGGGCTTGATCACCCGCCTGAAGAGAGTCGCGCGGGTAACCGACGCGGCGAAGAGGTTTCCACTCCAATGGAAGCCTAAGGAGGGGAACCCTAGGCGGCCGGGGTGAGAATACAGCCGTCGTATTGCTGGCCGGGTCCATGCATACCTCGGACTTTGTAGAGGGAGCAAAGAAATCTGGCTTAAGTGTGTCCAGCGGAGGCTGGCGGGCGAGGCGTGGGGTCGTCCCCGCTCGCATTGCACTCGGTCTCTGCATGAAGGGTGGGAACTACTGGATTTGCAAAGTGTTTCTGCCGCCCCCACACCCAGGGAGGCAGAAGGGGGCCTGGGAGGGCCTGAAGGGCATGCCGGTGGTGCTGCAGCGGAAGGAAGGCTACGCTATGTCCCGTCGCACCGCCATAGGGCATTGTAGTTGCACCGCGGAGTTTTTGTGGGTATACCCCTGGGTCACCTTTCCAGGAGCAGCCGCCGGAAGTGCCAGTCTCCGGCGGCCGGGAGTCCTACACACCGCCGGGCACACCCCTGCCAGGTGAAGGTGCGTCACGCATTTCTCCGCGTAAAAAAAAAAAAAAAAGGTAGTATGTATTTATAAAATATATGTATAGTATTATGAATACACGTGTATACATATATTATATATATTCATTATATATGTTACCGGCCAAACCCGATTTCAGGACAAACTAGTTTAGCCTAGTCCAAACTAGTTTGTCCTAAGCCCGTTAGGATAAACCGGTATAGCCTAGTCCAAACCAGTTTGTCCTAAGCCCGTTAGGATAAACCAGTTTAGACTAGGCCAAACTAATTGATCCTGATATAGATACGCATACTCTAGGATAAACTGGTATGGCCTGGTCTAAACGTTAAAGTATGTCAAGAAAATCAAAATAAACTAAATCAAATCCTCCGCAATTGGAATAATTTTCATTGCACTGTAATCTTATTTCCTTATAATGATTTGTCGTTTAGTGTTAATACGTACAATCTTGCTAGGTATATTTAGCAAATAATACATGTTTTTTTTTAATAAAAGCAATAACGTATCAATTATTACAATTATTATGTCATTAAAAAGTTATGGATAACAAATGGTAGTACAAACAATCATAGTATAACAAATAATACTATAACAAATAATAATAAAAAGCAATAATCATACGAATATTATGTTAATTATTAAATTTTTTATTTATTGTTACATGGTTTTCCTTTGCTAGCAACCAGTTAGAATTTAGAATTGCAGGTAACGTTGCCTTCATGCACTGGCATCTTCTGGCGTTTGTGGAACAATATACCATATTGATTGAGCCAGTCGCACTCACGCTGAACGCCTTCTTAAATGCCGTTTCACGCCCCACCTGAAGAGCCTGGGATCATAGGAGGAGAGAAAACATGAGCTGGAAGGAGGCATTCCATGCCTTAATGACACGTGGCAGAAAAGAGGAACTAAAAACCTCTTGGCAAATTCAGGGCCACCAGCGCCTGCATCCGCAATGCTGGATGGCAGCGCTCTCCAGCACGATGTCTACGTTCGGGATTGGAAAGAGTAGGGAGGGACTAGCTGGAAAATAGCTCTTCAGAGCATTTCCCCATTATAAAGACATTAGAGAACACATAAACCTGCAATGACTCTACGTAATTGTAGAGGCTCCAGGGCATCGGACACCTCTAGATCACAAAAACGGATAGCACGTTGCTGCTAAATTTCGGAGTATTTTGCGGAGCCAACCCAATAAATTCCATCCCCATCCCATAAATTTTAATGACATAATAATTGAAACGTTATTGCTTCTTTTAAAAAAAATATTATTTAGTTGAATAATAAGGCGTCCGACCAATGCCGGTCATGGTGGCCGGTCTTAATTGACATCAGCCAAGGCGCAGGACATATAGTGCACAAGTGTGCGCGTAAACACAAGTGCACTCTCTGTGCCCTTACTCTCATAGTTCGGTGAGACGGCAATCCGACATGACCGATGAGAGATCGGGCGCAGGACCACCGGCTTAACGTGCTTTCTGAGACACGGGCGTCCAACCGCCAATTTCCTAACTCCGGGCTGAGTAATTTAATTACAGAAAAACTCACACAAATTTTGCCCGACCCCGGACTCAAACCGGGGACCTTCGGTCCTTACGCAGCGCTTGCTACCAATAGACTAATGAGGCAGTGCATTTGGTGAATATAGTATGATTATACATATTTACACTTTAACGACGAATCTTTATAAGAAACAAGAAATACGATTATAGTTTAATAAAAATAAATATATTTTTTTTAATTTATTTGGATTAATATTTATTTTTGACATACTTTAATGTTTAGACTAGGCCATACCAATTTATCCTAGAGTATGCGTCTCATATCGAGGATCAATTAGTTTGGCCTAGTCTAAACTGGTTTTTATCTAACGGGCTTAGGACAAACTAGTTTGGACTAGGCTAAACTAGTTTGTCCTGAAATCAGGTTTGGCCGGTTAACATATATATCTATATGGTTAGTAATATAGCACTTTTCCCTTCAACGACCAAATTACTGCATAGTATAAAGTAAAGTCGCTTCAAGCGCCTGTCTGACCTATGTATGCTCAAATCTTTGAAAGTTCATTACCGTATTTTTGATACGGGCTTTTTAATAGATAGAGGGATTTAAGAGAGGAAGGTTTTCACGCAAAATATACCCAAAGCGAAGCGAAAGAAGAGGTCACTAGTGCGAAGTAATGAAGAAATCACTCGACGAATCGTAAGGGAAACTTAGACTTGACATTTTTTAAGCTATTGCACAGCTTTTATCGCGGGCTTTGAGCGCGGCGACCGAACCAAGAAATTTCGTAACGAAAAACCTCACAATCGTCTAACGTCGTTTCCAGTTCGGTAGACTTCGGCACGGTGTTTGTGTGCGTGCGGTAAGACGTATTGTACGACTCTACAAAACTCCACGAATCCGGACGAGACTGCTCCGAAATCGGACGATGCTATGCAATAGCTATACCGCGGCAGTCCCCGAGTGCCACACGTCTGTTTTTAGAGGGTAAACTAGCAGCTGCATCGAACGTGTAATACCGCAGTACTACCATAGAATTATTGGACTAGTTGAAACAACTCTTCAGAGCATTCCCCGTTAGAGTCGGTAGTAAACTAACCACTAGACCGGCAGTGTAATGATGAAAGTAATCTGTTTGTGTACCATTATAATAAACAAATAATGACTAAATGTCAATTATATTTTCCACAGCTGGAGGAGGCAGAGAAACAGAAGGGTTTCTATCTTAAAACACTATATTGACAAAAATTACAATTAAAATAGTTACTATGCCATCTAATTAATTTAAGTGTGAGTGGGTTCGATGTTAGAACCACACTGGTCTAACAAATGTTAAGTGGACAAAGGAAAAGGTGAAATGGGGTTAATTGTGACGAACGGATGATGAAGTGTGCGTAGCCGAGGTGCTGGCGCTGCATTTCGGAGCCTCGTGATTCTCTGCAGGTCACGTTGTTCGCTGTGCGAAGTCCATCCGCTGACTGACACCTTGCTCGCTCGGTGGTGGCGTAGATACGTAACATGTCTCTACGCAACAGAATTGAATTTTTGTGAAAGAACCGAAAGTGGTGTGCCAGGATCGTAGCACATGGCAGGAAGTAATCTCCGCCTACCCCTCTGGGAAAAGGGGGTGCTTTTATGTGTTGGTATATATGTATTTTTTTAATTTAAAGTTTTCCTCAAATGTTTCCAGCTTCTGGTGCCCAGCCGGGCGTGGACATCCTACTTTTCGTCGGGGGTCACCATCGGGCCCCCAACGGTGTTCGGCCCGCAGGTCCGTAGGGAGGCCAACTCTACCGCAGCCGTGTCTGACGAAATGGTCACTTGGTTATGTGAGTATGCTTCATTACTTACTCATTGGTAAGAGCCTTGATTGCCTAGTGCAGGAATCGCCATTTAGCACGAGTTTTAGGTGAAGTCCAAGTCCAGATTTTGTGGGAACCACACTACACCGCACCGAAGTAGAAGATTGAGGGGCCTAGTGGTTAAGGCCTTTGCTTTCCATGCGAGTGGCATCCAAAACCCGCCATTAACTAATGTATTTTTTCAAAAAATTTATATGGGTTACAGTAAAGGCAAACGTGGGAAACTCCTTTACAGAGATTCTGTGTCTTTATGACCAACACGCGCTTGGCCAGCGTGGTAAGAATAAAGGCTTTATCGCCAACTGGGGTAGGCCTCAGCCTCTCCGTAGGCTAATTACCCTGTGTAAAGTTGATTTTAAAGTTTACATGAACTGAAAATTATATGATTTACTGTACTGTGCTCTTGTTGTCTGATTTGTACTGTGACACAGGCATCTAAAACGAGAATTTTCCAATCCTGGTATGTTCTCAGCCATTTGTCATTTATTGCCAGTCCGGCCAGCCTGAAAATTTTTGTGAACTTCCATATTGTATCCAGCATTCCGAACTGGTGGTGGAGTCTGGGGGATGGTTCGAAATGAAATTTACAGTGGATGAATGCTTAACTTCTCTTGGGACGGTATACTATACTGGCAGTATTACCAAGTGTAGTTTTAAAGACCCACTAACTGGGCTCAAAATAAACATGTTCGACATTAGAAAACTGGAAGCTGTCCGGGATGTTTACCATGTTGTTGTGTTTTAATGAGCTCCCGATATTTCGGCACTGTTGCAAGCGCCATGATCACGGATGAACTATTAGGACTGCGAGAATGACGGTAGGACTAAGGGCAGACATGTCAGTCTACCCTCTTTCTCAGTCTTTTATTACGCACGACACCACTACCCTCGTTCACATTATTGTCACTCAGAATTCGATCCAGACACACTACACTCACGGTATCACTTCTTTTTTCCTCGAAAACGGACACATTTTTACATAAACGTATCACTGGATGCCATACTTTCGCTAGTTGAAACCCGTCTTCACGATTGAAGTTTTTGAATTTTTTAATTTCAATTGCTTCCCTGACCAGTCGTGGTATGTAATGGCGTTCTGTCGAAAGTATTTTTGGGTTATGTAACTCAATCCAGTGGTTCGTTCCCGATTCTAAAAGATGTTGAGCGATTGCCGATTTTTGTGCTTCGTTGTTTTTTGACTGCCCTGATATGCTCTTTCACCCGTACGAAATAGTCCCTTTTCGTTTGCCCTATGTACGAGCTTCCGCAGCCACCTACATGCAGAGTCACATCATCATCCCACGCCAACTGAACTCTGTAGTGAAGTCGCTTACGAACCCTTGCATATAATCTATGTGACGAGGAACATATAAATGATGAACTTAAACGCATAAGTGACGTCCTACGATGGAATGGATACAGTGGGCGAATATCAAGACCGACACGTAATAAACGCCTGGTTTATAGTGTAGACCGCCATCCAGCATATTTGCCGTATGTAAAAGGAGTGACAGATAAGATCTCAAACGCGCCGAGGAAAATCTCCGTAAAAACTATCACACACTCCTCCAAAAAGTATCGCAATTTCTACGCTCACCGAAGGATAGCTTTCCTTTAGAAAAACCAGGCGTTTTATAAAATTGACTGTAGCTGCGGAAGCTCGTACATAGGGCAAACCGAAAAGGACTATTTCGTGCCGGGTGAAAAAGAGCATATCAGAACCCAGTCAAAAACAACGAAGAAGCACAAAAATCGGCAATCGCTCAACATCTTTTAGAATCGGGAACGAACCACTGGATTGAGTTACATAACCCAAAAATACTTTCGATAGAACGCCATTACATACCACGACTGGTCAGGGAAGCAATTGAAATTAAAAAATTCAAAAACTTCAATCGTGAAGACGGGTTTCAAACTAGCGAAAGTATGGCATCCAGTGATACGTTTATGTAAAAATGTGTCCGTTTTTCGAGGAAAAAGAAGTGATACCGTGAGTGTAGTGTGTCTGGATCGAATTCTGAGTGACAATAATGTGAACGAGGGTAGTGGTGTCGTGCGTAATAAAAGACTGAGAAAGAGGGTAGACCGATATGTCTGCCCTTAGTCCTACCGTCATTCTCGCAGTCCTACAGTTCATCCGTGATCATGGCGCTTGCAACAGTGCCGAAATATCGGGAGCTCATTAAAACACAACGACATGGTAAATATCCCGGACAGTTTCAGTTTTCTAATGTGTGTGACCATGACAGTTTGAAGTCATATATGTTCGACGTTGTTTTCCAGCGTCCGCGTTCAACTACTCCAGCCCTGCCGTGGTGCATCATCTTGTCACCTAATGACTGACTACTTCGGCCGGAAGAAGACAACAATCTTCGGATCCATCAACCAAGTCATGGTGTCAATAGCCTACTTCTTCAGCGTCACTCCATACATTTGCTATTCACAGAAATACTTAATGGCATTACCAACGCCTCCACTTTAAACCTCAGTATACTTTCCATCACAGAATTCACGTCGCCATCTAATCGAGGCTTCATGTTAACCATGAAATCAGCTACTGCATTCTGGTCTATATGGATAGCAAACGCAATGGGTACTGTCGCTCCTTGGAGGTACATCTCAATAGGTTGCTTCATAAATGCTTTATTCATATTTCCTTAGCTAAATTTCATTCGTCCCACCAGAAAGCCCATCATGGTTGGCTGTTCAGGGCAGATATGAAGAGTGCAGGAGATCACACAGATGGTCGAGAGGCTGCGACAAACCAATCGGAACAAGAATTGGAGTTATTGATCAGTACACAAATGGATATGAAGGAGGCTGAGAACCAAAGAGATTCTAAGAGAATTTTACCGAATTCTATTGGAGAGGGAGTTCTATTTGTACCAAATAAACTATTCTTCTATTCTATTCCTGATATTCTATTCTATTCTATTATCCGATTTTTTTGTCTACCGTCATGGTGTTTTTGTATCAGAGTTCCGGAAAGATGGTTGTTACGTTATACGCTATAGACATTATTAAGAAGATGACTTCATCAGAGTCCACGGCTTACAAAGGGAATGTTGATCCTTGACGGAGCATCAGTAATGGCTATGTATCTTGGTTGTTTCATGTCTAAATATTTCAAAAGACGTACTTTGTTGTTATTGCTTTGGATGTAGTGCCGTGGTCTTCTTTGCTATTGATGTCTTTGTATTTGTATCTCGTTCACTTGTCTTACGTCAGCCAAAACAAATATATTTCCTTAGTGATTCTTGTCGGATATCAATTTCTATCGCTACAGGCCCATTAGGTTTCTGATGACTTCAATATGTGGGGAACTGATACCATTAAGATATAAGCGAGAAGCGACAATTGTTTTTGCGCTCATATTTTTCTCCAATATGGGCGGCACTATATTAAGAACTCACTTACATATTTTGAAGTGTTTGGGCGCTCATGGCATGTTTCTCTTTTACGGAATAAATGTGTCTATATGTCTCATTATTTTGTATCGATACTTACCCGAGACAAAAAGATAAAACTCTTCAAGAGATCAGAAGAATATTTTAAGAATAAAAAGAAAATGGTTCCTAAATTAAAGTACATACATAGACTCTCATAAGGTTAATTGATCTTGAAATGTAAATAGAACAAGTGAATCTAAGTATTATAAACAACACACTATATTGGTTGGTATTTCCTCCAGCGTTAAGTCTTACTTAAATTGTATGCTCTTTATTACGATCGATTGAAATAGCTATTATTACCAAGGCAGCATACTGTACTGTAGTGAGAGCTATCCGCTCCCATAAGTTTGGTGTTGATGACGAGTCTACTTCAAAACATCATCTGTTAGTTAGTTGGGAAAAAAAACTGTCATGGTAGTAGTTTACTGTTACGTATACGATTAAGATCAGAATTTCAGTACCTAAATCATCATCTATCATCATCTCAGCGTTTTTAAAGATGCATTCTTGCCGGAGCCCGAGGTGCACTTTCCTGCTCTTATCTCTGCGCTACCTAAATATTTGATAAAAATAGCCGTACATACATAATTAAGTAAATATTACAATGGCATTACTTTACAACCCAGACATGCCTAATGGACCAAGATCACCAGGCCGCCAGACCTACATCATTTTAGTATTTAGAATTTTATGACTTATAGCGATCAGTATGTACTTAGAAGAGTACGCGTACTCACTTGCTCGAAAGCATTTCACAGGTATGGCGCAGAACTAAAGGTGTCCCAAAACAGAGGC